>CM073754.1:13007476-15507476 GCA_037127355.1 Schoenoplectus tabernaemontani | reverse complement strand
CAAACCACAGCTCAATACAATTCTCACAAGGATATAAAGTAATTAAGATATATCGAGAAAAAAGAGTGGCACAATGATTTTAACGGAGTTCAACTAATAAATGATGCATACGTCTTTGAGACTCACAGTCATACACATTCGATTTACGCTGATTTTGCTAAACCAAGTATCAATACAAGCTAAAACAGTGGACCCATACGGCCATACACCAAGTGAGAGAGACGACCTCTGTAAACAAAATTGAAATATCAGTCTCTTACATAAGAGGGCTACCTTACCCATACCCATTATAGAAATTCTTTATTTAGAATTCTCTAATTCTCAATGGATACAGCATAATTTCTATAACAGAAGGTTTTCCCTGAAGCAATTCCCAAAATATAGTGTAATTTTCTCGGATCTTCAATTGAAAAATATCTTATAGGATCTTTAAAAAATACAATTTCTAATAACTCCAATATATATTATATTTTTATATATTCCTAATTTACCGATTTTTATCATTTTCTTTTGGTCCTCAGAGTTTTCCAGAGACCACACTGAGTCTCCAGATCGGGTTCACATCCACACGATTCTTTCTTGTTCAACCGAGAAGATCGTTTGCTTCAAGATATCAACAAGCCATTGGTAGACAATTTATGCGTCACGAAATGAAAGAGCTTCGGTTCGGTTCTTCCACGAAATGTACCACACAGTGGAATAGATTTGAATAGCACAACTCTATATCACAACGCCTCTCAAAGAGATTCCTCATTACCTCCCCACCAAACCAAAAAAGCTCAGTGAGCAATTAATGTCAGAGACAGTTAAGCAATTAGCGGCCAACACATTTTTCCAACATATTAACAAGCACATACTTATTTTGTTGTCCAATTAAAATGCACAAGCATATTCGCTGGGCCAATACATAAATGACAACAACAACCTACATGACAGTTAAATTACAATTAAGCCTTTGGAGACGGCCCAAATTTGCATTGAACTTCAGGAAATAAGGATTCCACAGGAATAGAAAATATGTACTGAAATCATATGAACACAGAGCAGAACCAGATGTTAAAATAAAACGAGTTTTATTTACAAACAGACCCTTCTAGATTTTTCCACTCAGAAATACCCGAAAGTGTTCTCCCCACTGTAGGTCATGTAGAGAAAACCATCTTCATCCTTGTTCTCTTCATAAATCGCTGACATCATGGCAGCTACATTTATTTTGAAATAGAGAAACATATTAGTCTCCTGTAAGCCTACTATTTCACCATACTTTTGGCCAGGAAATTTAATATCAAGCACTAATGGGACTTACCAGTAGGTGGAAGCGTGTTCTTGACAAAGATGAAAATAGCCTTTTCAGCACTAAGCTTAATTCTCTTGCGTACCACATACACAAATTGGCCCACCGTCAAATCAGCTGGTACAAGATATCTAGACAAAAATTAAAAATGGTTATCAGTATCATTGCTGCTATTGTTAGCTGCATATAAATGTTAGCATTAAAATGTCTCGGCAAGATATGTTCACTTTTTCTTGTCGATGTCAGGGATATCGCTCCTCTCAGCCTTCTCCACAATCACCTATAGATTGGAAAATTAGAAAAAAAAAAACTATGTGGTAATAGCTACCTTACAATCTTTTATATAAGTGAATAAATAATACTAACAGGAATTCTATCAGGGTACTTCTCTCTGATGCGGGCAGACTCAGCTTGTCTCCTTTCTGAAAATATTTAATAAAACAAAATAAGAATACAACTTAGCAAATGCTATTCCTTTCATTATATGTTACAAGCCCTCTCTACATAAAATCCTGCAATAATTGCAGACAATATGCACACACTTTGATCAATATGTTCAAATGCAATGTGCAAAAACCGAACTTTACATATTTTTACTCAAAAGAAATAAGTGAGATTAATCTTTTTTAATAATAGGTGGATGACCTACAAATTTCATTAACAAAATAATCCATCAATACGAGAAGTTTAGATATCTACAAAGGGAAAGAGGAGAGAAGTGAAGAAGAAAAATAGAAAAGAATCCCGGATCAGCAAATGCAAGCCTCAAAACAAAATATTCCCCATTGTTAATCCTAAATTATAGATTTTCTGTTAATCTGTTTCAACTGCACTATGCTTCTCCATAGCAACACCATAATCTTAAATCAACCCCTTACAAACTAAAACCTACATCTGGTTCAGTGGACTTGACCTTGATGTCAACCACGGAACAAGAAAGGCCTAGAAGTTTCAAATTAGTGATCCTATTGTTTCAATTCCAATTTGCACGGAATCTATTTGGGTTTTTAGATCTAATATATCACGAGCAATACGTTCCCTAAATCAAATTTCTCAAGAAATGAACCATCCTAATCGGAAATTATACACAAGCGCGCAGAGAACAACGGTAAACTCGCGGAGATGAGAAATTATAACGAAAAATCTCAAGAAATTAACACGAACCCAGGGGATGCTCCAATTTGAACGAGCTCTTTGCCATTGAATCCTACTACAATGAAATAAATCCGAAGAAAATCGTTAAATCATATGAGAGATCGCAACATATGCAATTTCATTCAATCAAGAAAGATGTAGATTTTCATACCAAAATCCAAATGTTGATCGAAGAAGCGGATTAGATTCCTATTAGTTGAGAATTCGATGGAACTGGTAAAGATATAGAAATAGGGAAAGGAAGGGGAAGAACAGGTAGATTACGCAAGAAACCTAAGAATGAAAATGCTATATCGACGCGATACTAAATCATATTCTTGTTTCTAGTTTCACCGACATTTGGGTCCAGTAATAGTGAGGCCCACAGGTTAATGTTATAGGGAGCTATTAATGGAGAATTTTTGGGGTATATTTAGTGCGTATTATAAGAATCTAGATATTCTCAGTTTGGGATTATTCCTACATAAGTAGAATAATTGTTCTTCTTCTTCTGCTAACGGTGAGGAGATATTATTCGTCAATTCCAAACAAGAAAAACGGATATAGTTCCAATTCATTATCGTTATGTATTAACCATAGCTGATATTTTTTTTTTTTTTGTAAAAACATGCTCTACATAGTACTTATATGTTACACCACAAAAAGTCCTTAGACAGGAACGGGGAGGTTTAAAAAGTCCTTAGTCCTTCGGATGTCACACCCGAAAATAATTAAAATGGGTTAGGGGTGTTAAATCCAGCCACGTACGCACGACGAGACGTGCGTACGAAAGGCTAAATGAATAAAATAAGAAAATCACAGAATAAACAAAATAAAAATAATATAATATAAATGACCATACAGTCCAGAATGAACAAAGAGAATACAACGCCGTCATTGGCGGGGCTAGCTCCATCGGAATGGGCAGCAAAATCTCTCAAAGAAAAACCCAAAAGAATAAATAAAACTCGAAACCCGATAGATCCTAATCCACTACCCTGCTCACATGCGGAAGCGGCGAAGCATCTCTGTCACCACGCAGGACTGCACCTAGCACTCTCATCTAGCAAAAATCTCGTACCTGAAAATACCTGGACCCCACAACCACCGTGGAAACATGAGTGATAAGTCACTCAGTGCGGTTTTAGGTCCAGCACCGAGATGTTATAAATATCCAGGCTTAGACTTAAAACCATTAAAAATTTATTTTTATAATAAATATTACAGAAACATATAAATACATAAATTTTGAGTTTAAATAATTAAATTGAATTAATTTTGTTCTGAGTATAGTATAAAAAGAACCCAAAAGAGTTTATAAAAATGCACTACTTGCATGTCATGAATATTTTAAATCAAGGATGAACCCAAAATGAATAATTCTAAGATATTATAATATAATAGGTACGGGTTCAAACTCCCATATCACACGAATGACTTTGCGGGATAAATTCTTTTCAGAAAGAACCGACCTCAACCAGTGCTCTATAGAAGAGAGCCCGCTCTATAGAAGAGGGCGTCATTCACTATCAAAACCATCCCTAATTTATCCCGCTCAGTCCCTTACTATAATGAAACGAACAACGACTCGATTTTTATCAATATATAATTCAAATTGAAGGAGACTATCCGAAAATAATGTGAAATGAAATGAATCAATCACGAACAAATATAAAGTGACAAAATAGTCACTGCTAAATATAAAGTGATAAAATAATCACTGTAACCACGTAATAGCTCCTTAATAATAAATTCAAGTGTATTTTATTATAAAATCGAGCCGGTACTGACACTCTTCCCAAACCCGAATTTGGATATTCATTTTTAACTTAAAATTTTCCTTAAGTTTCATAACAACATATAAATTATAGAAAACAGATAATATGCAAAATTCAAATCTTAATTCAATTTAGTGATAACTCGATTAAGCTTATTTTGATCAATATAACAATCCAGTGAATAAAAATCACATTATTTACATAATAAAATTTCAAGGTACTCAATTTATACTAATATAAATTTATTAATTACTAATTACTCTATCTAAGATAATCTATCCTAGATAATCTATCATGTAACTAATTATATTAAATTATTAAATACTACTTACTCTATCTAGGATAATCTATCCTATAACTAATTATATTAAATTATTGAATACTAATTACTCTATCTAAGATAATCTATCCTAGATAATCTATCATGTAACTAATTATATTAAATTATTAAATACTACTTACATCTATCTAGGATAATCTATCCTACCACTAATTAACTTAAATATTAATCTAATTTATGATCAAAATGAAATGCATATAAAATGAAATGCGGATGATATGAACAAGTTTCAATATCAAAAGAAAATATAATATAATTTAAAGTCATATCCTAAGAAATCGTAAATCTCAGTGCAATCCGCACCTGAATATTTTGGCAAGGCTGATAGCGTCTGATTGCTCGGTCTCCGGTGGGGCCCACGATCTCGTCAACCGTCTCATCCTAAGTGTACTTGATTGTCGGGTCGTCAAGATATTTTCGAGAACCTATAAAGTCAAAATAAATTAAATTGGTGAGTATCATATTCACGTTGGGTCTGGTTAGGTCAATGTGTACCGGACTCGGAGACGGGAGTATTATTATTTGAAAATTATAATCATATTATATTTATTTTGATAAATATAATTAACTAAATTTTATTAGATTTATTAAGTTATCTTAACATTATCACTTAATTATTTTTATTAAAATTAGAAAATTCAATTATCTAGAAATAGGGAAATTAATTAATATATGTTTATAGTATTTATTATTATCATTTCTATTTGTATTATTAATAATAGAGAAATTGATTAATAGGTATTTATATATATTAATTAATGTTATTCAATTATTAAAATAGAAAAATTGATTAATATATATTTTATATTATAAATTATTGTTATACTTTATTTATTATTTTATAACCCCTAATTATTTATATCATATTCTTTAATTATCTCTCATTTCATATTTTAATATTATTTTCATTAATTAGAATTTATATTATATAGAACTAGAATTAAAAATAAAAATTAAATTAAAAAAAAAAATTTCAATTAAACTTAAATCTAATTAATATTTTTATTTAATTAAATGTGTTGGTGTTTTAATGTGTTTGGGATCATAGGCTGCCTCCAAAACCACTGTATCTGTTCGGATTTTCATTATTGAGGCAGATCATTTAATCATCTCCCGTATTTAAGTTTAAGTATTAATCAATTTATTAGCCGCGCACATTTTAAATCATGACACTTGCTAATTAATCAATTTCACTTTTATCTAAATCAACCTTTCGGCCCACTCGGTTCAGATCAATTCATTCTCCGAATCCGTTTAGATATAATTTTCCGCCAAGGTTTATTTTGTGCATACAACCCTCAAAAGAGATTATTACCATATTTATTAACCTTAGGCCCTCCATTTACCAGATTATACAATTTGGTCCTTAAATTATTTCTATCATCCCAAATGGGCATTCATGACAACCAACAAAACAGAATATAGCACAAATTGAGCAAGACAACCCAACACAGTCCAAGCACAAAGGCAACAGGAGGCATAATCGCGCATATATCCTTTTGAACAAGATATTACCACAATTTCAAGTAACCAGCATAAGTCAGAACAACAAGACTATATCCTGCACAAGCAAGGACACAAGAGCCAACAAGCAACAGAACCCACTCAGCCGCAACAGAAAAGAGTTTACCAGCACAAGTTCAACAAGAAACGGACCCGATTACACAGATCGACAAGGACTACCAGCAAGATAGGGCCCCACCTCGCGTCACTGGTACCGATTGGTACCAGAGTACCAAGACACCCAAAACAGATTACAAAGTCATCACTAATCAAACCAGCACAACCCAGTGGCTCAAGCCAACAACACAAGCAACAATTCAGGTACCGAACGGTACCAGTGTACCAAAGCAACAACCAGGGGCACGGGGGTAACGACCTCGCTTCACTAGTACCGATTGGTACCAGTGTACCAAAGCTAAACAAGGAAATCAGTCCAGCAACACAGTACCAGTACTTAATCCATCACGAAATAAAAATTCAGTACAACTACTCAAGAGCAATGCAGCCTAAATCGAGCAAAAATTAAACCCTCACATTAATCGAAATTTCGAGCAAGCCAGACACAAAGGGAAGAGGCTCCGCCTCACCATAAGGCCCACACAGCCGGAAAGAACAAAAAGCGGAAGGGTATTACCCGATTTTGATAGAGGTAGCAAGGGTCGGCGCAAGAGAGATGTGGCTCGGCCTAGCTCCAGGCAGCAAGGTCGGGTTGCTGGCTCAAGACAGAGAGGGGAGGTGCTCAGTCGGGAGTGAGAGGGGCGCGCGTGGGCGAGCGGCCGGTGGAGCCGGCGATTAGGAGGTTGAGAGGACAATATGGAGGAAGGCGATTATGCTAGAGGTTGTGGCGAGTGCAGGCGAGTAGAGGCGAGTGGGTTTGCGACGCGAGTGAGAGAAGGGGTCGAGCCTGACCGAGAGCAAGGAGGGGAGTTAACAGATTGTGAGAAGGGGTTTTGACAAATGGAGAGGGGAATTTAGGGGGCTGTATGGACGACTTTGAATGAGACGATAACACCCATCGAAGAGAGAAAATGGAGAAGGGCGAAGTGAAAGGGAGAGGCGAGCTAGAGGATGGGAGTATGCTCCCCGGAAAGTAGCGAAAAAAAAATAAGAAGAGGAGAAGATGGGTCACGGGGTGGACACGACAAGGGAAGTCCAGAGAAAATTGACGGGTGGTATGGGGAAAAGAAAGAAAGAGACAGAGCTGTCTCTGTTAAATTCTGTACATTTATCTCTATGTAGCCATTTATGCAACGCTTCTTATGATTTTTTTTTCCTTTTTATTATTATTTTTTATATATATTTTAATTTTATTGATTAGTTTAGAATCAGATTTATTTATTAATTTATCTATCTAATTTATTTTATTTATTTTCATAATTATTTACATTATGTTATTTATTTAATCAGTGTCAAATTTTATTTAGCTGTTTATCTTAGTCATTATTATGTATTAATTTTTTGTGGTTTAACATTTGAGTTTAAAGACTTTCTTAAGCCGAGATTTGTAATAATCGTTATATAAAAATTAGAAAAAATTAAAAATATGAATTTTAATGCAAAAGTCAACGATGCAAATCAACGGCTGAAAGAGACTTTAAACACAAAAGTTGATTTAAAGAAGTTTGAACCTTTCCCATTCCCCCTAGACAAACATCACAGGGTATAAATAGTTCAAATCACAAGATACGTACTACAAAAACTATTGAGAGAAATAGTAAGAATGTTACTCAATTAGTCAAATTGGTGAGGATTACAGTGATAAAAATAAGATGCAGTAAATATAAAAATAAATGACTATACAGTGGCGAATCCAGCCATCTTAGTAAGTTTGGATACATTATGATGTCAAATTCTCAATATATATATATATATGAAAAAAATTATTTTTTTCAATTAATGTGAGCACTTATATAGTTTTGAACTATATTTTTCTGATTAAAAACTTATTATTTTATATATTTTTTAAAAATTAAGTCCGAACATCAATCAGGACTTGTCTATACATAGTTCTGCCTCTGATTATATATGACCCATTTAAATAGAAATATTATAGGAACACAATAAAATTGTCCACAGACCACAGTGTGGCGCTACATATACGCTTTATATGCACTTTAACTACTAGCACGGAACTCACCCATTGTGCATACCCTCTTAATATTAAAAGTATTTGTATCTAGCAATAATTTTATTATAAATAAATAATATATTTTACTTAGATATAATGATATCCAAATCAATTACAATGGCTCTCAATTTTATAAATAAAATTAATTCATTATTTTGATAAAATATGATTTAGAGAACCATATATTTTTTTCTTTTTTAAATAAAGTTGTATGGTAGATAGGTTCTTAAAAATAGTTGAATATTGATTTATTTGATAGATAACTTTTTTTAGACCTCTCATTAATACATATAAAAAAATAAAAAATAAAATGGAGAGAAAAATGAGATTGATCAAAAATCCGAACTGTTAATTTTTAAAAATATTGATTCACACCATTCGACTAAGGTAATTTGATCATTAAGAAAAGGCTGAAAATCTGAACATAATGAATAAATTCAGTACATACACTCTTATAATAGTATAGATTATTTCGATTATTTGATGTCACCATGTCAGACAATAAAATTTTATCAAAATTCTCATGTATTTGAGTAGCAAATTTCTGACCGTTTCTATAGGTTCATAAGCCTATGAAATATGTCTATATTATTCTATAAATAGCGTATATGTAAGAAGCATCCAGTATTTTTCAGTTTTTTTTTTACACTAAAACGTCTCTAATTGAATGATAAAAATTAATATTTTTAAACACCAACGTTTTGAATTTAAATCAATGTTATTTTTTCTCTTCATATATTTGTTATTTTTATTATACATCAATAGGAGGACTAAAAAAATTAATAATCAACTATTATTAAGTTTCTTTAAAAAAAATCTAATATACTATTATTAATTCATTTATATTATATTATATTATATTATATTATATTATTTTTATTTTTTTATTTTTTTTGTGTGTGACATCAAGTTCATCTCAAGTTCTAGACAACTTTTTTTCTCTGAAACTATCAAATTTATAATTATTATAATACAACACATGCAAAAATTATATTATTTTCACAAATTTGTGGACCATATTTGTTTAGTTCAAAAATAAATTAAAATGAGTATAAGAAATAAAAAAATATTTTGCTGTAACGCGTAGGTATACTTCTAGTACGGTAGTACCTACAAAATCTATCTCAATTTCAAACTTGCAAAACTCGTTCCTAATTTATAACTCATTTTTATATGGATTATCCATATGTGAAATATTTTTATTATTTTTTTAAAAGAAAATAAAATAAGTGATTAGTCTTTTAAAATTCTAACAGAAAACGCTACAATATACAAGGCTTCGTGAATCATATATAACAATAATTTTTGCCCCAATCATATTAATTTTCTAACTCCTAATTAATTTTGCCACAACATATTACCAAAAAGAAGTTTACTATTAGCATCAGGAATTCAGGATGAGGCACATGAACTGGATTAACATAAGGCTGTCAATGGATAGGGTAAGGTACGAATGGAGGTATTTTCATATTCATATTCATTAAAAAAAATTATACTCATATTTTATCTTTACCCGTTAAAAAATAATTTTACCCGTATCTTACCCTTATCCGTTAAAAATTTTGGATAATGAACGGATAATGATAGACAATGGATAAAAATAAAAAATAATCAATAAAAAATTATATGATTTAGACAAATAAATAATATTAAATAAATATACTAATAAAGTATAATAATTAATTAACATTTTAGGTATAACAAAAATTATATAATTTTTTCATGATAATTATCATTAAAAATATATTGATTGCTATATATATTTATATAATTTAAGTAGAGTTAGGCTTTGGTGCTACGCGTAGTTAATGATCAAATTTGCTACGGACTAAAAAAAATCATCTCTAAATTTTAATTTATGGATCTTAATAAATTATTTATATCAAAATATGATGGGATATAAAAAAATCTATTTTTAAAAATTTTTAAGTATTAATTTTGAATTTTTAAAAACGACATAGAAAATATGTATTATTCTTTTTATTATTATTGAATCATCTTAAAAAAATAGAAAATAAATACTTAAAAAATTCAAAAAATAGAAAAAATTTATATCCCATCGTATTTTGATATAAATAATTTATTGAGACCCATAAATCAAGATTTAGAGATGATTTATCTATATTTTTAAGTCCGTAGTAAATTTAATCATTAACTACGCACAGAACCATAGCCTAACTCATTTAAGTATATATATATATATATATATATTTATATAATTTACTCAATGGATAACATATAATGAAAACCCCTTATCTATATTCATATTCAATAAGTTAACAAAAAAAAATTATTATGCATATTCATATCTAATGACTTAACGAAAATAAATTCTTATCCATGCACATTTTATTAGATATGATATAAATCAGATAAATGATCAAAAAGATATCATTGATAGCCCTAGTTCACAGATCAGTGAATCTGAAAGTGGACACAAATTGGATCTGAATGTCAGGGCTGGAGATTAAAGAGATGATTAGGTGCTGGTGCAAATACAAGGCCCAACTCCATGTGCAAAACAGCTCCTTGCCTTCAAAATTTGACTGTGATTATGCTTATGTATGTCTATACCCTTATTCTCTACTTCAATAAAAAGAATTGGAAAATTAATGTGAAGGAACTGATATTGGCTGTATAACAATCCTCAAGGAATGTCATTATGTAAAAGATAATAGTAATTCAAAAGTCCTATCAAGATGGCATAATATTAGCAAATGCATACTGTAATTATTATGAAGTTTATTTTTTATACCTGTGGTAAATTTTTGTTGCTGGAATATGTAGTTATTATATTATGCATCGATTTCATAACATAATAACCGCACTTTTTACTGCTTGGCTGGTTTGGACTCTAAAATTTTGCAAGAAAAAAATCAAAATCAAACCCTAACCTTAATTAAAATAAGTTATTAATATCATATCTAATTATCATTTAAAGTTTGGAATTACACACCTGAATCGTTTTCAAGTGAACTTGAGATTTTTTTTCTTGAGCAAATTATTTTTCAATCCAATAATAGCGTAAGGCCCTTATATAACAATGATATGAGTTATCAATTACAGTTCATAATAAAGTGTCGAAAATAATAAAAAAAAATTACGTACTTAACGCTGCTTGGATAATATATGTCTCCTCTTCACGATTCAATGAGTTCACGACATAAATAACAGAGGGTTTGAGCCGCAGAATCAAAAGAATCTAATGTCCCCTACAATTTATATGTATTAATATGGAGAGATTAAGCAATCAATAGATAAGTAAATTAATGAAGTTTTAAAGTTCTAACTTTTCAATGTACGGAAGAAACATGTAGGAGTTTGGATTCTCGCATTTAACAAAGCATTGTCCCAAATAATTGATCGTGTGTTCGATATCACTTTGACTTTGTGTTTCCGTGTAAAAATATGGATTGATAAATTTACAGTTCTCAATTAAGAAACTCTTGCACGTATCATGGGAAACCTACAATATATACAATAATTATTCCTCAAATTATTAAAATTCTAAAAGAAATATTATGCTTCTATTCTTACATGTAGAATCGAGACATAGCCATTCATCCTTAAAAAGCTAGATGATATCCGTCACGTATACATAAGCATCACCATCGTAGCCGAATAGCTTCGAGAATGCGATAGAAAAATAAGTCGTACTGACGAATTACATCATGATCACCTTATACAAAAATAATGAACGTCTAGAAAGACATTGTAAGGCGTCATCATCGAGAAGCGGCTCTCTACGAGATTTTAAAATTGGAGCTGCTCGAATGTTTTTTTCTTGTTGGACATAGATTTTTGTGGTGTATTATCCTGCATTTAAACATATTAGTGAACAAATAATTTATGAATTTTTAAATTTGTAGAGATAAATAAAAGATACCTCACAAAGCTCTACAAGGTGTATAGGCCATTTGATAAAGAACCCAACAAGCTCACCGAGCCACTCCGGTCCATTTGGCGGCGGAGACGGAACACAAATATGGTGAAATCCATCTTTAACCTCATCGGGAGTAACACAAACCTCATCGAGTAAGACTGGAGAGTCGTGCATATACTCGGCGAGTCCAGTCGGAATAATCCTCCCGATTGTCGCCTGATATCGTTTATCATCTATCTCAACAAGGATATTGCAGGGTGTAGATTCCTGAAATAAAAAATAATTAATTGCTAAGTATATGAATTATACTTCGGTAATTATTAAAAATTTAGATTAATTGAGAATAAATATACAAATAAATTGACCTTGATAGTCCGAAACGGATGTATGGTATTGGAGCTATCTTGAGTCGGGAGGATAACTTCATCCATTGAAGGTGGTATGTATATCGAATCAGCCGGTATTTACCTCAACATTCTCTGAAATAAATCATTAAATTGCATTGTCATCTCCGTCCTTTGTTGTCCCAATAACTCGTTGAATTCAGCTTTTCTGATGCATTCAGCGTGAGAAGCTTTCCCTTTCGACCCCTTCCCGTACACAGTTTTCACACTGGCGCCACCAAATCCTCTCAATCTCCCCGAATGCTCAGCCGTCCCAATGGAAGTGGTCAAGACGTCATTATAGAGGTCCGGCTGAAATGATCCTTCTTGAATTATCGATTCCTATCATTATAGCGTATCTAGCATTTCATTCAAGTATTTCAATCGAAATGATATCTAACATTTCGTAACAAGTAACATGCACATATTTTTAATGATTTTTTAAACATACTACTTGTTGAAGTACTTTTGTAGCTGTGATGAATATTGTGGCTGTTGTTGCCGCTGATTAGAAGGAACAAAGATCAGCTGCTAATGGTGAATAATGAAAATGAAGATGAAGGAGCGGCGATGTGAGAGGAAGTATGAGAGATTGCAAAAAATAACCCTAAATTAGAGCCGATTTTTATTAACAATAACTTTATTAAAATATTATAGAGCCGATTTTTTAAATAACCGATTTTGAGAGTTAATTTAGAACCGGATTTAATTTTCCTAGAATTTAGAACCGATTTTAGCAAAAACCAGTTTTAAAATAAAAACTTTAGAACCGGTTATAAATAACCGATTTTAATTCATTCAATTGGAGACGGTTATATGAAAACCGGTTATAATAAAAAAGTTCATAACCGGTTGTTTTATCAAACATGTTCTAATAATTTTAATAAAATTTACAAATCTGCCACTCTGATCTTTTAGCAGCTATTTTTTTAAAAACCGATTCTAAATAAGCGGTTCTAAATCCAATTTTTTTTTTGTAGTGTTAACTCATTAATCTTGATGTTTCCACTGATACTTAATCGATAACAAAGCTGAATGGCTTTTAGCACAGTTAGTACTTTATTAGGAGAGATGTGGCTTTTCCTTGGGGCTAGAAAGACGCATTGCTTAGTACAGTAGCAATGTTTGCACTATTTACTTCTTCCGATAGAGCATCGTACCAGTCCCTTTAGTAGCCGTGGATAAAAAAGGGGTTTTGCCAATTGACTGTTTCTATTGGAGTAAGTACAGAGAACTGGCGCATGTTGTCCGTCCAACGAGGATAAAAAATGAAATCATGCTTCAACAACTCGAACCAAATCTAAATTAATGTTTCAAAAAATCTGTAGAGACCGAACTAAGACTAGTAGAGCTAGCTTGTTTTGCGTCTTTCATTTACCTGCCAGGATGCTACAATAGCACTCTATATAATTGACAAGTGTAGAACACTTGGTACCATACTTAACCAGGCTGAGGTGTTATATAGTACTGGCATTGAATATCATGTCTATACAGGTACGTGCGGTTGACTTAAACGAGTTAGGTAGCGAAGCAACTTCCGTGTAGTAGGTGCTGGTCCTCAAACATCAGAGTGCACAAGATCAAATCTGAGTTTTGATGTAAGGAACTTACCCATTGGCGAATACCTGGAGCGGTGAGCTTAATTACCGGAGCGACCGGCGGAAGACCAACCGGAGAAATCTTTCATTCCCGCGCTATCTATTTTAATATATTTTGAAAATGAGTGTGTTTCGCTTGACCAATTGGGTTTGATAGATAGAAACTTATACTGACGATGACTTCAATTTGCAAAGGGTGACTGTAAGATAAATTGTTGGAACAAGGCGCAGAGCGTTAGACAATCTTTATGCGCTCTCACTCCAATGATAGTTATCTGGTGCCTGTAGACGACTTTTCCTTTAGACTGGAAGGCTTTTCGTGGACTTAATAAAGAAATAGAAAGAAAGTTTTCAAACTACTAAAAAACTATATCCCTTGTTTGCTGGGACGGACAGTTTTGTTCTTTCTTCATTGAAATTTATACATTCTTGTCTAATTTTATTTGAATATAGTCTAAGAAAAGTTAAAGATTATGATTAATGCTAAAGATAAACAAAGAACACGACATCATGAAGTAATATCTAAAATGTCTAACATCTAGTACTTTTTTTTTTACTTTTATCATTAACGGCCTGGAGCAATTTGTTTAATTAATACATTTTAACACTCATCTAGGTGCTCTAATAAAAGAGAGTAGAAAAATGAAAATTAGAAAACATATAATAGTTGCAATATGCAAAAAATAAAAGCAAAAGCAAAAAAAAAAAAAAGGATGATGAAGAAGAAGACGATAAGAATAAAAAAACTGAACAAAGCAAATTTTATTATCGATTTTGATACGAAAAATGGCCAACAGACGCTGTACAAAACTGTCTACAAAATTGGCTAATCTAACCCTTCCCCAAATCAACACCGCATGAGAAGCCTCCCTCTTTTCTGCATTCTTTCAATAATTTTTACGCGCAGAATGGTAGAGCTCCATGTAATCCAGGGCTGGTCGGTTCCATGACCAGTCTTGTTCCATCACTCTCTTGCACAACGAGTTGAACCAGTCCCTTGCATCGTACCATGCTGAGATTGCCCTGAAATAACCCAAAATAATACAAATCAGTGCAAATATAAGCAGATATCTCGCACCAACTTTATAATTGAGTTTACCTGTTGAGAGCATAATCGACACCTGTGGCATCCGCACCATCAAAATTGAACCCGTTGGGTTCAACTCCTGCTCCTTGGGCTCTTTCCTTCTCATTATCAACATCAAATACTGTGTCATAGAGCCCTAAATTTCAAGGGGAAAAACTCTCATTTCACGACAAATTATTGTGAATGAAAAAATAATAGTTAAAAGGGCTAAAAGAAATACCTCCAGTTTTCCGAACCACAGGAATAGACCCATATCTCATGGCTGTGAGCTGGGTCAACCCACATGGTTCAAAGACCGATGGAACAATTATGAAGTCTGACCCAGCATAGATCTACAAAGATGTATAAACACCAAAAAGAATTGGATAATAATATTCAACATATTTAAAAAGGTTGCAAAAAGAAATGAAAGAAGGATAACTACCAGGTGGGAGAGAGGCTCGTCATAGGTCAGAACAAGCCGGGCCCGGTCTGCATGAGATGAATGCAGGTGGTTTCCAAGATTCACAAACTCATTTTGAATTCGATGATCAGGAGCTGAACCCAGCAAAACCACCTGTATTTTAGAAAGTTGTAACTTATAGTTAGATTTACTGCTATCTTTTTAAAAATTGAAAGAAATAAACAAAATATTGAGAGAGGATTTTAATACCTGACCATTACGCTCCAAGGTCCTATGAATGGCGTGCTTTATGAGGTGGATTCCTTTCTGCACAGTTAACCGGGATATAATTCCAACTAGTGGGTAATCCGCTACCCGCAAACCCAGTTTCTGTTGCAGTGCAATTTTGGCAGCCTTCTTGCCTTCTGCTACATTTTCTGATGTGTATGGCATCTAAATTTAGACCAAAAATAAATAATTGTGTCAGAAAATACATTCCACCTTAGACATATTCAACAAGTACAAAATCCATCCAGACTCTAGAAGCTTGAGGTCAAACATCTGAAATCCTAGCTCATCCACCACCACCAACAACAGTAAAGCCTTTAGTCTCAAATAGGCTAGAAATGAATCCCAATCAGAGCCATCCTAGCTCGTCCACCAAACCAAATTTTAACATGAAAAAGCAAACTCTGATATCACAAGTCCTGGAAACTTGGTTAGAGCATCAGAGATCTGATCAGATTAGTAGGGCTCCCACTAATTCATACATATATTACTTTTCATGTCTTTATCGGGACTTCAACATGCATAACTCCATAGAGAGACTAGACCCATTACCATCGGTATTGGCTCATCCAATTCACAACTATTCTGGATCTCTCAAGTGAACTTATTTTTAAAGCATCAAAATCCATAATTTTGGCAATAAACCCAAAACCAACAGAGAAAAAAGAAGGCAAAAGAATGCAGTTAGACCTGATGCTAACAGACTGCTAAATACTGGTCATGATCAGATAGGTGATTCTTAAATTTAAATGTAGATTAAGCGCACAAACAAAATAAAAAATAAAAAGCCAGGAGGTATCCAGTCTCAAATTTTGGTACCATGCTAATTAAGATCAGATCTGAGTGCAATAGAAAAAGGTTCATATCCTAAAAGAGAGGACAAGAACTAGAGATCAAGAGAACAGTGGGTGTGGTGGTGGAAAAGTTTAATGGGATTGAAACTAGGGTATGTGTGGTAGTCTATAGAAAGAGAGGTTTTAGTTTTCCAAGAAAGACCAAATCGCTCATATTCTTATCTCTTTATTCTAGGAAAAAAACAAGGGTATATTAGTCTACAAAGAAAGAAGCCAGCTCACATTCCCATAGCCTAAAAGTTAAGTAACCTACATCTCCTTGTTACCCTCCAACCCCCTCCCACACAAAAGGAAAACTAGAAATTCACACCCTAGAAATTTAAGTGTGCCTGATTGGGAAAACCCATTACAGGCCTGCACAAAAGCAAAAACTGATTTTATCACACTTTTCTTCTAACACATTTTAATAAGACCCATACAGGATCAAGTCATAGTTACAATTTACTATCTGCCAAACCAAAATTACCATTTTTTTAATCTTTTTGTGTGTGGTAAGGATACACATGGATGATCTAACATCCAAAAGCCTGATTAAACAATAGAAAAATGGAAGAGAGGAATAGAGAGAGAGAGAGAGAGAGAGAGAGAGAGAGAGAGAGAGAGAGAGAGAAGGAGGGAGGAGGCAGACATACAGGAATAAAGTTGTCATTGTAGGGGTCCCAGATATCAGGGTCAATTCCATTCACAATACCATGGAACTTGTGTAGATGAGGGGAAATTGCAGGATTTCCAGAGACTTCCTTGGAATATGTATGTGACACCTATTTATCAGAAATTGAGCCATTAGTTGCTGAAATTAGGCATGACTGAGACGAAAGTTCATTCTACAGAGAGTGAGAAAAAGCTACTGACAGTGGTGGCCTTGTCTGCAGAAGCCATGGCTTTGCAGATTTGGTGAATGCCAAATTCAAGATTGTGAATAGTGAAGATAACTTTAGTACTGCTCAGACCATAATGCATATAATTCTCCTTGAATAGCCATGCAACTGGTGCACTTGACCAGTCATGACAGTGCAATATATCCTGCAAAAAGGAAGTGAAAAAACGAGCATCTCACAAAAGTCAATTCACAAATAATGAGAAGGCAAGATCACCAAACTGTAAAAAGGACATACCGGGCATGACCCACTTTGCAAGAGAAACTCAAGAGCAGCATGGCAGAAAAAACTGAATCGTTCAGCATCATTTCCTCTTCCATATACACATCCCACACAAAACATCCTTCATATTTTTTTTTCAAAGAAAAGTTCAAAAAGAAGGCAATTATTATGCAATTTCACCAAGATAAAGCAAAAGATAGATTAATAGTTAGAGGTGGTCGCAATTAGTTACCCATTTTGGGGCTCCAGGAAGTACACAGAAAGGCCTTCAACTTTGCCAAGCCAGACCTTAATTTCAGTCCCTCCCCACCCAAAGCTCTTTTGTAATTGCAAATCCTGTACCTATACCATAGGAAGTCTATCACTCAGTTGACAATTAAAACAAAAGATTTAAATTTCAAATAAAAGCAAAAGGTTTGACTGTTGAGCTTACAAGATTGTAATTGATGCAATCATATTTTGGAAGAATAATCTCCACATTGTGACCTAAATCTTGTACAGCACGAGAAAGGCTCGTCACAACATCACCTAATCCTCCAACCTTCATAAAGAAAAATGTTGACTAATTAAATAATCTATCAAGCAAACAGATAAACAAGCTCAAAAACCTAATAAAAAGTCTTGATTACAAATTTACAATTTCCCTGACAAAGACATACCAATGGCAACACAATATGTTTCTTACGCTCGATGTCCATGCAAGCTAAATCAAATGAATTCTATCCGGAGCTACTTAATTTTTGAGTTGCACTATCATCAAGGTTTCAGGAATGAGTATGACCAAAAAAGAAATTCTTACATATACCTTTGCAATAGGTGCCATCTCAACAGCAATGTGAACAATATGCATCGGGGACTCCTTCGCAACACCTCCCAGAACAGGGATGTGGTAATCCATCCCAAATCTATTGTCATAAGTCCCACCATCCTCTCTTTCGGAGAAAACAAAATCCATCATGTATGCATCCAGTGGAACCTTAACTGCAAAGGAAAATAAATCCTATTGGACTTTGGAAGAGTCAGGAAAATAAATCCATTGGACAATGGTCTGCAAGCATCAGACTACAAAAATCAAATCAGATGTATTTTCTTACCAGTGGTTTTCAAGTGGGTCCTGTTCTCTGCCCTGACCATCTTCTGGGGTGGCAAAGGACCACTTCCATGGGTCCAACGGTTGAAAGAACCCCTAAACCATACCTCACTTTTTCCATTTAAGACTGTATTAGAAGGATTGTAAAATACAGTAGCAGTACTTCCCGCTTTTACCTCAATCGGGTCGGTGTAGACTATGTGCTTTTGTGATAACAGAAATGCTCTCATGGTACGGTCTTTCATTTCAGCCTTCATTCTTGCTGTTCTCTCAGCCTGGAAAGTACAAGTGAAAATGACAAATTAATATATAATTGCACCAAAGTAAAAGAATAAACAAAAGAAGAAGCCTGCACCTGCGCTTGCCCCCATGTATTAATTGGCCCACAGAAATGATCAATGCTTTTTCACGCATAACAACAATATCCACCCACAAAAAGAAAATGGGTTAACTGAAATTTTATTAATTGAGTTTGTTATACACAGTATTTTCCCTCCGAAATTTTTAGGCTAACCTTTTTAACTTTTGTGCACATTTGAGTTCCCTCAAGTGTATAGAAGTTCAATAGGTTTGGGTATCAGCATGGACCATTGCACGGGTACAAAATTATCTCATTTTTTTCAATCATTCTTATTTTCTCTAGTTTTTTTCCTTTTTGCTTGTTTGGTGCTTCACTAATCAATTTAAGAGCGATTCAGGATTAATTTGGTTAGACAGCAGATTTTAGTGCTTAATTATCGATTAATTTCAATCTAAGATTAACTGTATAATTAGGAAATCTTGAACATTTAGGACAATGGAAGTGTAAACTAAATTATGTCTTTTTGCAAAGATCTTTGAAAGGACTGACATATTCTTGTTCTAGCTCTAGAAAAAAAGAAAGAAAAAGAAAAACCTTTCTTTGAGTGGCTTCCTCCTCAGATTTTCTCTCCTGTTGGAGTCTCTTGAAGATCCTGAGCTCTTCTCCAACCCAGAGCTGTTCTTCTGAGATGGAGTTTGGCACAATTGCATGGAAATCCTTGAAATTGTTGTTATCATAATTCCGTGCCTCTTGCGGGGGCCCATCAGCAAATACCCAGTCTAATATTAGTGCCTTCTCAGGAACAAGAACTGAAAAACAGCGCAGCACAAAAAAATTGAAGGAAATAAATGTGTGTTCTAAATTTCTAGTAAGTTGTTACTATTAGCATGAAATAGATGGAATGGACTCCAATAGCATCACAGTTTTCTAATGGGACACTCAATACCAGCACCATGCCAATGTAGTATCCATCAGTCTATACTCTATACACAGTACAGCAGTAATGGTACAGTTTCTTGTAAGTAACAAACTGACCAAGAAGGAAAAAAATATATATATTTCTTAACGTACCATCAGCATACCACCAGTCTCCATCTCTCTTATCAGATTTGACAAGTTTCTCAGCCAGAGACAGGCCATCACACCAATTGTTATACCCACCATGCAACCAAATATTTTGTGCATGCTCAAGAGGTCTTGAGCTCCTATTATAGAACAGCCTCACACAATCCCCACCACTGAACCCACTCGGCTCAAACTCCCATAAACCACTACTGCTTGTCCCTGCAAGCTGTAACCCACGACGCAGCGCCTCTTTTTTCCTTTCCACCTCAGCCTTGGCCTGCGCCATGTCTGCATTCCTCGCTTTCTCTTCTCTCTCTCTCCTCCTCTTCTCCTCCTCTGCTCTTTCTCTCTCTGCTTGCTCCCGTGCCATTCTCTCCATTTCCCTCTGATTCTCCTCCATTAAAAACTCCCCAAAAGAGGTTTCATCCATGCCATTTTGCACATTTACCAGAAAGTCCCTTGAATTGTTGTTTTCATACACACTGCCCCCGTCAAAGAAGACAAAATCAATTCTGTATGCCTGTTTAGGCACAAATAATTTGCATGACCACCAATCACCACTAAATTCAGTTTTACGCAGCCTCTCGGTAAAAAATTTCCACCTCCAACCATTGAATGCACCTTTTATCTGCACATCAGGCATGCCTCTTAAAGCTGATTCACTGCGGTTCAGGAAAATTTCTATTTCCTGATTGGCCTCCACATTTTCAGGATAAATAAAATAGATATTGCCATTTCTCAAATTCTTTTCAGCAAGGATTTGTACTCTTCTCCTGTATTCTTCTGGATCTATTTTTGGCTTTTCTTTTGTCGCCGATACCTCTATTATTGACTTATCTTTTTGCACCTGCTCCTCTATTTTGGATGATGCATCACTTTTGAATTCATCTTCAGCAGACTTAACTTCTCTTGATTCCACTATACTTTGCTTCTCCTCTAGTATGGTGTTACTTATGCTACTGTATCTGCCTCCAACATGATTAATTTGTTTGTCAAGGGGCTTTTCTTTTGTCGCCGATACCTCTATTATTGGCTTATCTTGTTGCACCTGCTCCTCTATTTTGGATGATGCATCACTTTTGACTTCATCTTCAGCAGACCTAACTTCTCTTGATTCCACTAAACTTTGCTTCTCCTCTAGTATGGTGTTACTTATGCTACTGTATCTGCCTCCAACATGAGTAATTTGTTTGTCAAGGAAACTCAACAAATCAGGTTTCTCAACCTCCTCTTCTTCAAATAAGGAAGAATCTGAACCCAACCTTGGCTCTGTTTCATCTTCAGTTGTACCTTTTCCAGTACTAATATTCTGGGGTGATTTTTCTTCAAATTCCTCATGCAGTTTAATAGGGGAGGAACCTTTCACATTAAGTTCTCTGGTCTTTGGAGTAATGCTTCTCCTTAGCTTTCTCCTAGGACCTAAAGTTCACAGTAAATAAAATCAAGGACTTCGGAAAAATGAAAGTGAATGAATCAATTATAGTTTTAATTCATGAAACCTGAGCTTGATGAGGCACAAGTGATGACTCGGCTTTTTGTTATTCCATTAAATCGTACTGTCTGTGAAAACTATAAGAGTAATTAATTACAACAAAAATGTTGATCAAATTACACTGTTTAATCAGAATAGCAATAAACAATGTAATATTTAGGTAGTGGGGCCATCAGGTTGGGTTGCCTTCATACAGTGTATGAGTTAATGTTAGTCCTAGTTTCATGCTGATCAGGTCAAGGTTAGGTTCATGCCACTCAGGCATGCAAATCATCAGGTTATGCGTATTCATAGTTCCATATCAGTAAGTTGATAACTCATCAGAGTTCAGGTCAGGTCATGTGAGGTCTAGGTTGAACAGATTTCTCAGTCTGCCAGGTTAATGATAGGTTATGCCCGGTCACGTTTCAGACTAATCAAGCCATGGTTTGGTTCAGTAAGTGGAGTTAGGGTTTTATCAGGTTAGGTATGATTCTTGTCATGTTAGGTAACAATCAAGTACGAAACTCATCACAGCTCAGTTTGTGTCATGTCATTCAGGTTCAATTATGCTTTAGTCCGCCGGGTTATTCAAGTCATGTTTCAGGACACTCAGATCAAGTTTGGTTCATAATTCGAGCTTAGTCGAGAACTTGAGGTTAATAGGTCGGCCTCAGATACATAGTTCTGGATCAATCAAATTTAGGACTCGTCAATATTCAAGTCAGGTCAGGTCCATGATCAGAGAACCAAGACAGGTACGGAAGCGGTACAGACTCCACCCAAAGCCCCCTCCACCTGGGTATCGAACCTTGCACGTTCCAAAAATCAACCAGAATATCTACAATCCAATTGTATACGATCTGACAACATATAACTTAGGCGCGTAAATGGCTGGTAAGAATTTTCTGAGAAATTGAAGCCACGCAACGGAAAAACAATGTGGGAGACAAAAAGAGATCTCTAAAATATTCATATATTAAAAAATAGTAGAAAACAAAAGAGGTTTAGGAGCTTACTTGACTTAGAACTGCCATGTCAGGCCTAAGCTTGAACTCCATCTTCCCTCTCGAGCAAAGAGGCCTATTCAACCGGAGAAGAGCCGTCTCCATCCCGTCTCCCTCTTTATGACTATCTCTCTCTTTCTCGGGGATCCCGGTGTTTGTGATAGGCAAAAGAGAGTTCTAGAAATTGCTAAAACTATTTAACAACCCAAAAAAAAATTCTGTCTTAACAAGGAACCTAGGGAGTACGGATGGTGGTTTATTCCTAATCAGTTAACATAACTGGATGGAAAATAAAACAACCAAAGCAACTTGCCAACAAATTGATGGGACTTCAATCTGGCAGAGATGTCAGTGGGGCTTATTTGAGGCACCAGTATACTGTAGTGTTCTAAATCATTCCGAAAATGCAAAAAGAATCGGAAATCGACCGACACCCATAAATCTAAATTAATTTGTCCATAACAAATTTCATCATTAACTATCCGTAGTATTATAACCTAACTCTTTAAAAATTTAGGATTTTTAGAATTTAAAAGTATATTTTATAATATAAATTTAATGTGATCATTGTTATTAGAATTATTATTATTATTATGAATATTTATAATATTGTTATTAGTGCTATTAGTATTTTTATAAATATTTATATTACTACTATTACTATCATCATCATTATTATTTTTATTTTTATTATCATCATCATCATTATTATTTTTTTTATATTTCTATTTGAGATCTATGATCTCTATACTTTTATATTGGGTTTCATTTCTAGTTTATCCTAATTTATTTGGGATTAAAGATTTTATTATTGTTGTTGTTGTTGTATTGTGGGGGTTTTTTTTTCTTTAGAAAAGTCCTGTGAGATTATTATTATTATTATTATTAGAATTTAAAGTTCAGCATTTGTACAATTATTGCCATGACGTCCCACAAAATTCTGTAGTTAACTATTTACCCTTATAAGGAAATTATAATGTAATCGTACCCACGAGATACATCTCTGTCCAAAAAAATATTATTTCAAAATGATATTGTGTTTTAGCTTTCATAATTGTACATGGAAATAACAAACTTAGAAGGAAAAAATTAAAATATATATTTTTCTTTATTCATAAAGTGTTTATGGAAGATAACGTTTATCTCGAAAAATAAAGTAACTCCAAATTATACCAGCATGCCGCCTCAGTCACTCTCGACACTTTGCGTCTTAGTCTTCCACGTATTGAATTGCTCGCTACGTGTTATCCATGGTTATTAATGTGTGACATCATGTGAAATTATAAATTGATAATTCATCACTTAATGATAAAATATTTTCCTCAAGAAAAAACACTCAATAATAAAAAAATATATTAATGTAAAATTTAGATGCAAGGTTCAAAATATATGTTTAAATACAGAAATGCAATCATCTTTCTTTATAGTCCCAAAATCACTTTATATTCCTTGATTATTTTTTCAAATGAGGATAGAAGAATTTATGAATACCCACCAAGGTTTATGGTGAACGAAGGAAAAAAAATGGAAAGGTTTAAAAAATTTAACAGTTTCTTTAATTCCAACTAATGGTGCCGAAAGAACACTGCAGGGCCCAATTAGATAGAGGCCGGCACAAAAGAAGAACGGCCCTTAAATGATCAAGTAATTAAATTGCATTCCCTTTTGCATTTTCTGACCCATCTCTCACACACACACATAAACACACTCCTGTTCCGAGAAGTTAGGAATCCTAGCTGCTACTAAGAGCATCTCCAGCGCTGGAGCGGTTTCCAAATTTTTATTGCTGTCACGTCGGTTTAGAAACGAGTCGATTTCTTAAATTATCTAAATAGCTCAACATCATTATTGCGCCAATTTATTTTCACTCGCGCGCATTTCACACTTGCACCAAATATCAATGATGCTATGGTGCGTTGAAGGAAAAAAAAATAAAAAGCAAACACACAGATAGTTCAACCAATAATATATAATTCATATGAAATATAAATTGTACAATTCAAATTTTGCTAAACAAAGATGGAAACTGCATATAACACTATCACTGACAGAACCCACACGAGAGAAGACTTGTTGCTGCTGCTTTACCAGAGGGAAGGGACTCAGCAACAGCAACTGCAACTGCAAAAACACCAGTGCAATTGCTTGTATGAAGGTGACAGCAGCAGTGCTGAACAAAAATAACATATAAGAAGGTTTCAATATCATAGACAAGTTAAGTTTCATGAATTAAGAATATATTTTCAAGTCAATTTTCTTCTGAACACTATCAGAAGACTTGGTGCCTTCTAGAAGTCGAAGACAGATGCCAAGTGCTTGAGCCATGTTATCGTGTAATACAATAAACTAGCATAAGAACCTAGTAATTGACTATGCTATCTCAGGACAAAGAGAGGACTAATCCGATAAATAAGGAGCTAATGGTCCGAGTTGTTGGTATTTGAGATAATTGAGGACACTCGATGCTTATTTTTTGCCTGGTGGAGTCTAAATTGAGTTATCTAGCGCACAGAGAAGCTAATTGCCCAACAAAGGACTAATGAAAGCTAAACTGGGTAGGTTCTGAACAATTGAGGGTCAATTGCAGAAGTTCTTATTATGCCTACATTGGATCAATAGGGGCTAATTGACACCCAACTAGTCATGTGGAACCTCCCTTTCTTGGGCAAAGCTAAATATTTGATAAAAATGGAGAGAGAAGTGTGGCATATAATTGTAAGAAATAATTTACTGACCTGCATTAGGACCAAAACATCCATGGAGTCGGCACCTTCACAAAGTGTACGAGGGATAAAATCATAATTATGAGGATATATGACTGATGAGTACAAAACTTTATCAACCTATAAATTGTCACCTGACCATAGTTAGAATGATGTCAGAATTAATTTTCAGGAATACTGGCTATGCTTAAAGATTGACTATTGGATATTTAGTATTTTATTTCAAACATATTGTATAAACCTCTTATAATACACACCTAATATCTTGAAAGTCCGAACCAATTATCAAGCTTATACTTAACCTTGCGCAATTTTTATCAAAGAGTGTCGATAATGTAAAGGAGGCTGAGATGCCATCAAGTAATCTGCAATTTCAGATGCTATCAATATACAAATTGACTAATTAGGAGGCTCAATGAAGCATTGAATAAACCTGACACACTTCTCTGAGGGTTTCTTTTTAGGGTGGCTATGAGTTTTAAGGATAGTTAGCCTGTTAGTCTTAGTTTTACTCTTTTTGTATTTAATGTTTCATTCAATGAAACTGATAATATTTGCCTTCTTTAAAAAAAATGAATCAGGTTTGTGCCGCCTTTTTTCAATTAAATTTTCAACAATCAAAATTATGCATCTTTATATGCTAGAGTTAAGTTTGAATACTTAACAAATGGATAAAAATGTCAAGCGCCAACCAGTGAAAGTCAAGAATCCAAATAAATTCCCCATGATGTCCTCCTCGAGCACATAGAGGCCCTGCATTATATCACATTGGCAAATAATCAAATGCAGCGTGTGTTGCCAGAATTTTGTTAATGGGTCATTCATCAGGAAATTATCAGAGCCTAAGTTACTAGAACTGGTGTTATTGTTAGAATGAAATAAAGCATGAGAGGAGGAAACACAGAAATGCTGAAATCTGTTTATATTATGATGTTGAATACATGCACCAGATAGTTGTCTTTCAGCCGCCTCCGCCAATTTCAGATTCGAGCCACAGATATTCTGGAAGCAGTATGCTAAAGTTCATACATGGCTATACAATCAAACTTGAACATGATCAGATGAAGAAGAAAAAAAATTCCAAACTACTAAAGAAAGTATAGTTTGGGCCAATAGATTCTGATCGAACAGGGCACAGAAATTATGCTTGCAAGGTGAAGTACCATTTATGATGTTGTTGCCTCATTTCCTTTTCTTTTTCTTTGGAATAAGAGAACAGAAATTGCAATTAGTTTGGGGTATAACACATATGAACTCTGAATTCTCCTTTACACTTCCTAAGTCCGTATCCATCTGATTTTTTTTTATTTGCATTGCAATCCTTTAGTCAACAAAATAGAGAAGAAATTTTATGAATAACAGAAGAATCAATTGCCTTCAACTTTTGAATTAGCTCACTTAAATAACCAGTAATTTACATCAAACTGCAAAATCATCACCCATGACCTCCTGAATTAAAAGAAAGAGCAGAAAAAACTAACCTAATAGTTTGATAAAATCTACACACATCACAACACCTTCCCCTCTGGAAACAATAAGTTAATCAATGTGCAGCAACCATATCAGATCCTAACAGATCCACAACCGGATCTGGTAAATTAGGAGATGATGGTACCAATAACACGTACTTGGAAGCGGATAGCTTCTTCCTCTGGGGGCAAATTGGTCCATCCACTCTCTTTCCAAGGAAGCAAAGGGAACCATCCGCCCGGTCGGCAGCAGAGGGTTGCTGAAGAGGTGGAGAGGGAGGTGGTGAAATAAGATCAGTCGGCGCAGATTTCTGTACGGAGAGGGAGATCAACTTGTTGTCTCGGATCCGAGCAAGAGCACCTGGCCGGAGGAACCGATGGTGGTTTTTGATGTGGATTCCTCGTCTCAGAGAGAGCGGTCGCTTCTTCATGGTCGGAGATCAGGGTTAGAGAGAGAGAAGGAGAGGAGGAGAGCGACGAGAGTGGAGCGAGAGAGGGACAAATGGGTGGGGAAATGATTGGTGGCGAATAAAATGGGGGGAAATATAGGAGGGAACGAGGATTTTGAAAACCAGACGGTGCGAGCTGCGAGCTGCGAGCGCGATTGAATGCGAGGTTTGGGTGCAAAACAAGAGAAGAGGCGGTGGTCAACATGTTCCTAAATACGGGTACTAATCGGCTAATCGCATGATATCGCCATATCGGTGAGGCAAATAGCCAATATTGGTAACGTTTGGTCCACTTTCACTGGTTTAAGATAAATGTGAAAATTATATTAAGGACTCATGCCTTACGAATTCAAGAATTGCAGGGCTCCGAATGGATTTTCATCAATAATCTGATATACGTAGCATAAAAGAATTCACGTGTTCGTTCCGGGAAAAAAAAATTCGTCCCGAGTATCGTTCTAGGTTACTAAATTGATAATTAAACATTGTGAAACTTAACTCGAAATGTGTTGTTGTTATTGTTATTGTTATTATATTCCCTCTAACCTTTTTCTACCAAAATTTCTTGCATCATTTTAAAGTTAATTAATCTGAACTGATGATTGTTCATTTATATTTGTATTAAGGTCCGTATCAAATTCAATATGTATATCTTATATATTTTATTTTTCACTTGTAAAATAAATTGCAAGTGCTAACTTAACACTTAGTATGCAATTTCAGTGATACATTAGTACTTATCAAATTTAAATATTATTAAATTAATGAGTTGTCTAAAAACGCCACACAAATTTTTTTGCAATTTCTTTACAAATAATTCAACCATCTCAACCACTCTAATTGTAAAATCTGTTCTATTTGCCAATTTTCTTTTGATAAAATCTATTTGCCAATTTTGAAAAGTAATTTATTTGTCACATCAATAAAAATTATAGGGATGAAAATATATTCAAGTTTACTGAATAAAATTAACAATATGAATAAATTGAAAATTTACGGGATGAATGGGAACATTTTTAAAAATTTATTTATGAGCCCTTACATTACATTAGAATCCGAATTCAATATTGACAGTCCTAAACGTACAATATGTATTGGGCCACTTTTTCCAACACCGAAAAGTAGGCCCAAAAGCCCGGATAGATTTCTCCAACATCGAAAATCTCATTCGTTTGTTATTGGGCTCGCAGTAGCAACAAGATCCACGAACCCAAAATTGGGCCGAATTAACAGACCAATTCACCGACATCAACCGAACCCAACAATACATCCCTCGAGCAGTCGACTCGCGACTCGCGACTCGCTCTGTACTGTTGTTGCGCTTTCACGAATCACGAAGCTTTCCTCTCCCCCAACTAGAGAAACCCTAACTAGTAGTAGACAAAGGTCACGACTCACGAGACGAGATGGTCTGTACCAAGTGTAAGCACCGATTCCTCTTCGATTTGCGCATCTAATCGAAGCTTTGCTCTCAAATTTCATGTTAAAGAAACCTTGAACATTAGTTCGTTTTCGACTTGCCTTCAATTTTCTTGTCCTTTTGTTTTTCTTTCAGGTGAGAAGAAATTGGGAAAGGTGATCGTGCCGGACAAGTGGAAGGAAGGTGCGAGCAACACTACAGAGAGTGGCGGTCGCAAGATTAATGAGAATAAGCTGCTATCTAAGAAGAAAAGGTTGATTCTTTTCTCAATAGTCTGTTATTTTCTTTAATTTCATGTTGAATTGTAGTGAACTTGGGCTCAGATGACAGATCACTAGAAATTTGGGACAAATATATGGCTGTGCACCCTTTAGGCCATTTGGCAAGAATAGGATTTCTTCTTCCTTTTTGTGATATTTTGAGTTTACCCAGCAAGTATGACTTTTAGTGCCTATAAAAGCATCAGAGGTAGGCAACAATCGAACTGATTATGATAATAGAAAATTCTGAACCTGAAAGATTTGAACTCTCAGAGGCCTGCATGACGCTGACACCCCATGAGCTTCTGTTCTATTTTTATGATGACTTCCTTTATTTTCTGATCACTCATTTTCTTCTTTTAAATTGTGTTTAATTGCTGGATAGATGGACCCCATATGGTAATACCAAGTGCATGATATGCAAACAACAAGTGCACCAAGATGGCAAGTACTGCCACACCTGTGCTTATTCCAAAGGTATGATTTTTTTCTGGCACTATTTTTCCCCCTCTTATCCTTGTGATTGAATTTTCTTCTGAAACTCGATATGTGTGATCTTAAGCTTTACTGTTGCCATTAAATCCAAACAAACAGATTGGACCTGTCATAAAATGATCTTGTTATGAAGCATAACAGAAGGAATATTTTGTCTTGGTAAATTATTTGTCTAAAGTCTCTATCAGTTATTCTCCTTGTCTTATTTAGCATGCTAGATCTTGTTTTGTTGACAAGTACCAAACTCGATATGTACTCTTTTTTGGAAGTTAGCCATCTTGTGCTAGTAGAATCTACTGATATATGTAATCAGTGTGCATTCTTTTCATGAAGTAACATTTTTTTTTATCAATAGGTGTTTGTGCAATGTGTGGAAAACAAGTGCTGGATACCAAGTTCTACAAGCAAAGCAATGTGTAAATGTAAAGATTTATTGGCAATTTAAATGGATCTGGAAATTATGTACAAGCAGTAGGTCCTGTTCAGCCTCACTTGGATATCACAACTGAGCTTTGCAAATGATTGCTCGTTAACATTAGAACAATTGCTTTAGGTTGATAATGTTCAATGAATTGAATTCCTCTTACTTCAGTGTTCTTGTTTTAAATTTTTTTAATAAATGGAATAGATTGTACAAGGCCGTGCACTGCAGTATTCAATTAACACGAACTAATTGTGTTGCCTTCAAGTGTATTTTAGTTATTACTTCCATCTTTTTCTTGGATTTGGGCTAGACCCCCTTGCATAATATTAGAATTACTGTTTTGCTGGTGTGAATTTGCCAAGCTGAACATCCTTCTTTGAATCTAAAAATTAAGTTACTAATTTTCTTAGCAGCAGTTTAATCAACTTTAGAAGCCTTTTATGATTCTACCTCAGGAAAGTTTGAAAATTAATCTTTTGTAGAATATAGCATTATAGCATAGTTCGCCTCATGATCGTTTTTCATTAACTGATCCCGCGAATGTATGCAGTAATTTGTTATGCATCTTGTATTGCGCATCTATCTATTATATGCACTTGTTTATTCGAGAAAAAAACATTGAAGACATCATGCGGTTTTGATGGAGTTGAAAAGCAATTTGAGTATTATCGAATATAAAATCTACTATTACATCAATATATACGTGTTTCAACATTTTTCTAAAATTAAAAAAAAAAGTAGCTCAAAATTGTTCAAGAAATAAGAAATCTATATTATTATATAAAGCATCTAAGAATTGAGAGTCTATTTTTTGTCATGCTAATTTTTTATTATATCCATTTTATCCTTTAATTAGATGGATAATATTTATTTTTGATTGATCGAACGTATGTGATCGCGTCCATTAATCCCCTCTTTCTCTCCATTTATTTCCTTTATATACTATTATTTCCATAATATTATTTTTTTATTTAGCAACCTTGTGCATATTTGATAAGAAATTAATGGTGATAATATATGTTAGAATAATTTACTTTTCTTGCCATAGAAATCATGAATCATTAATTCATATTGTGCAAAAATCTCATCCAAGATTAAATATAGTATTTATTATAGGTTTTTTCTATAATTTGGTAAATTTATAATTTAATATTAGATAAATATGAATTTTTTTATCTTATAATATTTTAATATTTAAATAAAAAAGTTTGTTGCAACATGCGCGGGTATATAGCTAGTTACATGTAATATTTGTATAACATTATTAGCTATGCAAACTAAAAAAGTTGCTTCAGGAGGTTCGCATGCATTGATGGCGTCTATTTATAAAAAGTTGCAGATTTTTTCTTTCCAACATTTGGTTTAAAGCCTTAACTTTTGTTTTCAATTGAACAGGAAAAAAGAGCGTTGAACAGCTGACAACTATTGAACGCATTAGCATTTATAACGGAATTGAATCTGCTACTCACATATTAGCAGGAAATTTCAGCCCACCATAAAACCTGACCAATCAACAAAGGACATGTGGATTCAGTTCCTTAACCACTTCTAGGGCTAGTGTGTTAAAAAAAACCGGACGGGTCAGACCCGACCCGCGTAAATGACCTATGGTATATTAACTCCAACTTTTAAATGATATTTCTAAACCCTATATATTTTTTTTTCTATTTTTAATATTTTTCTAGCATTTATATTGTTTTTATTTTTATTTTTTTTCAATAAATTTTACTAATAAAAAAAAGTTAGAACTCCGCCTATGTATTACATAGCCGGTCCCAAGTATGAAATAAAACAGGAAGGTAACTTTATTTATAACTCATTTATTTAAATTTTTTGTAATATTTAAATTTTTTTTTCTCAATTTATTTTAAGTTATATCATTTTATTCGAATTCTTTAAGATTTTATTTAAATTTTTACTTAAGTTATATCATTTAAAATTTTATTTAAATTTATTATAAGTTTTATCATTTCAGATTTTATTTAATTTTTAAATAATTATTTTCGGATTTTTACAATTTTTTAGAATTTATTTGAAATTTATTGATTACTTTTGAATTTTTGAAAAAAAATTGACAAAAGAAACTAAAATATTTTTCTCAATAATATAAATAGTTATATATTTTTAATAATTATTTTTGAATTTTTGAAATTTTTTGAGAATTTATTTGGATTTTATTGGGTTTTTTGAATTAAAAAATAATCCGTCCGACCCGACCCGACCCGCCTCATCCCGCCTTGCCGACTCGACGGGTCTAGGACGAGTCGCGGTCAAACCCCCCAAAATGGACTCATCCTAACCCGTCTCGTCAAAACCCGTTAACCCGTCCCGCCAAAACCCACCCCATCCCGACCCAACCCGTCTTGTTTTATAACACTATATAGGACTGTCAATTGATATCCATAATTCAAAAATCCGATCCAAATTCGCACAAATAAATTCGCATATGGATCCTTAAAATATATTCGTTAATTTATTGGATCCGCATATGAATTCTAGAAAATGATCCATCTAATATAATGGATCCGCATTTGGATCTTATAAGATTCAAATTTGAATCCGCTATGAATTAGATAAATAAATAAAATTATATTATATGTCAATTAATAAAATAGACATGTCCAATTTAGTTTAAATTGAAGAGCAATATTTATGTTTCACTCTGTGTTAATTCATAAAGTTGAATAGTAGTTATTGTAATAATTAGGTAGATTTTAAAAGTTAGAATAAATAGTTATGATTGTTGCTACGTTTATGATTGGAATAAATAATTTTAAGATTGCTATAATAGCAAATGTGAATTATAATTGTTGTTATGTTTGAAATAATTTTAAGGTAACATGATAATATTTCTCTTGTCATATATTAATTATGTTATTTTTAATATTATTATAATAAAAATCTGAAATATGATCTGAGTCCGATCCGAAATTCACTATAATAGTAAATATGAATTTATATTTGAATTCTCAAAATTTTATTGGATTCGAATCCATATATGGATCCTATAAATTTTTAGCGGATTCGCATTTGAATCTTTCAAAATCCGATTCAAATCTGATGCATTGACAGACCTAACCACTTCAAAGAAACCTATGTTTTTTTTTTGTGTGTGTGTTGGGGGGGGGGGGGGCACCCATCATGGCAAGCAGATTATCTTTTCGCACTAGAGTATTTGGTAATTTAACAATTTTGAAAGGAAGATTTTAATTAACATTCATACAGGATAGAAGTTGCCATTGTCTCATGATACATGCTAACAATATAAGACGAATTCTAAATCTCTACCCAAAATACTATAACATAAGTATTGAACATACATTTCTCATTATTCCGTGAACCATAAAAAACACCCAAAAACCTAGAATCACATTTTCTGTTTCAGTACATGGCGTAATTGCACCTTCTGGCTCTCCATCCTGGCCTCCATTAGTTTTGCCTTCAAACTGTGCTTCTGTTGCATGCCACGTGGACACTCAATACAACCTCTGAAACCCCTAGGGTATTGCAAATACATAGAATCCGGTGAACTCCAATGTTCTCCCAGGCTTTGGGTAGGACTCAGTCCGGTTTCATGCAACCCCATTTCCGGTGAGTAGTTCCCGACAGAGGTTCTTGCATTAGAAATCCGTGCATTTGAAATCATAGCATTGGATAACCTAGGATCCAACACCTCTTCAATCTCTCGGCTTTTCTGACGAGATGGTTTCCATAGAAGCCTTGAAATTGCTGATTCTTTTTTCCTCAGTAGCTTTTTGTTATCAGGCGAATATAATTGGAACTCATCAACTCCACTTGCATTGCAAATTTCTTCACGGAGTTTTTGGTTATTGACTGATGCTTCACTTCCTCCATTTGAATTGCTAGAGTCCAACCCCCCTTCAGTTCTGCTAATTGTCTCCCAACTGGTCACCTCCTCGTTATCACTCTCATCATTAGAAATTCCACTTTCAAATAACTTTTTGGGGTTCTCTAGAAAAATATCTGTCTCAGGACTTGCTACTTGGATCTCCGATTCATGGTCTTTCACCAGACTATCTTTACAACAGGATTCAATACCTTTTAGCTCTTCAAAGATGGCAATTACATCTTCAGGATCACGAGGTGGCTCATAAATTAACCCATCAATCTCTTTATCTTTAGTTACTGAATTAACAACCGTCAGTAGATTATCAGCTTTCTTAACCACCTCAATCTCCCCGTTATCACAATTCTGGGCTTCAATTAGGAACCTCTCCAATTCTTTGTGCAATTTATCCAACTCAGTGTACTTGTTCTCAAGGGTAATCTTCGCATCCACGAGTTTCATTTGAACCCTCTCTTCTCTCCAAACCTCAGCCATCTGTAACATTTTTCTCTCTTCATCAACTTCTTCTCGAATCCTCAAACATTCTTGTTTTAATGTTTCAATTTCAATCTTATCCTCTTCAACCTCTTTAGCCAGCTCATCACAGACCTCTTCAATCAATTCCCGATTTTTTCTTTCTTTCTCAAAATCTTGCATCAATTGTTTGGTAGACAATCTATTCTCTTTCGCCTCACTAATAAGTTTCGAATTTAGAACCTCTAATCTCCTCCGGACTTTCTTCTCTTTTTCAAGCTCAGCTTTCATATCCTCTATTATAGCTCTAACCTTCTCGTGCTCTCTCTTACGCCAAGCAGCTTTTTCTTCAGAAATTTTATTCAAAAAGCTGTCAATTTTCTTCTTTGCATTATGCTTCTCAGTTTCAAGTTTGGTTATCTTGGAACGGGCTTGTTCGAGCTCAAGTTCAAGATCCAAAACTATGTTTGTGTCATTTGGGTTTTCTGTCAGGTTTAAATTCGTTGCAAGCTTGTATGCATCCTCTGCTGATGAATCTGCACTTTCCGGATCCCACTTTGTTGCCTTCTCAGCTGAATCAATCTGTAGTTGAAGATATTATCGCTGAATAAGTTATTTACATTACTGGAAGTAAAGTGAGCAACAGAGGTATTTTTATCTAAAGGAAAGAAAGTCCATATTATTACTGCCAGGGGCGGAACCAGAAACGATCGGTAGGGGGTGCCCGGGTTAAGAAAATAAAATGTCTGGGTCAAAAGAAACATCATTTTTTACTGCATGAACTTTATTTTTCAGCGAACCAAGGGGGTGCCCGGGCGCCGGTTGGCACCTACCTTGGTGCCGCCACTGATTACTGCCAAAACTACAAAACTTATCGGGGCCTTTGTTTTTCAATTAGGTTCAGATGAGATACAGCAATTTGTTTACTGAACAGGATGTGAGCTTTCTGGCTTTCTTTCTCTAAAGTAGACTCTTTAGTTTGACTATGGTAATATTACTTTAAAGAAAGAGCTTGTGCATTACGACACTAAATCAAATTATTCTTCTTAACCTAATTCCACAACATATAGATAGATGACCAGCACATGTAACTTAGAAATTTACCTTGTTAAAATCACAATTTGAGGGGTTTAAAACTGAGTTGGGGCTAGAAATCTCAGCTTTAGAGATCTGGCTGAAACTTTGGTTGGTTGGTTTGAGCAGCTGCACATGAAGATGCCTTGGTATTGCCTGAAACAAAGAAAAAAACAACAAGGGGGCAAATTAATATGTGTTAATTTCTTCCAAAGGTAAAAATAAATGCATGATATAAGAGCTGGAACTTCCAAATTTTGAATATTTGCTCTGAATAACAATTAATTCCCAAAATCTGCATGTATGCACCAGTACAATCACAATACAACTATCTTTGCAACAGCCCTTAGCTTTGCATTTAAGCACGCTTATTTAATTTAGAGTGACATCATCTTGAACAATTAATGATACAAGAAGCCATTTGTTAATTAAATAAGCCAATTTTAAGTACAGGATTTTTGCATCATAATGACTCATCAACCTATTTAAAGGGCACTCTCTAGCATTTACATAACCAGCTACAAATTAACTAGTATAATGTGCCTACAGAAAAGATCTGAATTTATAATGGAAAAGAGACAAAAAGAGGCATCATTTAAGCATTCTTTCTTTTGCAAGATTCAAAATTTGAACATCTAAGTTGCCTGCACGCTTTACAAGTAAAATCTGCACCTCAAATGACGTAAACTTAATAGTCGATTACATTGAAATCTGATTGAAGTTTCCCTCTTTCAACTCGAGATTCTAGATATAACACAGAAACGATCTCCCTACTGTGTCGTTACAAAAAAGACGAGAAATACCATTTAAAGTTCTAAACCAAGACTCGAGAAGCAGATTTGATTAAAAAAAAAAGTTAAATGAATCAATTATTTCTAACCTCACAATCCACCATCGAACACCTCCCCAGTCCACCAACTCCACCGCCATCTCCACCAGCGGCAACGAACTCCGGCGGTCGTAGACGCCAAACAGCCGCCGCGAGCCTTCTCACTGAGAAATCCTTCGTAGGTTCGCCTCCATTAGCAGCATCGCCACTCGTTGCGCTGTTATTCACCAACTTCTTCTCTGGTTTTGAAATCCCATCCGGAGGTAAGCTCACCGGGTCTTCTAGACTCCACCTGAGGAGAGGAGTGGAGGGCCCGCTCCTCCGTGTACCTGAGCCACCTGACGGACGGCGTCGGTGGCGACTCCCGGCGGCGGCGAGGCGCTGAGGCATAGTTCTCCGGATTTAGGGAGGTAGATCGGATGGCATTGTAGATTTTTTTCGCTTCTTCTTTCCTGTTATAACCTAATCCGCCTCTCCTTTCAGGCTTCCATCATTTGGAACAAGCAAAAATCATAAATTTCGAAAAAAAAGCGCCCAAAAATTAAAACTGCAAAGTTAAGACCTAGACACACTCACTGACTCGCACACACAACCAAGCAAAGCACAGAGGCAGAGCTCTAGAACGGAGGTGCGCACAATCAGAGAGAGAGAGAGACGTTGGAGAGAGTGAGTTAGGGAGCGTGAGATAATGGACCACTACTGGAGTGTCTTTTTCTTTGTTGGCCTTTGGAAACCGTAGTTGCCAATTTTAATATCGGTGGAATAAAGTTACTATTTTACCCTTGAAATAAATAGTTGGGTTCCTGGAACTGCAGTGCGATAGACCGGGGTAGAAACGGAATATGAAAAGCCGATTCTAGTCGTCGTATCCTCCGACCTCCGTTTCGTCTAAAATCTTTGAAGTAGGTCACCGAACATCAAACAGCCAAAACTATCCGCATAATGTGACATGTCAATTGTCATGTAAAATAAAGGGGGACAGCGCTGTATGCTGAGGAGTTCCCTGTTCCATCGGTAAGGAAGATGGGGAACGGGAAAAAAGAGTATCCAAGGGACAGTGCACGAGGGTTGGAAGAGGTCAGACTCGATTGTGCCACGTCGGCACCACATCAATAGACGACAGATCTGAGTCATTTATTAACCCATTATGTGGCTCCACAGTAAAATGATTCTAAATGCTCTCCATTCCAGGGTCTCTGGAGATGTCCTGGCTTGTTGTACTACCGACTTGCTCCAGCTTGAGCAGCATGAATAAATAAATCCTCACCAGAGCAGTGAAACCTAGTGCAAATTGCAGCATTAGAAAAATAATTTTTTTATTAAGTTTTATCCATTATTTGTGACCAAAAAATTTCCTGAATTTGTTTACTACTTTGATTTTTTGTATTGTCTCCCTATTAAATATATTTCAATCATTAAATAATATCAATTGTTAAAAAAACAAAAATCTATCTTCTTGGCGTAAATTTCACAATCAAATTTGGTTATAATTATATTATATACCTCATGGTGATTTATTTCCTTCAACCGTCCGACCTCCCGTATGTGCATTAAAATTCCTCTAAGTTCAACCTATAAATCCCACGTTTACTATTGTTTCATAGTCACTTCTAATATATTAAATTATATTAAATATTTTTTTTCAAATTTATTTTTTATTTGATAGTTTGTTCAGTGCCATTTGTTTTATTTGATAATTCATTATTTTCATGTATATAACTGTTTACCCCTGAAAATTCAGGGAATTAAAAAGCAACTTGGGACAAAAGATTCAAAAATTCAAGGAGTAATTTTAAAAGCCCGAAGAGACTTAATTCAAGTCCAGAAGCACCACGAAAAAAGAAGAATTCAGTGAAATGCTCAAAAATCAAAATTCCTAAGAAAAGAATTAAATGCCGAAGCTCTACAAATTCAAATCGAAAACCTCTTCGAAACCTAAAATCTGAAAACTCAAATTTTATGGAAAAATCAAATTCTCCATAAAATTCTGAGAATTTTCATATATTACTTGATATTTTTGGAGTTACAGAAGTCAAAGAAATTCCAAATTATCGATTAATATAATGAAAAATTAATTAATCAAGCGTTAAAAATTAATTGATGCTTGACCAAGGGGCAAAATGGTAAATAAAAATTACCATAAATTTTGTTATATTTCAAAGAATTTTTGAGCAAATTTTGGTGCAATTTGGACAAAGGGATCTTTGAGAAACAATTTAAAAGCAAAGGAGAAATGAAAAAAATCAACAAATGGAGGGCTCCAATTAAAAAATCAAAATGGAGAGGGACTAAATTCGAAAATGCTAATGCTACAGTACCCGAGCTGCTACCGTACCCGAGCCTCTCCATGGTGTAAAATTAAAAAATGGTGATGGTGCTCCCGTGCGACGAAAACCCATATATTATATACCGTTGGAAAGAGCACGGAGAGGAGAACACAATGAGATAAAGAACTTGCAAAATGGTTGAGCGGTTTGGGAGAAAACTGAAGGGAAAGTTTCCGATCCAAAAATGAAATTGAGCAATCCGAGTCATAATTGATCAAATTGACACTTCAAACACCTTCTCCATGGTCACAAGAGATTGTTTGAGGGCTTGGTTGAATTTCATAAGCTTTAAATTGGTGAGACCACGAACTCGTAAATCGGGTCAAAAAAGCGAGTTGGTCAAACTCTATACCAGAGCATTCTATTGATTGAATAAACATTGTAGATCAATTCCTGGGATCAATTAGATGCTAATCAAGCTTTGAAACACAAGAAATGATGAAAAAATGAAGGAGAACGACTATGTAGCTTGAAATCGGGTTTGAAGGCAAAAACGGGTCTCGAGTGCATAATTGTGATCCGGCAAGGTCCAAAATGCAGGAAGGGAGTGGCAAGAACGTGTTTGAACCTCTACAACCTTCTAGAAGTCCTAGAATCATCCGGTGACCAAGTGGTGGTTAGGGAGGGCAAATTTGTAAATTTTCGATAAACATAACAAACTCCACTTGTGCCCCACTTGTCCTCTCAATTTGTTAGAGCACATTTAAAACACTTAGAACTGGCTAATACACCACAAAACGTTCGGAAGAGTATGAGAAGATGAATGAAGGGAGTTGATGCATAAATTGGTCAAAGAAAAGTCAAACCGATCTCATACACCCATCTACTACCCCTGGCCTATATAAACCCCTCTCCTCCTTCAAATGCAAGAGACACAACCCATCCCAAGCTGAATGCTAATCAAAAACGCTGCCAAAACCAATTGAAGCTCAAATTAGATATAAAATAAGATCCAATCTTTGAGTTGAGATCAAAATCAAGCCCAAAGATACAAGATTCAATCAAATCCTCTTCTACTCAATCCACAAATTAGATCTAGGTAGCCATATATCATGTAAATATAGATATCAAGAGTGTATTAGAGCTTATAATTTTGATTCGTGAAATAAAGATGAAATTTTTCATGTGCAAATTCATTTTTCTTTTTTTTTCTTGACGTTCTTATGTTGCAATTCGATCTTTTTCGTTTTTTTTCTTTTCTTTTAGCTCAAATCTGCATACAAACATCATTGAATGTTAGATTGAAGCTAAATGATGCATTTAAACCATATAAGATCAATGAATCCCTTATAAATGCAAAATCAGCCCTAAAATCGCTGAAAATGCAATAAAAAGAAAAACGGGATGAGATCTACTCCAAATCTTATAAAACTTTCAGATCTAGTAGAAATAAGTCATATGAATCTACAGAAACTGATTTTATATTTTTCTGTAAAAAGTTATAGCCTTTTTAGATCTGAAAAACAGCAAATACTAGTACAACATTTTCCGCTTTTGCCCCTGATCTGATTCGAAAATAAAAAATCATATCTCTGCTACTCCGATGTAATTGAAATTTTGTGAGCATTTAGATCTAGTTATAGTGCATCTCTCTGTAAATTTTCATAATTTTTGGAGCTTCACATCATTTTATACGAATTTAAATTTAAGCATAATAAAAATCAACAAGCTCCTCTTAGCTTTGGTGCCGGCTAATACACAGCCGCGAGTGCCTAGTTTTGGGGAGTATAAGCTTGTGCCGGCTATACACAGCCGCGAGTGCTCGCTTCTGTTGAGATTTAAAATACTTTTTTAAAATTACATTCTTATATATGCATATTCCCCTTTACAATTGATAATTACCTTCTACAAAAATAATTTTACTTTTTTTATTTTTCTGTTGAATAAAAATCCTTTTAAAACACATTTAAGATAGGCTTAAATAAAAATATTATCAAAATAAAAGTTATTACAAATATACTCCTTAAAATGTTCATATTTTTTCTGAAATATTTTCTTTAGTAGATTGTTTAAAATGTTCAAAATATCCTTTGTTGTCCAGTTCAGTCCTTTATCAGAAAAGAATTAAAAAACTGTACCGATCCGTAAATGTGATATATATATATTATTTTATATTCATAAAATACATATCAAGAGGAGTTTGTATATAAATTTTCATGCAAAAATACGCTTTAAATACCTTTCAAATAAGCAAAACAATCTTGACAGCTCCTGATTTTCAGAACCGTCTTCTGCTGGTATTTTGCTCAAAACAGTACTTTTAAGAGCTCAAAATGAAAAGTGTTCAACATAAAAGTTGTTCGTAACATCCTATTTCATATTTCTGTTAAATAAAATCAGTATGTTATAAACTCGTTTTACTCTAAGAAAAATAAAAAACAGTATTATCTGCTGAAATCTTCGTAAATTTTCAGATTTGTCCGTTTCTAATATTCCTCCCGAAATAATATTTTAAAGGATTCAAATTAAAAAATATTCAAACTAAAAATTGTTCATAACATTGTCATTGATATTTTTATCAAATAAAATTAGTATCTTACTAATATATTTTTCTCAAAAAGTCTAAAAAGATCACTACTTGATTATATTTTCTTTACCGATAAAAACCAGAAAAATATTATGGTCCATTCTAAAAAAATATTTTAAAATCATAAATATTTTGATAATAAGTATAAATAAAAATATAATAAAATATCTTAAGAAAATAAATTAAAAATAGTTTCATAATAAATCATTTTCATTAAAGAATAATCATTTCAAGATAAAATATAATAATTAGAATAAAAATCATAATAAAATAAAATAAAATAAAAGTAATGCATTCATTGAAAATATATAATAAAAAGAAATAACATAAAAAATAATAAGATAATTTTTTTAATATAAATAAATATAATTTTTATTCATTAAATCAAATTCTAAATAAAAATATACAAAAATACAAAAATAAACAAAATTAAATATATAATGAATAAAAAATAAAAAAATAAAAAAAAATATAACTCTTATTCAAAATCAAATAAAAATTAAATAAAAATGAATTAAATAAATAAATATATAAAAAAATATAAAAGACTTTATGATTTTTATTTTTACCAATTAAAGATAAATTCAATTTCAAAACTAAATCAACATTCACCTAAAATAAAGAAAAAAAATAAAAAGTAACTCTCAATTTCAAAATTAAATAAATTTAAATATCATAAATAAATAAAATAGTAAAAAATAATAATAATAAACTAAAAGACCTTTTTTTTTCTTTTTATCAAATAAAAAAATTCAATTTTAGAATTAAACCAACCTTAATCTAAAATAAAAATAAATCTCAACATTCAAGACTAAATAAATTTAAATAAGATAAGTTCAAATAATAAATAAATAAATAAATAAAAAACTAAATCATTTTATCAATAAAAAATAAAAAGTCAATCCACAAGGTGTAAACTATCTTGAAAACTCCATATATTTCATGCCCTTACTCACAGCGACCGCTTAAAATTGCTTAACTATTTTGTTTATTTTCTCTTTCTTAATCAGAGGTTCCTCGGGTTCAAAGCCCAGGGTAATTAACAATGGGGGCTTGCGCCCATTGGAATCTTAAAGACCCCACAATCTCTAAAACCTTTAAATGTGCATTCCAAATTTATATAAATATACCCCAATGCACACTTAGAGGGATCTCCGTGTCCTTCTTCCGCAATTCATCGTCCAGTTCCTTTTTCAGAGCGGTGAGAGGCGCGAAAAAGGGTCGCACAATAACACAAATTATATTTCAAGTACGTACCATACTTCCAAAAAATATATTATATTTTACTATTGCCAAATATATTCTTTATTAATAAATCACAAAACTTTAATCCGGTTTGACGAAACAAAAACAAAAAATTGGCTGTCCTTGCGTTGTCGGGGAGAAGAAACAACACCGGATATATCCAGTGTTTATGAATGGGGAGAACCAATGGATTTCTTGACTTTGTAGTCCACTTCAACGCCATTGTTGCTGAAGCTAGAAGCACCAGCAGTAAAAATATATCAGCTATTAATTAAAACACTATTTATCTAACTCGAGCAAGGGATAACCGGTCTCAATCATGCATATGGTAAATTGATAGGTTTAGAGACAGTGCAACGTGGAACTATATTTTTTTTGAAATCTTTACATATTTTTTTATTATTCACGGTATTAAATATTTTTTTTCAAAAAAAAAAAAAATCAGACAATCTAGTGGGTGAGAAATTAATTTCAAAAGGGTCAGATTAGCAAAAGTTTAACTCAAAAATATTATTTTTTAAAATCCAAAAGTCAGCTGACCCTGGGCAAGTATGAATCCACCCCTAGCTGCCATATAATTTAAACAGCTTAATATAATTTAAATGATTCAGATTTAGCCTATAAGGATACTTTTTTTATTTTTGTGTTGATGGATCCCAACAATAGCGGCTTGCCGCCATTGCCAACTATGGTAGTGGATGTGCGACCATTTTTCGCACGCCTCACCGCTCAGAGAAGGAAACTGGGCGATGAATTGCAGAAGAAGGACACGGAGATCTCTCTAAGTGTGCATTGGAGTATATTTATATGAATTTAAAATGCACATTTAAAGGGTTTTTTAGAGACTGTGGGGTGTTTAAGATTCCAATGGGCGCAAGCCACCATTGTTAATTACCCTGAACTTTGAACTCGAGGAATCTCTGATTAAGAAAGAGAAAATAAACATAATAGTTAAGCAATTTTAAGTGATCGCTGTGAGTAAGGGCAAGGAACATATGCACTTTTCAAGATAGTTTACACTTTGTGAATTGCCTTTTTATTTTTTTATTGATAAAATGATTTAGTTTTTTATTTATTTGTTATTTGAACTTATCTTATTTAAATTTATTTAGTCTTGAATGTTGAGAGTTATTTTTATTTTAGATTGAGAATGATTTATTTATTATTATTATTTTTACTTATGTTTTTTATTTATTTATTGATATCTAAATTTATTTAATTTTGAAGATTAAGAGTTATTTTTTATTTATTTATTTATTATGATATTTATTTTAGGTGAATGTTGATTTAGTTTTGAAATTGAATTTATCTTTATTTTAGGTGAATGTTGATTTATTTTAAATGAATGTTGATTTAGTCTTTCACTTTTTTATTTATGTATTTATTTATTTAATTTAATTTTATTTAAATTTTATTTAATTTTGAATAAGAGTTATATTTATTTTATTTTTTATTTTTTATTCATTATATATTTAATTTTATTTATTTTTGTATTTTTATAATTTTTATTTGAAATTACTTAATTTAGAATTTGATTTAACGAATAAGAATTTTATTTATTTATTTATTTTTAGAAAAAATTTAACTTATTATTTTTTATGTTATTATTTTTATTATATATTTTCAATGAAATCATTTTAATATATTTTTTATTTTCAACAGCAAAGAAAATACGATCAGTCGGGGATTATTTTTTATTTTTTTTAGAAAATATATTAGTAACATACTAATTTTATTTCACAAAAATATCAATGAAAATGTTATGAATAATTTTTATTTTGAATATTTTTTAATTTAAATCCTTTAAAATATTGTTTCGGGAGGAATATTAGAAACGGACAAATCTGAAAACTTACGAAGACTTCAGCAGATAATATTATTTTTATTTTTATTTTTTAGAGTAAAATAAGTTAATAATATACTGATTTTACTTAACGGAAATATGAAATGAGATGTTACGAACAAGTTTTATGTTGAACACTTTTCATTTTAAGCTTTTGAAACTACTGTTTTGAGCAAAATACCAGCAGAAGACGGTTCTAAAAATCAGGAGTTGTCAGGATTGTTTTGCTCATTTGAAAGGTATTTACAGTGTATTTTTGCATGAACAATTATTTACAAGCTCCTATTGATATGTATTTTATGAATATAAAATAATATATATATGTCACATTCACGGATCGGTACAGTTTTTTAATTCTTTTATGATAAAGGGATGAACTGAACAGCAGAGGATATTTTGAACATTTTAAAAAAATCTACTTAGAAAAATATTTCAGAAAAAAATATGAACCTTTTAAGAAGTTTTATTTTTGTAATATTTTTATTTAAGACTATCTTAAATGTGTTTTAAAAGGTTTTTTATTTAACAGAAAAATTAAAAAAATATTTTTGTAGAAGATAATTATGAATTGTAAAGGGGAATATGCATATATAAGAATGTAATTTCAAAAAAGTCTTTTAAATCTCAACAGAAGCGAGCACTCGCGGCTTTGCATAGCCGGCACAATCTTATACTCCCCAAAATCAGGCACTCGCGGCTTTGCATAGCCGGCACCAAAGCTAAGAGAAGCTTGTTGGTTTTTACTGTGCTTAAATTTAAATTCATATAAAATCATATGAAGCTCCAAAAATTATAAAAATTTACAGAGAGATGCACTATAACTAGATCTACATGTTAGCAAAATTTTAATTAAATTGGAGTTGCATAGTTATGATTTTTTATTTTTGAATCAGAGCAGGGGCAAAAAAGGAAAATGTTGTACCACTATTTGCTGATTTTCAGATCTAAAAAGGCTATAATTTTTTTTCAGAAAAATATAAAATCAGTTTCTATAGATTCATATGACTTATTTCTATAAGACTTGAAAGTTTATAAGATTAGAGTAGATCTCATTCCATTTTTCTTTTTATTGCATTTTCAGCCATTTCAGGGCTGATTTTACGTTTATAAGGGATTCATTGATCTTAAAAGGTTTAAATGCATCATTTAGCATCAATCTAACACTCAATGATATTTTTATGCAGATTTGAGCTAAAAGAAAAGAAAAAAGATAAAAAAATCGAATTGCAACATAAGAACATCAAGAAAAAAGAAGAAAAATCAATTTGCACATGAAAATTTTCATCTTTATTGCACGAATCAAAATTACAAGCTTCAATACACTCTTTATATCTATATTTACAGGATATATGGCTACCTAGATCTAATTTGTAGCTTGAGTAGAAGAGAAATTGATTGAATCTTATATCTTTGGGCTTGATTTTGATCTCAACTCAAAGATTAAATCTTATTTTGTATCTAATTTGATCTTCAATTGGTTTTGGCAGCATTTTGGATTAGCATTCAGCTTGGGATGGGTTGTGTCTCTTGTATTTGAAGGAGGAGAGGAGTTTAAATAGGCCTAGGGGGTGGTAGATAGGTGTATGAGATGGATTTGATTCTTCTTTGACCAATTTATGCACCAACTCACTTCATTCATCTTCTCATACTCTTCTGAACATTTTATGGTGTATTAGACTATTTCTAAGTGTTTTAAATATGCTCTAACAGCTGAGAGCACAAGTGGGGCACAAGTGAAGTTTGTTATATTTGCTGAAAATTTATAAATTTGACATCCCTAACCACCACTTGGTCAACAGATGATTCTAGGGACTTCTAGAAAGTTCTAGAGTTTCAAACACGTTCTTGTCACTCCCTTCCTGTATTTTGGACCTTGCCGGATCACAATTATGCACCCGAGACCCGTTTTTGCCTTCAAATCTGATTTCAAGCCTCATAACCGTTCTCCTTCATTTATTCACTATTTCTTGTGTTTCAAAGCTTGATTAACATCTAATTGATCCCAGGAATTGATCTATAATGTTTATTCAATCAATAGAATGCTCTGGTATAGAGTTTGACCAACTCGATTTTTGACCCGATTTGCGAGTTCGTGGTCTCACCAATTTAAAACTTATGAAATTCAACCAAGCCCTCAAACAATCTTTTGTGACTATGAAGAAGGTGTTTGAAGTGTCAATTTGATCAATAATGACTCGGATTGATCAATTTCATTTTTGAATCGGAAACTTTCCCTTCAATTTTCTCCCAAACCGCTCAACCATTTTACAAGTTCTTTATCTCATTGTGTTCTCCTCTCCGTGCTCTTTCCAACGGTAAATAATATGTGAGTTTTCATCGTACGGGACCATAGGCTCAATTTTCGGTTTTAAAACAGTGGAGCAAGCTCAGGTACTGTAGCGAGCAACTGTAGCAAAGAGAATTTTTGAATTTAGCCCCTCTCCGTTTTGATTTTTAATTGAAGCCCTTCATTTCCTGATTTTCTTATTTCTTCTTTGTTTTTAAATTGTTTCTCAAAGATCTCTTTGTCCAAATTGTACCAAAATTTGCTCAAAAATTTCTTGAAATATAAAAAAATTTATGATAATTTTGATTTATCATTTTGCCCCTTATTCAAGCATCAATTAATTTTTAACGCTTGATCAATTAATTTTTTATTATATTAATCGATAATTTAGAATTTCTTTGACTTCTGCAACTCCAAAAATATTAAGTAATATATGAAAATTCTCAAAATTTTATGGAGAATTTGATTTTGCTATAAAATTTGAATTTTCAGATTTTAAGTTTCGAAGAGGTTTTCGATTTGAATTTGTATAATTTCGGCATTTAATTCTTTTCTTAAGAATTTTATTTTTTGAGCATTTCTATGAATTCTTCTTTTTCCTTGGTGCTTCTAGACTTGAATTAAGCCTCTTCGGAGTTTTATAATTTCTCCTTAAATTTTTGAATCTTTTGTCCCAAGTTGCTTTTTAATTCCCTGAATTTTCAGGGGTAAATAATGGAATCACTACAATAGATCCTGGATTTAATAACAGTTTTTAAACCCCTTTAACAACAGTTCTCCAACCGTTATTAAAGGAGGTGTTAGAAAAAATATAAACAACCATTATTAAAAATGCGTTGTTAAAATTATTTTTGGAAGACATTTAACAATGGTTCTTAACTAATAATCGTTGTTAAAGGGTCCTTTAACAACAATTCTTAAATAAAAATAATTGTTAAAGGATCCTTTAACAATGGTTCTTAAATAAAAATCATTGTTAAATTGTACCTTAGCAAAGGTTATTTATTAAAAAAATAAAAAAACCTTTAGCAACTATTTTTAACTAATAACCATTGCTAAATCACCCTTTAACAATGGTTATTCTATAAAAATAGTTGCTAAAGGTTTTTTTATTTTTTTTTAAATTTAAATTTCTTTAAAAGATGTGAGTCAGATTAATATTGAGTCGTATTGATTAACAGTAAATAATGAATATTGAGTCATATTAATTAGATAAGAATAAATATTGTTATATATTATTCATTCAATAATTAATATGAAAAAATATAATAATTCATCAAATAAAAAAAATATTTACTCAAAAAATATATACATCTTGCTCATACAATAATATGAAAACCTATACAATTTCTAAAAAAATAGAAAAAAATAGAAAAGAACAGAAAAAACTTTAAATACGTTTTTAAGCTTGAAGACGAGATTTTTTGGCCCCAAAAATGGCAGTAAGTTATAAACATTAACCATGTAGATCTCGTTGTTAGCTTTTGTGGCCGTGTATAACGCCTCAATTGGAGTTTCCTATCAAAAATTATGGTTGATTGAAGTTGAGATAGTCGGATTTCAGTTTTTATTTCTTTTGTCTTTCTTCTTCTTTCTTCTTTCTCTCTCTGACTCTCTTTCATCTCTCTTTTTATATATGAAAATATATGAAAAGATGTTGGTAATCCATGGGATTTTAGTTTTTAAATTTTCATTTTTGGAACGTTAGATTGGAATTAACGAACGGTGAGATGGACAATCCGTGGAAGCAAATATTATTGGATAGAGTAAAAAAAAACAAATGTCGACCCAAAAAAAACAGCAAAACCATTTAGCAACGATTTCTTGAAGGAATCGTTGCTAAATACACCATTTAACAACGGTTCTAAGCATAGAACCATTGTTAAAGGCAATGTTTAACAATGGTTCCTTCAAAAAAACCGTTGCTAAATGGTTATGTTGCTTTTTTGGGTTCTTGGAGTCTATTTTAATAAAGTTTTTTTTAATATAAATAGTTGTTAAAAAAGTTCTTAATATTACAATGATGTCATTGAGTCATTTAGCAACATATTTGATATATAAACGTTGTTAAATGAGTGTTGTTTAAGGTCATTTATGTTGTAATAAATGTGAATTCTTAATATAGGTTGTTTTCGTGTATCTTAAAAATCTCCAATAATGGTATAATACATGGAATCAAATTAAAGGATAATATTTCATTTTTGTTGTCAAATTGTGTGCGTACACGTGTGTATGTATTATATATATAGTTGAATTATAGTACTACGCATAGCACAAATCACCTTTATGCTCTGTGCGGTTATGGAGCTTGGTATGGTCGGGGTGGGCAGTTGAGGAATGACATCCCCTAGAGAACAAAAAAATACTTTTCATATGGGATATTTTTTATCTGATCCGTTCGATCAAAAATCAACATTCATGATTGAATAATAATAAATCTCCGTATATAAAAATTTATATTTAGACTTCTCCATAGCCTAATGTATTGAATAGATCATTAATAATCACTATTTTCCTATCCTGATGTCTACATAGTCGTACCTCTTCAAATTCTCCTCTCTTTCTGTGCATACATCTCCATTTTAAAGTTGATGTATTATCTTTCTCCTTTTATCATTGAGCTTATTTTTGTTGCATTGTTTTATTCTTTCCTTTAAAACTGAAGAGAATAATAGAAAAAGTATACATAATCTTCGACATTATATTTCCTCCACACTTCACCTCATCCCCCTCTTCTGTACATTGAAAAGGTACACGAAACACTTTTCATATATATAAAAAAGAAGTACATAAAACCTACTCTTTTATGTCAGTTAAGTAAAAATTGAAGGATGCTAAATTAACTCGTCTCTTTTGCATCAAGTGATATCAATTTATTCTATATGAAATTTGGGTGACCAAATCTGTTTATGCCAAAAATAAAGACCTGATACAAATTGCATTTGAAAACCACATGCTATATGATTAATTCCTAATGCCTCCGTTCCTTCGTAATAGTTACTTCAATTAGAATCTCACGAATCCCAGTAGCTATATCAATTTCTTCTTAAGTTCTTATACTCCAAATTTCAAACGGCTTTTGAAAACAATAAGCACTAATAACCAACTCTATCTTCATGTTATTGATCGTTTCTTCATTCTCAAAATCTAAATGGTTAATTTGAACTGTTCAAAAAAAAATTTCATACAAAAAACTAGTTTGAGATCAAATTTTATAATTTTTTTTATTTTTTTATTATTTATTTAAATGCCTAAAAAATTACTTCTTTTGAACGGCTCCTAATAATTAAATCAAGTGATTTTCAAACTATTTTAATAGTAAACAAATCTAACAAAATATGAAATTTGATCACCAACTGGATTTTCATATGAACAGTAAGTGTTTGGTCGAAATGATTATGAAATCACTGTAGCCAGACTATATATATAGATAGAGAGAGAGAGAGAGTGGCTACGGTGCTTTCATAAGCATTTCGAGTCGAAATACTTATGGTTTAAATTTCAAGGTTTCTTATCCAGAATTTCAATTTAAATTGCTTAAAATATTCTTTATATCATAAACTTATAAATTATCATTTTTTGTTAAGTTTGAAGTTACTTTACTATACTTAATGATTTTTGAAAGATAACTCTGAAAATAATTAAAAAAAATAATTTTTGTACGTCAAGTGTTGTCATATCTCGAAATTCATTAACCATATTAAAACAACTTCAAACATAATAAAAATTATTAATCTATAAGATTATGATATGAAGAATTTATTAATCTATTTAAATTAAAATTCAGGCATGTAATTTTAAATTTTGAGCCGTAAACGTTTTAACTCGAAATGCTTATATGAAAGTATCGTAACCAAACTCTATATATATACACTGGGTACGGCATAACTAGATTGTCAATCAAACACAAACCGTAATGATTTAGATTTACAGCATAATTATATACATATCCTGATATTTATCACCGTTGGATACTAGATGGAAGTAATATAAATCCACCATCCGATTCGCATGCGTAAAGTGGTGGTGAGCATAACTGATTCCAGCAGTACTTTAAATGAACTTAATGCTGATATATATTGTCGTACCCGTACAAAATGCAATATACTTGTTCCCCTTCAATGTCAAATGCAAAATATTAGCTTCAGCATGGATCAAGAGGATCCAAGGCAACATAAGCTAGTAATATATAATGCAGTCAAGAAGAGAGAATCTATGTATATATGTTAGTCCATATTCCCTCTTCAATTTTTAAAAATAAAATAGAAAGTCCACGTGGCCTCCACCCAATTCGGGATATCCATGTGGTTGTCTGCATAAATTTATTGATTGTGGAAAGGGGACATGTAACTTCTTAAAAGAAAAATGTAATTTCTATCATACAATAAGCATACGATTGAAAGAGTAACGGATTTAATCGGTTTAATTCAGACCTTTTAAATTATAATATTTTTGTCAAAAAATAATAACCCGGTCAATTTAATCGGGCGATCTGAATTGAAATAGTAGGATTTTACTCTTGAAAAATATAAAAATTAGTAGTCCTTTTTTTTTAGAATTCCGGTCCATATATTCCAGACTTTTGCTTGCAAGATAAAAAAAATGATTTCGAGGACCTTTAGCTCTAATTTTTTTCAAATTAATTAATTACTATAACGATTATCTTAGTGCGACTGGATTTATTTTAATATACATTCTCCATGATTATCTTACATGCATGGGCGCAGATCCGGTCAGTCGCAGTCTCACTGACAACAATAAACTTTATAGTTTTGATAATGATTCTTCAAATATTTTAATTTAAATAAAAATTGAAATACAAAATATTTTTAATTTTATTTCAAGTTTTATGTAATCTAAATATTATCTGATATTTTATTAAAACAGTCAACATTACATGAATTTACAGTGATCTAAATTTAATAGTCGTTGATTAAATATCAAATAACAATTAAATTGTATTAAATTCGAAACACAATAAATTACTAAGTTGAAAAACATTTTCTATTTTTAAGGGGATTTTCAAATGGATAAAGTTTCCGGACTTCTGATTTAGGTGATTTTCTCCTGGTGCATTCGAAAAGCAATTTGTCTAAGCTTTATTGGTATTTTACAAATAAGAGTTCCCGTTAAACTGCGATATTTATTATTTTTTTACATATTTTTTTTCTGACTGTTTGTTGATTGCTTGTGGGGTTTTATCTCAAAAATTTATTGCTTGTTATGTTTTTCTTTTGTGAGCTGATATGAAGTGGTTTGAGTAGTTGTATGTTGCAGATTAGTAATAATAAGCTGCTTAATGGATTGAATTGATGGTTTGAATTGTTAGGGTAAGCAGGCTTTAGTTTGGTGGTAAGAATAGGTTGTTGTTATACTGTTTGCTTTTGTTATATAGGTTATGGATATTACTTGTCTCTGTACCAGATGTTCGGTACAGTAGGCAACTACTTAGTTGTAGTTTTTTATGATTTCAATTGTATTACACCCACCCACTTTTATCAAAAAAAATTTATAATAACGTTTTCATAAAGAAATAACACCCATTACTACCTGTGGTAAGCAGAACAGTTTAGTTATTGCTTATATAACCTACCTTTCATATAACCTACCTTTGATATCATGTTATATTTCCTACCCAGACATCTTGAGATTTTGTTTCATGTTTTTCGGTTTTCCTTTCTTTTCATGTTTGTTGAGAGGAAACAAGAGATATCTCATACACATACTGGATATTTTTATTATATTGTTATACATCAACACTAATAAGGTATTACGTTGTTTCCAATGTCCATTTATGCTACTTAAGCCCAGTAACAGCCCAAACCATGCTGGTGTTAACTAACAAATCATCAAAATATAAATACACTGTTAATCTGTTAACTTTCACATGACCTAAATTAACCCAATGTACTCTCTTTTTATCGGGCAACGTCAGTTTGATCCATGAGAAAAATGAATAGTTGCAATTCTGTTATGGATCAGGAACTACTTTAATCTTACTATTATAGGTGAAAATCAATTATTACAATTGATTAAACCAAATTGATTAATTTTTCTATACGTTTTTATTTTTTTAGTATTAAAGATGGGAGTCTAAGTTACACCTTTAATTGTCCATAAAAGATCCTATTCGGATTTTTAACATGTCACCTCTCACGGAGGACATTATCTTTGTCATTAGATCAAATGATGATTCTTTTTTATGCGTTTTTATTATCCATCATTCATTCCCCGATTACTAAGCTACTGGATAATTATAAATTACAACTTCATATGAAACACCTTAGGAATAAAACAAGAAAGGGGTACATAGAAGGGGAGGGCATTAACCATATAACATATTAATAAAAAGATGAGGTATTTGAAAGCAGCCTTGGCTGAAAGACTTAGACATGACATGGCATTTAATTTCATAGAATTAACACAATAATGAGGTATTTTTGTAAATATTTAAAATTTCTGTTATGCTATAATATCAGAGTCGTCTTTATATGTCGGCTTTAACGTCTCTCCTGATTTAAAATAATTGCATGTTTTATATTTTCATACTTTTGTTCTCGTTTAAAAGATTTATGTGTTTTTGTAATTATGATTGAATGAAAAAAGAATAATGTCGCAAGTGGTCTCAACTCTTAAGCTACATGACATCACAAATAACTTTCCAAGCTCATCAGCTCCAGACAGAAGTCCCTAATTATTAAAGGGTGGGGATCACTTGACAATGGATTCTTTTGATAATTTTGATAATGAATTTTCAAATAAATATGAAAAAAATTTTAAATTTGAAAAATTTATGTATATATTCTTGTACTTATAGATTGATGGTGATTCAAATTTCATACAATTTCATTATCGTTTCATACTCCATCAAGGACTATCAAATTTTTATACAATTTACAATGGTTATAATTTGACAGTCTTTGATAGACTATCAAACGATAATGAAATTATATGAAATTTAAATCACCCTGAATTTATAATTAGAAGAACATATCCATAAATTTTTTTCTATTTTTAAGAATTTTTTTCATATTTATTTGAAAAATTATTATTAAGATTGTCAAGATAACCATTGTCAAATGATCCCTTCCCATTATTAAATTCACTCGTAATTGATAACATACTGATGAAAAATGATCAAATACTCTTGAACTTTAGAGTAAAATTATCTCGTTAAGTTATATTTATCTAATTCAGAGAAATGAAGTATTTTTCAATAATAAATTGTCAGTTATATAACCTAAAAGGTACTTGAATAATCTACAAGTTGACTACTTCAAAGTAATATTTACCTAAATTAAAATTTTGTTTTCTATATTTAACAATATGTGAACAGTTTACTTCAATTATTGTCATGAAAAAATTTCATTAAGAAACAATTAAGTGACTTTCTAGAATCAACATGACTTTCTTGAATTTTCTTTCAGAGTGAAGAAAAGAACTTTAACAGAAGTCAATATAACAGCTCTACTACATCTACATGAGCCACTATTGGCTCCCACCGCAGGAAATTTCTGTTCAATTTATTTGTATTTTATTTTATCGTATAAACTTTTACTATTTTGTGCCCAAAATTTACTAATATATATAAATATTTTATGTCCAAAATTTATTATTTTTATAATTATTTTGGGTGGGGTCCTTGCCAACTATGTATTTTGACAATTTTGATATCCAACTTAATTTAAATTCATAGAAAATTTTAAAAATGAATTGATTGTGTTTTATCATTGTCATTTGATATTCTATAAATGATCATTAAATTTAAGTCACTAAAATTATTATATAATTTTGGTTGTCTTTAATGGGATATCAAATGATAATCAATTTACATAAAACTCGAAACACAATCAGTCCATAAATTTCATAATATATTTATATTTTTTTTATTTTTAAAATTTTATATAATTTTATATTAAATTGATTGTAAATATTATCAAATTATATTATCACCCAATTATTTTAATTTAGAAGTACCTCTGTCCACAAAAAAAGGCAAAAAAAATAAATGATTCAGCACGTAAAAGATTATGTTGAACTTGAAGGCTGGTTTTTTTTTCTTTCATTTTTTTCAAAGAAGAAGACCAGACATGACGCCAGGGTCAAGCACATCGTGACAAAAAGAAAATGACATGTCTTCTTTGAATGGTTACATTTTTCATTGTCTGGACTGAAAATAGACAATCTTTCGCCTCTGACTCTCTGACTCGTTCCTATTTTTCTTCTTTTGGATCCTAGTGCCTGTATTTAGAGCTACAATAAACTTGTATGGCCAATTCAAGACTTTACACTCCGAAACGGGAAAACCCATATTCAGAAAAGAAAAAAATGAATATTTTAGAGAAAACAATGTGACAAATAGTAAATCATACAACATCTAACCATTATATAACATATTGGGAGGAAAAGGGAAAAAAATTTCCCTCTCCACATAAAAAAACGAAAGTAACCTTGCAATCTGACATTCTGACTAGCGGAGGATTAAGTGCATGGGTAATTACGATAAATAGGACGGTTTTTAAAGGGGGGTCTTTGACAAATTTGATAAGGGATTATTTTGACAACTTTAATAATAAATTTTTAAATAAATATGAATAATTTTTTAAAGTCAAAATAAAAAATTATAGATATATATTTTTTACTTATAGATTGAAAATATTTTAATATTTTAGTCCATCAAATACTGTTAAGTTGAAAATATTATAAATTATATAAAATTTTGATGGTCTTTGATGAACTATCAAACGATAATGAAATTGCATAAAATTTAAAACACTATCAATCTAAAATTAAAAAAAATATATATTTATATATTTTTTGTATTTTTAAGATTTTTTTTGTATTTGTCAAAATAACCATTGTCAAGGGATCCCTCCCCTTTTTAAAAATAACCCCGTCTCCACAAAAAAAATGTTTTTTTTTAAATTATAATATTCTTTTGGTACTTTCAGTAAAAAAATTTTAAAAATCATAAATATTTAGGTGGAATAACAGCTATAAATTTTTATCGTTGTTTTTTTTTAAAAAAAATCGTACCTAAACCAAATAACTAAATACAAATATCCGGCACAAATTAATCTGTGTAAATTAGTTGCTGGAATTCTCGAGTGAAAAATCTAAGCGGCGGATTCAAGTAAATCAGCACAAATATGCTGCACAAATATCACCATTTTTTATTGAACAATGGCAGAAGCACCAAGGTCTTTTTGACTTGGTATTTTGTTCTAAATTCTCGATCGAGTTATTATCAATCCCAGAAAAAAAAGCGCTGACTAATTCTTTGTCTATAACGGGGTTCTTCTGTGAACTCGTTCATTGTGTGCTGTTGTCATTTTTTTGTTATGTTTTGGGCTTTTTAATTTGAAATTTTTATATAAATAACTCGTCGACGAACTTGGAAGTGTTGTTAACGCGCTTCTTTTGAGATTTTTTTTCAGTGAAGTATGATGCTTTTACATGAATGAAAACATCAATGCAGAGATGGAATTCTGAATTTAGTAGTCAGATATATTTTTTTACTTAAAACATGATGAAAATTATTCGCTTTCATTCCTTTTCTATACTGGTGTCGGTTTTGTAGTCGCAACACCGGCATTAATACTTGTATCGATTTTGTTCATAATCGATATAAAAGTTTAAAATGTAATGTCGGCTTTTAATGTTTCAAAAACACAGTGGCAGTGGCTTGTACACTACGAAACAAAATAATGGCAGTTTGCATTGCCGCCACAAATGATCCATAACAGGACTCGGTCCAAGGAACACTTCTGACTCAGTCATTTACGAGGAAAAAAGATATAGGTTGAGCTTTTTTCCATGGGTCCTTTTAAAGTAGCAAAATCACAAAGCAAGGGGTCTGGGCTCGTGCCCTGTGGCCCCGCACCAGGTGTGTCAATGAATAAGATAAGGTATAAATCGGGTAGTGATATTTTTATTATCATATTTATATAAAATTATTTTTATTTATTTCTATTTTTATCTATAAAAATAGAATTTACTTATACTTAACTTTTATCTGTTAAAATAAATGGTTAACGAAACGATTATGGATACTAACGAATAATACTAATATATTATTTAGTTTATCTTATCATCATTTATATAAAAAATATACGAACTCATTTCTTTCATATAAATATATTTTTATTTTGTTAGTATAAAATTAAAATATAACTATACAATCAATTCTAACTTGAGTCATTTCAAAATAATTAAATCAAAAACATACAAACATCTTTTGTCAAACTTTTTAATGAGAAAATAAAATATATTAAAAATAAAAATAATATTTTATCTAAAATAAAATTTTATATTATTTTATTCAATCATGTTAATAAGTACTTTACTAAATATATTATTCAAATATTATAATTTATAAGATGGTTAAATTTGAAAAAATAATTATTATAATTCATAATAATTAAGACACAAAACTCATGATAACTAACATAGAAAAAAATTATTACACGAGATAATTATTTAAAGTAATTTAAGTTATTCTTTTTAATAATTTACCCTATAAAATAAATGGGTACAAAATAATTTTACTCATATCTTTATTCATTTATTTAACGAAAAAAATTCTTATCTAACCCATATCAAATAAGTTAATGAAATTTTTTTAACCTATACCTATTTTATCAAATACGATACAAATCGGATAATAAATAAAAAAATATCATTGACACCTCCCCCACTTGAATGATAGCTTATTATCCAGTTGTTTGAGATAAAGACGGTTAATTTTTTCCAGGCTTCAAAAGTCAGAACTCACGACAATTTTTAATGAGATATTCAATCTACGACCTCTATATATGAAAGCGTTGTTTCAACCATTATAATGAGAAATGAGGATAATTCTCAACTGCTAGGGTGTTCATGATATTTCTTTACTTGTTTATTTGTTTGGTAAGATGTATAAGATGTATATAAGTAAGGATTTTTAATTATTAATTTATTTAATATGGATACGAGTAAGATATTTTCACTAATTAAATGGATAAAGGTTGTTTCGTAATTTTTTATTTTATAAAGTAAATTATTAAAAAACAATTTATAATATTTTAATATAATTATCTTCTATAATATTTTTCTATTTTATTTTCTCTGAGTTTAGTGAATTAATTATTATGAATTATAATTATTATCTTCTCTAAATTTCATCATCTGATAAATTATAATATTTAAATAATATTTAGTAGATTAAAATGATAAAATGAGACAATGTAAGATTTTATTTTAGATAAGATGTTATTTTTTATTTTTAATATATTTTATTCTCTAGTTAAAAAGTTTGACAAGAAATGATTGTATTTTTTTTTTCTAATTTTTTGTTTTGAAATGACTTAAGTTAAAATTGATTGCATAGTTATATTTTATTTTATACTAGTAAAATAGAGATACATGTGTAAGAAAAGAATGGTTCAGATATTTTTAATAAATGATGATAAACTAATTAATATATTAGTATTATTCATTAATATATGTTATTATTTCGTTACATATTTACTTTAACAAACAAGAATAAAGTATGAATAAGTCTAATTTAATGGATAGAGTATTATATGGATAATAATAATTTAGTAATTTTAAATAAATATAATAATAAAAATACCCCACCCGACAGCACCCTAAACTGCTCTCTTCATATTTCCATTTTTGTAGGTATTATGACTTGACTTGGATAAATAGTATCTTACTTTTAGTTGCAAAATAAAATTTGATTAGCATTTTTATTCAAACTTCTCGTCATGAAATAAAATATCTATATAACAGAAAAATAAAATACTTAATTTATTAATCCTCAGACAAATACTATCAAAATATAAATAAACATATAGCAATTTCAAAACATAATAGAAAAATAATAGTAATTAATTTCATACATTGAATCAAGTATACCTCCTGTATTAATGAACATATCTATTAATAAAAAAAGTTAAATGATTTTTTAATATACATTAAAATCGGAACTAATTAATGACTGATTAAATTAATGGAAACAATTGATGACTCAACCTACTACGAAGATTTTAATTGATCATCTAAGAAGCCTTTTAGTACGCGCGCCAATAATTAAAACAAGTTAGATGTTAAATATTTACTGATATAAATATTATAATTATAGTGTTATTCCTTTTCTCTTAGATAATGACGAGGGTCTACATCATTTAACTTTAAATGTTTATAACGATATTATATACAGGTTCTAATAATTATAGTATATTCTTATATAAATATAATTTTAATATTATATTATTATATTATGAATATAAATATAATTATTTTATTATTATATTATTATGATCAAGATTATTTATTATTATATTATTATATTATGATGATTATGATTATTATTACTTATTATTATTTTATTATGTATTATATTATTATATGTTGATTATAGTGATGATTAATTTATTATTATATTATTATAATTATAATTATTTATAATTATTTTTATGATTATGATTATATTTTTATTATTATATTATTATGATTATGATTATGGTTATATTATTATAATTATGACTATAATTATTATTATCATGATTATGATTATGATTATATTATTAAAATTATGATTACTTATTATTATAATTATGATTGTAATTATAATTTTTTATTATTATATTACTATATTATGAGTATGTTTATATTTTTATTATATTGCTATTATAATATTATTATTTATTATGATTATTTTTTATTACATTATTATTATTTTATTATCATCATTATAGCTACATTTAATAACAAATTCGTTGCAAGTAGCTACTATCATTATTACTCCTTTTCAATTCCTCAAAAGGTTAAAAACCCATTCCTTATTGTAGTACACACTATACTAGTCTGAATTTGTTATTTGGTAACATGTCAATGCCTAATTTAGAAGTGCCATTATTTTTCCTTTGTTTTCTTTTTGATTTATCCCATTAAATATGAAAGATTTTGCAGACATTACTATGAAAATATTCGCTAAAATAATACAAGTACCGGTGGAAACTACTTTAAAGGCGACTAATTTATTATTGCATGTACCGCTTAAAATAAAATGTTTTAAATTTTACAGGTACAATTATGCAAAAGTTGTTACAAAAAAGTCTAAAATATAGAAACATCATGCACGCGCTTTAGAGGCGACTAATTTATTATTAAGTGTAGATAATTACTTGTGTTATGATTTATATAACGTTATTGAGACTTTGAGAGGTATAGGAGAAGTTCCTTTTTCCGTACCTACAAAACTTTATTTAATTAGAGATTGACTGCGTGCTTGACTGGTTGGAACTGTACCTGTCGCTCAGTCTAGAAGTTAAAATGACTATTTGACTTGTCTTGGCCCTTTCCTAAACATAATTTGTAGCGAGTTGCCATAAAAAATGTCAGTCATACACGTTAATTGAGATAATAATTAATTTTTGTGTTGAGATTAATATACAAATTTTCCAAATTATGAAATGATTGAGTCTTCTCGATTTCAAATAATTATGAGCAATCAGATAATCCTAAATGTATAATCCCGTCCTTCCTTTTTTTTTTGTCTTAATTCTATATATTTTCATAAAATAAAAATTATGCAACATAAATCAATTTCTGACTATTCCTAATGTCATGTAGCTCAATTTGTAATTAATCGAAATCAAACACCATTTTTTTAAAGCATGTATAATTTCATTCCTGATTATTCATGATACCATAGGAAAACAATAAAAACTCAGATACTTTTTTTTTCTTATGGTTTGGTTTCAAGTTAATTGTATCTTAATGACTTGCTACAGGAAGGACATCATACAAAAGAGTACAGAAAACCTAGGAGACTCAACCTCACCTTTAATACCTCTTCTTCTATAAAATGAAGTCGCTAAGCAGAGTCAGCACCAAACCCTCGAAACCATTTTCACTGAATAAACACGAAGCACACTCTCCCCTGCTTTCTCTCTTCAACAGTGCATACAAAAATCACAAAGAAAGGGAACTAAAATTATATATACATGGGGAACTGCCTTGGCCAAGGTGCAAAAACATGGGCTGTCGATGATGAATGGGACCGTTTCGAACCGACAAGTCGTGAATTACCGCAACATCAGAAAGAGGCATCTCCTCCTCGCAAAGGTGATTCTACAATGGTGAAGATTAAGCTGACAAGGAAGCAGTTGGAAGAGATATTAGGACAATCCGGGCTCAATACCGATCAAAATTTGCCTATTGAGTTGCTCCTTAAACATGCCATACAAAAAAGGTGTGAGGAGTCGATACAGGACAGAAGTCGGCAATGGCGACCGGTTTTGAAGACCATTCCAGAGGCAGCTGAGTAGTGGGATGAGTATATACGCTATGATATATGGATTAAATTTGTTATAATTTTACATACATATTTGTTACTTCTTTTTGTTATTTCATACCCTTTTTGTTCTAGATTTCTCCCCTCCCTAAATAGGATTTGGGATGTTAGTTTGTAGGTATTTGGGGATGCTTGGCGGAGGTAGGATACATGTAGACTTTTGGTACAATATTTGTGTGTGTGTGTGTGTGTGTGTGATGTTTAAATCTTTTATGCTGTTCAATGGCAGTTTTTGTGCACCTCTCCTTGCTAGAGTTATTCTTCTTTATTTTAACAACAATCGGTTAGTCTGCTTTGCTTTATTATTCATCTCAGCTGGAAAAAATATAAAAAATATTTTGTGAATAATATTATTTAAAAAAAATCATGCAGGAGAACCTACTCGCAAGAGAATACCCACTACGCCTATGTGAACAAATGACACTACACAAAAAAAGAAGAAGCAAGGTCTAGATTAAAAAATATTGGGCTGAAATTTTAAGACAATGAGCCCCAAAATAAGTGGGCTTGGCCTGGTTGATGTAACTTTTTATCCCGCCTAAACATTTTAATTTCCGTGAATCAAATATTTATTTTTAATCAGTTGCGGTTGCGACTCTGGATAATATTTGGTTTAAATTGGTCCCTGAATTTTTAAATTTATTTTAAATTGGTTTCTGAATTATTGAATTTGGTTCAAATTAGTCTCCGAACTCTTAAATTCGGTGCAAGTTTATCCATGAGCCTAATTTAAGAGTTCAGAAACCAAATAAAAAAGAGTTCATGGTCTAATTTGAATTAAATTTAAGAGTTCAAAACCAATTTAAACCAAAAAAATCGAGACCAATTAAACCAAATGCAATAATTCAATGCTAAAAACGGACTTTTCTCAAGTGATATAACCGGGAGAAAGGGTGGTGTGATATGTATCTGACTAAAATTCGGAATAAATTAAAATTTGAACGAAATTTTGTTATTGAGTTTTAACAGTCGTGCAAATTATCAGATTTGAAAGTCTGACGGTAGAAAAGACGCACCTAATCGTCTCTTCGAGTAGTGATCACCATCCAATAAAGTGTTACTTAAAGTTTTTGCGCTCGAATAAATTTTGGGTTCTTTGGCAAATCAAAGAATAGCTTGGTAAAAATTATAATTTTGAAAGAGTGATAGAATAATATTTTTTTTTTCTTGGAAGAGTGATATAAGAATGATATTCTTGATTATTTGAAAGAGCGTAAAATATCATTTGGCAGATGTTAATTAGAATAGTTAAATATATGAATAATTATGATACTAACAATGATGATGATGATGATGATGATGATGATATTAAAATAATAATAATAGTAATAATAAAAATAATAATGATAATAATAATATAATAATAATAAATAAATAAATATTATTAATATAATAATAGATCATAATCATAATATAATAACATAATAATAAATCATAATCATAATGTAATAATATAATATAACATAATCAAATAATAATCGTTATTCCGATGAGAGTAATTTGATATATCATCTATAGTTTAGTATACCGGATTACCGCTCTTCCGCACTTTTTTACTTAGTCTAAAATTCATTTGACAAATTAATTCATCGGAATAATAATTTTATTCCTACTTTTTTCTATTCCATGAAGTGACAAAGTATAAAAATGTGTTCCCCTTTGTTTTCATAGTTTTTGGTGATCTGAGGTCTCATTTTTCTTTTTTTTTCCAAATCATAAATACCGATAATTAATATAAAAATAGTTCAAAATCCGTATAGAAGTTTAAGTTCCTTTTCTGACATTTAAATTTGAATAATTCATTTTTTAATCTTTTATGTGAGAGGTGAGGAGTCACAAAAAGAGAGATTATGTAACTTATAAAAAATAACAAATGGGAGGGTAAGTCAAGGTAACGGATATATTGTTTAGCTGGACAACAAAAAATGGCTTTCACCAAAAGCCATGACAACTGATATATCTCGTTTAAGGATGAGAAATCGTGTGGGTATGAGAGCTTAATTTTATGTTATATTTGAGTTGTATGGTTATATAATCTGTTTTTTTGGTTGTTTAAGGTTGTGTCCTTCATCAATGCGGATTGACTGGGGGTATTTACAGCAGCATATAAATACTGTAGTCAAGGACGGAAGCAGAACCGATCGGCAGAGATGTTCGGATTAAGAAAATAAAATGTTTGAGACAAAAGAAAATTTATTTTTTATTTCACAAACTTTATTTTTCAATGAATCAAGAGAGTGTCCGGACATCGGCTGACATTAGGGGTGTCAATGGGTCGGGTCGGGTCTGGTTCCGGTCGGGTCACATTATTTTATTATTATTTTTGGTCCGACCCGAACCCGATCCGATTAAATTCAGGTCAAAAAATCTTGATCCATGTCCGACCTGATGGTTCACGGGTCGACCCGTGTAAAATAATTAAATTTTTATTAATTATTTTTATTACTTTTAAGCAATAAAATATTGATTAATTGATAATTAATCTTAATTAGTATATAATTAGTGTATATTTAAGCTTTAATTAGTACTAAATCATAAAATTACTTCAAAAAATATAATTAATCGGGTTGGATTGACCCGAACCCGATCCGATCCAATTCAGATCAAAAAAATTAAATTCACATCCGACCCATTTATTTTCAAGTCGGATCAAGTTAACCCGTCGGATCGGATCAAAAATTGACACCCTAACTGACACCCACATCGGTGCCGCTCCGGACTATAATAGATATCATTTTAAAAAATATTGTTAGACTACCAAATTAACTATACCAGCATATCCATTCTGAATGCAGAATGCGCTCTCGCGGCTTCTCTCTAATAAAGGCTTTAAATTTTACAATTTACGCTAGGCCTTGCAAGTTCTGAATTTAAACACAAACCCAACCCAAACCTTTGTCACATTTCCATCTGAGAACAGAAGCGGGAACGAAAAAACGCATATCCATTTGAAACAACACTTGTTCGCAATCCTCTTCCCTCTCAATCCCTCTGCAATGACGGGTTTTCCTTCCTTCTCTCTAGGCCTCGGTTTGAGTGATGATGAAGAACCTGAACCAAATCCTGAAGACAACGATATAGACGAGCAACGACCTTCCCCACCAGAGCAAGAATCTAATTTCCCTTCTTTCGATCTAATTTTCGACGAAGATGAGTTTGATTTTGATCAGGCAGTACCACCAAATTCGGATCTTGATTGTGAAGAAACTCCACCCTTTAAGCGCTTGAAAAGAGGTAGCTCTACTGTTTCTTCCACCACTGATACTGAGATGCCGCCTAGGGTTTATTTGCCGAAGAAAAAAATCTAATCTGACAGGTGGAGGGGCTGGGGGATCAGGCATTTTCTCTAGTTCGATTGATGAGATAGAAGAGTTTTCTTCTCAAGAGGAGCCCCACATTCAAGGTTTAGTTTGCTCCGGTTTTACATAACTTCTACTTAGGATTAATTGCTCTTTTTTTTTCTCAGAGAAATTGATATGAGAGTTTGTGTTTTTTCCATGCTAAATAACTTGTGCTAACATATAAGTAATGCTAGTTGTATTTATTTGGAGTCAAACCTGCACTGATGCCACTTGAAAATTGTACGAGGGAAGTTCTGTATTGATTTCATCATCCTTTCCAACTTAATTTGAAGTCCAGTTAGGCTGTGAAATATATTTATAGTAAATGTAGGAAATAAGAAAAGAGAGACAAAAATAATTTGCTCCCATAAGGAGAAAATTGCTCATCATGCTTGTCAGTGGTCTGAGTTGGAAAATAGATGATGGCTGTTGTTATGTTAAATTTTAGTTTCTCCAAACAGGGATTATGTAATGCTTTCTTGTCCTACATTTTACATTTCTTTTGCTTCTGTTTTAAGACATTCTGTATTATTTCCTATTTTATTTTTAGTGAAATCTGTAAGTTGATAATTCCAACTGGCCTTGAAAAAAATGAGAGAGTGAAACAAAAATCAAACTAGTTCACTGAATTTATGATGAAATCATGGAAGCACTCGACTCCCTGACACCATTTCAGCCAATAAGTATAAAAAATCCTCCTCCCTTGATAAAACAATCTAAAGCCAATAAATGAGAGATGATACCAAGATCTGATACTGAATTATTTGGTCTTCTAATGGAACCTCAGAAATTGCTATCTCATAGTAACAGTATTTTTCCTATTTTTTCGGCTCACTACTCAATTGATTTATTTATTCTAGCAGATGGATGCAAGCGAAGTGCAATCAAAGATGCTTCCAGCTGCTCCAGAATCTCGCTACGAAATCAAGGGGTTTTAACAAGCCAATTGACCACCAAAATCAAAACCAAGAAAACGACACCTAATTCAATTTCTTCCACCCTATCAAATCTAGAGAAAAGCAACAAAACAAAGCTGTTCCCAAAACTAACCATCAGCCCACTTAGAAAAATCCATGTGCTTGATACGGATTCTGATTCTGATGACTATTCTGATTCTGGTTTTGACCAAAAGAAGAATGAAGTGAAGTTGGGTAAGGACCAGAAGAAAAAAGCAAGCATGGAGACACCAGCTTTAGATGAGTTTTGCAAAGAGTATTTCAGGTTGAAGAATGACTTAAATTCTCCTCTGAAGACAGATGAGCCTGGTACTAGTGCGTGCAGTTCTAGAGTCTTTGACCCAGTTGAATTCACCAAAGAATTTGAGGATATTTTGCCTAAAGATGGCTCATCCAGTGAATTCTCTAATAACTATCTTCCTTGTTACAAGTACTTTAATCATAATGATACAAGGATAAGCGCTCTAGTGAGAGAAAGGCTGCCTCATTTTACACCTATAGGAATGGTGAATGGCAGGACTAATGGACAAAATGGAAGTCAAAACCTTGATTACATGTGAGTTCACCTGCACTCCCCATTAGATTATGTTCCTCATTGTTAACTTACTCTGTAGTTATAGAAGGGAGCTCTTTAATCCCTTGAATACTACAACCTGTTACTTGTTCAAATAAATGATTTTGTGCATTTGGATTTAAGCACTTTAGATTGATCTGAGTTAGATTTAATTTAATTGTTAATTTCTCAAATAACCTCCCCTAACCAAAATGACTATCTGGAGTGCAAATTTATTTAAAGAAAGTATTTAGTCTGGGAAATCTGAAATTGTTGGTATTTTGATAGGCGACAAGTTGATCCAAAGGAGAGTGCTAAATCCAGGAGGTCAAACAATGCACAGAAAAAAGATTCTACTCCGACAGATGTTGGTAAAAGAAGAGTTCAAGCTTATGGTCAGAAAACTGGTAATTGGTTAACACAGGATGGTAAAAAGGTAAATAAAATTAAGTACCTATATGCCAACGCTATTCTTTGCTAGTTGCACAAGTACTGTTAAACACCTATTGTTCATGTATACACAAGTATCTCCTAATTATGGTCGTGGTGAGGTTGGAATATATTTCTTGCCTTTCTTATTTGTAAGCCTAGATTAAGCTGAAGTTACACAGAATAAATTTCTATGTTGCTTGGCATGCTTGAATGAGCTGATTTTTCATCAATTGAGCCACTAATCCTTTGTATTTCATTTTGACTCAGTTCTACCAATTGCATTTTAAAAGGCCCTAGAAGTGTTCATTATTGTTTTCCAGCATATGATAAATTATTAAATTGTTCACTTTTAGTTGCATGAAAGAACAAAATTTATATAGAGGAGGGATCACTTGAATTTGCCTCTGGTAAACTGTGCCAATATGCTCTCTTATATTTTGTGTTCCCTATTATTACTTCAGATTTATGTGACAAAAGATGGGAGAGAGATGACTGGTAAACTTGCCTATAGACAATATAAGAGGGTAATTTTAATTGGAAAATATGTATCAACTCTTTGCATTATTTATTAAGGGTGATTTACAACCATACAAAATATTCAATCTATTGCTCGGTGCTCTTATTTTAGGAGAGCGGAGCAAGGTTTCACAAGGGAAAGAAGCGAGGAACTGGTAACAGAAGGAAAGGGAAACAATAAAGAGGCATGGGTAAAATGCAAATGAACAAACTTTGATTTGGATGTATCTTGTTGTGACATTGTAATATAGGAAACATCATTTCAGTTTCCCTTGTGCATAAATCTGCCATGCTAACGTTCTTAGATAAATGTGGTGCTACATTTTTCCAAAACTATCATTACTGCATACTAGAAGAAAACTACGCAGGGATAAAAAAAGATAATAGCACCCAAACAAAAAGCAAACTTTTGATCTATGGATCTAGTGTTAGTAGGAGGTGAATATTCTATGAATGCCTGTAGAATTCGTTTAATTTATTAGTTTCCTTTCTTCTGAAGCACTCTCTTGTTATATGTATTAGTTTTTTTTTATTATTATTTTTTTGTTAGGTTATTTCTTATTAGGTACCAGCAGCTGTTCTACAACAGGCCAACAGCTAACAATAGCATATTCAGATGAAGTATCCAACTTTCGTTTTTGAATTTTCTCAAATAAAGCCCGGTCGATAAAATAAGCCAGTGCATCGGCCAGTTATGAAATGAAGTTGGGTAGTGTTAAAAATAAGTATAAGAAATAATTAATAGTGATTTGGATTTAATGGGTCTCAGATAACTCATCACGGGCTCAATTAGAATAGTTACCGTTTTTATACCAATAGATGTACCGTTGGTACAATTAGTGTACTGTTAGAATAGGTTGTATAAATAGCAATAGAAACAACAGTGTAAAAACTTCTCAATATACAAGAAATATTTAATATAATCTCCGTTAGAATTTCATCATAATATCAAAGCAGATCTAATCGATCATATTATCACATACCCTATAAGCATATCATACCGCATATCTCAGCAACTCACTGTGAGGAGCCTCATACCAAATCAATACAAGGCAACATCTCACACCAAGGTAACCTATACCAAATAACAGCATGATATACTCATAATTCATACCAATCTCAACCCATTTCAGCATACATCAGAAAATACCAAGGAAATAAAGCCATCTCTGTTCGTACCAGAAATATCAGAAACAAAACCAACAAAGACTGAGCAATTGATTCATACCAGAAAATACCAGAAACAATAGCATACCAGCAAAATACCAACAACATAATCAACAAAGACTAAGAAAATTGATTTGTTCTTATTAGTTCAGAAAAATCATAAAAACCAACAAAAGGGGTTACTGAGCTACTCTCATCAGCTAAAAATTCATAAATACCAGCAAACCTCAAGATGGTAGAGAAAACTGTCATCAAAGAAGTCTCAGATGTAAACACCTCCCTCAAACTCACATCAATGCTGCTCAATGGTAAAAACTATCAGTATTGGACCAAGACAGCCACAATTTCTCTTAGAGGCAAAGGGAGATTGGGTTATATTAATGGCTCGGATTAGATTGGGTTATATTAATGGCTCTAAATCCAAACCAGTAACACCAGCAGAGAGAAGATTGGAAGTACAAGATAGTCTGATCATGTCATAGTTGCTTCACTCAATGGACCCACAGATCAGCGAGCAATTTGTGCACAGAGCCGATACCTCAATGAAAATGTGGGAAAATCTGAAGCAAAGGTTTGACAAGCAAGATAACTACGCCCACATCTTCAAGAACAAGCAAGAAATAGCTCAGTGCAAACAAGGAGCCAAACCATTTAACCAACTGTATGGCGATATGCAAAGAAAATGGGATGAACTCGACATTCTTCAACCCGAGGCCACAGATCCAGACCAAATCCGAGAAAGAAAGACTAAGAACGGGTATTTCAACTCTTGGCTAACCTTGATAACAGCTATGAGCAATTAAGATCATAAATCCTTCTTAGCTCTTCTCTTCCCTCAATTGATAGAGTAGCAACACTGATTGAGCAAGAAGAGTCACGGTAGAGTGTAATGGGTGGCCCACAAGTCAAAAACGATGAAGAATCTGACACCCATTGTCACACCCCAAAATAATTAGAATATTTCTCAAGGAGGACGACCGCCACGTGTACGTAAAGACACGCATACACGTAAGGCTTAAAAATACACAATTCATTTGTTTATCACAATAAAAGAATAACACTCCATTTATACATGCCAAATAAATAAAAATATACAAGTATCAGAGTTTTATGAAAATAAAAATAATAAATAATATAAAACAAAATGGTGCTGAAAGGGCATCCAAAAATCAAATATAACTATCTAACAACTCGAATGGATAAAATAAAATAAAATGAACAACAACAGTATAATCATGGACATCTCCTAAAATCGATTCTCATAATATATCATCTAGCTTCAAACCTCACTGATTCGTCCATAGAAACTGATAGGAATGGTTTAAAGGAGTTAAGAAAATATAAATCAAAATTTATATCAAATATAAATTGTCATAGAATCTGATAATCGAAATCTATAATTCGGTAGCAAAATCTCACTTATTCGTCCATTTCTTCTCAATTTTTAGATTTATACTCTTAGAAGAATTGTAGCCAACTGCCAATCCAAATATAGTTATACTTAACTGTAAATGATTACCATCAAGTATATTGGTTAGGATGGAGGTGAAAATTTGTCAAAATTTGCTCGTCGTTAATGAAAAAAAAAATGAACTATTATGAAAAAAGAGATGCAAAAAGAAAAGAAGAACATGAAGAAAAGAAAAAGAAAACAAGTAAAAAACAGTTAAGCATGTACATGCAAATTAAAGAAGCAAACAATAGTGCTTAGGGAAAGCTTGATAAAATGTTATATATTAAATTTAACTAATTACATTCAACAAATTAAATTAAATCTATTGAGGATTTGGCTGCCCGCTTTCTACATCTGATACATGGGACCCCACTCAAGTAGCTTCCAATTTGCTAGTGTCATCAACCCCACTCAAGTAGCTTCCAATTTTCTAGTGTCATCATTGTGAACAATTAATCACCACTATGCTTGACTCTTGTCTTTGTATCTTCTTTCTGTTCTTCCTCAAATATAACCTTCATTAATTGCCCGGATGATTTGATCGGTTTCTAATACTGGATTGAAATTTGAAATGGGATTTTAATTTGGAGTACGACCAAACATTAGCAGTCCAGCATTTCCCCTCACTATTAATTGTTTATGATGAATATTATGGTTTTCGGGCCACAACGGATCATGGTTGACACATCCAAAGCCGCCACCTAAGAAGATTGGCATTTTTAATGGTTAAGCTATCTTACCTGATAGCTAATTCACTTAAAATGATGATTATAACGACCAAGTCCACTAAGATGATTATCTAAAAGCTTACCAACACAAATAGACCTAATATTTTAAGAGTTTGGCTACGATGTTACGTATAACACGGATTATTCATGTGTTACCGAATGTTTTTCCATTTTTAAAGTTCAAATAATCAATTTGATCGCTTACGAATTACTTTAATATGAAAATTTAGTTGTAGATCAAATTTTATATTTTATATTTTTATTTATTTTTTTAAATAGTTAAAAAATTATTTCTTCAAATGACTCATAATAGTTAAGTCAAATGATTTTCTATCTATCTTAAAAAATTATAAAAATAATATAAATTTGATCTATAACTAAATTTTTATATGAAAATCATTTTGACTAGGTTAGTTGCAAAAGGGTTTACACAAACTTATGGTATTGATTACTAAGAAATATTTGTACTTGTGACAAAAATGAATACCGTAAGAATCATATTGTCCATTGCGGTAAATGGGGGATGGAATTTGTACCAAATGAACGTTAAAAATATTTTTCTAGGGACACTTGAAGAGGAAATATACATAATATTACCATCCGGTCATAGAAATGAGAACAATACTAACCTAACTTATAGGTTATATAAATCGATTTATGGCTTGAAACAATCTCCACGCGCATGATATGAAAAACTTAACTCCTATTTAAATTCTTACAATTTTAAGGCAAGTAGTGCAGACCATTCTCTATTTTTTAAGAATGATAATTCATACATTACCATTATATTAGTATATGTAGATGACATCATAGTTACCAGGAATAATCAAAATCAAATCAAATCAAAGAAATTAAAGCCAAATTAAAGAGTAATTTTGACATAAAGGATTTAGGACATTTAAAATATTTTTTTAGAAATTGAGATAGCATATTCACAAAAGGGTTTATTTCTTTCACAAAGGAAATATATAATAGATTTGTTCAAAGAAACAAAAAAAATTAGGGTGTAAGCCAATTTCAACTCCCATTGATAGTAGGAAAAAATTAAACACCGAAGAGGGTGAACCCTTGAAAAACATAAACTAATGCCAAAGACTTATAGGAAAATTAATATACCTTACGGTAACTCGATTAGACCTTACATTTATCGTTAGCCAAGTAAGCCAATTTATGTACGCTCCAAGATCGATCCATATGGAAGCAATTGATAGAATTTTGAGGTATTTAAAGAAAACACTCGGGAAGGGAATACTCATAAAGAAAAATAATTCTAATGATATATGTGGCTATACTGATGCAAATTGGGCCGGAAGCTTTGAAAGAAAATCCACAACCGGCCATTGTACATTTATATGCGGGAACATAGTCACATGGAAAAGCAAGAATAAAAATATCATAGCAAGGTCAAGCGCCTAGACCGAGTATCGAGCTATGCCATCAACAACGAGCGAATTAATTTGGATAAAGCAACTACTAAGCGACTTGAATATCACAATTCAATCACCAATAAAATTATTTTGTGACAATCAAGCGGCATGTCACATAGCTTCAAATCTGGTGTTCCATGAAAGAATGAAGCACATCGAGGTTGACTGCCACTTCATTCGAGAGAAAATATAAGCAAGAGAAATGAAAACTCCTTTTGTTAGAAGTGAAGATCAATTGGCTGATATATTCACAAAGGGAGTGGAGCCAATACCATTTGAAGTTAATGCAAACAAGTTGAGATTGGTCGATATTTATAATCTAACTTGAGGGGCTATGATTTATTTGAGCTTGCAAAGAGGACAAAAAAGCATGTAAAGAGGACAAAAACTCAAACTCACAGTCAAGCTCAAATTAATTAAACATATTTGAAAATAAGTTGGATTAATTGATATTTATAATCAACTTGAGAGGGAGTGTTAAAAATATGTATAAGAAATAATTAATAGTGATTTGGATTTATTGGGCCTTAGATAACTCAACAGAGGCTCAATTAGAATAGTTATCTTTTTCATACCAATAGATGTACCGTTGGTACAATTAGTGTACCGTTAGAATAGGTTGTATAAATAGAAATAGGAACAACAGTGTAAAAATTTCATCGGGTAGGCTAAGGAATTCACATCCGCTAGAAATGAAGTGCAATCAACATGATATTTTAGGACCCCAAAAGCACCAATTGTCATATTATTTTTTTTTCTGATTTTCTCCAATAATTAGACTAACCCTAAACGCTGGTGTACCTTGATTGAATCCCACCTCATTATAATGAGCTAAGTTAAGGGCTCAACATCCATTATTTTTAGGTTAACATATATGGGGGAAAATATACGTGTACTCGGTTTATATAACGATGAGGAATTATTTAATATTTTCTTACTTTTTTGATAATTTTCAGGAATGAAACTTAAGTTTGAAATCCAATATCTATAGAAATGATGTGATTTCATGTATGTTTCACCGTATATCATACGACTCAAAAGTTAAATATACTAATTGATAATTCACTTAAACTATATTTTAATTGCATAAAATTTGATAATTAACATATCTATAAGTTTATAGTTTATTCTTATTTTGGATGTAGTTGAAAAATTACTGTAAAGATTGTCAAAACGTTCATTATGAATGACTAGTGTATTGTATGTGCTTTGCTACTGGTAGTTTCTATATTGTAGTTTTTCCGCATTAAACTCTAAAAATATCATCCTATCGTAATATAAAATATGATAATAAATAAAATAAAAATAAATATAATTAATTAATTATTTTTATGTAGCAATCATAATTTTTCTAAAAATATATAATTAAATTTCAAATTTGATTCTTTAATAAAAGAATATTTTTTATGAACTAGATGTCATCAATTGTATAATTTTTAATAGAGCAAATGTGTTATGAATTTAATAAAAAATTTAATATTTTCGTTAATCTATCATATCACAAAAATTCCTATTATATCTAACTATTTATGATTTTTAAAAAAATAATTAATGAATTTTAATAATCAAACTCTTAATAAAGAAGAGAGAGAGATAGTGATCCTCCGCCTATAGTTGCTCACTGATTGCGAAGTAAATTCAACGAAAAAACTAGACTAGATTTTGTATCGTATGCCTTTCAGATAGATTAGATTTTTTTACAGAGACGTATCGGAACAAACTTCATTCAATTAATTAATTATATCAATGGAACTGTTTTTATGACTCAAATTGGCTGATCTTCTATTAATGTGCGTGTACAGATGGATGGATTATGGGAATTCTATCAAATTGTTTTGCATGAATTTTAAACAGATCAGATGGACAACATATTGTTTTTTTTTCTTTTTAGCAATAACATATTGGTTCCTTATCAAGCAAAGTTTACTTCTCGTAATTTATTCTTTAGAAAATTTGTTCCATATGACATTTAAAAGATAGTTTTTTGTTTCTATTATGGAGAGGATCTAGAGTGGTTTGGAGAGGGTGCTAAAAGAAATGGGTAATTATTGACACTTTGTTTGGAGGAAAATCTCGCAATACGTGAAAATAAACGATTTCTTGTATGTAGTAACTTGTTTTATTTTTATTATAAATATTTGTGTATATAAAAATGTGAAAAAATATTCAGCAAAAATTAATCAATTGATAGTATCATGCCCGTCTGTTAAGCACAAGTTATATTTTTCATAATACTGATACTAATAACAATATTATTCAGCTTAATGATATTAACTCTCATGATAATATGATGATGATGATGATGAATCGAGTCCGCATCCGTTGTCATAAAATGTCATGACACATTTGATGTCATACTTTCCAAACTAACCGATTTTTGTTTATATAACTAAGATTTATTATAGGGAGTGCTACTCTACAGTCCTAGTAGAAAAAAAAAGAGAGATAGTGGAAAATATGTGGTAGTTCAGTTGGTTAATGAAAAGTATTAGGGTTGTTTTAATCAAAGGTTGAGAGTTCAATATTTATTCATGATTATTTTACCTGCAAAGATTTCACAGAGAGAGCAAAAAAAAAAGAAAACGAAAAGTATGGTCCGAATTGAATGTATCATCCAGAAGGTATCATGATGAATAAATGCGTTTCGATTAGCATAGCAGAAGAGATGATTGCGAGAACAATTTGACAACCTTCTTTTGCATTGATAAATGACATGATAGTGTCCTTCTTTAATTTTGTTTTGACAACATGTAAAGGTAAAGCCGTAAAGGATTGTCCTTTGAGATTACTCTTATTATTTTAAGTTAACCATTCTTGCAAAGCCTCTATCAAAAAATTAAATAAAAAGAAAAATAGGCTATCTCTTACGAAGCAGGGAGAAAAATGAAGCACCATATATAATACGCATTAATATAATCGACAAGAAACAAGTAATGATTCGAGAATCATCGTCCCCTACTTCAATATAAACCCTTCGACTTAGATCGAACGATTCACATGTGACAGTGATGGATTCTCTTATCCGCTACAGAATCTTCTCTTCCACATTATTCCTCAGACCAATTCCATCTTCCCTCGTCCACTTCGCATTTCCCAAAAGGTAACAACACTTTTCCACGATTCGATCGAGCTCCAGATCTACTTTCGAATCATTTTTTGAAATTCGGGATTATGAAAATCCATCTGTATTTCAATCTGATGGAGCGATTGCTGGGTTCTCTTTTGAGGGGGATTGTACCCCACAAGTACTCCGAATCCAGCTCTCATGAGGTGTCGATCGGAGAAAGAAAGAAGAGTACAGCCAATCGGGCCAATGAGGTTTATCCACGTGGAGAATCGCGTGAGAGTGTGGGATTCCTGGAGAAGGAGGAGGATGACAGGTGGGTCACAGTGGCAGTGAGTGTTGTCAGAATCATGGTTTGTTTCCTGTGTATGATGGTGACAACTTTTATCTGGGCCGTGATAATGCTCTTCCTCCTTCCATGGCCTTACGAGAGAATTAGACAAGGCAACTTATATGGCCATGTAACTGGTCGAATGTTGGTACGCATGAAAATTTCTTTCTTCTTTAATGTTCGATTTTTTTTTTTTAGAACACTTACTTTTTGGTCTTTTTATATGTTTCGTGCTCAATTTGTGGTTTGTTGCTAAAGCTGATTTTTTTTTATAATTAAGTTGGTGGTGGTTCTGTGGTAGGTCATCGTTTTTGCATGCTCCTGTTTGATTGTAGATGCTCTTTTTTTTTCAGTAATTAAATTCAACCTATTATTCATCTTCACTCTGTTTTAAATCGCTACTTCATTCACCAATTGTATCTGTAGGTTCTAATCTCAAATTATAGTTGACCTAGATTGGTGTATTAACTGTCTTTTACAAAATAACCAGTTAACCACCGGTTATATGAACTTAGCCCATATTTGTTTGGCCGTAAAGTTTAAGGAGAAATATTTTTTTATATGAAGTTATGATATCATAAGATATTCTTATTTGATTGTCCAATTGAAAGAATAAGAAGAAAATATATTTATATCATTATATTAAAATATATAGATATCGATAGTAATATCATTTCTCGTGATTAATAGTAGTAATAATCATGTTTACTATTACTGTCATCATCATCATTATAATTATTACTATTATCATTATCATTATTATTATTATTGTAGTAGATGTTATCTTTATTATTGTGATTACAATTAAAATAATAATTAATGATGTTAAAATAAAAATATTGGTAATCTCATAATAATATTAATGTAATGTAATGTTATAATAATTTTATTATTAATAATACTTAAAAAATACATAAAATAACCACAATGATTAAGTAATTAATAAAATAATAAAATATTATAATATCGTTGATAATGATAAAATAAAAATATTAATAATAATTTATTAATAACATTAATAAATTCATAAATAACAATAATGATTATGATTATCAAAATAAAAAAAGTAATAATATATATGATAATATCATTCTAATAATATTATTATTGTTGTTGTTATTGTTATTTTTATTATTTTTTGTATTATTATAGCATCACCATTATTGTATATCATCATCATTATTATTATTATTATGAATTGTGGGTCCCATAAAGACATTATTTGGAGGAATAAATTAAAGAGTCTCCATAGACTCAAATAAGTTAAGTAATCATAATATCTCTTTCTTCCTTTTATACCTCCTTTAATTATTTATGTTTGATTCTTTAAATGAGGAACAGAGATATTTATTCCCTAACCAAATTATTTTTTTTCTTAACCAGACGTTGTCTCTGGGTATCTTATCTTTAGTCATAAATGCTTTTTAGAATTTTGATTGCCCAGCTAGGCAATTACCCATGTTGTGAATAAAATATTCATTTTGAACCTTTTGGTACACCTGGCTGGATGTCTTCCATCCATATCATATTCACCAAACAAATATTCATTTTGGGACACCTGGCTGACTGTCTGCCATAGTTCCATTTTTTTGTTGTTGATAAAAGTACTCAAAGAGCTTTACAAAAGCAAAATTATATAATCAAATAAAGCATAAAAAATCTATGCCTCATGATGACAAATAGCAATACCAAAACAAAAACAAAAACATAAATGCTGCAAAATAAAACAATTAATCAATAACCCTCATTATGCAATCTCAGCCCCTACACAAAAGATAACTATAAAGTATAAACTAAAGCTATATAATATTTCATGCATCAAGTAAATCAATATCTTCACCGGATGAATGCTCCCTTGATTCTCCATGACTAACTACAGCATCATGGATGGGTACTGCACCTTCAAGAGCAAGCACATCAGATTTAAAGAGATGTTCCAAATGAGTTAGAAGTCCTGTCCAAAACTTAAACAAAGAAAGAATTTTCATATATAAAGAAGTAGCAGCCGATCCCCCTAGCCCTTGAAAAATCATTTTATTTCGTTCAATCCAAATAATCCATATAGCAGCTGATAATAATGTACCCCAAAATATCATATCTAATAAAGAAATGTTAAGACAAGCATGCCAATAATCAACAATTGAAGACATTTGTAACCTTCTCCCTAGAGGATGTCCTTGAACCACTTTTCCCAAAATTCTTTAATGATATTACATTGTAAAAACATATGAGAAATAGATTTTTTCTTGACAAAACACACAACTAAAATCCCCAATCCAACTCCGCTTAAGTAAATTATCTTTTGTAAGAATTTTGTTATGTAGAGACAACCAAAGAAATAATTTATATTTTAGGGGAATTTTTAAAATCCAAAGTGATTTTGACAAAGACATTCTGACACCCCTCAAAATTAAGAAAATTATACATTGATTTAACTGAATATAAATCAGAATCTTCCCATTGTCATGAAGCAGAATCTAAATCAGCAGAAAAATTAACAGCACGTAAAATATCAATAATTTAGTTTTTCTCAACCACATAGCATTAGAAACCCCTCGAGTAAGAAATAATTTAATCTTCCCATTGCCATAGTTCCATTTGACAAACAAATCTAATAAAGATGTTTCTCCATTTGTTCTCTCTGATTTCTCCATATTCTCACTTGTATTTACTTTTTCAACTAGTAATGTACAAATGAAAGTGGAGAAAGAAACGGAGAAAAAACGTGGGAGGTAATAGAGAAGAGAGAGGCAGAACGAAATGGAGAAATGGACAGGAAAGTAATTGATTTAACACATAATTAAGAATTTTCAGATAGAAAAACATATAATTAAGCGACTGAGCTGTTTTTTAGTTGGACTTGGAGAGGAGAGAGGCGTGGTGATCTAACTGGAATAAAGTAATCAAATTAGAATTGATTGATTAAAATATTAAATAATGACTTGGATTTTTAGCGGTCTTCCACTAAAATTTTCAATTTATACCCTGTACGTATATTTTTTAATTGAATGCTTTCGTTTTAATGCTTTTAGGTATCAGACCGCGAAAAATTACTTCACTAATTAATAATTGGTCCAAAACTTCAAAAATGCACCTTTGGGTATTGTACTAAACATTTTGGATGAACATGCATTTTGTGCTGATAGCTGCAGAAATTTGATTTTTTTTTTCCTCTCTTGTTCTGAAAAATAATACAGAAAGTGACAATTTTAAATTTAAAAGTGTGAATCAGCTTAAAAAATGAAAAATGCCATGATTTCTTTGCACAAATGCACTAAATGCACTGAATCAGTGCATTTGTAATGCACCACTATCACTAGCGTGCTACCATTTTTAATATTAAAATTATGATTTTTTAATTTTTAGTATTAATTTTACAACAACAACAAAGCCTTTAATCCCAAATAAATTGGGGTAGGCTTAATTTTTAGTATTAATAATTTAATTAAATAAATTATTAGATAAAAGAATCAATACTAAATACATGACTTAATGTAATAAGTATGTTGTGACTTAGGTATAAATGGGATCCGAATTTGTTGTCATTATTGTGAAGGAAGGACTCTGTTATGGGATAATTATAACGGTTCAAAAAAATAAACAGTCCAAATTTAATTAATAGAGATGAATTTTATTTTTTATTTTGATAGATCCCACCCGTCATAGGCACAATGTCATAATCATATCAATCACATCTGTCATTATGTCAAGATGTGAATAGGGTTGACAAAAAAACTCATAGTTCGTGGCTCGTTCGGGATTGACTCGCTATTGGCTTGCTCGTTAGTGAACCGAGTCGTTAACGAGCCGGCTCGTTAAGTTAATGAGTCGAGCTTGGGTTTTTGTTAGCTCGGCTCGTTTGTCTCGGTAAACTATTAATATTTATTATTTTTATTATGAATTTTTAGCATAGTAAGTAATTTATAGTATGTCATGTATTTAAACTATTATATTAAATTTGTATGAAATATATTATTATTAGTTATTTTATTAATTTTTATATAAATTTTGATATAAAATATTATAAATTCATTATTAATTATTAAATAATTTTTAACGAGTCAGCTCAGTTAGCTCGTTAACTTAATAAGTTAATCTCAACCTATATTTTTTAATTCAAAAATAATTAATGAGTCAAATTAGCTCGATTCAGCTCATTAAAATAATGAGCCGAGCACAAACTTGAATTAGTTCGGCTCAGCTCTGCTCGCGATGCGAATCCGTTATAAATGTATAAATGTGATTGTTTTTTTTTTCACGTGACTTGATGTAAAATATTAGAAAATAGTGGAGAAAAGACACCTCACGCCTATGGGCTATGGCTTGTCGGTTATATTTATTTTTATCCTCAGATTTTAATCTTTTTACAGAAAAATAATGAAAAAAGAAACCAAAATTTTGGAAAAGTTACGAGAGAGTATTTTATACTTTTTCCATGTTATAACTTAGAAAAATAGTATATTTTTTTGAACTGGTTTTGAATTATTGATTGAAAAAGTGAAAAAAAAAGTGTAAGAATGTGAAAAATTTGGACAGCTATTTTCAAAGTGAAGACTCGTCTGTAAAATGTCGTTTTTTTCCGCTTTCAAATTGGACATTTTTACCTGATTCACTGATTGCAGAATTGGTCCTTTTTTTCCTCTCGGACAACTTATCTTAGATAGCACTTTTGAGAAATAAGAAAAGAAAAACAGGGAGATAATTGGACGGATTGTGCTTTTATAGTTAGAATTTGGATAGACATCATAATGCTTTTGTCAAAATAGATGGTTTGGTATGAATATGATAGGTAACCTACTGATATAGTTAGATTAAGGGCAATGTTGTCATTTCCTTATTTTCAGGGTCCACTCCACACTAGTGCTAATGTTAGTTATGGGAAGACCTCGTAAGATTTGGTAATTAGGACTTATTTCTTGCAAATTTGTCCAACGTATTTTGAATATAGTACATACATAAAAGTTAAAAACACTTCTATTTTAGGTAGATGATTGCTATATCTTTTCCTTTCAATAAGAGACTAAGAGTATTGTTTTTTTCTATTTTGTGATCCAGATGTGGATACTAGGTAACCCAATAAATATAGAAGGAATGGAATACTCTAAAACAAGAGGAATTTATATATGCAACCATGCATCACCCCTTGATATTTTTCTGGTCATGTGGCTTACTCCAACTGGCACCGTTGGTATAGCTAAAAAAGAGGTTAGTATTTCTGTATTTATCAGTTCTCTGTAAAATCTCCACTACCCCCCTCCCCACAACCCAACTCCTGTTCTCAATTAATTGTTAGCTTTTAGTTCTGGAGTTGCAACTTCTGTACCTGAGAGTCGGCATTAACTGGCTCTAGTTCCACTGATGAAGTGCTCTGGTAGAACAAAGACAGGCAAAATGAGGTAAAAATAGTTGTTCAGGTACATTACAATTTACAGGTACAGTTTGCCTGCTTCTACACCTATGGGGGACATTAGTTTTAATTTTAGCATTGTTATTAAAAAAAATTCAAGTATGCTCATGTTAAAAGGATTTGTGTAAACTGAAAAGTATGCAATTGTAAATTTATCAGATTATATGGTACCCGCTTTTTGGTCAACTTTATGTGTTGGCAAACCATCTTCGAATTGACCGTTCTAACCCTTCCGCTGCCATAAAATCTATTAAAGAGGTAAAATATGTTATACTCCGATATTAAGAGATTCTTTATTTTTGTTATGTTGTAATTTTTATCTTGTAAATAATTAAAATGCTATTAACGTTAATTCTAGGTTGCTAATGTACTAGTCAGGAAGGATTTGTCTTTAATAATCTTTCCAGAAGGCACAAGATCTAAATCAGGAAGGTTACTTCCTTTTAAAAAGGTAAATATTCTTTGATCAAATTCTAAGAAATATAAAATAAATAAACTGAGTAAGCATCAAATTATTTTTTAATGAAAAAAAAAAATGAGAATTTAGTTTGATGTGGTCCTGTGGACAGTACTATAAAAATTATTTTAGTTGGTGATTTTTATTAGTACATTTGCTCTGTAATTTTTCCTGATTAAAATTTAATTTGAGCAAGCAGTATCTTTTTGAAATACTTATATATACAAGTACCAATCTTGAATTTATTGATTATACGGCTCCTTTTCCTTTTCTTAGTGAAAATTGCTTATTTTTCCTGAGTATACAATGTATGTGCAGGGTTTTGTGCATATCGCACTGCAATCTAAATTACCAATAGTACCAACGGTATTCACTGGGACTCATCTGGCATGGAGGAAGAACAGTTTGCGTGTCAGGCCGGTCCCACTTACTAAAAACTGATGACTGGGTAGAAGATAGGATTAGTGAGTATGTAGAGATGGTACATAATATATATGTGCAAAACCTACCCGAGTCTCAGAAACCACTGGTTTCTGATGGAGTAGAGATAGCAAAGAACTGATTTATAAAAAGAAACATTTGCTATATATTTTTCTCAATTTTATGATTCATTGTAATTAATATCAGTAAAGATACTCGTTTTTATGTGCGAGCTCTTATATTATTTTTAGTGATTGAATAAAACAATATAATATGATTATTTTAGTACAAGGAGAGAACGGAAAAACTTTATGATACCAGTAATATGCAATCAATATATATATATATAACAACAATAAAGTCGTTAATCTCAAATAAATTGAGGATAGACTAAAAATAAAATCCAATCCGAGATCATAGAGATATGAGAATAATGATGATGATGATATGATAATATAGTAATTAGTTATGTTATGATGTTTCGTGAAACATCATCGGCTTTTGCTTCACCTTTAAATCTCCAATGTGGAAGGTATGGACGATCCAAATCATTCAACACAATTTACATGTTGAAATCTTCTTGAATATCAAATATACTATTTTTAGAATTTTCAAACTACTTTTGGATTTTTGAAAGATGACACTTTTTTATGTGTTATTTTTATTATTTTATTATTATTTAGGGTCATTTTAAAAATTCTAAAATAGTTAGAAAATTCTAAAGATAGTAAAATTTTATATTTTATAAATTTTCAATATGTAGATTGTGTTGAGCAACTTACATTGTCCGTTCGGACTTGCAGTAATAGAGATTTGAAGGCAAAATAAAAACTCACGATGCTTCACAAAGCATCATATCACAATTCATATAATAATATGTTAATAATAATAATGTTAGGAGCAATAATAATAATAATATAAAAAAGCAACTAAGAGTATATCTTTTCCTTTCAATAAGAGACTAAGAGTGTTGCTTTTTCTATTTTGTGCTCCGCCCCTGTAAGGATATCCATAAAAATAATAGCAATGCTTAGGGATGGAGTCAAATTTCCAGTTAGGGGCGAATTTTTTTATTGTGAAAACATTTGTATTTCAGTCGATATGTAAACACATCAAAATATATATTTCAAAGTCTCAAAAATTTTAATTTATGGTTTTCATTAAATTCATCATATGAAAATCTTGCGGGATACAAAATTTGAAGTGTTTTGAGTTTTTTAAGTCACTCTTTTTGAATTAAAAAAAAAACTCTAAAAATAATAATAAATATTTAATGTTTGTATTGTTTTTTCAAAAACTCAAAACACTTCAAATTATTGTATCTCATAAAATTTCATATGATGAGTTTAATGAAAATCATAAATTAAATTTTTGAAACTTTAAAATATATATTTTGATGTGTTTGCATACGCGTAACATCTTAGCCAAACACTCGATATACATATATTCAATTGAAGTCTCATTTTGTTTGGTTCAACTGATGAGTCAGTTTAAACAACATTGGATCGTATTTTATTTTTCTATAAAATCAGTTTGATTCCAACTTTTTTGAACGAAAAATACAGTAAAAACGATTGGACCATCTTTGACTAGCACAGTTGAGAGCAGTCCAGAAATATCTTCTAAAATTAGGAAGTGAACGTTGACAAATTTTGAAATTACATTTTGCTCCTCTTTTTAACTTTTATGATTATGATTTTTCGCCTCATAAATACGCTATCCCCATCTCTTTTTTTCTCGCCGCCTCTCTCTATCTTCCCGAACTACCCACCTGTTCCTCTAGGGTTAGGGTTTCTCATTCTCTCCCCTTTCCATCTATTGGATCAAGATGATGCAACAAGGAGCTGGAGGAATGACACAGGCACCCTCCGGCGGTCCGGCGCCGCCGCAGTGGGGCGCAATTCCTCCGCCGATGCCAACACAATACCAACAACCGCATCCTCAGGCGATGTGGGGCCAGCAACCATCTCAGATCCCCGCTCCTCTATCTCAGCAGTATGGCGTGGCGATGCCTCCACAAGCAGCGGGCGTTCCTTCTGGTGGGTCTGACGAGGTTAGGACCCTCTGGATTGGAGATCTCCAGTACTGGATGGACGATAATTACATTTATAGCTGCTTTGCGCAGACTGGCGAGGTATGGAAAGCGATCTTAGTTCCTTTGGGTTATTTATTAATTGTCTGCTGCTCCTCATATTTGTTCTTTAAAATCTTGATATCTTGTTGGATAAAATCTGTTGAGAATCCTACCTTCTATTTACTTGGATTGTATCAGAAGCGTATAGTGAACTAAAATTTGCTGAGGCGTGCAGATATAATTAAGTGTTTTCTCACGCATGTTGAAAAGTGTACCAGTGTATACATATCAATATACCATATATGAGGACAAGTCATGGTGTTATTTTGCTACCAGATATTTAACTAAAGTGCACTTAAGTCTTCATTGCTCCACATGAGAATCCAAAAGAAGCAAAGTAAAATTAAAGGAAAATATATTGGTGTAATTATATTTGTACCTCTAATGATTTGTTATCATACAACTGCAGCTTCAATCTGTTAAACTAATCCGTGACAAGACAACGGGTCAACTTCAGGGATATGGGTTTATTGAATTTGCAACCAGGGCCACAGCAGAACGCGTCCTACAATCATATAATGGTCAAATCATGCCCAACGCAGAGTTGCCCTTCAGACTCAACTGGGCATCGGCTGGTGAAAAGCGAGATGATATACCAGATTACACCATATTTGTTGGTGATCTGGCACCTGATGTTACCGATTACATGCTTCAAGATGCATTTAAATCCAGCTATCCCTCTGTTAGAGGTGCCAAGGTTGTCACCGACAAGTTGACAAACCGGTCAAAGGGTTATGGGTTTGTTAGATTTGGTGATGCTACTGAACAGACTCGAGCCATGACTGAGATGAATGGCATGTTTCTATCTACTAGACCTATGCGGATAGGTCCCGCCACAAATAAGAAATCATTGGGCCTTTCTAAAGGTATGCTATAGATCATTAATATGTATAAATGGATGTTATGTTATTCTATTACTGATAGTACTTTTTGATGTGGTTATCTAATTTTGTTAGCATGAAACCTTTTCTCTGCTTGGTTAGCATATATTTACGGCTCAATTTGAAGATTTGCGGCATTCATTCATTCATTCAATTCCTGTACAAGTCAATTTCCTTCGTTTGGATTAGTTTGTAGTATATGGTTGAAATAAATAAAACTTATAAGGGATTATAATGTTGTATGGGAGCAGGAGGCCAAGAGGCTCTCTTTTAATGAATGAGGAGCCTTCTAAGGAAACTTGACTTCAGCTGAGATGCATATCACCATTTGTAATGCGTGGACCGGTTAGGTCAGTTGTTATGTTTGTAACATTTGGCCTTTCACTTTCTTTTCGATTCCATTATTTTCTCATTTAATTTCTTTTACTTTATCCTTCTATTTTAAGATTACAATTTTTATTCATCATCTTAGATAAGCAGCTGTTTAACAGTTTTTATTTATTTTTTCCTGAACCCTACTTTAAGATTCTAATTTCGTTCCAGTGTTGTGTTGAGATTTCTTGAGCAAATGTTAGTTCTATATATTTTAACGAACCTTTATGTGTTGAGTTACTTCTGTTTATTACCGGGTTGGTTTGTGGACTAAATGTTAGAAGGTAGTTGCTAGTTTATCTTTCTTGTTCGTGTTATATTCCTTTCTTTACTCTAGGAAGTCCATTTCCTGCATTTCGGAGCATTCCATCTGGACTTCAAATTCCAATTAGTTATGTCACCGTCAATCATATAATTTCTAGATGTCTCTGAAATTTAATTGAAAGTTTTAATCTTGACCCTTTTCTTGAGAAAATATGTAAATAGGATTGGTGTTAATTGGTGTTATTTATCATTGCTCATTGCATTATCTTTTCCTGCCTGCATACTAGATGAATATCAGTAAGTACAGTAAAAGAACTGTGTCAATGATATACATAACTATAATTTGAACTGTTGCTGATGCAATGATATACCATAAATGTTATTCAACCCATTGTATCGCGGTTACATGGCAAAAGGAGTGGTCATTTTCTGTTGAAGACAATTCTCCGCCTAATCATAAAATAGGTTTGAATGTGATGTGCTGTTTTGTGGTAAGGTGTAAGTTTAATGTGAGGTAACTGTAATCTTAATTAAATGAGAATAAGGAAAAAAAACTATTACCTTAATTCACAGCCCACAATACTGGAAGAATGTTTCGTATACAACTGTGACAATTGCTGATGTGTCTTCATCACATTATATATATTTTTTTTTCAGATGGAACTGCTACTCCTCAGACTCCGACTGATCCAACGAACACAACAGTGTGTGACTATTTCTTTACATAATTTTTCAATATACCCATGTGATATTAATGATACATCTGCTGATAAAAATGATGCTTCCTGTGATTGCAGTTATTTGTAGGCGGGATAGACTTGAATATAAATGAAGAGCATCTTAGGCAAGTATTCAGCACGTATGGTGAGCTAGTCAGTGTTAAGATTCCCGCAGGAAAAAAATGCGCCTTCGTCCAGTTTGCCAATAGGTTTGTTAATTGTTCATCTTAGTTTATGCTTTTTATTGCAGTTATTTGTAGGCGGAATGGATATGCATATAAATGAAGAGCATCTTAAGCGAGTATTCACCATGTATGGTGAGCTAGTCAGTGTTATGATTCCCGCTGGAAAAAGTGCTCCTTAGTCTTTGCACATTACTTGCATTTTTATGGTGGTCTGTGCTTATGAAATGTGAGACTTATATTGCTGCAACTCTGTTAAGTTGATGATTTGTGGACTTTATACTGAGATATGCTTTTAATTTTAAGAATAATATTATATTGCATTATATTTAGAAAAAAAGTTTGGCTTGTTTGTTATTGTGCAGGGCATGTGCAGAGGAAGCCCTTCTGATGCTTCAGGGAACAAGCATAGGAGGCCAGAGCATTCGTCTTTCCTGGGGCCGCTCTCCAACCACCAAGCAGGTCTGTATAAGATTTGTTTGTTGTCGTGGTCAATGTTACCTCTTCCATCCGTGTCAGTTGTACCTGCTATATGTCCAAAATTATCTATCCCCTGCATAGTGAGGTTGGGGGGCAGCTGGTTTTGTTTTTACCTGTGAGACGCGGCGGTTTAAATCCTGGAAGTGGGTGGGTTAGCGTGATACTTTTGAATCCATAAAACACTTTTTTTGTTAATGCATGGCAAATGTATACTTATTTGTTTTTGAAAATTGACAGCCACAACAGGACACAAGCTCATGGCCTGGGGCATATTATGGAGGCTATGGCCAGGGTTATGAAGCCTATGGCTACTCGCAAGCACCACAAGATCCTAACATGTATGCTGCCTATGGCAGTGGTGCTTATCCTGGTTATGCTGGCTATGGACAACAGCAGCAGCAACCTCAGCAGGTGAGAAATAGTCCTTATTATGCATCAATGGAAGAAAATCAGGAAGCCTGGCAATATATATGATTAATCTATGTCATCCAGAAATGTTAAAATACAATTTTCTGTGTCATAATTTCATTAAATGAAACCAACTGCAACATGGGATTACATTCTTGGAAACAACACAGACAAAAACGATAACTAATGATGGTGGTAAATTTTTGGAGAGTCGACTGCAAAGTGGAATTACATATTTTTTTTGTATGATGGTGGTAGTTGTTCCTTGAGGTTTTCCAAAAAAAATAAAAAAAAAATAGGAGGATGCTTGGTTACTGAATGGCCTGGGATGATACTTTTGTAATATGGCCAGACCTGCATTTTGATCCATTCTCATACAATCTTTTTTATTTTCACAGTGATTTAATTCTGCCGCTGAAGCTGAAAAAAGGAGTTAAAAGTTGATGTGATCATTTGTCACTTGTAATCTTCTCTCTATATATAGAATTTGTGTTCTCTCTCTATAGCTCACTTAGATATGTTTTGGGTTGTGGTTGCTGTGGGATGTAACCATTCGAGTGTAACCATTTTAAGTCAGATGATTCATTAGGTGTTGCGTGCTTGGGACATGCCTGTGACATTTATGGTGAGACCCTTCGCAGATGTGGGGGTTCTAATATTTCTTTACGACTTGTTTAAATTGCTTTCAGTAGTATCTATGCCCCGCTCTTGACAAAGGTTATGATTTGTTGTTTGTTCAATTTTTTTTTAAAAAAAAAGGGGGGAATTCACCTTGATAAAAATGTTAATTTAAAAAGTTGGGAAGGTCGATTTGATATAAATGATAATTCTCACTTTTCTAAACTTAGGCTTTGTTATTTTATCTAGATTGTTTCAGTCCCCACATCCAAGATTGTAGGAAAATGGAACGCCAAGATAAAAAACAAAAACAAAAAAACTTAACAGTAACTTCCTATTTACTTGTACCCCGCTTAACACTAACAGGTCATTCTACCAGTATAAGATCATCGGAATTCGGAAGCGTGTAGTGACCATCGGATTTACCCTAACTAATATTGCACAGGAGGGTCATGTTTTAGGCACTGTTGTGTTGTTTAGTAAGAACTAATAACAATACTTGTAACGGCGTGATACGTGTCTCTATATGCTTGTCATGTGTGTATACGTATTTTGTCACTTTTTTAATTATTAAAATTTTATCGTAACAACATCCGGAATTAGGAAATTTTGTAATAAATAATAAATTGGGACAAAACATATGAAGTAAAAAAATGATATTTGAAATAGACCATTCTCTATAGAAATATTTTAAAAAAGAAACAAAATATATCTCACAACTAAAATGTTTGCACGTATTACATGCTTATATATTACACACTTGAACGTGCACCGTCATTGTCATGTCCGTTGCAACTGAAATGCCGCACGGATGTGGTGTTTAAGCTGGACTGTGCACATCCTCCACGTGTCCATAAGCAAGGTTATAAAGAATTAAGAGTATATGTATTGCATTGTCAAATTGATTATCAATTTTGAGTTGATAATTTATCATTTTAGTTTTAACAATGTAGAGAGTGCAAAATTAAATAAGTTTTAAATTTTGATAATCTCTTTGACAAGTCATGTTAGATACGGAGAGGAAAAATAAAAGACAAAATTGATTCAATTTGTCAATCGCTATGCATTTCAGTGATGCCTTCATTCTTCATCCAAAAAGTTATTGTCTATTCACTAGGGTATTCGGACAAGCTGACGATCTAATTATCTAAAGCACTCGATAAGCGTAGAATAATATAATTGATACCAAATTCTTATTGCGGGGGCATCACTGCATCAGGCACATCACTTTGAAAGATGAGCACTGAGAGAGTCCATCCAAAAAATAATTATATTTTTTAGCTACATGCAGCAGTATGAAATATGAACGATTGATATAATTATTTATATATATAGAGAGTTAGATTATTGTGAAAATATTTGCATTTCGAGCTCAAGTGCATACGGTTTAAATTTTATCGTAACATGTCCGAAATTTAAAATTATCATTCTCATTAAATTCTTCATATTAAAATATTAAGGGATACAAAAATTTGGGGTATTTTGAGTTTTTTAAGTATTTATTTTGGATTTTTAAAAATCAGTACTAAAATAATAATAATTTTCAAAATTTGAAGTGTTTTGAGTTTTTTAAGTCGTGATTTTTAATTTTTAAAAATCAGCTCTAATAATAATAATATATTCAATACTTGAACATCATTTTAAAAAATTAAAAACGGTGACTTAAAAAACTCAAAACACTCCAAATTTTTGCATCCCACAAGATTTTTATATAAAGATTTTTTTGAACATTATAAATTAAAATTTGAAGATAATTTGATATACTTTTTGAGTTAAGCTCACGATAAAAGCTTAAGCTCACGGAAGGCCCCGTGAGCTTAAGCTCACGAAATCTTTTACTATATATATATATATATATATATATATATATATATATATATATATATATATAGTAATCTCATGCTACGGTTTTGTGAGCGAAATACAAAATATTTTTGTATATCAAATCTCTATTTCAAATTTCAAAATCATGATCATTAAATGTTCTTCATATTAAAATATATTTGGAGATCAAATTTTTTTGATTTTTTAGAAAAATTTTCTATTTTTATTGAGGGGATGAAAATACATTGAGTTTATAATTTTTAATAAGAATGATTTTCTAATCCTCAAAAAAAGAATTTTTTTTTCTAAAAACACTGTAAAATTTGATATTCAAATATATTTTAATATGAAGAACACTTTTTGAACGGTCGGATCGGTATTTTGAACTTAAAATGGGAAGATAATTTGAAGTACAAAAAAATTTTGTACTTCGCGACTAACCGTAACATAACTCTCTCTCTCTCTATATATATATATATAATTAAACATGATAATTTAAAGAAATAATATTAAAAATTTGGATCATAATAAGATTTAAAATTTACCTCAAATACACTATACATCTATTTTAAATGAAGAGAGCCAAATTATATCAATGATAAAAAAGAGGGATGAAGTGATATATTTGAACTTATTGAAAACTGAACTCTTATGTATTAAGAATTTAAGGGCAAATCGGGTAAGATTCATCTATTCAAGAAAAAAAAATAACTTGATCCGAACATGATTTTGATCCATAATCTTTACATCCATTTAATTATAGGCAGGATAAAATCCAGATATATATTTTTTCCATCTGATCAAATTTTAGTTCCTTTATAAAAAAAAAATTGAGGTTCTAATATCTGACTTATTTTTCTTAATAACACCAATTTACGCTTCCTAAAGTATATCGAATATAGAAACTCTTTCTTATAAATTTAGCCCTTACCAATTAAAAAAATATCTTAATTAGTTTTTTTTTCACACCTCTCGATAATAATCTCGCTCCTGTTAAGAACTCCGAGGAGGACCGTGGACCGAGTCCGTGTCGCCTGCAATGTGCAATGGGCAGCTACTTCACTTGATGAAATGAGCAGAAAATACATGAAATATTGTGGTGACCACTGTAGCAGACAGCTTTGAGATTCGCGCACAGTAGTTTTTTTTTGGGGAGATTTTTGGCCAATACAAATGTATCACTACACCGGATATGAACTCAGGGGGATCAACGTTGGTCAATTTCAAAAGTGAGGGAATAAAGTCCAAAGAATAGAGTGAATAAATCTTCATACCACTTTTGCATTTTTTTTTTCAAAATTTAAAAATTAACATAGATTTTCTTTTCTAAATTGAAGGACTAAACTGATATAAATAGAATTTCAATACATAGTTCGTTTTTTTTTAAAGTTGAAAATTGGAAAACATATATATCTTTTTGGTATGATATTGTAAAAATCACAAGTAAAAAAAAATCACACCATAAATTTAAGACAAAAGATGAATATGTCTCAAAACGTTCTAAAAGGAATCGTTTTATATATTAAAAAAATCTATAGGTGTACCAGTACCACTTGAGTAATTCGAACATGTTCCCTCTCGATCTATGAATCAAGCCAATTTTTACTTAAATGTCGATTTACGATCAAAACCAGGTAAGTGATATTTTTTTTTTTTTTTGGAAATTACCATCTACGGATCAAAATAATTTTAGTTTGTTTAATTTTGAGCATTAGATGATTAAAATTAATTATTTTTAGTGTGATTAGAGAAGGGAGGCTCATAAGAAATCATTGTCCTTGATTAATTAATTAACTAGAGTGGCATACACTGCTTCTCGACAGGGTTGTACGTTTATTGAACCTGGTGTCTATTGTGTTTTGAATTAGCAGAAAACTCAATTGTGGAATAAAACTCAACAAAACAAATATGTATCCGTGATGTAAAGAGTATGGGTGCAAAAGGATCGGATACAATCAGATAGTGGTCAAAATTCTATTCATATTCATTTTAATTTTTCAGATACGAATACGAATAGTTCTGGATACGAATATAGATCAGATATTAAACGAATACAAATATAAATATATTTCGGATACTAGATTAAAATATTTCCAATTATAATTACATAATATTTTTTATGAAAAAACACTAATAATAAAAGTTATATTATTATAAAGAGTTTGGCTATGGTGCTACGCGTAGCACGGATGGCCCGTGTGCTACGGACTGTTTCTCCGTCTTTAAAATTTAAATGGTCGATCCGATCAGTCAAAATATTTTTCATATAAAAATCTAGTTGGAAACCAAATTTTTGTATTTTTTTAAGCACACAATATTTGTCGTCGTCTAGGACCAAGATATTTATAACGTACATTATATCTGTATTGTTTAGGGGTCATAATACACATTGCTAGGTATCGCTTATGATCTACGATGATTAAAGTATTTTAATTTGATTGCTAAGTGTATATAGGTCTCAAAGGGTCATACTGTATAAGAACACAGCCTATAAATATTTCTTGATCTGTTGATGTGTTAGACATATCAAATAATATGAGATAAATAATTGTTGAACTTATTAAATTATTTAATAATGTTCAAATGGAAGAGTTTTAAGAAAGTTAATATGTTATTTTTAACAGTATATTGATATGGTATAAATAGGTGAGAATTATGTTATTTCGGGAAAGTCTAAATTTAGCCATATGTTGAGTGACTAAAATTAGACATCCACTCTCCACTATTGTAATTTCTTTATCTATTTAAGAGGGTAGAATATAGAAAGTAGAGCATGATCCACTATTTTCATTATCCCTACTTTAATTAAAAAAAGTTCAGCTTATTTTTGAAAACCGATAAGTTTTGGCTGTCCAAAATTAGTGGAAGCTCTTCCAAAACGTGGGAAAACACCCTTCCACCTGTTGGGAAGGTTATATAAGGGTTTCTCCCCTTGTAGAAAAATAACAATTTATTTTTCTAAGCGCAAAAATTCTGCTGATTTTCTACCGCACCCGTTTTGACTATCTCATGTGTTGAGAACCCTTTCTATCACCTTTAAAGTTAGAATTTGTGGAGAATGACCAAAGGATCAAGTAGAGCACTATCAATTTCCCTAGCAAGAGGTTGAGAAGGTATTTGTGGGATGTTTTTTGTGGATACCATTGGAGGAGATCTCGATTGGTCTCTCAGTATCGTGCGCGTCTCCTGATCGTTTCCTGCCCTTCTGGTGACACAAGCACGCTTCAAAGGTATACGAACTTTATTTATAACTTGTATTTGGTTCAGTCTAAGTCACATACAAGATTTTTTTGGTATTTTAGATAATTTGTTTTTTAATTTATACACTAGTTACGCCGATAAAATCCCAACACTAGGTACACTGGTGCGGGATTTATTTTGATAAGAGTGCTAGGTACAGTCCTGCGAGATATCAAAAGTGCTTCACCGCATCCGCACAGTGAGCATGGTAGTTATGATTAGGATCCATCGGTTATCGGATTTTTATTCTTTCTTTTGGGTTATTATTTGAGAGGTTTGCTGCTCATTCCGATGGAGTTCGCCCCGCCGATGTTGGCGTTACACTTTACTATTTGTTATGGACTGTATATTATTTTATTTATGCTATGATGGTTTTATTTTATTTCAGCATTCCGTATGCACGTCTCATTGTGCGTACATGGCGGGATTAAGCACCCCTAATTCGATTTATTTATTTTGGGGTGTGACACATATAGTCCAACTAAATGTGTGAAGTTCAACTAACTCCATTTAAATCATAATTTTTCTGCCCAATAATTGATCGCACTATACCAAGTTTAAAGGACGTGAATTCAACTCACGTCCTTCAGTTTAAACTTAATTGGTGTGAGTCTAACTCACACTTTAAACTTAACTATATATAATTTTATGTTATATATATAAATTTTTTTCACGAACTTTTCATATTGTAATTTAAACATTCAAATTAGAGCTTTCTGACGGCGCGCGCCTGGACTTTTAAAATTTATAATACCCTTACACAACTTTGGTTCGGCCGCAAGCGCATGGCCTACGTTGGTATAATAAGGGGTCGATCCTCAAGGAAGGAGGTAATTGCTGAGTTTACAGCTTTTGGGTCTTTAGATGCGCAAATAAATAAAAAAGGGGGTTTGTTCTGGTTTTTGGATTATAAATTTAAAACAGATTAAGTAGAAAAATAGTAACTAAATATTTTTATGTTTTAATTTTTATAAAATATTAGTTCTTATGGACACATGTAAGATCCACTTGGAGCTGAACCATACGACCCGTATGCAGGTGCATACAGTCTATATGGACTTAGACATGTCACGACTATTTCTAAATACTGGTTTCTTCTCTGGTTGCGCGAACCCTAACTGGCTACTATCTGGTCAGCGAACCTCAATTGTCGCTTCTCGGCCCGCTAGTTAGAGTATGGTCAGACAAAATTTCTAAGTTCCTTAAGCCTCAATTGTCGCTTCTTGGCTTAGATCACCTAGATTGAGTGCATGGTTTCCTATATGCATGCTCAAATCTCCCGATCTGAGCGGAGGTTCAACCTTTCAGGTACAACCTGATCTATCTTTTTGGGTCTCGAATCTACCTACTGTACTTAGAAAGAACCCTTTGGCAAACTACCGAACCTTGTACGGTTGCAAGAGCCTGGCCTTGGCTCAAGACTAATCCTAACGGTTTGACAAACAGATCAGACAAGTAATTTGGCAATAATACACAGCATAACAATCACAACCATTGATTCAAAACAATCTTTAATAAATACTCATATTCCGAGTTTCACATTCCAGATCCCTAAAAATTAAATTACTTAGCCGCTCATTGCGGCATAAATAATGCAATAAAGATACAGAAATCTAAGACAAAAAATATCCCACAAAATATATCTAAACAACAGAGAATACAACAAAAGAGATAATCAAACTCTTGTTGCTGCCATGTGCCAGTCTTCTGCTTCGTTCTTCTGCCTCCTCCTCTCGGGACTCCGGGCTACCGATGTCTCGGACCATCTTTGAGATTGGCCGGTGGCTAGGGTTTGTGAAGATGAAATGGAAGAAGTGAAAGAGGTGGAGATGGTGACCAAAATGAAGCTCTCCAAACCCTAGGTTGTTGGCAGATTATATAAGAGGGGATTGGCCAATACGGAAGGGAATCGCAGCATTAAATCGCTGCCATCTTTGGAGATCTTTTCCGGATGGAGACCATATGGGTCGTATGCGCTATGTGGCTGCGACATGCGACTTGGGCTGGGCCCGTGGTTCGTCAATTGGCGTGAAAACTTGGTCCAAGACCCGATTCTTTTGCATTTTGGTTTGATTTTCCTGAAATAAGAGACAAGCCAAAGCAAAATCAAATCTAAAAAAATAAACATGCATTTGAAATAAAATAAGACATGAGATCGGGAGTTTTAATCTATTTTTAGGCACAATCAGGGGTCAAAATATGTATATGAATGCGTGGCATCACTTACTATCAAAAGTTATGCTTATTTGAAGTTTGAATTATTCGTTAGTAAATTAATAGAATTTATCAAATTATTTATTTTTTATCATTTTACATGATTTAAAAATATTTAAGCATTTATTTATTTAATTTTTTAATTATTTAAATTATAATTTATTTTTATTTATTAAACAGATTATTACAATATAAATGTACATTAATTATATATCTCAATAAATAATCTTAATAATTAATAATTTAAAAATGAGTTCAATATTTTTACAAATGATGAGTCGGTATCAAAAAATTTCTTGAATCATCTGATAGGTGGTTACTTATGCAAACCCTCAGGGGAGTTCTACAGCTATTAACTAGCCATAACATAATTCACTTATTTATAAAGTTAAATAAAACTGAATACACGCGGAATAATATAAGTAGAACTTCAGCCAAAAATATTAAAAAATAATTTAAATTTTAAATAGACATATTTTTTAATAGAAAACTCTGATTTGAATGTTTAAAGACAATTTGAAAAGCTCGTGAAAAGATCTGCATGTATAATATAAAATTATAAATAATTAACTCACGCCCTTTAAGTTTAAACCCATATCCTTTAAACCATGTATAGTGTGGTCAGTTGTCGGGCTAGAAAATTAAAGTTTAAAGTGTATGAGTTGAGCTCGCATCCTTAATTAGACTATTTATGTAAACTAGAGTTGTTACTCGGGTTTCGTCCCGATAATATAATCCTCAAATAAATAATTAATTGTATAAAATTTTAAATATATTTAATAAAATTTCACATTAAAAGATTTAGACATAATTTTTTAAATGGTAAATAATAATATTATTATTAATTAATATTGTAATAATATATATAATACATAATAATCTATAAAGGATCATATAAAAAGTTAAAAAAAAGTTAGATCATTTAAGAGTTAAATTTCACTTTAAGTTTATTACATACATTATTTTAAATAAGGAGAGATAAATTATTTTATATGAACCATTGGATTCACGTAAATGAAAAGACTTAAACAAAAGTGATGATAAGACATATTTAAAATTTTTAAAAGTTTAACTCTCTACATAAAGAATAATTAGATTTGTATCCACGCGTTGCAGCAAATTTTTTTATTTAGATATAGAAAAATATCACATGATAATATGTACGTCATTCTAATATGAAAAATATCAATAAATGCAAGATCAATTACATATGCTATATCAGATATAATATCGCGTGATTTCTCTCAATCTTTAATTCTCTTCCTCCTATATGGCAAAGAAATGAAGAGGAATGCAAAATAATGAACACTATTGTGTTCGTCTGATTAGTCAAAATTAATGTAAATCATTAGATGAGGGATATTTTGGGATATAAAAAATTTGAAGGAAATGATAAAAAATGAACCCGTCCATTCTTAAATGCTTTATATAATAATATAGATATAATATAGGATAAATATTAGAATCCCCATGGTTTTGTCCCCATAATTTATCCCCAAAACTGTTATCGTCTATTAATTTCATTTTTAGACTAGGCGGTGAGATATTTAAAATTATTTTCTAACATGAAACGTGTCTCTTGGATGTGCCTCTTTCCATTAATTTATATTTACTAATTTAAATCTCTATTATTCAAAAGAATATACTCCAAAAAAAACCTGAGCAGTTTTTGGATCGCATGAAGACAAATATGGATATTGTCTCATGTTTCTCTAGTTTTACCTCTTCTCTAGAAGCATTAGTTCCCTCGCCAATTTATGATTTTATTTGGTTTACGCTTTCACCGACTTGTTATTTGTTCTTAGATATATTGTTAATATCAATATGCATCTTCTTCACCGATTTGTGATTTTTTTCTTAGACTTAAATCTCTGGTGGCTCCATTTAAAATTAAAAAAAGTATTTTATTCAGTCCACGATCTTGATTAAATAACTATGTATTTTGCTATATTTTATATTTTTGTTTGCTCTAAATTTCTCAATTTTTATCAATTTGCATAATAATTTTCTACTTCAAGATTATTTGCATACTTCTTTTTTTTTATTTATCCCGTCATTTTAGAGGATTTAAGCTTTCATTTTGAACTAAAAAGTAATTATTGAATAATTCTTTTGTAAAGAAAGAAAGAACAAAAATCATCGTTGAATTTTTTTCTTGATACTTGACTTGATTTTTTCTAAGATTGTCTTTTATTTTATTTTATTTTATTTATTTATAGGTTAATTATTATTTTTACTAGGTAATACGTCCCTTAGATATCACGGTTGCTATATTACGTCAGGACGTGATATTTACAATGACATGTGTTTGTCATGTTTATTTTTTCCTTTATTGTCTTCATATGATCCTCTAAGTTTTCATATATTAATGTTTTTTTTTATCGTTCTCATCTGAAATAGACAATTCAATTCAATATATTTACAATGTTTTTTTTCTCTTTTTCCTCATTTTTAGTTCAAGAATTCATAATAGCATCAGAACTTATTCAGTTTTTTTTGTACTTGTTGCCTAGTTTTAAAAAAATTCTTCTTTTTTGTCTTTATATTCCAGCATTGTTTATTTATGATTATTTCAAAAGTATTTTCACTTATGACATTTATAATATGATTTGTTCTATTTTCTTTTAGTTTTCATTCATGAATTTCATTACAACATAGTCACTTTCTCAGCACTATTTTAGTTCTTTTATTTTATTAGTACATGATAATTATTATAATGTATTTATTTAGTTAATGTAAATAACGTATTTGTGAAATAGTTTATAACTATAAATAGCTCTCTACTGAAATCTTTACAATAATTAATAATTAATAAGTATTTCAATGAATGTAAATAAGATTGTCAATTGCTATAAATAGATACTTAATTTGACTTTGATATTTATACCAAGTCTGACATTATATAAAAGAGATAATAAATACTAATGATCAATAACTAGTATAATTGATATAAATAAGATAATCAATAAATATAAGAACTTCAATTTAGATGCAGAAAAAAATTGGTTATCAATGACTTCTTCATTTAGTATTAATAGCATCGACATTTAATATAAATAGCGATTAAAGTGCTACATTGGCTCTTGATAGTCAACTCTTAGGGAGATGATTAATACTAATGATCAGTAACTAGTGTAATTGATATAAATAAGATAATAAATAATTATAAGCACTTCAATTTAGATTCAAGAAAAGTTGGTTATCAGTGGTTCCTTCATTTAATATTAATAACATCGATATTTAATGTAAATAACAGTTAAAGTGTTACTTTGACTCTCGATAGTCAATTTTAGAGAGATGATTAACACTAATGATCAGTAACTAAGGTAATTGATATAAATAAGATTATCAATAATTATAAGTAGTTTAATTAGATGCTGAAAAAACTGACTATTAATGACTCATTCATTTAGTATGAATAACACTAATATTTAATATAAATAGAAGTCAAAATGCTACTTGGATATTTAATGGTCAACTTTTGGGGATAAAACATGAGGACAAATATTTGGGACTATTATCAGTCTCCTATAATATATAAGATTGTTTAAACAAAAATTCCTTGACTAATCTGGTTAATTAATTCGTGATCCATTCAACCAAGCCCGAACACAACCGGAAAGAACAATGCACCGTTAGATTCAATCCAACCATCCAGATCAATCAAGCATACATCAATTTTAACGGATTACAGGACAGGAGGAGAAGGAAACAGTAAACGGCGCCACCCTGTGAGGAAAAAAGCGGATACCTTTTTCCCTTGCATTTCCTCTCCTCGCGAATGGCTCGCACGACCAGCGCTAAAAAGTTGGAAGAGAAGGGTTCCCCAGTCGCCATGTCTAAGAGAGGGAGCTCGACCCAATACCCAATGGCTGATACTAAATCGCAAGTTGAAGAAACACTTGGCGAGGCGCTTCTGTTTGCCATGCTGTGTATTGTGGGACTCCCAGTGGAAGTACAAGTCAAGGATGGATCTGTCTACTCTGGGATCTTCCACTCCGCCAATTTATCTCATGGTTTTTTGTTATTTATCAGTTGAATTTTTTTATTGTTCTTTCTTAGATCCGGCCGTGAAAGTACCCACTTGATCGGTTGACGTAAATTTTTCAGTACTTTTATGAATTTTCGAATGTATGATATGATGATTTATTTTTCAGAAAATGAACTTTGAACCTGTATTATTTATAAAATCGTCATTTTCTGATATGATTTGAACGAATTCGTTGTACATGATCAACTCAGAGATAAACGTTAGAAAGTAAAAACAAACAAGTTCGGTGCATTGATTTTTTGACCTCTAGAATTTTTGCGAAAATGAAATCTGATCCTATGACAATGGACACAGATGCATGTCTGCAAAATAGAAAAAGATTTATGGTTTAAATTTGTCATTTAGAATTTGGCTTGTGAAGTATTAATCCAAAATTAAAGTGAATTCGAAAAAAAACTTGTGAAGCTGAATTTATATCGGCACACCTCTAATTATATGATTTGCTATAATTATCCTAATGTGAGTTCTTTACTTTTATATTCTAAATATAAGAAACCAATGTACCTGATGGTTGTGGATATGTATCAATAGGTTTGGTGTTGAAAAAAGCAAGAAAGATAAGCGAAGGGAAGCATGGTGGAAATGTGCCTTTAGGGTCATTTCTAGATACACTTGTGATCTTCTCTCAAGATTTTGTTCAACTACTTGTAAAGGTATGTGCCTTCTTTGTCTCTGTTTAAAATTCATATGTAACATTGAACTGCCTTATGAGAAGTGCCTTCTTTTTTTTTTGCCCCTCTTTCTCTAAAGTGTTGAGACTTGGGAGAGACTCATTTTGACTTCTTTGTTTTTCCCTCTTCCTGTAAAACTGTTGGGAAGGGAAGCATGGTGGAAATGTACCTTCTTTTTTATCTCTTTCCATAAACTGTTGGGAGAGACTCATTTTGACTTAACATATGAATTTGATGCCAATAAAGCCAAAAAAGAAAATAAATAATGGGGATAAACACAATCTGTCAATTTTTTTTTGAAGAAGAAGGCAATATGCCTGCTGTAATTAGATTAATAAAGAAATTCAAAAGAGTACATCGATGGAGAATAGTGGGGTTAAGGTGTTGAAGAAGGAAAAAAAAAAGAAGGAAAAATGTGATTTGCAGGATTGCTAGCTAGTTACAATTAAACAAATCTTTGCCTCTAGTCCTGAAATCTATGATCTGTCAATTTTTAAATTATACTTTTTTTGTACTGCAGCCTATCCCAATTTATTTGGGATTAAAGGCTTTGTTGTTGTTATACTTAATTTGTAATGCATGGTACGTACAAGTATGGGACCTGAATAGTACCTTAATCATGTTTGGTTTATTTTTCAATGCCTCTAAGATTTGACCCGGGAATACAATGGTATTGGACATGATCAATGATATAAAGGAAGATTGCACCAAGGCCAGGTTTTCTGCTTCCTTTGATGAATCCTGTAATCATAGAACCTAGTGAACCAAGAAAACGTGACCAGTTGCACTTCTTGAAGTTTGTTTATTCCTCTTGATATTATCATGGTTTTGATGGGATAGTTTTCTTTATTTTGAAGGATTTTGGACTCACACTGGAAGGACAAATGGACAGTACTAACATAAAGGAAGGAACTTTGAATAAGAGCTTAGCAAATTCAAATCAAGTTGAAAATAAATCTAGCATTTTGAAGGAGAAGGTTTCCAGGTCAGATGTTAAAGTCTCTTCATGCAACGACGCACCATTGATGAATGGAAATGCACAGAACAAAGCTATTGTTAAAGTAAGTTGATCATTTAGTTATATATTAATTGAAATATCACAATTTGTGGAAACCAATGGGGCTCTCGAAAAGCTCAATGAAGCCATAGAACAGCAAAGTAGCATAATAGCAAAAAGAATTTTTACTGACCGGCAATAATTGAATTTCTGCTTTTGCTCATCTCTATTCTTTACCACAGGCATTGGATGCCAACTGTTGATAAGGCCAGAAACAATTTTTTGTCTGTTACTGATGCTTAAGCATTCCTTTATTTTTTGATTATCTTTTTATTAACAGGAATCAAATCTCAATCCAAGTGCAAGAGCTTTTTTGCCATCAATTGCAAAACCTAGACCAGTGACTACAGTCATGCCGCCTATTGCAAACACATACAATGTACCAAATATAAAAGGTGCTGGTACACCTCGTGTTGGAGCTTATAACATTGTTCCGCACCATCCTTTTGTCTCAGATAAACCTGTGCTGTACAACAACTTCCCTTCTGTTAATGCCGGTGTTGCACCTGCATATCCCCAGCAGGTACTTGTTTGCTTTTAAATTTAACAAACTCCACCAATTCTGCTGTTTTACTATGACAAATTCTCTTATTTGATATAGTTTTTGGGTTGTCAAGCAACAAATGTTTACCCGGTTGGAGTTGCAAATCAGTACCGTCCTATTCAAATTGCTCCCACTTTTATAAATCCAAATGCTCCAGCTGTAAGTTATTTTTATCTTTACTGATTACTACTTACGTTGCTATTAATTTATGAGCGGTTCTGCTGTGGATCAAATTTTTTTGACAGTTATTGTATTTAGATAACTTCGCCTGTGTGGACTAGTTTCTGCACAGTCTGTCCCAAGTCAGGATAAATGATGAGGGTTGCGGTGGGTGTGGTGAGCGCTGCACTAAAACAGCCGATCTTTATGGAAATGAAATCCAATCAATTGAAAGTTTGAAACCCTCTCAGCGACGCGCCATATTGAAACCTGGATATGACGATAAGAGAAAAAGGGTCGGGTCGTCACCGCCTTAGTGGCGCGCCATATTGGAATCCGGATATGGTGACAAGTGAGCGAGGGCCGGATCGTCATCACCTTAGTGACGCACTACATCGGCGCCCGGATGCAGTGTCAAATGAACAAGGGTCTTCGCACTTGACTCGACGAATGTGAGGGCCAAGGAAGCTAGTCGGGGAAAGTAGGATTCGTTTAGGTAGTTGGAATGTAGGGTCCTTAACAGGTAAGCTAAGAGAGTTAGTTGATACTGCGATTATGAGACACATTAATATCTTATGTGTTCAGAAGACTAAATGGACAGGTCAGAAGACTAAGGAGGTGGAGAATACGGGTTTCAAATTGTGGTACACAGGAAAAGAACGAAGTAGAAATGGTGTAGGCATCTTAATTGATAAGAGCTTCAACAATGGAGTTGTCGCAGTTAGGAGACAAGGGACAAAATCATCATGATCAAATTGATTTTTGGAGATTTAGTCTTGAACGTCATCAGTGCGTATGCCCCACAAGTAGGTTTGAGCGATGATGTCAAGAGACGATTCTTGGAAGACTTAGAAGAAATGGTTAGAGGAGTGTCTAGCAGTGAAAAACTCTTCATTGGAGGAGATCTTAATGGTCATGTTGGCACAGTTAGATGGGGGTTTGAGAGGGTACATGGAGGTTTTGGATATAGCGAACAGAATCAAGAGGGAGAAGATATCTTGAATTTCGCTATAGCTTACGACCTCATGGTAGCAAACGCCTTCTTTAGAAAGAAAAAATCGCATTTAATTACTTTCAGCAGTGGCCAGCACTCGAGCCAGATCGATTTTGTCCTGACTAGAAGGGAGGAGAGACCAAACTGCATGGATTGTAAGGTTATACCTAGCGAGTGTGTTGTCACACAACACAAACTTTTGGTAGCTGATTTTTATTTTCAGGTATGCGTTCGGTGAGATAGAGGCATGAAAATAACGAGAACTAGGTGGTGAGAGCTCAAATGGGACGTTTCTCAGGTGTTTAAAAATAAAATTATTGCAGAATGATCATGGAACGAAGGTGAGGATGCGGATAATATGTGAAAGGAGATGGCGACTCATATTTGGAAGGTGACTATAGAGGTGTTTGGAGTAATCAGAGGAAATAAACGTGAACCTAAAGGCATTTATAGTGGAATGATGGCGTACAAAAGACTATCAATGAGAATTACAAACGTTTACATCACAACAAGAGTAATGAAAACATATAGAAGTACAAATAAACTAGAAGAAACACAAAGAAAATTGTGAGCGAAGCAAGGAGTTAGGCATACACGGAGCTGTATCGGAAATTAGATACGAAAGAGGGCGAAAATGATGTTTACAAGATGGTTAAACTTCGAGAAAGGAAGACAAAAGACTTCAACCAAGTTAAATGTATTAAGGATGAGGCTGATAGACTTTTGGTGAAGGATGAGGAGATTAAGAACGGATGGAGATAATACTTCAACAAGTTATTCAACGACGAGATTGAGAAAATCGCGATCGAGTTGGACGACTCAATTGACACCAACAGACGATTTGTTCGGAGAATTCAAGAGCCTGAGGTGAAATAAGCTTTAAAAAAGATGAAAACAGATAAGGCGTTAGGACCAACTGACATCTTGATTGAGATATAGAGATGTCTTGGAGATATAGCAATAGTGTGGCTCACTAAACTATTTAATACCATTTTTCGGTCCAATAAGATGCCTGATGATTGGAGAAGAAGTATATTAGTACCAATCTTTAAGAATAAAGGAAATATTCAAAATTGTACTAATTACAGAGGAATTAAGCTCATGAGTCATACCATGAAGCTTTGGGAGAGAGTGATCGAGCACTGTTTAAGAAAACTGACAACTGTCTCTAAAAATCAGTTTGGTTTTATGCCTGAGAGATCCATTATGGAGGCGATTTTCTTGATAAGACAACTTATGAAGAGACATCAGGAACAGAAGAACCTACATATGATATTTATTGATTTAGAGAAAGCGTATGATAAAATACCGAGAAATATCATGTGGTGGGTGCTCAAAAGGAAACTAGTCCCAACAAAATACGTTATCCTTATTAAGGATATGTACACAAATGTTGTGACTTGTGTCAGAGCATGTGACTGCGAGTCCGATACATTTCCTAATAAGATAGGATTACATCAAGGGTCGGCATTGAGTCCATATATTTTCACCTTAGTGATGGACGAGATCACAAAGGACATACAAGGAGATATTCATTGGTGTATGTTCTTTGCTGATGATGTAGTGCTGATTGACGGGAGTAGAATTGGAGTCAATCAGAAACTAGAGTTGTGGAGATAAACTTTAGAATCGAAATGTTTTAGACTTAGTAGGACAAAAACTGAATATATGAGGTGTCAGTTCAGCGGAGAAAACTCAGATGATGGAGATGTTAGTTTGGATGGACGAGTAGTACCCATGAATGACACATTTCGGTATTTGGGATCGATGTTGCAGAGTAAAAGAGGGATCGATGAAGATGTTAGTCATAGAAAAATACTGGATGGGTAAAATGGAGACAAGCATCTGGTGTTCTTTGTGACAAGAAGGTCCCAAACAAACTAAAATGCAAGTTCTACAGGACGGCGATTAGACCCGCGATGATGTATGGCGCAAAATGTTGGGCTACAAAAGGACAACACGTCCAATAGATGCGTGTAGCTGAAATGCGGATGTTGCGTTGGATATGTGGCCACACAAGGAAAGATCGAATCAGAAATGATGATATTAGGGACAAACTTGGGGTAGCACCAATTCAAGAGAAGCTAGTCTAACATCGTTTGCGATGGTTTGGTCATATCCAACGAAGGCCTCATGAAGCACCAGTACTTATCGATATTCTAAGTCGTCCTAAAAATATAAAAAGAGGAAGAGGTCGAACGAGACTGACATGAGATGAAGCAATAAAAAGATATTTGAAGGAATGTAATATATATCCAAAGAGTTTGCTTTGAATAGGAGTGCTTGGAAGATGACGATTCATGTACCTGAACCATGATTTAGGAGTTAGAGTCTAATAGTAGAGTTATAGACTTCATGTTTTTAGATTTTTAGAATTTTAGAATTTAGAATTTAGAAATAGATTTTAGAAATAGAGGTTTAGAAATATGATTTTAGAATTTAGAATTTAGAATTTAAAATTAGGTTTTAAAATAAGATTTTAGGATTTAGAAATAGATTTTATAATAGAGGTTTATTGTACTAATATTATTATTGTTATTATTGCTATTACTATTAGTATATCATTATCATATTTATTTATTTATTATTATTATTTTTTTTTCATCATATTCATTATTATCACTGATATTTGAGACCTTTGATCTTATGCTTTCCGATTGGGTTTCATTTCTAGCATACCTCAATTTATTTGAGATTAAAGGTTTTGTTGTTGTTATTGTATTTAGATGAATCACAACCGTTAATCTCAATCTTTTCTTTTTCTTTTATAATACACAATTTTATCCATAGCTGAATTAGCTTTATTTTATTTGCTATTCCACCCTTGTGAATAGTGAACTCCTGGCCGTAAATATTTTTGAAACTGCACTTGGATATACTTTCAATGTTATATTTTATTTATGGAGAAAAATAATGCTGATGTATGTTTTGAACTTTTGATAGATAATGGCTGCAAGAACTGGTCCGACTATGTGCATGCATCCTATTCCTCAGGTAATCTCCTAATTCAACATCCTTTTAGTAGCCTTTTCTATTAATTTATCTAGGCTGATTTATATTCTGTAAATTGAAGGTTGGAATTCAAGGAGCGTCTATTGTTCCTCAAACTTGGCCCCATACCATATTCAACCCATACACACCTAATGCCCCAAGATTCCAAGGTATTATTCTGTTCACTTAACCTGTGAAGATTATACATGCAATGTAACATTTGTTCTTTATTGATTATTGGAAAATTAGCAATTTCCAAAGAAGCCCAAATTAATTATACTTTTTTTAAGATCAGGCTTTATTTCAGATGCAATGTACTGTCGGGAATAGAGGCCTTACTTTATATATTCAACACAAATGTTACTCTAAAAAAATAGGTACTAATGCAGGCCTATTAATAAGGAAAACAAAAATAGTGATATGGAGAAAAGGTCAAGGAAACCAAACCGATAATAGTGAATGCATGCATAGTGTCAGTAGCAAGCAGGGGAAATGAATTAATAAATATATTCATTTTACATGACTATCTTTAGGAGTTTTAATGCAAAACAGGTGGCATTGCTATACCACTATTTACAAAAGACTAATAGTCCCATTAAGAATTTTTTTCCTACATAGTATATAGTAATGAACTTATAAAATTAGATATGAGAAGATTTCTTTAATTTCATGGTAGAGATGTAAAAGAAAAAGCTGTTTCTTTCACTTAATAAAGAGAACATATGATGGTGTTGTTCAGTATTTGAAGTTCTATTTCCAAATTATCATTTAAATATGAACTTCAGGTGTACCTCCAGTATGCATGACACCACCTCCGCTAAGAAATGTGAGCACACCAATTGTCATACCGGGACCAATGCCAACTGCACCACCAGCTCTTCAGCCTGTACAACCATACATGATTCCAACTGGTACTGGCACGTATCTGACAAAGTTTTAAGAAGATTTACGAGACTCCAATACTAGATGTATTTCACAATTTTAGAAGAGGCGGTGCTTGGCTCTGCTCTAATATTATTTTATTCTTAGCTGCTGTGTGCATTTTTGAGGGGGAAAAACAATTTTGGTGTTAGGGTTGGTGAGGTTGTTTAAATTTATGAGGGTTTTTGATAAGCTAAACTGTAAAAATATGAAGTCAGTTAATTTCCTACCCTCCTTTTTCCTTCGAAAGGTCTTTATGTACAATGTGACATGATGAATAGTTTGGTTCGGATTAAAAAAGAAATAAAAGAAGATGAGTAAATAGGTTTGTTTTTTTTGTTTCGTGCACTAGTGTTTCCTTTCACACTACTATGAAGCACACGTCCATCATACACTACTTTCTGTCTCTCAAATCTCTATAAGGGATTTCGAGTTTCGACATTTTTTTTTCTTTTTCTATTTGTTTTCGTGTAAAATGCAAGGCTGGTACTTGTATTGTATGAAAAGTTCTGCCTCAGGTTTGACGGTGGTGGTGGCACTATGTCATATATGTGTTTATAACTGTTTGATGGTGCCTTCAGATTTGAACATATGCTAGTGAGAATCAATCCATATACATATACTGTAACCGACCAAGATCCAAGATAGACTTTTGAGCCCCCTGTTATTCACAAGTCGCAACATACAAAAAAGACTGCAGGGTGGGAACTTGAAAGGGATGGTTTCATGAAAAGGATTACAACTCTTCAGTCTTCATATATTGGATTCTCAAGGATTGTCGTTGTATCTTTTAACAATAACAGTGCCAATCACCATGGAAGTAACGCACAGAAAAATATGCTGGTGGCAGGAGTACATGAGCTGCACTGCACAAAATTCTTTTGGTTTCTGTATATTTAATATTTGGAATTTTGGATCCACCCTGATGCACATACTGATGATCTCATTTTAAACTCTGCAAGAAACTGAATTTTCTTTTCTATTTAATTCTAGACCTACTAAACAATTCTTAAACTCAGGGGCTAACTTTTAATCTTGCAAGAATCCTTTTCCTGACACGCTTCCTTGCTTGATAATTTTCCATGAACCGGTAATTTCAAACCTGAACTTCACAAACAGGCTGAGAGAAGAGGGAATCAGGGCGCGGGTCTGCCCCCATGATTTACATAGAGATTGTGAAAATTGATTATATTTATATGTATGTGGATGTGTTTGAATGGTAAAAAGATCAGTGCAAGAATAGTATTTTTTGAGTTAGTAGTTGAATAGTGTGAGTTTAGTGATATCTCAAAAAAAAAATGAAAATAATGTTAATTTTTACTATTTCGGATTAGTAAAATGTTATTTGGATGATAACTTGAGAATAATGGTGGAGGGAATAAATAAAATAATGAATTAATTCTTTTTTGGTTGATATAATGATTATTATTTTATTTATTATTATTATTGGTGTTTTTATATTATTATTTTACTTCATATTATTGATTATTATTTTATTTAATATTACAAATTATTATTCTGTATTATGATTTTAATAATCATTTTTGCTTAATACTAATGGGTATTTTTTATTTATAATTTGTTAATTATTAATTATTCTTATGTAATATTATTAATTATTATTTTATTTAATATTAAAATTATTAATTCATATTATGAATGTAATTAATCATTATATTATTTAATACTAATTATTATTACTTTATTTATATTTATTATTAATTATTATTTTTAATTTAATATTATTTAATATTATTTTATTTAATAAAGAAAATAATAATAATTAATAATAATAAATAATAAAAAATGAATGGAACATTTGTTTGTTAATATCCAAAAAAGTAGAAACAATACAATATTACTAAACCATCATTTCGATGGTTAGTAGAATAGAGTTGTTATGTAGCTATTTAAAATCTCTAAATCATGTTTGGATCAAATTTCAAATTAGAATAGTATGCTATTTTAAAGGTAGTGCTATTATAACGCAACCAAACATAGCTCAATAGAAGTTATCGATTGTCCCTCCTCCCCCATAATTTGTTTTAATTATTCAATATTTAAGATCAACCAACCCGCCATCACAAACTTCGGTATGTAACAATTCACTTAGTGCTACATGGTGGTTGCTATCATTAGGCCATAGCATTAATAACTAAGTAGGTACTCGTTGTAGGGTTACAAACAAGTCAGGAATTATATATAATTTTATGGGTGGGATGCCTTCGCAACTATCTATTTCGACAATTTAGAATACTTTTACGATCAATTTCATATAAATTCATAAGAATATTAAAAATAAAAAATACTTTATGAATATTTCTTTTAACTTATGGATTAATTGTGTTTCAAGTTTAGAAATATATATAATTTTTTTTCATTTTTTTATAAATTTATATAAATTTGATTGTCTAGATTGCTAAAAAAAATAGTTATCAAATAATTATTAGCGAATATAATGGTTCTCAATTCAAAAATGAATTTATATATATATATATTCAAAACTAATATGCTCCTAGAAACACAGAGCCCCTCCATGATAATAGCTCAAAAAATATATTAAATGATTTTCAAATTTTAATTTATCACTCTCATTAAATTATTGAAATCTTATAGGGTACAAAAAATTAGGGTGTTTCAAATATTTTAAGTCACTTTTTTCAATTTTTGAAAATCAAGTCTAAAAATAATAATAAAATATTCAATATTTATATATTATTTTTAAAAATTAAAAAGAGCAATTTAGAAAACTTAAAATACCTCAAGTTTTTGCACCCCATAAGATTTCAATATGAAAAATTTAATGAGAGTGATAAATCAAAATTTGGAGATCATTTGATATACTTTTTGAGTTAGAATCACGGACGGGCTCCGTGCTCCTAGGAGCACGCTAGTCTTACTCTTTCTCTCTCTCTCTCTCTCTCTCTCTCTATATATATATATATATATATATATATGGAGTTTGGCTACGGTGCTAAGTGTAGCACGGATGCCCCGTGTGTTATGGACTATTTCTTCATTTTCAAAGTTCAAATGATTGATCCGATCAGTCAAAATATTTTTCATATGAAAATCTAGTTAGGAATCAAATTTTATATTTTTTGAATTTTTTTACTATTCTTTAAAATAGCAAAAAAATCACTCATTTTGAATGACTCATAATAATTAAATTAAGTGATTTTCTGACTATCTTAAAAATAATAAAAAATCATAAAAATTCTAAAAAATAATAAAAAATTTCTAAAAAAATATAAATTTTGATCCTCAACTAGATTTTCATATGAAAATTATTTTGACCGGTCGGATTGATCATTTAAACTTTAAAGATGAAGAAATAATCCGTAGCACATAAGACATCCGTACTATAAGTAGTACCATAGCCAAATTCTATATATATAGGTGTGAGTAAATATCTAGATGTTATTTTTGTGAAAATTTTCAGATATCCATATGCCACAGTTTTTTTTAAATAAAGATGAGAGAAAGAATCCCTCATCGTGATTATGAATATGTGACCTCTCAGAGAAAGAACATTATCTTTGCTGTTAGACTAAAGACAAGTTCTTGCCACAGTTTGGATTTTGAAGCATAGTACAGCATTTTATTATGAAGTAGATTAATTTCGGATCTAATTATTCATTTCATCCTTTTTAATATCTATAATTTTTTTACATTTTGACTTACAATACTATATTATATTAGCGTTGCTCCTCTAGTGGTATCGTGTTATTTTTATAATGACAGAAAAACTCATTTCTTAATTTATTTATGATTGAAATTGATTGATTTTATAAAATTAATAGTTCAAATTTTAGCCACTACTTTTCATCTTCATTATATTTGTTATTTTTTTATCATTCATTAATAGGCGCGCTAAAGAATAAAGTTTTCCATCAAATAAATTAACCATCAACTATTATTATATTTTTTGAAAATTACCCACTGTATAGCTTTACTTAGAAAATTTATTATTATTTTTTATAAATAGTTTTTTATTAAATATGAATTGATTTTACTTAAAAATTTAAGAGTCTTTGTATCTAACTTAGACATAAATTATATCTAAAACTATATTATTTATTTAAAATCAGTGCCACGTACAATTTTTTTAGATGAATTGTACTATAGATCAAAAGAATTCTAGACTGTTTAAAATTCAGTAATGATCGGCTAAGATGTATTTGGTCTGGGCTATTAGACAAAAGAAGTTGATTGCAAAAATCACCAACGCTGCATTGATAAATAAATGAACGATGGTTAGTCTGATCCATGGCAGATCACCTTTTTTTTTTAAAAAAAAAGTAGGAAGATTTCACACAAAAGCGGGTTTCATTCTAATAATGATAATAGTGGATGACTAATTTTACTAATTTATATATTTTTTTACCTAACACATTAAAGGGTTGAATATTTATCATTTTAGATCGTGCGATCTAAGATTAAACAATTTTGAGACAGATTATTTTGGCCATTTGATATTTATTAGAGGCTCCTAAAATTAAGATATCTATGATTATTTCAAATAGTGTATAAACAAATTATAAAACACGGATAATGGTTTTTGTGCATTTCTGCTTTTGTTTAGAAATTTGGAAATTCACTTCTTTTTTTTACGATTGACTGTTACGAAATAAAAGCAAATTCCATCTGAGAAGCATTTCTGTCGGTTTTGTAACTAAGCGATCTTACACGGTTCGATGGTCCCCAAATAATACAAAAAATAATATTGGCATAAACTTCTTTCTTTAGGATAATTAAGCACATGTTTTAGGACTTCCGGCACAGTTATTGGCTTTTTTAACGATTGCCTGTTTTATATAGAAAATATTTTATCTGTGCTTATTCTGTATGAAATAAATCCTCTTTATGATAAATAAAAGGTGATGCGTCCCGATAGACAGTGGTGGAGCCACATATGGAAGAGAGGGAGGGGCCGTCGCCTTTTGGTCAGAAAAAGTTTCAAAATTATTTTTATAATTATATATATTTTCAAAAAATAAAAAAATATATATTTATGTTAATTCTTTTTAAATTTTACTCTTAAAAAATAATTTAATATTTGTCCCTCAGATGAAAAATCTCAATCCCTCCCAGCCGATACGTTAAATTATAAGTTGAAGTAAATGTTGGATTTAATAAATAATACATCCGTTATAGAAAATTTGAATTCAAACTCTACCCGTTATAAAGAGATGTATAAAGTGAAGAGGTGCACTCGAGCGGTGCATTCAGTAGGTGCATTGATTTATAAATATACATCAGACTATTTTCTCTCTCCCTCTAACTAATTAGATAGAAAGTGAAAGATTGTCATTTTTATGAAAAGAGAGAAAGAGAAAAAAGAGAAATGACGCTCTGTTAAGATTTGAAGGATTTAAAAATAAATAAAAATATATTTATTTTAAAGAAAATTTTAAAATTTTATCCACGAAAAAAATTAATTTTTTTCTCTCAGATGGAAAATCTGAATTCGTCCCCACCATTATGTTAAATTATAAGTTGAAGCAAATATTGAATTTAATAAATAGTATATCCGTTATAGAAAATCTGAATTCAAACCCAACCAGTTATAAAGAGATGCATTAAGTAAATAGGTGCACTTGAGAGGTGCATTCAGTAAGTGCGCGATTTATAAATATATACTAGTCTATTCTCTCTTTCTTCCTAACTAATTAGATAGAAAGTGAGAGACTCATTTTTATGAAAAGAGAGACATGACACTCTATTAAGACTTAAAGAATTTATGTCATGAAAAATGCAAGACTTTCGATTTCGACTTGTGATTTCTTATAAAATTAGTGATATTGTTGTGCTCATCAAATCTGCTTCCGAACGAAGGTTAACATAGTAACTTATAAATTTTATATGTTAATTTAATTAAATAATTTATTTCTGACATAATACAAGCTTCATTTTGATCTTTGACTATGAAGTTATATCTAATAAAATAATTTTCTGTCTAAAATACATTTCATTTTGTTTTATATGTAATTAACGATGTCCTTATGAAGTAACTTTTGTTTAAACAACTTTTTTGAGTTTTTTTCTTGAAATAACTTCTATTTTAAGAAGAAATAAATAGATTTTTTTTTAAAAAAATCCTTATTATATAAAACTTTGTATTATGTGTTTGAAAATCACTATGATAAATAAAGCAATCAAACAGACCAAATAAGTAACAGTAACAGTAACACTGTTACAGACTTCGTATAGTATTTTGAGTTTGGCTACGGTGTTATGCGTAGTACGGATGATCCGTGTGTTACAGACCGTTTCTTCGTCTTTAAAGTTCAAATAGTGGATCCGACTGGCCAAAATATTTTTTATATAAAAATCTAGTTGGGGACCAAATTTTATATTTTTTAGAATTTTATTATTATTTTTAAGATAGTTAAAAAATCACTTGATTTAATTATTATGAGCTATTTAAAAGAAGATATTTTCTAGCTATCTTAAAAAAATAGTAAAAATTTTTTAAAAAATATAAAATTTGACATTCAACTAAATTTTTATATGAAAAATATTTTGACCGATCGGATCAACCATTTAAACTTTAAAAACGAAAAAAAAAGTCCATAACACATAGAACACGTAACACAGTAGTAACTCTAGTATTTTTTAATAAAAAGGTTTAAAATTGGGCCTTCGAATTTTTGAAAAAAAATAGCGTAATCTCTTTTCCCTCTTTTCGTTTGAACAAGGAGTCAAGGAGACCTGACCGACCGCAAAGCGTGAAAGAAACGCGATGCCTATAAACAGCTTGAGGGGAAATGACTGAAACACCCTCGCTCTGCATCGGTCCTTCAAATCGCCTTCTGAGTTCTGGCCCCGGTTAAACAGCTTCTGCCTTCTCGTGCTTTCCTCTCTGGTGGCATTCTCGTAATTTGTGTGGAGTACGGTACCCTATTTAAGTTCCTATTTGAGACACTTCCTGATTTATTTTCTTCGCCTCCTCTCCACCGAAAGTGACGACGAATCGATACTTCGATGGAGAGAAAGTAAAGAGAGAGAAAGAAGAGAGAGAAAGTGAGGGAGACGAATCTTCTATTGTAAGACGAATAAAAGAGAAAGAGAACTAGGGTTTAGGTGGAGTATCGCTAAACCCTAATTCCGTGTTCTAGAAGCTTCCCTAGCCCCTAGGGTTTCTTTCCTTTGCGTTTCTATGGCGGAGAAATTGAGGGATTTGAGCCAGCCAATCGACGTGCCTTTGCTGGATGCCACTGTAGCGGCTTTCTATGGAACGGGATCTAAGGAGGAGGTGAACATACTTATTCTTATGTAATGGTGTGTTTTTGGGTTTGTCTACTAGAGTGCTAACTACTAAGTGTTTCTGCTTTGGTTGGGTTTTGGTCTGAAAAGATTATGGGTGGGAAATCACGGGTTTTGGTTGGGATTTATTTTGCTTTTTTGCCTTTTGAGATTTAAATTTTTAGTTGGTGTTTCATTTCATTTCTTCCTTTAAGACAAGGACCACATTGCTATTGGTTATGCGATCTTTAATGTGGTTTACATTTTGGTGTTAGGGTCCTGGATAAGTATTGCTGCATGTCTTGATTCAATGGTTCAGGTCCAAAGTTGTACTAGCATTGTGCTGGAGTACGAATTGGGCAAATTTGTATGATTACTGACGTCAATTTATACTTTAAAAATGCCATTTTTTGCGTTTTGGATTCTGCATGGGCTGATTGCTTTGTGAATAAGTCTATAATGGTATTTGGATGTTATTGTTTGGCATCATCCGTCCTACTGTTTCACAGGAAAGATAACAACATGGATTATTTGGAAAATAATGTATTCACCGTTTCCTTTCATCTGCCGTTTAATCTTTTGTCAAGGCAAGATGTATCTGTTCATCTAATTTGATATTTTTGTTCACATTGTGTTCCGAATCAGTGTTCCTTCTCTCAATTAGTAATTTCTCTGGAATTAGAGATGGTTTCCAACTAGTTCATTTTTCACATGTCTATTACTGCTTATTGCATAACATTACTACGTATGCTCGGGCCAGAAGAGTTCACTGGACTATGCCTATGGCTGTGATTGCATGCAGCCATAACTGTGTGTAATAACAGTCATACTTTCTGGTCGCAACATTCACAAGACAGGCCGCACATGGGCATGCACATTATTTTTCGCTGATTGTGTTGAGGCTTCTTAATATAGTTTGTGAAATCTATTTGGCTGGGATGTGAGGCTCCTCCCCAACCCAACCCAACCCAACCCAACAACACACACACAAAGACAGGGAAGGCAGGCTAATAGTTCCTGGAAGCAAGAAAAACTTTGTTTGTATTATTTATCTCTGTTTCTGTATTGATACGTGTATGAACTGTGGCAGAGAGCTGCTGCAGATCAGATATTGCGGGAACTGCAGAACAATCCAGATACATGGCTCCAAGTTGTACACATTTTGCAGAACTCCCAGAGCCTTAACACCAAGTTTTTTGCCCTCCAGGTAATGACACACAACACACTCTCTCTTTATATCTCTCTCTCATATGTATTATGCACAGCTTGCACATTTATATTAAATAATGTATATAAAATTAGCACTGGCTTGAACACATATGGGTATCTGGTTCAGCATTTGCTAGTTTGTACTGGTTGATAACTTTAGGTGCAAATGCTGTATATATGTGGAAACTGAGCTGTTTTATTTCTTTGAGACTGCACAGAAGTTTCTGAATAGCCAAAGTAGTAAGTGAGGTACTAAATAATCTTGATATTCTGGATTCTCCCTGTTATGTTTTTATTTCATCCAGATTCTTATTTGAGTTTTACCTCATAAAATTAATCTATTATCCTTCGGTTTTTCCTTCTAGGTCCTAGAAAGCGTAATCAAATACAGATGGAATGCACTGCCGGTTGAACAAAGAGATGGAATAAAAAATTACATTTCTGACCTCATTGTCCAGGTTGGGAACATTGACTAATTATTTTTTCCTTTCTACATGGAGACTGTTCTTCTTTCCATTTCTAATGGAATTTGCTGATTTTCTTACCAGCTTTCAAGCAACGAAGTATCATTTAGAAGGGAGAGGCTTTATGTTAACAAGCTCAATGTCATACTGGTCCAGGTAACTTTTTTGTACATCACATGCAGGTATTAAATCATGTAGCATGTTTATAACCGGTCTTTGTGGAACTTGACTGACTTTGCTATATGACATATGTTGCATTAAAGGAGATCAAATAATCTTATCTGATGAAAAATGGATGGGAACATTTTTAAGTCATAATTAGGCGGCTTGTTTACTAAATCTCTATCACGACCAGTTACAATAAATTGGCAAGAAAGAAAATTAAATGGAAATATTTTCTTGGGCGAAAACTATCGAAGAAGCATCCTTTTTAAAACAAGATCTGATATTCTGTTCCATATTGTTGGAAAGCACTTAATGTCCAATAGAAGATGACATGTCAACTTGTCCATGTGGGCGACAACTCAGCGCTAGTATCTCCTGTGTGACCTGTCCATTTGATATCTGATATCTTATACGCACACCCATTCTTATTAGACAGGCATCTTCATGGCAGGGGCAGACTATAGCATGCTTATCCAATGTTGACATGGTTGGTTGTAACATGCTTATCTTATAGGGGTTTATGATGCACATATCCTTGCAATAGTTATGAATTATTACTGTTAAAGTCTGGCTATAAGCTATTAGAGGCTTTTCTTGTTTGACTAATGTGAAGTAATAGCTCCAGTGTAGGGTTATATAAGTATATTGCTACAAAAATTCAACAAACATGTGCCAACTGTTAGCATGTGCTTCATGATAAACCATTTGTTAATTTCTTAAAAGTTGTTTTTGTTTTATGGAAATCAGGTCTTAAAGCATGAGTGGCCGGCAAGGTGGAAAACCTTCATTCCAGATCTTGTCTCAGCTGCAAAAAGTAGTGAGACTATATGTGAAAATTGTATGTTCATATTGAAGGTAAACAATTATAGTTTTTATTTCTTGAACTCCTTAGAAATTCATCCTGTAGTTGAACTGACTGCATATTTTAAAAATTCCAGCTCTTGAGTGAAGAAGTTTTTGATTTCTCAAGAGGTGAGATGACACAGATAAAGATCAAGGAGCTCAAACAGTCTCTGAACAGGTAATAATTGGATCTTTGTAATTTTTTTTGTGTTCACATGAAGTTTTCTTTGCGATGATTTTGATTGGGTTTAATTTCTAGCCTACCCCAATTTTTTTGGGACAAGTTTTTTTGTTGTTGCTGTTGTTCATGTGAAATTTTTGCATGAAAGATTTGGTTTGATAGTTTGTGAAAATGTTTTAGATTAAGGCCAACAATTGCTAACTGAGGTGTGTAAATTAGATTCAGCAGGACTTGTAATGTTGAAACATTTGTAGATATCAACCTTCTCCTTTCAACTTACCTTTATTTCACTTGTCTGATTGAATTTAATTGTTAAATTGTTCATTTACAGTGAATTTCAGCTAATTCATGAGTTATGTCTCTATGTTCTTTCGGCATCCCAGAGATCAGAATTGATCCGTGCAACACTAGCTACACTACATGCTTTTCTCTCATGGATTCCTCTTGGTTACATTTTTGAATCACCCCTGGTTTGATCTCTTTACAATTAATAAGTTCATAAAGTTTTTTGTTATTATTATTTGAAGCTGAGATCTTGACTTATACTCTGTTTGTAATAGCTGGAGACGCTACTGAAATTTTTCCCAGTGGCTTCTTACCGTAATCTTACTCTTCAATGTCTAACAGAGGTACAAATCTGAAGTAGTTGCTGAAAATGCATCTTGATCATGATACACATGCAATTAGCATATTTCATTGAAAATGCACATTTAATTAGCTTTTTTGGCAGTTCATAATTTCTGTTTGATGTATAGGTGGCTGCACTTCAGTTTGGAGACTTCTATGATGTGCAGTATGTCAAGATGTATAATATCTTCATGGTGCAGTTACAGGTGATACATGCAATGTGCTTGAGCTAATATTTTTGGCTGTTTTGATTCTACTTACATCAGCTTATAGTGTTTTTTGTAATTTGCTTGTAGAATATTCTTCCTCCTGGAACGAACATACCTGATGCCTATGCTAATGGTTCCAGCGAGGAGCAAGTAATTTTTCTTTCTCTCTCACTCGCTCTCTTGCTCTCTGTGGTCAGTTATTCTTGGCAGCATCTTTTAGATAACTAACAGCCATTTTTATTGTTCTCCTTTTCAGGCATTTATCAATAACCTTGCATTGTTCTTTACCTCATTTTTTAAGGCAAGTGTTCTTTTGAAAGTCTTCTGTTAGTGATGTAATGTTTCAGTAACAGTTCTCTTCACATTTTATGATTTAAAATTTCTGTATTCAGGTTCATATACGTGTTCTAGAGGCTGCACCTGAAAATAGAGCTGCTTTACTAATGGGTCTTGAATACCTAATTGGAATATCTTATGTTGACGATACTGAGGTTTTCAAGGTATTACTTGGACATCACATGGCTAAATTCTTATTTTGGTAATCCCAACTCGGGTGAATTAATTTGTATTATAATATTTCATAGGTTTGTCTTGATTATTGGAACTTGTTTGTTCTGGAGCTATTTGAAGCCCATCATCATCAGATGGATCCTGTTGCTGCTGTCAGCATGATGGGGCTTACGGTATATTATATATATATATATATATATATATATTTAGGTTTCTTGTGTGTTATAATTACAACTAAAATAAAACCTGAACAAATTCAGTAATTATTTATTTGGTGTTATGTCGGATAAATTGTAGCCTACAACCTTACCCGGAATGGTGGATGGAATTGGTTCAGCAATTACCCAAAGACGACAGCTTTATGCAGGACCCCTCTCTAAACTAAGGATGCTTATGATATGCCGCATGGCAAAGCCTGAAGAGGTGCTCATTGTTGAGGATGAGAATGGAAATATTGTTAGAGAGACCATGAAGGATCTCGACATTCTTGTCCAATACAAGGTTTCATCTCCTTTTTGTTTTCTTTGTCATATATGGTCTCTGTTGAAACTTATTTGATTTATGAAAGTCCGTTGCTCCTTTTGTTCTTTCTTTTTGTTTATTCATGCGATGCAATCCAAATTGTAGATCATGAGGGAAACACTCATATACTTGGCACATCTGGACCATGAGGATACAGAGCAGCAGGTATAAGCTGACAAAAATGTTTTATATTTTATGTCAGGGGTCAGGGTGTATTATCATAATCTGCTGAACTGATCCTTGTACATTGGATATAATTTAGATGTTAAAAAAGCTGAGCAAACAGTTGAACGGAGAGGATTGGAGCTGGAACAATTTGAATACCTTATGCTGGGCTATTGGGTCGATATCTGGTTCGATGATGGAAGAACAGGTCTTTTATTAACATAATTTTATCTCTCAGATGGTAATTTTTTTTGTTGAATCAGCCCATTCCTCCCTTTTTACTGTCCTGAAGTGTTTCTTTCTGAACTTATTAGGAGAACCGATTTCTGGTTATGGTAATTCGTGATCTATTGAATCTGTGTGAGATTACAAAGGGCAAGGATAACAAAGCTGTTATTGCAAGTAACATCATGTACACATTTTTATCCCCTTTTGCAAATTGTTTATTTTTCGAATTTATTATTATTCTGCCCATAGGACTTCCATTTACCTGGTTTAAATGATCAGGTATGTGGTGGGTCAGTATCCTAGGTTTCTCAGAGCCCACTGGAAGTTCCTAAAGACTGTGGTCAACAAATTGTTTGAGTTCATGCATGAAACACATCCAGGGGTTCAGGTATAGTCACCTTGTCCATCTCCTTTATATGCTGAGGTGCTAATTGTTCTCTTTGTTAGTAACTTGAAACAACCACATGTACTTGTGTTGTATCTTTGTTGTATTAGAGTTGTTGTATCATTATGAGTTATAATATTTAATTGTTGAATACACAGGATATGGCATGCGATACTTTCCTCAAAATTGTCCAAAAGTGCAAGAGGAAGTTTGTGACCACTCAGGTAGCTTTTTGTCCAATCAAATGCTCACTGCACAATGGGTTTCTTCATGATAATTTAGCATGAATCAAGTGTATTGTACTAGTATACAGCAACTTCTGTGGATTTCCGGACATTTTATTTTTTATGATCAGGTTGGTGAAAATGAACCATTTGTATCTGAGCTGCTGACCAGCCTTCCAACAACGATTGCTGATCTGGAGCCACACCAAATTCATACCTTCTATGAATCAGTATGTTTTCTTGAATCCAGAAAATACATGTTTTGTTTCCTGTTCGTTCTTTTGAGGCTTTGGCCCTTTGATAAAGAATTGTCCAACCAAAATGTGCTTTTAGGTTGGCCAGATGATTCAGGCGGAGCCTGATGCTAGTAAGAGGGATGAGTATCTCAAAAGACTAATGGACCTTCCTAATCAGGTAAATTAGCCATGTTATAACCGAAGATAGCAGCTATAGAAATAACATACTGTTCATCTTTTTCACTCTTAAAATAGATCAGTCACAAGGGTTTATCTGATGTATTTTTGTAGAAATGGGCTGAGATAATCAGGCAAGCTAGTGTCAGCATTGATGTTTTGAAGAACCAGGATGTTATTAGAACTGTTCTTAATATTTTGCAGGTAATTTGGGTAACTTTTAATACTAATAGGCTCTATAGCTGGTAATTAGTTGTGCCAAGTATATTGAACATGTTTAACTCTTTGTTGCTGCCAGACAAACACCAGTGTGGCTAGTTCTCTTGGGCCATTTTTCTTTCCACAAATTTCTTTGATATTTTTGGACATGCTCACTGTTTACAGGTACTTTTGTTTTTGATCTCTCAAAAGTATATTTTATACCATGCATCTTTGTGACTATAGTAACTCTATTTTTGTTAATAAAATCAGAATGTACAGTGAGCTTGTGTCAAACACAATTGCTGAAGGAGGGCCTTATGCTTCAAAAACATCTTTTGTAAAACTTTTGAGGTAGGAAATTTTGCTCTATTATGCTTTACCGTTTCTCAATTATGATCATCCGTGTTGCATGCTTTTCATGAGTGTAATTTAACTGTAGGTGGTTTGTGTCCTTTTATCAGCTATGTCAAATTGTAAATTGATACAGTTCAACATGGGACACCCTTCTATTTAATCATAGTGATTAGTTATAAAATTTGGAACTTGCATAAGTTTTTTGTTGTCCATCTGTTTCATCTTTTCTCAATTAAAGCTCAAATATTGTAATAACAGATCTGTGAAGCGCGAGACACTAAAATTAATCGAGACTTTTCTAGAGAAGGCCGAGGATCAGCCACATGTTGGCAAGCAGTTTGTTCCTCCCATGATGGAGCCAGTTCTTGCTGACTATAGTAGAAATGTACCTGATGCGAGAGAATCTGAAGTCTTATCCTTATATGCCACTATTATAAACAAGTACATTTCATAAATTCACAGCATTTATTGTCGTCATTTTTTCAACTTCATATGTTCTTCTCACTTTCTTGCTTGTACTCAATAGATACAAGGTTGCGATGATGGATGATGTGCATCTCATTTTTAATTCTGTTTTCCAGTGTACTTTGGAGGTACGTGTATAATGTACTTTGGAAGGAGTGATGAACATGTTTCTTGTCTCACAGCTATACTAAATAATTGAATGCTTCCTGCAGATGATAACAAAAAATTTTGAGGATTACCCAGAGCATCGGCTTAAGTTCTTCTCTCTGCTTCGGGCTATTGGAACTCATTGTTTCCAAGCTTTAATCCAGCTTTCCAGTGAGGTTGGTTACTAAATCTTTTTTTCTTTGAGAGGTCATGTTTGTAGAGGGATAGAGTAACTCCTACCTCATATGGGATGAGAGTTATCTGCTTCCACTGTATTCTCTTTCACATGTACCATTATGTAATTTTCTATTTTATTTATTATTCTTTCGAGCTTGGTCTACTTCTCATCTCTAACTTGACTTTTAATTTCTTGTGTATCATGTCTGACAGCAATTAAAGCTTGTGATGGACTCAATAAATTGGGCTTTTAGGCATACAGAGAGGAATATTGCTGAGACCGGCCTCAGTCTTTTACTTGAACTGCTGAAGAACTTTCAGGTAATATTTTATACTATACTAGTGTTTTGAAAATAAACCTTCTTGTTTGTTGGACTTACTGGGGTCTTTCTTCTTCTTAATGGATACTGCAGATGTCTGAGTTCTGCAATCAATTCTATAGAACTTACTTCCTAAACATAGAACAAGAAATCTTTGCTGTCCTTACTGACACATTTCACAAGCCGGGCTTTAAGCTTCATGTTTTGGTCCTACAACATTTGTTTTGCCTGGTAAGAAGTTCAGACTGTATCACATAATTTCACTTCCTTTTTTCCCATTCTTTTTAGGAAGGCACCATTGATAATCTTTATGTTGTTAGGTGGATTCGGGTCGGTTAACAGAGCCACTTTGGGATGCTTCAGCAGTGCCTCTTCCTTATCCGAACAACATGATGTATGTTCGTGATTGCACTATTAAGCTGTTGGGTTCTTCTTTTCCTAACATGACACCAGCTGAGGTGCATAGCGCTGTTTATTTTTCTTTTTATATTGTGGTACTATATGCTTGTCTTGATAAAATTGTTGATGCATCTTTTGTTTGTGTTTCTATTTCCTTGTCAGGTGACTCGTTTTGTGGATGGACTTTTTGAGTCGAAGACTGATCTACCAACCTTTAAGAACCATATTAGGGACTTCCTCATACAATCCAAGGAATTCTCAGCTCAAGTAATAATTATTTACCATATTCATTTGCTGAAGATTGTTATCAAGTAACTTGTTTGGTCCTGTACTCATGCTAGTATTATACTGCATTTTTTTAATATTATGGCAGGACAATAAAGATTTGTATGCAGAGGAGGCTGCAGCACAAAGAGAGAGGGAGCGACAAAGGATGCTATCCATCCCTGGTCTCATTGCTCCCAGTGAGTTGCAGGATGAGATGGTTGATTCATAACCTTATGGAAGACCGATTTTCTGACTTATTGTCCAAGTATGATTTCAGAAAAATTTTCACCCTTTTTGGGTTGGTTTTCTTTTCTTTTAGTCTGTAGCGAGAAATAGTGCGAGGGAAACGAGAGAAACTTGTGTCTGGAAGGGGCTGGTATGAACTACTCGTGATACAATTGTGGTTGAAGTAGTGTTGTAAAGCCTTTGTGCTAACTGTATTTTGTTCTTTAGTTATTTTAGTAGGATAGATGGAGCACCTGTATTTTTGTGTGTTGGTAGGAAGAGGCTGATATATTATTGACCGCTTTCATTTTGACGCTTATACGAGTTGTTTATCTATCATCTTTTGTGATTGAAAGTGCGAATATGTAATGTGTTGTGCAATAAAATAACTTGTTATCATGCTTAAACGTCGATTAACTGAGCTAACTTGCTTAAGTTATGATAGTTAATGCTTGCTTTTCACACATTCTATGAGAAAAAAGTTGGTGGTATAGGATCATTATTTTATTACAGATATGATATTGGTTGATACGAATCAATTTGTTAGTTGATATTCTGAATTTAATAGTTGGGACGAGTCGAGAATTGACAACAAATGTAGGTGACAGTTAAACTTAACCATGAACGGGGTATGTATGATGTATATGGGACAATTTTAGCTGGGGTTATATAGATGGAACAATATATGGAAATGCCACAAGTATGGATCTTCATAGGTGAGCGAGATGGAGTGGAGCGTGTAGTTATCGCACGCCTTTCACAAGAGATTTGTCATGTTTTGGGAAAGCTGGAGCCTTCTTTTTTATGGCTCCAATGATCAAATTATCTCTTTATATAAGGACATCCCAAAATATCACAGCCTTTCAATGAAATAGTATTATTATACATCATTTTTCAAAAGAATAGCAATCCTGACCAATTCCTTCATCCTGTGCCACTTTCCATTCCTTCTCAGGTTCACTCCAAGACCTGGGCCGCACTCCCAACTTGAAAAACAAAACCATCTCCAAAGTTTCAAACACTTTTAATTCATCTAAAAATTCATTCCAAGCCCCGCTTACAATGCAATAATTTGAATTGTACGGTGACCGATGGTGAGCTGCATGCTCTGTGCGTGACACAAGCACACCTGCTTCCTGCAGCGCAGCAACGATTGGAGGGAGCTTCCGTTTCTTCTCATGAGCCCAAGCATGGAACTGCTGGCTCAACATTATACACCCGGCACATGCTCCGATGAAAGCATGTGTTGATGCATTGTCTCCGACCATGAAGTCAATCAGAGGAACCACGAAAGCCACCGAGCGTGCTAGTGCATGCAGGTTGTTGCAAAGTTGCCGGCGGGTAATGGTGTACGGGTATTTGTGATGACCCTGAGTTATAAGGCAGTCAGCTGTACTTTTTTTTTCTTTTAGAAAAATATACAGAGGATAATACATAATGCAACCACAAATAATTAATTTGATTGAATACAACTAGTCTGCGTGGTATTTATGGGCTATTAAGATTGTATTTATCATGACAAATTAGAACATCAATACTTGTAGCAGCTTACTGATACTTGATGAAGATTTAACTGAATGATCAATTGGTAAAAAAGAAAAAGAAAATTCGAGATATGTTTTCTTGATTATTTACCTGGAATGCTTCAATCTGAGAGCCAAAGAAAGGTGTGGATGCATCTCCATAGTTGTCAATCCCCCAGTGGTAGAAGCCGGTACCAAGATCAGCCAGAAAGTATCCAAATAGAGCTGCAATGGCCGGCTCAAATACAGCAACAGGAGATGGTGCTGCGGCAACCAATGATACTGATTTATATAGCGGAGATAAGATGGCGACTGAACCTGCCACAACCCACGCACGGTGTTGCCATGTGGAATGAAGGCTGATTGGGTCAGCTCGTTTCGCTTTAATTTCTGCAGGAGGGGTGACAGTAGTGGTGGTGGTGATGACGGCTCGGCATTTAATGACTGAGAAGGAATGTGGTCGGATTTGGAAGCGTGGCATGGAGGTGTACATTTTGGGTGTTCGGTATTAGTTGTTTGAGCTCTTTGGTGTTGCAAGGTGGAAAGAGAGAAGGAGGGGGGGGGGGGGGGGTACAAAAAGTTGCTTGAAATAGAGATGAGCAACTTTTGGGTTTGTGACTGTGGTTTTGGCAAGGAAAAAAAAGCGTATCTGTGGTACTTGTGTTTGTGTTTCCATGACTTGTGGAGAAGTGAGAAAGATTGTTGTTTGTGGTGCAGTTGGAGGGTACGTGGGAGCAGGAAAGCGCGCACCATTTGAAAACAAAAGGTGTGGTGTTTAGGGATTTATTCTATTTGTATACGGCTGCCACAGAAGTCCAGAAGGACCAGAACTCTGATTTATACGATTTACGAAGAACCCAAAAAATTTGGGAACTTTGTTTCTTAATAAGAGGGATAGTTTTTCTTTAAAAATTAAATAGAGTTCCAATAAATATGATATATATTATTTTTTATATATTTTTTAAAATTTGAACCTTCATAAAAAAATAAAATTTATTACATTCTGTATTTAGCCTACGATTCAACAAAAAGATAGTTAGAAACAAAACTTAGATCATTATATTAAAGATATAGCTTCTCACAAAAATATACTGAGAAATGTCAGCTTTATTTTTCTTCTCATTAATTATCATACTATTTTTTTTCCTAAATAATTTTAATGCCAATTATTTATTTTTGAGCAGGAAGCTGATATAAACATACATTATTGACAATAATACCGATTTTTTGTTCACTTTTGGGTTATTATTTATATCAATGATATATTTTATAAACAATAATTAATTTAATTTAATAATATTTTTCTTTAATAGTATTTTAAAAATATTCTTTTCCTTTGAAGTAAAAAAAATATTGTTTTCTTATAAATTTATTTTGAAAATATTGCAGAGATTCAAATTCAGCGATCGATCTGATAAAAGAATGCATTTTTAACAAGGGAGGGCAAAAATTGCATAGATTCTAACCGGGAAGTCTGGATTGTATCAAGTCACATCTAAAATTTAGAAAGGCCTATTTTTGAGGACCATAAAAAAAATATCATACCAATCTATAAAGGGCCTTATAGTATAGAGCTAGATATAGGCCCAGCTCATTGATGTTTGCAACTACGTTCAGTGAATTGAACTAGGGTTTCACCGACATTTCCAGGTTTCCCCTACCTTTTCTCCGCTTGCTTTTGTCGTACATGCATCTAGAATCCTTATCACTGTAAAGATATGTAGATTTAACCGCTCCTTTCCGGGAGAAGTGAAGTGTGATTGGCTATAACTGGAATGCTAATTTGGCTAATTTCAGTTTGCTTTGATTTCATGGCTACTAGAATATGAACTCGCTTCTTGAATTGATTACTTTGCTATTTTCAACTGACATTATATACGTGTTTTTAACCACATTACCTTTTTGACAGATATTAGTCTAATTAAAGCATAATTTTCCTGCCTTGAAGTCAGTACTTTCCGTAATTCGTCCTGTGCATCAGTAAAATAGGTACTTAGATTATCTGATAACTGATTAATTCTTAATTTCTGATCCTCACATTTTCTGCTGTAAGGCTTAGCTCTACTTGTATACACACGACCAGCCATACTGTCAGTTTGGCGGGTACTGATATCTTCCGTGGATGACATCTTATTGTTTTTCTGTAACTTGAGTTCAGATGGCTTGCTTGCGATCAATGCATTAGATGTCCTCTCAAATCATTTCTTCTTGTAATTTTTTTTTTCATTTGAGGATGGAATTGAGTTCACATGTCCTCCCGCTGATAGATTAAATGTCAATGGGACTACAGAACTCATATAGAGAACAGTGTTGCCATCACCTCATCTCTTGTATATGAAGAGATTGGAGTTGAATGACAACACAATATTAAGACTTGCTTTCTGAATTATGTGGTCACTTTGATACTGGTACGCGTTATTATTCTGTGCTGGTAACAATTGAGTTGAGATGTCCTCATGAGTTGTGATATATCAAATGTCATTGGGGCTCAAAGCTGTTAGATCTAATGGTGTTGCCATCACCTAAGTTCTGTGGTGCCTTTTGAGTTGATTAACAACACCACAAGATTTCCTTTCTAGTTCAGTTTGGAGTGCCTGATTTTGTTCACTTTGTTGTGAGTTTAAACTTATTACGACAAGAATGTTGTCTTATTATTTTGTGTGCTTAAGTTTTTTTTAATTGCTCTTAAGATGATACCATTAAAAAGTGTCTATATTTTCACTTTTGGGCACCTTTTCCACATTCATTCCAATGTGTATGTGCTTATAGCTGATTTTTTGGGTAAATTTGTAGGTCTTAACAGACTTAACTTCACCCTCTTATATTCTCTTTTGGCTTTTCAACATTTGATTATTTGATGCTGATTATTTACTTTGGTTGTTCTGAATTAGTTAGTGTTCTTGATTTGGAACCATAATTTTGCACAATGTTTAATCTATTAGCTTCAAATTTGTATATAGTCATGTTGCTATTTGAGGTACATAATCTCATTCATAATTGTATAATGTTGATTTTGTTACTAATTTCATATTTCAATACTCATATAAATTTAACAAAACTTATTGAAGAAAAATCAAAATGGGTTACTTTGACATGGGAGAGAACTCTATACCAAATCAGCTAAAGCAGATCACTGAGGCTGCGCATGATGCACCCAAATAAATGGCATTTGATTATGAATTTGTATATTACTCTTAATGGTAACTATATTTTCACCTGCTCCTTGTCATTCTTTTAGTTTCATTAGAAGTGTGATAGGATATAATTGGAATGTTGATTTGGCTGGTTCCAGTTTTCTTCCATTTCATGGTTTCTAGAATAGGAACCTGCTTGTTTTTCATTATGTTTTTCAGTAAAATAGGTAGTTTGGATTATCTGATAACTGATTACTTCTTAATTTTTTATCATCACATTTTTCGCTATAGGCTAAGTTTTTTTTTTTCATTTGAAGAAAAAATTGAGTTCAAATGTCCTCCTGCTGATAGATTAAATGCCAATGGGACTACATAACTCATATAGAAAAGAGTGTTGCCATCACCTCGTCTCTTGAACGTAAAGAGATTGGAGTTGAATAACAACACAACATGAAGACTTGCTTTCGAATCTCAATGGACAATGGTCACTTTGATACTGGTATGTTGTTAACTCTGTGCTGTAACAACTGAGTTCAGATGTCCTCATGATACATTAAATGTCAATGGGGCTTACAGAAGCTCATATAGATCTAACGGTGCTGCCATCACCTGTCTCCTGAGTTCTGTGGGGCCCTTTGAGTTGAATAACAGCAAACTACCATATTTCCTTTCTAGTTCAGTTCGTAGTACCTGATTTTGTTCATTTCATTATGAGTTTAAACTTATTATGAGAAGAAACAAGGACTTGCACCTTGCTTCATTATGCTGCCTTTTGGCATCATTGAAAAGGTCCTTTGATCTTTGGCACTTACAAGGAGCAGTAATTTTAGGGTTCTTTCTATTATCCTCCCAAGCACACCTCATTTTTTTAAACTGCTATTTGTTTCTTTGACAACATCTTTGCTCTTTGGATCCATAATGCAGCTATATTACCAGAGATAATTAGTGGAAATAACAGATGTTAAAGATCCCTTAGGATGAATAATGATCGACTCATCTGTATGAGGGCTCTTAAAATCCTGAAGCTAGTCGATCATTATTATATTTTTACTAAAGGAAACTACATGATTTGGCGTACAACTTGCTATGTATTTTTATTTTTATAATTTTGTTATGCAGGTGTTGTCTCAACATTAGAGACAAATTTTATATATGGTAGGAATATGTTAATGGTTCGTTATTGTTTCATCACGTTACAAGTACCTTGACTCGCAAGAATCTGCCCCTGAGGTATTAACCATTTCAAATCTGAAATCCAAAGTTTTTCATCTAGTCCCTTTCTTTCTAAAATTATTTTCATTTAGTTATTCTGACAAAGTGCTAAAAGGGATGGCTCTTTGCTACCTGTGTAGCCTTTTAATCAGAGTTATATTCTTCTACAAGGAGAAAGGCAATACTCGAATTATGGTTTGGTTCTACATTGCCCTTTGGATATTGATGCAAAAATTCAGTGTATTGTGTTATTAACGGAACAATTAATTATTTTGATTTGCTAAACTGTGTGTGCCAGTGGGGCTGTTGGACGGTCGAGCACGAGCTAAGAAGCCCAATGAATATTTTGTTCGAATTTTTAACTTGCCACCTTTCATATGGATTTGAAATGTGCAACCTGCAAAAAAAATATCTTGTTTAATTAGAATATAATAACCGACCTGCGTGTTACCAAGAAGAACTATTAGCTGGAAGCTGATACTCTGATATCATTGTTGCTACCCCATCGTTATTACTAATGTTAAATTAGTTATTATTTATAATAATATTTTAATTGTGCAACTTATTTTGCATAGTAAATAGTTATTATTTGTTTAATGATATTTCAATAGACTAATAAAGAAATATTATACAAAATAAATTATATTAATATCATTATTGTGAATGATAACTCGTTTAAAACTAACGTCAGCAATAATATCAATATTGACATCACCCGATTTTTTTTTCTTGAAAACAGTAGTAATAATGATTGTCCTGCATGACTGATAACATTTTTTTTTTTTGAGATAACTGATAACTTCTAATAGAACTAGGGCTTTAATTCGGGTTCATCGTGATAATATAATTTTTAAATAAATAATTAATAATATAAAATTTCACATTAAAAAATTTGGACACAATATTTTTTTTGGCTTTAAATAATGATAATAATAATTATAATAATAAATAATATAATTAAAAAATAATAATATATAAATAATCATAGAAAAAAATAAATTATTTTAAGAGTTAAGTTTCATGTTAAGTATATTATATATATATATTTTTTAAATGATTAGAGATTATTTTATATGAACCTTTGAATGTCAAGAAGATGAAAATATTTAAACAAAATAAAAATAATGATGTGATGTGCTTGAAAAATTTAAAAGTTTAACATATTAAAAGGTTTTTTTTTATATTTTTTTATTAATTTTCTGTCAATCGTTAGTCTAAATACAGTAATTAATTGCTTCTTCATGCATATCCGCGTGAATGCATCATATGTCATGTGTGCTATGGGGATGTTCTTCGTGGACACGTAACATTGCTTCATTACACGTAAGGTTGCCACGAATCCAGATTATAGCCACGACTTACCGGAATGGATTTCTGTTATTCGAAATCGTGGGGCCAATGTCAGAGTGAGGATAATAATAAAGATTTTGGATAACAACAGATCTAAATACCGATTTGCCATCTATGAACTTCATTACATGGGTTACATACTATGTCACAAACACACACACATATATATATGCTTTACATTTACAATTTTATTATAAACTAGTTATATCTGACAAATACCTGAATTCTAGACAGCAGAAAGCAGAGATACAAGGGCCCTGCCTGAGAAGATTTTAACTTTATTAAACTTTCTTCAGGAAAATAATAAATAATAATAATAATAACAATAACAACAACAACAACAACAACAACAATGACAACAATTAATCTGTATTTTTTGTACTAATCTGTTCTGTTCATTTAAATCCAAATTAAATTAATGGTACTCATATTTCCATTTGAATTAATAGACGATTCCAGGCTTCCAGCAGAACACAGCCATCAATAAAAAACCAAAATAGTTTTTGTTCCAGAACACAGACGTGTCATGTCCGTTCAAATCCAGACTCCACTAATCAGAGACAGGGGCTCCAGTTTTTGCTCATGTGCAAGGCATAGCTGTGAATTATTACTTGTTTATTCTGATTTTTCGAATGAATTACGATAATATATTCGATTTATAATTTTTGACACCGTTACATTTTTTTTTATAGACAAACTTTTTCAATAGCAACATTTAAAGCTCAACATCCATGCTTTATTATATATCAAATATTTTTAAGTTCAAAATTGAACGTAAACACATGAGTCTCAATGTAAATTCATAGAAAGCAAAAAGAGAAAATCTTACTGTCACGTGCTACTCTGAATACATACATTCATAGACTTTCAGCATCAAAACTCAAAAAGTAAAAAAATGCAATACTAAATGGAGAAAGATACTGATATGCTGAAACTATATACGTTTGAAAAAAAAATAGAATTGGTGAACTTCTAAACCGAATATAATGTTGTTAATCATTAAAGAACCACAGAAAAGTTCCATAGTTGTTAGTAGGGCTGCAAGAAAAAATCATAATTCATAATTCGTTCGTTATTTAATTCGATTTTAGTTCGAATTCGATTCGTTCGATTAGATTTTTTTAATAGTTTGATTTGATTTCGGTTCGATAATTTTTTTTAATGAACTAGTTCGAGTTCGATATGTAGTTATTTACATATATTTTTAATTATTTAGTCAATAATATATGCAATAACATAATTATTTTATTATAAAATTAATAAAATATTATTAATTTATTATAAAATTAATAAATATTAGTTAATTTTTAAAATTTTAATATAAAATTGATAAAATATTAATTATTTTAGCTCTAGTTATTTATGATAATATAAAAATTAAAATAATTGAGTTATGAACCGAATATTTTTCAGCGGTTTCTATTATTTTGAAGACAAAATTAATTTCCCTCGTGCACTAAATTAATTATCTGACGAGATTCATGCTTGCTTATATCAACAGTGAAAACTAGAAATATTCAATTGAAAAAAACATTCAAACACTAATGAGTTCGATTTAGTTTGAATTTGATTTAATTCAAAATAATTTCAAATCAATCTCAATCACTAATGAGTTGGATCGAATTCGATTATTTTGCAGCCTAATTGTTAGAGTTGCACGCAGCTCAAAAATTTGTGGAAGTTGTAAAATTGCGTTTCTCTTGCGGCCTTATGTGGACCTCCCACGCACCGCACAGACATAAATTTCGGTTGTTAGAAATTCAAGGGAAACCCATAAATAAAGATACCCCTTAATCTTAAAAAAAAAACATTTATTCAATGATTAATTAAACCAGTATTCTACCTTCACTCCAAAAGAAATAAACAAATAAACCAGTATTCTCATCACATAGGCTTTCCAGCACAACAATACTTGCATTCTCATATGTTAAGCTTGCGGTCTCTGTTCTTTCTGCATCCACACCTTTCTTGTAACAAGGCTACACCTTGCTATACAGTTTTTTGTATATCTAAACCGTCTGTGCCGGTGATAGACATGTCTGTGCCAGTGATAGACATGTGTAGACTGCAGGGGCCGTCGAGAACCAGCACTATAAGTGATATCGGCAAGGCATGCCATGAAAAGGGCTATTTTCAGGTATACTGATGTTTTCCCGTGAGTTTTCTTTTTCTTTCCTTTTTGTTTTGTTTAATCTTCTTTTGGAGATTGAAGTGTATTTTATTTCACTAAAAAGGGTTTTCCATATATCCATATTAATTTGGGTTTAATATGACAAGTATGCCATTTTCTCTTTCAATGGAAGGAATGAAATATGCAAACCAGCCCGTTAAGAAATAAGTACCTGCCAGTGATCATGACAAGCTTGTAGGAGTGCATCCAGCATCCTTCTCTGAACCTTGTTAAATGATACAGGTAATAAATCATGGCATAGCTTCATCGACTCTAGATAGCGCTCTAGACACTGCGATTGCCTTCTTTGATTTGGCAACAGATGACAAGCTTGAACTGATGTCTACTGACATTACCAGGCCAGTACGGTTTAATTTGATCAAGGAAAATAACATGGGTCAAGAGGAAATTCAAAGGATGTTTCTAAAGCATTATGCACATCCATTGGAGGAATGGATCCATATGTGGCCTTCAAAGCCGCCAGAGTACAGGTTGATATATTTTATTATCTTCTTTTGACTTCTCTATATATCACCCATGTATTAGTTTTATCCCCTCAAAAATGATACCTACTAAATTATGCACCATTTTGAAATTTTATTCTTTGAATAACATAAAGCACATTGATGGATTCTGTATATAGGGAAAAGATGGGAACCTATTCCATTGAAGTACAAAAAGTAGCCTTGCAAGTGATGGAAGCAATTGTGGAAAGCCTTGGTTTGGGTCGTGACTATTTGAGAAAACAACTGCATGATGGCTTACAAGTAATGGCTTTACATTCATATCCACCGCGTGCAAGTACAGATAATTCTCCATCATTCGGCATTGCACCTCACTCAGATTACACGACAATAACAATTATACTCCAAAATTCTCCTGGATTAAAAGAACTTGATCCAAAAACAAAAAATTGGGAATTATTGCCAGATCAGCATGGTTCATTATGTGTTCATGTAGGCAATTATCTTGAAGTCATTAGCAATGGGCTTTACAAAAGCGCAATTCATAACGTTTCTGCAAACAGAGATAGCACTAGAGTATCTATATCAAGTCTACATAGCTTGTCTATGGATGAGAAGGTCTGTGTGGCTGGTAAGCTGGTAACTGAGCAAACTCCCAAGGGCTATAAAAATAGTAACCTGCGAGATTTTCTGAGGTTTCTTTCATTTAATCAACACTTTGATTTACAAGGAAATGCTTATATAGACATGCTTAAGATCAAGCTATAACTAACTGGAGGGGAGCATGTAAAAGTTGAGTTTCTTATTTGCTTCTTTCTGCTCGATTATTGTTTTCATTTTCTTTTACACAGTAGCTCGTTATTTCTGTGGTTTTACTTGTTTTGTGTTGGTGGTGTTATGGTATGGACTGAGAAACAATATCCACTTTGATTCTGTTGTAGTGTTGTATTTGAGTAACTGATAATTGAGGAATCATTGAAGACTATGGTTGGTGCTTAATTGAAATGCACAAATGTGGATGCTACTTATTCACCACCTAGCCCATCATTTCAATTACAAATGATACCATTACCATGTTAGTAATCTCCCATCATTACTGGCTTTTTGTGTCACGAGCTTATTTGTAAAACTAAGCTAGTTTGAGTGAGACATAAGATAATTGCAATATAAATGATAATTAAGAAGAATTTTCAAAGAAAACACAAGGAAACAACGATGGCTGCTTGATACTGCTAGCCTCGGATAGTTGATAAGGTTTAGGGTTTAACATAAATAAAACAAGATGATAATCATTCCTCTCTCTCACTTGCATATATATATATATATTCCTACTACAAACGGAAAATGCATAAAACAAATAACATCCAGCTGTTTCTGACGTCTCAGTACTGTCCCTTGCCAGCTCTTCACGTCCAAGCACCAGCAACGGTTATATAGCCCGCCTTGCGCTAGTTACTTGGCCCATTGCTCTGGCCCAATATCCTTCTCCTGCGCTTTAGCCGCGTTGACCAATTCAATTGGCTCAACGGTCACCGGCCGAATTGTGTTGGCTGTTGACATTTCGGTCCAAGAATCACTTACCAAATCGAGATGCACTAGTACCAGTGCTTCACTCAAGCAGAGAGAAATTCAATGTCAAATCAAAATCTAAATATATGTCAATTAATGTCAACCTAGAGAGAACTTGAACATCCACCTAGTTATATTCAGTCTAAATGCTGTACTGTTATTAAATACCAATATAAAGTAAGTGCAAACATAGCATAAATATTTTTAGAGTCAGTCTGAAAATAACAAGTATTTGAAATTGTTCACCAATTGAATGTGTTGAAGGCTAGAATCGTTCTCAGAAACATGAGAAATGCCAGGTTGAATGTATGAAGCTATTATTTTAGCCATAATGCAAATTTACATGGGAAAGGAATGATAAATTGTTTAGATTGAAATTGAGAACTTACAATTGTTTTGAAATGAACTGGATTAGTTGTAGTAGCAGGATATATAGGCTAGTTCGGTGTTGATAACCGAGAAACAAGTTGCTCTGCATGCCTTCATTGGTGCGCATACATAGGTTGACCCAACAAAGCCAAATCTTTTCCTGTAAAATAATCAGCGAGAAATGGTGCAATTGTTGTTCTAAAAAAATAAAATAAAGAATAGTAGAAATAAGAAGCTTAATTACGAATAGTATGATTTTTTTTATTGCACACATAATAAATGCAATAACATGCAAATCTAAAGGAATTGATCTCTGGGCACTGACTGATTGAAGGTTTTTCTTACCCTTTATTTTAACAATTATAGAGAAAGTTGGGTTCCATTAAATGAGTCAAAGACAGTTTAAAATGGTTAAAAGTCCATAGGCATGTTGTAAATTTGTAAAAGTCCATAGGCATGTTGTCAACCCAACCAGTGCGAGTGTCACCAGCAAAGCAAGATCAACTCATATGAGCTAGCGGGCAAGGTCTGGTCTGGTTATGTGGGATCATCTGACTGACCCAACTGACAAGGGCCCAGGCATTGCAAATGGAAACAGTTAATACAAAGGTAAAAAAATTGAAAACTATTAATACCCAGAAATCATACTGCCAGCCTTCCCCACCCTACCCCAACAAAAAAAGTATGAAAAAAAGAAGAGAGCAAGGCTGTTATCATGAGTTATGATCAGATTTTTTTTTGAGAAGCAAAAAGGATCGTGCCCTTAATCTGAATTAATAAGAGAGTTGAATACAAACAAAGGTTTTGCAGTGCAAAACCATGGAAATCAGAAGAGAAAAAAGAAAAAGAAAATTTTCAGTCTCATAAGTTAAGAGACTGTTGTAAAACTAAATAAAACATATGAAGGAAAATATGAAATATAAATGAAGTCAACAGTTATCTATCCTTCAATGATGTTGTCCTGGTACACCTGAAAATTTTAACCATTTCTATTGTAGTCGGATTTCTTTCAAGATCAAATGATATTGTTTCATCTGATTTTTGAATATCTTGGAGCAACGTTCTCTCCAAATTATGAACTGAGCAATTAGAATTATCTCTCAGGTCTTCTTTTGAACTGTTATGTCTATAATTGCTGCTAATAGGTGGTAAATCATTTGTGAAGTCAGGTAGCAATGCATGAGATAATTTTAGCACGGGTTATGATCAGATTTTTATATATGATATAATAAATTAATTAAAATTTCTGTTTCAGACATACATTGGTTGGGTTCTGAGGACTTATGACCCATCAGATATAGCACGGGTTGGGACAGCTCTCAGCCAGTTAGCAGGTCAACTCCAACCATTCTTAAAATGGTAATAAAAAAATATTGAACTGACTCAAATCCAACCTTACCTAAACTGATGAACTTGTAGGAGCAATATGACTTATTTTTTTGGTTTATTTTCTGTTGTTTTTGTCCTCTTGCATGAAAGTATTTCATGATATCACAGATTGTTTCATGCATCACATTTAAATTATTCAGATTTTTTGATGCATCACTATTCAATGGAGAAGCAAATTTTTACCAGCCAAGTTAAATTTGCTACCTGTTCATTATGGGCTGATACCAAAAATTTACGCCATGCTGAAATACAAAAGGGCTTAGCTATTTGCATCAGCAAGATACCACTCTAAATCAGCAATAAAGAGTTGCCATGCGTTTTTTCATATTTCTGATGCCCCTCATTCCAGTAAGAGATATAACAAATTATATGAGCAGTGATTAGCACCAAATTGCAATGTATTTCATATATGGCAACAGATTCCATGGTTATAGAACATAAAAAATGTACAACAGGGCAAAAAAGTTCATTATGGGCTGATACCAAAAATTTACGCCATGCTGAAATACAAAAGGGCTTAGCTATTTGCATCAGCAAGATACCACTCTAAATCAGCAATAAAGAGTTGCCATGCGTTTTTTCATATTTCTGATGCCCCTCATTCCAGTAAGAGATATAACAAATTATATGAGCAGTGATTAGCACCAAATTGCAATGTATTTCATATATGGCAACAGATTCCATGGTTATAGAACATAAAAAATGTACAACAGGGCAAAAAGGACAGATATTTATACATGAGATTTGGGGTTACTTGAGTTGAGCAAGAAGCTTCTTGAAAGTATAAAAAGCACTTGTAAAGGGGTTAAACTCAACTGGCGAGTTTAATTTCAAATCAGGAAACTGGTTCGTCAGAACTCCATTCATCCCAGGCATTGACATCATTACATCTAGCTGGCTTGATGACACATCACAGTCCTGAGATGCATCTTTTATCTTACTTGGGTCATACCCAAAATTCACAAAGTATGACTTGTACTTTTCTATGAACTCGAGGCCTGGATTAGGCGTTTTTGAGTAAATCTGTTTTAAATAACAATAGATATGAAAAATCTTGAGATTTTCCACCATACAAATGAAAAGTTATTTCCAGATTACCACTTATTTTGTAAACAAGAGAATAAAATATATATCCTATGAAATTTCTATATTACCCTGAAAGATTGAAAAGCTTGAATAACAACACAATTAAACAGAAATGTCACTACATCCCTAGAGATTATAAGGTATCATCTATATCTCACAAATGCAAGGGATACTGTTTTTTTAGAACAAGGTACTAAAGAGGGACGTACACATAGTTGCCATCCTTTACTAGCGTATGTATACTGTATGAGGATTTCCTCAAGTATTCTTAGAAAGATATTTTTTGTACAAGGAACTGCATGCATGACTATTTGGTCAATGCAAATGTTTTTTACCTGGACAAAGCTCCTGTCTTTTGCCCCAGAAACAAGTGTGAATTTATCATATTCGGTTGAAATAACATCATAAGGCCCTTTGGGGTATAAAGAGGAGAGTTGGAAACCGAAGGTAGCACTTCTCTCTTATCATCTCTTGTTTCTCCAAATCTGTCTCCTCATTAGACTTATCTTCCTCTGAGAGGCACTGTACCTTCCCCTTATGCCAGTTATGTAACAATCGGGCCCACCATGCATGCAAAATGTATCAACTTGGATTGATGGGTTTTTGCATCAAATGGATACACACCCTGTATTATGTTAATCTGTCTTTAGTGGATGCTAATTGTAAAGTTGAGGGTATTTGAGGATTAAATGTATTAAATTGAGGATAAAATTGGTGAATTTCATTTAAACTAGATAATTTCAAATCAGCCACATCATTTAATGGTAATACTTAATTGAGGCTTAATGAGTTAAGGAGGTTAAGGATTGATTGAATGACAAAGGGACTTAAATAAGCAGCACAAAATATAGGATTGAAATGTGCAATTTAGGGCCAATACGAGCGAAGCTGGCTGAGATTCCATAAGAAAGGTAAGTTCATTTAGAGGAAGGAAAATATTGGTATTTGTTAGATATAACAAGTATTGACGGATATCAATTAGAAATATCAAATATTAATTAGTATTATTTAGGATTTATGTATTTTCTATTATACACGGTTGTACGCTTATATAAAGGCATTGCAGTAATTGAATAAAATAAATTTATTTTTGTTCCAAATTCAAGTTGGTATCAGAGCTGGGGTTTACTGTTCTGCTGTACTGTTCATCAGTGGATAGTGTAGCAACCGCTTAAGTGTCACTTTCTTTTTCTCTCGCTTCCTTCTCGAGGTAGAGCTCCTCTCTTCTAGGGCCGGCCGTAAAGTAAGTCAACTTCATTGGTTGATTAGGCCGACATGGGGGGCCTATACCCCACGATGCCCGTGGTGCGATGAGCGTGGAAGGGTGATCGAACTTGGGATCTCAATTTCAGATGATTAAGTAGAACGAGATTGAGTTGGGAAAGAGAGCAAGGAAGTCGCGTACGATCCGTTTGATCGAGACTTGGATTCGAATAAGAGATGTCAGAAGAGGGAGATGGTGTGGGAGGAAAAGAATTGGAGCTTCTAGGGAAAATCGATCTAGATATTTTAAAAGTCTTGGCCGGACTCATATAGGGAACAAACGTTTCGACGAAGATTGCCTTCGCATCCACTCAGGTACAGGTCAAGCTAGATCTTTCTCCTGTTGATCTGAAGCTTGATGGACCGGTTACATATTTGAGTTGGTCGCGACGGATTGAGGCCGCTCTAGTTGAGAAGAGACTAGAGGGATATCTAACGGGAGTCGAGCTAGGGAGTGATAGTTCTCACGCCGATGAGTGGAGGACCACACATGCTCAGTTGTTCACCTGGTTGCTCAACTCGATGGTCCCATCAATTGTCTCATCAGTGGATGACATTTGAATGGTGAGGGATATCTAAACGAAGCTGAAAAAGACCTATACTGGAACTGAGAACCACTTGACAGTTTTCCATATTCAGCGAGAGATAGATGCAGTGGTACAGGGTGACAGATCGATCCAGGAGTACGCCATCTATCTAGAGCGGATGTGGGCATATTTGGATTACTTCTCACCGATGTCGAGCTGTAGCGACCCGGAGTGCAAGAAAGGGAAAATCTTTGCACAAGGAAGGACAATGAAGTTTCTAAGAGGTCTTAGCTCAGATTTTGATCAGAGGAGATCAGTTCTTTTAGCTCAGACGACGATCCCGTCACTAGATGAGTCCATTGCAGTGATGAAACAGGAAGAGAGTCGCATGAAGCTACACTCTGAATCGAGTATGCCTTCCGGTGTGCGATCAGCCTTGGCTACTGTGAACTCAAGTATGATAGGTGCACAAGGGGAGACTCGTAGGTGCTATAATTATGGGGAGATAGGTCATCTAAGGTAGGTTTGCCCTAAGCCACCAAAGAAAAGAGATTCAAGTGGAAGAGGGCAATCTGGAAGTAGGGGCCGTGGCCGTGGAGACGGGAGAGGTGGTGGACAAGGAGGTTACTGGACCAATTTGATGGTAGAGAAGGAGAAAGAAGACTCTATGTCGAGTGTTGTCTTCTCAAAGGAGGATAGAGTATACTTGGAGGTGCTTCAGCGGAAGCAAAAAGAAAGCGAAGCAGGAGATGATGTAACCACCTCGTCTTTGTTCAAGGATAATGTTGCTTACTTCATAGCCACAACCCAAGGTACATATGATTTACTTGCTCTTGCTTCTTTTCCTACGGATCATCTGAGTGAATTATTGATTCTGTGGCATCCGGACATGTGACGGGTACTGCTAGAGAGTTCTCTTCATATACTCGCCTAGCAGTTTCATTGAGTGTCAAGACAACCGATGGTACAGACCAGCCCGTGGTTGGTAAGAGCACGGTAAAATGTACCAACACTTTGACTTTGTCCAAAGTTTTACATGCTCATTTTTCCGTAAATCTCTTGTTTATAAATGTCATTGTCCTCCAACTAAATTGTGTTGTTTTGTTTGATATTTCAAAAGTGATTTTCGAGAGAAGAGGATGGACAAGATTCTTGGGACTGGGACATGACGTAGTGGTTTGTGGTACATGGATCGTGAGAGAATGGACTCAACCCTTTCATCCATAGTTCAGAGATCTGGAGGAGACAAAAGTAGTGTGGAGGACTTATTGTTACTTCACCATAAACGTTTGGATCATCCTTCTTTTAGCCTTTTGAGTTGATTATATCCCCGCTTGTTTGAAAAAGCCAAAGAAAATAATTTTTTTTGTGATACTTGTGAGTTAGAAAAACACATCATGAGCTCATATGTTAGTTCTAGTAGGAGCTCTGATGTTTTTGAGTTGGTGCATTATGATGTATGGGGTCCATGTCCAACAACAACTTTCAATGGATTTTGATATTTTATGTCTTTTATTTATTGTTGTTCTCGTGTTACTTGACTATATCTTATGAAAAACAAAAGTGATGTGCTTGCATGCTTTATAGACTTCTACAAAGGGATTCAGATTCAATATGAAGCCGTAGTAAAGATATTGAGGTCTGATAATGAGACAAAGTACACCAACAAGACATTTAGGGAGTATTTGTCATCTTAGAAAATTCAACATGAATGGGATAGCAGAAAGGAAAAATCGTCATCTCCTCGAAGTAGCTCGGAGTATGATGATTGCGATGAATGTCTCCAAAGTACTTATGGGGACAAGCAGTCTTGATAGCCACGTTTTTATCAATAGGATGCCCTCACGAGTCCTGGAGTGGAAGACCCCATTTCAGGTATGAAAAGGTACGAAGGGAGGTATTCTTCCTCTGAGGACCTTTGGTTATGTATGTTTTGTGTAGGACAATAGACTAGGGGTAGAAAAACTGGATCCGAGAGCAATCAAGAGTGTCTTTATGGGATACTCAGCCACTCGAAACGAATATTTTTGTTGGAGCCCCATTGAAATGAGGTTATTTGTGAGTATGGATGTCAAATTTCGAGAGCATGAGCCATACTTCTCCTCTGGGGTATCCTCAACTTTTGGAGACTCGCTCGATACTGGAAGTGTATGGTGAGGGGGAGAGTAGTAGTAGTGATGAGTTCAGGACGATGAGTCTTGGGGACATTTCTTGTCCAGTTGAGTTGGCTGTGGAACCGATTGTTGTGGAGCTAGTTGAGTCAGCTACAGAGCCGGTTGTTGTGGCGATTCAGTCGGTTGATTCGATTGTGGAGTCTGTGCTAGTTGTGGAGTTGGCTGTTGTGCCGACTCAGGATGTTGAGAGTGAGACTTGAGCTCATGGGAGCTGAGAGTGTACACGAGGAGGAGAAAAAAGCTCGTAGAGTTGCTTGTCCCACATCACTTGTCCTTGCCTGCCTCGACTCCGGAGACACCTTCATCATCCACTATAGACTTAGATTATCCAGGTGATATGATTCCTCTCTTTACTCCTCCCACTCCTTTATCAATAAGGCATACTACTCGTAGTAATGCGGGAGTCCCACCTGATCGATATAGCTTCTACTCTAATCATGATATTACTCATTATGTCTCTTACTCTCACATATCATCTAGTCTTGGAGTATTCATTGCATCTTTGAATATTGTCTCTCTTCCTAAGTGTTGGCAGGATGCTAAAAAATATCCTAAGTGAAAAGCGGTCATGCTAGAAGAACTTGAGGCTCTTACGAAGAATAAAACCTGATAACTTATGTCACTACCACCTGGCAAAAAGGTAGTTGGATGTAAATGGTATTCACTGTGAAGCAAAATTCGGAGGTTGGGTTGAGCGCTACAAGGCTCGGTTGGTGTCAAAAGGTACAATTAGACTTATGACATCGATTATGATGAGACATTCGCACCAGTGACAAAGACGAGCACAATTAGGACTCTAGTTTCTCTAGCAACAAATGGAGGGTGAAAGTTACACTAAGTTGATGTGAAGAATGCGTTTCTTCATGATGATTTGTTGGAGGAGGTATACATAGAGATTCCACCGGGATTCAACATAAGCCAGACGGTTGGTAAGGTTTGTAAGATCAAAAAATCTTTATATGGACTAAAACAATCTCCTCGAGCTTAATTTGACAGGTTCAGGAAGGCTATGGTTGGTATGGAGTATCAATAGATTAATGTCAATCATACTGTGTTCTTTAAACGAGATGAAAGTCACATCACAATGCTTGCAGTGTATGTGGACGACATGATCATCACGGGCAATGATGAGGATGAAATCGCACAGCTGAAAGTGAGATTGAGAAATGAGTTTGAGGTGAAGGATCTAGGGTATCTGAGATACTTCCATGGAATTGAGGTGGCTCGTGGGCTAAAGGGGATTGTTTTGTCCCAACAAAAGTATATGCTAGACTTGCGCAAGGAGTCAGGTATGCTGGGTTGTAAGCCTGTGAGTACACCTATTGATAAGAAGTCGAAGTCGAGTGCCGAGGCAGGTGAGCCGGTCGACAAGGAAAGATACCAGAAGTTAGTGGGCCGATTGATATATCTGAGCCACACTCGTCCAAACATATCATTTGTGGTGAGCGTGGTGAGCCGCTATATGCATGATCCTAAGAAGGGTCATATGGACACAGTGTACCAGATTTCGAGGTACCTGAAAAGTACACCAGGGAAGAAATTAATCTACCAAAAGAATGAGCACTTAAACATCGAGGGTTACTATGATTCAGACTGGACTAGTTGCGCTGACGACAAGAAGTCTACATCTGGATACTACATGTTTATAAGAGACAATTTGGTCTCCTAGAAGAGTAAGAAACAACTTGTAGTTGCTCGTTCCACAGCCGAAGCAGAGTACAGAGCTATGACCCTGAGTGTTGCAGAGATGATCTGGTTGAGATCCGTATTGATGGAGCTCAAGATGAATTAGTCTCACCAAGGGGCTTAATTCGCTAAATTTAATTAGATTATGTGATAAGATTGGCTTAATATATATTTTTTGTCCATCTTGAGGAGAAGTGTTGGTATTTGTTAGATATAGCAAGTATTGATGAATATCAATTAGAGATCAAATATCAATTATAATATTAATTAGAATTTATGTATTTTCTATTGTACATGAAAGATTTGATTTTACCCGAGTACAGTGGCAATCCTCTTGGCCTTGACTTGCAAATCCATGCTTGAGAGAAGCTACCTCAAACAACCTATCAGAGTATCTGACTGGGTCAAAAATTTTAGCTGTCATGCCTCACATCATTAAATTCATACTTGTTCCATCAGATGGGTTGTCAAAATTTAGAGTTGGGCCATTGGCAGTGGTAGTTGCTATCTGGCATATGCTGTTTGAGGAGACGTTATCATTTTGGTTCTGATGCTAGCTTTTTTTCTTTATAAATTACTTAAATAAGTTGTTGATTATCATCTGTTATACTTCTTTTAGTTTACCTGACTTAGTGAGAAGATGAGCAAAGAGACGCTGAAAGACAAGAGTTTCCAGATTGAGCAGCTGCATTACTACTACATTTTCTCTCTCTCAAGGAGCATTGTGAAAGTTTCCAGAGAGAAAAAGAAAGAGAAGATAGACTTTCCAAAATGCAAGTAGTTAATTTATTAACCATAATTGCGAAATATTAACTAACAGAATTGAGATTAACACTGCCTGAGAAGTCACTCACAAGTCCCTACACAGAATTCAGTCTATGAGAAAGAACTGAGCTTAATCATTAATGAGCAGCAGTTACAATAGGCAAATCTTTCTTAATTCTGGATTGAAAAGAACAAAAAGGAAACCAAGGATGAAATTTGGCCATTTGGGGCACTATTACCTAACAGGAGCAGGAGGTAAAGGGGGACTGCACGAGAGTTGCAAAAGAGGCATTCTGGCATAGGATAAAGAACCTATATAATTGGTTATATCCTCTGTTTCTCTCAAAATTCGACTAATAACACTCAATTTCCAGAAAGAAAAAGAAGAAGAGCGTGAAAAAACGGGAGGAAAAAGATGAAAGATGCTCTCTAGATTTCTGGCAGTTGACACTTGACAGCGCCTAGCGAAGCGCTCTCTTTCTTACGAGTACGATATTTCTGTGGGTCCAAACAGTGTGTCGAATCGTGTGATCTATCTTAAATTGGGCTGAGATCGAAGATGGGCCGGATTTTTATCAAACAAGTTCGATGCCATGCTGTCATAGCTGGTGCTTTTCACGCTAACAAACATCCGATTTCATCAACCCAGTATCTTTGGATTCTGAACCTGAAACTGTTAGTTGATTAACACTTTACATTGACATTCGCTACACTTGTATATATGCCGAGTCATGCACTCTAACAATAGTGATTAAAGCAAATGAAAGAAAAAAAAGACAAGGGATCCCTTGAGAATTGTTATCAGTCCAGTGAGATGTTTTGTCAAGTTTCAGATTACTTGCACTCATGTGCTAGTGTTACACACGCCAGGATTTCTCAGATGCATCAGACAAAAGCGCACAGGTTCATTTCTGTTGAGCTTGTAAGACCATGACTTCCACAACTCTTTCTTAGGCAATTCAAAATACATGTGCAATGCATTGCGGGTTCAGATCAGATCATCAGCTTTGGTTGTCAATTAGGCGGTAGGATATCCAGTGATTGTCGGTTGCAGCCAAAACTTACTGCACTCTGGCTTCTATTAGATTGTGTCACACTTGAACTACAAACCATTACTCTCATAGTTCTCTTCATGATTGTTATTCATTTCATAAAGCATCAGGTAAATGTGTCAACTACTCACAAAAGATGAAAAAATAGTCACCCGAGAAAAGTTGAGCATAGTAAATAAATGGGCATTTTCAGCCGTTATTGCAAATTACACGCACTCTGATTTTAAATAATGCATAAATCGTTACATATACCAGGAAGACGCCATAGGTACTTTATTATTCCTTTCTCAAATTAGATAAACTAATAGAACCTACAAAACTCCCAGCAACACACCAATTTGACCGCCAACTCAAACACTATCTCTATCAAAACATTTTTTACTATCACCCCCAAAACTCCCTCATTGCTTGGCCTACAAAAATAACAAACATAATAGAATTAGTATCCATTATAACTTTAGAAAGAAGAATGGACAAAGAACAAGTACTAGTTAGTCTCTACTTAATCCAGGCAAGGCAATGTTTTAATTCTAAATTTATGACTAAATGGACATTGACATCAGGCATATTGTACAAGATATGATAACTGGCATGCACAGAGATGAACAACCCCAATTATTAGACTACTTATGATCTATTATGTAAGAACACTAAATTCAAGTTCAGAAGACAATAGATAAATAATAAATAACTAAATTAAAAGCGGTAGGCAGGAGATGGGGCAAAAATATACCTGGGAGTACAGGAAGGTACCAAGGATGGCGATAGCAGCACCAAGTGCATTCACAGGCTGGACCGGGGTGTGGAAGATGATGATCGATGAGACAATCACTGAAATACGCTTCATGGTATTACCAATGCTAAATGTCAGCGGGGATATCTCATCAAGAGACATGTAAGAAACCTGGTTGTAGAGGTGATAAAATATGCTCTGTGCTGCAACCCACCTATATCATCATGAGATTGGTTTAAAGATGTTAGATATGATCGTCATGATATATAAAAAGAAAAACCTACTTGGTATGGCACAATCTAGCTGTGGAGCTTGATGTCTCACAAGTTAAACGTCAAAAAGTCAAAAGCTAGTGCCCTTTCATTATGTAGAGTTTGGATTATCTTTAGATGGAAAAATTATGTGAAATATTTGCTAAGGGCTCCTCTTCTGAACCATTTTTTGTAATTGGAGTTAACCAATCCAAGTTTCCTGAAATCAGGAAATTGACAAAACTACCTTCCATGCATGTGATAAACTGCATGAACTCCTCAATAGCTCAGGAAAAAAACAACAGAAAAGTAGCAAAAAAGGACAAATGTGGTCCAACCAAGATCTCAAGGACAGACTGAACCAATACAGCACATTGCAACTTACCAGTCAAAATAAGAAATTTGAATTTTCAACAAGACAAAGTCAATTAGAGAAAGTGCTTACCATACGAAATTAGGCCCAATGTCAGAGACTGCCTTCTGCCACCCAGCAGCCCACAATTTGGGGCCCTCCATTGCAATTGCAAATGGAGTAAGAATGATGAGAGATAAAATTGACAAGCAGGCATAATAGTTCATGCCGCTTACACTTTTACCCTTCATGCCCCTCTTTGAGAAAATGTTACGGAAGACGAAGGCCAGATTGGAGATCATAGCTCCCATGAACCCTAGAAAAGAAGTGAAATTTATTCATAGTTAACAACCCACGAATTGAACAAATTATACATTGTACCCTTTACCTACCTAAACTGACTATGATTAAAAACATGCACCTACACGGTCAATAAAAAGGGTGCATCAGGTACGCAACATGTGATCGACAATGACATTTAAAGGACAAAGATAATATAAGCACTCAATTAGATCTTCATACAGAAAAAGAACTTTATTAAAGGTAATAAAGCTCTAGGGTTGCTCTCAATTTCAGAAATTTCAATTTGTTCACCTTGAGTACTAAATGCAATACTGTAAAGGTCGAGATATTTTCTTACTCAACCTAAACCTGAGCGATCATGAGACCAGTTATAAAGGACATGATCACATGTCAAACAGATACCTGCTGCACAAAGGGCCACAACACCATACCAACAGAAGTAAACGTATTGGACTATGGATCCTGTATGCTAAAGCAACATATGGTAATGTTTGAAATTGCAAACAACATTGCCAAACAAACAGAGGGCTTCAAATAATTATAAAATTCCTCAAATGTTACCTATCATGTTGAAATTCAATTCGGTAACAGCAGCCAGGGCACAACCGCCGATGATTGGTACCAATGAGAGGTACACTGGTACAGGGAATGTCTCTCCAAGCAAGAATCGGGACACAATCACACTGAAAGCTGGTTCAGCGCTCTTGATTATATGGGTGAAGGAAACGGCCACTTTGGACATGCTGACTGTGGCAGCCACGTGGCCGATAGTGTGCGCTACAGCTACCTATTAAATCAAAGAACGCAACCCCATTACTAAGATCCAACAAAAGGATGGGTACATTGAGAAAACTTATAATCACAAAACTACAAAATAAAATCAAAGGTCTAATCCTAGCGTTCCTTCAAGGAAGCAATTGTTTCACTCTAGGAAGTTAACTACTAAAATCAGAGCGAAAATTATAAAAAAATTAAAAACAAAAATGATCACGATCACCAAACCAATCAAGCCGTCCAGGATTAGAAAACTAAATCAGATTGTCAATACGAATTGTAATGGTCCAAACAACCAAATCAATTCTCTATCAAATTACCCCAATTTGACTAAATCAAATAGAGAAAAAAATGCAAAAACGAAAAAAAAAAATGAATTACTCAAAGATCCAAAACGTACCGGGGCTAAAGCCTTCCAAAAGTCGAAGTCGGTCTTGGGCGTCTCAGCAATTCTCGTCCCCCACGAGACCAGCATAATCAAGGATCCCATGGCCAACGAAAGAGTTGATGTAAGCCATGGGTAGGGAAAAGCGTTAAGTACCTTCTTGTTGTATATGTTAAAGACCACGTTCAAAGCCCACCAGGTGGCAAAATAGGTTCCTATCTTCACCTTTTGCGCCGCAGAGGAGGCCGGTGGCTTCTCCTCTTCATCCTTGTGCAGTGCCTTGCACCGGAGGTCCCGAAGAATCGGTTGGGATTGAGCACTGGAGTTGATGCTCCGCTCAGCCGAGATATAAAGAGGTTTGAGAGAGAGGATCGGCTTGCTGGTATTGTTGAGGGCCGAAGAATTGAGGGATTGCACGACAACCCGATTTGGTTTGCGATTTGAATTGGATCCCTTTGTGAGTCGGAGGCTACCTGAGCAGGTGGCAATAGAAGAGCTCTTGATCATGAACATCATTTTGTTACTGAAGCTTCAAGGATTGAAAAAAAAAAGTTGGTAGATTCGATCTGGGTTTTTAGATGGAAAGATGCGATAAAAAGTTCGTCCCGAGGAGAAAAGGCTGGAGCTCTGACAAAATTTATTTATAGGTGGAATTCTAAGGAGATTTGCAAAGGTGGTGGCTTTGGAAGATCGGTTTGATTCTCAGAAAATAGCAGGAATAGAATAAGAATACAGAGAGATGGGTTATTATTAGGAAGACACAAATAGGGGTTTATTAGAACTTGGAAGAACGAAAGAGGAGCATCGACGATCCCAAGAGGAGGGGAGAGGTTGGGTGGAAATTGGTGGTTGGTTTAGTAAGTATTTAAAGAGGAGGAGGTAAAAAAAATTATTAAAAAGGTTTGGTGGGAATATTCCAAAACTGTGCACTTGTGCCTTGGTTTTTCTTTATTTCTTGTATAAGCCCCTGCCTGCTGCCAACCATGACTATGTATTAGAGAATTTATTCATTATATGTGACAGTCCATTTTTAATTTAATTTGCAGAAACCCAAAGATTTAAATGAAGCATATCACAGTAAATTAACTTAACAAACTACGATTGTATTTACGGAACAAAAAGAATATGGTGTGGTATACATGAATTGCCGGAAACAAATTAATTTAAGAATGAAATAAATTTAACTAATCAACAAATATATATTTTTGTTCTACAAATCCACATAATTTTGAGGCTAAGCACACAGTTTTTAATTCCAACAGGTTGCCTTGATAATTACTATTTATTTTACGTCTATCATGTTATTATTTTCCTAACCGATATGTTATTACATACCACACTGCATAACTTCATTATTTTGCGTTTTCATGGTAATGTACTTTTATTACACCTGTAAAGATCAATAATCAATATAATTAAACTTGCTTTCTGTTTTGCTTTATTCCATCCCTATGTTGCGTGATTTTTTTAATTACGTTCTTAATAAAGTAAAAACGCATGTTAGCTGCATATAAATAGATAGTTGTAAGAGTGAATACGACAAAATATAGAAGCTAAATAAATCGAAAAATATATATTTGTACTAAATCATACCAATTAATTTTTTTTTCTTACGTCCATGCATCATGAATTTAATCTTTCAAGCTTAGTTGAATTAAATCCGCAAGGTTCGGATACCTTATCATCTCTCATGCCATTTTATAATGATTTGAAAATAATTCATGAATTATTTGTTTTCGACATCTTCTCATATCAATAAAAAAAATTAACATATTATTTTTCTGACTTTTTCCTTTTTTTTTTTTGCAAATTTATAAAATTATATATTTCTGTTCATAACTTATTTCAAAATATTCACAAAATGCATTTTCTTTGCAAAATAATTAGAATATTAAAATACTTATATGCATTATCGCATAGGTATACAAACTACCTTGGAATTATAATCACGTTATATCATACAGACTTGAAACTCTTTTTGGATTGTTGCTAGTTCTGAACGTAGGATTAACTTATGAACTTTCCTATCTTAACGAAATGATGAAAATTATACAAATTAATAGTTATGTATCCCATCGATCATAACAAGTTTATATAAAAATAAGTTATATGAACAATCAGTGACAGAGCCAAAATTTCAAGTGACTGGTGCCAATTAATATAATTAAATATAATTAAGTTAAATTTATCAATTTAAATATTTTTTTCTAAAATATTTTTTTTTAATTTTTTTTCGTATATTAATGAGCCAAATTTTGAAATTCAACCGAATCATGTGGCTCTATAAAATCTCATGTCATTTTTTTTAATATTATCTTATATATTTTTTTTGTTTTGAGATATTATAAAATGTCATTTATTAGTTTTTTATAATTTTGAAAAACAATCCTAATAACAATAGAAAAACTTTAATATATGTGTGTTAAAATGATCATATTTTAAAATTGTTAAAATATAAATAAGTACTTCTAAAAATAGTAAAACAATTTTCTTACAAGATTTTAATGTTAAGATATATTGGGCTACTTGGATCAGCATTTTAGATTATTTTAGATCTTTTACCGTTTAGCTGCGGAGGCAAAAATATGAATGTAAGCATATTAGTCTATAGATCCCAAAACCCCAAATTCTCAATTTAAATATATAAAGAGCTACCTATACTTTAATAAAAAGAATACAAAATTCAAATGTTCTATTTTTCATATAAAAAATTCTTTTTCTTTTTTCCTTTTTGCGAAATTGAACATATAATAAACCCAATTTTCTCTCAGAACATTGTTTGCAAAAAAATACATTCCTCCCTTATTTGCAATCTCCTTTTGTTTTTAAAATGAATATTCTAGAGAAATTGGCAAAGTGAATTCGAAAATTAGCTTAAAAATGAAAAAAAATGTATTTGGTAATAATTATAATAGCTATTATCACTTTTTATATTATGAGTCGATCTTCCAAAAAAAAACATCACTATCTTCACTAGAATTATAATATTGATATGACACATTGAGGAACTAGATAAATTATTTATGAGACTAATTTTTTAATTTTCTAAAGATAAAATCACAATATGAAATATAGGGGTTTCAAAAAAACATAATACTTAATGTTATAAAAAAATATATAAAAGCGGGTGAATTATTATTGTCATATTTAAAAGGAAGATTTTTTTCATCCCTCATTGGTATAAAAATTTTATGAGGTCAGTAGTGAAAACTCAAATAAATTTTAGTGAGTTCAATTAGATAACAAAATAATAATAATAATTGTCACAAGTACAATATATTTTGAAGAATGATACAAGATATTTGCAAAAATACAATGGTGTCAGTTTGACACCACTGTTAACAATGAAACTTTTAGAAACATAAAAGCTAATAAAAAATACTGTCAATTGTGTAAAAGAAACATAATTCTTCTTTATAATTAGATAATTTCTTTATCAAATATGGTTTAACTTGGAATTGATTGCCCATTGAGTAATTTGACAAAACTAGTAATAGTTTAATTCTCTCAGATTTGAAAAAAAAAAGATATCAAATTACACCGAATTTAGTACACAACTTATCTAAATTATAAATAACATACATAATCTAAATTTTGATTTCGACAGTCATTTATTTTCACGGTTCTGAATTAAATATCATTCTTACATAAGCTTTTCAGCACGTATGATATACGATATACGAGTATTACCCGTACAAGTGCCCTGTATTTAGACGAGTAATATTTATTTTTTACTAGGGTCTAAGTGGAAACATACTGCTGTGTCTGTTTCTTTCCAGACTTTTTGAGCACCGAAAAAGTGGCGGCTTTCTAATAGCCCAGAAGTCGGTCATGGAGTCATGGGGTCATGACAATTCAAATACACTTGCGTCGTAATCTCATTCTCATGTACCTTTTCTCATGTTCAACAGTTCAAGGTTTGGTTTGAAGGGGGGTTATTAGATCATTAGACCCCAAAATCTGATATTTGACAATATTTTATCACCCAAATGTTTCAATACTGTGCGCGGAAGAAATTTTTATAAACACCCGAGATGACCACTTTAATTTAATTTGATTTTTATACTGTTAAGGATATTAAAAATTAAGACGCACATCATTTTTGCCTTGATCGAGGTAATAATTACCAAAACTATAACAAATAATAGAATATTAGGATTATCCATGATATCGTTGACAATGTAAAAAAAAAACAAGAGATTAAATTAAAATAAAATATATTAAAATACTTTCCGGAAGGTGAAAAAGATTGATATTGGATTTCTTCAACATGCCATTAATTTTTAGGATACTTATTATCATCCCCAAAATTCGTCCTGTCCCCAACAACTAATTATCATATTTAGTCAAGGTGGCAAATTTTTTCTTTCCATTTTTAGAAAGGATGAGGGACACATTGACATCTCTCAGTACCTTGTCAAACAGACATCTCTTCATTCAAAAATTTCTCGTTATTTCAGTTTCTTTCGAATTTCATTTCTAACATATATCAAATTATTTGAGATTAAATAATTTATTATTATTGTTATTATATTTTAATTTATTTCTTTTCTTTTCTCTGAACCATTATATTTGCATAATATTGTTGTGATATTTTTCAAATTAATAATTTTAATCTAATACAAAATAGTCAGTCAGTCGTAAGAGCACGACCTACTGTGTAGTAAATAAATGTCGATTCCATCGAGACTAATTTAAATTCTCAACATAAATAATTTTTGTAAACGAGACAATAAAATCTGAGGTTTTATCTAAACTAATTAAAATATAACTTAAGATAATTTGGACATAAAATTAATGTTTTATTAAGATAAAAAGATCTAGGGTTTCAGCATCACTATCCACTTGAGCATCAATCATATTATTCATAAATTTATTTTTAATTTACTGAGGGTTACTATCTATTTTAGTACTAAATTTCTGGTTAGAGTTTAGTACCGTAGTAATTGGGCCAAACTTCACGATTAAATACTTTATTATTCCTAATTAAAGCACGTTAAATTTTGATAATTCTAAATAAATCAAAGATTAATTATTCATGATTAAGTCCTTCCAATTAATTATTTTAAAAGTTCAAAAAAATTTAGCCTAGACTTCACGGTTAAGTACTTGACCTAGGATAACATACTATTTTTTGATTTGAGTACCGTTAGATTTGAGTTAGAAATATAAATAATTCTCTCAAAGTATGTGCAATCTAAGAGTTATTTACAATTTATAAATCTACGTAACTTAATATTTTTAATTCTAAGTTGATTACTAATACAAACATAGCAATTCAATTTTAGCACAATATGAATTCAATCACAAAAATAATTCACAAAATAAAATAAATAAAACAAAGAACGAGTATGATTACTATATCAAGTTTCAAACTCTAGAAAATAATTGCTCTCCCATGGAGGAGAGAAAATTACAAATACAAACAATAAAATCATAAAAAAAAAGAGTTACGCCCAATTTGATCCTTCCTTGTGTCATCTTCTCTCTACTCTCTCTAAAAATCTGAATTTTCTCTCTCTAGAAATTATCTAATTCTGTCCAGGATTGATCAGGGATAATTTTTTTAGACCCCTATTTTAAGAAAGACCTAAAAATACCTAGAGGAACTAAAAATAATTATCAAATACTAAATCTACGCATCTGAACTCAAGTATTTTATTCGGTCTGAATTATTATTCATTCAGGCCGAACACTGTAGCAATTCAGCCCGAATATCCGATATCTGAGCCGAATACTAAATTTTTATTTTATTCATTACTATCTAAACATGAAAACCTTCAACTATAGCATATTAAATTTTTATTTTATTCATTACTATCTAAACATGAAAACCTTCAACTATAGCATATTAAAGGCTTTCCGATCTCTAACAGTCAATGATGCACATGCATTAAAGAAAGCTAATATAAAGGTTGTTGTGTCCCATGCAACAGATGCAGCACGAAGTGTTACATATATAGTTCTTACTGAGTCTGGCTTAAGTGTGATTATTAATGCCGTCTTAACTAGCCATGCAATTTTTCAGAGGATGACGAATTATACAATTAAGTATTATTCTCCCTTTCATTTTAAGTTCATACAGTGTCTTTAATTTGGAACGAAACTGAACTGAAAATCGATTAATAATTTTTGTGCGAGCATTATGTTTGCATCTTTTATGTTATTTGATAATTTATTGATGTTTTAATAATATTTTGGCCACAAATAGTCTAAAACTGTTGAAACTTATACGATGTTGAGCATTTGATGTAACAAAGAAGATTATAATGGAAATTCTTATTGCAAAAACTATTATTCATTGTGTTACATTGAGTATATATATGGTTTGAGTATTGTAACGGTACTCAATAGTACCAGCCTATCTCTAACGATTCTATAACGTTATTATTCTAATATGGACCTATGATGTAAATGTCAATGACTCAGAGACCAAAAAATACAAACTTCTAACTAGAATTTCTTACACTTCACCTCAAATTGAGGTTATAAATATCAATTAACCCTAATTTGCTTGTATTTTCTTCAAATGGTCTTGACTCCAATCCTTTTGTAAAAAATATTCGCTAATTGATCTTGACTTCTTACAAAAAGAGTTTTGATTTCCCCGACTTGTATTTTTTCACGCACGAAATGACAATCCACCTCAATATGTTTCGTTCTCTCATGAAACACAGGATTTGAGGTAATATATCTTGCGGCTTGATTGTCACAAAATATTTTCATCGGTTTGTGTATTGTGATGCTTAGCTAGGAGTTGCTTGATCCAAGTAAGCCCGCTAGCGGTTGACGTCATGGCTCGATATTCCGCTTCGGTACTTGATCGAGCCACAATATTTTATTTTCTTGCTTTGCCATGTGACTAAATTCCCGCCTACAAACGTGCAAAAATCGGTTGTTGATTTTCAATCAAAACTCTCGGTCTAGTCTGCATCGGAATAGCCACACACATCATTAGAATTATTATTTTTTATCAATATTCCTTTATCGGGGGTTCCTTTCAAATATCTCAAAATTCTAGTGATTGCTTCTAAATGAGGTATTCTTGGGGCATGCATAAATTTGCTAACTTGATCAATATGATATGATATATGGGGTCTAGTAACCGTTAGATAAATTAGTTTACCCACAAGTCTTTGAAATTGATTGATATCATCCAATACATCACCATCTTCACTATTTAATTTGCACTTATAATCAATTGGTGTAGATACCGATTTACACCCTAACATTTCGGTTTCTTTCAATAAATCTAAAATATATTTTGTTTGAGAAATAAATAAACCTTTTTTGAAAAAGCAATCTCAATACAAAAAAATACTTCAAATAACCCAAATCCTTGATGTTAAAATTGTTCCTCAATTGTTGTTTTATTTGGTTAATACCTTGTTCATTATTTTTGATAATTATAAGGTCATCGACATATACTAAAATAATAGTTATATTTTTTCATCATTTTTTGTGAACAAGGAATGATCAGCACTACTAACTTTAAAGTTGCAAGAAATCAAATAACTAGAGAGCTTATCGTATCACATCCTCGGAGATTGTTTGAGCCCATATATCGCCTTTTTTAGCCTACATGCTAAATTTTAATTTCTTTCTTATTCATGACCGGGTGATAGGATCATGTATATCTCTTCCTCAAGTGTTCCTTGAAGAAATGCATTATTTATGTCCAATTGTTATAAATTTCATCCATGATTTATTGTAATAGAAAAAAGTATTCTTACGATATTTATTTTGGCTATTAGCGCAAAAGTCTCATAATAGTCTATACCATATGTTTGTGTATATCATTTGGCCACTAACCATGCTTTTACCGTTCTATGTACCATCACTATTATATTTAATTTTATACACCCATTTATACCCTATGTATTTTTTATCCTTGGGTAATTCTATGATTTCTAAAATTTTATTTTTCTCCAGGGATTTCAACTCCTCCTTCATAGCCTTAAGCCAATCCGAATTTATTATCGCTTCTTGAATTTTTTTTGTTCTTGTTCTTTTGAGATATATTTCAAGTATGTTTTATGTTGACTTGAGATATTTTCATATGAAATAAAATTTTTAATAGAATAAGTTACCGAATATGTGATATAATCCCTAAACCTTGTAGATGGCCATGATGTTTTTGTCAACCTTCTTACGTCTATGGATCCTTCCTCCTCATTTTGATCTTGCTCATCATCTTCATGTGCACCATGATCCAAGTTTTCATAATTCCCTACATTTCTTATAATTCCTAATTCCGGGGGTTGAGGTAATACCGTACCGTTAGGATCGATGATATGTGATTCTTGAGGGTTTTTTTCTTTAAAATACGGTTCGTTCTCCAAAAATATATCTTGAAATAATTTTTTTTAATAGAATCATAGCATTTATATCCCTTTGTAACGGAAGAGTATCCAAAAAATATAGTTTTTCGTTGAAATGAAATCTAATTTACTTTTCTTTTAATTTTGTGCGACCCTTTTTCACGCGCTCCTCACTGTTGCGGGGCGATGAGATGAGGAAGAAGGACACGGAGATCCTCTAAGTGTGCATTTATTTAGTGCCGGTTAATTCTACCGTTCAGACCTATTGGGATGCACATTTAGGGATTTTTCAGTGATTTTGATTCCTATTGGGATGCACCGTTAATTACCCTGGGCTATTAACCTCGAGACACCTCTGGATCTCGAAAGTGGAAGCAAATACTATAGCTAAATGATAGTCAAGTGTTCAAGTGATCAGAGTCACTACGAAACACCTTGGACTTACAATCAATCAGTCCAGTGAGGCAGGAATGATAGAAGATGAACTTACCAACAGATCAGTACAGTGAGACAGAATGATAGAAGATGAACTTACCAACAGATCAGTTCTATCTTTAGGGTATAGTGTAAATTAAATCTACAAATAGATTGATTCAACTTACATAGAGTATTGATAGACGAACTTACCAACAAATCAGTTCAGGGTTTAGAAACAGATGAAAATGAACTTACAAACGGATCAGTTCAGATTCAAAGAAATGAACTTATAAACAGAGTAGTTCAATTCAAAGCAGATGCAAATGCAATAAAAGATGAAATTACACACATATCAGTTCACTTGAATTCAGATAAAAGAGGTAAAAATGAACTTACACATAGATCAGTTTGCTTGAGTTCAGATAACAGAGATGTAGATGAACTTACTAATAAATCAGTTCACTTGACACAGAGTAGGAAATGAACTTACAAATAGATCAGTTCATTTTAGTGTAGAGAAAGATGAACTTACAAACATATCAGTTCAATCTTGGCAGCTCCGAGAGATGATCTTACAAACAGATCAGATCAGTCTCTATGAAGAGATAGAAGACGAGTCTACAAACAGATCGACTCAATCTTAATTGATCTAGAAGATGAACTTACAAACAAATTAGTTCAATCTTAACTAGTCAATGACCAATCACACAAAATACAATCTGAAGCGCTAAGCCAGTTGATCTTGATGTTGGTGAATCAGAAGATTAGTGGATATGGCCCACATGCACATCTTACTGATCTTCTAGATCATGAATTCCAAACACTGAGCGGATTCATAAACTTAGGAACACTTCTACACATAAAGTCAAATATGAAGCGCTAAGCCAGTTCAATATTGAGGCAAGTGTGTTAGTGAATGAACCTACAAACAGATCGGTTCAATTTCACTATTTAGAAGATGAACTTACAAACAAATCAGTTCAATCTTGTGACTTAGGAGATGAACTTACAAACATGTCAGTTTGATCTCATGGACTAGAAGACAAACTTACAAACAGATCAGTTTAGTCTTACTAGCATGTCAAGTCATGAACAGTTGTTCAAGACACGAGAATCGATGAAGCGATGAACATGTTAGTTTGTAATAATCTTGAAGTCAATAATACGATAAATTTATTATATAAAGCTTTGTTCATGAATTGAATATTTAAACGATATTTTGTTTCCTTGAGTATTATTGAATTTATGAATCATTCCGAGTTCATGACCGAATTGTGAAACTTCATAATATAGAATATACTCTTAAAAGTCACTAACCAAGGTAATTAGCAGAACACTAATTAACCGTTATCGTTAGTATGTGGATTAAATGATGGTCAAGTTTTACGTACCATAGACAAAGAGTTGTCATTTTAATCACATAGATAGATGTTCAAGGAACATCGTATTTGATAGATTCCAATGAAACATTAAATGGAATCGTGTTCGTGTCATTAATGTTTTCGTTCAAAGATTAAATTCTAAAGTATGAGTATTCATCTTTCCTACATAAGATATGTATGTGTGTGATTTCTACCAAACGTTATCCGTAAAAGGTGGCTATAAAGGTAGCTCTTCTTCTAAGATACATAACTTATGCGGAAGAGATGGTTTGCCAAAAGTACTATTGTCCCTCGTATTTCTATACGAGTTATAAGATCATCGGGCCCCTTCGATAGAGTAAGATTATCTCGCTAGCAAGATAATTACAAAGAGTAATTATATTTGATAATTTACTCAGATCAAGAAAAGATTAAGTTTGCAAGGATGACACATACCTACCTTGAAACTGATCTCGATAATGCTATGAGACAAAAGAATTAAACACAAGTAAATAGTTTACCGGATCATGATATTGTACAAGATATCATCATCTCGTAATTGATGGTCATAGTGCATTCTCGCAGATGCCTCCTATGATTATAGAAGTTAAAACGGTTTTAACTCTATTTACCAACATAACACGGATCCTGTCGGTCACACCGTATAGAGTTAATCGGAGAATCTTATCGATTAATTATAAATTGTTTATAATTAATAATAAGATGGTTATAATTAATTATATATGATATAATTATATTTGTCATGTAGATGACAAGAAGCAAAAATCGATTGAATTTATAACGTGTTGACACGTCGTATAAATTACCAAACAACAATCGAGAAAAATATAATTGTAGATGACAATTATATATATTTGATTTGAATTTTAAATGTTAATTATGGATTTGAATTATGGGCCAAAGTCCATTTATAATTAAAGTCTTAATTAATAATTAAAAGCCCAAAATTGAAAAAGCCCAAAATCCGAAAAGCCCAAAAAGGCCCATGAAAAGCCCGTGATGACCTCCAAGGGTATTTTGGTAATTTGTCCAAAGGCCAAGGGTTTTTTGGTAATTTGGCCAAAAAGCCCAATGACGTTTTGGTAAATTGATGAACTTTAAGGGTATTTTGGTCTTTTCACTTTGAAACCTCCCTACTATTCACGAGGGCATTTTGGTAATTTGTCAATTCCACTTTTTCTATAAATAGAGGGTAGGGTGAGAGAAAAAGTTTCACCAAATCGCTTCTACTTTCTCTCTTGGTATACGGTTGTTTTAGAATTCACGGGATCGGTGAATAGTGTTATTTACGAAAGTTGCGGTATTTCGCACATTTGTGAAACAAATTATCTGCGAGTCGTGAATAGTACTATTTCATCTTTTCTCGGGTGAATAGTGTTTTTGCGAGAAACCGTTTTCATTCCAATTGAAATTTGGAAGCGAGGTATAACATCTTATATTAATCTATTTAATTGTTAAGTAGATTAATATTTTAGAAATCAATCATGGAGTAGATCAATAAAGGTTTAAAGAGGTGTGTATCTCTCGGTAATCATCCGACACATCACTTTAACCCTAAGCTTAAGTTAGAAGTAAAATAATATTTTACTGCAAATCTTTTGTAAAGGATTAAATGTCTCGTAACTCTCGGTAATTATCCGACATACTTTAATCCCTAACTTAAGTAGAAGTAAAATTTTTGTTCTACGGTCTTTCCGCAGCTTGAGCATTAACGGGATTTGGGCATTCCGAATCCCTACAGAACAAAGTCCCTATAATTGTCTTACTTGATCTTCTAAATCATGAATTCTGAGCACTTATCCGATTCATAGATTCAGGGTTACCTTGTACACAAATTAGACTCGGAGCACTTGATTGGTCTAATATTGAGACAAATCTATTAGAGAGTGAGTTTCTAGACAACTCTTCTCATCTTGTCGATTATGGGTTTACAAATAGATCAGTCCCATATCTGTGCACCATCAACCTTGGGAGATAGTTGGTGCATTGATGATCGATGAATCATCAATCTTAACATCATGATGTCACTTTTTCAAACATCATAATGTTCTTCTTTAAAGTCAACACACTCGTTGTGTTGATGTTGTAGTCTCAATTGTCTTCTTGGCAGGTATTAGAATGTTCTTGTCCTAACTATTATTAACTGACTACTCTGAGTGTTGCATTACTTATGCAAAAATACCCTGCTGCTCTACACCCATTGTGTGAACTTATTTAATCACCTCTAAAATACAAAAGAATTATTGCATTTATTATTGACTTTTATTAATAAGATAATACCCTTTATTATTATCTCAATTACTAAGATAATTTTACTTACAAAAATAATAGAAAATAGGTTGGCTATTATTCATAATTTTATTTGGATTTTTAGGGTTTTTATAATAGCCAAAATAACAAGTCAAAACTTGGTCAAACAGAAAAAATAAACAATGTCATTTTGCTTTTAAATTATTTTAGTACGATAAAATTCTTAAAACTGAAATGTTTTTATATAAAAAAATATTATGAAAAATAAAGATTTTTTAGAGATAGATTTGAATCAATTTAGAGTTTGGGAAAACCTCCAAATGATTTATTTACTCTTTATTTTCAATTTTCTGTTATTAATCTATTTGGGCCTTAAATGAATTGGGTTGGCTTTATTTACTCTTTTCGTTTTCTTTCTTTTTTTTCGTACTGGGCCTAGCCAGCAATTGGGCCGACCTCTTCCCTTTATTTCTCTGTGTTAAGTGTGGGTTGTTAGATCTTCTTCAAGATCCGTGTTAGCTGCGATCAAAGGCCGAGATTACTATTTCATTTTTTTCATTTATGTGTACCATCTGATCTCCTCAGGATTCGCACAGGTGCATCGGGATTCACGCTGGCTGCTTCAATACACGTGTTATTAAATTCGACGCCTGTATTCTCTTTACGGCTGTCGCCGACGATCTCCACTTTAGATCGAAGATCATGCTTCACGCTTAACATCGTCTCGATGTCCTAAGTTCGGTGATGGTCTCTAATCGACGATCGATACGGTGGATCACACCGAACACCTATACTAATTAGTCTCGCTTGGTACACTTTGGTATCAAAGTGATTTAGATGCCAAATTCGATTCAATTACTAATCAATCCTTGCAATTCTCATATTATTATGTGTCGCCTTGACTCTCTGAATAAGTTTATGCAATCAATTTTTGTTTGAAATCACTCAAGAACACGATAGAGCTCAAGATCACTCGGTATTGTTCGGTACCAACTGGAATCGTGTTTACAATCGGTGTATACTCAATGCACAGGCAATTTTAGCATATTTACACACTCTTAAACTCATTCAGGGCCTATCTACTAGTATGCAATGCATTAACAACTCACAATATGGTATTAATCGAGTGAGATATGCGATCGGTACTGATTTAACTCAATATGCTTATCAGTATACCGATTAATCTAATGAAATTGACTAAATTCATGAAATCTAATTTGTAAAATGCACTGAGATGATTATGAGAAACCTTCGATCACTGTCTAATGCAAGTATAATCCAATTATTATGCTAATTTCAATGAAAATAGAAAGAAAAATGAAAAAACGATCCTGATTTCACTCGATTATATACTAGTATACTAATTGTATTCAATGAATTTACTAAATTCATGCAATTAAACATGTGAAAGGGTTGAGAGGGTTACGAGAACCTTCAATCAACCTCAATCACCAACTCAACCGAATTATAATCTCAATTTGAATGTAAAATCGGGAGGATTACTCAAACCCTTCAACCCGATCACTGATTACTCTACTCTCAATGCATCAACACATCTGTCCTTACTCGAATTATAGCAAGAAATAAGAAAATGAGAAAGAAAATAAAGAAAAAGGCGAAAGAATGAATCAAATTCAAAGAAAGCCGAATTATACTCAAATGTACTTACAATTCACATTGATTACACTTCCAAACTCAAATCTTTACGTATTCTTGATACTTGAGAGATGCGGCAACAAGGATGGAGACACTCAACTTCAATTCAATTAAGAGGATTGAGCCAATTCAATTGCTAACCGAGATTCTTTGCATTCTCTCTTTTCTCTCTGTCTTTGTCTCTCTCTCTCTCTTTCTCCTTCTTCTTTTTCTAACAGTTAACAAGGGGTTTATATAGGCCTTTTACTTAATTATGATTGGTTAGGTGATTAATGGCGGATTATGATCTCTAAGCCAATATTAGCTCTTAACTCGATTTCAATCAAGGGCCAAGATCTATTTGTTCTTCTTATCACTCAATAAACTATCTCTGAGCTAGTCACTTGCAATTGGAGTTTGTTAGGTTTCTTTTCTTTTTACTCTTTTACCACTCCTTCATATAACTCGGCCTCCCATTATTCTAGACCTTTCTAGAAGCTTCTAAGGGTTTACACATCAATCTCACACCCTTATAAGTCGATTAAGTTTGTGCAAGGGTTCTGTTTGGCACTTAGTATCTATTTCTCACTTCTAAGCCTTCACTCGGGTCTCCATTGCTATCTCACTCTTTCTTTCATCAATCTCTCTGCTTGTAAGCTCTAATCTCATCGCCTTAGCTCTAAAAGTCAGCCCCTCATGACCCTGTGATCAATAGTCTACTCTATCACCATCTCCCATCATCAACCTCAGCCTCTAATGGTGATTTGGTGAAACATCAACTAAAAGTTTTAAAAGGTGCTGCCTTTGTGCTAAAACAAGGTCGTCTAGGTAGTAAGAAGGTGTGTAAGCGATCAATTTGCATCCTGCTTGCTTATAAAGGTCAGTCCCAATTTCAATTATGTTGACTGCCTCAACCGAATTCACTGTTTTCTTTTTAATTCTCGAAATTGATCACTCATACAAGCTTTAATCCATGTTATACAGCTTTCTGTGAAGAAAAATCTCGAAGAAAGAAGCCGCATTCAACCTTACACAGCCATGACGTCTTCTTCTCCATCGCGCGAAAGGAAGAAGAAGAGAGGAAGAAGAGAGATGAGGGAGCCGTCTTCGGGTGCACACGGTGCATGTGGACCAGCGCCTTCAAGAGGTAGCTATTAGAGAGGGATATCGTAAGAGCCAGATTTGTTCTTTTCTTTTCCCTTTTGATTTAAATTCTGGCTCTTATTTGCATGAGATTGGTCTATGCTTGTTAATATGCGCCTCTGTCTTACCTTCTTACAAGTGGGCCCCACAAGTCAGTTATCTAATTGACTAACTGAATGTAGCCATGTCAGTACCTTATGGATAATCAAGCTGACATGGCATGTTGTGATAGGGCTAGGTGTATGATTAGGCTATGATTATTTATTAATTATCGCTGATTGTGTCTTAATCTGTGAGTGCCACATGGCACTAAGTGTGGTCCATAGTGCTGACATGGCCCAATAAACAGCTGCCACATGACTTGTCATTATAAATCTCTTAATGACGTGGATTAGTATTAAGCTGTCATGTGGCAGTAATTAGTTGATGTGGCCAAATGATATCCTGCCATGTGGCTTGATTAGTCAATAACCAGGTCCAATCATCTGGTCAGTTACTGACATGGACCAGTGGGTGGCTGCCACGTGTCACATGTGGGTCCCACTTCCAATCGAACTCCGCCATGTGTGGCCCACTTGAGTTGAAGTGGACTAATGACAAGGTGACACGTGGCGCTCATCTGCTGACCTGGCCCACTCACATGTTGCCACATGTCATCCTTCCTCTCTCTTCTGATTTGGGTTGTCTCTGTTTTCTGTCTCCATTTTGAACCCAGATGGTTATTGTCCCCAAGTTGTACCCAGAGAAGCTTGTGATCAAATCCCAGCTCTTGATCAATTCATTTAATCTATTTTATCTTCTCTGAATTTATTTTAATAACTCCAGTTGTCCAAAAATTCTGAAATTTTCACCAAAAATCCCTAAATTCATGGTGATCACTCTTGTAATTTTTAATTCTATTTTTTCCCCTGCCTCCTTATGCTAAAAATTATTTTGTCAAAAAACTCTATTTTCTTCTCTGAATTAATCTCAATTTTCAATTGTAGCTCAGTGTCTCTGCCAAATATAATTCTTTTACAGAAACCACCCTAATTAGACACCAATTAGACTTGTATTGATGTTTATTAGGGTTTAATTTGATCAACAGTTGATTACATGTCAATAATTGATACAAATCCTATCTTGATCAGATGTTTGTAACATTGGCACCTGATCAGTCTTGTGAAATTAACATTCAATCCATGTTCATGAAAGCAAAATCACATTGAAATTTATTATAGTTGGTTATATCAAAATATTGACTTGGCATTGACATAGTTCTCATTGTACATGGACTTTACTGCTTCAGTTTTTAGGATTTGTTGTGAGGGTTTGATTTTTCTTATGGTTTAATCTTGACTTTTTCTTGGTCTCTGCCACTGAAGTGTGAGATGATCACATGAATGACACCTTAAGAGATTTTTTCTCTCTCCTGAATCTCTTAGGTGTCATCCACCTCAAATGGACAATGGATGGTGGGGATATTTATACCCTTATTTTTTACCCCAAAATTTCCTTGTGGGATAAATAGACTTGCTCCGGAGTTCAGCAGCGACTTCTTCTGACTGGTGACCCCCTCTCTTTGTCTTTCTTTCCCTTTCTTATGATTTATGACTGATAATTAATATTTATCTTTAATTGTTCAGCTTCTTTATTCTTGAGATTTTTTTCAAGGGTAAACAAATTTTAACAATTTTTTCAAGGGTAAACAATTTTTTCAAGGTACATTACTTTTGCTCAAGGATAATGAAAATGGAGATCTAGTCCATTTTGCTAACTTACAAATATCACAATCAATACATTTCTCAAAATTATGATAAAAAGTCTATTCAAAGTTCTATAAGCGGTATGTCCTAATGTCTTACGCCAAAGCTCGAAATCATTCATTTTTGTCAATGCACACAACTCAACTTGCGGTTTTAAAATATATAAAATATCTTGCGGTTTTTAAATATATAAAATATGATATTACAATCAAGCTCTTGCGTCAAATTTTTAATAGAAATTAAATTTGTAGAAAAGGATTTTACATATAAAATATCTTTTATTTCCTTTGAAAAAAATATTATATCTTTCTATACCATCGATATGAACTTTTGTACCATTGGCAAACAACACATACTTGATATTTTTGATGAGATTAATATTAGTCAACAATTCTTCATTGCAGAACATGTGGTCGGTAGCACCGCTATCGAAAATAATTTGGTCATGTAAATTTAAATTTATAGAGTTCAAAACTATATCACATCCATTTTGTTGTTTAGAGCACCACATAGAGAACTGCGCAAACATGTATTGCATGAGATCTCCACTTGATCCATAACATCAAATATGTGAGGAGTGATTATTTTTGTTCTAGCTGATGAAGATATTGGGGCTGCTTCTCGTAGCTTATGTGTATTAAAAACCCTCTTGTCGCTCCTCCTCTCATCGATTTCGCCCATCTTTTTCTGTCCCTTTTCGATCTCCTTCTCCTCTCTCGATCCAGTGAGCTGGTCGAAGATTTTAATTATTTTATTTTATGAATTACTGTGCATGAATTGAACTGTTATATATTTGTATTAGTAATCCGTCTGAGATTAAAAAACCTAGATAGCATAGGTTCATAACTTACAAATGAAATTAGAATTGTACATGTATCTTAGAGAATTATTTAGGCAGTACCCTAAGTCTTAACAACTAAAATCATAAGTCTTGAAACTCTCTAGCACAAATCTTAATACTTAATAAACAAAGTGATATTTTTAAGTTTATATAGCAAATTATTAATGTCTTAAAATCAAATATTTTAAGTCTTATGATGAAAAATATGACATCTTAATATTTAATATAAGAAGTAATACTTTGAGCTTTGAATTTATATTACAACAACCATCAAAACATGGACAAGTCTATATACATAATCATCAATCTCTTATAAGCCTTATAACCGATTGTTCCAAGGCTTAACACTAAAATTTGAAGTCATTTTTGGGGCTGCCATTAGTATATAAGAAGTTTATATACTTATATCAATGTCTTAAGATCGAATGTTCCATGTCTTAAAATAAAAAAAGAAGACATCTTAATATCTAATATAAGAAGTTATATTTTGAAGTTTAAATTTATATTAGGGCGTTCATAAATTATAAGTATGAAATCTCAATTTCATTACAAGTCTTAAAAGCATATCAAACTATTCTTAATATTATAAATTATACTTTTTATTATCACAAATGAGAAGTCTTAATAGCACATATTATAAGTCTTAAAAGCATAACAAACAAGTTGTTCATCACAAAATAATAACTCTTAGCATCGAAAATAATAAGTCTTAATACCAGAAATATCAAGTCTTAGTAGCAGAAATAACAAGTCTTAATACCGAAAATTATGTCTCCAAAATCAATATTGGTACTCTCGATTATGAGTCTTCAAAATTTAAATAAATCTGAATTTCATTACAACATAACAAATCTTAATACCAAAAAAAGTCTTAATATCAGAAATAATAAGTCTTAATATCAGAAATAATAAGTCTTAATATAAATAATAATAAGTCTCCAAAATTTAAATTGATATTCTCAATTATAAATCTCCTTAATCGAGAACCTAAACCCAACTGACAATCTAAACCCCGCCTTCCCAAATTGAGAATCTAAACCCAAACCACACCTAACTCCCCTCTGATATGATTTATATCAGCTTCCAAGAGTGTACGGCTACAACGAGTTGATCTGCGGACATATGAAGCTTATTTTTCATTTTAATTTATTTTGCTTTTCTGTTTAGGGTTATGCTTGTATCTTCTGTTTAGGGTTATGCTTGTATCTTATGTTTCTTATCTCTTTCTATTTTTGTCTTTTTTTTTTAAATCCATATCAACTCTTCTTTAAATTTTTTTAATGAAAATTTATAGTAGCTTTTTCATCTGCTACTTAAAAAAAAGAAAGTCAGGAAAATCAGTACTGTGAGCCTTTCTCTGCATAAAAATAATGAAAATAAAAGAGGTACTGTTTTTGGTTTTCTTTTTTCTTAATTTTTTTTATCACACTTGCAAACAGCATCAATTGGAGCAATTCCAAATTATATAAAATTTTAATAATCTTTGATGGATTATGAAACAATAATGAAATTACATGAAATTTAAAACACTACCAATCTATAATTAAAATAACATATCTATATATTTTTATTTTTAATTTTTTTTATATTTATTTCAAAGTCCAAGATTGTCAAAATAACCCGCCAAGGGATCCCTCCCCAATTACTTTATATATATTTAGCTACTATTCTTTTTTCCTTTTTTTCTTTCTTTTTTGTGAAGCCGGTTGGGTTTGAATCAGGAGTCAGCAATTGACCCGAAGGGGAATTCGGCGAGAAAGTCATCACAAGCAAGACTGCTTTGCTTCGTGTTGACAACAATTTCCAAACTGGCCACTTGCCATAATGAATTGCTCCCTCGGCCCCGTGTGTCCAGAGGCAGATTTATATTTGAGATAAAAAAAAAATCTGACTCTCATATTTTATAATATAATTTTTCATTATTGACTTCAATAAAATTTTAAAAATAAATTCCTCACTAGAAAAAACCTGTCCATTGTGCATAATCCTTTTAATTTTAAAAATAATTATGTCCAACACTAATTTTATTATAAATTAGATATAATTTATATCTAAATCAATTATAAAAATTCTTAAATTTTTAAATAAAATTAATTTATTATTTAATAAAATATAATTTATAAAATATAATATTTTTTTCTAAGTAAGTTTGTACAATTGATAGTTTCCTTTTCTTACAACAATTTATGTCCATCATTGATTCTTTGATTTTTAAATCTTGATCACCGTTTAAGATAGATAGTTCAGACATTACGTATTATCTAATAATATTAATGGATGAATCCAATCTATACGCTCTTACAATATCATAGAAATAATTTCTCACTATTGACCTCCATAATTTAATATTATTAATTAAATTAGGTGCAGTTTCATAAAAAAAGAAATTAATAAAATAATTTGAAATGTTATTTATTTTTCATCGATGTGTCAATGAATCAAAATTGGCATGGACGAACAAAGTAAAACAAAAAAAAACAGTGACTGATGTGAGATGTTTATATATTTAATAAATATACAAAGAGACATTTTGTATTAAGTATAAATTTAAGAGAACTTTTCTCATAAGAATTAGGTAGGATATACCGTAAACATTTAAAATTAAACAAAATAAAATGACTAAAATAATGTAATATTTTCCCTTCATTTTACAGTCTATTTATTGACATTCAATTTTATAAACTTTTATTGTGATACAAATTGTAAAAGCAGAGATTCTGACTTCAAGAAAACAATTGTCTCTATTCTCATGTATTAAAAAGAAAAATAAATAAATGATAACATTTTAGTTTGATAAATTTCACAACATATATTATCAGTAGGAAGATAAATTTCATTTATTATAAATAAATAAATATAAATATGAGCCTATCAGAAAATAAATGCCGTAAAATAATAATAATTTTTTATTACTATTATTATTATAATGACGATGATGATGATAGTAATAAAATAATAATAATTATTTTATTATTATTATTAATAATGATTGACCTTCATTCTCAAAATTTCTGCCTCCGACTTGCTTGTGTCATTGGCCAAGGTATCTTTTTCATTGTGATAGATAAATCAACTTTATTCGAAGTTGGAAGGATTAAATATTTGTTAATCCGCGAAGATATATATACACTTGAAAATTTCTAGAAACACCGACCAATGAAGAAAAGAAGCAACTATATAGGAACAGTCAATCTTGTTATGATCATATAAACTTAATACTGTATCATAATTTTTAATTGTAATAACATTCAATAATTTGTTTATTGCTGTTCTTAGTACATTTGTTATAAAAAAATTTGGTTTGCATTTCTTTTTGAGGTAGCAGGTCAAGAGTCTACTATTAGATTTCATTAATCAAAATAAAAAGAGTTTATGCAGAGTGTGGAGATGTGGATGTGATTATTTGGGCTTGATGGATGAACCCGCCCTGTCTGTCAGTTCTGGGGCCCAGCTCTGGAGAAGCAACTGGACCTGGTATTGTGAACTGGAGCGAAGGGGATTCCAAAATGGTTGTCCATATTCCATTCTACCTTCTAGCTGAGCAAGAAGGTAACATTTCTGAATTATTGTAGAAAAAAAAGAAAAAAATAATATTGCTCTTTTTATTGTAGACAAGCACAGGTAAAGTATGATGTTTTGTCTTACCTTTGGAGGTGCACCTTATCATGACTTTTCTTTTGGTGATGTGTTTCCTGTTGAATGAGAATCAACCAAACATCTCCATTTGCCACAGAAGTTGGATTTAGTGTAATATATATTGTTCCGGCTCAATTATTTCTAAAGTGCAACAGCTATTGAACTATCCAAGGTTAACCTATAATGTACAGTGCACCAGAGTAGAGAATATTTTCTTTACCTCTACTTTGGGTTTGTGAAGATCACATTTAGAGCTTATGCAGAATGGTGGAAAAAAAGCCATTGTTCCAAAATTTACTTGCTGTCTTTTTTGCCCCCAAGTCAATATGTTCTCCTGTTTATTTCAAAAAATAATTAGGAATTGGCTGTGCTCGTGCATACACTCCATCACCATATTTTCTGCGGTCGTCTGATTTTGGATCAAGGTCTTCTTTTCATTGATCAAATGGTCAGATGTGTATGCCATGTCATTTTCTGATCATGCTTTTCCAATTGAAAAAGGTATTCGTTTTACTGAGGTCTTGCAAAATTGTGATAGTCAAGTGGTCTGTTATACTGATACTCTGCCCGGATCGGTGGGGAGCCATTAGCTAAAGCTTCTTTTGCTGGTGTAGATCAGTAGCTTCTTTCTGCTGGCTGCTATCACTAACTTGGGCTGACAAAAGTGGCCTTCATTTTTACTATCCAAGGATCTTTGCTTTGAAGGGGTTTTGGGCCTCCTTACTACATACAATACAAAGAGCCTTTTTGGATAGGTAACGATGACTATGCTCTGCTAGCAAAACAGGTAAAAATAATGGTAAATGTTTTAACATCGGAAGGTAAATTGTGTTCTTTTCTTTTTCTTTTATAAAAGAAAGGGGATTGTGGTAGAGAACATGTTATAAATTTGAAAAGTTTGTTGGAAGCACTGGAAAAGTTAGTCGAGTAAAATTATGACATGTCTTTTGAAAGAAATGTTGGCTTACATACAAGCTAAGACTCTAACCTCTGCTATGAGACAATGCAGTCTTGCTTGAAGTCCTTGATTTTATATTTACCCGTCAACTCGTTAATATCTCACATATCCCCTTATACTCATTAAAATCTGTCATATTTACCCATCCATCTAGTTGCTAGATTCAGGTTACCATCCATCAATTCTGTGGTTTAAATAAAATTTTAAAATGAATTGATGATACTAATCTAGCAGATATGTTTTCGCTAGATTGCGCATCTATTTAGGACACGTTTGGAACCCCTATTGCGCGCCTTTCACATAATTTTTTTCCACCTGAACAATGATAGATAGGCGGAGTTCGAACACACCCTTAGTTTTCCCTTTTCTCTTATGACACTTGAGCTGGCTCTATATCTCCCTCGTTTACCAACTCTTATATCTCTCTGTATTATATGACTTGTTAATTCAAAAGTGAACCATCTCTAAATAATGGATAATGACTAGAAATTCCTTTTCTTACAGTGATGCTCCTTCCCAATTTATCCATGGAATGAGTGATTCAAGGAATATAAATCATGAAGACTTGCCCTCAATCCAAATCTCTCCCTGCGTTGATGGCGCAAAGCGTAAAAAATTTAAGCCAAGGAGAATCGGAAATGAAAGTACTATTAATGATTCAAAGTAACAATTATTCCATCCAAATACAATAACGTAGTCAATATTACCTGCTCATTCAAAAACCCTTCATTGCGCTGCTAATATACAGTACTCAAATCCAATAACTAGCCAATTGTAATTTCATAATTTGAAACGAACTAACATACATATTTTTTTTATTTGAAAATAATATAAATTATTTTCTTAATAATTTAACTTATAGGGCAAATGAGTACGAAATAACTTTTACCCATATCTTTACCCATTTATCTAACGAAATAAAATTCTTATTTTTATCCATATTAAATAAGTTAATGAATTTTTTTTATCCATATTCATCTTATCGAATACGAACAAATCGGATAAATGTGTAAAAAAATATCATTGACACCACTAGCCACTACCTTCAATTTCCGTAAATTCTCATCTTTCTCATTCTTTTTATTTTATTTTATTTTCAGTTTTGTTAATCTGCTTGTTTCTAATGAAAAAATGGATAGGTTTTTTTGCCTCCCCTCCAAAAAAAGAACAAAGACTTCAAGGATATGCATTACATTAAGCCTTAATAGGATTAAAAATTAAATAATATACGAAGTTAATGACATATTAGTATTGTAATACAACAACCACTAATATTAGTTTATTAAGTTGGAATTCGTGGTGTCGGTTACAAAGTAGAATTTAACGAGCCGGCGGCAAAACTTCCCAACAATCCAAAGCATTTCCCTTTTATACTAAAAAATTGAGATGTATTTTTTCATGAATAATGTAAGTACAATTAGTTAATGCAATTTAGAAATGAAGAATGTGCGAAATGAATAACAGCAAAATGGTTCCAGCAAGCTATCATTCATCCCCAAAGACAAACAACAAGGGTACTGAATCAAATGTTTAGTACCATACAGAAACTACTAGATAACCTTTTCTCAAAATTAAAACTTCAAACCTAAACAAAACATCACTAAAAAGAAAAAAAAGAACATTGCCAGAGAAGAAATTTGTCACAGTACTATAAGTAGACGGGGTCTTTTGAAACCAAGAATAAACTAATACTAGCTTTTAGTTGATAGGAAAAGTCAATGCCGAACCAACCCCCCTTGCATTGTGGTGGTGGATTATGGAGAGCCTTTGAAAATACCCTAGTTTTTGAAATTATATAAAACCAAACACCACAAGGCAAGGAGAGTTTGAGGTGCGTTCTTGACTTCCCACAAATTAGCCCCAATTACTCCGTTTCCTTTCTTTCCTGCAAATAGAAACCATGAGAAAAAGAAAAAGAACTTCAGTGACAAAATCCATAGCGACTAGATGAAGCAAATCCAAAAGAAACAACAGGAAAAGGAAAAGCATGCTACTGTCCATAAACTTCCATGAAATGTAATTAGATATGAGCAGAGCAGCTTACCATTTATGGTACATACAAAGATCTTCAAAGCCAGACCAAATGCTACGGATGGTTACTTTCTCCTGAGACAGCAGACTTTATCCGATCCACAGTACATGCAATGAGGCTATTAACTGTTGCTACAGACCCAAGTGACAGCTTGGCTGTAGGGACTGAGTCAACTAAGATCTGGAAGGCCACTGTCAGAAGGGACCCACCACCTGAACCCATCTCACCGGCTATCGGGCCAACTGCTTGCATGTTGGGCCCATCAGGCAGTATGGCAAATCCTGATGGCAGTAGTGCCACATAGTCTGGGTCACCGCCGTTTAGCACCACATTCATGGCTACCACATCAACTGGTGCATATATTACATATGAGCCCGATTGATCCGTGCAACTTTCTTGTAGTATCAACATGTTGCTTTGGTTAGAGTTTGTGCTCTAGAGAACAAGAATTTAGATAATTAAATTACATTCTATGAGAATATCAAATTTAATCAAATGGATTCATTAGAGAGTTTAAATTAAGGGTAAATTAATTCAACTAATTGTACTTACATTAACACGAAGGAGAGAAACACAATTGCCATGATCCCGACCATTTGCAATATGAGCCATTTCTTGAACCAAACCACCATTAGAGAGGATATCCCACTGCAATATCCACAAATGGAACAAAAATCATACAATCGAGTTAATTACTGTCAAGTTAATTCTTGTAATATGTTAAGAGAACTGTTATCCTTGTGTGATATACTGATATTTTTGTTTCAGAAATTTTTCACGTGTGCATTCAAAGATATCACCTATTTTGAGCTTGTGATTTGCAAGAAGACATCTGAAGAATATTAGCTTATAGATCAAATGTTAAAATACCTCACTCCTAGAGCTCTCATCTCTTAGAAAATCAAAGACCCGTTTTGGCGGAACTGGAAGCCAGAAGGAGGTTGCTGCGTTAAGAACAATGCCAGGTGGCCTGCCAGGATCATCGACACTTTTTCTGGTCATTACTCGTACATCTTCAGCACCACTGCCAGATAAAGTGGTCCATTGGTGTGCAGTTGAGGCTGTCACGCCACCACAAAAGCTTATCACCATTCTCTCTGCTAATTTGAGCATGCTTCTTCTTCCTTCTGGAGTTGTTATCACTGTTGGGAAAATGTTGGTTTTTTAGCTAAAATGATGACAATAGATGTTTGCATATTCTCAAAAGAACTTGAAAACTTAAATGTTCTAGACTTCTAGTACAAAAACATAAAACAAGATAAACGATAATTTAGTTCCTGTTACTGTCTAATGCTATATAATAAACCTCCAACGGATCATTGAATTTGTTAAAACAAACAATTGACCTCTTTAGAAAAAGGCTTCTATTGCAAATTTGAGGGCAAAAAAAGTCACCCCATAAACCAAAGGCATGTAAATAACAAATTTTTATATTTGATACTTGAATTATTTTTGAGCTAGAAATTTTGGGGGAAGGGATGATACCGCCGATATCACCAGAAGGAATATTGCTAGCCATGACGCTTGCAAGGCGTTCACACTGCCGGTCTAAAGCTCCAACCCACCGTTTTGCACCAAATGCAAGGCCTGAATTTACTAAAGGCTTGTATAGATTGTGCACAGACCTATCATCAACTTCAACATGTTCAACCCATGTTACCTATATAAATTCAGAAAGTTTTACTGTTAGTCCTTGCAATACTTTCAGTAAATCATTTTCTTAGTTGACAATGACACAGTGCTTGGTATTGCTAAAATGACATAATGATGAATGTATTATATCATTATATGTTAGATAACACAAGTAATTATTCTTACCTTCGAATATCCATTTGGCATTTCTTGGATCAAGCAACCAGATGGTCTCCTGCGGCAACGGCTAATGGGATTTGAGCGTAGACAATCCAAGGATACATCAACCACTGCCCATGTTCCATCTGTATTTTGCTTGCAGTATCTCACAAATAGGCTCTCTCGAGTAGGAACAAGGGGAGATGGTACTTGAAATTCTGCTGACATCTAATCAAATAATTTAGAGAACCAAATTACAATGACATAAATTAAATTACTGCAAAGATGCAATTGGGGAGAAAATATTAAGAATTATGTAACTACTAAAACAATAAACACTCAATACAGAAACTAAAACAATTTTACTTGCAAAATAGCAAATGTACATGAAGATCATGCAATGATCCATGATGACCGCACAAAAAAAAAATCATATAAGCACAAATGACAGAAGAGCCATAAAATGATACCACTTGTAAAGCACCGTTAAAGTTGCCAGCTACTCCTGTTGATAGGACTTCTACTGTCATAGCTCTTGAAATAATGTTGGAGAATAATGTCGAGTACTGGTTCTATAAATGATAGAAGATTCAAATAAGTTATCAGCATGGCAGAGAATACTTCTTTATTCTTTGAGAAATGAATAAAGTTCGACTCCAATTTATCTTTCAGAAATCAGACAGTCTTATATTCTGGTTTATTTATACTTGAAACAAAACAATTATAGAGATCCATTTTGACTGCACTTTTTCTTTTTGAAGCTATAACGTTTCAAATAAATGTCCCAAGAACATAAAAATGAGACTACTATTTAGTGCATAATTTGGGGGTCTTTAATTAATTCTGTTTTAACCTCCAGAGTTGAATTCCAGCTCTGACCATGTACAATGAGTTACATTAACAGTGGAATGTATTTCCTAAGTTTTTTTTATTTTGAGAAAAGGAACGTATTTCCCAAGTTTTTCTTGAGAAAAGGAACATATTTCCTAAGTTGTTTCATATTTCCAAAGTTTTAGCAAAGCAAGTTTACTAGAGTATTATTAAAAAAAATGAGAGGCATACCACATCCATTAGTATTTCAACAAGATTAACATGATTCATTATCACCACCGAAGTTTCTCGGGATGCCTCTGACTTAAAGCCTAATGGTTTTGGTTCAATCCCTCTTGGAAACATCCTTATATACTCATCTTCATTCAAAGTCTCACTCAAACCATCTATTCCTTGAGTCCAAAGGGGTTCCCCAATTTGAGCCATTCGCAGGAGTTCTTCCATTGCTGCAACAGCTAATTCAATAACCATAGGTTTCTCCATGTCAGACTGGCCAGACACTCTCCTTAATAAATCACCGGCTCCAAAAATATCATTCCCAATACCCGGTTGCACACCAAAACCCCCAACTCCGAGGTCTAATGGTGAGCGAGAAGTTATTGGATTAGAGAACGGATAGGAGACCAATGGTTTTCCAACATACTTCGCAGCTATTCCTGATATCCTATCAATCTTTGAAAAACAAAAGAAAGGTTTATTTAAAGGACAGATATAGTATGTTAGCAGTGATCTTACAAACATCTTATCATGAAAACATCATCAAGAAACAGCATTACTGATCATACAATATAATGGCTATATTTTATAATATGGAGATAATTTATAATATTAATAATAGTAGTATTGGTGATGAATGATGATGATGAGTGATGACGACGATAATGATGAGGAAAATGATAATCTGGTGACCTTGCTGAAATAACAAAATCATATGTGAATCCTATAAAAAGCGAAAATAGTAGCAGTACCTCCTCTCTTAAACGAACATTTTCCATCCTAAGATGGTGCTCATCAAAAGACATCTCGCCTAAAGCTGCTGGGCCACCACAATTAGGACAGGATGCATTAGTTAAAGCCTCTTTGTACCTCATGTTTTCTGCACGAAGCTTCTCGTTCTCAGCACGAAGTTGTGAGTTTTCACTCCTCTCATGTTGGTTCTGTAACAAAGAAGGAAATTGTATGCTAAGATAACTGCATGATCGATGATGCATGGAAATTTATAATAATTGACTAGATATGGAAATTGTGAGTGAGACGTGAATGCACGCATGTGCTGTATATACACAATCTGCACATTTAGTGCATACCTTCATTTGAGTACGCTTGTTTTGAAACCAAAACTTGATTTGAAGTGGCTCCAGACCAAGTTCTCGGCTAAGTTCTTTTCTCTGTTTGTCATCTGGATGCGGACATTCTTTGAAGAATCTGGCAATTGATTTATAATATATATTAGTTTATAACTCATGTGTGAGGAAATTGAAAAGGAATTATAATATATATATAGATAATCAAAATAAAACTTTTGTCTTGTGAATTTCATTTAAATATCAAGGATAAGAAATGCATGTTTAAGCTTTTAGATTTTCTGCAAACAAATCTCAACGTCTAAAGAGATAGAAAGAAACAAGACATAGTCGACAATGTATCAAATTATTCCTTTCATTAAAAGGGTGAGTCTAGCTCAGATACACCAAAGATAACATGAACAGCTATGATTGATTTTATTAGATCATCATGATCCTATGAGAAATTTCTCTTACAACAATACTATTGTAAATATATATATATATATATATATATATATGTATATATATACATATGCATGCATCATCCGTGATATACGGCGAGCATACGGTGGACTAAACAGGAAACATGCTTATACTCCTCATTTTATAATTATTGCAATCCGGATCAAAAGATTTATTACCCAAAAAAATTAACTGATTATATTTAATTTTCCAATATTGTCCTTGATTTATCATGAATTGTCAATATCAATCTAAAGAAAAGGAAATGTTGATTAAAAATGATGTCCAGAAGCAAATCTCAGTAATAAAAAAACTGCTGCTTAGAAGATATATATATCGGTTGGATCTTCGATCAAAGTATATATATGTAAAAATTTATAACACTGATGATGTTTTTTTTGGAAGAGGTAGGGCAATAGCCTACCAATTTTTTCATCGAATAAAAGATTATATATGTACACAAGTAGAAAAAAAAATTAACACTCATGATGTTAATTCTAATATGAACTGACATTGACTGTTTTCAGAACATAAAAAGAAAACTCACGCTTCCATTTCTTGGATCTGGTGTTGGGTGTGCCGGTGGTATCGTTTTTTCTTTGGCCGTTGATTTGGGTCTGCCTGATCATCCCCAGAAATGCCCTCAATATTCTCACTTCCTGATTTGCTTAGTTCAAATTCATCCTCTCGTGCGCGATTCATCATCTCACTTTCTCCAGTGCTTGTAACTGTTGTTGGCATCTCCCCTAGTTGCTGCTGTTGATTTTGCTGTATTTGCAGTTGCTGTGCTTCCAGTAAGTTTGCCTATGTTTAAGTGGGAAGAATGGAGTTCAACAATCAAAAAAGAGAAGAGGGAGAGGGAGATGCCATAGGGTTGACAACTTGAAAGAGAGAGTATACTTTAGAGGTCACAAGTCACAACATTGAGGGAAATGAACAATATATACAGCATAAGACTACCCTTCAATATAATAATAATAAAATAATATATAAAATAAGAAGAATATAATACACATGACATTCTAAGAAAGAGAAATCATATAAGATATATACTAATAAATGATAATTAATAAGAACAGATATACATGCTAGCGGTTATAAAGGAGTTGCTCTTGATCACTTTCACTTTTTTTTTGTTAATTTCTTTTCTATCTGAATTCTTAATTATTTTCATTGTTTCTTCTTAATGAAAATATATCAGTTGTAACAAGACTCTAAATTCTCACTGTTTGGCCAACATGTAAACATTGAATTTATAGATCTAATTGGTATAAGATGCTAATAAATGATTAAAGAAACTTATGAAAAAAAACCAGGGAAAGGAAACATATATACAGGACTCCCAAAAAAAAAGAACGAGAAAAAGGATAAACAAAAAATTGCGTAAATCAAAGAATGGAAAATCAACTGTAAACCTAAAGCAAAATCTTTAGTTTTACCTGGCTAAGAGAGAAAGGAGAAGAGGAGCCTAAGCCTGTATCTGTCACTCGACCGATCATAGAGGGTACATGTAGTGATGGTATCATGATCCCAGAAGGCATATTTCTATTATTGTGAACCAAACCCTAATTATGTTTTCGCTTATCTTCGTTCAAAGGGCTTACTATAGTCCTCAAGCACAAAAACCTTGTGAGTGCCTCCTGAGATGGTGAGAAGATATTTATGCCTAATTAGTCTTACTTTATTAGTTGCAAAAGCCATTTAGTTTACTACACAAACTATCAAAACAAATTAGGAGGATAAACTAAGGACAGTTAGAAAAGAGAAATCAGAGATGAGAGAAATACAAAGCTTCTACACCATAGAGCTCAGAAAGTAACAGATCTATGACAAACATATATAGATTGGTCTTTTCTCTTTATTTCTCTCTATCCATATAAATATCTTACTTGCCTGAAAATAAAGGTGAAATCTAGTACATGCATCAGAGAGAGAGGTTGTTGTTTGAGAAAGAAGCCATTAGAGAGGATGCAAAGAGAACTCAGTGAAGAGGAAAGGGCAGGAAGGAGAACAGATGGAGAGAATGTTGAGAGAGAGGAGTTATTGCTGAGCGTGGAGAGGGGGTGCAATTGCATTTATTGACGGAGAGAGAGAGAAAGAGATGGTGTTATTGCTTTGGAGAGAGAGATTTTGGGGGGGCACCTGTCTTTGCTTTAAATTTTGCCACTACGGTAACAAGTAACATATAATACAAGGCCGTAACTCATGAGAACCAATCCACACACAAAAAAAAAATTACTATGAAAGATATGCTGATGTTTGGTACCGCTTTAGGGTTTGTACATGTCATGGAATTATGTATGGGATATGCGTTGACATGCAATAATTAAAAGAATATAAGTTTGCTTACTACTAACGTCATTTATTACAATTACCAATATATCTACGTAAGGCAAAAGTCAGTTCAAACTTGAGCGTTCAATATTTTACTAATTCAACTCATTAATGCATTATGTATCGATCATAATTAGCAGGAAAATGTAATGCATGCTTGTATTTTTACTTTTTAGCACTGTTAGTTGGAACATATATACGTACTAATTTATTTTTTTGGTTTTCACTTTTCACCGTAAAGGCCGCGGTCATGAATGTTAAAAAAGGGGAAAAAAAAAAGCAAAGCTAGGGGCGCATTATTTATGATTTAATTATTACATGAAATGGGAGAAGAAACTACGATATGCTATATAAGGTGTATAAAGTTAAAAAAAAGTAATATCAATTGATGTAGCTAGTGTGAATTAGACAAAGGCCTACGTTAAATTAATTGGTCATATATCCATAATTTGAATTAGGAAATATATATAAATTAATTCTTTACATTGTTAGTCTAAAACTTAATGGCGGCATCTGTCTATGTTAATTTACATTTAGATTTAATTTAGGCAGACTAGATGGTAAGAAATTAAGTCCGGCGAACATGCCCGACCAATAACCTAATAATTAGAGACTATCTAACCGTGCATCACATCTATAACCCGATCTATACCTTAACTGAAAAAGTCGTTGACCACGTTGATCACGTTTTTAAACATCAACGGACCGTCCGTCTATGAACGATCATTGAAGTCTTAAAATCGAAAATCCTAAGTCTTAATACTGAAGAACAAAGTCTTAGTACCCAATATATCAAATCATATTTTAAACTTAAAATTTATATTTTGACAGTACTCAAGATATGAGCAAATATTTATATATGAACCTATTGTCTTAAAACAGAATGTCTCAAGTCTTAATAAGAGAAATACGACATCTTAATTTTTAATATTATAAATTATATTTTGAACTTCAAATTTATATTTGGACAACAAGCAAGATATTTACAAGTATTTATACTTGAATCTCATTATCTTAAAACTGAATGTTCTAAGTCTTATCACGAGAAATATGACGTCTTAATATTTAATATTATAATTCATATTTTAAACTTAAAATTTATATTTAAGCATCAATCAGAATATGGATAAGTCTATATACATAAACTTTAATGTACTAAAATCGAATATTTCAAGTCTTAACACACAAAAAAATGACGTCTTACTATTAAATATTACAAGTCATAATTTTGAACTTAAAATTTATATTTGAGCGGTCAACAAAATATGAACAAGTCTATATCTACAAACTATAATGTCTTAAAATATAAGTCAACAATAATTATTCACTCTCTTATTTGAATATCGAAGAGAGTTGTATAATTAAATTTTTATCTTGGATAAATCGACAACAATAAGGATTTAATGTTCGTTTTTACACAAAGACATAAACAACCACCTGATGAAGTCAAACTGCTCACTAAATAATAGCGGCTCTTCTGAAACTCTCTAGGCCATTCTAAAGATGATATTTGATGTCATAATATTTAATATTTAAAGTCTTAAGAACTATCATTTGATGTCTTAATACATAATGTTATAAGTCATTTTCATCTTTAAAGAATATAAAATCTCAAATATTTACTAAATATTATTTAAACTAAATCTTTATATCTAATGTAACAACTAAGAAATGAAATCTTAATAAAATTTATCTAAAATGATATTTTCATGTAATTTATATTCGGTAGAAAATTTCATAGAAAATTCATAAAATTTAGCCTTAGAAATCTTAAGATCATTTATCCGATGTCTTAATATATATATTAACATAAGTCTTATTTTTAACTTTGAATAATATATAATTTAAAAAATATTTACCGAACACTCCTAGAGCCAAATCTCTATACTTAATTGTTCTCGTCTTAAGACTTAACAATTAAATTCTTAATATTGATTAATAAGATATATTTAACTTTAAATGATATAAAATTTCATAATATCTTCTAAATACATATATTCTTATTATTTTAAATAAGACCTTATAATTAATAAATTTATATTTAATATTTTTCTTAATATCTTAAGACCTTATAATTTATATTTATAAAAAATAATCTCAATAAAAAATATCTTTATTTCTCATGTCATCAAGTCATAATATTGTAACAATATGTAATAGGAATGTAACATAAAATATATATTTTAAAAATAATTATAAAAAAATAGGTTTAATATTTAATACAAATAAGTTTAATATTTAATATAAATAAGTTCTAATATCTATCATAACACATCATTATGTATCATTTAAAATATGATTTTTAGTTTAGTCTTAACATTCACTACTATAAATAAATCTAAATATATACTACATGCATGTTTCAATATGTACTATAAATAACTCATCATATTTACTGCTTAAAATTTATATTAATATATCATTCAGAATATAATTTATAGTTTAGTCTTAATTTTTATTAATGCAAACAATATATTTTTTGTTAGTTTTGTGTTGAAATTATTTCAATCTCAATTCTCAATATTGTGATATAAGTCTTTATATTTTATATAATAAAACTTTATACCTAGTATAATTAAGTCTTCATATTTATTTTATTTAGTATAATAAAATATTTTTCTTGTGTTCTCTTCTATTTCTCAACCAATTCATTAGAATGAATACTCAAATTTTATTTTCTTACTCCCAGAAATTAGTCTAGCTCCACTTTTTGATCAACCGAGCTTCAAAATGTGAGTTTCAACACATTATCTTTATGCATGAGAAGTGAAATGGTGATCCGAATACTTAAAATATTAGAGCACTTACTTAAAGCTTCACATATCATCTCCTTGGCATGGAAAAAATATTTGATCAATCGATTGAGACTTACCCGCACTAGATCGCTTCAATTAAATTTTTAATCGAGATATCTTCTCCCTTAATTTCTCTCAAATCATTGATCCATTTCATGTGTAATTTAACTCATTGTGTTCTTCTAATCGCTAGATTTCCAACGATATATAGTAAGAAGGTTAACTCTCAAAGATGAGGAAGATATCATTGAAGTTTTGGTTCAAACAGTTAAATATGTGACCCGTGTTTTTTTCATTTTGCTTTCAAATCTAAATTGAATAATAATTAGAAAGTAGTTAGATTAGTTAAGATAGTTGAAATATAGAATATAATATAAAAGTTTGGGTATAAGAATTTTTTCTCTAATAATTAATATACTGCCCGTTATTTATGCACACATGCAAATTAAAAACACATGGATCCGAGACGGAGCTCTAAAATATGTAAATAGAGTACATGACAAGGTTTATATTAAATGCCGATATGAATTAATAATCACATTAAATTATAAATTATAATAGATATATGGTCATATACTTTATGAAATTAACAACCATGCATTTTTTTGGCGGTCCAATACATGTGTTTCTAAAAAAGAAAATCATTTAAAATAGTAGAAATTAATACATGTATTTTATGACATATGTAGGCTTCCAATTCTCATAACTTGTAAACTCACGGTAATGTTTTTCATGCTCTCATGAGGGAATGCATATCCTTTGTGGTACTGTAAATTTTATAGAGGGCGGTGTCTCTCACATGAATAGTACCACGATCAGAAAAACAATACTACGAGCAGTGTTTAGATTTAAAGGATAATTATTTACTATTTAAATTTGAATAATTATAAAATTTATAGTACTGCAGAAGATGAATTCCTCATGAGGTGACATTCATATTTGTCAATTTTAGTCATGAAGTGACAATCATCAATTTATTAATTTTAATTATCAATTTTAGTGCTCTCATGACCGATCATTTTATAAATTAATTGCTTCAAATTTAATATGTTTTATATATTGATCATCGATCTTCAAGGTTATCATCAATGAAATATGAATGTCAATATGAACTGTCCGGCCCATATCCAATATGCGTTAATTCGTTGCTAACAGGGATAGTTTATTTAATAATTTAATCAAGGATTGAATTGGACGGATGTTACTGATTATTTATGACCTATATGCTTTGATCCCCAGATTAATTATAAGGAAATATACTATTTAATGCTAGTCATAAATACTCGTATCAAATTAAGATTAAGCATTAACTTCATGGCAAGAGAACTATTAATGTGAAAAGCAACTAGGTACTTCATTGTTTAATTGTATATGTCATTACAACCACCTCATTATTCCATTTACTTATTTTTTTGATGAAAAAATGAGGGTCTATTTACTTATTTTCTTTAATGTGTATGTCATATTATCACGTATCCAGGAATTCGTTGGGGGTGGAAGTCACTCATCATTTCATTTAATTACACTGCTTGCTGTTAAATGTCATTTCATAAATTCATACATATATGTGTTCCAACATATCTGTATACTGGTGTTGTATGGACACATATGTAGACTTGTTTGCCGTGCATGTTTATAATTATAACTTCCCCTCCATCTCTCCATGCTTTTCCCTCTTTATATTTTAGTCCGTACAGTGTTGATATATATCCTCGATGAGAAGTAATCTATACTATTATATAAAGCATCTAAGAATTGGAGGGTCCATTTTTTGTCATGATAAATTTTTATTATACCAATTTTATCCCTCAATTAGACGGATAATATTTATTGTTGGTTGATCGAACGTATGTGATCGTGTCCATTGATCCCCTCTTTCTCTCCATTTCTTTCCCTTATATACTTCCATAATTTTTATTTTTTTATTTAGCAACCTTGTGCATATTTGGTAAGAAATTAATGGTGATAATATATGTTAGAATAATTTAGTTTTCTTGCCATAAAAATCATGAATCATTAACTCATATTGTGCAAAAATCTCATCCAAAATTAAATATAGTCTTTATTATATGTTTTCTCTATAATTTGGTGAATTTATAATTTAATATTAGATAAATGTGAATTTTTTTTATTTTATAATATTTTAATGTTTAAATAAAAAATTCTGCTGCAACGCGCGGGTATATAGCTAGTGGTAATTAAAATGACTAAATGAGTTTAATTATTCAGGAGTCTTACCTGCTGATACACGTACGAGCGAATAATTAATAAAAGATGGCCCACTAATTGAGATATTTTTATGTTTTATACTGTGCCTCTATTTTCTCTGCAATTAAGAAGTAAAACAACCGCAGTCAATTCTGGTCTGGTTACTAAGATGGCTACATTGTCAAATAAAAATTGATCCTTACCTTGCATAAAGTGAATAATGAGATGACAACTTGACCAGTGTGGGAGGTCGCAAAGTTCGAAATCAGAATGAAATTCTTGTATGAACATTTAAAAATTGAGCAACTTAAGCACCAGCGTCTTTACTTGAAAAAAAAAAGAATTCGAACAAACAACAAAAGAGCATTATAGAATGCCCGTTGTGGAGAATATTTTCCTACACTTCCGTTGTTAAATGTTCCTTCTTCTTTTTCAGAATATTTATTTTGTTCTGATCTTCATTAACGCTTTTATTAAATAACTGTTACTAAAAGCATCTCTAATGCAACAATCGTTTAAATCTTTTATTACTATCATATCAGATTTAATTAGAGAAATTACTAATTAAAATTAACACTCTCCAATGTAGAAATCATCTCTAGATTTTATTTATGCCAAGTCATTTAGTGAAAAAATAAATAGATTTAGCAAAAATAATCTCTAATGCTAAATTAAATGAGTTACTAATCTGATGTGGCAATTAGAAATGAGTTGCTAAATTAGAAACTATGATTAAAGTTTCTAAATTAGAAATTGTCTTCAATGTTAAAATTAAAAAGAAACAATGACACATATGAATAGAAATTTTCATTGAAAATGCTCTAAATCTTAATTCTTTATTAGACGTTGTTGGTTTTCGATGGCTAACCCATTGTTGCTAGTCATATAATATACATTTGATCACACATAAGCAGCACATTGCATTCAAGAAATCAAATTAATAACATAACATATACATAACACATGCATAAACGTATATATATATAATCACATAATTGGCTGCCGTCATCTGTGAGATTTAATGTTGCACCTTTGAAAAATAGTAAAGAAGCAAAATTTTCAAAGAAGCACCTTGACAACTTTCAGTAATGGTGTATTCTCAAATTTATCTGTAAATTGAATTCACGACATAAGAGTTGTAATGATTATATTTTCTGCATATAGTCGAGCTAAGATTTGATCAAAAATAAGATAAATAGGACTGAAGTCTGAAGGTGTTGTGGAAATTACCAGTAAGATTCATCTCGAATCCTTCACTAATAAGAAAAAAGACGAAAAATCACTACAACAGTTCTTTGATTTAATAATGGTTTTTAAATTCCTTTAATAACGGTTCTCAAACTGTTATTAAAGGGGTGTTAGAAAAAATATAAACAACCGTTGTTAAAAACGCGTTGTTAAAACCGATTTTGAAAGACATTTAACAATGATTTTTATTTAAAAACCATTGTTAAGGATCCTTTAACAATGATTTTTAAATAAAAACTATTGTTAAAGGGTACCTTAGTAACGGTTATTTAAGATTTTTTTAAAAAAATAATACCTTTAGCAACGGTTATTAGTTAAAAACCGTTGCTAAATGTATTTTTTTTTTTTTAATTTATTTTTTTTAAAAGGTGCGAGTCAGATTGATATTGAGTCGTATTGATGAACAGTAAGCAATGAATATGGAGTCATATTAATTAGATAAAAATAAATATTATTATATATTATTCATTCAATAATTAATATGGAAAAAATATAATTATTCATCAAATGAAAAAATATTTACTCAAAAAATACATACATCTTGCTCATACAATAATATGAAAATCTATATAATTTCTCAGAAAAAATAGAAAAAAAAACGGAAAAAAAAAACTTAAAATGGATTTTCATGGCAGCGTATAACGCCTCAATCAAAGTTTCCTATCAAAAGTTATGGTCGTTTGAAGTTGAGATGGTCGATTTCGACTTTTATTTCTTCTATCTCTCTTCTCTCTTCTTTCTTTCTTTCTTCTTTCTCTTTTCATCTCTCTTTTTATATATGAAAACAGATAAAAATGAATTGGTAATCTGTGAAATTTTAGTTTTAAATTTTTTATTTTTGGAACGTTGGATTGAGATTAATGAACGGTGAGATGGGCAATTTGTGGGAGCAAATGTTATTGATGGGAGCAAAAAAATAAATGTCAAAGCAAATATCAAACCCAAAAAAATAGCAGAACCATTTAACAATCCTTGAAAGAACGTTTGTTAAAGACAGTGTTTAACAATGCTTCCTTCAAGGAACCATTGCTAAATGGTTATGTTTTTTTTTTGGTGTTCTGAAAGTCTATTTTAATAATTTTTTTTTATATTATAAACTGCTGTTAAAGAATATCTCAATATTATAATGATGTCACTAAGTCATTTTAACAACGAATTTGATATATAATTATTGTTAAATGAGTGTTATCTAAGATCATTTCATTGCTGCTAGGTGCTATAGAAGAAATTATTATGAGTAGCTTGTTATAACTAAGTGCTCGTTCTATATTTAAGTTTTGCATAGCATTTGTAAAGTTATGGTCGTAGCATGTCATATTTTGAATAGAGGAAGCTAGTAACTCAAAAATCCAGTCGGAGTATATTTTTTCAAAGCCATATTTTGTCCTTTTTTTGCATGTAAATTTATCGATTTCTGTGCTGAAGCTAGGTTTTGTATGACTTTTCATTTGTCCATCGAACAGTTAACAGTTCGAAAAAGTTATAACCAGGGTTTGCCAGGTTAAAACCATTATATGGAACGCGCCCTAATAAATGAGAAGAAAATATGTTTTATTCCGGATGGATATATTCACACTACATCACAAATAGGCTTTTACAGCGGTTATTTCTCTAAGTTAGTAGCGGTTGTACAACCGCTGTTATTGAGAGCGCTGCAAAGTTTAACGGCGGTTTTGTTGAAAACCGCTGCAAATTATTTATAGCGGTTCTTATATAACAACCGCTGCCAAATACCATATAAAAATAGTCCATCACTATATAGCTAGCCGCTCTATAAGAACGTATAATAATAGTCGTACAAGCTTAGAAAATCAAGGCGACCTCAGAATTTCCAATGGAAGTATCAGCAACGAAAAAAAAAACTCCAAATTTTCAAGGGAGATGTTCGTCATGTTTGAGACCTCATACAAACCCTAGAAAAAAAATAAGGCTGCTAAGTGCCCCCATCGAGGTGTAGCATTGGGGATTCCTGATTTTAATTTTTGTACAGATTGGAGGCCCTCCAAGGCTCCAAATCATTAAATGAGACCGTATATATTTTCTTCCCACTCTATTTTTATTTTTACTAGACATTCGTATTTCGAGAATTCGAGAGGTGTGCTGATTTGTCTAGCAGGTCATGGAGGAATGTTGATTTATATATATCGGCAAATTGGCAAATTGTGTATATACCGTGTATATGGACCAATAGAAACTGATCTTCTCCGACAAGAGTCACAAAATTCATTTAATATTCACCAACTAAAGCTCTTCTATTAAATTAAATAATGGTTATAGTTCATACCGATCCAACAAATACCGAGTCAGTCTTGCAATTCCACTGGGTTTGAGAATCCAAAAACAACTTGATATATTCATTATTCTAATGTTATATAGTTGAGATATATTTTATGCATAATATGGATCACCTGTGTTATGAATCAATCTCATTTTAAATATTTAAATATAGATCAATTTTTTTTTTATTTTTTTTTTTTAAATAGTCAAAAAATCACTTCCTTAAATGATTCATAATAATTAAATTAAGTGATTTTTTATCTATTTAAAAAATAGAATAATACATTCTAAAAAATATAAAATTTAACTTACAACTAAATATTCATATAAAAAATATTTTGAGCGATTTGTATTGACCATTTATATTTTAAAAATGAAGAAACTATTTATATCATGGAAGCGGTCCGTGCTTTGCATAGCACCATAGCCCAACTCTTCTAATATATTGACTTAGTCTAAACAATTTGCTTAACTACTATAATTAAAAGTTCCAACTAATTTAAAATTCTTCTTATTCGAATATTGACTTAGTCTAAACTCAATCAAATTGTAAAGACTTGTTTCAAACTAATAAATACTCCCAAGAAAATTCTAACTAGTCAATTCTATTTCGGTCCTAATTAAGTATAATAATTAAATATATATATATTAAAAAGCATTCTTATATATAACGTTCCGACTCCTTATCTTTTCATTCTCTCCATTCAATATACAAATCCCCATATATATGTATATATAGACACCCAATAAATAAATAAAGTAAATGCTGTCCAATTTTCGTTCCACTATATTCACACACATAGAGAGAACAATTCTACCGTATATATACACATATCTATAACATTACTTCTAGAAATCAGCTTTTGTATTAAACATGCCATTTAAAAAGTTTAAATTAAAAACCATCCTTTTATCTAGTAGTTAAGCTAATGTTCTCCGCGTGAAAATATCACAAGTTCGAAACCGAAATGAAGAGCCTTGGCTTGCAATACATGACTCATTACTTAAAAAAAAAAAGAAATGGGTCCAAACTCCAAACTGGGTCTTGCAACACGGGGATATACACGAAGACTGCCAGAGGAGACCGAAATGCAGCTCCCCTTCCAACCTTTCAACTGCTCTCATTAAATGTTTCTGCAACACTGCATGGGGTGCTAGTGCTACGAATGGGCAACAGCCAACAGTGCACCTAGCTCTACTGAGTCCACTCTAATACACTAATTAAATACATTCATGCCTCGCTTGCATGCATTGTTTCTCCTGTTTTATACGTCTGGGACCCTCGTACGTATAGCTATTAATACTCATGCCCGTATATTGGAGCTGCAAGCTGGTGCGTTATTAAATCATTTTAATTGATACTTAAATCTTTTGTGTAAATCCAGAGATTATTGAGGACTGGTCCAATATTATTTTTGACATCACCAAAATTTTTTTATCAGAATTCAAAGAAGGATAGAGTAGAGAGAGGCCGGCGGACGAGTAGAGACTAAACCCATTTTCAGCATCTAACCATACTTTTGAGTTATATATCTGTGTATTTTTTTTTTCAAAACTTATGTATCACTACTCAAATATATATATATATATATATATATATATATATATATATAATATTAATCAACTATGCTCGAAAGTTTGTTGTCCTCTCTTAAGTAATAATCAACTTTAATTTACTTTCCTTCAGTAAGTTTGTAAACATTTTCCCCTAAAAAAATAAGTTAGCTAGAGACTTGTAATATATATTATTTCTGATAACCAACCAATAAATTATCATTCGGTCGTTATAATTACATTTTTTGTATTAAGGATCGTATTTTGAAAGGAATTATCATTCGGTCGTTATGATTGTTAATTTGTTATTGCTTGCAAGAATACTGATTATAAAAACTTTTTTTTCGTATTTTATCCAATAACAAAAAAAAACTTCATTTTTTTTGTTTTTCAAGAAAAAAACTTTCAAGAATTAGAAACTTCTTTTTTTTGTTTGTTTGTCAGGAAATAAATTTAGAGAATTAGTAAATCTTAAGTTATTGGTATATAGTACGGATATCATAATATTTTTTTAATCATACACTAAAAGCACTAATAGCATATCTAGCACCTAATGCAAAATAAGATTTCGATTTCAACATAAAAAAGTGGAACTAAAAAAATAAATATATAATAAATCCTCTGACACAGAAAGAGCAGGGAAATAAGCATAAACAGAACAAAAATGAAAGTGCTGAAATGATTAGTTGTGACGAGTTTATTGTACGTATCATCATGAATTTATAATATATTTATATTTTGTGTTAAGTCATATTTTTTTTATAGTTGACTAGAAGTCCAAAACAATTAATGAGCGGAATTGAAAGATCAACAATAGGTATATATCTTCGCTAGAACAATTAATGAGCCCCTTAGAAATGTCTTTGTGTTAAATCTTATTTTGTATAGTTGACTAGAACAATCAACGAGGGAATTGAAAGAGCTAGTATAAGGTTCTTATAGATTTCAATATGTATACATGACTAAATTAACTAAGGATGGATATATAGTCTCAACAAGCTAGTATTTAAATTAAATTGAAATCAACATGTGCATAGTACTCTTGACCTATTTGTCAACTAAAATCTTTGTAATCTTCCATTTGATCAAACATGTCTCAATCGAAAGTTGACTTCTCAGTATAAAAAAAAATTATTTAGCAATGATTGTTGATCAAATTTAACAATAATTCGTGAACCGTTATTAAAGGGTATGTTAGAAAAGGTTCTAAATAATCGTTGTCAAATCTCATTGTCAAATTATATGTTTATAATTATTTTTCTTTAAATTAAACTTTAGCAATGATTCTATGTCAGAATCATTGTTAAAATGGTATTTAACAACGGCTCTAAGCCAAAAATCGTTGTTAAATATATATTTAATTTTTTTTTTATAAATTTAACTTTCTATACATATGACAAAGGAACTAAGAACAATAAATGATATAAAAATAGATGACAAAGAAGCATTTTGACATACATCATAATATTCATTCAATAATTAATATAAAAAATATAATTATCCATACAATGAAAAACATATATTTTTCTGAAAATACATCTTTCTTACTCAATAATATGAAAACTAATACAATTTCTAAGAAAAAACACACACAAAAAAAAAACTAAACTAAAAACTTCAAATAAAGTTCAAATGTGTTTTTAAGTTTGAATATGAAATTTTTTTTGTCCTAAAAATGGTCGTAATGGCATTAGCTATTAACCTTACAGATAGAGGAGGATGCAGAATTTTAATTAGGGGGTTAATAATCAGATTGTAATAACTTATCAGGTTCAAACTCATTAACTAATCGGGTACTAAATAAAAAATCAACAATTTAATATACATTTTTATCTAATAAAAATTTATCAAAATAATATCTTTTTATATATTAAAAATAATAAAAAATAAAACTCAAAATTTATGTAGATGAAGAAAATTTTCCTTTATGGACATCATATTTTAGAACTTTTGCATAATTTTTTCATTGTTCATGGTATTAAATTTTTTTTCTCAATAAAAATGAATCAGACAATCTAGATAGGGTCATAAATTAATTCCATGGGGATCAGATTCACAAAATCTTATCTTAAAAGCAATATTTTTTAAAATTCAGGGGGTCAGTTGACCCCCCTAGGCCATTGAAAATCCACCCCTACTTACAAATCTCATGGTAAACTTTTTGTGGTCACGTAGCACGTTTCATTCAAAATTTTCTATTAAAAGTTATGACCGTTTGAAGTTAAGATGGTCGAATTTTAATTTTTATTTCTTTGGTCTCTCTTTTTTCTTTCTTCTTCCGCTCTATTTTTCTTCTCTCTTTTTATATATGAAAATAGATGATAATGAGTTGGTAACCTGTGAGATTTTAATTTTTGGATCATTGGATTAGGATGAACGGATGGTGAGATGAAAAAAATCTGATAATCTGTGAGAGCGAATATCATTAGTGGAGATAGATCTGTCAGAGCCAAAAAATTACATAAATATTTAACAACGATTATCTGATCAAAATCATTGCTAAATAAAGTAAAATATATATATGAAAAATCAACACACCCATTTAACAACGGCTCCTTATAGTAAAAAAAATGAAAAATCAGCATAAAAGTTGTAGCTTTTTGGTATTTTTGGGCTCTATTTTAACAATGTTTCTTTATTAAGAATCATTATTAAAAGTTATTAATATTTTAATAATATCACTGAGTCATTTTAATAATAAATATAATTTATAACCGTTGTTAAAATGATATTATCTAAGATCATTTTTTTATTGTCCTATGAGGAACACGTCATCCCAAAATGGTTTTATTTTAGGAAGTGTAACATAAAAAATAATCTCTGAATCATAAAATTGTATACAGAGACATGGCATAGATCTCTCCTTTATTATGTTTCATTTTGTCAATATATGCATGGCAGGCTAAGGAAATTGCTCTAGGAATGCATGATATCAATAAATAAGCTACAAATTAAGGAGTTCGAAAAAAGAGAAAAAATCTGCATGAGTACTTGACCCATTAATTTAAATTTGGACAGTAAAAGTGGATCGGATCAGGGGAGAGAGAATTTACCTCAGCCAAGCATAAGCGAAATAATAAGGATTATTATCATATGTATTAGACACGTGGTTAATTTTATACAGTTTTTTACTTAAATTATTTATACAAAAATGATGCGTCAAAAATTTTAAAATATTCATAAAATCAATTCGTAACCTATAACCACTAACTTGAAAAGCATCGTCTTTAGTATCAACAAAACCAAAGTTTGTCCTCAAAGTCGTCTACAGTATCAATTTTGAGAATTATATTATCACACAACTCAGTGGTAACTGGTATGTTTTAGTTTTGATTTAGGTCTTACTTATAAATACCAGTGTTGTAAAAAAAGGATTGCACGATTAATCAGTTTTTGATGGATCATTTGGCAATTTCACTGATATATGTATAAATAATTATATTTTATTTAAAATATGTCATCTATTTAAATTTGTAAAAATTTTATGATGGTAACATAATTAATTCTATAAAAATATGTATACATAGAAAACAATTAATTAAGTCAAATTAAAAGTCCTAATATAAGATAATAATATTATAGTTAAAACCAGCTCATTGTCGGCGTAATAATTATAATTGTAAAATAAAATAATGAAACTAATCATAATGATGATCTACAGACAAAACAAAAAAAATATTGTTCTATAAAAGTCATTAAGCAAAATTAAAACAATTTTAAAAACATTTTTCTTGTTGCAAAACTGTATTAAAAATTAATTACACTTTATATATTATCATATATAAATACTTGATGCGAATTAAGCTGCATGAATCAATTAATCACATTTGATTAATGCCCGAAATTTGGACTTGACCCATTAATTGAAAAGATCAGACGGAAAATAAAGTTTTTTAGAGTTTGGCTGCTGAAATGCATCCGTATAATCGGCCGATTTGACTGTTTTTTTAATACACTGATAAATACTCAATTAAGACCAAAATACTTCAAAGATTACTTTTCGGAGATGTATAAATTGTTCAATTTAAACCAAAAAATATATACGGAACGAAAGCAACACGCATAATAATATAATATCGTTACGTTTCAATGTCTATAACAATTTATCTATCTTCTCGAAAAAAAAAAAAAAAGGACGAAAAGACCAAGTCAGGGAAATTCAGGACATTTAGAGCTGTGGGTCCCATAATTAGCTGTATTCTACTTCTCCTCAATCCCCATCGACTCGTCGATCCAGTAAACCACTGCTAGTGCAAGGGGCTTTCCTGTGAAATTTTAGCCCTAGTCAACAGAAATTAATATTATTAAAGGACTTTACTGTAATATTTCAGTTTGACTATCTTGGCTGTTTAGTTGAATATTTTCTCCCTTGTTTCAGTGCACAACACGGAGATCGTACCGTCCAGTCGTTGGCTTTAATTGGCACTGCAACTGTACCAAGAAAATTAGATTTTTTTGTTACACACGGACTGTCCGTAGCAAGGGGATAAAAAATAATTAAATTTTTTCGGGAGTCAAAATTAATTTTTTAATATAAATATATTTTATATTTTTCTGAAAAATATATAATTATAAGGATATTTATTAAAAAAAAAACTGAGGGAGTAGCTGCCGCTGTAACTTTTTAGACCCGTCCCTGCAAAGTGCCACCGTACCTTAGGGTATAAACAGATAATGAAATATTTAATTTATCTATGATTCATTAAAAAAATAATAAAAGTTATCTGATCTGTATTTATATGTAAAGATATATGCATTCATATATGAAAATTATAAAATATGTGATTACATCGGTTGTTTGACTTGGCTTTTATGTATATATTATTCTTTTGCCGAATTGTCCGTGGGCTTCCCGTTTATGTATTGGAACTATAATTCAGACTTAACCTCCAAAATGAAAATATATTTAGAAAAATAATTTAATTTTTAAATAGAGATAAATATATCAACTAAAATGCAACTTCAACAAATATATAACATCGGATAATAACGATATTATTAAGTGGTAAATATTTCGTACATTGATTATTTTACTATTATTTTTTTAAATAATTATAAAATTACTTGATTTAATTATTATAAACATCCAAAATATTGAGTTTTCTAACTAGCTATCTAAAAAATGATAAAAAAAACTTTTGAAAAATATAAAATTTTGTCAAGAAGTAAATTTGTATGGAGATCATATTGGGTGGTTTTGGTTGATTATTTAGACTATGAAAAAAAAATTATGCATAACACAAAGCGATTTGTGCTATGCATACTTGCAGAGCACCATTGCCCAATTCATATATATTAATATTATGTTTTAGTAAAAAGATAAAAAATGTTGAACTATTAAATTACATTTGACAATTATAAAAATACAACAATTAAAGGCTTGATGACTTCATATGCCTTGGGGACCTATATTACAACACCTCTAGTAACATTAATTGAAGAAATTGAAAGGATGACTTGGTGGTGGTATTGCATTGGTGCCTTTTGCAGCACAACTGTTTCCTTGTTTATCAGTTTTCATAATGCCGTACACTGTTCAAATCACCATATAAGGACACAAATCATTCTAATAAATTTATCTAAAAATACATTTACTTCCCCCTTATATAGATGAAGAGCAAAATTTTCAAATCATCTTATACAACTATTCAGTTATTTGAACTTATATACAACATTCCTCAGGAAAATATATCTTTTAATTAATTGTACAAATGTACCTAGTTCAATAATAAAGAAATATCAAGTTACATTTGAGAAATATCATAATAATTAATTCAAAACACTCAATGGTGAGATTGATAAAATGTTACAAAATGTAGACTCTTTCGTAGTTTCATTTGAACTCACTAGTCCAAAAGGATGAATTAGTACCTGATTTTTTAGATCCTTAAGTGCCCGATTTTTAATCCAATGCTAAAGTCTCCGACACTAAATTATAATAATGATTTAATAAAATAATATTTTATATTAGTAGTCGCTTTTGATCAAATCAAATCTTAATGAATATCAATACAAGTCTAATTGGTGTTTAATTAGGGTGGTTTATGCAAGAGAATTTTATTTGACAGAGACGCTGAGCTACAACTATGAGAAATTGGGATAAATTGAGAAGAAAATAGGGTTTTCTGAACAAGTGAATTTTTAGCACAAGCAAACAAGGGTAAAATGGGGATCTAAAAATACAGAGGTGATTAGCATGAATTTAGCGATTTTGGGTGAAATTTTTATAATTTTTGGATAAAGCGATATATTAAAATAAATTGGAGAAAGAATATCAGGCTAATTGGAGGGCTGAGATTCAATCAAGAGACTTTTGTGGGTGCAACTTGGGGACAACACTTCACTGGGTGCAAACTGGGGACATAAAATAATGGAGACCAACTTTGGCGCTGGAAATGATTTTTGAAGGAGCAGATATTTGTGTAAACCCGGTGCACCATCTTTGTGTCTCATTAAACCTTACATGTGGGCCTGGATCACATGCACCCGACTCACCCGAAACTGCACTACCTCCTCCCTTGTGTTTCCCACTGACGTTGGGGCCCCACAGGGACAGAAACTGCCTCCTTCTTCCCTGTTGTTGTTCCTCCTCTGCTGAACCCGATTTCTAGCAAAATCAAACCCGAAAATGGAAAATAATTTTAATGGTAACGAAAAATTACAAATAATATACCGTTGGGAATCTCTAACCGAGGAGAATCCATTGAAGCAATTTATTTTGAAGATGGAGCACTGTACAACACCCGCATCAGAAGAGAAGTAAATTAGGTGTGAAATTCAATTTGATGATTTAAAGAGTAATCAAGTGAATTGGTGGTTCAGAGGGCTTTGTGTGGGTCCCACGATTCTGTTAAGGCAGTTACTAGCACAAGTTAGCTTCGTTTTGCATGACTTTTACTGTGGAATTGGTGTACCGGATTGTAAGTCAATGAGATAGGTCAATTCGTGCGGTGTTTGAAGAGGTAGGAGCAAGACAAAAAGAGAGAGGAAAGGAAGCTTAAGCTAGAGCAAGTTGGGAATTGAGCAATTAAGAGAAACACACACTCACACACTCACCATTGATCGTCAATTGTAAAGAGAGAGAGATTACGAGATTTAACAAGGAGTTCAATCAATTTGGATTACTATTCAAACTAGAGGTAATTTACAACATATTCATTGGTTCAATTGACATTTTCTTTGCATTTTCTTCTCTCTGTAACTGAGTTTAGAACATCTAACCTATGTTAGTTGGTTGATCAATTGATTTCTTTCTCGTTCTTATTGTTCTTTTCTTGAGAATTTGAGGTATTCTTTTATTTCTCTACTGTTTCTCCTTCGAATAATCTCAATTAGCACTAATTGATTGAATCCAGTGAGTCACTGGCCCAATCACAAGGTGATTGGTGAGCCTTTAGGCATGGATCACTCACAAACATCAAGAATCTGTGATTCAACTATTACTACATTGATTTCTCTTGTGATTTTTATTTTCTCAATGGATTTTTTTGCTTATACCCATATAATAGCTAAAAGGTGATGACTTCCTACCTTCTAATCATCTTAATTGTATAAATTTAATTGAGTAGATTAGTTATTTTTTATAACTTTAAGTGAATATACTGATTCTGACACAAATCAGTATATCGCTAAGGTGAATTAGTCACTTCAGTTGAAACCTCAGCGAGCCACTGGCCCCAGCTAAGACGTGAGCCTTTAGGCCTGAGAGTTGTCAATTGAGTATGCAAGCTCAATAAGCATCTCAGATTGGAAAGGAATCAAAGCTGGTACCAATCGGTACCGCACACCTCCAATACATGAGTGCTTTAACATAATTGACAATGAGCAAAAAATCTTCTACTCGCTTTAGATCATATCCATATACCAAGGCGATGCTTATTGAGCTTGCAATCGTCAATAACATTAATTGAATTCATCAAATTTGGTAAGAAACAACTCGGTACCAATCCCGATTGGTACACCTCAATCGGTACGACCGGACAGTGTTAACCATCGAATAGATCTCCGATTAGACGCCATAGAAGGACTCACTAAGGTAAGGCGATTCTAAAGCACTAGCCTAATCGGAAGTGAGGAGCTTCGATCATTGAAACCGCTACCTAGCACAGATCTTAAAACATCGATGAGTCAGAAACTTAAGAAGAGTTCTTTTGCACGATTATTGAAGCACTCACGAATCTTGAGAATCATCAAAGGACAAGATCTATCAAGAGTTAAGGGAATTAAAGTCTGGAAATATCTGAGCCCTAGATCTGTTAAACACGCATCTCATCTAAATCTGACAGCCCAAATGCAACCAAACATTTAAATAAAACTTTACACTAATCTCAGAACAATCTAGTAGTCCAGATGAAATACAACATTCTTGGGAATCGTTATATGATTTATTTAATCGTTGAACGATTTACAAAGCATTGGCAACACTTTGACCATGCTCTGATAAGTCAACACACTCTAAAGAATCGTCTTAACGATTCCTTCAATCGTTAGACGATTCGCCAAATCGTTGAACGATTCGCCAAATCATTGAACGATTTACAAAGCGTTGGCAACACTCTGACCACGCTCTGATAAGTCAATATGCTCTAAGGAATCGTTGTAATGATTCCTTAAATCGTTATACGGTTCATCATGTCGTTATAACACTTCACAAGACGTTAACAACATTTTGACCCCTGTTGACCAATTCCCTAACAAGTTTGCTATTTTTCAGATACGTTATAACGACATATTGAATCGTTATAACGACTCAACAAGTAATGACATATTTTGTTGATTGTTGATGACAACCTCTGAACTAGCCTGTCTAGAAACTCACTCTCAGATAAACCTGTCTTAATGTTAGACCATCCAGGAGCTCCCGAGTCTAATTTTGTGCACAAGCTAACCTTGAATCTGTGAGTCGGCTAGGTGCTCAGAACTCATGATTTAGTAGTGATCAAATATATTCACACAAAAGGGTGTGAAGTAACACGGTGATTTTTTGCACAAGTAATGCAATATCCAGAACAGCCAGTCGAGACAAGAACATCTCGATGCCCGTCGAAGAATGACCAAGACTATGACATTAGCACAAGCGAAAGAACATCACGATGTCCAAGGAGGTGATATCATGATGACTCTGTGTCATGAACAAGTAATTCATGACCAGTCAAACTAGTAAGATCAAACTAATATGTCGATAAGTTTGTCTTCTAGTCCAGAGGATCGAATCGTTCTGTAGTAAATTCATCCTCAAATAGTGGAATGAATCATTCTGTAGTAGGTTCTTTCACTGACACACGCCTCAATGTCAAGCTGGCTCAGCGCTTCAGGTTTGACTTTGTGTGCGGTTGTGTTCCTAGGTTTATGGATCTGCTTAGTGCTTGGAATCCATGATCTAGAAGATCAGTGAGAAGTACCATGTGGGCCATATCCGCCCTTCTCCTGATTCACCAACCTCAAGATCAACCGGCTTAGTGCTTCGAGTTGTATTTTGTGTGATTGGTTGTTGACTAGTTAAGATTGAACCGTTTTATAGTAGGTTTATCTTCTAGATCAACTGAGATTGAGTCGTTCTGTAGTAGACTCACCTCCCATCCCTCCGCAGAGATTAATCTGATATGTAGTAAGGTTATCTCCCGGAGCGGTAAAGATTGAACTGATCTATAGTAGGTTCATCTTTTCACCATCATATCCCACTAGATTAACCAATTGGTAAATCCAGGATGCTCCAATGATCCCTGATCATTGGAGCACGCGACCACTTGACTATTATTTAGCTATAATATTTGCTTCCCCCTTTCAAGATCTAGAGGTTCCTCAAGGTTAACAGCCCAGGATAATTAACGGTGGGGGCTTACGCCCGTCGAAATCTATAAGTACTCACAATCACTAAAAACTCCCTAAATGTGCATTCCCACATGCCTAAGATGACGGCACCAGTCGGCATCGACACCAAGAAAGTGCACGTTCAGTAGGGATCTCCGTGTCCTTCTTCCGCATCCCATCGCCACCAATCCGGCGGTGCGGAGCGCGCGAAAAAGGGTCGCACACATTAATTAAAACAATTATTGCCTGATTTTTTGAGAAAAACCGACAGTAATTATCATATTTAGTGCTGAATTTTTAATAAAAAATCGATACTAAATATTGTCGTATTTAGTCACTATTTTTAATTTTTGAAAATAATATATAAATATTAAATATTTTATTATTACTTTTACAGCTGATTTTAAAAATTAAAAATAGTGATTTAGAAAAGTTAAAACACTCCAAATTTTCATATGAAGAATTTAACAAGAGTTATAAATCAAAATTTGAATATCATTTGATATATTTTTTGACTAAGCATCATAGAGTGGCTCCATGCGTCTAGAAGCACGCTAACTTTACTATAGATTTTTTAATAAAAAAAATAGTACTGTTTGTTAAGTATATATTAAATAGTAACATGTTGTTGAACAATTACAAGTAAAAATCAAATATATATATATATATATATAGGGATTGACTACGGTGATTCCATAAGTATTTTAAATTAAAAAGTCTATTGCTCAAATTTTAAAATTTTGTGACTAGAATTTTAATTTAAATAGTTTACAAGATTTGTCATTTAATAATCTTATAGATTATCAATTTTCATCATGTTTAGAGTTAGTTTAATATGCTTAATAATTTTTAAAAAATGGCTCTAAAAATAATTAAAAATACTAATTTTTGAAGATCAAATATTATCATCTTTAAAAATCATTAAGCTAAGTAAACTAACTTCAAATATGATAAAAAATTGATAATCTATAAGATTATGATATTAAAATAATTTAACCTATTTAAATTAAAATTTCGGGTATAGAATTTTAAAATTTGAGATGTAAGCATTTGGTCGAAATGCTGAAATGCTTATGAAATCACTATAGTCGATCTCTCTCTCTCTCTATATATATATATAGAGAGAGAGAGAGAGAGTTATACTATTGTTAGTCATTTTTGTACTTCATGTTGTATCTTTCATTCTTGAATTTAAAACATCGATCCAATTGTTCAAAGTGTTCTTTATATTAAAATATATGTCGAGAACAAATTTTATATATTTTAGAAATTTTTTTCTAATTTTTTTAGGAGTATAAAATGTATTGAGTTTATGATATTAAATAATAATTATTTTCTAACCCTCAAAAAATAGGAATTTTTTTAAAATATAAAATTTATAAAATAAAAATTTGTCTCTAAATATATTTTAATATCGAGAACACTTTGAACAGTTGGATCGATATTTTAAATTCAAAAATGATAGATATGGTGCAAAGTATAAAAAAATATTTTGTATTTCATGACTTTGATAGCATAACTCTATATATATATAGAGAGAGAGAGAGAGAGAGTTACTATTGTGAAAACGTTTATATTTCAGTCGATATGCAAACAGATCAAAAATTATACTTTAAAATCTCAAAAAACTTTAATTTATAATTTCTATTAAATTCTTTATATGAAAAACTTATGGGATATAAAAATTTGTAGTGTTTTGAATTTTTAAGTCAATCTTTTGAATTTTTTAAAAAAATAATACAAACATTGAATGTTTATTATTATTTTTAGAGTTATTTTTTTCAAAAATTCAAAAGAGCGGTTTAAGAAACTCAAAATATTCTAAATTTTTGTATACCATAAGATTTTCATATGAATAATTTAATGGAAACCATAAATTAAAATTTTTGAGATTTTAAAAATATAGTTTTGGATTCGTTTGCATATTGGCTGAAATGCAAACGTTTTCACAATAGTACTATATATATATATATATATATATATATATATAAACTATGTTATGGTGCTTCACGAAGCACCATAGATGCAGTGCTTCAAACTCAAATATTTAATTTCAAACTAGATATGATTGATCTGAACAAATTTCAATAAAAATATATTAGTAAGCTTTTTATATAAAAATATATTACTTGATGTAAGCCAAAAATAATGATGTTCTCTCCATCCAAAAAATAGCAAACCGATTCAAAAAAATATAAATTTTTGGCTCGCTAATATATTTTCATATGAATATTAGATATTTGAGTCTATTTTTGCTTCGCGAAGTCACCATAACATAATTCATATATATATATACATACATATATATATATATATATATATATAGAGAGAGAGAGAGAGAGAGAGAGAGAGAGAGTTGGTCTATGATGCTATGCATAACATAAATCACTCATGTGCTATGGATCGATTCATCATTTTTAAAGGTAAAATGATCGATCCGGACCATACATAATGATTTTCATATGAATATCTCGATGTAGACCAAATTTTATATTTTTTAGAATTTTTTTTACTATTTTTTAAGATAGTTAGAAAATTACTTGATTTAGTTATTATAAGTCATTCAAAAGAGATGATTTTCTAACTATCTTAAAAAATAGTAAAAAAATTTAAAATATAAAATTTATCCTACGTCGAAATATTCAAAAAAATTATTTTGTACAGTTGAATCGATCATTTACACTTTGATAATGAAAAATTGATTCATAGCACGGGGGCGATCCGTACTATGTATAGCATCATAACCTAATTATATATATATATATATATATAGACTATGTGTGTGTATTTACATTTGAAAATATTTACATCTCAAATTTTATCGTAATACGTCTGAAATTCAAAATTATCATTCTCATTAAATTCTTCATATCAAAATATTAGGGGATACAAAAATTTGGGGTATTTTGAGTTTTTTAAGTATTTGTTTTGGATTTTTGAAAACCAGCACTAAAATAATAATAAAATATTCAATTATTGTTGTTGATTTTCAAAAATCCAAAACAAATACTTAGAAAACTTAAAATATCCTAAATTTTTGTATCCCTCAATATTTTGATATGAAAAATTTACTGAGAATGATAATTTTGAATTTCGAATGTATTATGATAAAATTTGAGCCGTATGCATTTGGACTCGAAATGCAATTATTTTCACTATAGTCTAACTATATATATATATATATATATATATATATATATATAGTAAAGATACCGTGAGCTTAACTCAAAAAGTATATCAAATCATCTCCAAATTTTAATTTTTTACTCTCATTAAATTTTTTATATTGAAATCTTGTGGGGTATAAAATTTTAGGATGTTTTGTGTTTTCTCAGTTGCTCTTTTCAATTTTTGAAAATAATGTACAAACATTGAATATTTTATTATGATTTTTAGAGCTAATTTTCAAAAATTAAAAAGAGTGACTTAGAAAATACGAAACATCCCAAATTTTTGTACCCCATAAGATTTCAATATGAAGATTTTAATGGGAGTAAAAATTTAAAATTTGGAGATGATTTAATATATTTTTTTAGTTAAGCTCACGTATATTCACTCATATATATATATATATATATATATATATATATATATATATATATATATATATTGTTTTACTACGTTAGTCGTGAAGTATAAAATATTTTTATATTTCGCATCGTATCTCTCTTTTCCGAATTTAAAATACTGATCTCACCGTTCAAAGTATTCTCCATATTAAAATATGTTTGGAGAATAAATTATATATTTTTTGGAAAAAAATTTCCAATTTATTTGAGGGGTTGAAAATATATTGAGTTTATGATTTTCAATAAGAATAATTTTCTAACCCTCAAAAAATAGAAAAAAAAATGATCTTCAAATATATTTTAATATGGAGAACACTTTGAATGGTAGGATCGGTGTTTTGAATTCAAAAATAAAAAATACGACGTGAAGTATAAAAATATTTTATATTTCACGATAAACCGTAGCATAACTCATATTTTACACACACACACACACACACACACACATATATATATATATATATATATAACATAATCATACAAAAGTATAAAAAATAAAAGTAACTAATTAAAAAGATACATCATAGCTGATACTAAATAGTATGATGAACACAAATTTAGAATATATAATTTCTAACTATAAATCTTAAAAATAATAATAAAATAGATTCTCAAAAATCAAACGCATTTTTAATATATATATATATATATATATATAACATAATCATACAAAAGTACAAAAAATAAAAGTAACTAATTAAAAAAATATATCATAGCTGCTACTAAATAGTATGATGAACACAAATTTAGAATATATAATTTCTAACTATAAATCTTAAAAATAATAATAAAATAGATTCTCAAAAATGCAAACGCATTTTTAAGGCCTTAGATATGTTTTTTGACTAAAAAATCACTATAATGGCGTGAGCACTTAAACTTATAGATCTCATTATAATTTTTTTGTGTCCATATAAAATGCTTCGATCAGAGTTTTTATCAAAAAATTATGACCATTTAAATATGAGAATATCTCGATTTTATTTTTCCCTTCCGATCTCGTCTCCACTCTTTATCTATCTCTTATTTATCTATTAAACTATTCTTAATCTAAGTTTTAAAAATGAATTGAAGGAGAACATGAAGTAGAAGAAGAGAAGATTATATATTGAAAGACTTGTTTAATTGGATGGGAAGCCTCTCCTGGTGCAAATTTCTTATGGAGATCTCCGCAGGGAAAATTTAATGGCTCATTTTAATCTTTACGACTGTAGTAAATCTAAACACAAATTTAATGCATGGGACTGTTCATTATTGTTAAATTAAAATTGTTGATTGGTGATTGGACGGATGAAAATGAAAGAACCACACAACTCTGTAGAGAAAACTCTCTAGAGGATACCGATTATGTTCAATTAGGAGCGTCAGATGGAGCCGAGAATGAACGATGGATGCAATAAAAATTCATAATTCATGGGTTCCTTATTCTTTAAATTACTATTGATTGAAAGTTTCATTATTGAATTTATTAAAAAATTGACACTGATTGATTTTGAATATATTAGACAGGAAAATATAATTAATGTTGATTTTTTAACAACCAGTACTAGATTTTGGTTGTAGTAAATAATTTTCATTGTTATATTTATTAATTTATAAAATAATTATAAATAAATTTAATCTTTTATTTGGGCATGTTAAATATAGGATTTTAAGCTTCAAGAAAATAATAATGAATTCGGATTAGAGTGCATGAAGATCTCAAGAATGAAGTTAGGTTAAATTAGATTTATAATAAACAAACGTAACTAAAATAATCTTGAGATCAAAATAATAAAATAGAGGTATTTTATCCCAATCGTTGCAACGAAATCCATAATCGTATAAAAAACTCCAGGACAAATCCCTCTCACATCTTTCATCCGCCGCAACGGTTAATCTCGCTAGGATTAGCATGACCTAATCGTTACAAGTGTTATATAACCGTTGCAACGGATTTTACCAATTTCATGTCTATTTTGCTACACAACTATATATATCAACTTCTTTCTCTTCTAAATTGACGAAATTAATAGATATATCTTTGAGAAACCCTAAATTTCATCTATTCCCTTTCCTAGACTTCTGTCTAGTTGAGTTTGATCTCAAGAATACTTTGCTATACCTATATAAAGTGAGATCGAGAGATCCTTTAGTAAGTTGTTTGTTTGTGTCTCCTTCGTGAGATTTAGAAGTGTTATCGTCGACTTTGAATTGGTGACGACTATAATGTTTACTTGGTATAAGGAATCAAAGGTTCACAGTTGTAAGAACAATTATGTTTTAGTGACTCGACGTGATCGATTGTTGTGATTGTGGGTCCCAAAGATGTAGACTTTTCATAGTCAAATTCTGTCAAATATTGTCATCTCTTTCTTATCTTATCTTAATTTTATTAATACTTTGGTTAGAATTTAATACTAGAATCTTATAGAAAATAATTTTCAATAGAAATTTGTCACTAAAATGATCAGTGTCAGATTTTCAGCAGAAATCAGACAATAAAATGTTCAGTGCACAAAATTATCATTAATTTTGATAGTAATGTTCATTTAAATTTTTTAATTATCAATGCACTTTATTTGTATTATTGTTCATCAGATAATGATCGATTTCATAAGATCTGGACTTAATTAGTTATCGAAATACCATCAATCGATAGATTTTTCGTTGCATGATGTATGTATATGGGGTTTGATGAAATGATCATATAATGTTAAAAATATATGAAAATTTTATAGAAATGATATTTTATCAAACTTTAATGCATCGTTGCGGTTGGATTTCATAGGAATAATTAAATCATCGAAGAGATATATGTAAGTTTCATTGAGATGTCATTATTTATGAAAGAATGAAGATATTTATGTTTTTTTAATTATCGTATGTACCGTGAAGTTTTTAGTATTTGATAAAATAATTATGTTGATAAATATTTCATCAAATTTGAAGTTGGTATGATGGTTGATCCAACAATAACAACAACAATAACAACAACAACAAAGTCTTTAATCTCAAATAAATTAAGGTAAACTAGAAATGAAACTCAATCAGAAAACATAAGATCATTAGCGCGGAGAGAGGAGTAAAAAATATGTCATAAACAGCTATTCGATTTTGAGTTTTGTATCGTAAATAATAACCGTAGGTTTTGTCCATCTAACCAAACTTTTGGAGCTGACTTGATCGCCTAATTAATCTGGCTTGATTGATAGGTGGTAGCCACAGCTAGTGTAAACGAAAACACCATACTTCCTCAAAGCTGAGCCACAAAAGGGGTGTAGAATCTGAAAATGGTTCTCTTTGCATTGGACCCATTTAGACAAGTAGTCTACACCGACTGGCAAAAAATTTCACTAATTTTTACCGGACTATGATATGAAGTCCCCACATGACAAAGGGTTGTTTTCTGAGCTTTAGAAATTTTTCTTTTCTTTTTTTGGGTTACCTTTTTTTCTTTTTTTTTTTTATATTAATCAACGGCTAAAATAAAATTATTCTATAATAAAAGTTCTATTAATTATGAAATAAAATGAATTATTGGGATACGATAACTTATCGGTTGCTGATCAGTTAAAAAAATTACTTTCAAATATCATTATATATATATATATATATATATACAAATGTCATATTTCTAAATTGTACGGTTAGAACTAAAAAAATATAATTAGTGTCGAATTTTTATAAAAATCCAGCGCTGATTGAAATCTCAAATTTCTAACAGAAAAGACAACAAAAGCAACACTAGAATTTTCACACTTTTAGTGACAATTTTTTACAAAAAAAAACGTCACTAAAATTTTGTGACACATTAGTGTCTGATTTTTTATAAATTTTAGTATCATTTTTTATAAAAATCCGACACTAATACTACAATCAAAATTTACAATGATTTTTTATACTTATAGTGTCGGATTTTTATAAAAAAATGTTATACTAAAATTTTCTGATATATTAGTGTCATTATTTTCATAAAACTTAATATTAAATTCACACTTTTGATATCGATTTTTTTTTTATAAAAATTCGTCACTAATTTGTAGAATATCGGTATCGGATTTTAAATCCGACACTAAGGGAGCTGATTCACCATTTTGGACCGGTGACTGTAAAAATTATGAAGTCTTGCTTTTTTATGAAGATATCATGCGTTCATGTTATACCCGTAGGAAACATCTATCAAGATGACGAATGTTAGTCCATATTGGTCGCCCAGGTAAAAATTTTCCATTAGTCCATTACATGGTTTATCCTTCTTTTTTATGCTTGAGTCCCACTAAAATCGGTTTTATAATAACCGGTTCTATTTGATTTAATTAAAATCGGTTGTAAGAAAACCGGTTCTAAAATTTTTGTTTTAGAACCGGTTTTAGTAAAACCGGTTTAAATGATTTAATTTTTTTCCAAACTTTAAATGATTTAATTTTTTTCAGGTGTGTAATTCCAAACTTTAAATGATTGTTATATAAGGCCTTACGCTATTATTTCATTTTTTTTCTTGCAACATTTTAGAGTCCAAACCAGCCAAGCGGTAAAGAGTGCGGTTATTATGTTAAGAAATCGACGCATAATATAATAACTACATATTCTAGCAACAAAAATTTACCACAGGTATAAAAAATAAACTTCATATTAATCTTTAATTCTTTTACATATTTATTTGCTTAATCAAACTAATGAAATTTTAATTTTTTAATAGGCTATCAACCCAGCTCCTCAATCTTATTCACGGGAAGATATCGAAGAAATTAAGGAGATGGTTGTAAATTATATTGCATCTAATATTTGATAATTTGTTTTATGTTTTTTTTCTGTTATTTGTAATGTTTAGTTACTTATATATTTGTTTGTGATATTGATCAGTAATTTAGTGAGTTATATTAGTTTATTTGTGTTATATTTTTATATGTGTTTGTTTATATATATGGTGGTATATGGACCAATCACGTAAAAACAGAAAATTTATTTTTAATTCTTTTTTTTCTGGTAGTGCCATATGATTTTCAAAATAAAAGGGCAGGTTTTATATCAGACAAGAGTGAGACACAATTTTAAATCAATAGTTGCATTTTTTTTTAATATCATCTTGAATTATATATTTTTATTCGGATTTTTACTGTGGAATGAGTCTATACTTTTCAATGCCAGATCATAACAGTAGTGCCTTATGTGGCAGGTTACTGTCCATCTCCACTAAATAATGCTACCAGACGAGTAACTGCACCAGGTAAATGCGCATGGCCATAGATTCGTATAAGATCTCGGTAAACGGTGCACATTAGTTGTCCCTGTTAGTGTTTCGTATAGATGTGTGCATATCTTCATTTGTGAGAATATCCAATTTAATCATTAAAAGTAATCAATCATATTGCTGTGAATTGTTGATTTTCTCATTCACAAATCTCTAGCCAGTTAAATAGAAAATTAAAACAAGACAATTCTAATGGAACTAACAAAGGGAGTAATTGTTAATTAGTTTTTTTTTCTTCCAGCTTTAATTTTATATTTAAAGAAAACAGAACTCATGATAATATTTGATGCGTAGAAGTAAACTCCATAATTTAATTACCTCCGCAGTTGTCCTTCTATTTTCTAGCACAGAGGCAAGAGAGTGCAAAAAAAAAAAAAAAATGGGTTAATAGGTTATTGAAAAATTGAGAGGATGACCCATTATTTGAATGCTATCATGGATTCATGATACAAAAAGTTGTTACTTGGCACTACATCATTTTATACCTATTCCAAATTAATCATACCGAAATTGCAATTTTCAATTGCGTTACTATAGCACGTGAGTCTTTAGATCCGATTTCAAGGCCTAATTCTTTGTCATTTTTTTTCGAAAATAAACCGTTTAAAAATTTAAAGTAGTAGCATAATTATTATTATTTTTTGATAAAAGGTAAAAATTTGCCAGTTCCATTAAAAATGAAACAGTTAACTTACAGTAGTAGCATAATTTGGAAGGGTAGCTTGATAATGACATGAAGGTAGTTCTCATATGGGCCACATATGTTCCATTATTGCTGTATTGAAAGAGAGACGGCAATTCCATTTCATATATATGATGTAAACCTATGAACATCAAGGTGGTTACAATAAATGATGGTATTCTCAAGAGGGAAAAGTGGATGTACACATGTACGCTCTCTACGTGGATTTTTGTTAGCAATAATCTCAGCTAAATTTGCATGGCAGCATCTTGAAAAGTTTGGAGTATAACGGTGCCAATTAAGAGACCATGAGATGAAATTGTGGTTTGCATCATTTTATACGTCCAATTTTGGAACCTAATTACATACGAAAACAGGACGTCAAAACTGATTCTGTTGGGCAAAATTTCTGGTAGCAAATAAAAATAGGTACGAGTTTTTCACTGTTTAATTTATCATTGCAAAATCAAGTTTGAACTGATTCTGTTGGGCAAAATTTCTAGTAGCAAATAAAAATAGGTACGAGTTTTTCACTGTTTAATTTATCATTGCAAAATCAAGTTTGAACTTAATTATTCTTAATAATTATTATAATAATTCTAGCATACGTCCAAATTTAAGAAATATTATTTAAAATTAAAAAATTATACAGTTGTTTAAATTAATTAGATATGGTGTCACTACAATAGATCCTGGATTTAATAACGATTTTTAAACCCCTTTAACAATGATTCTCCAACCATTATTAAATTGGGTGTTAGAAAAAGTATAAACAACCGTTGTTAAAAACGCGTTGTTAAAACCATTTTTGGAAGATATTTAACATTGGTTCTTAACTAATAACCGTTGTTAAAGGATCTTTTAATAATGATTATTAAATAAAAATCGTTGTTAAGCAGTCCTTTAATAACGGTTCTTAAATGAAAAATATTGTTAAAGGGTCCTTTAATAACGATTCTTAAATAAAAATTATGGTAAATGGTTATTTAACAACGGTTATTAATTAAAATTATTTTTAAAGGTACCTTAGCAACGGTTATTTATTAAAAATAAATAAAAAACTTTAGCAACTGTTTTTAACTAATAACCGTTGCTAAAAGACCCTTTAGTAATGGTTATTAGTTAAAAATCATTGCTAAAAGTTTTTTTAAATTTAACTTTCTTTAAAAGGTGCGAGTCATATTGATATTGAGTCGTATTGATTAACATTTAACAGTAACAATAAATATGGAATCATATTGATTATATAGGAACAAATATTGTTATATATTATTCATTCAATAATTAATATGGAAGAAATATAATTATTCATGAAATGAAAAAATTATTTATTCAAAAAATACATACATCTTGCTCATACAATAATATAAAAACCTATATAATTTCTAAGAAAAAAAAGAACAAAAAAAACTTCAAATGCATTTTTGAGCTTAAATATGAGGTTTTTTTACTCCGAAAATGATGATAATGGCGTAAGATGTTAACACTATAGATCTCGTCATTAGCTTTCCGTGGTCGCGTAGAACGCCTCAATCGGTTTTCCTATAAAAAGTTATGACTATTTGAAGTTGAGATGGTCGGATTTCAGTTTTTATTTCTTTTGTCTCTCTTTTCTCTTCTTTCTTTCTTCTCTCTCCGTCTCTCTCTCATCTCTCTTTTTATATATGAAAACAGATGAAAAGGGATTGGTAATCCGTGAGATTTCAGTTTTTAAATTTTCATTTTTGGAACATTGGATTGGAATTAACGAACGGTGAGATGGGTAATTCGTGAGAGCAAATGTTATTGGTTGGAGAAAAAAAAATGTCATACCCAAAAAAGCAGCAGAACCATTTAGCAACTGTTCCTTGAAGGAACCGTTGCTAAACGCACCATTTAACAACGGTTCTAAGTACATAACCGTTGTTAAAGGCAGTATTTAACAACAGTTCCTTCAAGGAATCGTTGCTAAATGATTCTGTTGCTTTTTTGGGTTATGGGAGTCTATTTTAATAATATTTTTTTATTATAAATCATTGTTAAAGAAGTTCTCAATATTATAATGACACCACTGAGCTATTTAGCAATGGATTTGATATATAATCAATATATAATCATTGTTAAATGGGTGTTGTCTAAGTTCATTTTATGTTGTAATGTGTTATTCAAATGTAAGTACATTTAGATTTTAATTGACCGTAATCACTAAACTCTATCATTAATTTTTTAACTTTTTCATAAACGCTAAATTTATTTTAAATCGGTGATAATTTGATGTGCAACTTTAATTTTCTAATTTGCAAAAAAAGTATTGAAGATCATATCGAGTAAATGCATTGAAAGTTGGATATAATTAACTACCCTAATTACAGTTACAGAAATGATAGCATCAATAACATGAAAATATAATGATAATTAATGGTGATGGTGGTGATCGTGATGACAACGGTGTCGATGTTAATAACGGCGATGATGTGTAATGCACTTAGAGGGTCATCATATATACCCAGGGGCAGATCCAGTAATAGATAAGCCCAAGCCAGTGCTCGGGCTTAATCTCAAAATTGATTAAAAGAACTTGTAATTTGTTCTTTAAACTAAAGCTAATATATATAATAAAATATATAGGAGTGCCAAGGCTTGTAAAAAAAATACTCTAAGCTTTAGGTTATCCTTGCATATGAAATTATGCTCAGGCTTCTTTAACGGTTTGAATCCATCAATGATCATACCCCTAACCTGTTATGCATTAATACTTAAAAAAATAAAAAATAAAAATACCGATTTAAACTACTTATATCCATCCTCTTTACAAGCAACGCGGAAAATGAATTCATAGTCTCTGTAGTTACATTTGTAGAAAATGAAAAGATTGCTAATTATCTGACGCAATTAATTTGACATAATAATTTTTTTCTTAGTATAGCACTAAATTTTATGAACTTTAAGAAAATTCTTAGCACAATAATGCTCGTAAAAAAATTAAGATTAATAGTTCTTAGGATTCACTGCTTGAATTTCAAGTTTTACATATTAATGCGAAAAATAAATATTACTATATTTAAAAAAAAAAAACACTTTTTACTCTTATAGAAATGTATGACATATTGACATGGCAACGCTCCACTGGACACCATTAACCATTTTGCAGATAAGTTAGAAGTCACGTGTGTGTTTATTTGCAATCAACCATTTAGAACTTTTTAATACTATGGTAGAAAACAACATGTCTTTTCAGAGGAATGACTTGTGAGTTGCGAAGTAGCAGGTCATGGGTTGAAACTTGAAAGGGCAGAGGCTTAAATTACAAATTTGTGGTGTCATAAAAATATTATTTTTTAATATGATATAAGAAAGCTTCAAGCCTTCAACCCCTTTCAGCCTTTCTTGCTCCGTGTCTCACTCCGACCTTTTAGGGTTACACTTCTCACATTTCACTTTAGTACATGTTCCCCATATTCCCAGTGAACTAAGGGAGGTATGTTATTAATATGCTTTTGGATTAAATGCCTTCAACTAATGCGCATATTTATTAGTACAAGGTCAAATAGTCAATGCTAGAGAAAGTAGAGGAGGTGGCAAAAGAATGAGGGACTTTCTAAGGTAATCCAAATAAAAAAGTATTCGAGGGATGAGTGCACAAGTGAAATAATATTAATTGTTCGTCATTTTTGTGTAGGGTAAAAAGAAAACACTATAATTATACTCCTTCCATTTAATGATACTACAATGAAATAAATGCCGAAATATGCTGAAGAATCCATATTACCATATACCATTAAATACGTAGGAAGTATAGAATACATCAAAGGCTTTCCATATCTACGTTCTAAGATGACTGAAGATTTATTACTTGCATATTCTACTGACCCTGCAAATCCAACTAAAGTTCAAGAAATAGAATATAAAATGTCGCCAACAAAGTGGATTGTTATGAATGTTTGGTGCAGTTTGGCTTAATTATGGTTTCACTGTTACTGAGAACAATCACTGTAACCCGAATGATTGTATCCAACTTTTCATGAAGTTGATATTTCGAATTCTAAAACCGAAAAATGCATATACGAAATTACCAATTCGAACGTGAACAAAGAAAAGTAAAAGTGAAAAAGCAAAAGGCCATCTAATAACATTACCACCAATTTAAGTACCCTTTTTAAACTACAGTAAAGCCATACAAGCTGAGAACTGAACAAACTATTTACATTAAGTTAGATTTCCTAATGATAGCCAGTGATGCATGTATATAGAAAGGATAAGAGAGGATATGGTCCAGGCTATTGAGACAAGCATTCAAGAGACCAATTAAGTGCTGTGCTGAGTAAATGCTCCTATTAGCAGAAGAAGACAACATTCAGGGCACAGTTATGGGAGGGGGCACAATTAGCTGACACAAATCAGGCAATCAATCTCTGCAGGACCGCATAGATTACCATCATCATCAATCCAAAAAAGAAAAAGGAAAAGATGGAATCAGGGCGTAGCTTACTAGTCAGCACTACAAGTATCCATTGTACGCCATATCTACTTGTCAAAGGGGGGAAATAAAATGAAAGAAAATATAAGACAAAAAAACTACACTAAAACCACCAGTCCATTGAGTTTACATATAATTACACTCCACTCAAGTCTCTGGTATTCATCTCTCCAAAGATAAATTGATCATCTTCTGATCTAGTTGCACCCACCTGTAACATGGAACTCAATTGAAATAAACAAAATATTTGCTGATGAGTAAAGCATATGCACAATCCATTATTAGACTATAATACAGGGCCGAAATGTGAATTATTAAATGCTAATTTGATTGAACAGAAGAGTGTGTTCCACAATTATTTATTGCATCATAGAGTTTTATAAAAGAACTTCCTGTCTCATCGTTTGAAAGAACATACCTTATTTGGAAACAGAAAAAAGTTTGATTGTTGGTTGGATTATCCATTTCTGACTTAATAATTTGGATGACATAGGCCAATGCCCCTAACTAACTTAAAGGGACCGGTTAAAAATAAATAGAAAGAGGAAACCGGTGAATATAATTTATTTTAAGAACCTCTCAGTGCTCTCAGATATAAATCTTTAACAAATTCTGTTCTACCAAAATGGTCAAGAATGATAGCATGAGCTCAGTTTTAGATTTGCCAATAAAGAAGAATAATTTGCAATTTCACAAACAAACAGGAGCTTTCTTGTTTCCTTAAAATCAAGTATCTTGAGGTCATATAAGGCACAAATGCTCTACCCATGATGAATAAAAAAAGTTAACAGGAAAAAAGTAAGATAACAGTACACTGACAAATTTAGTTTAAAGATAAATTTGCCATTATTATATGATAAAGCCATGGACTAATTTTTACAATCATAGTGCTAAAGAAAACCTGGAGGAGCTCAGTATTGAATTTGTCAACAGAAGAGAGACAATTTGCAATTTAACAAAAAGTAAGGGTGTTTCTGCAAATTTCCTTATAATTATAAATAAAAGAGAGTACCTCATCATCTTCCTCACAGGGTTGGGATGGAGGGATGACGACGGTACTGGGTCGATGCTCATCAGACGATGCCTCACCTGGTACCACTGAAGCACCACATGCAGAACAGGATGTGCCAGCTAACATCACCTTGTATTGGTTGTTTTCTGCAATTAATTTCTTGTTCTCAGCCTTCAGCTTGTCTATTTCAGCTCTCAGTTTTGTGTTCTCCTGCCACACAAACTGGTTCTGTACAAAAGCACAAAGAAAGTTCTGAATGTCAGGTCCAAGCACAAGATCAAATAAAAGCCTCTGTATCGGAACCAAGTAGCATATCAGCAGTTCCAATGTTTTTGCATATGGTTGATGTGTTACAACATTGCATGAGATTTCAATAAACAATTTGAAGATAAGGGACTAATAAGCTTGTGCTATTCGCTCTAAAAGAACATTAGCTATTTGCAAAAGCAATCAAACCAGCATGTGTAGGTTAGAATTGTGATATCATACAAAACAAGAGAAAACTTTAAAGGTCAGGTCTAAGCACAGAAATGAATTTGTATATTAGAACAAAGACTTTGTTCACCCCTGTCACTGCTACTAATTATAGACATCAAATGAAATATGCTTATATATAAAGAATATAATTATCAAAGTGCACCTCCAAGATTGTTTACATTTTCAGATACAGTTCGATGCCCAACTACACTGATGAGGTTTTAGTAAATCATACAAGGATAAGAGGCTAAAGGTTGGTGCTATTCAAGTTAATTTCAGAATTTATCAGCTATTTGCCTCAAGTGATAGAATCAGTATGTACAGGTCAAGAGTTGTCCACATCTCACAAAATGGCATATGAATACATACCTTAAGCTGGGTCCGCTTGTTCTGGAACCAGAACTTGACCTGAGAGGGCTCCAAGCCCAAATCCCGGCTCAGGTCCTCCCTCGCCTTATCATCTGGGTGTGGGTTCTTTATAAAATATCTATAAAGTAAATAAGAAACATAAAAGGCAAATTAACACATGAACCTTAATGTGCATCAGTAGACACATAAACAACCTAAGCTAGGTTCAAATAACAACAATGTTAAGTTGTTAACTATCCCGACTTATAAATTCTCTCTGATCCTAGCGGTGCATTGCTTGGGGAAGTACTCAATTGTTATCTAAAGATACAGCAATGCTTGGTCTTTGACACAACATAAACAAGCGAAAGCAATAAACAAAGAGAAGTAACTTGAAGATAAAAAAAAAGTAGAAGATATTGGGAAAAAACAGAAAGGAATAAGCAATTTGTGTTGATATTTGGTAAGAACAACCAGTAAACAAAAGAAAAAAAAAAGGACGGTGAACAAAATGAAATTTCAACAATTTCAACTAGGCCGTAATAGCAGTTGATACCACAAAAAAAAAGTACCAAAAGGAAAAAGATGATCTCAATGTAAGTTTTTTTTTTCAAAAAAGAAAAGAATAGAAACTTATTGTCATGCCAGGTAATTGACCCACAATTGAGAAAAATATTCCAAGTATCTTGAGACACGACATTAAGTATTGAATGATGAGCAAAATTGAAACATCAGGGAAACTCTCTCTGGTTCTTTCATTGAAAGAAGCAACTACTCAAGAATACAACCACTTCAAAATTGAATTGAATATTTTCTGAATATAATTTGCTTTTCTCATTTTTGATTTTGTGTTTGTTTCTTGCATGAGCAGAAGCAAATTCTGTAAATGGGCCTCACAGCTTAGAGGCCTCTTGTTGACATACTTAATATTGTCTAGGAGCAGTTCATCTTTTTACACACGTGAAGAAAGAAGAGGGGGTACAACTTACGGCGGTGTAAGCCCCGACATTTCACAGTAACTCCAAAATCTTTCATTCAGATGACCCTTATTGTAAGCTTAAACTGAAGTACAAGAAGAACGGTGCATCAAAAAAATCAACCAAGTAAACTGTAGGCCCAGCATTGATGTATGGAGTGGGGGTGGGGGGCAAAGGGACAATCATAATATTAAATTAGAATGTGCCTACTGGCTATCATCTTGTATATCATACGCTTCAAACGTTAAACACATTTCTCTATTCAATATAATAACCTCATTAACAAGTAATAAAAACAAAATTTTCTTCACATCTCAATTTAATTAGGGTTTCAATAATCTGAATTCATATTTATCACTAATATAATTGCTATAAGCTACATTCAAAAGAAATAAAACAGAAAGAAATACTCAAGGTTTATCCCTAGTTTTATATCTCAAAGTATTCCTAAGAACAACTAATACCTTCAATCTGGATATTATCAATCTCTTTGATGACCTGAGCTGACAGTTGTTTACTCGACCAACAAATCTCTTCCTTGCAATTTCAATTTACTGTTGCGGGGACAATAGTTGCAAGCAATGGAAAGAAAGAATGGACTAGTTAGCAACTTTGATGCTGCCCTTTAAAGGTTATTTTGCATGTCAAATATTTCCTTTTAGAGAAAATGCACTAGATGTGTCATGAAGGGAAAGAAAAATGAACTTGGACTTCTAACTACGGATAGGCTTTCTAAATTGTACTTGGCCTGTTAACTAAACTTTGAATTAAGTTCTTGTTAACGCAGTGCATGAGGGGACAGGGGAGAGGGACCACCCTGATGGTCATGAAAATAATCTTCCTATGGAGAAACACAGGATTGATTTCCACAATATGTACATAAATAGAAATTGATCATGGTAAATAGGGCCCTAATTTGCAAAAATCAAACGACTTTCTCCAGTCAGAGTTACTTATATGTTCTTTTCTCCAGTCTTCTATGTTAACAAGTTAACTAGGAAGCCTAATCTTTCCAAAATGAATGAAAGCCGGTATCCCATTAAGGATGCTTCTACAAAAAATAAAAATAAATAAATAAGAAGCCTAATGGAACACTGGAACTGCCCTAAATCCAATATCTCACCAAATAACGTAATTAACGTTACAAAAAAAAAAGACATTGGTGCAGTTACTTTTCCAAGGAGTACCGCATTAACAATACTTGGTTAGATTAATCCAAAACAAAAGGATAGATAAGCCTTACGATTCCAGCTCCTGAATTTGATGGGGTGTATGACGCTTGAACCTCCTCTTCCTTCCTCTTGGGTTCAGACTGGAGGTTTGATCCGGATCTTGGTTCAAGTCTTGATCTTCACTCCCGGATCTAGCATCCGACGAGACTCCGACTCCGCCACCACTTGCAATTCGCTTCACAGCCTCCGTCGCCGCAGCAGTGGCTGCCGGAGGCGGCGTTCCAGACAGCTCCGCGGCGCCAGCTGGAGGGGACGCGCCGGGAGGGACGACGAGGAGGTAGTAGGCGAGAGAGGGGTTCTGATTTGGGTTTTGGGAGGAATTGGAATCGTTAGTGGTGCTTTCCTTATCTTTCTGTTTCTGGGTTTGTTTCTGTTTTTGCCTCCTCGGCTCCATTTTCTTGGTTTTCGCTTTCCTCTTCATTTTTCTGGTGGAAAAAGGGAAAGGGGGATGCTGGATGGGACGGTAATGGGGGAATTGCCTCTTCCACTTCGAGCCGGGGATGAGATGCAGAGAGCACCACTGGAAAAAGGTTTTTGCGGGTTCTTTTTCAAATAGACCTCGTCCTTTAGATTTATTTCATTCACGATTAATGAGTTTGCTAAAAGAGCAATCTCTGTACTTCAGTAGTTCAGTTACTTTTCATCTCTATATACTGTGCCTGCAGCAGCCCAGCGCTGATAACTCATTAGAAAACAAAGTGTTTTTCTTTTTTATGTACCCACTTTATATTAGAGGTCAGATTCAACACTTAATATTTATAATGTCAATGTATCATTCTCAGTTCTCAGTGTATACTGTAATTTAAATTTATAATGTTAAGTAGTGACGGTGCCACGGACTATTATGTTATACCGAAAATAAGCTTTTTAATTAGAAAAATATTATACCATGTTCAGAAAATAAGCTTTTTAATTAGGAAAATATTATACCGAAATTATTATGCATATTAACGTTTTATTATATCATTTATCTTTAATTATTTGTATAGTACTAAGTTGATATCACTAACGCGTAATAACTTATTCAATGTGCATAATAATAGTAATATATAAAATAAATGATATAATAAAGTTATTAAAATGCATAATATTCATATATCATGTATAATATTAAGATGCATAATAATTCATATATCTTGTGTAATAACCATGTATGATTAGGGGTGTCAATGGGTCGGGTCGGGTCGGGTTCGGGTCGGTTCATATTATTTTATTATTATTTTTTACCCGATCCGACCCCGACCCGATTAAATTTGAGTCAAAAAATCTTAACCCATACTCGACCCGATCGGGTCACGGGTCGTCCCGATCCGACCCGTGTAAAATAATTAATTAATTATTAATTATTTTAATATAATTTTAAGCAATTAAATATTAATAATTAATCTTAATTAGTATATAATTAGTGCATATTTAAGCTTTAATTAGTACTAAATCATAATTAATCGGGTCAGGTTGACCCAAATTCGACTCGATCCGATTCGGATCAAAAAATTAAACTCATACCCGACCCATTTATTTTCGGATCATGTCGGGTCGGGTCGGATTCGGGTTGGGTCGGGTTAACCCATCGGGTCGGGTCGATAATTGACACCCCTACATATATCAAATACCAGGTATTGAATCATGCATCTGTTTATCATTTCTTTTTACTTAGACAATTGTCCATGTAAGTTTTGTAAAACTAAGATCCATAAAGTGATTAGTAACAGTAATTGCAACCACATAAGTAATAAATTGAGGATAAATATTTGGAATCTTTTTTTAGTTTATGTATATTTCATAATAATACATAAAAAGTTAATATTTAAGTTTTCTAGTTATATCACATCGTTCATACTCTCTACTATTTATTTTGTTTCTATTTCTTCATCTATGTTAATCAAATGGCTCATATTATTTTTTCTTTTCTCATTTAAAGAAATGATGTGATGTGTCTAATATACAATTTGAATTAAAACAATACAACACTTTTCTATTCTTTATGAATTATCATATAGCTAATCATAACATTTGTCGCTGTACATAATTTTAACATTTTAAAAATATATTTGTGTTAGAAATTTGTTTAATTTATTTTTTTTTACCAAAAATGATTTTATCGTTTTAGATTTGTAATTAGTTATATACAATATTATTTTCGGGGCAAGGTTGATAAAAACTATTATACAGAATAATTGATGAAAACTTTTACCGTACATCAAACTACTTACAATATACAACAATTCATCTTGAACTGTCATTTCGAATATCAAAAACATTCAAACTGTACAAAAGTTCTGATAAGTGATCTATATATAACGCCAATATATAAAAAATTTAATAATAATTAATATTTCGCATATAATGGAAGGATTGATTTTTTTTTCGATGTTGTAGCATGAACCGGAAATTAGTTCCGGACCAGATACTCTAGTCCGGAAAAAAAAAATTCAAACCAGCTTACCACCGTAATATAAAGTCTTCATTGTCAGTTTGTCACATAAAATCACATAAAATCCAAAAAAAAAATTGTTGAAAGAGGGGTGGTCGGGATTCTTTCCCGTCCAGAGTATTATTTTATTATTATTATTATTATTATTATTATTATTTTAATAGAAACGATCCGGAATTCTTTCACAGTCCATTATTAGAGTTTGTTGAGTTTGTCGGACAATGTATGGAATAGCAAAAAATAATAATATAATTATTATTCTTACGAATTAATTTGTCAAACAAATTTTAGACTAAGTAGAAGAGTGCTAATCCGGATTAGCTCTCGTCGGAATAAGGATTATTGTTTGATTATGTTGTATTATATTATGATTATGATTATGATTTTATTATTATATTATTATATTATGAATATAAATATGATTATTTTATTGTTATATTATTATGATTATGATTATTATTATATTATTATATTATTATGATTATGATTATAATTTTATTATTATTATATTTTATTTTGATTATGGTTATATTATTATTATATTATTATATTTATGACTATAATTATTATTATGAGAAGGGATCCGTTGACAATGGGTTATTTTGACAACATTGACAATGGATCTCTAAATATATACAAAAAAAAAAAAAAATGGGAAAAAGTTTATAGATGTGTTCTTACCTATGGATTGATGGTCATTCAAATTTCATGCAATTTCATTATCGTTTGATAGTCCATCAAAGACCATCAAATTTTCATATAATTTATAACGGTTCTAATTTAACGGTCTTTGATGGACTATCAAACGATAATGAAATTACATAAAATTTGAATGACTATCAATCCATAGATAGAAGAACATATCTATAAATGTTTTTCCATTTTTAAGATTTGTTTTAAATGTATTTAGAGGTCCAGTGTCAAGGTTGTCAAAATAACCCATTGTCAACCGATCTCCTCTCTATTATTATTTATTATTATTATTTTATTATATTGTATTATATTATTATATTATAATTATAGTTATGATTATATTATGATTATATAATTATAATTATTATTATAATTTTTATTATTATATTATTATATTATGATTATGGTTATATTATTATATTATTATGATTATAACTATGATTATTATTATCATGATTATGATTATGATTATTATTATAATTATAATTTTTATTATTATATTACTATATATGATTATGTTTATATTTTTATTATATTATTATGATTATAACTATGAATATTATTATTTATTATGATTATAATTATGAATTATGATTATGATTTTATTATTATTATTGTATTATTAGTTTTATTATCATCATCATTGTTAGTATCATAATTATCTATATTTTAATTATTCTGATTAACAATGTCAAATAATATTTTCGCTCTTCCGAATATTCAAGAATACTACTCTTCTATCACTGTTCCAAAAATACACTATTCTATCACTCTTCCAAACATATTTCTTAATTTGCCAAACAAACCCTTAGTGTTTTTGCTAGGGGGGCGGACAAGTATTTGATGCGTTCGTGAATGATGAACAAATCAAGCTCAGGCACCAGGATTAGAGCATTTGAACATATTTGACCTATGATGCTTATCTTATACTAGTATTTTTGCCTTTGCGTTGCTATAGTGGTGTTTTTCAAAATATAAAAAATCATATCTTCATGTGAAAAGAAAGAAAATAAAAATTAAGATAATTTAGTAATAAATATAAATTTTAATCTTGAATATATAATTAATGTAAAATAAATACAGAATTGAGAGGGAAGTTATCATTCAGAATTTAAGGAAAGTTAAAATTCATAATTTATGGTAATTTAAGAAAAAAATTTATAAAATAGAGCAATTGTACTCCTAAATTATGCAGTATTTCGTGTAACAATCAAAATTGAGAAAAAAAATATATCGACACAAATAACCATAAAGATGATAACATTATTTGACGAATAACTTAATTTGATGACTGATATTAGATTTCAAAATTTAATAAAAAATCCGGACTGTTGTAGAATTAGAACACTATAGAGATATGTAAATATAAAAAGCATAATTATCGAAAGTGATTTGAGGGACCAATATGCTCCAACTTTTAATTTCCAGCATTTTTTCTTTTTTTTGTATTGAGGGACTCTTAAAAGATATCCGTCCTTTTTTATCTAAAAAAATACTTAATTATTAAATCTTTAATACCTCCGGGAAGTCTTTTTTAAAGCTTTAATTACTAAATGTTAAAAATTTCGAAATTTATGTTGAATGAAATCGTTCGATTATATATATATAAATTCAAGTCTGAGGTTCGTACAACCCTTTTCAACTCCAACCACGCAACAACCAACATCCATCCAAATGGTGAATCTAACAGTTGAACCAGTAAAAAAATGCCTTGCATGAGAAAATAATCTTCTTTTAATTAAAAAAATTTCAAATTAAGGATAAAGATTAATAAACTACTATTAATTTTTCCCGGTCCAGGGTGTTTTTTTTCTTGAATTGAATAGAGATGGTACGGGATTCATTCACGATCCATTTTTTTTTCGCTATGCAACACAGAAGGCAGCACAGAGGAGGGATGGTCCGGGATTCATTCACGGTTCATTTTTTTATTATTTTTTGTTTCAGCACGAGGATCAGAGAGAAATATAGATAGCTGGTCCGTGAAAATTTTTCGGACCAGCATCTAGCCCGGAAACATATCCGGTCCATGATACAATATGGAAAAAAGTCCAATCATTCTATTACATCTAAAATGTTTTTATGGAGGCTGATAATAATCCCCAAGCATTTATCCCCACAAATATCTCAAATTTTGACTCCAGCGAGTTTAGTAGTTGAAACATCAAAAGTCTTTCGCGGTTTGACCATAATCGCAAAGACAAATAAAAATTTTGAATCTTCGTGAGTTGACCGTAACTGCAATCATTTGGCACAAAAAAAATCGCTATTTTTTGTGATCATAACATGCAATCTCGGCGACATCAATTAGATTCACTATTTTTTTTTCTGTTTCTAAGCAACTGATCGATTAATTTATAATCAACCATTAGTTTATATTAATTGACCATAAATGTTTGGATTATTTACAGTAACAATAAATTTGACACAAAAAATCAAATAGCGCGCCATCAATTGATTTTCATTCTGACATTATTTATATCTTTAGTTGTCCCTATTTATATTTACTGTACCACTTACTAAAATTCTAATAACTTAAAATATTGTTATCCATGTTATTTATATCTACGTTTTTGGTAATTGTTGTATCTATTGGCATCAACTATCAATTTTATTTATATCTATTAATTTTTGCTATATACATCAACCGACTTTGGTGATTAAATTCCACCATTTATACAAATAAATAATCACAACACTTGATATAAATAGAACAGTATAATAGATATAAGTAAATTTGATAGTTTTTAACAAATGCTAACTCTCTCTAATTTTCTTAAAGAAACGTCATTTCAATTTCAATTTTTTTTAGGAGGCTGATAATAGTCCCCAAGTATTTATCCCCACATTGTCCCCAAAAATTGACTATCAAGAGTCAAAGTAATGTTTTGACTGCTATTTATATTTAATATTTATGTTATTAATACTAAATGAAGGAGTCATTGATAATTATTTTTTTCATCATGGAACTAATTATATTTATTGATAATCTTATTTATATTACTGTTAATTATCTCCCTAAAAGTTGACTATCAAGGGTCAAAAAATTAACTATTATTTATACTAAATGTTGGTGCTAATAATACTAAATGAAGAAGCCATCAATAGCCAATTTTTTTAGCATTTAAATTAAAGTATTTATAATTATTGATTATCTTATTTATATCAATTATATTAGTTACTGATCATTAGTAGTAATATTTTTTTATATAATGCAAGGCAAAGTCAAAATGAATGTCAAAATAGATGTATATTTACATGCATCATAATTCAAACATGATACAAACATGCCTAATCATTTGATACATGGCTTTACATGCATCATAATTCAAGAAAATTGGTGATCACGAACCTGAAGTAATACATGAATTTTATAGGAAAAAAATCTCAGCAAATTATATAACAATTTATAACTACTAATAAACAAATATAAGGACCAAAATCTTAGGCATTCGAGTTGGAAATCAAAACTGATTGATCTGATAAATGAAATCAGTACCTGTCATCAAATCCCAAAAAAAAGTAGATGAATAGATCAATTATTGGAATAAACAACAAGCAAAAGCCGATGAAAGAGAGAGGAGAGATACAAAGGGATTAAAATCTTGCTTGATTGAATGTTATGTCATTAATCATTCTTGTTGAAAGAGATATATGAATTCCCTGTCAAAACTGAAGAGAAGAAGATTGAGAAAATGAACCATGAGATAAATTCATAAGAAAATAAGGAGACGCCAGTTATTTTTAACTTTTAAATTATCGGTGCTCTGAAGAGCTCAAGTGCATACGCCCTTTCGGCTTTCGCCAACTCAAATAGATTTATGTTAAAAAAAGAAATGAGAAAGTTAACTCTTTGCAAAAAATAGAAAATTCTATTTTGGGGACGGCGCATGGGGATGAGAAGCCGGGGATAATAATATTTATCCTTTTTTTTAATTACTAATGTGCTATGCAGTTATAAAAATGGAAAGTCAAAAACATATAAAAAGTTAATTGAATGCTTAAAATGGAAATTTTTCGTTTGGGGACAACGAATGGGGATAAAAGGCTGGGGATGATAATAATATTCCTATTTTTATATATATTTTTTTAAATTGCCAATATATATCTCGATGTTTTTTATTTATTTTGTAATCCCTTTTTATAAGTAATTATAACATTGTTAATTTTATAGTAATCAGACGAAAGAAAGACAATTAAAACTTCCGAAAAGTTTTCTTTAATTAAAACATGAAAAATTTCTAAACTTTTAAAATAAAAATAAATAGTAAAATAATAATTTGACTTGTATTGTCATATTTTCATATGAAAATATATGTCTAAATTTTAAAATATGGTTCATGTTGAGTATTCCGTTAAGTTTAGGTGGGAAAACTAATGAGTAACCAAATTTAAACAAATATGAAACTTTAATAACTAAAAATAGATAAATTAAAGTTCAATGAATAAGTATAAATTTGATATATAATTTGGTGACCTAGAAAAGAATTCAAATAAAAATACACAAAAATCTATAAGAAATAGAAAAAAGCAAAATCTAAATTGATGAAATTTGTTTACCATATAATCTATATAATTTTGTTTTTAAGTTTACTGGTTTGGTTCAACAAGTTATTATCATATTGAATGTGCTGGAAAGCACTTGGCCATGGTTTCATATTTCACACATTATTAAGTCATAACTTTAATTATGTCAAAATTATCTTTGAATGCATCCAAAATGACGATTGTTTGATCCGAATCACTGAACTTCGAGAAATTACGTAGATAGTTTAAAAATTTGTATTATCGTACATCACAAGATTTTTTCTGTAATAATTGAGGGTTTCAAATTTAAAACTAGGATTGATACAATTTATAATGGGATAATGACTAGGAAGGCTTTCAAACTTTTAATTTGAACAAACACCCGAACTAGAAAGTTTGTCATAAATCGCCCCTCAATATTAAAATTTAGGGGCTGAAATAACGCAGTACCCTTATATGTCTATAATTATATCTACAATAATTATACCATGTGGATTTTTAATTTGGAAAACGTTGTTAACAATTTTAAAAATTATAGAAACTTAATTAGATTTTGATAACAAAATATGCTGGCCATTTCATTTCTATTTTGATTTTATATAATTTTTTTATTAAAACAACAAATTGGTTGAAAACTTTTTTGTACTTCTTATTTTAAATATAATTTCTGAGTGCATTAATCATTCAACCATAATTTGATTTTTAGTATTTGTTATAACCTAAATAAAATGTAATATAAAATTCTAACAAAGTAATTAGTTATTTTTATAAAGAAAAATAATACATATAAAATAAAATACATACATATTATATATTATATATTTTATTTAAGTTCTATAATTTTTATATTTTTTAAATTATTCACAACTTTCTGAAAATTATAAATACAGATACCATAATTATTGTAAATATAATTATAGACATATAAGGGTACTTTTGTCATTTCATTATCTAAGATTGAATGCTAGATAATAAATTAACTGTTGGTGGTAATTTGTACAAATTTATAGTTTGAAAGGCATATTTTTCTAAATTAAAAATTCGGAGACCAACTTATCAAAACCAAAATTTTGGAGGCTTCTCGAATCATTATCCCATTTATAAATTTGAACATCCGATCACACTACACAGCTACGATAATTCAATACTCACATATTTTTTTTATTTTTAAAATAATTTCATTATTCATCACAAAGAGTACATCTTGTTATACCCGTATCTGGAGGTCTATACCATTTTTTTTCGCCTCTAGGAATAGCTCTATGCCTCACCTCAGTTTCCTGTTCTGTGAATATTCTGAGGTTTGCTTCGGATTTTCTTTTCAGTGTTTTAAAACTTGACACAAGTGCTTAACTCTTAACTTGCACCCTTGAAAATACTGATCAACAAGTATGTGTAACAGCTTAACAGGTGTTTCAAAACTTGGGGCTTGATCATACGCATTTATTCTAAAATAATATATTTTGCAATACTAATATTACATTTAATTAAAGTAATTATTCGGAACTAATACGATTTTCCTGAAGTATTACCAGTATTAGGATTTAATAATAGCGTATGTTGACTTTTCCTATCAATCCATCATAGAAGTATCCGGCTCTTTGTTGTAAAATCTGACAAAGGAGTTGAAAATCTTTACCGCCGTTTGATTTTCTGAAATAGGAAATCAAAGGGTCCATATTTATCTGAAACTGAATTTTAGCTATTTCGTCATAATTGAGTCGAGTGTATTCGGAGCAACTTTGACTTAGCACCTGTTATTGTGCAATCGAAAATCCTCTCCAACGCTGGAAAATTCCAGAATAATCTGAACAGCTAATAAGAATTCAGATTTGTGCTGCTTCCATATCCAATAACCCTGATTTCAGATCTACAGCTGAATTCCACGCAGTGCGCTTGGGAAGTACGCGACGACTTGCAGAGTATCCGGAGCACCTAGCTGACAAGGTTTCTTTTGTTAAAGAAATCCTTTTAGGTATATAAATGCAAGATATACACAATGGAGACATGGAGCCGCCGTACTTACCCTTCTTTCTTTTTCAGATATTTTCATTTCATCTCGGTCCCGCGGCTCCCGCCTTCGGGCCTTCTCTCTCAACCCCTTTTCTCAGTTTTAGGGTTTCGACTTTTACCGGATCTCAAAACCCTTTCCGTTCATTTATCGATTCATTGTAAAATTGATTGTACCGTACCAAGATGGGTGTGCCAGCATTTTACCGTTGGCTAGCTGAGAAGTATCCGTTGGTGGTTGTAGATGTGGTAGAAGAAGAGGCGGTGGAGATAGACGGTGTGAAGGTGCCAATCGACATGTCGAAGCCGAACCCGAATGGGTTGGAATACGATAATCTCTACCTCGATATGAATGGGATTATTCATCCTTGTTTCCATCCTGAGGATCGGGTATGTTGGTTCAATTCGTAGTTTTTTTGTTTTTGTTTTTGTTTGTTCGGAGATGCTACATGGTTTGTCCTGGGTAACCAATGTTGCTAGTCGGTTGTATGGCTTGTGAATGTTGATCTCTTTTGAGTTAAAAGGGTAGGGTTTTGGCCGAATTTGCATTGATATGATTGGTTTATCTGGAGTTTCGGTGGATTGAGGCTACCGTTTTTTCATTGATATCTCCATTTTAAGATACTGTAATATTGTAAACAGTTGGTACTAGCAAGTATTGAATTTTTGCAGACTTTGCTACTCTTGTATCTTCGTTCGGTTTGATTGCCTTTTAAATTTGCTGGATTGGTGTTTAATTATATGAGTAACAATTATGGTGAATTAGGTAAAATTGAGGCTTATTTGAGGTTTCTTGTGTTTTCTGAAGTAGATTTAAGATGTACATTTTTCTTTGTAGACACCTTTAGGCTTCCAGTATGCTGAAATTAATATCTGATATTAAAATGTTTAGTGTGCGTGAATAGAAATTAAAATGTTGTTTTTCAAATGACAATATGATATTTATGATTCTGACTGCAATTTCCATTCACTGGAGTAGCCTTCTCCAACAACATTTGATGAGGTATTCCAGTGCATGTTTGATTATATTGACCGACTTTTTAATATGGTCCGGCCTCGCAAGCTGCTTTACATGGCTATAGGTACGTTCCTTATTTAATTTTCCCTTGTAGCTTGAATTGTTCTCTTTTCCTTCTTTCTACTCTCTTTTGGAATGAAATGGAATGAACTGCTAGTTCTATCAAAGTTTGAATATTTATTTGTTTTAAATTATTTTCACAATAGGGTTTATGTTAATTAAACTGCTAGTTCTATCATTATCATCTTTATTTATATATTATTATTATTATTATTTTTTTTTTTTTTATTTTTTTTTCCATCATATTCATTTTTATCACTGATATTTGAGATCTTTGATCTTATGTTTTCCGATTGGGTTTCATTTCTAGCCTACCCCAATTTATTTGGGATTAAAGGCTTTGTTGTTGTTGTTGTGTATTTGTCCCTGAACTAAATGAACTAAAAAAATAGAGCAATATATTCAGGATTACTCCTCCAATTTTGATTAAAATAAGATTCAAATAAACATCTCTTAAAGTTGCTAACAATCCACTATGATGTGGTGTCATGACTTGCAATACTCGGGTTTGTACTTCTTTTTTGGAAGCATCTGCAGTTTGTATTTTAAATTCATCAACTGTTTTATGCATAGATGGTGTGGCCCCAAGGGCAAAGATGAACCAGCAAAGATCAAGGCGTTTCAGAGCAGCTAAAGATGCTTCTGATGCGGTCAGTATATTTAAAAATGATATTCTGTTAACCTAAATTGAAACTTTCTAGCCAAAAGAGCATCATCCCTGTTATCCTTTTTAGATGTGAAATTGAAGCTAGAAGTGTTTGTTTACTTGTTAATCTGCAAATAACTTTGAGCTGTCAAAATTAAGGTCAAGTCATTATCGAAAGAATATTTCCTCTTAACATTTTTACATTAAATCAACTGTATATATTTGTTCAGCATATACGAAAATGGCTTATGTGAATTTGCATTTGGGCTGATGTTGTTATGATGGCACCATTCAGTATTATTCTATTTGGGCTGTTTGATCTGATCTGACTAAATCAGATAAGTCCAATTTTGGAGGGGTCAATTGTTTATCTGATTTAAACCATTGGAATTTAATGGGACTGACTGAGAAAATAATGATATGATTATGTCCTCACAATGGTGGCGACGTTCATAGTACACAAAATGCACTTTTTGTAATGGACTGTGTTTACCACATCCTCATGGATCTTTCTGTTCAATTTTACTGTTTGTGATAGTGCCAACTAAAGTAATGACAGTGTTTGTTTCTCTTGTTTACAACATAAGAACTAATGTTATTTTCAAATATGAGTAAGAATCTAGGAGTTATTTGTAAGATAAAACATTTGTTTCTTGCAGCAACCCTTGATATTATATGTTTTATATTGTAATTATGATAGGCTGCAGAAGAAGAAAGGTTAAGAGAGGAGTTCGAAAAGGAAGGGAGAAAGCTACCCCCAAAACAGGAATCTCAGACATTTGATTCAAATGTTATTACACCTGGCACACCTTTCATGGCTGTTTTGTCTACTGCTCTCCAGTACTATGTTCACTTGAGGCTCAATTATGACCCTGGATGGAAGCAAATCAAAGTATACTCTCTGATTCACTTTTCGTGTAGTTTCCTTCATAGAAGTTAGTATCTTACGATTCACGATATGAATCTTACGATTCGATACGATACAAATGGATAAGGATACGAATCTATACTTTGTATCTCTAGAGAGAAGAATCTTAAGAATCGTGTTTGTATCTTTTTGAATCTCGATACGATACGTATCCCGATGATACAATAATTTTAAGATACGTATATTTTTTTCAACTTTACCTCTTCTGTTCGACTTCACACATCCTATTAGGCAATTAGAAAACCCTAGTGTGAGAAAAAAGGCAAAAAGAGACAAAAAACGACAAAGAAAAGGAAAAATATACTAGCGATTGAGAGAGAAGAGTCAAAAACTCCAAGTACGAGACAGTGCAAGTGAATAACTCTTATTTATTTCATTTATTTTATTCTCTCATGCAGGGACAGATATAGTAAGGCCTAAGGGGGGTCAGTTGACCCCTTAGATTTTAAAAAATAATACTTTCGGTTAAGTTATTATCCAATTAATTAATGAGTTTGGACTCGATAAGTTATTGCAATCCGACTACTGACCCCCTTTAACTAAAATCTTACATCTGTCCTTACTCCCATGTCTCTATCTCACAAACACGAGTAGTGTTTCTATGAAGTATCCAAAACTGTAGGCAATTATATTAATTTTTGAAGACTTAAATAATGTAGTCAAGGCCACTAGATTATATTAATTGATTTTATTTATTTTATTCTCCTTAGATACTTCTTCCACTCATGCTTATTGTAATTTATTTTGTAGTGATTTTATTAGCTGAAATAAAATTATTTTGTTTTATTCTCCTTAGATATTAATTAATATTATCATTAAATTACCACATGAGCTATAATAAAACTCTGTGCTCATATATATGTACATATATATAGCTCACATAGTATAAATTATGTTAGTATACTATATAAATGTGATAAAACGCTAAATAATAATATTTTCAAGTGAAAAAATTCACTACATATTAAATTTAGTTAATATTGATTCATTTTAAGACAAGTTTAGCGTATCTTAACGATACGATATGATACACGTACATCGATACGATACAAAATACTACGATTCACGATACAAAATGCAATTCAACTTCTATGGTTTCCTTTTTCTAGGTTCTGTGGGGAATAAGAAAAAAAAAGTCTTTTCTGAAACTTGCTCCGGATTTTAGGGTAAATGAAAGAATAGATCTTGCCAGCTGTAATATTTGCTGCTGCTGCTAAATTTTTTGGATGTTTTCAAATTCCATGCACTGTTAGATTCAATCTGGGGAGTTCTGCTAACTAGTTCATGCTTTATCTTGGTGATAGTCTGAATTTGAACGATTTAATTTCAAGTAAAGTGTCTGTTTATCCTTTCTCATTTACCTTTAAGGTAGCATCTGATTCTGATAATACAACAACATTGTGACAAATTCATAATTAACTTTCGCAACTTACTGATTTCTAGTTGTGGAGAAATTTCACAAATATTATAGTTCTTGGGATATTCTCAATACTGTTTTTTTACTGCAAGGTAATTCTCTCGGATGCTAATGTTCCTGGTGAAGGGGAACATAAAATAATGTCATACATTAGGCTCCAACGCAATCTGCCTGGTTATAATCCTAATACTCGACACTGCCTTTGTGGTTTGGTATGTACCTGCATAGCTCCTTTTTGTGAATTTTGATATCTATCAAGTTATCTAATCTGAGTCTTATTTTTGCTTGTTACCTAACATATGCTTTTGTGCAGGATGCAGATCTTATCATGTTGGCTTTAGCTACTCATGAAGTACATTTTTCTATATTAAGAGAGGTTTGTCTTATTTATTTTATGTTTTTTTTGAAATTATGATCTTTTTTCTAAAACATTAATCACATCATTTGTTTGTTTTGAACTGAAAGATAATCTTAATTATTTATACTGTCTAAAAGGACCCATTTTAAACATTTTATGAACAACACCATGAATTTTCATATGACTATACTTTTATTCTTCTTTTTTTGTTGGGGGGTGGGGGGGCTAAGTTGGCCTTGTCATTTTAAAACAATACCTAGCTTTCATTTGCAAATTCAGTAAGTGAGAGGGTTGTTCCTTTTAATTAGCCTTTGTTTATTCTTTAAAAATGTTTAGTATGTGACTGTTTGATAATAAGGATTTGTATTATGATTATCAGATAGTCTTCACACCTGGGCAACAAGACAAATGCTTTTTGTGTGGTCAAATGGGGCATTTAGCGGCTGATTGTCAGGGAAGTGCAAAAAGGAAATCTGGCGAATTTGATGAGAAAGGTGAAGAATCTGTTGCACCGAAAAAACCATTCCAGGTATGAAGTGCACAAAGAATTATCTTATTGCTTATCAATCGTTATTGTACTATACTTTCTAATTGTACGCTTCTGTGTTTTTTTGTTATAGTTCCTCAATATTTGGACTCTTCGGGAGTATCTGGAATACGAGTTTAGAATCCCTAACCCACCATTTGAGATTGATCTGGAAAGAATAGTAGATGATTTCATATTCATATGTTTTTTTGTTGGAAATGATTTTCTACCCCACATGCCCACTTTAGAAATTCGTGAGGTGCGCTATCAGATTTTTATTAATTTGGTGTTACATCTTTTGTGTCGATATTTATGGCTTTTGAATCAATTTAATACAAGCATTGTATGATGGCTGGTTAAACAGGGAGCTATAAATCTGTTAATGGCTGTTTACAAGAAAGAATTTAGAGTTATGGGTGGTTATCTGACAGATTCTAGCAAGGTAAATTTCATTTGTTTATAAAATTTGAAAGAGATACATAATCATATGCAATTATTGCTGAAACATTCAATTTAATGATATTTCAGCCAGATTTAAGCAGAGTAGAGCATTTTATTCAAGCTGTTGGATCTTTTGAAGATAAGATATTTCAGAAAAGAGCACGGATGAATCAGGTTTGTATATGATATTTTTCAGTTAACTCTTAAACCAATTGCAATCAAACTCTGCATCTACTTCAGAGTCCTGATATGAAATATGGAAAATAATGCACATAAGCTACATACAGATTTCAGGAAAATCTAATTGAAGAATATATACATACAAAAATTGCTGTATGTTAATTTTTTGCATGTCTTGTAGCGACAAGCAGAGAGGAGAATGAGACAGAAGGAACAGGCCATGCGGGGAGATGATGTGAACCCACGTGTAAGAGATGATAATATTGTCCCTGTGGCTCGATTTGGAGGGTCCCGCCTTGCATCTGGTGCTGTGCCAGTACCTTTCCAGCAGAACAGAGGTCAAAGCGGCGGTTCACGTGCTACTAAGGTGGCTAGGATTTCATCAGAGCATTCAACTGTTGCAGCAGCCATTGTTGAGGCTGAGAATAATCTTGAAAATGATGTACTTTCTTCTATTTGTGTTTGTTGTTTAAATTTTCTTTAATCGGAGTGCCCTTGATCTCTTTATGTTAATCTATCTATCTCAAAAAATTTCTCTTTGATATCTGACATGGCAATTATTTATTTATTTAAACTCACAAGGAACTGGAGAACAAAGAGGAATTGAAAACCAAGCTGAAAGAAGTGCTCAAGGAGAAGTCTGATCTTTTTAACAGTAAAAATCCTGAGGAGGACAAGGTTTTCATCTCATTCTTTTTATTTTGTTCTCGTGTTATTCCAGCAAATTAGTTTGGTGTCACGAATTAATCTTTTTTTCTTTATTTTTACCTGTAAGGTCAAACTAGGAGAGCCGGGATGGAAGGATAGATATTACGAAGAGAAATTTGGGGTGAGAGATGCATATGAAATAGAAAGTATACGAAGAGATGTTGTGCAGAAGTATACAGAAGGCTTGTGTTGGGTCATGAATTATTATTATGATGGTGTGTGCTCTTGGCAATGGTATTCCCATTTCTCTTTTTCTCGTTTGGCATCTTTTATTTTGTACCCTAGAAAATAATATTACTCAGCTAAAAGGATCATTTGCCTGTACGGGCCCCTAAATATTTCAAATTTTGTAGATGCTTAAAGTACCTCTTTTCTTTTTGTTTATAACAGGTTTTATCCCTATCACTATGCACCATTTGCATCAGATTTGACTGATTTAGAACAACTTGACATAAAGTTTGAGCTCGGTACACCATTTAAACCGTTCGATCAGCTAATGGGTGTGTTTCCTGCTGCAAGGTTTGACTTCCTAAACTTGCTTAGTTCATGTCATTTCAATCAGTTTTATGTGGTTAATGGTTACCTTGAATTGTCCAACTGCAGTTCTCATGCGCTTCCTGAGCATTATAGAAAACTCATGACGGATCATAATTCGCCCATTATTGATTTTTATCCATCTGGTAATATAATGTGCTGATTCCTGTAATGTTTTAAGCCTTTAGAAAACTGTAATTTTAAATTTGTTACTATATTTCTTGTGTAGATTTTGAGGTTGATATGAATGGGAAAAGGTACTCTTGGCAGGTAATCCTCAAACCATATGCTCAGTTTTACCGTGATTGAAAATGATTTACAGAATGTCTCTAACATAACTTTTTAAATCTTGAAGGGAATTGCAAAACTACCTTTTATTGATGAGAAACGCCTTCTTGCTGAGATTAAAAAAGTGGAGCACACATTGACTGTGAGTACTGGGAGTTGTAAAAATATATTTTCTTTGCTCAATCAGAGGTGAAAATTGCTTCTTTTTATCCATGTCTAATATTAATTTTCTATTTTTCTTCTAAAGGATGAAGAAGCAAGGAGAAACAGCATTTTGTTCGACATGCTATTTGTTAATGTTTCCCACCCTTTATCTCCTTACATTTATTCAATGCACAGCACTCATGGGCATCTTCCTACCGAGGAACAAGCTCAAATTAAAGAAAAAATTGATCCTCAAGCCAGGTTTGTGGAAGACCACATGATGCTTCTTTAATATCTTATAAAGTTTGAAATTTGTTTTTGATTGTAATTCTGTTGTCTGTAATGTCTGATATTTGATGGTTTGATTTGGGGCAGTGGTGGTATGAATGGGTATCTATCATTATGCAACGGCGAACCATGTCCTCTAGTTTTCACATCTCCAGTTGATGGGATGCAAACCATAACAGATAATCAAGTCATGTAAAGCCCTTCATACCTTCTGTTCTTTGTTATTATATTTTGTAGCTGTTTGATGTAATTGCACTAAGTCAAAATCATCTGGACAGATGTGCAATATACAAACTTCCAGATCCACACAAGCACATAACTCGACCTCCACCTGGTGTTATTTTCCCCAAGAAGGTACGTCATTATTACTAGTTTTGTTATGCTGTTCTTGTCTTTTTGGTGATCATGGATGTTAAGGTCGGGGTAGGTATGTCATTATAACTAGTTTTGGTATGTTGATTGTCTTTTTGGAGATCATGGATGTTAAATTCTGGGTAAGGTACGTCGTTATTACTAGTTTTGGAATGTTGTTCTTGTATTTTTGGAGCATGGATGTTAAGTTCTTGGTGTCATTATTCTATGAATACTCCCATCTTAATCAAGAATAAAATGTACTAATGTTACTCCAATCTGAGTTAATTTTTGTTTTATAAGGCTGTAGAGTCAACAGATTTGAAACCACCGCCTGTTCTTTGGCATGAAGACAATGGCCGGAGACCTCTTCCTGATCGTGACAGGTAACTTTAAATACATTGTTTAGAATATGCAAGTACATACCTGTCAGGTACTTCTCATAACCAGAAAAAAAAAATATTAACCAAGAAAGTAAAAGAAAAACACAGAGATTTAAGAGCTCCAGAAATGTCAGAATCTGCATAAAATGTGGTTAGTATGTGCTTATGCAGACCCTCATACCTCATTCATATGGATTGCCAAAACCATCATTTTCTTTGATAGTAATCTTTATGACCTTAAATATGTTCTTTTTGTAAATCCCTATAAATTCCAGGCAAAACCCTCCAGGTGCAATTTCTGGTCGTCAGCTAGGAGATGCGGCTCACCGTCTCGTCATAAACAGCCTTCATGTCCCACACAATCCTGCACAATACCCATATGATGCTGCTATGTCAACAAATGTTGTTCTACCTTATCCTGGTAGCAGACTCCACCCATCAACAGATCGGAGGGATTATGGCCACAACAGAGATTACAGAGACCATAGGGAGTTTGTACCAAATAACCGTTCCAATTTTTACCCTTCCCCTTCAAGTCATCACTACTATGATCGGTCTCAATATGGGACCCAACCAGCACCACATAACTATTACATGAATGGTGGGTCCCACCACAATCCCCGTGCCCTACAACCTGGGGCTCCTGATGAAACTGTTCATGATTACATAGCTCCATATGGAGCGAATTATTCAGAGCAACAGAACTACCGTCATCATCATCCTAATAATGAGCATAATGATGGTAGAAGGGGGGCTTATGGAAGAGGTCAAGGTCAACATGCACAGCATAATAATTACAACAATAATCGATACGGTGGATTGGATCGGAGCTCGAGTTGGAGGCATCAACCACCCCCGCCAGGTTATGGCCGACGTTGAGTTGTATGATTTAAATCTTTGTTGTACTTCTACAATTGTTTTAGATTCATGTGTCAAATAAGATAAGGCTTATTTATAATATTATAATCTTTTAATTTGCATTAATATTCCTAGATTATTCTGTTTACTTATCATTTTTAAGGGTAAATTGACGATTGCTAGGATTCATTACTTGAGATTTAATTGGTTGTAGTCGAGGAAAAGATGGCCAATTGGGTATCTGTATTTTGTACCATCTTGATTTAAGCATATAAATTCCTTTATCGTTCATTGACAGTGGGTAAAAATTTGCCCTAATGGCCCCATCATGATTTACTTGTACAAGTTGAATTTTGTTGTTTGAGCTTTGAAGAAATTATATACCCTGAATTACAAGCCTCAATTGATTTTAATTTCCCCTTCTCATTTGTTCAAACTCAACGCGCAAACAAGTGGATGTTCTTCGGCCGTCGCATTATAAATTAATATATGCTTTCAGGTGGATAGTAAATATTAGCAAAGAGTTCTGCACGAATATTGTCGATATACGAGATTTAATCTACGATTGCTAAATACAAATAATGACTCTTAACCTCTGAAGCTTTAGTAAGAGGAAAATGAAATTAAATACGAACGGGGCACACTTTTTTGACTCTTGCGAGATGGACCGATACTGATAATGGGCCTGTAATCTAGGTCCCAAAAGAGGTGAATTGAATAACAATGCTATTCTCGAGAGAATATTCTCACTCGTCCAGTGTATAAGAGCTGCTCCTGTTCTGAGTTGTTCCAGTTCATACACTGCTGTTAAGAAGAATTTGTACTGAATTAAAAAAAATGAAAATTACTGACATTGGGATCGTCAAATTATTCTTCTCTGACCTTGATTAATATTTTATCTCTGTTCTCTCTCCTTTCTTTTTTTTTTTCCGAAAGTTGGTGGAGGCTGCCAAGGATTGTAAAATCTCTCTCAAACCATAATATATTCTCCCTAATAAACAAGTTGCATATGTTGATACCTAATTGGCCATCTTAAAAACCTAGTGCACCGTAGCCCTCCCTCTCCACAGCATCCATCGTTCAGACCTAATATCAATGGAGAAGACAGTATCTTCAAATAATTCCATAGAGAACAGCAGCTGGGAGTTGTACATAGATCAATTTGCGTTGCTATCCGAAGCAAAAGCGGTTACTGCCAGCAATCCTGACCTTAAACCTAACTACAGCATAGGTGATACAAGTTATTTGTTGAAGGAGTATTTAGGGTTTAAGAAGAGAAGAAGAGGAAAAGAGATACAAGTCGATGACTCCTTAGAAGATACTGCTAGTTCTCCTGTTGATTTTTCTAAGGTATCTCGTTACATCTTACATTTCATTTTTTTTCATGACATATCACATTGCATTATTTTCTTTTTCTTTTTCTTTGTTTATTCCCTTCATGCATGTCACTGTATTTGTTTCAAAATAAACTTAATTTTCTAACTATAATTTTTTTTGAGGTAGCAGGCTTTTTAGTACATATCCAACTTTTTTGGTACATCCTATACTAAATTTACATCATATACTTATGGTACATTTTTTTAAAAATATTATTCAAATAAAAATCGAAAATTATAAATATTTTTCTAATGAATTAGATAAAATGTGTATCAAATTTAAAATAATTTAGAGATTAATTGGTTATTCATCATAATGTCATTAAAATTTCACCATTATAATTTTATAATTGTATGATGATAGACAAAATCTCTTTCAAATTGACTAATTTTATAACTTTAGGATTATTAATTGTGCTTTGCTTTAAAAGTTTAAAATCGTACCTGACATGAACAGATCAACATTTCTCAATATAAAAAAAAGGATCAATGTTTGTTATATATTCCGATTCGACCTGTATGTGCATATTACCTAGAAATATCAACATATGGTTTTAAAGTATACGACCCATTAAGTTTATGAATTTCGTATTGTTATCATTACCATTGAACTTGTAGATGAATGCTATTGTCGTTGGTACAAAATAAAAGATGGTTCTTGAATAATATAAACTATCATTCGTTCATTGAAATAATATTCCAATTGGAAAGAAATATACTATTTATGCATGCAAATTAACGCATTTATACATGTTCAATAATCAATCTATGTAGGTTAAAAACTTGTCCAATTTGAAATCCTTGACAAAGAAGAAAGAGGATACTGAGCTGATCTTTCAGGTATCAGAAATCTTCTTATAAACTGAAACCTTTTTCTTTTTGGTTGGTTTCAGCATTTGGAATACTTTATATTTAACACTTCTTTAATATCTTTTGTATATAGATGAATGCTAATGTTATGACACAAGATTCACGGAAGCATGTCACGGATCAAGCACATGAAATGAGTACTGCTAGTGAGATAAAATCAGGTTGTAATGCACTTAGGAAGAGAGGCCTTTGTTTGGTTCCTTTATCCATGTTGATAGATTATCTTGGTTGAATATTTACCTTAGTATGTCTTAAACTTTAGAAATAAATGAAAATGTAATCTTCCTCTCTCTTTCTTACGCCACACAGACAGAGACATATATACATACTCTACAGATGCTCTCTTTCTCTCTCTAGATCTCTCTTATTTTTATGAATCTTTCTCTTTTTATTTTTTGAAATTATTGACAATCGGCTGCCAATAATTTTTGATGCTTGACAGTGGATGTCAAGTTGACTCTTCTCTCCTTCTCTCTCTTCCTTCGCACCTCACACTGGAAACTACGTCCTTAATACCATGTGTTTGAGCATTATAAAAAGGATAGGAACAATCACTTGATCAAATCAAATCATTGAAAATTTATGTTAGTCCGTTGGCGAATTGATTAAAAATTCCAAGTGGATATCCTATACATGGCGTGGCTCTCCTTTCATCCATGGGTCCATGACCCGATTAAACTCAAAACAGTCTAGCATGACACTTCTTTACAAATTTATGTTACTATTGTAATTAATATTTTTTTTGCACATTGCAAACATATATGTGTGCAGTTGTAAATAATTACAAGACCATATATGCTGCATTGCTAGATCTTTTATTTTTGCAGCATATATCCTATGCCTATAGCATTTTCCATCTGTGCCCCTGAGCGTAGCAAGTTTTGTGCACAATATTTGGAAACGTGTATGATAAGTGCTTGTAATTTGGCCCGAAAAACCAAACAGAAAGCACAGCACTTGATTATTCAAAAGCTAAAAATTACATAATGATATATAAAGCATAAGTTTCTACCAGCTCATATGTGCATGCGATGCAAACTACCTGAAATGTGCAGAGTCTACTGCAGTCTGCGTACATCCGGTACAGAATGGTACCAGCTACTGAGTAGTGAGTACTACTAACCTGGATACGGGCGAGTCATGGTTGGTACAAACTCTTATGGACTTTGGGTTAAGTGTTGCATGCTCCAAACGTACAATCGATGTGCAATCGATGCGCAATGGCTGGTTCAGGGTATTCTTAAGTCATGTTTTCCGTGCTCGCATTATGGCATCTTGGTTTCTTTTCATTCAAATTATCTTTTATGACTCACTTTGATGTGCTTTCCTATTGGCACTCTACCAGAATCGGCACATTCAAATACGAAATTCATTATTTTTTTGGGGTTTATACACTTTTTATATATTTTTTTTATGCAGTAGGTGAAAATCCTACTATTAATTTTGATAAAAATTAGAAGAAAAAAAAGATAAAGAAAAAGATGAAAAGAAGAGAAATAAAAGTGAAAATAGAAATACAAGCACAAGCATATCTTTTAAACAAATAAATTAAAATAAAAAATAAAAAGAAGGTTGTGAGCTTGATTTTTTCTCCATCCGAGCTCTCTGCCGAACGTCTGTGATGAATCCGTGAAATTGGGACTGCGGCGGCTCTTAGCTGATAGTAGCGGCGGACCGGCCATGGAATGTGTGAGTGAGTATATTGTTGCGTGCGAGCCGTACCGTGCATGACCGAGTCGGTCTCTAGTCTGTTCAGATCCTAAGCGGGTCAAAGTTTTAATTTATCAATAACGTTACTGAAGTTGAATATATTATAAACTTGTACCTGAGCAGGTACCAAAGAATTCTACTAAATAAACACAAAACTTTTTTTTTTTTGAGAAAAGATCTTATAGATCACCACTTCTATTAGAAACAATAGTTCTTACAATTAACTAAAATAAAACAAAGCTAATTGTAGAAACATAACATCAGTTGGCTACTTGGATAGATCAGACTTATCCGGTAGAGCTCCTAACCATAATACACTGTAGAAGGACTTGACCTACTAAAAGAAACAACTGAATATACTTCTCAGACTTGAGAGAACATTGACAATGCTAAACACATCACATGTTGGAATCATTCCAGCTAATCAATAAGATTAATTAAAAAGAAAATTTTGATGGCATGTGACATGGTACATTCCTGTTCACATGCATAATCCTAGATTTCGCCACTTTGTACTGGCAGTATAACGTTATTTCTCCTAAAAAGTACACATAGAAAAATAAAATATTATAATATTCAAATTAAATTTTATGCTTAATTGAATCCATAGGGGAAAAGTAAATTCATCAAAATATTAAAATTTCTCAACACAGTAATTCATAAAAAAATGAAATCGGATCATTGCAATCATTATATATATTAACTAGAATCAACTTGGTTATTCCGAAACAAATAAAATAGTTTGATTCCTTCATACAAATGCATTTCTAAATGTTCTTTGATTATTATAATTGTTGTTTGATTCTTTCCACTGTCTGTTTCAACAGGAACAGCTTTTAACAACCGTAAAAAGGCTCTTGATCTTATCCACAGTGCAGAACTGCAGATTTGTTCTTTTTTTTAAAAAAAAACTTAATATTGAATAATTTGATTGATCCATATCTGTCGGCTCCCACTTGTAGTTTAATTAATAAGTGAACTTTCTACGAGTATATATATTATACCATGCAGTATTGCAGTTAAGGACTTTTACCATGTACATAAATCTGTTTCAGTGTTTCAAAGTAAAACAGGCAAATTTTGTGTAATGAAAAATGTAGAAACCTTGCAGTTTCTTCATATTTTAAGTTAAATTAACAATTATACGGGTTTCACCTTACAATATTTGTATACAAAAAATCATACTTTGAGTATGATTAACAACTATATGGATCTCCGCGGCACCATATGTGGACCCCAAAAAAATGAAGTTGCCACCTACTGTGCTTGCAGGGAATTGTCCAATTAAATTAGTTTCCGTTCTTTTTCTTTTTGTGTGGACTTGTCACAGTCTGCAAAATACCTAAATTTTCAAGGCGTCAATGAATTCTAAATATATAGAATAATGTTGTTAGTTGTTGGCTGCTCCTACCCAATAAAACCAATAATTGCTATCAGTTAGATTTTTAAATTTGAAATGCTCTTTTTCTTCTCAAGTAGCAGTTAAGAGTTCTTTCTTAATTTATTTTTGGAGTAAATATTCTTTCTTAATTTCCTATAATTCCTTTCTGAGGAACATTTTAATGAGGACTTCAGTTTACAACCTCTCTTTTTGCTTAGTAAAAGCAAGTAGCTGGCTTGTCTATTGTTTGGTGAGATACAGAGGGACTCAATTCAAAATTTAAGTTTTTTATCTAGCAACTTTGCAAAAAGGCTATTTGTCAGAAAAGACGTCATGTTACAGTCTGACAACAGCATCACTATAAAAAGAAATTTACAAATGATGATACAATTAAAATTTATTTTGTTATATAAGAGGAAAACCAAATGATTCCTTCCTTGTTCCCACCTTTTTTCTCTTTTTTGAAAAGATCCTTGTTCTCACCAGTGATGAGAACTAGATTCTGTCCTGACTAATGTACCTCTTTTGATGCAGTACAATATTTTCATATTACTTTATTTATAGAAAGGACCGAATACGTATAATATTTTCTAGAAAATTAAATAATATATATTTCAGTGCGTGCCTTTTTTTCAATCCAATGCATGCCTCGAGATCTGAGGTATGACATGAATCTTTACTCCTTTAGAATTGCCCTCAAATTAGCAAAGCAACGACTCTATGATGTTGGTATTTGATGGACTCTCGAAAATAACATATCCTGTGTATCACATGAGACTATGCATGCCCCTACAATCTTAACAACCAAATTTATAAAAAATCTTAAAAATAGAAATTTACAAATACATTCTTAAACTTAAACATTGAATAAAATTTAAATTTCATATAATTTGAGTTTCACTTGATATTTCATCAAAAACAATTAAATCATATAATAATTATAACATTTTAAATTTAATGATTTTTGATGAAATATCAAATGATACTTAAATTGCATTAAACTCGAATCACAATCAATATATAAGTTTAAGAGTATGTTTACAAAAGTTTTCCATTCTAAGAAATTTTTATGAAATTATTTGAAAGTGGTTATCAAAATATATGGATATCACTTCATAGCTTGGATGAAATACAAAATGTTTGCAAAATGTTTGCATATAAGCTCAACTCTCTCTTTTTTTTTTTCTAAATTACAGTAATTATTTACAAAAATAGAAAACATCGGTGAAATCATTGGGCTTCTTAATTATATAAAAGGAACAGCCTGAGGGCTTCCAAATGAAAATGTTTCTTCACAAGGGCTGGTTAATTTTGTATAAAAATAATCAGGTTAAAGTCTTAAAGATGTTTCCATCTACACCAACTCCACTTCCAAATCAGAGATTAAACCGTGGTCTGGTTTTTTTTTTCATTATCAACTTCGTCCAATTTATGTCAGATATGAATGTTGTTGTTTTCATAAAAATTGATTGTTTTAGTGCAGAGTTTGTCACATCCACCGTAATTCTCCTCCTTTATTTTAGTTTGAGATAGACCATGCAAAAACTAGTCAATACAGACGGAATTATATAAATGCTGTTATCATAAATCAAAAACATAATTCTGTTTTTGAATGAGAGGTAAGGGATCAGACACATCAGGGCTACGTTTGAAAGACAGATAAATGAGGGATAAAATTTTCACCATATTTCACAGAAATAAAATTATTTCTCGCTTATCTCCAATTTATCCCTCAATCCAACATAACCCGAGGTCTCAAGGATATGTCATATGTTTTATTTTCCTGAATTTATATACCTAAGAAGGTTTGGATTTAAGTATACAGTTCAGCCCAAATTAATCATGTCCAATATAAGTTCGACCCGTTGAAAATTGGACCATGTATTGGATATAAGTTTGGCCCAAACTTCCAGTGAGAAGCCCTTTTTCCCTGTCAACTCTTAATCCCTGCCCCTCTGAATTTTACATGGAGAGAGTTTCGAGAGACCATGCCACAATCTCAACACAAAACCATCAGATCTGTGCAGTAATTGGGTATTTGGGAATATTGCAGTCTCTGAATTTTGACGCTTTTAATTCTACGTTTTCCCTTTTGGTGTATTAATTATTTTGTAGAAAGAAGTGTTCAATACTTGGAGGTCCAACAGGTTTTAAAACCTACTCTAGAAAAAAAAGGAACAAAATGAGGCTTCAGAGCCCAAAGAGAAATTTTTTATTCTTAATGCTTCTGGTATTTCTCTCTGTTTCATACGAAAGTACAAAGTATTTTACATATTATTGTCCGCGGAAATTAACTTGTGTGTAGTTAAAATACTAAATCATTGATTAAACTGTTATGGTTCAGTAATTACAATATGCTCCATAACTATTAACAATTAAATACCAAATCTTACCAACAATAGTTAAATAATCAATGTTGAATCGTTCTTATTCTGAAAGAATGAAAACCAGTATCTGTGATCATTCAAAGAATTGACACGAAATAATCGACAAACCAATTATCATTACACCAAGCCACTCTTTTTGATATTTTACTACATCAACAGAATTTTCAGAGAGGATATGTTTTATACAAATCTTATCTCAGCTCTTATGTTGTTCATATCTTCAGCTGTGGTGGAAAATGACTCTTTTGATCTTGAAGACCTCGAAGATCTAGCAGAAGAAGCGGGCGAGTTGGCCTTCGATTTGGATTTCTTTTGCCGGGTTTTCTTAGGAGGTTTTGGTATGTCAGGGCAAGGTGCAGCCTCTGAGCAAGAATTTTCTGAAAATAAACTATATACTGATCCATCTCGAGACAGATCAAAATCTGTTATTTGATAACAAAGAGAAAAAAATATTGGATCAATAAATGGAATTGTCAAATTTTCTTCTTGAGCAGAGTGATATTATTTGAAAGGGAAAAATGAGGAAGGATAAGTTGGGTTTCCATATGAAAAAGTATATACCTAGTGAAAATAATAGAAATTGAGGCATAATTATCATTATAGAAGTATTAAAATTCAATGTAGAAAAGTTCAAGAACTCAATCTGCAAGGCTAGCAAGCAAGCACTATGTAAAAGAATTGTTAAAACCTGGCAAATTAAACATCAGCTTAAAATATACACTCTTAAATAGTTGGCGTCACTTAAATAGTCTTATGTGATTGCTTTGAGATTAGGGGTTACTTCCAAAAGAAAGTGCATCTCGCAATTATTATTATTTTTTTTGTATAAAACAAACTGTATATAGTATTAGGGTCACAAATCTTAGAACTCACTGGCACTGTTCTTAGGTAAAACTAGTGGTGTCCCACGACGCTAATACTTTTAATCAATAAACATGCGAATTGTCTTATTTTTTGTATAACTTGACGCGCAGTTATATGTAAAGAAAGCAAACCAAACAAAAATAAATAAATGTGGTATGAAAACAGTGAAAGGAAACACTTTATTTAAAAAGAGAAGTGGCAAGGCACTAGCTGTGATACCTTGCGAAGCCCATGAGTTCTCTCTTGAGGTGCCTCTAGAATTATCTGGGGTTCCTATGGAAGAAAATTCTGCTGATGTCTTGTACTCTCCCATCTGTTTCAACAAGAAAAAATAATTAATTTCTGCATAATTAGTACAAACAGAAAAGATACATATGTACTTCTCTCTGTTTCATTAAAGTATTCTCATTTTATTTTGAACTCCGTATGATCTTGAGGTTTCCACAAAGAAAGGAAGCAGATTGTAAGAATTTATATTTTATTTTCTGAAAAGAAAAAATATGAAGGAACAAAAAGCAGCAAAATGCGGAGTTGAAATCACAATGAACTGGTTGGCAAATTTTCATTTTGATTGAATGAAGAGGGTAATTTACCCAGCTAGGAGAGCTGCTTGGACCGGTCGGGCTTTCCCAACCGATATGCGCAACGTGTTTTACATCCGTTGGATATCCGATTTGGATATCATTTGACGGTGTTTGATTTACCACTGCAATTCAATTTGGGCACAAAGAGATGTGAATTTATGTCTAACAACAAAGAGGAGCATTTGTTAAATGACAATATAGAGAGGATAATGGATCGATTACCAAATATTTGAGAGATTATCTTGAGCCCCTTGAAGACTCCTTTCAACTTGGTAGACATTGGATGAGATTAACAGCCTTAACAACCATTGGATTAAGCAAAGAAGGAAAAAAAAACAAATTAATAACAAAAAATGCATAGATGAGCCAAGTCCTTTTAATATGAAAAAAAAAACTAAGCAAACAAACTGTAATTATAAGAACTATGATATGCCTTATATATCTCAACCATGTCTAGCATCAGTATACCATCATCAATATACCGATGGTAGACATGGTTGAGATGTATAATTTGCAAAGCATGATTCTGAATAATACCTTTGTGTTGATGCAGATGCTTGTTGCTTGAATTCAGAGAAGTTTCATCGAGAAAAGATATCCACTGTAAGAACAGATCCAGGACTACTATCTTTAATATCTTTTGATATAATAGTCTTTAAACTGGTTAGGCATATCCTACTATGTTATTTTATAGGTTGTCTACAACTAGCACTCAAAATGTTTATTATACATATAAGCTGTAAGGATAAGGAAAAAAGGGTGGATATTGGATTTTGGATCTGGAAAGATAATTGATTAATCCATTAGTCATGGAAGCATTGCAACTCCAACATGACTTTTGGGAATGTTCGAGTCTCTGTAGATACTTTTCTTCATTTAAAAACATTAAAATGAACATTTAGAAAAAACAAGAGGATCTTTCTTTTTACCTCAAAGATGGAAAAACTCTTGGAAATGTTCGGTTGATCATCTGGCACATACAGTTAATAGGTAACTTATAGTTGCTCAAATATTCTTCAGGAGGAGGCGAGAAATTTAAGCATAATATTTTTTATGTAAATGATTAAGGAGAGAGGAATTGATTATTCATTATTGAGGGTTAGAAACTTATAATTATCTGTTATAGCTTGAAATTCATGACAACTAACATAAGAAAATTCTTTAGTTCACATAATTATCATGATTAATGTCAAATTGTGTGTGATAATTTGAACAAGTGATTCAAATATTCATATTCCAGGGTGCTGATCATGTGTATCGTCAGCCAGCAAAACCCTTGAAATCCGACCAACAACCTCACTTGTTGTAATACCCTCACAAGTTATTTCATATCGAGATGATTAATCTAGAGTGATCTTATTTCATTGTACACTATTGATTTCTTTCCCATCATTTAATAAACATAATTCAAAATATAACTCCTAAAACATTTCAAATTATGAGTCATAATAAAAGAAAATACTTGTCTACTCGGTGGATTGCAGCGCTAAGCATGGAGAACGATATAATTTTTTCAGCTTAATTAGATAGTGGTATGATTATAAGTTTTCATTGTAATATTAAATTAACGAGATTTCTAAATAATATTTCCTTTCTGTTATTTTCTGACACTGCTCTTAGTTGTATATTTCATTTATATATTAAAGAAACCTACAGCTTAATCCCAGTCTATCTACCCAGCTTGATAGAAAATTATTTTTATGTATAAAAAACCATGCAAGGTAACTGTCTTTTTAAAAAAAAAAAAACTACAAAAGGAAAAGGAACTCGTTTGCCAGAGCTACAAACTATTTTCGTTCTTTCAAAAGTAGATGTCATTTTGTGAAGTTCGTCATATATAAATAATTTTATAAACATGGCATTTCACTGGCTAATGCTAGCTAGGTACCATGCCTTGCCATTAATTAGTTGGGGCTGCTTGATGAGTGTTTTCTTGATTGCTATTTCGGTTCTTATTTTTATAGACTAAAGGTAGGAAATCAGATCAGGCCTGATGAAAATTATTGTAAGCAATCTACTGAGATGTCCTTTAGAATTAAAAAATCTCGCTTTGCAGCTTTAAATATGGAAATAGAATAACAGTTGTCTGCGTTGTTGACGACGTCTGTTTGAGGCGAGGCCACCAAATAGGGACGTTGACACTGTGGCCCATTGCTGTTAGCTGCTAGTCCATAAAATAGCATAAAATGATTTGGTGGAGATCTCTAATCTTGCTTATCACTCTTTCTTTGTCAATATCATTGTGTTGTAATAGTTTCTCTTCTTCTTTTTTCACAGAGCAGAAATCATCAATCACATTACCAGAGAGCGGGCATGGATGGTACTGATATGTAAAGCTGGATCTCACTCAAAAGACAAAGGAAACCAAAAGAACAGCACGAAATAAAATGACAGTAAAATGATGCAAATTATCATGGTACAATGCGATCTGGCCCAGTACAAATTACTAGAGATTTAAGCCAACATAATGCCAGCAAATATTCAGTGAAGTAATAATAATATGGTATTAAACAAAACACCAGCTAAGTACACAAAGACGTACGATGTTCTCAGACTACTATTTATATATTGCTCCCTTTTAAAAACCCAGCAAAAGAGCCTAGAAACCATGAATCTTAATGTCTTCCTTCTTCACAATTCCAGCCTGCAACACAATAAATTAATAAGAAATTATAAGACGGGAACCCCATCTTCTCTCAAAAAGAAAATTATAAGATATCACCACAGTGCAAATTTGTCAGGTTTGCAAAAGAGAACAAAAGTTCCTAATCTTACCAGGGTACTGCAAAACTAGCCAAAATTATTCTACATGAGTTAACCAACCACCAGGGTACTGTTTGTAAGTTTAGTCCTTTGGCAGTGTCAACTTTCACTTGAATGACACTAACCAAATAAATCCAGTAAATTATATTTATTTACAAAAGCCACAAATTATAAATGTCCAACTTTTTTTCGATTACATTACACAGTGAAATGAACAAAAAATAAGAGCAGATTTAAATTCTTCAAATCTGAAATTTCAATCAGAAATAGTAAGAAAAAAAGAGAGAAAGAGAGCAATTTTTTTACAAGTTCTAAATTCTAAGCAATAAACCCAGTCCAGGTACAAGTTGTCTTTTGCAGAGATGCAATGAGTTCAGGATAGATGAATCCGAGAGAGATTAAAAGAAAGGCATTTGAATTTAGAGGTAGTACCTGAATAAGGAAGTTGGAAACATTTTTGCGCTGGTCACCTTGGAGCTGAATAACCTATATATTTCACGTAGATAACTTGCTCAGTTTACCAAACAACACTATGCAACCAAAACTGGGATTTCTGATACCAGAGTACCTACATGCAGACACAGAATTACACAAACAGGAATGGGAAGGGCACAAACCTGTCCTAACTCAGGATCCTCAACTACAGTGCCGTTGCAACAGAATTCTTTCTTGAGGTCCTTGAGTATCTTGTTGTAGGAGAATTCCTTCTTCAGTCCTTGCACAGTTGTCAGGCTCTTGCGACCATTCCTTTGCTGTATGCGCACATGCACATACTCCTTTGCTCCCGCACCTGAGTCCTCAGCATTTGCCTCTGCAAACGGGTCTACAATCCATAACACAAATTATGTGTTAGTACGCTGAAAATTAAATGTATTTCAGGGCAACACTGGGAAAGACAAAGCGAAAAAAAAAAGAACAAAAAGTATTTTATTATTCATTTTCCACCTTTTATTATATTGTTTGTCCTATTTTTTTTCTCAAAGATGTTAAGAGCTGATTATAGGTGCACACAATTATCTTAATTTATTACTGGACAAGGCAAATTAGAAAACTATAAGTGTACAATTAACTGTGCCAACATCTGAAGTAATTTGTTTTATTCTTTATAGATAAAGTCACCAACCCAGATAACTCTAAGCATAGATAAGAAGAAGACTAGCAGATTAAATAATTGTGTACCAAAAGCAGTTGGCAGTTCTGCTTCAAGATCAGACATGAACTCTCGGCTTCTTTTTGAAATCTTGAACTGGTAAGCAACGATAACCTTCGGCCTTGTCTCTGAGCAATTAAGAGAAAAATAAATATATAAAACCAAGTTAGTTCCCGAATTATCTTTTGTTATAAAGAATGAGTGACATACAGCTAAAAGAACCAATCAAATAATATATATATTTTTAAAAAGTAGTGATGCCTTTTCATTTCCAATACAATTATCACATAGAATTAGGCACTAAAGTGAAGTTATTTCAAAATTTCAGTTCATTAGAACAAAGAATGCTCTCTACATGAAAGCCACGATGCAGATTTGATTACAAACCTAAATACAAACAAGAAGCAACCTCGCAATTTTAATAAATCAAAAACCCTAATTTTACAAGATATAAAACAATTAAAAAATTCCCTCCAAGAATAATAAAATATTTCTTATTCTAATGATATTAATACAGCCAGACCCAGTTAAACAATAATCTCTATAATCAGATTACCGAGAAGAAACAATCAAATACCATCTATGTTCAAAAATAAAACAAGAAGGTACGGAATCATCCGCAGGTATACTACTACAATTAACTACAACTATATGCGATCAGCTATAGATCCTTGGACTTAACAATTGCATTTCAATCAACACATGTATCGCTGATTCCACAAAGATTATAAAGATCTGAAGCCATTGGAAGACGAGAGAAAATTGACACACACCTTTTTTTGTAGATCGGAGATCGAGGTTCGGAATCAAAGAAAATCGGATAGGTCTTGCTTGCTTCGAATAAATTTCGCGAGGATTACAGGGTAGAGGAATTGTTCTTTGTTTTTAGAAGACCATCCCACCGCCGTCGATATAAAGGGAAAGATACTATTGCTATTGTTAGGTATTGCGTGCACCCGGTGCATATCGTACTAGAACCGATAGCGAAATCGAGGCTTTTCGACGCTATTGAATGTTTACTCGTTCTTATTTATTATAGCTATATAGCGCAGTCTCTTTTATTTAAATATTAAAATATTATAAAATAAAAAAATTCATATTTATTTAATATTAAATTATAAATTCACCAAATTATAGAGAAAACTTATAATAAAGACTATATTTAATCTTGGATGAGATTTTTGCACAATGATTCATGATTTTTATGGCAAAAAAAGTAAATTATTCTAACATATATTATCACCATTAATTTCTTATCAAATATGCACAAGGTTGTTAAATAAAAAAAATATTATTATTGAAATAATAGTATATATGAGAAAAAATGGAGAGAAAGAGGAGATAAATGGACGCGATCACATACGTTCGATCAACTAAAAATAAATATTATCCGTCTAATTGAGGGATAAAATGAGTATAATAAAAAATTACCATGACAAAAAATGGACCCTCCAATTCTTAGATGCTTTATATAATAGTATAGATTATTAGGACGGGTTGGTTTTCTAAATTTTGTATGGTTTGCAAAAATTGTGATTATAGAAAGTCAAATTATAAATAATAAATTTGGGAAGCAAAGACTGTACAAAATCATAGGCCATAGTAAGCTATAATAAGAATAACATATGAAAAATGGTTGATACCAAACCACGGTTTAAGTTATTTTTGTAATGTTATTTATGTGATATTTGGTTGAAAATAGTAATGAGATTTAACGATAAAAAATAAATTATGCTAGATAAATGATCATTTTTTATTAACTATGTTTTAAACTTATTTTGAAATAAAATTGATTATACAATTAAATTTTTTTAAATTGACTCCCTTTTTTTCTAATTATAGTCGATGATGTCTAATCCTGGAGGTATAAGTAATTATATTTGAGACTCTTTAATTAACAATAATACATATGCATTAGTGCAGTGGAAGGTTTACTCACGACGAGAACAAAGACACGCAAAAGCTAGGTTCCGGTTCATTTTTTTAAACTAGATTTTTTACACATTTTGATCAATTTTGTAGCGCAAATTGTGGTGTTTCAGAATAGCACCGAACAGTTCAATGCTTCTAAAAATTAGATTTATGCAGGATTTTATATCGGGTTCATATCCATTAACTAATCAGGTACTAAATAAAATAATAATAATTTAATATATATTCTTATCTAATAAATTTTTTTATTAAAATAATAATATTTTATATATTAAAAATAGCAATAAAATAAAGCTTAAAGTAATAGATAATCAAGTTGATGAAGAAAATTTCCGTTTACGGAACTTTATATTTTGATATCTTTGTATAATTATTTCATTATGCACGATATTAAATATTTTTTTCTCAATAAAATTAATTAGACAATTCAGAGGGGGCAAAAAAAATTTCCGGGGGAGAGCAAATTCCAAAAACATTACCGAAAAACACTATTTTTCAAAATACAGGGGGGCAACTGCCCCTGTTGTACACGAGATCCGCCCCTAATGACTGTACAATCAGATAAAACAGAGCCATGGAGATGAAAACGTGAACCTCCCACATTAATACAATGAACCGAGTTTAAGGAATATATTATATCGAAAGCATTGAGAAGATCTATACGGATTTAGTCACCTCCGTTTGATTTATTTCTCATGGATCTTACACAGTTAGACTCCTCAGTCAATCCATCTGATGTCTCTATCCAGATTCAACCAGAAGGTTTTCAATTATTACTGGGTCGTTTTACATTTGTTGCCTGTCTGTTCAATTTTAATAGATTATTGATGGGACTATTGGCTATGAATAGTTTACGAATGTTATTGGTTAGAGCTTCTTTTCTGAAATAAAATGAAAAAGACGAGAGCTTCCAAACTGTTTCAAGGTTTTTTTAGTCATTGCCTCATCCTCATTGATAATCCGTCAATCATCTTCTCGTTGAACTCGTTTTGTATCTCTAAGCCTGTTGCAAGCAAGCCCAGTGTCATAAAAAAGAAACTAAATTTGAGAAAACAATACCAAAGTATAATCGTTACAAATTATTTTACATGCAGCATCCATTCTTTGGATTTAGACCTAATTTTTGGCAAAAGAAATTTTAAATGTACCCACTGAATCTTTCCACCTACAAAATTGAACCAGTACACATCATATGCATACAGAATCTTTGTATTAAAGTATCCACCTACTAAACTACAATTGCTATTTGCTATGAATCTTTTCTCCTGAGCAGATTAGGCATCATTCAAATAAAAAAAAATTGCCCTTCTTTAATTTCTTTTTCCATAAAAGCAGCACTCTATAACCCTTGATGAAAGAATTTCTGGTACGACTAAATTTTTGGTGGTAATCCGTGCATTTTCATCATGCAGAAGTACTTTTCAGGCACTTTTGCACCAGCTTGTGCACAAATTTCAACCACAGCTGGTGCATGGCCATAAAACCCCCTTCCACTACCCTCAAGCACAGCAGGATCCTGTGGTCGCCTGTGCCACACAATATTCTCTGGCACAATGTCATTCAACTGTGCACGTTTCCACATGTGAGCACCCCTCCACTCCTCAAACTTGTACATGCCACATGTTCTCACTTTATGTCCTGAGGGTCCCACATGAACTTCAGAGCAGTGCCGACAAACCTTCGCATTATAGACTAATAACAATTTCTTAACACCTAGTCTAAGCATCTCCCAAGCTTCCAAAGTCGAGTTTGCCAAGGAAGAGATTTCTCTCATAGATAAAGGTGGTGAAGTTATCTGTTTCTGATTTTCCATGTCCTCTGGGAAATCTGTGCTAGCCTGGTAACATAGGTTACCCTGGTGGCACCCATTCCTCCCCGACATAGAGAGAGATGAAGAGATTAAATTAAAGTAATCTTCTTGATCTACCATGTGGGAGCTGTGCATGTCAAAGACATTTTCTGGGAGGTCAGCACCAGCCTGGTAACAGAGCTCTAAAACAGCAGGGATGCGAGTGAAATCGAAACGCTGGTCATGGTTTATAGCTTCTGGCTGGAAGGGGTCCATAAGGTGGTAGGTCTCAACTGGTACCAGGATGTCAGTTAATTGGGCTTGATGCCACTTGTGAGGCAGGTTCTTTGCCAGCTGCTTGAAACCCGGGCATGTTTTCATGAAGTGGCCTGTCTCACCTACATAAACTTCAGGGCAATACCTGCAACACAACATGTCAAAAATGAGAACTTTTTCTCAACTGATATAACAAAAGCAGAACTTTTATCATACTACTACACTTGTCAAAGAGTAGATCTTTTGTTCATGTAAATTTTGCTAAATTCCAAAGGCAATTCAAGACTCAGTACTAACCACAGAATAAACTTATGACATAATAACAGACATAACAATTCAAATGTACGAAATGGACAGCCACGACGCTATAGCAACTAAAAACAACTGGTGGATTATGAGTTATGATCTGTGTGCTGCTTCTAGACCCTAATTTGATCCTGTAGGATTCTGCCTGCACCATTTCAATTATGTCCATTACGTATCGCTGCTGATCTGAACTACAAGATAATAGGTCCTCTTACAAATTGTTACTGGCTTTATCATAAAGTTCATTATTTTCTTTTGGAATTAATTTATGTTTTATTCAGCATTCTGTAGGGTGAACAGTGGCTGAAGCATATTGAGCTAATGGAAGGCAGCTGACCCTCATTTTTCAACAGCTGACAGCAATCAAATGTAGGATATCCATCAATATATGGAAACCAGCTAAAATTACAATATTTTTCTAACAGAATCCATGTTGACATTCAATACTTTATACTGGTAATATAGTTAATAGTCGTCCTACTTTCCCAGTGGAATTTAAAATAGAAAAGAAGGAGCTGATATGTCAGTTTGTCTTACTCGCATGACTTCACAGGAACAACTTGGAGTAGAGCTGATACACCTTGTATCAACGTTTCTCTTGCTCTAAGTGCTTCCTCTGCCACTGGTACCATACGCCTTATTGGGTAGTCTTTTGCCCGGCTTCTGACCCGCTTTAGAATCATTGGTTTTAGCTCTTTCCAATTTATTGTAGATGCATAATATCTCTCTTGCATGAATGAGTGAATTAAGAAGCTTTCAAAGAGGTGCTGCTGCCTCATTCCATGTCTCAACGCCATTGAGCTGTAAGAAAATAGTAGAGATAATATGTTGGTATGTTGGAAATTTGCATGGAAACGCCATAAACTAGGAACTGTTTTTCCAAAATACTCAATAGTCAACATGCCCCCCCCCCCCCCCTTAAATCTCAAATTCAGACCTTCTACCATAGCAAGCAATAGCCATTGTTGGTACTTGGTACCATAGTTCAAGAGAATCCATCGACAGATCACAGTCCAATTACCGCACTGTTTCGAGAACCAACTGGCTGCATTATGGATTTGGGCGAAAAGAAAAGTATGACTTATCAGAATGAAAATTGAACGAGAATAGATTTGATTTCAATAGAAAATAGAAGAATAGAGTTGAATCAAGTTCAATTCACAATCTCATTTTCGTGATCAGCGTGATATTTGGAGAAAAGAAGAAACGATTTGGTGATGTATTGAAATAAAGTTTGGTTTTTTATCTTATTTATGAAAGTTGCCATCGATATCTCAGAATTAGGTTTGGAGAAGAAGAAGATATCAGCGGCCAGCAGTTGAGACTTACCTTATTGATCTCTCTTAATAGTGATAGGCTTCCTTGTTAACTCGGAACGAAGAGGAGAGAACAACTGAAGAAGGGGTATCAGCTACTTTTTAACCCAGCGAACTTGATTCTCGTCAAATCGCGGAAGTTGAGAAGCCCCTTTTCAGCTTTTCTTGTATTGATCATAAAAATGACGGGAATGAGTTCTCAAAGTGGAATAGGATTGCTGCTGATCGGAAGAGAGAGCTTCGCCGCTGCTGCGCAGCACCGTGCAACACGTGAGACTTCGGCTCCTCTCCAATCGTGTCAGATGCTCGACTGCTGAATGCTAAACTGCTAATGGCAGAAATCATATAAGTTTGTTTTAATCTAAGCCGTTGAATCCATCGAACGGAGAAGATAGCATCAACCTGAGTTGGTTAATTTCATTTTATTTTATTTGTTTACTTTCCTTCTTAGCCCACAAAATGGACCCGGGAGGGAGGCCCAAAACTCACCGTTCTCTACTTACTTTTTCTGTAGAAACAACCCATCTTTCGCTCAATTCTCGCTTTTCAGTTGCTCTCACAGGGTAAGAGTAATGGGTCCATTTGACAAATCAAAGAATAGTTTTGAAAGAATGATAATTTTGGAAGAGTGATAGAATAGTATTTTTTTTTGGAAGAGTGGTATTTTTGACTATTTGGAAGAGTGGAAATATCGTTTGGCAGTTGTTACTCAGAATAGTTAAAATATGAATAATTATGATACTAATAATGATGATGATAATAATAATAATAGTAAAATAATAATCATAATAGTAAGATAATAATAATAATAAAGTAATAAAAAATAATCATAATAAATAATAATATTATAATAATAATATAATAAAAATTTAAACATAATCATAATATAGTAATATAATAATAAAAAATTATAATTACAATCATAATTATAATAATATAATAATAATAATAAATAATCATAATTTTAATAATATAATCATAATATAATAATCATAATCATAATCATGATAATAATAATTATAGTCATAATCATAATAATATAATCATAATCATAATCATAATAATATAATAATAAAAATATAATCATAATCATAAAAATAATTATAAATAATAATAATAATAATAATATAATAATAAATTAATCATAAATATAATCAACATATAATAATATAATACAACATAATAAAATAATAATAAAGTAATAAAAAATAATCATAATAAATAATAATATTATAATAGTAATATAATAAAAATATAAACATAATCATAATATAGTAATATAATAATAAAAAATTATAATTACAATCATAATTATAATAATATAATAATAATAAGTAATCATAATTTTAATAATATAATCATAATATAATAATCATAATCATGATAATAATAATTATAGTCATAATCATAATAATATAACCATAATCATAATCATAATAATATAATAATAGAAATATAATCATAATCATAAAAATAATTATAAATAATTATAATTATAATAATATAATAATTAATTAATCATCACTATAATCAACATATAATAATATAATACATAATAAAATAATAATCATAATCATAATCATCATAATATAATAATATAATAATAAATAATCTTGATTATAATAATATAATAATAAAATAATTATATTTATATTCATAATATAATAGTATAATATTAAAATTATATTTATAATAATAATAAATAATATAATAATACTAATGGTAATGATAATATAATAACAATAATGATAATAATAATAAATAATAATAATATAATGATAATAATAATAATAAATAATAATAATATTATTATTAATATAATAATAAATTATAATCATAAATATAATATAATAATATAATAATACTAAATCTTAATCATAATCATAATATAATAATATAATACATTATAATCAAATAATAATCGTTATTGAAAGAATTCATCAATGGTTAAGATGAGAATATACAAGTGCTGACTGTATCCCCTAATATTTTGATATGGAATTTAATGAGAATGATAATTTTGAATTTTGGACGTGTTACGATAAAATTTGAGTCGTATGCACTTGGACTCTAAATGCAAATATTTTCATAATAGTTTAACTCAATATATATATATATATAGAGAGAGAGAGAGAGAGTAGAGATACCGTGAGCTTAAGCTTTGAGCTTAACTCAAAAACATATCAAATCATTTCGAAATTTTAATTTATCATTCTCATTAAAATTTTTATATGAAAATCTCATGGGATGCAAAAATTTGGAGCGTTTTGAGCTTTTTAAGTTGTGGTTTTTAATTTTTGAAAATCAGCTCTAAAAATAATAATAATATATTCAATACTTGAACATCATTTTCAAAATTTAAAAATGGTGACTTAAAAAGTTCAAAACACTCCAAATTTTTGCATCCCACGAGATTTTTATATAAAGAATTTAATGAGAATGATAAATTAAAATTTCTGATTTAATATATTTTTTGAGTTAAGTTTCACTAGACGAGAGAGATAAAATTTGAGTTATATATATATATATAGAGAGAGAGTAAAGATAACATGAGCTTAACTCAAAAACTATATCAAATCATCTCGAAATTTTAATTTATGATCTTCATTAAATTCTTTATATGAAAATATTTTGGGATGCAAAAATTTGGAGTGTTTTGAGTTTTTTAAGTCATAGTTTTTAATTTTTAAAAATGATGTTCAAATATTAAATATATTATTTTTTTAGAGCTGATTTTCAAAAATTAAAAAACATGACTTAAAAAACTCAAAACGCTCCAAATTTTTGCATCCCAATAGAGTTTCATATAAAGAATTTAATGAGAATGATAAATTAAAATTTTGAGATAATTTGATATAGTTTTTGAGTTAACCTCACGGTATCTTTACTATATATATATAGTAATTAGTATATATTTTTTATGACAATTAACATGAAAAAAATATATGATTTTTTCTATATCTAAAATGTTAATTATTATTGTACTTTATTAGTATGTTTATTTAATATTATTTATTTATCTAAATCATATAAATTTTTCTGAATTATTTTTATTTTTATCCGTTATCTACCTTTACTTGTTTGTTATTCAAAATTTTTAATGAGTAAAAATAAAATATAGATAAAAAAAATTTAATGAATATAAATAAAAAAAATTAATAAGTGTGAATATAAAAATATCTCGGCAGTACTCTATCCTACCTAACCCATTGAGAGCCATAAGCACAGAGCACCATGTGCATCGACATCCGATCCTATTAGAGAATATACAAGTGCTGACTGGTACATGAGGGGAGATCAGAAAGAATTGTGCTTTGGTTAACTATAGCTAGGTTAACTCACATTTTGACACTTCATGTTAGCTTTCCACGGTTGATTTAGTCTATTTTAGATCTGATTTGATAATTATATTGCTAATTGACAATAAGCTTGTCAACTTAAAATAATCGTTATGTTGCATTATAGAGTGCATTGGTGTACTCTTTTGAGTTTTGTCTTAGGAGTTGGGACTGATGTAACATTTTTGGTGTTGCTTATTTTTGTAGAAAATTGAGTAGAAATTATTTGTCTTTTCTCTTGATCCTAGTTGTTAATCATTAATGCTATTTACTTTTCTTTCTTTATTAAAAAAAAACAGAACCTTGTAACTTCAGTTTTTAGCTTTAACCAAACGAAGAAAATAGGAGCTCTGATCCTGGCCTCTGGAGATGATCAAAATAGCTTCCAATTAAAAAAATATACCTAAAAAAAGATCAATCAAAATAGCTAACAACAAGTACTTCAATAGATTATAAAGTATTGAAGAATAGCATACATAGCAATCAGCAAGCTCTAAGCTGCTTCCACCTTCGGCTCCTATGGGCTATGGGCCTGGGGCATGCATTTTCTCAGTTCTCACTGTCCGTGAAGCAAACTTTTTAGCCTTTTAGGTCTGATTGAAGGCCGTAATGGGTCCTTGGGTCTATCTATGGGCCTCAAAAGATATTGTAACCAAAATCTAGCTCTCTGTGCCATCTTGTTTCTTCTAAAAATCTCTGGCCAATGCCATGAAGCAAAATTAATTTGTATAACTCAGAAGTCTAGAAATTAATAGACCTAGGTGAGTTAAATAAATAACTATGCAATTTTCATAAAAAATAATTTGATATATTAGGGCAATTTTTGTGTAATTAATCATTAATTCTCCTGTAATCTAAATCACATCTGATTCGGCAATTTAAAAATCCCGGCTGCACTCTCAATTAATTGCTTAGACCTAATAAACGGCACAATGAAGTCTCAAAGCATTTTTTTACTAAGTTTTTACTTTATTATAATAATTAATAATTATTCATATAAAATTTATTCCGATACATCATATTTAGTAAAATTTTCATCTCTTTGTACAGCAAATCTCAATACATCTGAGTTAAAGGTCACAAGACAATCATCCATTGAAAAATCTCAACTACAACTCGGTTTAATCAATTGGTGAAACTGAAGAATTATACATACAAACCGAAAAGAAAAAAAGCAACAAGAAGAAAAAGAGAAGCTTTGCTTCCAGTCAAAGAAATCAGAAACCAAAACGAACAAAGGAAACCTTCATAAACATGCATCCGATGGAGGTCAGAATAAATACAGGGAGCATCTCCTGCTCTTGGATTCAGCCATGATCTGTCCATCCGAACCCACTGCCACATTACAACTCACGTGTATTACACGTGCCCCGTGAGTTTCCCATGCTGAAAGCCTGAATCGCAAAGTCGTTTTGAGAATAAACTTCAACTCAACATACGCATTTTCTGATAAATCATTCTGCATTCCAGCTGAATCAAGTGCTGTGATCAAGCCACCTTTCAACCGAGCACCGACTATTGTGGTGTTCTTTGGAGGTTGGAAGAGGGGCCCACCCATATCGGTGTTAGTACCAATCAGGTCACCCCGGTAGTGAACCGAGCCTTGTATGGGTCCAAAAAAGTACTCGATTTTCCTGTTCGGGTTGCGGATAACGATTTCAACAGAGAAAGAAGGTGAAGAAGATTCAGGAGGTGGGAAAGGAGAGGTGGAGAAGGACGATATATGGAAACGAGGCCGGTGGGGCCGGAGCGCCAGCCAGAGCAGAAACAGAATGAATGCAGCTACGAAAAGAACCGAGAGAAAGAATGAGCAGAGTTGCTTCAAGAGTCGCTTTTTGATACTCTCTGGTACCGGCCGGGAAATGAACTGTACCGGTGCATGGGTCGGCAGTGCCATTGCCAAGGGAAAGAGGAGAGGTCTGATATTTAATGATTTTTGTATGTATTATTTGTTGGTGGCCGCCTGTGCGATTTGAGGTTTATAAGAGGGAATTGGCATTTGGAGTTGGCGGGAGAGAGAGGGTTTGTCAGGTGAGGTGGTTTGTTTGAAGGTGTTTCCTGTTTGGAAATGGCATGCCTTTTGTGAGGTCAAAGGAAAGAACAATTTTAATAGATAAAATTGCCAATTATGGATAATTAAACCCGTAGCATACACATTCATGGGCTGATTTACACAAATAATTGGCCACATTGTCCATTATTTTCATTCTCTAATTTCACAGTATTTATATTATTATTTTAATAATATATAATATAAGTATTTTCTTTAAAAGAATTCATATATTAACCCCATAAAATATGGGAACTACCACATTATTGACCTCATAATTACAATCTATAATTGAAAAGTAACCATTATGTTAATATTATATTTGATTAAATAATTTGATCCATTTAAAAAAATTTCTGGCTCAGTTTATTGCTTTAATTGAATCATATAATATATTTGCTATGAGTCTATGGCATACACATGAAGATAAGTCATGGTGGGTATCTCAGACAAAAATTGGCAATCACGCAATACTTATCGTTGAAGGGTGAGTTTTTAGAATGCGGACATGCTGAAATATGTAATCAACTATCAAATTATGTGCAATTTAATTTAATATTATAGGGGATGTAAGTCAACATAGACACCAAATTGAAATATATTTTTATTGTTGTAATTTTTTATAGATATTTTTAATTGCAAATAACACAGTAGTAAAATAAAAAAACAACTGTAATGATCATGATGATAAATATCAATTTTTGATATTATATAACTAGATGGAAAATATGCACTTGAATTATAATCATCAATCAAAGGGGATCTGGGATCCAGGGGGCAGCTGCCCTCCTTTGGATTTTGAAAAATAGTATTTTTAGATAACGCTTTCGGTAATCTGCCCCCTCTGGAAAAAAAATTGTTTGCCCCCTTCCGAATTGTTTGATGATTTTGATTGAAAATAAAATATTTAATATCGCGCATAATAAAATAATTATACAAAGATTTTAAAATATGAATTTTCATAGTGAAAAACTTTCATCATCAACTTTGTTATTTATTATTTTGAGTTTTATTTTATTATTATTTTTAATATGTTTTTTGTTAGGTAATAATATATATTAAATTATTATTTTTTATTTAGTACCCGATTAGTTAATGAATTTGAACCCGATAAATTATTATAATCCGATAATTGCCCCTGATCAAAATTCTGCATCTGCCCCGATCAATCAGAGGCCGAAGAAGTTTATGTGGGCCTTTTGGTCACTGATGCTAAGAGCTCATTTAAATTATTTAGTTACAACTTCCGCCTTGCAAGCAGCTAAATTGATAATTTGATTAATTTAATAATGAGAATTCTAAATAGTAATTAGTGCGATTCTCTGTTCGCCTACAAACGCTTGATCTGCGTGACAGATTATGAACTTTGTTAAAATTTTGATCCCTCATATTCATCTCATTTAATTTTGTAAATGGTTAAAAGTACCAAAAACTTTTGGAGTATAACTAATTATCTATAGTATACAGTCGTGGTGTATTGATTCTCACTGGTTGAAATTATGAAAATTTTGTACTAACGTAAGGTTCAAAATATTCAACACAAATTCTCACAGTTCAAACAAATTATTTTGATTTATATTGATGTGCCTGTAAGAGATTGATTTGCACACGTACTGGATCAGTGATTCTCAGCCTAAATAAATTTGAGGCTCAAAGGCCAGATTAAAGAAAAGAATTCATGTGCTCCTTTTTGGATTAATAATAGATAATTACAATACCAAGTTTAGTAACCTCTCTGGATTTCCACTAATTTATCATAAACATCTCTGTTTCCATTCACTTCCTATTCTCCTTTCTACCCCGGCCATGACCCTCGTCGCCGTCTGCTTCCGCTCTATGTCTGATCAAGTAGTTGTTAATGTTCACAGTGCTGAAACAAACATATCCAACCATGTTACGCATCGTGGAGCTGCTGGCGACACACGCGTAGCGACTAATGTCACTGATGCCTCCACAGGTGATGATACCATTGAGACATCTGACAGTCATGACCATGGACATGGTGCATCCGATAGCCATGGACAAGCAATTGTCGACCTCGACATCCAAATAATGTCCTGTGTGATGCTGCTCATAGCATTTCTGCTTTTGTTGATAGCATTCGCAGTCACCATGAAGCTGCCGGATCCTCCTAGCGTGCCGATAAACCTCCTTAAAGCTATCTATATTACTTCCAAAGTGCTCTACTTATGGGGCACTTTTCTACTTCTTTTCGCACTCTGTGGGGCCCAAGAAGTGTCAGTGGCCTATGCGCTTATCCAGAGGACGTTTCTCTGGGCATCGGTTCCCCTTGCGGTGGTTGTTGTCAGCCTCAAGGTTGCTATTTCCATCATCTCTCAGATTCACAAATGAAGGACCTGAAGGGGAAATTAAATCAAATCAATTTTTGACATTTTTCAATTGTGCATGTGTTTATGTTCGTTGGGATGTATTAATTTGTTTGTCCAATGAATTGTATTGAATGCCTCTCTTGATATGTTAGATAGGTTATGCTTAATTAAAAGATAAAAAGTTGTAAAATCATTATATATGTTAGATTAACTTCAATCATTTACCTCCCTTTTAATTTGTTTCTTTCATTTTTTTTGGGGAAGTGCGGGTCGGCATGAACATCTCAAGACTTATCAGTTATACAATTATTATTTATCACAAAGGTTAATTTTGTATACTTTAGATTTTTAAGAAAGATGTTGAATTCTTTGTTGCTCTATTGTTTATAAAATATTTTATACAATTGATCATGTCAACTTGCTGAGCTAATTTATGTTATTTAATAGTATTTTATGTTCAATCAAAAAAGAAAAAGAAATTATCCATTTTATGTGTTAAGCAGAGAAGTTTGTTTCTTTATTTCAGATTCATTTTCAGAGATATTATTCTATAATTGAAACTTGGGTAGTTTTCTGCCTAAGGTACTCCAATTTGTAGGATTCAATTATTAAAAATAATAAATCGTATTTATTCAATTACTAATAAAAAAATATATTAAGGATATATACTCTGTATGAAATTATTGCATCTACAAATAACGAATATTTTAAAACATGTCAATTTCAAATTTTATTTTAAAAGAAAAAGAAATTGATAGACTTTTATTATGTTCCGCATAAGAACTAACGGAATGGTCAAATTTTGACAAATATCGAAGTTTATTAACCAAATAACCAAATAAATATAATGACCTCTTAAAAAATTTAACCGTGAAAATTTGTACTAACCAAATCCAACTTCATCTGAACCGTGAAATCTCATATTATATTTCAGATCTAGTATGATGAGAGGTAAAGGAAAATATTTGAATTCCTCCTAAATAGCGCCTCACCTCGTCTCTAACTCTCAACGACCTTTGACAAAAGGGACCCTAAAAAAGTAAAATTGTGGGGCCGGAAATCTATCAGTGTCTTGAATCCTGATAGGTAATTCAACAAATTTCATTTGTGGGAGAGGTCGACTTAAGCTACAAACAAAAAAAATATATTAATTTGCTTTATAAATAACAAGATACTTTATATTTCAAACAAAAAAAATATATATTAATTTTCTTTATAAATAACAAAATACTTTATATTTTATATTTCAAAATTCAAATGGATGATCCTAACGTTAAATACGATCTTTATATCAAAATCTCCTTGGTGATCAAATTTTATATTTTTTGAATTTTTTTACTATTTTTTTTGAATTTTTTTACTATTTTTTTTTTGAAAGATTACAAAATTCATTGATCTGACGCATTCAATATTAATGATTTTCTATCCCTTTAAATAAATAGCAAATAAATTCTAAAAAATATATAATTTATTCACCAGAAAATTTTAATATGAAGATCATATTTAACGGTTTAAATCGTTTATTTGAATTTTAAAACATGAGATATAAACGTGAAGTACGAAACATTTATGCTTTATAAAGCACATTAGCGTGCGCATATATATATATATATATAATTTTTTTGTATCATAGAGTAAAATTAAAAGCCCGATGAAGTGTCAATTGGCATTATCCATCAGAAAATCGGATGCAGGTGATTGGTAAGGCCCGATCGGGCTTGGTTGAGCAAAGTAATCGGGCTTTAAAGCCAGTCGCTTTCTTCACTGCTTAATGGGAAATCAAATGGAAGTAATTAGTTGCACTTCACAAAATCTTTATTTTCTAAATAACATTCCAAATTTTCGAGCTTCTATTAAATTTAATTATTCGGTGAAATTGAATGAAAATTTGGTCCCTGGTTTATTCTATGAGCTTTTTCACTACATATACAAAAAACTATGAACTTTGAAAGCATTGCATGAATCATTTTTATTTAGTTTGTGAAGCGATTTATCTGAATAAAAATTTAATGAACCATTCAAAAGAAAATAATTTAAAGAATAATGTTTAATGACTATAGTATTTCCCATTTAGTAGTAGCATATTTTGGATGCTTAGTACTTGATTGCATGAAATAGATAACCGGGATAATAAAAATCTATTATAATGTAATTGCTATTAAAAAAAATTAAACCACAGATTTAGTACAATGATAATAAATCCTGCATTTTGATGGAGTGGTGCAAGTTAAGTCTGAAAAATTCATATCAGAAAAAAAATGCTGGGTTAGCGAATCCCTAATTAAAAAAAAAAAAACTTTAGTTGCTACTAAGCTTTTTTTATCACTCAGCTTTGTTATACTTTTTTTTGTTTTATATTTGTTGGCGGTATAGATTGACACGGACCAAGAATGAATGCTAAAAGCGTAAGATATTAATGTTATCGTAGATCAAATTCGATGTATCTGACACAGGCACAAATTGTTTAAATTAATTTACATCGTTTTAGTACTTGCACGTGTATGTCCACGTACTTATAGTTACTGATTAGTATTTTGTAAGAAAATCATATATAATAACTGCATCTTTAAAATACTTAATTATTGTGATGTGAAAAAAATTGCCAAATTAAAGAAAACGAAAAATACATAAAAGAAATTGCCCGAAAAAATAGAAAGCGAGGAAAAAGAAAACACGAAAGAAAAAAAATGATGTGCAACTCCACATTATTTTAACATTTTGGAATAACTAAAAAAAAATGAGACGGATAGAAGAGGAGTTTGAGAGTTACAGTGCAGAGAGGTCAAACTAAAAGAAGCCCGAACCCGAACTCGAAATCATACTAATGAATAATGATTTATTTATTTATTTATTGTAACAAATTTCCCCTCTTATAAAAACCCTCTCATTCTTATTTATTGCAATTAACTTGTTAACATATCCCGCTTTGAGCTCTCAAGTCATCATCTTCTTCAACTAAACCTTAACAATGTCGAGCAATGAGTATATCAGTGAGCTGCTGCATGAATTTCTCAATTCGCTCCCTGAGGTCGCACCACGGCCCGCAAGCATGGTGAAACTGGGAATTGCCATCGCTTCAACTGCTCTGAAGGCGGCCCTCAATGCTCCTCCAGATGTCGGGTTTTTCGGAACTGAGTACAGGTATCTACGGATTTTACATTTGTTTGGGTTTACTATTCTTCTTTGGAATTGGGCTAATTATTGTTAGCTGGTTCGTCGCTGATGACGCTGACGGTTATAATGCTGTGATGAGAACCGTGACTCGAGCTTCACAAATCATGCTCGTCTTCGCTATGGCGCTGTACAAGGTTTACTCAAACTAGTAATGTGATTACTGTGTGCAGTGTGCTGGTACTGTGGTACAGTTGATTCCAGATTGATTTTATCGTTTTTGTTTTAGTTTAGAATTGTTGTTTGTTTGTTGATTGAGGGAATGTTGAGATCGTCCTTGTTACTAAAACAAAACAAAAAATAATAAATAAATTTTTATTGTCGTTACAACAATAACAAACACTATTGGTCTTGATTTGATTATATGTATATGTACTCTTACTGCCACAATACATGTACTTTTTAAAGTGTTTTCTTTTTCCTTAAAATTTTGAGGCTTCTTTTTTGCCCCTTCACATCGGTTTGTAAAATCATATTTCATACTAAAGCGCCCGCTCACCTTTCTCATATCGCTAAATCCGACTTCTCTTTGCTCAAAATCGCGAGAAATAGCGATTCTCCCCTTTCCTGCGCCACTCGCTCCCCTCTCTTGGCTGGAACCAACAAAATTTTCTCTTTGGTGCCCAATCATTTGCAATTTGTGCGCCTATATCCCTGAGCTCCCTTCTCCTTTAAGTGAGAGTATTGATTTAGGGTTTTCGAGGCTAGGGTTTTGGGGCCTTGCAGCAAAATGTAAATGCTTGGGTGAAGTGAAGTATGGAAGCTCAGCTGAAAGGAGGATTCGTAATTGCACGACCCCAAAGCTTGCATCTAAGATTGTTCTTCGATGCTTAGTATTTTCTCTGATTTTTGCTTGGATTTGGCACTGGAATAAATTTCTGGTTTGAGGTGGCCTTTGGCTCTTTTGGTTCTGAATGGTATTTCTGGTGGCGTTTACCAGTATTTATTCATTGCTTGTATCATTGTGGTGCTTGTTAATGCACTCTTGGTTTGTGTATTTGGTTTTGGCTTATTTTATACCCGTATTTTTGAAACAGCTTAAAACAATTGTGGTGAGAGGCGGAGCCAGAGGGAGCCGATGGGGCAGTTTTAGGTAATATTTTTAGTAATTTATTTTTTTTAAATATTTTGTCTTCTCTATTTTTTGATTGAGAAAAAATATTTAATATTGTGTATAATAAGTGTATAATGAAATAATTATATAAAAATTTTAAAATATGAAATTTCTTAGTGGAAAATTTTCATCATCAATTTGATTGTTTATTATTTTGAGTTTTATTTTATTATTATTTTTAATATGTGAAAGAATATTCTTTGATATTTTTTTTGTTAGGTAATAATATATATTAAATTATTAATTTTTTATTTAATATCCGATTAATTAATTGATTCAAACCCGATAAACTATTACAATTTGATAATTGCCCCTCTAACAAAATGTTGCTTTCTCTTGTACCGGAACTAGTACAGTCTCCTCTAAAGATAGTAAGTTGTTGTTTTATAATATATGAAATTTTAAGTAAAAATTTGTTGAATTAATATTGATGCGATAAATAAATTTTAATTTTTACAATTACAGAAATAAATGTGTTTTAATATTACTGCTTTTGTCTATGTGGAAAAGATGGCCACATTACCTACGAGCTAGAAAATGCTCTAATCGAATCCAATTTCATCTGAACAATAAGGTGGATTGGGACAGATTCAGTTTAGATTTGGTTGGATTTAATTTAGATTGGCTTAAATAAAATTTTAAATTGATTTTAATTAAATAAAATTTTAAATTGGGATATAAAAAATTTGAAGGAAATGACAAAAAATGAACCCGTCCAATTCTTAGCTGCTTTATATAATAGTATAGATATATATATATATAGAGAGAGAGAGAGAGAGAGTTTGGCTACGGTGCTACGCGTAACATGGATGGTCTGTGTGCTACGGACCGTTTCTCCGTCTTCAAAGTTTAAATAATCAATCCGACCGGTCAAAATATTTTTCATATGAAAATCTAGTTGGGGATCAAATTTTATATTTTTTAGATTTTTTTTACTATTTTTTTAAATAGTAAGAAAATCACTTGATTTAATTATTATGAGCCATTCAAAAGGAGTCATTTTCTAGCTATCTTAAAAAATAGTAAAAAAATTCTAAAAAATATAAAATTTGGTCTCCAACTAGATTTTCATATGAAAAACATTTTGACCGGTCGGATCAACCATTTAAACTTTGAAGACGGAGAAACGGTCCGTAGCACACGAGCCATCAGTGCTACGCGTAACACCGTAGCCAAACTATATATATATATATATTTGCAAAATTCCATGGAAAGTTTGATTACACAAGATGAAATCCAACACTAAAATCAAGTCATGTACCTTATCAGAATAACCATATCCGCTTCCTTTTGTTGATGCTGCAGAGTCTGAGCGCTAGAAAAGACCAAAATACAGAACTTTTACAAAAATAGTACTGCTTAATTTATTCTTTTTGAAGCAGTATACTGCTCAAGATTTTAATTACCAAACTAACCTTCTCGGGTTCTTCAGATTTTCAGAGTCTGCGTGTTCTTCCAAAACAAGGTTGAGTTTATCAATCTGCACAACTATTGGTTCCACTTGCACATTTGAAACTGAAGGAAGCTATAAAATTGCAGAAAATTAGGACCACCTTCCCAACATATTGCAATTTTTCCACTCTTTTACTGCTCCCACATCATAATTAGCATATCAGGAAAAAGGAAATAAATAAAATTATACCGTGATTTCAAGCTTTCCTACTCTGGCAGTGGTCGCATTAATAGCCGGAGGCAAACCAAGGCTAGAATGCAACGCATCACCATTTATATCTACACAACATCCCAATTCCACCAATCAGAACAGACAATCAAGCAAAATTTTACATAAGAACGAAATCATTTCGAGAAGTGATGAACAAACCTAGATTGGAGAGTTGCCCGGTGCGGCCCTGAAGCTTGAACTGATCGCGAGAGAAGGATTTGAGCCAGTATTTGAGTGTGTACTCAAGCGCTCGAGCTATGATCGACTCCATTGCAACCACCACAGCGTGTTGAAACTTCTAGTACTTCGCAGATGTATTAGGTCCAGTGAATTCCCCGATTCTCCGCCTTCTCCGCCGAGAGAGATCGGAGAAGAGGGAGGGAGGGAGGAGTAGAGGGGCTTAGAGAGCGAGGGGGAGAAGAAAAGGTTCTTCTTTTGCTAGTTTACAATTTACATATCCACCCTTAAACAAAATAAAAGAAGTTCTTGCTTCAACAATTGTTTTCCAAGTATCTTGTGTCATGTCACTAAATTAACGATAAGCAAAGTGTAATGATGTTATCTGGCGCTTCAATACCATTGGCTACTGCTTGCGGGTTTGTATCAGGAAATTAGTAATAATTGAAGAATTTAATTAGTAATACAATAATTTGAAGGGCCTTTGGGAAATAACTTTTCTTTTCCCGGGGGTTTTATTTTATGTTTTCCATCTGAATTCTGAAGTCTGCAAATCGTCGGCAAATCCATCTCTAAAATTGTAAAAAAGATAATTATTTCTTTTTGCACAAGTCATTTTAACAATTTCATATTACTTTTTACTTTCTGCACTTAACTCTGATTTTATTGTATTATGTATTTTTTTTAGTAAAGATGAGAATATAAGCTATTCATTTTTTTTATAATTTCAAACATGCAACATTTTATATGAGAGTATTATTTTTATTACTAGATCAAAAAAAATTTAAAATAGCACGCGATATATCTACTATGAAATTTTATTAATGAAAACAAAAAGAGATGTTAGAGGCTTGAGAGAGAGAAGAGGAGGATATTACAACCCGAAGTAAAATAGCACTAGCCTATCGACAACTATAGAATTAGAATTTGTTACATAATACTTTCAAACATCAGCCTAAATTCTTCCTAATTACTAATTACTGTTTGTCATATGCCAGGCTCCATTGCGTGATATTGTCTTGAATCCGTACGTGTAGTAGGTGTTGTGGTGGCTTGTTAGTACCCTGAAAATCCTTGAATTTCTTTCTCAGATTTCCCACATTGTGGATGGCCATGATCGTTGTCGGTTGATGTTGCAAGCCTGCTTCCATGCTGGAAGCAGTGTCGTCCGTCTAAGCAGTGCTCCCCCAGTGATTCTATGCAGCAAGTTTGCGGTGAAGCGGCACTCTTGGAATAGGTGGAGCTCTGTTTCAGGCTGTTGAGATGAGCACAGTACACATTCTGGATTAGCTGGCCATTCTTTATTTTGCAAATTATCAGTTGTATTTGATCTGTTATGTAACAGTAACCATAAAAGCACTTTATTTTGTTGGGCACCTTAAGGATCCAGATGTCTGTGAAATGGATTAATGTAACCCCTGGATTATTACAAATTTTGTAGATTGAGTGCACCGAAAAGGAAGAACTCCATCGTGCAATTACGGTTCCATCTTGTAATCTCTGTGTTGATGCCCTGTAGATAGGTAGTAGTGTAGTTAGATCTTTGATGAAGAAGAAACCCTAATCCCTACCCTCTGTTGGATTGTTGTCAATAGGGACGTCAACCGAGTTTAGTGTCTTCGTCCACAAACATTTCTGGTCATAGTCCCGTAGCCAAATTCATTTGAGAAGAAGCATTTTGTTATGTAGCTCTATGTTAGTGATTCCGAGGCCTTCGCTCTGTTTGGGGGGAGTTACTTCTGGCCATGATATCAGACAGTGATCTCCTGAGTAGATGTCTTTCATTCCTCTCCATAGAAATCATCTTATGATTTTAATGATATGTCTGATAATCCATTTAGAAAACAGAAGTACTGAATTGAGATTGCACTAAGTACAAAATCGGTAAGCACCTTTCGTCCTACGAACTGATGTCTCACCTATTAAGTATTGCTTCACATAATTGGAGTATGCACTTGTACATTATATATACTCATTATCCCCTTCTCTAGCTTATAACTCTTTTTAGTGTTTAATTAAAGATTAAAGTAGATTCGACCTACATTTTTAAAAAATATATATATCTAAAACAGCTCCGAACTGAAATAACCAAGTTTTTTTTTAGTCAATATTCATTTATGGTGACATGAACTTGTATTGTAGGATTATAGAGAATGTGCATCACATTTTTCTATGCTGTACGCCGAAGAAATGAACAGTACACGCTTGAGATTTGAGAATGGGGATTCTCTGCTGTATTTCTTTTGCAGTCATATGTGGTTAATAAATTGCAATGGCCTGGTGATGAAAATGATGATATATGCACACATCATGACATCAATGAGGTTGAATAGGAATAAGTGCTGAGCCGTTTCACTTGCCGAGACTAGACACATTATGCAATGTTGCTGATGCGGCCAACCTCGCCGAGCTAAATTATCCTGTCTGATTGTACCATATTAATTCATGCAACTGTTTTCTTTGTTATGACATCGGAATTTTGAATTATTTTATGTTATTTCTGAATTATATTTTATTAAATCTGACTCAAAATATTAATGTCTATCATTTCTAATAATTCTACATATGTTAATATTTTACCTTCGTATTTTCATTGCACGGAGATTAAAAGTAACTCAGATTCTCAGAACATTTGCACAAGGAACGAAATTGAGATTATTGAGCAAATTGATAGTGAGTGGGGAGACGCATTCGAGATAGGGAGATGCTCGGATATAATATTTTTGGAATTTCTTTTTGTTTATGTTTTCTTCTGTATTTTGTCATGTGTTATTTTGTTGGCCTATAAACTGATATCGATATTTGATTTGTATTTTGTTGGGGGATGGAGCAACTTATGTGTTTTGAAGATTTTTGTTTTATTTTTGTATGAATTATTGAATTTTCAAAATGAAACGAAAAATAATAGGATTTTTTTATTGAAAAAATGAGAGTCAAACTTTCAAATTTCATAATTATCCATAAGAATCCCTCATCGGGTTTCGAACCAAAAATAATAAGATTTTAAATCTGTTTTACGGAAAAGTAATACTACTAGAATAGCGTTCATAAAACGGTTGAATTATTTGATGACAAGTTTAATTATATATTTTTTTTTAAAGATTAATTACTAGCAAACTTTGTTATGCTTAGAATTCTACATTCATTTAAAATTGTTGAATGAATGAGTTTAAAAAATCACGTTTAACATTCGAAATATTCTAAACTCCTAGTTGAAAAAAGAGTCAAAATAGAAATTTAGTACCATAAAATATATTCATCCACGGTAAAAGGTACTTGGTCAATGGTAGAAAGTCAGAAGCGCTTTAGGAAGGTGAAGGACATAGTTGCTGTTCCTATGTGAAGAGCATCTGTATAATACGCGCTGCTCTTCTTTTCAATAAACCTTGCAGAATTTCATAAAAGCTAAGATCTGATGATATGATCTACCTTACTCATCTGCACAAGTCCAACGCTATGAGTGTAAATTTTGATTCGTCAAAAGAAAAGTGTAAATTGTGTGATGAATCACGTACATCCAGCTAATGTTTGTGTAATGTGTGGGGACTGGAGATCCAATGCTCTTTTGGTAGGACATGGTATCCAATATTGTGGGCCTCCACTAAAGCACATGGACCGTAGCCCTTGCACGTGCGACCACTGCGCTTTCGGTTTTCGCAGCCGAATCAGACTCCAGATTTTCTGTTGCGGATTCTATATAATAGAATTTGTTACAAGTTGCTGACATCTGCCTCATTTGCGCTCTTTGCTTAACATCCCGGGTCCACCGTCCAGCGAGACCTGTGGTGCTCTGCTTTCTATCTATGTAGAATTTTGGGACTAACTAATAAATGAAACCATGACCTTTACTTGTACTTGGTTCATAATTAATTACTTCAATTTCAATCCAATCAAAATTATGAAAATTATGAAAATTATGAAGTCTAGATTTCATCACTTGAAGTAATTAATATTTAATAGCCCTGCCACAAAAAAATTCAATCTTATCCCAACAGAATGTGACAAGCACAAGTCAACCAATGTACATCCGATTAAACAAGACATTGCCTAAAAGAGAGAGGGACATTTCTTTCCTCTTGACCTGTTTTCTTTTCTTGGGAGGTGCAAAGTAATTGATATCTCAAACTCATGAAGGATCAGTTTTAATTATGAATGAGAGTACTTCAATGGAGAGTGGCCCGACGACACCCAAATCGCCACCGCCAGAGCCAGAGCTCCTTGTGTCGTCGAATGCTCTTGAGCGGTTCATGGCACGAAACAACCAGCTAAGCTCAGTTCATGCCCAATCGGATGATCTGATCTGATGGTCCATATTCATCGAGATCTGATGGCGATGTCAATGAATATACACTGGTTAACGCTTGCAAGTTTGCTTGTTGCTTCCAAGGCGCTTGATGACATATATGCTATATATGCTATGCTGTGTGTTATATATGTTTTCTTAATTATAATTTATTTTTTTTTTTAATGTAGGTTTCGGAACTCCTAATTGTAATGTAAACTCTAGTTATTTATTTATTTATTGCTGCCAGGAACCTAATAATGAAGCTTAGTCCTGCTAATATCAAATTATCAATACTTGTTGCACAGGCATCACAACAATGCATTCTTTGCATGGATTGGAGGAATAAGCAATTCTGAAATAAACAAGCTGGAATGGAATTACTGTCCCTGCTTAACTAAAGATTAAATGTCAGCTCAAGCGTTTTCCAGAGATACTATTCCCACATGGAAATGGAGATTTCTCAGAATTGTGTGATTGACAACACTTTGAATGTTTTTTCCAGATGATATAACGAAAGAAGAGCGATAATTGGTCAAATGGTCTTAATCAGGTTAGCCTGACAAAATGGGTCCCACATGAATTCTATGTCTCGAGTTCGGCATTCCTTTGACGGTCGATAGAAATATTTTCTAATTTGAGATGGACGGCTGTTGATCGGAACTTCTTGTGATAATTTATTAAATCAACGGTTGATATATTTTCGTTGACCAATTCTTTTTTTAATCATATCAAAAATAATATATCTTAGCCATCTAATGCAAAAAATTTGAAATGTCTAAATTTATTCCTCCAGAATTTGCCATATTAATTTCCCCCTTTTTCTATGTTAATCTTTATGAAAATTTAATGATTGCTTCCGTTTTCTTACCCTGGAAAGAAACAAGAGCCTTTTCAGTTCTGGTCGATAAATAAAATACGTAGCAGAAATTTATATATATATATTTTTTACTTCTTACTACATCAAATTAATATATTTAAGATAAAAATGGTATGTAGTGAATTTGAAACATCAAATTAATAAATATTGCACAAGTAGATCTTAACCCAAAACCTTTAGACCACAACTTTTCATTACGGTTTGGAAGAAAAAAATTGTTTTAGAGGAATAAAATATTTTTATTTACTTAATTATATACGAGGTTGAAATGAGATAAAACTTTTGAGTTGAGTACAGGGGCCATTTGTGTGCTTCTTGAAGTAACAATCAATTAGCACTTAGTACTTAAGGTTGCTGTAAATGCTAAGATTATATTTATTTTTCTTTCTTTCTTTTTTTTTCTTTTAAAAAATAATTCAGTAGAGAACTAGCGAACTAGCCTTTAATCTAGCGATAAAAGACAATACTTTCTATATGAGAGATCGTGAGTTCAAAATTCAGTTGAGATTCTTATAAAAAATTATGAAAGTTAAGAGTTTACCCTTATCTTTTCAATAAAAAAAAATAATACAGTAGCCTGTAGCCTGTAGGAGGATGTTTATGGAATGCAAAAATATACTTTGTCCTCAGTCTCCACATGCCCCCAATTACCATTAATAAATGGGCCCCTCTAAAGACATCATCTGTGGGGTCCGCGCGTCAGTATAAGTGAGTGAAGCGAGGGACAAAACAAGGGGTAATGTACCGTCCTTGTGGAATAGTGGATATCCTTTGACAAATTGATATGAGACATGCCACTGATGAAGAAAAGAACAAACAAAACCTTGTCCTTTACTTGCATTTGGTCGAAAAATTAATGACTTCAGTCCAATCAATATCATATTATACAGTGTGACAAACTGATCATGACAAGCCACCCAGCAATACGTATCCGACAAAACAAGATTACAAGACATTTCTATATCCTATAAAAAAAGAAAATAGAGGTGGAGAGAAATGGATATTTGAAACCCATAGCGGATGATATGAGTTCTATGAATGAAAGTATCTAATGGAGAGTGGCCCCATGACAGCCAAACCGCCTCCGCCGGAGCTCCTTATGTTGTCGAATGCCCTTGAGCGGCTTGTCGCACGAAATAACCGGCTAAGCTCAATTCGTGCCGAATGGGATGACAAAAAACGCAGCTTATCAGCTTTCACGGCAACTCGTACACCGGCCATAGCCATACAGAGGTAACTGAAGAAATTTAAAATTTTAAAAATGTTTGCTTTATTGTCTGATTAACTCATTTGATGTCATGCTCGCTCATTTATCCAGGTGTAATGCTACTGTGAACTCTCTTCTATGTGCTTAACTTAAATAATATCAAATTTTAATTTATGTTGTTCAATATTTTTTTATAATAAAAACTTATGGGATAAAAAATAGTTTTTTAAGTATTTATTTTGAATTTCTTTAGACATTTCAAAATACTAATAAGATAATTAATATTTTCATATGACATATGTCACTTTTAAAATATCCGAAATCAATATTTAAACACTCAAAAAAATATATCTTATAAAATTTTGACATAAAAAAATATTGAGCATCATAAATTAAAATTTGAAAATAATTTAATATATATATTGAGATAAGTTATCCGTGAGCTTAAACTAACAACAACTTTACTCTGTATCTAATTATTGATATATATAGTAGTGCTGTGTATTTTTGAAGAAGCTTCAAATATCACATAACAAAATCATGAAACAGGTACCTGGAGCGGATCCACCGGTTCGCCAATCTCGACCCGGCATGCTTCATCGTTGCATATGTATATATTGATCGGACGGTCCATATTCATCCGGATCTGATAGTGATGTCGATGAATGTACACAGGTTAATGCTTGCAAGTTTGCTTGTTGCTTCTAAGATGCTTGACGACATGTATGTTATGCTGTGTTACATGTATTTCCAGATTATAAATTAAACTTTAATTAGTTATTTATATATTGCTAACTTATCAACTAATAATTAAGGTTAGCTCTGCTGAAATCATTAATCTTTGCGCAGGCATCACAATAATGCATTCTTTGCACGGATTGGAGGAATAAGCAATACCGAGATAAACAAGCTAGAATTGGAATTACTGTCCCTGCTTAACTTCAGATTAAATGTCAGCTCAAGTGTTTTCCAGACATACTATTCCCACATGGAAACGGAGATTTCTCAGAATTGTGTGATTGAGAAAAAGTTGAATGCTTTTCCAGAGGATATAACGAAAGAAGAGGAGGATAAACGGCCCAACGCTCTTAATCTGGTTAGCCTGGCAAATGGGCCCCGTGCGCTTTCCATGTCTCGAGTTCGGCTTTCCATCGACGGCCGACAAAAATATTAGTTTTTTTTTTTTTAAGATAATTGCACCTCTAATTATTTATAAGTACTTTTTAAACGTTTTTAATTTATGTAATCTGTACTTTGAAAAAAATATATTTATACTCAACACTATAGTAAATATGATGTACAGAATTTGTAAGTAGGGGCGGATACAAGATTTTGGTCAAGGGGGCAATTATCGAATTGTAATAATTTATCAGGTTCAAATTCATTAACTAATCGGATACTAAATAAAAAAGAGAAGGGATCCAATTACTATTTTTTTGGTGCCCATGGTGTCTATTTATTTATTTATGTATAAATTTGAAAATGTGAACGTTAGATGTATTCTATATCATCTCAATTGTATGTATATGAAAAATAAAAAAAATTTAACTTTATTTGAATAACCATCAAGTAACGTGTCTAAATTATAAAATTTGGTCCGTTGATTTTATTAACGCTTGATGCCTATATAAATAATATTGAAATGATATAATTTTTTGTATACATATATAAGATGATATTTACAAAATATTCCTTCAATTAGTTTTGTTATTTAAGAATTTAAATAATAGTTATTTGATATTTAATTTTAATGGCACCGATGTAGCACCAGAATGGTGGTAATTGGATCCCCTCTCAATAAAAAATTAATAATTTAATATATATTCTTATTTAATAAAAAATATTAAAATAATAACATTTTATATATTAAAATAACAACAAAATAAGTTCACAGTAATAAATAATCAAGTTAATGAAGAAAGTTTTCATCTACGGAATTTTATATTTTAATATCTTTGTATAATTATTTCATTATTTACGATATTAAATATTTTTTCTCAATAAAATTAATCAGACAATTCATAGGGGGGCAAAAAAAATTTCGAGGAACAAACTACCGAAATCATTACCAAAAAATACTATTTTTCAAAATTTAGAGGGCCTCCTATATTGTGGATCCGCCTCTGTTTGTAAGTATAGTTTCTCTTTTTTTTTTTGGTTCTTGTTTTATTTCTGAAATGTTATTATCAACTTATGATTGCTTCCATTTTGTTAATTTTCAATGCAGTTTAGTGTAGGACTATAGTTTATACTCTAACAAAACATGATGGATCTCTTCGCTCTCGTGAGCAGCTCCCGACGAAAAAAAGAAGAAGAGAGAATCAGAAATTCTATTCGGCGAGATGCATGATGGGAATGATTAATTAAATTGTAATAATATATTAACTTAAAATTTATTAGTTAATTGAATATTAAATAAAATTAATAATTTAATATATAATAAAAAAAATTAAAAATAATATTCTTTATATATTAAAAATAACAACAAAATAATATTTAATTAAGTCAATGAAGAAAAATTTTCCCTATCGGATTTTATATTTTAAGATATTTATATAATTCTTTCATTATTCATGACATTAAATATTTTTTTCTCAACAAAAATAATCATACAATCAAAAATAATCATACAATCAAAGATTAGAAATTAAATTTAAGAGAGTCAAATTAGCATAAACGTAGTCCAAATACACTATTCAAAATCGAGAGGTGGAAATCAGCTGACCCCTTAACCTCACCTAGCCGCCACCACCACCTCCTCTAGTCCAACCTCCTCTTTTCTTCTTCATCTCTCTTCTTCAACTTGAAATACAAGCAAAATATATCTCCCCTCTGTCATCATACCAAGGCTTGAGACAAACGATAACGATGATAGTGGTGTCATCTCCGACTTTCTCTTCCCCGATAACATTCAATGATGGCGATCATGACAGTAGCAAGTCCTTAGTTATTGTCAGTGAAAATAATTGTGACAATGATGACCGACACAATCGCAGTGACACTGATGGTCTCCTCTTTCCCTCTATTACCCTCTATTGCCCTCCTTTCTTCTCTCTTTCTCTTTTATGCTGATAGATTCAGATCTAGTTTAGAGTTTGTGTTGACAAATACACTAAGATTCAAATCTAGCTTTCCTCTCATCCCTCTCACCCAGCCGAACTTGAATCATGGTGTGATGGGTCATATCTAATCTTCTGCATAGTATGGACTATGGAGCAATATAACAGGTCATATTGACCGATGCTCATGAAAATTTACATTTACTACATCAAAAAATGATTTAGTGTAAAACTAGTCGGACAAAAGCTCGTAAAAAATAATATATGAAAATAACTTAATCTTTAATTTTTTTACTGCTTAACTTTATACTAAATGAATTTCAAATTTTTTTAATAAATTTATAACATAAAGTTACCATTTATGATTTAAGATGCAGGTCGGTTTCAATGTTTAGAAATCGTCTTTTTTAGCTGGTTAAATAAATTTTTGACTTAAGTTCACTAAAATTATTAGTGAGCTTAAACAAAATAAAAACATACTAGCCTTCCTCAAGTATTTTTTACTCCTATTTCATTTTTTGTATAATTTTCATCAAACAATTATAATATTTTAAGAACATATGTTGGTCCTTTTATTTAAGATGACTTCGTTTACTTACTTCGTTATTACTAAATTATATATTTTTAAATTTTTAAATATTTACTTTCTTCAAATATATTTATCAAATGCAAGGTCAATAGTAAAATTGAAATCCCACAATTTTGTTGCTCTTAAATTATTGAAGCCGCGAAAAAAATGAGCATTCAAAAGGCTTACATATTTACATCTAATAACTTTCGCCCAAAAACCATGATTGTGGCCTGTTAGGAAAAGGCAAAATAATTGACAACCGTGTGATATAAATAATCAGCCATTGCATGCTTTGATGACTAATTTTATGTTTCTTGTTTTTTGAGAGAATTTGTTTGGAGTTTCTTCACAGTCCACGATACACTTTTTTTTAATATATATATATATATATATATATATATATATATTATATATATTTCACTGTAAAATACTTTAGGATATGTGAATTCAGATCGAACAAGTGTCATCTAGAGTATTTTAAAGATGGAGGCTGATAATAGTCTCCATAGTTTTATCCCCAAAGAAAATCCTCAAGCATTGACTACAATATGATCAGTGAAGCGTCTAAGTCAAAAGTCACGACTGTCCATTTTATTCTGATATATTTATAGCAACCTTTAAATTTATTTACATGTAATAATTTTATTATTTATATTTTTCATAACACCATAATCAGCGCGCATCAATTGATTTTCATTCTGACATTATTTATATCATTAGTTGTCCCTATTTATATTTACTGTGCCAGTTACTAAAATTCTAATAACTTAAAATATTATTATTTGATATTCATGTTATTTATATCTATGTTTTTGGTAATTATTGTATCTATTGGCTTCAACTATCAATTTTATTTATATCTATTAATTTTTGCTATATACATCAACCGGTTTTGGTGGTTAAATTCCACCATTTATACAAATAAATAATCACAATACTTGATATAAATAGCACAGTATAATAGATATAAGTAAATTTAATAGTTTTTACCAAGTGCTAACTCTCTCTAATTTTCTTAAAGAGACGCCATTTCAATTTCAAATTTTTTTTGAATTATTAATGTGCTATGCAGTTATAAAAATAGAAAGTCGGAAACATATAAAAAGTTAATTAAATGTTTAAAATGAAAATTTTTCGTTTGGGGACAACGAATGGGGATAAAAGGCTGGGGACGATAATAATATTCCTTTAAAGATATAGAGTAATTGCTCGTAGATCTAAACCGTCGGATCTATATACCGTTCAGACCGATTAGATATGGTAACAATTTAGATTGACGGAATAGCTACTTTACGGTGTAAAGATAGAGACGTGGATTCAGATCCAATATTTGTTCGCCACAGTAAATGATAGCATCGCACCATTCAAATATCGGTACAACTAATATTGTTTATAGTAGTGTGTTGTTAATTTTACTTGTGAGCAACCAGCTTTAAAAGTATGTACCAAAATTAGTTGGTGAGCGACCAGCATGCATGCTTGCCCCAATCACGTGCCAAAATTCTATTGCCTCCAAAAAGCATACAGATATTAGACAGAAGTCCAATATTTACGATATAATTTATAATATATAAAGAGATTAAAATTTTTAAATTTTTTAAACACCCCACATCATCATTTGTTGCCATTATTGATTTTGTTCAATTCTTTTTATCTTTTTAAATCCAAATGAATTCTCTCCTCATTTAAATAAGGTGTATTATATTTAACATGAAATTTAATTCTTGAAATGGTCTATTTTTTTATATGATCCTTTATAAATTATTATATATTAATTATATTATTTATTATTACTATTATTATTATTATTATTATTATTATTATAAATATCATTATTTTTTTAGCATTTAAAAATATTGTGTCTAAATTTTCTTTAATATAAATATTATTAAATATATTTAAAATTTTATATTATTAAGTATTTACTTGAAGACTATATTATCGGAATAAAATCTATATTATAGTCCTAATTATAAAAAAAATAAAAAATAAAAAGTAAAGAAAGAAGTCATTGCGGTACCTGAAGGAAAAGCTAAATAACATGTGAATGTGTACTTTTGAATTCATCGAATATGCCCAAGTGGCTTGCTGTAAAAGTGTCAAGTGATTATCCGCGTAATTAAAATAACTACGATGATATATACTTTTAATGTGAGACGCATTATTCGGCGCTTGGCACCATATCTTAAATTTCATTGAAGCAAAAGTGTCAGCAAGACAGAAAGAATAACATGAAACATTAATGTAGTAATCTTCAATCTCATTTTATCATTATTGATGATTTTATTATCTATATCAAATTAATTATTATTTGTCTCAATGATTTGTCATGTCACTTGTTTTATGCATATTATTTGTATCATTCAACTTAAGTACTGCTAATTTTGAATAACAACTCAATTGAGTTGAATTGTACAAAATAAGTTTTATAATAGAATGAATAACATAAATAACAACTCATTTGATATGAATAATAAAGTCAGTATCAATAATGATATCAATGGTAATATCGGCGTACCAACTGTTGGGAAAAATCAGCAACGTTTGTTTTTTTACTTAAATAATATGTTTATTTTTTGGCTTAATTTCTACCATTTTTTAGACTTAAATTATATTCAAATTTATTTATTTATCTCATCAACAAGACCTTCAAAATAAATCAAGCGATCATCCCCCTTATATAAATAATATACACACAAGTCCATTAGTTTGACCTACTGTAATTTTTAATTTTCATATTTTATAATTACTCTTTTAGACGTCGATATTTTGTATTATATTATGGGGAGGGATCCTTAACAATGGATTATTTTGTTAATTTTCACAATAAATTTTTAAATAAATATCAAAAATCTTAAAAGTAAAAAAAAAATTATAGATATGCTTTTTTATTTATAAATTGATAGTGTTTTAAATTTTATACAATTTCATTTTATTTGATAGTCCTTTGAAGATTGTTAAATTAAAACTATTACAAATTATATAAAATTTTGATGGTCTTTGATAGACTATCAAACAATAATATACATAAAATTTAAAACACTATCAATTTATAAGTAAAAAAATATATATTTATAATTTTTTATTAAGATTATTTATATCTATTTAAAGTGGAGGAATCACTTGATAATGGCTATCTTGACAATAGATTTTTAAATAAATACGAAATAAATCTTAAAAATAAAAAATAATTATAGATATATTATTCTACTTATAAATTGATGATGATTCAAATTTCATACAATTTCATTATTATTTGATAGTTCATCAAAGACCTTAAATTAGAACCGTTGTAAATTAAATAAATTTTTGATAGTATTTGATGAACTATCAAGCGATAATAAAATTATATGAAATTTAAATCACTGTCAATCTATTAAGTAGAAGAACACATTTATATTTTTTTATATTTATTTAAAATTTATTATCAAAATTATCAAAACAAATCATTATCAAAAACTCTACCTTATTTAAAAATTCATTCTCAAAATTATTAAAATAACCCAGATCCCGTCCCTTATGTATCGACTCCAGATTTTTGCTCAGCCTACCACTCCTGAATATAAACGAGCACAGTAGGAAACTTGTATACCGTAGAACTGTTAGAATCTCGAAACTGGAGTTCTCAACCTCTTGACTTGGCGGATTTTTTACTTAATCCGCCCAAAAACAGATTTTAACTATAGAAACGGTCTAAGAGCAAATTTATTTTCACAAACGGTCTAATAAAGGGCGTGAGTTCAACTCACGCCCTTAAAATGCTATTTTTTCTGCCCGCCCGCTGCCCAAACAAAAAAAATAAAATGACCCAAAGGACGTGAGTTGAAGTCACGCCCTTTAAATCCACATATCGCATTTGTATTATTTTTTTTTCACTTTCAGTGTTTTTGAAAGGTAAGAACCAGAGCACATCAACGTCTAAAAGGCGTGAGTTCAACTCACGTCCTTTGTGTCTTTGGGCAGTATTCGAACAGGCAAAATGAAGGTTTAAGGGCGTGAGTTGAATTCACGCCCTTATTTAGATAGTTTGTGAAAATAATTTTGCTCTAAGGCTGGTTGTGTAGATAATATTGATTATTAGACTGTTTAAGTAAAAAGTCCGACTTGGCCAGGACCGCCAGGTAATGTTCAATTGTACAACTGGAGTTCTCAATCTCGGGATTCTCATCTCTCCCCCTTTCTAACTTCTCTCTCTCCTCACCCCTAGGGTTAGGGATTGGGAGCTTCTTCCTCATACGGGAATCTATAGAGAAAAGGCTTGTTCGGGGGTGCGATTGAGAGATTGATCTGATTCAATCATGGTGGGATCCGCATCTTCTCCATCTAACCAGGGAAAAGACGATGACTTGGCCGATCTGATCCATCGATTCATCAATTCGCTAGCTGATTACTCGGATCTTTTACCCTTCTCCGTTGATCGCCAGGTCTGTTGATTCTACTCTCGAATTGGCTGCCTAATCCTTTACGGATTGATTTGGTTTGTTATGTTTAGCTGGTCGATATGCCTTTTTTTAGTTGTACCTCCGCAAATTGTAGCTTTTTTGGTTTTGAGTAGTAATAACTTGAAGAAGAAGATGAAAAAAGGGAGATGAGGGATAAAGATGAGGGTTATATACTTATATCACGTATTTCTAGATCTGATCAGTATAGATAAACTCAAATGATTAGTATGATGTTCTGTTGCCACAGAAACAGTATGGAGTGTGGGTGCACCTCGCTGGAATAACAAACACCCCTAGTTCAAGTTCTATTAATTATTATAATTCATTACCCATGTTATTTTTTTTCACCAAATTCCTTTGAAAACCCTAGAAGAAATATGTTAAACGAATTTGGTGGTTACTATTTCAGAAGCTTCAATCCTACACAACCCTAGTTGCACTTGCAATCACACTTATATTAGCATGGAAATTACTGAGGTCTTCCCCACAAGAGCCACAGCGGCAGTCACACAGACGTGCTGCGCCATCTTCTTCTAGTGGTACAGGTAGAACTAGTTCAACTGCTAATCCCTCTCCCAATATATGTTCTTCATCGGATGATTCAAGAGCACAAGATGCTATCAATCATTTTTTCCAGCCAGTTAATGTATGATTTGATTCTGCTTTTTGAAGTTTTTGTTTATTGCTCGAGTAGCAAGGGGAGCCGTTAAATTTTCTTTGTTCTTCTTTTTTTGGGAAATATGCAGTTGACGCTCGAGCAAATCGTAAGACATAAGTTGAATGAAGGGCGAAAGGTGCATTAAATTTAGTTTCCATTTTTTTTATTATTTTAAAATAATGTCCATTTCAGTTACTTTAGTGCATTTTATGAATAATTTATAATTAATTTTATTCCCATTTGGCGGCTACAGGTAACTTGTAGGTTGCTTGGTGTTATTCTTCAGGAAACCACCCCAGAGGAACTCCAGGTAATAGAAAATGGCTCTTCTGAAATAATTTATTCTTTTGCTCTAGTTTAATATAGTGATATCATGCTTTCATTGTTGTACCAATATGCAGGACAAAGTGACAGTAAGGTCATCTGTGCTAGAGGTGCTACATGAAGTTGCAAAGTTTTGTGATGTATATCTCATGGAGCGTATTCTGGATGATGAAAGTGGGGTATGTGCTAACCAATATGTAGCTCGCCAATTTTTTTGTTTTATTAGAGCCTTACATATGCCTACCCCAATTTATTTGGGATTAAAGGCTTTGTTGTTGTTGTATTAGAGCCTTACATATCCTACTGCTATGTCAAACTCTAGGAAAAGGTTCTTTCTGCATTGAGTGATGCTGGAATTTTTACTTCTGGTGGCTTGATGAGAGAAAAGGTACAAATCTATATGGAGATTTTTAAAAATTTACATTTTAAACCCAGCAAAGCAAATTTCTTAACTTCATAATTATTTCCTTTTGTTATGGTTATTCTAGGTTCTCTTCTGTAGTACAGAGAATGGGCGCATCTCTTTTGTTAGACAGCTTGAACCAGATTGGCATATTGATTCAAATCCTGAAATCGTACAGCAACTAGCTGTAAGACACATTTTGCAATAGTATTCAAATCAGGAAATGAGTATCTGTTCATTAGTATTATTTATGTTTACTTTCCTTCTCTTTCTATTTTAGAGGTTTATAAAGTATGAGTTGCACATATCACCACAAAGGGTGGACAGAATGGCTACAAATGTGTATAGCTCTACCAGCTTAGAGAACTTTTTCGGAGGGCTCGAACAGAGATAATGAAGTCAGTATTACCCCCCCCCCCCCCCCCCCCAACACCCAACCACCACCAGCACCACACACACACACATATGCTTTCTCAGGACCATTTATGATGGCAGTTATTTACAAATTACACCAACATATTATGTATTTGAATGTTGCAATGGAGAACCCTAACTTTTTGGACATTGCAAGCTGCACACACACCATACCTGTTGAGAACTTTCAATTCTGATGTAGCATTTTCCTACAAATCCAGAATTAAGCTTGATTATCTCTGCAAACCCAATCTTTTCAATAACTCCTGTCAATCATTGGTTGTTGTAAGCAGAAGAAGATAAGAAAGATTTTCAGAATTAACTGAAACATAAATTTTATGATTTTTGAAAAGTACAGATTGCTGGTAAATTAACAAGATCAATGTCTTAACTCTGCCATCGAAAATTTCAAAATATTAAGACCACAAAAGTGTCGCCTTGACATAAGAAAAAATGAATCTCGCTTTAACCATAACATAAATGCTTAATTTTCTGGGACTATTTTGCAAGTGAGTTATTTGTTTCAATCATTACTACATTTCTTTCAACCTAGTTTATTGTTAACTGCAATATTATACATTATATCAATGTATTACCTTAGATCAACTTGTGTTATATGGCTGGCCTTGCATAACTAACTACCACTCATTTCTTGCCAGAATGAAGCTGAGTTAGGGTTCTTGCTGAGAACTTTATTCAATATTTATGAAGAACTTGCAAATTTGTTATATTCCTCGTGTGGAGGAGATTAGATTGCTTTTACAGAAGAACTCATCAACTTAAAAGCCCAGTGGGCCAGCATGTACTATTTTTATACATAACTAGAGAGGTTATTAAGGAGATCCGATGTTGTAATGTAAGGTTTAAATTGTATGATCTGTAATTTTTATGAAATAGTTAGTGTTAGTATAAAGAATCGTTCATTTTATATTTGATAGTCAAATTCTTCGATCCATGAAAAAGAATGTGTTCAGACATTAGTTGAACTCTCGCAAGCGATCTCAGCAGTGTACGTTGCGCCTTGGCGAATAAATGAATTCCAGGGGCTATGGAGGACAGTAGTTGGGATAAGACATAGATTATAGGAAAACTGTTCATAGAAAATAAGCGGCATCAGTTGATAAAAGTGAAACGCACGAACAGGTACATATGAAAGTTCAAAACTCAAAAGTGACTTCCGTTCAACATTTTCAAGTGATTGATCAAAACAAACATTTATATAATCATATAACAATGCAGCCATAGATGATTTTTTTGTTGTTGAGAAAATAGATGAAATGATCATCTCATATAGTGTTATATGAAAAACTGTAAAATCGGGAATCAGAACATATTATTGCTCGGAGCGAACTTCTTTTCTTTTTTTTTTGAATAAAGGTTGACTCTGGGCCTCCTTTTGCTCTGGGATAACTGTTAATTCGGGTGATCCTTTAAGCATCTTGGGCAGGTACAAGTGAAGCCATAATCAGCGAGCATAGCTTGTCTTTCTTCATATGGTACCTCCTCGTCAATGTATGACAAAGTTATCTGCCATGTTATCATCTCTCATCATTTATCATTTATTCAAATTACATCATTCAAAAAAAGAACTTTTTTAATTTTATAATATACCTCCTCCCCAATTGAGATTGGTTGCAAAGCTAATATAATTGCGTGCCCATCTATATCCTGCATTAATGATAGCTTTCATAGGCTCAATATAATGCACCATAACTTTAAAATAGACATGGCTAAACATCAATTGGAGTAGACTAAAACCTGATCTCTTTTAAAAGCTTTTGCATTTGGACAGCACGAGTGGTTCATGCAGCTCTGAATAGGGAAGAAAGCAGTACCTATGTATAAGAATACAATAATAATCTGGAAGTAAGATCTCTTACCAAAAACACACATACTCCCAAGTAGAGAAGGAGGGAGGGGGAGATAGTGCAGTTGACTAGGAGCAAATCCTAGGGATGTTGTTAATCAAAAGGTTGAGAGTTCAACTCCTCATGACTTTGCAGCCTCTGCAAAGCTTTCAAAAATAAGATGGAGGGAGGGAGGGAGGGAGGGAGGGAGAATTATTACCTTGACAAGGAACAGAATAATTGTCACCTAATGCATCAACAAAAGCCTGCATTATCCTTAGAGCCTTTTCCTGCAAAAGGATATCTCCAAAAATTTCAAATGGAGCTTTTTTTCCCTCCGCCTCCATATATATGTTAAATTTCTGTTTCAATTCCTTAAGTTGTTAAATTCAGGTTTTGCTCCATGGCCGTCACCTTTGAGCTTAGAATTATTACATTCTAGTCAGGGGAATGCTATAAAACCAGCATTGAACTCTGAAATGACATGAAGTAGGTGATATTTTAAAGACAATCTGGGCAACTTAACTTTTTTTGTTATTTCAGCTAGGTCAAATGGCTTAACTTTATGGGCAATAGCAGAACATATTTTATTTAAATACAAAAATAAAAGAAAAAAGTTTCAATTGAAAGGTAGATTAATAGGAGAAAAACCTTTTCTTTGTCTGGAAGCTCATCAATAAAAATAAAATAGTCTTCAATTGGCGAAGCAACCACTAAATCACTGAAGCCAAAATTTACACATGCCGATGAGAGAGAGGAGATCATATTAAGTTGTTGACAAAAAAAAAATAAGGACCAGGTTCAATCAACTTACAGATTATTAAGCTCAAACATGCCAATAATGCTTCCGTACACATCAAGTGAAAACACTAAAGCTCGTTAAGCCATATGAAAACAAAGCATTATAATAAAGACGTTCTATCTAATAGTTCTTATTTTAATGGGACCATATTTGATATTCAGCTGCAGAAGAGAGGATCATTTCCATTGGTGTGATAATTATCAGCATATCTGGAACTTCCATCTTAGTGACAGTATTGGAAGAATAGAAAACATAATATGCAAGTAATATGATCACAAAAGGCAACTCCAAAAAGATGTATAAATTGAATTAAGGCTCTATATCAGAGGATACATGAAGCACATTCAACATCAAATATAGCATCCTTCAGGAGTTCTAGTGACTACAAATTTCAAGAAAGGAAAAATCAATTACTTACATAAATAGAAGATAATATATAGATGAGACAAAATATAGTACAAAAGTGTTAGCATATAAATAGTAAAACTTACTGTAGAAGCAAGATCTCTGATTTCAGTCCTAAATTCCACTTCCTCTGAAGGAACTACATCATCTGGCAAAGAAATACACTCCCACCACCTGAAATGAAAAACACTTTAGATGCTCTCTTTTAAATTCCTAAGCAGCACGACAACTTGCCAACTTGTTCACAGGTATCTTGTATGGCAATATAAGCTATTACCTCCTTTTGAAACCCATTGAAATAGGTTTCCAAGCCTCCAGAAGCAAAGAAAAACTGGCATCATCTATTTTACCAAGCACCCCCTTTCCTTTGTCATTCCCTTGTGATTTTTTCAGCTTCCTATACCTCAAGATAGTAAAAGCAATAGCCTGACAAGTAAAATCTTAAACAGTAATTATTAAGTTTTCAGTTTGTTTCCCTGTTTTGTTTTTCAATTACACCAAATTATGTTAATATTTCTATCAAAAAAAATTTTTTACAGCAATGAATCTTCAAGATTATATAAGATAAATTTAACTTCAGAAGTGTGATGCAATCTATCTTAGTAGATGTGAATTGGGCTGCTGCGGCCTGCGCCTTTGGAAGAACAATAGGGTCTAGCCGATTTAAAAAAAAAAACTGCACTGTAGGCCGGGCCGGGCCGGGCCAGAAAAAATTAGCCCGCAGCAGGACGGGCCAGGATTTTCCGGCCCAGAGGTATGGGCTAGGCAGGACAGGTATGTGATTTTGATGGACAGACCGGACCATGGGATTGGCGTTTTACCTGCCTACCCGGCCCATTGCCATCCCTAGGTCTAGGGAATAGTTACCAAGTATATGTAGCATAGGCTTATAGCATTTCATTGTATATTCTTACCTTGCCTTTTCAAATCTGCACTTGTAATCTCATTTTATATTTTATTAGTGAAATCTATAGAAGGCCATTCACCTGCTACCTCAAAAATACTTCAAAGTGAGATAAAAGAAAGCATCTGAATGTTGGAAAGCATACCTTAGCAGCTACAATGAAAATATCATTCGTCTCTAAAACAAAAATCACAGGGAAAGAGCATGTTAATGAGGCATTATAAGTTTTAAAAAAAAAAAAAAAAAATCTGTACAAAAGTATCTTATCAAAATCCATACCATTAGCATGTTCTATGAACTTGAGAAGTGCGGAGCTTTGTTCGTTACTAGAGCTTGTACAAAGTAAAGAATGATACATCTCCCAATCAGCATCTGCACATGATTGACTACAACAACAACAAAAAAATTAAAAATAAGATGCATATTCAACATGTATTGATATTTAAGTCATGCCCCACTTCTATTCCAAAAAAATATTGTGCCAGAACATAACATCAACTTATATTAACCAACTACAAGATGCTCTTTGACAACAAAAATATTAACCAACTATAAGCCTGCTCTTTCTTGACATACAATTGAAATTATATAAATATACGGGGAGCCAAACTTAATTGACAAGCTAAATCGAACTTATTTCATGAGAAATACAACTCCAACTAAATCATCATGAAAAAAAAATTGAAGCAGGTACTTGGGTTGCCGCATATAAAGGCTTTTAATGTGATACACTATTCCCGGGGAAGACCGGAAGATAAAAGACTTCAACTTTGTCTAGCTAATTTCAATCAAATACATATAGGCAGAATATAAAATGGATAACTATCCTTAAATTATAGACAATCACTCATATCAGACAAGGAATTGCAAAGCACAAACTAATGCTACTGCATTCAGGTGTTTGTAAGGTAGTGATACTTTGAAGTAGCGCAATTATTAGCTCCGGCTGGTGCTACAAGATGAGAGCGAGAATGGTACATTCGAACGTTATTATGTGAACCAGAAATTCAAAATAAAATTGAAGAAAATAACCTTTGAAAGGTCTTGAATCGGAGAATGCTAGAGAGAGATAGAGAGTGGAGAGCTAAGACAATGATTTATATGAGAAAAGTAAAGGCCTGAGAGACAATAATTTTGTACTGCTGACATGGCAGGTTGAAGCATGTATACATTACTAAATTTGAGTAGTTTTATTTCATTTTGGTATCTAAATAAATGGCAACAAACTATAGTCCATGGCAGGTTTAAAAATAAAGGCTTGAGAGAATAATTTTGTATTGCTGACATGGCAGGTTGAAGCATGTATACATTACTAAATTTGAGGAGTTTTGTTTCTACTTGGTATCTAAATAAATGGCAACAAACTATATTCTGTCTTCTTTAGGATATGAAAAACCAAACGAACATATGTTCAACAGGGAGATCCTGAAGCCAAATGACGGGAAAAATACAACCAATACTATAAGTTTGCACATTTTTTCTCAAATTTCAAGATTTCTATACCAAAATACAAAAAACTATGATGTCTCTTCAAGTAATCACTGGAAGACAGAAGCATGACAACAATAAGGTAAATCTACAGTAATTTCTTAAACCTGCAATATTGTTCTTCTTCACAGCCGCCAGGACAAGAAACAATTTCTGGCAATGCAAACTGATCAGTGAAAGGAAGACTCAGATCTCCATTCAAAAGCGATTCAATCATCTCTTTTGGAGGCAAGTCTCTTTCCATTTTATCTTTAGTCGAGTGAGTGAGATGGTCTTTATCACATTCATTTTTACCACATATTCCTAGACGTTGCAGATACAACCTCCTACCAATTTGGGTTTCAATTGAGCCAATGAAGCGAAAGCAGAAGCTACACACAAGACAATCAACCTAAAATAGCGAGTACTTGATATAGCATGACATTGATACATAGGAAAGCATGAAAACTTGCTTTATTCTTTCAATAATGAGTTAAAATTGACCTTGTTAGAACTATGCTGTGCACCGACTAGCATTTGGTCCTTTAGTACCAGTTCTCCTTCTTTGAACTCCTGACTTGCAAAAACAGCTTCAAAAGAATAATAATATAAATCAACCAATAACACCTTTTCTAAGAACTGTAATAACAAAAGTACAACATAAGTAACTTAATATATGAAAAAAGTAAAAAACAAAAAACAAAAATCATAGGAAATGCTTTATACCTTTGCCATGCTTGCCGTTGTCTCTGACAGATAGACCATCACATTTTCCCGCTTCCTTCAGTGAATTGTAGTATTCCTAATCATGAAAAAGCAACTGCAGTTAGCAATCAATTTTAAACCCCAGACTGATGGAATTTTATCCCCTTAAGAGAAATAAACCGCAGCGACAACGATGGAGACCTGGATGGATTGAGAAGACGGTGGCGCGAGAAGAGCAGCGATTTGATCAGAATACTCGTTCTCCATTATCATCCTTCCGAGCTCGCCTCGCTGAAAGACTAACAAATGAAGGTTTTTCAAGGGTTTTCGATCGGAGGGGGACAGAGGGTTGAGGAAGCTTGGCGGATTCGGGTACACAGAAATAATTGCATGCGGGATTCATAAATTATGCAAACGAATCCTCAGCAAAATACGATCCGAATCGAGTCGTGATAGCCTGATAGGGAAATGCTAGCAAATGAAAGATTTGGATCAAATTCATTTAAGCTAACTTGCGAACTAACTCACAAATCAATATATATATATATTTTGACACATTTTAATATTTAAATTTGATATATGATGAACTAAAAGTTGATCTATTTACATATAAAATTGATATATTAATAAAATATACTTTCAACGATATATTTGCTGCACTAATTTATATGAGTGAGCTAAAATTTTTTTGAATAAGATGTATAAATCAATTTATGAGTGAGTAAAAAACACTACTAAGTCGTGTGATGAGAGAAAATGAGAGAGATTATCTAATTAGAATTCGATAAATTATTATTATTCAAACAGAGCTAACTTCAATTCATTTAGTTATCAAATCAGATTAGCTCAAATAATATTAATTCGAACTCAAATCCATCTTGAACTGAATCAGGAGACTGAATTTTTTTTTATGCAGCCTTATTAAGATCACATACGAGTCCAAAGATTCCTCAAAAAAAAAGGAAATTGTCCATAGAGCCCGTTTAGGCCCACCAAATGTTGTTCTGATCTGTAACTGTGATTGTATTTATAAGCAGCGCTTGGGAATTATTAAACTCTAGTCTCTAGTTTCCATAAAACGAGTAGATAGTTGTTAGAAAGGGATTTATTTCTCCATAGCCAATATACAACTTTGAAATTTATAATCTCAAAAACTAGTAAAAATGGCAGATATTGTGTTCTCGTCACATACTCATAATTAGTCCTAGACAATCATGCCTTAAATCATAATTATAAATATGACATTCTTACTAACGTAGTATAATGATGGACGGTTAATCAACATGTATTACCTACAATATATATATGTTGTGAACAATGCAAATTATTTTTACTTTGTATGATTTTTAAGCTACTGTGTTATTAATTAGCTAATCCAACTCAAGATATAATTAGTTGTTAATATTTAACTAGCTGTTATAACAAGCAATAACTAGGGGAGGACCAGTAGGGGCCTGCCCCATCCCCCTCCTCTCTAGAAATTAAAATTTGTACAAAATATTAAAAATTATATTATAGTGTATTTTAAGATATTTTGTCCACTCGAAATTTTTAATATTTAAATATAAATATTGTCTAATGTAACACTCAGCGCTCTCAATTTGAAATCATAGTTCCACCTCAGATAACAAGTTTGGCATGCACTTCGTTTTATCCCCCACATTATTGCATGATTGTTTAGGCCACCGGTGGTTTGACCAAATAATCTCCAATTCTCTGATATGAAAGTATGGTTCCCATGTTTTCCTCTTGACTTTGTTTTGGGTCATTAATTTACTGTCGATATTATCGATTCATATTTTATATTTTTAGCTTGTTTGGACGGTCCATCTTTGCTTAATTTCAGTCGAGGTGCTTAAAAATTTCCTCAGTTGAGAAAAAGCATGTACGTATAATATAATGTATTTCGTCTGAAGTAATTTGCAATGTTGATGGAAGTATAAATTAAAGTGTACGGCAGAAAACGCATCAAGCTTGACAAAAATAATAATTATTAATTAATACATGTCCAAAATAACTAATCAGCTGTCTCTCCAATTATATTATCGACAAAATAATGGGAGCGAGAAAATGGCAAAATTCAATACATTGTTGCACGTATTTTATTTGAAACATATCAAAACCTGTTTAACACCTTCTGACAGCTCTCCATGTCTTTAATCCCTCAAAAATTTAAAAAGAAAAAAAAAACAAAGGAAAATAAAAGAGACTGATGCTCATGTCCACACAACAATTCAAAATTCAATTCTTAATTCTTGTCACTTCCGTTCATGATATGCACATATTCTTTTCAACCTCCTATATTCAGCTGATATATATGCACACCAACATGGCACAAACATAATCATCTAATTGGGGATTCATTCATTCATTGTACATCTTCTCTGCTGCCCCTTCCCCTTTGTTCTTAAAATGGCACCATCTCTGAAACCTTTCATGGCTCTCATGGCAATCGCCGCACTCGCTGACATGGCGATTGGCGCGAACTACACAGTCGGTGCACCGACCGGTTCATGGGATCTTAACACCAACTATGAGGAGTGGGTTAAGGATCTAAAATTCTATCCCGGAGACTTGTTGAGTAAGTACATACTAGTCATATGATCTTTTGATTTAATTTTATACATATCATAAAATGTGTCATTAATTGCTCAATTCATTGTGATATTAGTGGAAACACAAGGGGGAAACCGGCAAAGTGGGTTTATACATACAGAAGGGTCCAGTGAGAAGTGATTTGATTAAACCGATATTAGTATATTACCATCCTTTTTCCGTAACTAATTGGTGTTTGTCATTATTTTTTTTGTTATTTTCTTTTTTTCATTTATTATTTTTTTGGTGTGGTCAGCTGTTTTTTTCTAATTAATTTTTTTGTTGTATTAGTGTTGTAAAAAAATGTTTACGGTTGATTATTCGGCCGAATAGTTGAATTCAAAGGTCATATACAGAAAGTATGTTGCAAATTTTTATGACTATATCCGTCACGGCTGATCAGCCACATGTTTTCGGGTTAATCAATCATATGAATTGAAAATACATAGTTTGATTTATCAATGATAAATCTATTTAAAAACCAAAATGACAGTGAACACCTGGTTTCAAATTGATCAGCCCAATTAACCAAAATAAGCATAAATCATATATACATTTTTTATTTCCATTTCCAAACCATAATATTTGATAGTTAATGACAATTAATTAAATTTCTTACGAATCTTTGTTTTTTACCTTTGTTGTTAACAAATATATTCTACTGAACAATAATAAAACTTATTTTCAATTTTTTTATAGACATATGCTTATAAATAATTCTTTTAAAGCATTTGTTACATCATTTCTATTTTCTAAAAATATTTTGATTTAACTATTTTTTTAGTACACTCTGATTTTATTACGTGTAATAAATATTTCAATTTTCTAAATTAATTAGTAACTTCTGTTATAATTAATCTTGAACAAAATAATTTTCAACTTAATCATGTTATATCCGAACCATAATTTTCCTCATGTTTAATAATGTCATTCAAGTACAAAACTTCCATGTATCTGTTATGATTTATGAATTGATCTTCATTGCAGTCTTTAATTACACTTCGAATCATGATGTGGCTGAGGTAACAAAAGATGACTACACTTCATGTTCCACCTCCAACGAGCTCACTTATGACAATAGCGGTACCACCATCGTTGAACTGACAACGGCTGGTACCAGATACTTCATTTGTGCTGTACCAACACACTGCTCTGGTGGCATGAAGGTTAAAATTGATGTGCTAGCAAAACCAAACTCCCCACCTACAAGCTCAGCATCTGCACTCCCCCCAGCAAGTCAACCTCCTGCAATTTCACCTGCCCATTCTCCAGTTAATGCCAATAAGGCTGCAGTTGCGCAACATGGAGTCGGTGTCCTTGTGCTCGGATTGATTGGGTTGATGCTTGCTATGTCGTGATCAACCTAATTGGGCGCGCTCAGCACATTTGTTCAGTTTTGGATCAAGTTATTTTATATTTACATATGGTACTGTTAGTAGTTAAATGTGAGATTATGTGACAATTGGTTTTGGCTTTCACATTTCTTTTCATTCATTGCATTATTACATCTTATGTTGGTGGTTATTTGGCAATCATATTTTTTGTTTTATATTGTATAGTTGGTGTTGTCTTATTTCCGCTTAACACAACTCATTTGTTTGTCTGTTTATTGTGTTATTTCAAAATTGCAGAACCTTCTTTCTAACAAATTAATGCAGCTGATTGTGAGGATATTAAAAAGTATGTTTTTTTTTTCTTCAAGGAAGTCAGAAAGAATCGTAAATAATACAATCTATATTAGTTTTTCTTAGATTTTGACACGGAGAAAAAAACCAAGGAATATCTCCTGTTCAATTTTATATTGTCATTATTAGATATGCTCAACCTAATGTCAATACTCAATAATCTATAGAGGAAGTCATACATATCGACCCGAATAGTTGGGAAGTTCATATACATGGCATGCTTAGTTGAGAAATTCATATATATGGCATGCATATCTAAGAACATATATTGTACTACCACTTCAAACATTTTCACAAGTTTAATGTCTAATTATTTTGAAGTGGACAAAATAAATTTCACAATTAGATGTCAGAGAAAATCATTTAATCAAAGAAAAAAATTAATTTATTATGCAATAACTTGAGCCGGGACGGGTAAACCCGTAAAATATCATGGGTGAGTCGGACCATCAATTTAATTTAAATCTGAAGATAAGGATCGAATAGACTGGATCAAGAGGTTTAAAGGACGGATCAGACCTCGAGTTTGACACAAACCCAATTTTACCTGACTAATTGTCATCCCTAAATATAGAAGACTGATTAAAGCTGGTCATATATTCCCCACACTCATGACAAAGATTTTCTGACAACCCGCATGGTTGGAAGCATGGTGACAATGGGATATGGTATAGGAAGTGATTGTCATTTTCAAGTAGCACTCTAACAACCAAGAGGGGCATGACTGCGTGAGATGGGAATTCATATCACCTGCTGCGCTGCACGGTGCAGCACAACATGATGTCGCTTAGATTCGCATCAAGATCCGTGTATTTATAATCTAAAAAAATCTCTTTATTATCTAATAGTGAATAGGTTGTGCAGCACTTTCCTGCGCAGCAGAGGACACTTATCCGTGAGATGGAGGTATGGTTGCTTGTCCTAAAATTGGTAGCCAGTGATCGTTTAGCTAATATCATCTCCAGTAGGCCATTTAAACAAGATATTCTACATTTTTTGTTTTTTTTTCTATTTTTTATTTTTTGTAGAATGTAGATGGTAATCTTGATCATGGATATGATAATGGATTTTGATGGCATTTTTTAAATCTTGATTTTTAAGTTCGAAATGATTAAATATTAAATACATACAGTTTATCTCAATATTTTTTTTATTTTCTAAATAAAAAATTAAATAAGTAGATTACAAGACGCGGAAAAGTTATCCAATGTGTTCACCTTCATTCTTCATATTTTACAAAATTCAGGATAATAGCCTTAATTTCTCCATCTGCACAGAAAAGTTATCAAATTCCACATTTTAGGTCATGCATTTTGCAACGCAATTATGCAAGAATTTCCCTTTCCCTATCGAACGCTTTTGCCTCCCTTTCCAATCTCTCACTCTCCAGCGGGCTTCAAATCATCTTTCATTCTCAAATTAATTTTGAGGTATTCCAGTTCCTTTTCGAAAGCAACATCTGGCATTAGTTCAAAATGATGAATCAATGTTGTTCTCTTAATGTTGGATTTTTTTAAAAGAGAATTTTTATATCGGATTTCTAAAAAAATTGATACATGAATATTAAAAATCCGACACTAAATATAATAATTAGTGTCGGATATTTATTAAAAATTCAATAATATTTTTTTAAATCCGACACTAATTAAAAAATTAGCATCGGTTTTTTCTTACAAATTCAACACTAGTTAACTTTAATTAGTGTCATTTTTTTATTATATTGGTATTATTTGATCTGACATTGAAGATCCCAAAAGTATGATACTAATTCATTATTTTGAGCTGACTTGTATTTTCTTTATCTTCACAACATAGCCTCGCATCTTCTTTCTCCAAAACCTGTGCTATATCCACTTAGGCTATTTTATCACCCCCTCCTTTTCTCAAACTTCACAAAATCAGCCTATCAATTCTCTCATTAAAACCATTTCTCTGTCCAGCACTTTTTAAATTCACAAAGAACATCTTTTCTTTCTTTCAGAAAAGCTTTCTTCTGTAGATTATATGCCTAATGTCCCTTCGAATAATCCATCTGATCATCTCCATCTCCATCTCTCCAACTCTTATTTTCTGCAACTCAGTCCGGAATTTTTCAACCAGTTATTCTTTCTCATTTAGTCTAACAATCTTGTCATCCAGATCTCTTCAAATTTCTTAATTTCGGGCCTTCTCCAGTATCTCTCAAACCCACCCATCAATCTCGATTTCTCTGTACTCTTGCAAAGAAGCCCTCAGTTCGTTGTTTTCTCGGTCTTTTTGTGCCTTCTCAAATTCATTTCTTTGATCTGCAAGGACTTATCTAAAAATAATAATAAGTATGGATCTGATACGGTCGGATAGTGGTCAAAATCGTATATGTAGCAGTTTTAATTTTGATCCATATCTAAATCTAGATCCTGATCGGATCGGATATTAAATAAATATGAATAATATTTCATACTAAATTAAAATATCATCATCATAATTAAAAAAATCAATTGCATAATATTTTTTATGATGGATCACTAATTATAAAAATTACATTATTATAAAAATTAATAATTAATTATTATATATTATTAGTGATTTAGTTAATAATTACCATTACAAGTTAATCAAAAAAATATAAAAATGAAATATTAGCTAAAATGTATCAAAAAATTATTAAAACATAAAAATATAAGGTCAAATTATATATAAATTTAGTTGAATTTATAATCTATATTAAAATTTAATTAAAAATATATAATAAACTTATTATTCAGATATTAGAATTTTAAAAATATCTAGATAATTATTTATATTTATATATGTATTCGGTTCCAAATTGATAATGATATCTATATTCATATCCAACATTCTGTACCTGAATATTCATGGATTCAGATCCGATACGATCGGATAATAACACCCTGCAGAAGCGTGTCATAGTTTTAACTTTTAATCTAAACCGTTTTCAGCGAAGGGCTGAGATTTTCTTTCCGAATTCTCTCTCTCTCTCTCTCTTTTTTTTTTTGAAAAATTGGCAGGGGTGCCAAGGTGATATTTCATATAACAAGTGAAAGAAATAGAAACATACACATGCCTTCTACGAATCTGGACATAAACATGCATCCACAGCACTGTACACTCTTATATAGCGTTGTATACATCTCTATTGTCCACACAGACAACTTCCAATGGTATTATAAGAAATAGAATAATAAGACAAAAACCAAAATAGAAGCTAAAAAACTCCTCTAGCTACTTACTCCTTCCTATCAAATAGGAAAATAACTCGTGAAACATCCAAAATCTTCTCTATTTCTTTTATCATAACACCATCTGTCACGTCAAGCCTAGGCCTCGGGCTAGGGATCACCATCAACAGTAAGTTTGTCATAAACTCATCCTCACACACTCTATGCAGTATCACCTGTACGAGCACCCTTGATGAGTTTGGTGTATCTTCAAAGGTATAGTTGTTCCTTTGCTTCCAGAGGTGCCAGCAACCTACCCTTTACTTCGTCATAGCCTTTCTGCATGATCTGAATCATAGAGGGGTTAGAAGATATCATTGGGAATCAATAGTGCTGTTGGAGGGTCATCCATAATGATATTGCAAATGGGCATAGAAAGAAAAGGTGGAGTGTGGATTCACTCGGGCATTGTCGACACATGAGGCAACCTGTTTGGACATGTTGAATTTTTCTTCTTCGCAACATATGTTGTGTGAGTAGTTTGTAAGTTATTAGTGCATGGAAGAATAGTTTAACCGATAATAGCGCTTTGACCCTCCACAGTGGGGGAAACGCAAAATGTGTCTTGCCGGTACCTAAAAAAAATTGTAAAATGAATTAGCAGTATAGACCTTGTGAGTTATGAGCATCCACTCCATGTTGTCCGGTTAATCAGTAAAGGTCCTCTCTCTCTCTTAACAATAAAATTCAAGTATGTAATGTCCCCCAGCCCACGTTTCTTTAGCCCTCTCGCGGGTCACGCCTTTAGTGAACTTGTATTTTATGACAGACAAATGGCCCAGAGGCCGAGACTCCTCAAATCGTTCCTCCATTTTTATCCTTCTCCTTTTTCCCTGTCAGTTGATTTGAGTGGATTATATTTTCAACTCATTCCTAATCCATTGAAGTTGCATAAGAGAGATCGACACTTCAAATGTTCCTTTTCATTTTCTTTGTTATTGTAAATACTTCAATTCAAATTAAAGATGTTGCATGTGTTCAACTGGGTCCGCTTACTTGACCAACCACAACCAGCCGATCGGATTAAACTACCCAAAATATATTTTTTATTTTATTCTAGTCATTTTAGTTTATTTTTCTTTGTTTTACGCAATGAAATGACTCTAAAAATTAGTTGAGAAGTTTTATCTGAGAACATTGTGCCTTCTTAGGTCAATAACATGTGACTACCAACCACCAAAATTAATTTGAGATGAAAGTCGTATTGAAGGTTAATAATTAAATATTCTTATCTCAAAAAAAAAATCACATTCAATATTTGGGGATGACAGAGACATCATAATGGTTCACCTCCAGAGAATTATACAACAAATCGCACGGCAGGTTTTATTATCACGAATAAAATGAATTAATTAATATCTTTAATTTAAAAAATGAAATAATATCCTGCCAGAGAACTAGTTAATGAACTTATCTTCTAGATATACCTTTTATGAGCTTTTCACATGCTTTATAATGTACTCTTAATTATTTTAAAATACACACGTCTCTTGGGTATTGTACATTTGGTTATTATAAATATACAATTATCAATTTTAGTTTAGAAAAACTGTTGAGGATAATCTCACATTTGATAAAAACGAAACTTTAAAAAAATTAGCACTCTAAAATGGGTATTTGATTATTGCAAAAATTAATCATGCATGGGTAAGTTTTGCAAGTTGCATATTATGGTACAATGAAGAAGTTTTCCTTTTTTCGGACATATTCCTTTTTTTTTAACTCTTTTTTCTCTTTTAATCGAATGAAGAAGGAGAGTTTGACATCAAATTTATTTAATGGATATTTGAGTCATGATCTTAAATGCGAATAGAAGAATGTCCGATCATCAAAACGAGGAGCTAACATTGACTTAGTTCAATAATTCTATAACGCATCTCCTCCTAAAATACTGGTAAATACTGTACTATTTTAATCGCCAACAAGAGAGTTAGGGCCACGCAATTCCATAACAAACACAATTAAGTACAATTGCATTGACTTCGCATTACCGCTACAAAAGGAATTATTTGGTCTACCAATTAAATTATTTACTAGATATGCAATTGGGATATGATTATTGGTTAACAGCTTGGAATTCCTATAATCTGATACTTTAACCAAGTTACAGGCTTGCTTGGAATTAGTCAGAACTATATGCATATCTATGGAACTAACTAAACGGATTTTTTAATCGAAGACACAATCTCAGTATTTTTCCCTATATATACAGTGCATACAAGCTTCTTCAAAACCATAATTTCACAGAGCAATCAGAAAAAAAAAGTGCAATTTGTTTGGAATTCCTCTGCTGCCCCTTCAATTTGTTGCATCAGAAAGATGAATGTATGTAAAGTTCTGGTTACTACTGCATTGGCTGTGACATTGCAACTCACATTAGTGGCCGGCACAAACTATACTGTCGGTGCACCTGGCGGCTTTTGGGATCTTTCAACTGACTATGCCAAATGGGCCTCTAATATTACATTCCATCCCAGTGACAATCTCAGTAAGTCAGATATATTTGGAATTTTTCTTTCTACTTTTCAACTATAAAATCTTTCTTCTGATTGCCAATTCAGTGGTACAGATGAGGAAAACTAATTGTGATTCTTTGCACTAAAAATTTCTCATCCTGTTTGGTAACAGGACTATCTTATTGACAGAATGATCGAACTTACCAGTCAGGCCTTTGCGCAATAATTAAGACTGTTTAATTTTGCTTTTCATGTTTCCAGTATTCTCCTATGCACCAACACACGATGTTTGGGAGGTGACTAAGAGCGACTATGAAGCATGTACCAGTTCAAGCCCCTTGAACAAGTACAGCGGTGGCAACACTGTCGTAGCATTGACAGAGACAGGATCAAAATACTTCTACTGCAGCATCCCTGGTCACTGCAGCAGAGGCATGAAGCTTGAGGTCTTGGTCGTCTCTTCAAGCGAGCCAAACTCGCCGCCTTCTCCATCTGCAGACATTTCTCCTCCTCCGGCACCAACTGGTGCAGCAGCTGCGAATGGAGTTGGGTGCCATTTGACAATTGTTCTTGTTCTAGGGCTATGTTGATGATCTTTGTTTGATTGATTAATTTAATTTTGCTTGAACAGAACAGATGTGATGGAGTTTATTAATCAGAAGAGTGCTAATTTCGTGCATTATTATTTTTTGTCTCAAATTCCTTTGTTTTTCTGAATATGACATGTTTCAAGTGTATTACCGGGCCTTCCATATAGAAAGATTTTTGAAGGTTTTTGATGCTTGCCTCATGTTATTTTCTGATCAGTGTGCCTTTAGAAAGATTTGCCCCTTTGGATGAAATCCATCTATGCAACCAATCAACTTAAAAATATTTGTATAAATACTAAACTGTTTGCTTAAGTTCATAACAAACTCATGTGGAATCACCAACAGGAACTGGAATATAATAGATGTTGTAATATCAATCCAAGCCAATTTTGAAATAGTAAACGACGCAAGTTTGTACATGAATGAAGAAAATTCTAAGTATGAAGTTAAAAGGCAAAAGGTACCAAATTATATATTGCATGAAAATTGTTTTGAAATTATCTCGAAATTTTTATTATTGTCAAGGTTGTCAAATTAATAGTCGTAAATCGATCCCCTTTAATTAATATTTAAAGCATTTATAGGTTGTTTCATTGCAAGCTTATGTGGCTCAATCAATTTAATTAATGATTTATGTATATACCTAAAAGGCCCCACTCGATACGCGCTCATATGGATCCTGATCCTCTACTGCACATTGTTGCACATTGTCTGATCATCTGATCACTTTGAAGTTCATACTGGTTCGAATCATGAAAGAAATTCAACAAATCACATTTTGTGTTGTACGATGTTACGCGACAAAGGATAAAAATTCCACTCATATGGGACCTGCTCTGATCCGCAGTATAATCTCTGCCATATAGTTGTTTCCTAGATTGAAACTGCCTGTGGGATGAAACGCTTTTTATTGTAAAACTAGGAATTTATTATATTTTTCCCCTATTCGGACAGGTATTTCAAAAATTTAACAGCATTTTTTTGAATTTAAATTATTGTTATTTGTTAACCACAATAACTATTTTCCCAACGCATATAGTTACTAATTATTCTGAATATTGAATCTATATTTTCAAACAACTGAAATGCAAAATAATAATAATAATAATAATAATAATAATACAATAAAATAATGATGATGATGATGATGAAATAAAAAAATCTAAGTGCTCGAAAGAACAAACTGAACACAGAAATTATAAACGCATGTTTCTAGCATGAATATAATTGTGAACTAGGTTGTACAAATACATTCAAAATTGAATTGTGAACACATATATTCACATTTAAATAGTACAAATTCCTTTTACACACATGCATTCAGATTCAGCCTTCTTAATTCCGTTTTTTTTTTAATTGAGCAAATAATTATTTTAAACTAAATATCTGAGAAATGGATAGAGGAATTTTGAAATATAGGATGGCCGGTAAAATGACTACCGGCCCATGGTACAGTTTTTAAACTTTAGTTAATTAATTTAATGAAAATGTTTTTTATATGTAGGCCGCCAAATGGAAGTCCGGCCCTTTCTCGGCCGGTCTTTATTTATCCGGCCCCGCTTTTTATATATATATTTTTTTATAAGTCAAAGTTATTTTTTTCATAAAAGTGTAAATATTCGGCCTCACTTTTTTATAAAATTTTATTATAAGTATAAATATTATTTTCATAATGAATGTAAATATTATTTTTTAGTACTTTCTTTGAAGTAACAATAAATATGGATATAGGTGTCAAAATTTTATCTGATTTGATAGAACGATCTGATCCGAACTTCATCCAATCTAAAATGATTTTAGAACAAATGAGCTGAGTATGGATTAGAGATGTCAATTATTGATCTGACCAAACTCGAACCTGATCCGACTCAAATCCGATCTGAACCCGTCCTAATCCGATATGACCTGAAAATAAATGAGTCATGTATGGATCTAATTTTTTTATCCGAATCAAGTCGGATCGGATTCGGGTCAACCCGACCCGACCCAATTAATTATGTTTTTAAAAATAATTTTATGAGGCCGTATATATAAGGACCGGCCAGAAAGGACCGAACTTTCATTTCGCGACCTTTATATAAAAAATATTTTCAATAAATAAATGATCTAAAGTTTAAAAACTATACGATGGGCCGGTATTTATTTTACCGGCCATCCTATATTTTAAAATTCCTCCATCTATTTCTTAAATATTTAATTTGAAATAATTATTTTCTCAAATAAAAAAAATCGGTTCTTAATTTGGTCTTAAAAACCTTTTAATATTTTTATTTAATCTAATATATGTAATTACTTACTGCCACACATTTCAAACAAAAATATTGTTTCCAATTTTAAAAGTGAAAATAGACAAAAAAAAAAAAAAAAAAAAAACTATACTACTGGCCACCGCCAGAAATTCTTCGTTTTTCTATAATAACCCGTGAGTGTAAATTACAGATCGTAAGGCAGCAGCAGACTGACAGAAGAACAAAACAAGCATTATTCGTGGGGTTTTCTATGGCACTATGTCAGTTCTTATGTGTGCGGTACTTTTAATAACGTGGACATCACTTGATATTTGATAATGGGTTATTTTGACGGGTGGGGATCACTTGACAATGGTTATTTTGACAATTTTGACAATGGATTCTTAAATAAATATTAAAATTTATTAAAAATGAAAAAAAAGTTTATAGATGTGTTCTTCTTTCTATAAATTGATGGTTATTTAAATTTCATACAATTCCATTATTGTTTGATACTTCATCAAAAACCGTTAAATTAAAACTGTATAAAATTTTAATAGTCTTTGATGGAGTATCAAGTAATAATGAAATTGCATAAAATTTAAATAATCATCAATCTATCAATAGAATAACATATTTATGAGATTTTTTTCTATTTTTTATGTTTTTCATATTTATTTGAAGATCCATTGTCAAGATAAGTCATTATCAAGGGATCCCTACCCTATTTTGACAATCTTCATAATGGACTTTTAAAAAAATATTAAAAAAAAATTCTTAAAAATAGAAAAAAAAACTCTATAAATATGTTGTTTTACTTATAGATTGATAGTCATTCAAATTTAATGCAATTTCATTATCATTTGATACTCCATCAAAGACAATAAAAAATTTATACAATTTGTAATGGTTAATTTAACGGTCTTTGATGAAATATCAATATTTTTTTTTTCTATTTTAAGATTTTTTTGATATTTATTTAAGAACTCATTGTTAAAATTATCAAACTAATCCATTGTCAAAGTGATGCGATTATTTCCTTCTTCTTTTATATAATTATTGAATAAAGAAGAATAACAAACACAACTCATATAATAATACGTGGTTATGGACTTCCGAATTCTTGGTTTTTCAAAATCATTTTGTTACCCATATGTCTGGAACATATACCAGTTGCAACACGTACAATTTTGTAAATGATCGGTACAGCTATCTTTTTTTGTTCAATTTTTAACACATGCATTTATGATTTTTGCATGCATTTAGACTGCTTAATTTGGTCACAAAAACTTCTTGACATTTTTAATTGTTTAAATGTACGTGATTATAGTTAAACATTTCAAAACAAAAATTATCCTTATCCAATTGTTAAAGTTAAGAACGTAAAATGAATTAAAAGTTGGATAACTTTAGACTCTCATCTCCAGGGACGGATCTACATGAAGTGGGAGGCCAGTTGATCCTCTGACTAGATTTTTTAAATATCCTGATAATTATATATATATATATTCATGAAAAAAATAAAAATATATATTTATATTAAAAAAAATCAGATTCCGACCTCTAAAAAAATCCAATTTTGACTTGCACCAAAGTTTGACTCTGCCCTTGCTCATCACTACTCAAGGAAAAAGACAGGAAGAATTCCATACTACAGGACGCCACAAATGTTTTGTTTTATGTAACCCATGAGTGTAGTTCACAGATCATAATGAAACAAAACAATGTTACTGCACTTTGCAGCCTGTGCCGAGATTTCAAAAAAAAAAGAGGACAGTTACAAAACAAGTAGCATATATGGGTAGTTCTTGTGCCTGTGATACATTAAAGATCATGCTACTTTTTTATTTATTTTTATTTTGCATTTTCTGTTTTATGATCAACTTACCAGGGGAGTTTCTCATGCGTTAAAAGGGGGTCATGGCTGGGCCCTTGTAGCTGCATAATTAGGCCCCTGTATGACAGAACTGAGGAATTATAGGACTACAAAATATCTATAACTAAGATAGTTTGAATGTTCCTTCTATTATTTATCAAATGCTAGCTCAAGTATAGTTTATAGAAGCATGACCACAGCATGTATATGATTAATCATTTTGAAAAATAAAAAAAAAGTTCCAATATTTGCTGATACCCCTCAGGCCACATACACATATATACTCACAATGTCACAATCACTGAAACTATAAACGAAGTTGCAATTTGAAAAAGAAAACAAGAAAAAAAATAGTTGGAAGAATCTAAATTCTACATATCCAACAAAAATTAAATAATGTGATGAATTAGGAACCAAAAATAAAAGTCAGAAAATCAGAACTGACTAGGCTAATTGAACCCAATTGCAGGTGCTAGCAATCAGAAATGGTCCAGACGTGTGGCTACAAATACTGGGCTTGGTGGGCTTACAGTTGTAGAAGAAAGTGGGCCACCAGAATCAGATGAGGAAACTGGTACAGGGGGTGGTGGTGTACCAGCAGCATTACTGGAATCCGGTACAGATGGTGGTGGAGCAACATTATTAGAAGTCACTGCTGGTGGAGGTGGGGCATCCACAGTTGTCGGAGTAGTTGGGAATGGCGGCGGCGCACTTGCACTAATCGAAGTACTTACAGGTGCTGGCGGCCCACCAAGATTATTTGTATCCGGCACAGGTGACGGTGGCCCACCCAGATTACTTGAATCAGGTACAGGTGGTGGTGGCCCGCCGAGATTACTTGAATCGGGTACAGATGGTGGAGTCCCAGCTGGATTAGTCGAAGCTGGTATTGGCATTGGAGTCGGTATAGTTGGTCCAGAACTCAAAGCAGGGACAGATGTTGAATTGGAATTCAACGAACCATAGCTGCTTGATGAAGGCACAGGTGTTGTAATGGGATTGGGTGCTGTACCAGCATCAGCTGGGATTGGATCGGCATAAATGGGTCGACAATTCACTGACTCACATGCCGGTTTGGTCTTATGGACCCAAGAACGACGAGCAAAACTGAAGCCGGCAACGAGACCCACAATTAGAAGTGCTGCTACTAGACCAAAGAAGATCTTGGTAGCCTTGCCTATATAACACATTACCATTTGCAATGTATTGCTTGTTAATTGTGGTTCACTCTCTAAAGAGTGTAGTCTGATAAGAAGAGGAAAAGGAAAGGTTAAAGAGAGAGAGAAAGAGAAGGGACCAAGAGAAAGGCACTTAGTGCTAGCCGCTAGGCTTTGTTTTTGTTGGCTATGTTATTATTTTTCTGAATTATGGCTTCACGTGAAGGCAGATAGGCTGGAGATCAGAAAGAAAACAAGCAGAAGACAAAAATAAATAAAAATAAAAAAGAGAGAGAAACAATCTCTCCAGTCAAGGGAATGGAGACTGTAAATTTTATCTCAGGTCTGTGCTGTATTATTTTGTGCATATTGTGGCAACTGGCAATGGAGGTGAGTTGTGGAGGAAATATTGCAAAAGCGACTACATGTAACCAAAAATAACCCCATCAAAAAAGCCTAAAGAACCCACTGGAGCACATGATGGACCATCAATTTGGTACAATAGAGAACACTTATAGGTGCATGGTTCCTGTCTGGGACCTCCTATTATGATATACTTGATTTTGGAAAACTTTTCCACATTGCCCTGCATGTTAACACATTTCATTCTGGAATTTCCTTTTTGTACTTTTCGCAACCGCTAAAATATAATCACCCAACTGCGAACTTATAATAGTCTTGATTAAAACCTACTTATATTATATTTCTTTTAATGCCACATGGACGTCAGAACCAGCTTACCAACTGTTTTTGAAGGGGGGGGGGGAATCAAAATTAGCACCATGCATCAAGCCCCCAGGAGCGATCGTAAAATTTACGCCATTAGTTAATTGGAAACATAAATTATAGTAGTTGGCGTGCACGTTATTAGTTTAATTAAGAGTACAGCCAAATGTCAGACTGGTATTAGTTATTAGCTCTAGAATCTTTCATCCCAGTTTGTGTTTTACCTTTTTCTTTCTTTTCAATTTTCTCTTTGTTATTATATTTCGCTGTGTAAGATTTCAAGTATTTTCTTTCTGCAAAAGTATCCATATCTACTTGTATCTGCAAGAAGTCAAGAACTAAGAAGCAAACCAGTGTATATGTTGGAAAACCCATTATTACCTCATAACTGCAACAAGATTAAGTTACTTATGGTTCAACGCCTGTTATTCCTGTTTCCTTTTGCAGAACAGCTCCAAAGGGTACAACTCATCCTCTACGGGATAGTGTTTCTTTTTTCAACTAGTAAATTACTAAATTTGAAGGCTACACATTCTTTACTGAGGTGGATTCCTTTTTCTAACACTATTCCACTGTTCATTTTTTCTCACGATTCTTTTCCTGACTGATAACTAAAAGGAATTCAATCAAGATGAGGTAAGCGAAAATAAAAATAAAAATAAAGAGAGACGGTAGCTTAAAACCTTCACAGAAGCACACAGTAGCAGTACAACCATATGTACAAATTAAACAGGACTTTTAGCACAAGAAACAACGAGATGTACCAAGTATTATTTAGTATTGAAAAGGGTCTATTTTACTAAACTGACTCTGATAAAGGAACAGTAGCAGATTGCAGACAGGAATCAGCCAAATTCTTGATTGCATCAGGATTGGCACCAACAATCTTGCTTATCACCTCGGTATCCTTCATCAAAACAAATGTGGGCATTGCCTTTATCTCCATCTTTTTTGCAACCCCTGGATTATTGTTTAATTTCACATAGTATATCAGAAGTCATGAAAGTTTATTTACTTGGTGGCCTAAGAACTGTGCTGCATAACTTGTAGCTGATTTTTGTCCTAAGAATTATTATAACTACTTTGCATAGCTAATTTAGAAAGGCTCAAGACTTGTATAGTGTTCTTCTCATGTCAGAAAGAGTGATGGGTAGAAATTATAAAGAAATTGGGAATAGTTAGATGCTGAAATCTTTAGGATTTCTGAAATACACTAGTTTCAATTTTCAATATATGAGCAGACCTGTAAAACAAAAGTGCCAGCTTATCATATGATCTCCATTCCAGGCCAAATACAGTGGTTCCAGACTCCCAGTTCAAATGATTAAAAGATATTAACTGCTTGAGCATTTGAGTCAACCTTTCAATTCCAATTCGAAGATAATTATGCTTTGAGCAGGAAAAAAAAGCAAAGAACTTTTCTTCTGTTTTCTTCGATTTGTTGATTTAGTCAAAGTAATTGCAGTCCTATGTCTCAGAAACTTTCACTTAGCTAAGATGAAGTACAACAAATATTCCCCTTTCCTTCAAGCCTAAACCATCCAAAAGACAATACCAATCACAGAATATACAAAGCCAAAATTAAAATAGTTCCATTTATCAGACATATTGCGGCTGATACCAAATAATTACCAGATAAGAACAGAACAAAAGACCATAGAAGTGAAATTTTGGTTGATATAGGCAAGCATTGTGAATAAGAAAAATGGAGAGATAAGAGAGTACCTTTACTTCATCAACATCTACATTAAGGAACAAAATATCCTGATAATTATGAGCCAATTCTTCAAAGTATCCATTCATGGCTAGTGATGGCACACACCATGATGCACTAAAATGAATAATTACCTGAATACACAAAAAGGATTTAATATTTGCAAAACTGGTCTGCTAATTTAGCTTTTAAAACAACAATCTTTAATTAATTGAAAAGATGGACAAATTGGAAGTGACATTCTATATTCTATTGGCAAATTTCCCAAATCATTATTCTTTTGTCTTCTAAAAGTAAGACCAAATAAGAGTTTCCTCAATCATAGTTGTCCTACAGAACTAAGGAATTATGCATTTAAATTTTAAAAGTTATTAAGGTAACAAGCAAAGTAGTCTAAATTCTAAAGCATATAAAAACTGGTGACTGCAACTAATCAAGAGGGTTCAACTTTTTAGTCTAACAAAGGTACAAAAAAGAAACATTTAATTAAAAAAAATACAATACTTCGTAGTTTTAGAGAAATAATACATTTTATCTCTAAAATTTCAATATTGTGCAAAAAATAAAAGAAAAACGAAGGAAGCGAGGAACAAACAGGACAGCCTTGGTTTGAAGCTTGGGAGAGGAAGAGGTTCCAAGACTCCTCCGATTCCACTTTCACCACTCTTGCCTTCATCGTCTCCTCTTGCGCTGCCATCTCTCTCTCTCTCTGCGTAGCTTGTTGAAGGAAGCGAACAAGAGAGTTTATCGTATTGCGCAACTTCCAAAAGCAAAGATGCCGAGGTCAGAATCAGTGTGCGAGTGCGTCGCAGACTCGCAGCCTCCTCAAAAACCAGGAGTGGGACGATTTGGTGTTTATGCAGATATGACCCTTGTGAACTGAAAATTATGTTGGATATTTATTATTTTTGTGGATACTGATTTTTTTCTCTCTTTTCTTTTTTTGGAGATATAAATGGAGCATGGAGGTTGACAACTTCAAACGAAGTTGGAACAAATCATGTTCCTAAAGATCCGAGAAACTAAGAATGAAGTATGTTAAATTTTAGGCTTATTTAGAAGGATTCACATATGTTGTTATATTTGTGATGGTAGTGTTTTATCATAGGACAATTATAACGGTCCGATTTGATTTAAATAGTTTAAATTTAGCTTATTAAGATATATTTTTATTTTTTACTTAATGAATCCCACCTACCATAAATACAATAACAAAATTCTATCATCATAATTATGACACCAGATGTGAATCTGTCTTTTGAATATTAGTTTGATAATTTTGCTGTCGCACAGTAATATAGAAAATGATTAAATGAGTACGATATCTGGCAAACTGACAAGTGACAATAATGGGATTTTCAGATATTTCCACAATATCAACAGAATCTAAGATTTTCAGATATGTCACTTTTCTCATTTACGTTTTATTTTCCCCTTTCAATGCATATTCAAAGATATTGGTATATTACATTACCGTTAGAATTTAGTTTCGAATTCTATAATACGGGATACTGCCTCATGGACTTGATCAGTGTTATAATGCAAAATAATGGTTTTAAATAAAGTTTATCGCTCATCAAGAAAAAAAAACTATTGCTCTATAGTGTGTTACAATAAAAGCTATCCGATATAGCGTTTTATGTTTAGAAAATATGATTATATTAATTTTTAACAATTATATACTAACATATAAAATAAGAATTAATTAATATTATAATCATGATTATGACACTAAATAATAAAATGTTAATTCGAAATATAATTCAGAACTGTGTACCCTTTAGTCAATTACTATTCAAGCACTTCAAATGTCAAAATACATATCACTTTAATTCGTAGAATATTTCATGTATTATAAATTAAAATATTAGTTTCTATTCAAAATAGTTGTAACTCACACAGAATATTATTTATACTCTTGTAAATATATAGGAGACATTTTCCGAATCAAGTATTTTTATAATTTTTCTTAAAAATATGTCAGCTTAGTTCAATTAAAATTATACTTTTGGATTTGCAGAATTATTAAATTAAGAAATATGTCTTATAAGATTGAAAATAATTATTATAACAACATCTACTTATATTTTACGCTATATGTTATATAGCAAACTCTTATTACTGTTATTACTCATAACAGTCATAGTTTGTTATAACGTAGTTTTCTGGATCCAAAAATATCGCGCTATTTAAAAGCCTGAGCAAATTCCATCCATCTCTACTCGTTCCTATCCAGCGGACATCACTATCCTAACTTGTCCCCAAATTGGCAAAAAGTAGATAACGTGATCATTCTAATCTGTATAAATAGAGGCATTATTGTTATTTTAATTTTAATTACTTAATAAATTGTAAATATTAACAGGACCGTCAAGATAATCAATCAGTACCTTCTTATTTCCGGCCTAATAACTATTTTGATAGATTTTAAAAACTTAACATGAATTTGCATTTAGTAGTAAATTATAATTATGTATTTTTAGTATGTTTTCAACCCCTTTTAAGTATTCTGGCTAATCAGAAATTCATTGTTTTTCTTATTGACACTACAATCTGCTTCAATCTCCCTGACTCTCTTATTTCCCAGAAAGACGCGAGACTACTTACACTATGCTCCAGACAAGGATAAATATGTGATCCAGACTAGGATAGAGAAGGGGGGAGGAGACTGGCTGGATTAAATTTTTACTTACGCAAATAACTTTATTTGCTCTACAAAATATTATTTTGAATAGAGGAAGAGGGAGAGAAGAAGAGGAGATAAAATTTTCTATACAAACTTTACAAAAATTTATCCTTCAAAATGAAATGTAAAATTTTACTTTTCTCTCTCACTCACTCATTTTACATTCCCTCTTCTGTGGAGCAGAATATTGAAAGAGTAGTAATTTTGGAAGAGTGATAGAATAGTATTTTTTTTTTGAAGAATGGTTGAAGAGTGATATTCTTGACTATTCGGAAGAGCGAAAATATCATTGGCAGTTATTACTCGAAATAGTTAAAATATGAATAATTATGATACTAATAATGATGATGATAATAATAAAAATAATAGTAAAATAATAATTATAAAGTAATAAAAAATAATTATAATAAATAATAATATTATAATAGTAATATAATAAAAATATAAAGATAATCATAATATAGTAATATAATAATAATAAATTATAATTACAATCATAATTATAATAATAATAATAAGTAATCATAATTTTAATAATATAATCATAATTTTAATAATATAATCATAATATAATAATCGTAATCATAATCATGATAATAATAATTATAGTCATAATCCTAATAATATAACCATAATCATAATCATAATAATATAATCAACATATAATAATATAATACAACATAATAAAATAATAATAAAATAATAAAAAATAATCATAATAAATAATATATATTATAATAGTAATATAATAAAAATATAAACATAATCATAATATAGTAATATAATAATAAAATATTATAATTACAATTATAAATATAATAATATAATAATAATAAGTAATCATAATTTTAATAATATAATCATAATATAATAATCAAAATCATAATAATAATTATAGTCATAATCATAATAATATAACCAAAAGCTACTTCCCTCGATATAAAATATGTTTATTGATATCGAAAACATGCAGCTGAGGCACCTTGCCGGTGAATTTAATCAAATTGGCGTACAATCGTGGAGAAGAAAATTCTCATCCTAATTATACATTAGCAAATACAAGCTGCAAAACATCCAAGCGCAGATTCTGTACCAGATGACAACCCTACCACACAATCACATTAATAAGTCATTTGGGAAAGCTCTCTTGCTTTCTATGAAATGACTCAGCAACCTAAAGACAAAAATAATCAACAACCAGTATATTAAAAATTAATCAACCCCAATACTACTATATACTACACACCAGATTAACTAAAAAGCTTAACAAACCCTCTGTGCCAACAACATACATGGCATTGACATAAGCTCAACATAAGCTCAAGCGTGAGTCAGGAAGCTTCATCTGCTGAGTTTGACGCCTCGGGACACCGATCTCACAGGCATTGACCCTTGCCGCAAACCTAAGCGAGCAGAGGGTTTCTCCTGCTGACGAAGCCTCTGGCGATACATTCACAAACATAAGCGTCTTTGAGTCGCCACCTAAACAAGGCTGTGAATGTGTTTTAAATAAATTGAGTTAGAAAGTAAAGTTTAATATGGACAACATTTCTTTCCTATCCTGCAAGTTGAGGTTAGAATATTCCAAGCATATAAGCTTAAAACTGTGACAAAAAGTTTACCTGTAGGAGATAGGTCAGCTTAGAGTTGCGGAAAGGAACATGGTCTTCTTTTTTTGCTAGAGAGAAAATCACATCGCTCAATGCCGACAAGCTTTTATTTATGGACTATGCAACAAAAAAAGAAAAACTACAGGTCAGAAATAGAAGGTTCTAGCAGCATTGACATATGCAAACAAAATATTAAGTATGAAGCTCGTATAGAAAATATAACCTGAGTCTCCTTCAGCCGCTCACCAGTAGCACCACTTTTCGCAAGGCGTTCGCTTCCAGCCAAGTCAATTAGGTTCAACACACCCTGCACTTGCTGCTCAGTTCTCTGCTTATACCAACAAGTGACACATTAAATCTCAGCAAGAAGTTTTGTAAGATAACTTAAAAAATCATTGGATTCTAATTAAAACGACAAACATAAAATTTTAACACTGATCTAACTAGCAAGTAAAACATTTACATTTCAATTATTTCATTTTTTCAGGCTTGTTTTGTATAAGATGAGCATTAAATAATTCATTGCAGAACCTCATTTCTTTTGAAAAACGAACACACAGAGAAATTTTCATATTCAAATATTGACAAGTAGATTGTGATCATCTGTTTGAATCCATCACATTAATTCAAACTGATGGTTTTTGAAGTTTGGCTCATAAGCAAAGACAACAGTTAACTATACAAGAGTCCATAACACTGACCTTATTGATACCAGATATGCGCAGAGTGAAGACACAGTGGCTCCTAGACGATTGCTCATTCATCTGTGTTCGGCCTACTGACCTAAATAAACAATTGTCAAACATAAACCACTTTTCACCACTAGGAAAAATTGACCAGGTCTTGTAAAGCAAACATCATGAAATTGTCACTTGAGAAGCACAAAACCAGAACATTATTTCTGTTGAAATAGTAAGTATTAATTAGAGAGATAGAATATCTGTTAGAGACATTGAGTATCAATTAGAGATTTTGATTTTTACTTTCATATTATACTCCGTTGTACGTCCATATAGTAGGCTTCTGAATAATTGAATAGATGAAATTCTCAGAAACTATTTTCACTCTTCTATTGTTTCCTAAAGTGTTAATCTGAAATGCTTTTGACTACTAAAATGTGTCAAAACAGTTGAAAACACCTGCTCTGCTCAGCTTGTCTCAGAATCCTGTCTACATCATGTTGGCTGTGCACATCCTCAATAGTCAAATCGGAAACAACTGTGTTCCCATTCACATCATGCTTTATATTATACTGCTTGTTGTTGCTCACATCAGGGCCAACACTGGCACGAGCTGGCAAGAGCAGGTCACGAATAGTTTCATTGTAAATCTCAAGCATGGATGCCTGCATGCAGTACTCCCAACCCTCACTCATTAGAGCATGTGTTGTCTCAAAAATCTGATGCAGTGACCTTGGTATCATACCCTTCTCACCTTTTGATGACCGTCCCCCCATCATCGTATATGTTTTGCCAGACCCAGTTTGCCCATATGCAAATATGCATACCTATATTGAAGTGAATGAGAAGATACAAAAAAATATATTCGGGTAGCTATAATGAAATAATGTAAAGATTGCTAATTTCAATAGTCTTATTTTTGTGATATTTTGTATTCTAATTGATTGCATGATTTAGACAAGTACTAACAAAGAGCGTAAACCTTGCTATTCTTAAAAAATGTTGTATGAGCAGCATAATGCTAGCCTGGTACTTTTCCAAGGAGAGAAAAATTGTTCAAATTGCATCCTTACTAGAATAAACATTAGATTAAAATAAAAAGGAAAAACATAATAAACCTTGTACCCATCAAGTGCACTCTGCACAAGCTGGGAAATCTCAACAAATACATCTTGTTGTGATGAATCAGGGCCGAATACCCGATCAAAGGTGAATGAGTATTTCTGAGCTGCATTGCACAAAAATATAATAATTACCAAGATGAAAGCACAAAATTGAGATGCCTAAAATTCAAATGTAAATTTTCACCATACTTTGGTTTGCCAGATCAATTCCTCTGCCAACCAAGTCTGTACTGCTGGGAAAGGAAACAACTGATCCATCAGACTCATTGTCATCAGTAAAAAATGGTCTGACCCGGCAAAAGACTCTAATGTTTCCCTTTAGCTCCTATGTATACAGTGCAATAAAAATTGAAATTAACATCAGGTAGCAAAACCTAATTGGTAGTATATTACACACACAGAGAGAGAGAGAGAGAGAGAGAGAGAACCAGAATTGTGTTGTGTAGCTTTTTGCGTAGGGCCTCCCCTTCTGAAATCCGTGCCTCAGCCCTTGCTAGCTGTTCTCTGAGTTCCCTTATTGTCCTATCTGCAGTTTCAAAACGAGTAATGGCCTCGATTCCAGAACTGTCCGCAAGCTGTCACAAGGTAGACAAGTAAATTATGTCTCAAATAATTCAAACAACATTAGACTTTTATGCCCTTAATGTTAACAGGGTCACCAATTCAGCCTCCCTTTCCAAACGAAATACTATGAAAATATAACAATGCAGATCTCATTTAAGAGTTGGTCTTAGAAACTAGCAGCATAGGTATTTCACATAACAAGAGTATATAGGATGCAGTGCAAAAACTAACCTTCAGCTTTATATTGAGGCTCTCTACTTCCACTTTTTGTGCAGCAACAGTTTCCTTCATAGTAAAATCCAATGTCACGCTTGTAAGCCAATAACATTTTACAAGAATCCAAAAGAGAAGAGGAACAGACTCCACAGTACCAGTCCTGTGGAGCATACAAGATTTATCTAACAAGTAGAAAAATAAAGGAAAATTTAAGTCTTTAGTAGCAACAAACTTTTAATTTCTCATTGGAAGCATCAAGCAAACTTCGGAGCTCTTTATTAGCAGCAGTTGTCTCCTGTAAGATTGAACCTGTCAAAAGGCTATACTTGCACAGCAGAGGAAAGAAGAATGAAACCAATCCCAGAACTAACCTTAAGTCTTTCATCTAGGGCATGGTTCTGCTCCCTAAGAGCTTCACATGTCCTCTGCAAAAAATTAACTGTGTCAATAATCACAGATTATCAAAGAAATCACCAGCACTAATGCAATCCATACACATGCAGAAAAGCACACCTCGAGTTTGCTAGTCTCTGTGATAGCCACCTCCAACTGTTTGGTCAACCTCTCTTTTAAGCTCTCTAGCTGGGCTTCAAGAGTAGAGGCTTTTGCACAAGCAGTGTTGCAAGAAGCTGTAGCAGACTCCAGCTGTTGGCGCAAGCTGTCCCTCTGGCTCAACGCCTCTTGCTGGGATGACTGGGATGCTGTGAGCTGAAGGCGAAGAGAGCCAACCTGGTCCTTCAAATTGCAATTGTGCTCATTCATGGCATTCTTCTCCCGTGTTAGTTTATGAATAGTCTCTTCATGCTTGGCCTTATCCTCCTGCAAATTACTGTTATATTGCTGCAGACTAGTATTATACTCTTGCAGTCTCTTACTATTATCCTGCACCATCTTGAGCTGAAAACCACCGAGTTCACAATATTAAACTTCAAACATAGTAGAGAAGTTTTCAGTTTTAGAAACTTGTATATGTATTAAAAAAGAAAAAAGAAAACATGTTACCTGATCTCTGACCCATTTTGCCTCCTCTCTGACCTTCTCCAGCTCTTCTCTAAGGTTCAAAAGAGAGCTATCAGCAGCTTGTTTCAAGGATTTCTCATTCTCGTATGCCTCAGTGGCAGCCTATAGTAGTTAACGATAATATTAGAATAACAAAAATAATCACTACTACCCTTCAATAATAAAATGTGTAGCATGTCCAAATAATCATTACTGATTCCCATGAGTGGAAAACATGTAGACAGATGATATGTTCTTACTATTTTGCCAGCCTCCTCTTTCTTCAAGGCTTCTTGGACAGAATTCATCTCTATTGTCAGCTCTTCTAAAGAGGCAGTGAGCTCCAAAATCTTGTTGTTCAACACCAACTCTAAATGAAGACAGAAACCCACTACTTAAATGAACAATCGAGTAACATAAGGCACACTACCTTTCTGAATGATGACCAGATTTTTTTCATCACTATGAAGCTAAAACAAATTTAAGCAGTCCTATTGGTAACAAAGCCAAAAAAAAAAAAAAAAAACTATGCATTACCAGTGGGGAGGACAGATACCCCCCCCCCCCCCCCCCCCAATGGTGCAGTGTCAAATGTAAAGAAAGGAAAACTACAAAACACAAATTTCACCTAGCTCAGAGTGCCTTTTCTGTTCAGCCTCTAAGTTTATCTTGAGAGATTCTTGTTCAACCAGGTGGGAGGACAGATATTTGTACAAATAGGAAGGACTTGATGGTGCAGTGTCAAATGTAAAGAAAGGAAACTACAAAACAAAATATATTTCAAATTTCACCTAGCTCAGAGTGCCTTCTCTGTTCAGCCTCTAAGTTTGCCTTGAGAGATTCTTGTTCAGCCAGGTGGCTATCAACTTGCTCCGTCAACCAAAATATACATATCCTCAATTTCTTAATGTACTCACTCTGCTGCTCACATTTCCCCTTTTAAGATAGTAGAATGTAAATATTATACATAAGTAAAAGGACGTTACTGGTACTAGATAAAGAATACTGTATTAACCGTTACTTCACTATCTCCCTAAAAACACACAATACAGCCCCTCCTCAGCACTGTAAAATCATTACTTCACTATCTCCTCAGCACTGCTCTTCAAAACAGTTCGAGAATGAGTAGTTAGGTCAGGTACTTTAAAAATTAGGGAAAGGAGTATGGTCAATATTCCAGTGATCTTCAAGTATATATGAGATCATTTTTGTTCTTTAGGAGTACACAAATTAAAGTATGTTTAATATTAAAAGATTGATGTAAAGCGCAAGAAGGCAGTAAAATGTGCTTTGTGTATCCACATCTAACATTTCAATCAATATTTAGAAATTCTGTTAATAAGAGAACCCAATTTTGGAAAAAAAAAATCAAAAAAAAAGATAAGTACCCTAAAGTCATTTTTCTTGGCTCTCAATTTCTCAGCCAGAAGCTTCTCAACATCTTCTTTACATGTGAACTCAATGACACTTTCAGTTGTGCTTGCCACATCTGACATGTTGTCTGGATGGGCTCCAGCATTAATAGTAGTCAGTACTGACCGGGCTCTCAGATTTGCTGGTCCGGTTGCCTTAGCTGCTAAACCAACCCTCCTACGTTTAGATGCCTCATCCAAGTTCTCCTTCTACAATTTTGAAATTCAAAACCCATTACTCTATTTTTCTCAAGAGCAAGAAACGCTTCTAATTGGGAACAGAATTTTCTTCACGGTTTGTTTAAAATTTTAAAAATGAGAACAAAGCCTCAATTAGAGGGGGGAAATATCAAGAAAAGTTCCGTCTAGCTTGTACAAGTTTTCCAATATATCAGATCTGAAGAAATTTAGAACAGATCTAGAAAAGAAAATTACCTTTAAAGGGCTACGAGGTGTAGCTGGAGGCCTGAACGAAGACATGGCCAGACTTGCGAGTTAAGTAAATTATTAGAAATTACTGTAACAGAGTCGAATTAATGACTAAAGGTGGAGAGAGAACAAGAAGGTCCTTTTGGTTTTAGTTGGTGCCTTTGAGTGAGATGGAAGCAAACATAAAATCTCGGTATAACTCTTGAGAAATCGTAAAATCGATTTTCTTCTTGCACACCAAGCAATAAAGGAGTTAATAATGGCGCTTTCTGAACAAACAGATTGGAAATTTGTAAAAAGAAAATCAGAGTTAGGGTTTCTGATTTGGGAAAATGAGCCGAGAGGGGGGTTCTGAGTATCGGAGAAGGAAAGAGAGAGGGATTCGAAATATTTTGAAAAGAGGAGCGGGGTTGGTGGATGAATCGACCATTATGTCCTTTACAAAAAAAATGTATTCTCAGGGGTAGAGGCGTAAAGCGGTCTTAATCGATGGTGCTATTTTGGTAATTAAGTGGATATAGAGGGCTATTTCAACATCTGTCCTTAAACGGTCACATACGCTCACGTGATGTCGAGATTTTTGATCGCGTGCATGGAATATTCTGATCTGTTCGAAACTTTGAATTAACGAAATCAAATTTATTTTGAATAAAACAGTTAAATTGTTCGATTTATTTGTGATAATTTGATTTTTCTTAATTTTAGTGAAATTAATTAAAATCAATTAAACCAAACAAACCAAATTATACCAAAAATATATATATTGAATGTTTTATTAGTGTTATAATGATATACATATTAAAATAACGAAATCAAATTTATTTTGAACAAATAGTTAAATTGTTCGATTTATTTGGTTTAATTAGATTTCAAAAATTATAATGATTTGGTTTTAATTAATTTTAGTGAAATTAATTAAAATCAAATAAACCAAACAAAACAAATTATACAAAAAAAATATTGAATGTTTTACTAGTGTTATAATGATATACATATTAAAAGACGAAATTTCAGGATAATGCTATTATTATAGGACGGATAATTTTTGCATAAAAATTTAGATTAATTAAATTAAAATTCGGTTCATTAGTACAGTTTGTCAAATTATTCAATTTGGTATATACATCTGCAAACCGATCACCATCGAACATCCTACCTAGTGCTGCTAAAGTGCTAATATATCAAAAATATATTTGATAGAAAAATATGGTAATACATCCTACCTTATTGTTAATTGATCCGTAATTCGATCTATATCAACATGAATGGTTCGTCACGTATCAGACGGTGTGACGAACCATTTAAGGTGTTCTTTATTTTATTGACTTTGATGATTTTTTTTATAAAATATATTCAACACATCAAAGGAATTTTGCGAATTAACAATGGAAAATAGTTTTTTTTTCCTAAAGGCGTGTGTTTGGATTCTTCTAAAAATAAAGGCAATAATGTCAGAAGTGGGATTTGAACCCACGCTCTCTCACGAGAACCAGAACTTGAGTCTGGCGCCTTAGACCACTCGGCCATCCTGACCTTTGTTGGTATTTGCGAGTGTTAACCTTATACAACTGTTTTACTGAATATGCAACTCCTGCCATTTTTATATGCTTGTTGGGCAGCCAAACTTCAAATTTAATTATGCCGAAATATTGACGAGTATTTAGTCTTTAGAAAGTTGCGGGTTTGTTCTGAAATGTTACATGAGAATAGAGGTGTCAATGAGTCCGGTCGGATCATATTAGTTTATTATTTTTTTTATCCGATTCGTTTAAAATCGGATTAAAAAATTTTGGCCTATATCCGATTCAACCAAGACACGGATCGATCTAACCCGTGTAAAATAATTAATTAATTATTTATTATTTTTACTTAATTTTAAGCAATTAAAAATTATTAATTTATAACTAATCTTAGTTAGTATATAATTAGTGTATATTTAAGATTGAATTAGTATTATATCACAAATTACTTCAAAAAATATAATTAGTCGGGTTGATCCGAACCCGACCCGACCCGATTTAGATTAAAAAAGTTAAATCCATATCCGACTAATTTATTTTCGAATCATATCAGAATGGATTAATCCATCGAGTGAGATCAATAATTGACACCCTAAATAAGAATGAGTCACAAAGTTAGAACTTGTTAGAAGGATGTCTGAACGGTCAGAGTCCAAAATTAATTTGTATTTAGAAAGTCATGTTTTTGTTACAGGAGTGAACCGATTTAAACATTATAAAGCATTAAAGGGTCCTCTCAAGAAGGATCTTTTTGTCAGTAGAATCTTGAACCATATGTTACACATTTTGTTCATTTATACATTTACAAACTCAATTATTCGATCGAAAACAGTATTGTAAAAAAAATTGATAAATGAAGAGGGTTTACAATAAAGCGGTTAATCATGATGCCGCCAATTAATAAAAAAATTTGGACCATTTGACATTAGTATTTTGGTATACAGGAATGTTAGTGATTAAAACAAAACTTAACTTCTTTCCCTGATAATAATTGTATCTTAGAAGTGACAAATAAAACCTGAATATCTTAGTCATCTTGAAAAAAATAAAATTAGATTATGCACCAAATTGATACTATTGTCATTTCTTAAATCATATGACATTTCTAGAGAACTAAAAAGAAACAAATTGATTACTCTATAAATTTTATATTTTAATAGGACTTTCATAAATGTGAAATTAGAAAATAGTTAAAAAATTCTAAAAAATATAATATTTAGTCTACATCTAGATATTCATATGAAAATCATTTTGTATAGTTGGATTGACCATTTGCACTTTGATAACGAAGAATTGATCCATAGCACGGAAACGATCTGTGCTATGCATAGCACCATAGCCCAACTCTATATATATATATTTCATCAGAAAATGAAAGAGTTACCCACTTTCTCTCTCCTTCACAAGTCGTGAATTTCATTTTATTACTAGATTTCTCTCGGATTTTTTTCTTGTTATGTGGAAAATTTAGAGCCTATGTGGAATAATTGTTGAGATAGAGGAGAAATGATAAAATAAAACATTGTGTTATTGTTGTCTTATTATTTACAAGAGAGGCATCGATGACTTATATAAAGAAAATAATAACAGTAGCCTAGGCTTTCCTCAATTTTTTACATACAGAAATTGAGGAAATCTATTTGCTTGTATAGAGGTTCACAGAAGTCATCTGTTATTAAAACTTAAGTAATTCCTGATATATAAACAAACATATTTTTAAAATATGAAAATCATATTATAATTTCATATAAAAAATCGTATTACAATTAAAATTGATACAGCCGATCTATTTAAATCTTTCATTTTCTTTTCATTTTCAAATTGTGGCTGTTTTGGAAGAAATATAGTGTGTGAGGCACAGAATGCTTTGCTTTTGAGCTGATGTAATTGTACCCATTCGTCACATATGCTTCAACCAAAATTAATTATATAGGAAACAATAAGTGAAAGTGAATTCATTTTTGACAACCAAATTCCACCAACGGCTCCTTCATTCAGCTAATTAATCAATATGAATAATAAATCTACAAAATTACGTTGGTTATTTTATTTTTTGATACACGAGTTGTACTTGTTGATAAACTCAATAGGCATAAAGAAAACGGATAATTGAATGTAACAGAAAGAAAATCGAAAGTGGAAACAATAAAACAGATTTAATGGACGAATACTGGCATTGCCATCAGTACCAGTACAATACTGTTGGGAAATTGAATTGGTAGTTTGCATCGCTTCAGCGCTATGTTATTCATCTTCGTGCACCAGTATCGATTTGGGCAAGTTATTATTTTTTTATTTAGTACCCGAGTAGTTAATGAATTTGAACCTGATAAATTATTATAATCCGATAATTACTCTGTCACCAAAATCATTCGTCTGCCCGAGTAAATGCCCGTAAATGAATCGTTTCTATAAGAGTAATACTACTACAGATACGAAGTAGTGCTCTGACATGTTATAAGAGTAACAAAGACCGTGCAATTTAACGAAATACCTTTCTTCATAAATTTTTGTAACAATATATTCTCCCCTCGAAAATCACAAAATATCCTTGTTGACCATCTAAATTGTCTACACTGATTATGAGAAGGGGTGAAGATCTTAATTGTATGTGTTATAAAAGACTTTCAAATTTTTTAAAAAACTTTAATTATATATTAATTTCTAATATAAAAAAAAAAAATTATGAATTGTAAGATATTTAATTATGTATTGAACTACAAACAACTATATAATATATGATATGTGTTTCAATTTGTGTCTCATTTATAAGAAAATTTTATAGCATAAAATTTTTGAATATGTATAAAATATGTGAATTAAAAAAAAGGAAAATTAATAAAAACAATGATACAACTTATTAAAAAAGTTCTATGAAAAAACAATCATTTTTAATGAATAATAGTGATAGCAAATAAATTTTTCCATCGAAGAAATAATTAGAATATTATTCACATGGAATTGTAGCGTACTAATTTTGTTTTTCTGTTGAGTCTCTTTCACTTGCGCTATGATTGAGATGAGGAGCGAAGTATACTCGTTTCTTCCCTTCCTGATTTCCACAAGATTTTAACGCATTAATATTAAGATCTTTCAAATATCATCTCAGATTCGGCTAATTATTTCTCCAATTAGCCGTTGCAAGATGCATCTAATGTATCCCATCACCTTAAATTAGAATCCATCGCATTAAATCACACTCCAGTCGACCGTTGCCTCTTCTCATAATCTCCGCTCCTCCTCCTCCTTAAATTGCAGTTCAGTGGAGAATGTAAAGCTCCCTTCTCAATTTCATCTTCCACGACTTGGAGACACACACAGAAAGAGAGAGTGAAAGGAGTGAAAGGAGTGAAACCCTTGATAACCAAGCCAATTTCATCTTCCTTCGCATTTCTTCTCTCCCCCTTTCTCGCCTTCCTTCCACCCGGGGTGAAGAAGCCAACAACGATCTTCGTTATGGTCGATTTTCAAACAAAAATGATGACTTTGCGTTTTTGATATGAGGAATTAGCCTTTTAATGTTCTGGAGCCCGATCTCTTCCTCACACGTACTTTTCTCTGGTTTTGTAATAACTCGCTTTTTGATTCCCTTATTGTGAGGTATCATGATGTGCTTGCATCCATCTTCGATTTTTTCAGCAAGCTGCCTGTCAAAGAAGTTTGTTTTTTCGATTTTTTTTTTCTTTTGTTAAAACCATGATGCTGGTTTTACTGGTATAGCCTTATTTAAGAGTATGGATTAAGCGCAACTGTCAATTAGGAGATTACACAAAATCATACCCCTTATTCTTTCAAATTAAATCAAAACAACTTTCTCACATAGAAATCCAACTAATCATCCATGGATTATTCTCACAAAATTTCTTGACTCCTCTCACCCCAATCCATCTTGGTCTTTCTTGCTGCTGCTTCTATGGATAACATATGCTTTGTGTGTGTGTGTTATTTTATGATACAGAAATTTCTTTCTTTACCTGTTTTTTTATTGATAAGAACATATGCTGTTGGTATGAGTGTCAGCTTGTTTTCATGCTTACTGATATTTTCGTGCATTGAGCTTTTTTGTACAACTCTAATCGATACTATATCTTCTTCTGACTTGTTGCTACAATGTCCAATGGCTTTTTCTGTCGATTCTATTGATAAGAACATATGCGTGTTTTTTTGTGTTGTTTGATGTCATACAAGAATTTATTTCTTTACATGGTTTTTATTTTTTATGCTGGTATGAGAACCAACTTGTTTTCTCAGGCTTACTAGTATTTTCGTGCATTGAGCTTTTACAGCTCTAATCGCTTCTGTAGTTTATTCTGACTTGTTTTTGCTACAGTATTTTCTGGTTATATGATTTTTACTGTTGATTGTTCTTATTAGCTTGTTAGGTGAAAAGATGATGCATTTAGAAATGACGCCGGTTTCACAGGTGTTTTCTCCATTAATCTTTTGATTTAACTTCGGTTTAGAACCTTCATGCTGTTCACGCTGCTTCAGTGACATTATCATCAACATATCTCATAAGAACCAAGCATTTCATTATATCCACCAAACTAAATACATTAACTGCTCCAAACTCTCACGAGGCAATACGTTGGGAAGTCAACCAAATAGCCACATCAAGAATATAATCAAAAGTAGATTATTATATCTAAGGTGGTCATTTTAGCTACTTGCACAAGAATGTAAGAATGTGCTTTCCAAGAACTCCACAAGTAATATATAAAATACTAACATGATAAAAGAACATTGTCAACTCGACAAGTAACATTTGGTAAAAAAAAATACTTATAAAAACAACTCCACAATTAACATTTGGTAAAAGAACAACTCGACAAGGAGAGGGGAGCCGAGAGGGCCGCGGATTCAGGGCAGCAAAGCGCCCTAGGCTGGGTTTAGGGGCAGGCAGCAAGGCGCCCTACCTCGGTTCGGGAGGGCGGGGATTCGTCGGGGTGTCCTCGTGGGGGGGGGGGGGGGGGGGGGTAGGGTCGGGGGGGGGGGCCTCTCGGGGGTCGGCCCCTCGCGGGGCGCCCTTGCGGGGTCGGGGCGGGGGCCGGGTCGGGGGTCGGCCCCCTTGCGGGGTCGGGGGCCCTCGCGGCGGGGTCGGGGGGGCCCTCGCGGCGGGGTCGGGAGGGCCCTCGCGGCGTCGGGGGGCTCGCGGGGTCGGGGGGCCCTCGCGGGGTCGGGGGGCCCTCACGGGGTCGGCCCTCGCGGGGTCGGGGGGGCCCTCGCGGGGTCTTCGCGGGGTCAGGGTCGGGGGACCGAGGGCAGGGTCGGGGGGGCGGTCTCACGGGTCGGCGGGTCGGGGGTTCGCGGTCGGGTCTCATTTTGATGTTTTGCGCTCCAAAAGTCATTTCCCGGTACCGAGATTTTGCTCTAAACTAATATGGACAATTTTTCATTCAGACATTTGGACCTTTATGAAACTGAACTGTTTAGAAGATTAAGACACCCTACTATCCGCCCAATTGTGCTGTGCGAAATGTAATTTCAATTTGTTGATAGCTACTGTAATTATTTTTTTATCAAATCGAAAAAAGTTAAAGAGTAAAATAAATTATTGATGTAAGAAGAGCAATTGGGGAGTGCTTCAATCGGAGAATGAAGCTGACAAAATTGTCCGATTTTGGTATGAATCTCTTTTTATTCAGAGATGAGTTCTTCTCAGATTGGAAGCAGCTGGGTGCTATGCTTTGTAAGCTCAAGAATTATCACTGAACTGGCACCTTCCCGACTTGAAGCCACCCTAGATTTTGATTTTTTTTTTCTCATAAGGATATTTTTTTTCCTTAAGAATTGTAAAACCTGAGCCGTGCTGCTCCAACCCCCACATCGCATAATGTCAAATAGGTAATTTAAATCAAGTAATTCCTCTAAACTATATAATTAAGGGTTCGAATAATCATCTTTAATGACATCAATCACTTATATAGTATAAATTACATTGGATTCTATTTCAAAAGTTCATATCATACCTTCTTAAATTCATCATACATCAATGAAAAAAACTTAATTTAGGATTCTATTTCAAAAGTTCATATCATACCTTCTTAAATTCATCATACATCAATGAAAAAAACTTAAATTAATACTATCAGAAAGAAAAAAAATCCTGATCAACAAGCATTTGTTCATATTAATAGAACCAGCAAAAAAAACCTGTATATCAGAAAAAAGATAAAGGTTGTATCAGTAAAACCAGTAAAAAGACCAGTCTCAGCAGAAAAGGGTAGAATCGAAAAAGGAAAACCCTTTGTTGGGCAACTTGCTCGGGAAAAAAAGAAAATGGAAGCACACATCCCGATACTTCACGAGAGGGCCTCACAACAAAGGAGGCATAAATTGGAATCAGGGAGGTGGGACTAATTTTGGTTCTAAGTCCAAAAAATTACTTCTATTTTTATGTTTTATTCTAATCTAAATGTGAATCGGATGGTTGAAAATTATCTTGGAACCAAAATTAATCCCAAACCGTTGGAACCTCCCCGATTCCGCATAAATTGAGTAATCGCAAAACCAGGGAAACATGCATATTGTGGTCCAGACAACAATAGAGGCTCTAAATTATCCCAAAGATCTTGTTATCATTAATAAATCTTGAAGATGAGGGAATCGGATCTCCTGCATACTTGGTTATCAGCAGCTTTGACTTTTTCAAATAATATCTACAATATGTTGGTCTTTCTTGATACAAAATGAAATCTACAATATGTTGGTCTTTCTTGATACAAAATGAAGTACTAAATTATTATTTTTTTATTTTTCAAATATCTTTTTTTTTATTTGTCAAACATCTTACAAAAAATGTATACTTCGTGTATAAAATTAAATTAGTCAATTTAATTATATGATTTTGAATCTATCGATCAAACAATCAGATAAAATTTAAAAATATATAAAACTTTAAAAATATCATAACTAATGCCTATATGTGTTAGGAAAAGAGATTATGTTCAATAAATAAATTTATAAATTATCTCCGTTCATTAAATTTGAGATAATTTTGTGAACAGTTTCATAAGACTTCAATATTATTAGAATAATTCAATACATATAGATGATTCTCAAATAACTAATATTAAAAATTGAAAACCATTTCTTTTAGATATGACTTTAGAACAAAATAAATTTATTAAAAAAATAATTATATAAAATCCTAATTATTTTGTATATTTGCTAAGAATTATATGAACTAAATACAAATAAATATTATATGCATGTCGGATATCGGTCATTCTCGGTTCGGATCAATTTTGATTCGGATAATTGTCAGTTCGGGTATTATATGTTTTAGATTGCTTCAGATTTAGATTTTTTTTTGTTTAACCGGTCACATTCGATTCAAATAGTTTATGTTTGAATACTTAATATTCACGAATATATTTAGATTCATATTTCTTCATATTTGGTTAACTATGGATTCGGGTCATCTAATTCTCCAATTTTAATAAATCTGATCGGATTTAGATCATCAGTTATCAGACAGACTATTTCGGTCGGGTCAGCTTTTGTCAGGTCTAAGAGAAGAGGAACCTCTTGACGGAGACAACCAGGATTCAGATGAAAGAGGGATGCCGTTAGTAGATGGAAGGGGCCTAATAAAATCGTAATAGACGGCGCAGTGATTGAACCAAAAAGTAATACCAAATTATTTTGGTCTGAAATAAGGTTTTTTCAGGTCCAATAAATGAAATTCGTGTCAGCATGTTACTAGACTCATTTGTAATGGGCAGATTCTGATGGAAGACATGACATATTGTGGGCTTACAATACCTGTCCCCCGTAGCTCCTTAAAGAAACTCTAATAAACTATGTTACGTTATTTTATATTACAATATAAAAAAAAAAAAAAGATATGTCTGGTCAATTAGGAGAGCTAATGGAATGTTTTTGACATGGAATTTGCATATTCCTATGATTCTATCCACGTTCTTTTATAATCTGCTGAATTTTATTTCCATTTCTTTCACTGCACTTTAACGACAGAATATTGATTTTTTTTAGGACAGAAATATTAGCTTTTGGAGGTAAGAGAAGTAATACAGCCACTAAGATTAAAAAAAGATGAATGATTAAAACAGATTTGAAATTAAGTTCTGTAATTCCGAAAAAAAAAACTTTTTAAATAAAAAAGAAGATGTCTACTTCAAACTGCAAGAGAACAAAGATATAGTTTCTTGAAAAAAAACAGTGAGTCAGCAACAATCTTTTCAAACAAATAAAAATAGGTACAATACAACAGAAACAAACTTGAAAAGCATTCAGAGCTGTGTAACAAGATGTCAAAACGCACATACTACACACATTTCGAAGAAAGAAATACAATCACAAGCTATTTACAAACTGCAATTAAAGAAACCTACCACAAATAATTAAATTGAATTCTGAATAAATGGATTCATCTTCCTTATTTGGACTCTAAAAAAATAATAATTTAGTACTTCAATTTAGTACAACAGATCAGTGAATAAATTTGGGCGAGACGGACATATCAGATAGAAGCACATTAAATTTATTCATTTTAAAACTAAATTATATAAGTAAACACACGAGGACGCTCTAATAAATGCATGTAAATTGTTCCTATTTTCTTATTGCGGAGTCTACTCGTTTCTAACCTCCTCTCCTAATTTCCACGAGATTCTGATGCATTAATAATTCGATCTTTCGAATATTATTTCAGATTCGGCTATTTATTTCTCCAATTAGCCGTTATATCAGAATAATTCATCGCATTAAATCGACGCTAGTCGACCGTTGCCTCCTCTCATAACCTCCACTCCTCCTCCCTCAAATTCTAGTTCAGTGTAGGGCTGCAAATAAATTGAATTCGATCGAACTTATTGATATTTGAGTTTGATTTGAAACTATTTCGAACTAATTCAAATTCGAACTAAATCAAACTCGACCTAAATCGAACTCGAACCGAAATCGAACTCTAAATGAACTCAATTATTCTAATTTTTATATTATCATAAATAACTAGAGTTAAAATAATTAATATTTTATCAATTTTATAATAAAATTTTAAAAAATTAGCTAATATTTATTAATTTAATATTTATTTAATAATATCTTATTAATTTTATAATAAAATAATTATATTATTGCATATATTATTGACTAAATAGTTAAAAATATATATAAATAACTACATATCGAACTATTACGAATCAAACTTAAACTAGTTCATTAAAAAAATTATCGAACCGAACTCAAATCGAACTAACAAAAAAATTTAATCGAACAAATCGAATTCGAACTAAAATCGAATCGAACACCAAACGAATTACGAATTATGAACTTTTTCTTACGCAGCCTTAGTTCAGTGGATAATGTAAAAGGCCCTTTCTAAGTTTCATCTTCCTGGACTCACAAACACACACACAAAGAAGACAAAGAAGGTGAAATGAGTGAAACCCTTGATAGTCGCGCCTCTTTCATTTTCCCTGTGCCTTCCTTGCTTTCATCCACCCTCCTCTTTTTGTTCTCAAATCAGAGTGAAGAATCCAACACTGATCTTCGTTATGGTCGATTTTCAAGCAATAATGATGGAAGTATGTGTCTCTAATATGAGGAATTTAGAGCCTCTATTGTTAATGTTTGGAGTACGATCTTCCTCACACGTAGGTTTTTTGGTTTTGTGATAACTCGCTTTGCGATTCATTGTGAGGTGCTTCCATGATGTGCTTTCATTTTTTTTCAAGGAAGTTGTCTGACAAAGAGATTTCTTCTTTCGATTTTCGTTTTTTAAGTGAGACAATTGTGCTGGTTTTGTTGATGCAACCTTATTAGAGTGTATGATTAGGCCTAACTATCAATTAGGGGATTACACAGGATCATACCCCTTACTCTTTCAATCACATCTGAGACTAACTTACTGAGATGAAATCAGAGGATTTCTGTCTTTTTTTTTTTTTCTGAAATTGGTTCTAATGATCAAGAACATATGCTTCGTATTTAGTATTACTGAGTTCAAAAGGGGAGTGTAAATATAGGAACGATTTATATGCATTTATTAGGGGATTACACATGATCATACCCCTTACTCTTTCAATCACATCTGAGACTAACTTACTGAGATGAAATTAGAGGATTTCTGTCTTTTTTTTTTTTTGAAATTGGTTCTACTGATCAAGAACATATGCTTCGTATTTAGTATTACTGAGTTCAAAAGGGGAGTGTAAATATAGGAACGATTTATATGCATTTATTAGAGCGTCCTCATGTGGTTAAGAGAAACTAATGTTTACTTGTATAATCTAGTTTTAAAATGAATAAATTTAATGTGCTTCTATGTGATATGCCTATTTCATCCCAATTTATTCACTAATCTGTTATATTAAATTGAAGTACTAAATTATTATCTTTTTTTCTTTACAGTTCAAATATGGAAGATGAATGCAATTTAATTATTTGTGGTAGGTTTCTTTAATTGCGGTTTGTAAATAACTTGTAATTGTATCTCATTCTTTGTAATTGTGTGTATGTGCATCTTTTTTGTCATCTTGTTACACATTTGTGAATGCCTTTCAAGATTGTTTTTGTTACGTTGTACCTACTTTTGGGAATTAGACTTAACTGTTACACAGGATCTCTCTTCTAATCACATCTGAGACTAACTTATTAAAAAAAGATGATATTTTATCTTTTTTTTTTTCGATATTGGTTCTTTTGTGTTGTTTATGATTTATGATACATGAATTTCTTTCTTTATATATTTTCTTGGCTCTTCCAGCGTATTTAAAAAACAGATTCTTCTTGGTTCTTCCATCTTGTTTTCAGCTTATACTGGTATTTAAAGAACAAATTCTTTTATTTTTTTTCGATATTGGTTCATTATAGCTCCTGACTTTGTTGCTGCAATGTCCAATGACTTCTTCTGTTTTATTTTCAGGCTACTTCCTTTACATAGTTTTCTGGTCTTATGGTTTTCACTGTAAATGGAACTAAGTTGTTTGACAAGGGCGGATCCAGAATAGCAACCAAACGACGACACACTACAGTAGGCCTCAAGAAAAATAACGTCATCTCACATCCCAAAATGAAATGAAACAACAATACATCTATGTAAATTGTTCTCTAATCTCTCACCAATCAAAATGTTAATAATATGGCAGTTAAGTTTCAGAATGAAGCAACGGCATGGGCCTGAGTTGTCCTCACATAGCCCCACCCCTGGTTTGACAGAATTTTCAAGTTTTATGATTTTTTTGTGCTGAGTAATCATTTTATTTTATTTTTTCCTTTATAAAGAACTCGACAAGACCGACATGATAAAGAACTCGACAACACACAAGGGGCGTCTTAAAAGATTGACATATTAAAGAATTAACATTTGGACTTGTAAAAACAACTCGACATTTGGTAAACAGCTCGACAAGGAGAGTTTGGTTTGGGTATGCGTTAGGGTAGTTAGGGGCAGCAAGGCGCCCCTCCTTTGGGATGTGGGGGCGAGGTTCAGGCAACAAGGTGCCCCTATCTCGCGGAGGAGTCGGGGTCGGGGGCCCTCGTGGGGGCGAGGTTGGGGCAGCAAGACGCCCTTACCTCGAGTGCGGGGGACGGGGTTTGGGTAGCAAGGTGACCTTTGAGGGCCGACCTGCGAGCGGGTCGGGGGCCCTCGCGGGGGAGGGGTAATATCGATAACATATAATATGTATTTATATGTGTTATATATAATGTATAATTGTATATAACCAACTTATCAAATTAGATAAAATTAATAATTTAACTAATATAATATTTATTTAAATTTTTTTTATTAAATATCATAATTTGTAAATTGAGTACTTGAGTTGGTGTAAATATTTAATAACTTTTAGACTTAAAAAATAACTTGTATTATGATGTTATAAATATTTAATAATATTTTAGTTTAAATACAATAATCATCCTCTAAAAATATAATATTAAGAAGAAATAAATCGTTAACCAAAGAAATTATTAATTGATTATGTAATAATTTAATTAAAAAAATCTAGCAACAAAATATCGTTGACAAAATCGGATCGGGGCGGGTAGACCCGTCAAGCATCATGGATGGACCGGGTAGACCGGGCTGAGAGTTTTGAAGGACGGATCAGATCTCGAGTTTGTCATAAACCCAGTCTTACCTGATCCATTGCCATCCCTACTCCTGAGTAGCTGGATGGATTAAAAGAGCTTTTAAACTTGCTCGTGAGCCAATAAATTAATTATTTATTAGACAGGCACGCAGTGGAGAAGAAATACTTTACTGACTGTTGGTTAGTACTAGGGGTGTCAATGGGTCGGGTTCGGGTCGGATCATATTATTTTATTATTATTTTTGATCCGATCTGAACCTGACCTGATTAAATTCGGATCAAAAAATCTTAACCCATACCCGACCCGATCGAGTCACGGATCGACCCGACCCGACCCGTGTAAAATAATTAAATATTTATTAATTATTTTTATATAATTTAAGCAATTAAATATTAATTATTTTATAATTAATCTTAATTAGTATATAATTAGTGTAGATTTAAGTTTTAATTAGTACTAAATCGTAAAATTACTTTAAAAATCATAATTAATCGGGTCGGATTGATCCGAACCCAACCCGATCCGATTCGGATAAAAAAATGAATCCATATCCGATCCATTTATGTTCAAATCATGTCGGATCAGGTTGAGTTCGGATCGGATCAGATCGATAATTGACACCCATGATTAGTACACATTCGGTCTTCCTTTTGAGTTCGTGTTGAAAAGCCGAAGAATAAAGTCCAGACCAGGTTCATCCTTTTATTTTGAGGTAAGTGAAAGGCGCCACACTTCTTTGGGGGGTTTAGGAAGATGCGCAGGAGTATGAATCTAGTAGCATTCCGGTCAATCATTAAATTAAGCCAGTAAGCGTTTTGCCAAGCAGCAACTACATCAAATATCTATTTAAAAAAGACATGCCGTCCCCGTAGCATTGAAAGAGGAAAAGAGCGGGAGAAGGTGATTCCTCCCTCCTTGGTAGATTTGGGGGAACTTTATAGTTTGCCTTGTAAAATTCCATGTTAGTACTAACTACAAATGAAGAACTTTCAGTCTCTGTTATCAAAACTAATTCCATTGATACAGGTAGTCCGAATCATCAAGATAAAAGATGGACAAGCTATTACTCTTCTCTGTTAGCTCTTAACAACATGTGTGAGTGTGTGGATGATGATTTCAAAGTCCCCCTTCGGTATGATATGGGTAAGTCTTATATAGGCTTCTATCTCGCGTCATATAGCCGTTAAACCGTTTCAGACAGTGTTTTCGGGATGATAATTATGATATTTATCACTGCGCATGTACATTTAAGGCACGTCGTGCGTGAGTATTTATGGCGCTTAATGTCGCGATAGGGTGTCGAAGAAATCGAGATTGGGCTTCTAATGTTGGGCTTTCGAGATTGGGCTTCCGAAGTTGGGCTCTCAAAATTAGGCCTTGTGGCGGCTAAAAAAAGATTATGGATTTATAGAGCCCTTGAATTTGAGGAATGGATCTACTCGAGCCCATTAGACGGCGTCGTGTAGAAAATTCTATCACTCATGGTAGTGAAATAATGGACGGACGTAGGCAGTGATTGGTCTCTCGAGAAAGAGTAAGATAATAAAAGTAAATCCATTTAAGGAGGCCGTTACTGGCCAATGTTATTGTTGTCTTGTCTAGCAACTCATTTTTCTTTAATTAAATCGACACTAAAAAACAGAATATCTTGTAATTACTTTTAATAATTAAATATATATCTCATAGCTTCTTCTGTGATTTGTCTACATCTTAAGCCACATAATATCTTGTAATATAAATTATATAACACAGTTCAAATTAAACATGCAATAATGGAGTGCAGATGAAATGCTTTCAATTTTCAGACCACGAATTACATCCTCTGACGTACACTAGGAGATAAAATTAATTATCCCATAAAATCTAAATCATCACTATCTTAAACGTCTTAATCATGATATATAAATTTGATAAATTAAATTTACGGACAATTACTTTAAGCTCTAACCTCTAGAGGCTAGAGGCTTTAGAGGACATAGTGTAAGCATATAGCACAGATTTATATCTACTGTTCGTTTGACAAATCAAGAATACCAATAAAATAATGGTATTTTTGAAAAATAGTAGAATAAATCATTCTGAAAGAGTGATATTCTTGACTACTTTGAAGAGTAAAAATATCATTTTGATGGTTGTTAATCAAAATAGTGCAAATATTGATAATTATAATGCTAACAATGATGATAATAATAACAGTGATGATAATATAATAATAATGATAATTATAATGATAATAACAATGATGATAATATAATTATAATCATAATCATAATATAATATAATATAAATAAAAATGAGATTTTTCGCTAATCCAGCGTTCAATTTTATACCTCTTCCGGTATTCTATGGTATGAGCAAAATACAGGAAGAAACTCTTTCAAGCTCTATTCTAAAATATAATTTAACGTTTGATATCAAATTTTAATCAGAAAAGTGACTATTCCGCTGTTCCGTCTTGATTTCTGATTGTCAAACAGATCCTTATCTTTGTACTTTTCTATCCCTTCCTCTGATTTTTAGTGGGACAGTGAGAGGAGCAGAGAAAAGCACAAATTTTAAAGAACAGCAAATTTCAATCCATTTAACACAACCGCACGAGGGCTTTCTTCAGAAGGTCCGAAATAAGGCGGCGAGTGGACAATGTTAGCATGCAGCACAACTGCACGAATCACGATGCCTTTTCTATTAAACCGGTCTAATTAAGAAGGCCCAACATATAAAAAAGAGAAAATTAGTGGCATGCCACCTCAAAACTTTAAATTTAGCAAAATGTCACTTCAAAATTTTAACTCCCTCTAATGCCACCCTAAAATAAGTTTATTTAGTTTTTTGCCACACTTATATATTTTTTGTTCATTTTTAATTAAGTTCAGTAAAATATCACTGTATTTTTGGATGTATTTTTTTAATTCCAAAAATACCCTCATTTCTGTCTGATATATTTTTTTCTACTAATTTTGTCTCATAAAATCGTTGATATCTCGTGTACAAAATGCGTAATGCAGAAAAGCAAATTTCGACTATGAGCATCATGACTCAGAACTTTAAAAGCGAAAATTCTATTCGTAAGCATATATAAATGTATTTTTGTAATTTTCTTTATGGGTTATTTGGATAGAATATTTTAGTATTATTTATTTGTTGACTATTTTCTCTATTGTAGAATAAAATAAAAAAGTGTTTGATTTGATATTTGCTAAAATAATTACGCATTTTGCGAGAGATATCAACGATTTTAACGATTTAAATTAGTAGGAAAAGATATATCAGACAGAAATGAGGTATTTTTGGAATTAAAAAATATATCCAAAAATCAGTGATATTTTACTGAACTTAATTAAAAATGAACAAAAAATATAAAAGTGTGGTAAAAAATTAAATAAATTTATTTTAGGGTAACATTAGAGAGTTAAAGTTTTAAAGTAATATTTTGCTAAATTTAAAGTTTTGAGATTACACGCGACTAATTTTCCCTATAAAAAAACTAAAACCCCCCACAAAAACCTAGAACCCCAACGACGCTCTCTGATCGGCGCGCGATCCATCTTTGCTTCCTCGACATGGCGCCGCCGGTTTCCTCGTCGTCATTTCTGTCGCCGGAGTCCGTCTCCGCCGCCGGACTCAGTGCAGGCCGACTGAACCTCCCCTTATTGCAATCGAAGATGAAGGCGGATCCATCACTCTACGAGCCCGAACTACGACTTCTCTTGCGCCACTTCGAGTCTTCCCTCGACCTATTTCGCCACCATTCTGCGCTTAATCCCTCTTCTGACCCAGTGGTTGCGAAGAATTTGGGGGATCTGGCTATGGTGTTGGCTCATCTCATGCCTTTCTATCCTGGCAAGCTTGAGGACTTACCTGGACAAATTGCTGGTCTGTTGGGTTCTGATGGAAGAGATTTGCCTAGTTCGCTAAGGCTGCATCTGGTCCAAGCGCTGATATTACTGGTAAACCGAAAGGTAAGAATTTTCCTTTCTTCTCTTTATATTTGAAGTGCCTTTTGGAGTAGATGCTTACAACTGAAACGTATGCCAGTAAAGTGTGCTTCCAATTTAGAGGGAAAGACAAGTGATTTCCAGGATTAACCTATTTTTCATCAATGACTTGGAGCAGATATTTTTCTTTTCTTAATTTGATCCATTCTAGCTTGAATTTTGTGATAATCTGTACAATCTATGTATGAAAAATGATAATACATGCATTGGCTTACAAATTGCTGGGTGTTAAGACTATACTCCTTTAGTTGCCAACACTTCTTAGATTTTCTGATTCGTTCTTCTATCTGTATCCTCTTACTCTTAGGTTGTTGGATTGGAAGAAACATTGGAACTCTTCATGAGTCTTCAACTCATTGGCGATCGTCCTCTGAGAAAGCTGACATTTTCGCATATTGTACACAGCATCAGGCGCATGAACAAAAAACACAAGAATGAAACCCAAAATCGCAAGTTACAAAACATCCTCTTCCCAATGATACAGGTTTGAACTTCTCTTCGAAAATTTCTTTTGTTTGTAGGATGATTATGCTGTTACATGAATCAGCCTTAATTATGAAGAGAAGTTCAAGTAATATTTATGGGTCATAAATCAGCCTTAAAGTATGGATAAATGTGTAACAGTAGAGAAAAACCACACAATATGAAGCAATTCACGTTTTTATTTACAGGAGTGTCTGCCATTAGAAAATTAATTCTTCTTTTTCATTTTATTCATAGAGATGGTTATGAGCCCCCCTTTAAGTCGTTTTTGCTTCTTGTGTGTACAGAGTGAGGATGAGTTGAGGGCAAAAAGGGCCCTGACAGTAGCGTGTGAGCTGCACAGGCGCAAAGTTTGGTTTGACGAGAGAACTGCCAATGCTATTTGCTATGCTTGTTTCCATTCTTCTTCTAGGTACTTTAGTCTTCATGCTTTTGAATCACTTAGTTAGTTTGCTGTATTTAGAGCTGATTTAAGAAGATGATTGCAAGTACGTGCTGCAACTTAAACATTAAGACCCAATATTATGTAGTAGTGAACAACTCAAATCGCGTGATGCCAGCCAAACCAGAGTGAACCTGACAGAAGAGGGACGTGAGCGAGCAAAATCTGAAGAAACTTAAGAACAAGCTGTGATTTCAGTTCTAGCTTAAATGCTTATATTGTTGATCTGTTTATCATGATAGTGTAAAACTGTGAGCCTCCCAAAAGAAAAACACTATATGAAACAATTAAACATGCCTCTCCCTTTCTTCCCTCCTCTTTCTGTGTGTTTCTAATCACATGCTGTTTGCACATTAGGATAATGGTGGCGGCACTTTCGTTTCTTCTTGGATATGAGAATATTGAAGAGGAAGATGAGAGTGATGCCTCTAGTAGTGAAGATGAATCAATCGAAAAGCCTATTGTTCTTCTCAGTAAAGAGGATGTTTACAAGGTCTCTCCCTCCCTTCCTCGTTAAGTTCCGATTTAAAAAGAACTGTTATCTCCATTTCCTGGATCCTTTTTTAGATCATGTAGTTTCTTGATCTACTTTAAGTTAAAATGGTCCATGAGTTTTCTGTCATTATATGGTCTAACAATTGATATTTTGCTATTATCAAGGGTATGCTGATTTTAACATATTATTTTCTGTATCAGGCAAACAAGAAGGGCACAACTGCAAGCAAGAAAAAGAAGAAAGCAAAACTGAAGCGTGTTGTTCGTAGCATGAAAAGACAACAGCGTGTAGCCTCTGAAAATAGTGGCTCTAATTACTATACTCCCCTGACATACCTGAAAGATCCTCAGGTTGGTTTCTTTAACAGTTTTACCTTTGTGAGACCATGGTTGGTTATATGTTGATTTCATTTTGAATGACAGATGTGAAGAATGGAATTACATCTGTAAATGAAATTTCTTCTTTGGAATTACAATTCTCCTATTAGTGGAGAGTGGTAGTTGATATTTGCATAAATCTAGTAAATGCAGCGAAGTAATTTTATTAGTAAATTAATGGTTAGCTTCTTTTTTCTTTTCAAGGGTTTTGCAGAAAAGCTATTATCTCATCATGCAAGTGATAAGAAAAACACGGAGCGCTTTGAGGTTTTTTATCGTCCTAGTTCCTTTTAAACTTCATTATGTCTAATATAATATAGATGTAGGCATGCTTGAGCCTCGATCCAAAATATGTTATTGCCTATCTGAATTGCTGTTGAGAGTCACTGTATCTTATCCTCTTGTTGTATAATTTTGGTGTTAGGTGAAAATGATGAGGCTCAGAGTTATTTGCCGGACAGTGGCTTTGCACCGTCTTATCTTGTTAGAACTGTATGATAATTTGGCAAATTATGCTCAAGTGAGTTCATATTTATTATTGTATTTACGAACAAGATATATCTTTCCGTTGTTATTTCTGATCATTTTTTTTTCTTCTGTAATGTAGCCCCATCAGCGGGATGTAACAATTTTGCTCGCTGCTATTGTTCAGGCTTGTCATGACATGGTTTTTTTCCTCATTCTCTGTTCTCCTGCCCTCAATATAATTTTTGTGCTGTGTAATTATCATAAATTATATTATTTACACACATGATTTGTAATTTTAATTGATCAGTACCCTACAGTGCTCCAGAGTTTCTAACCTTAAAGAGTGATGTGATCTATTGGTACCAAGTAGTTGGAGAAGGTATAAACAACTTAATACAACTTGAATATGTCTGTATAGGTGCCACCAGATGCAGTGGAGCCTCTGTTCAAAAAGATAGTGAATAACTTTGTGAATGACCGAGCTACCCCAGAGGTGGTCGTCTTCTTCAATTTATGTACTTAATTGCTCGAAGAGACGAACATAAAAATATAGCAAATTTACTGATAACAATTTTGGTCAACTTTTTCAATTTTAGGCAATTACAGTGGGCTTGAACACCATTAGAGAGATTTGTTCACGGATGCCGCTGGTGAGTTTTTTTTTTTTTTTATTCTGCTGTTTTGTTAATCCTTTAGGCAGCAAAATTCCTTGTGGTCTGTTTCCTATGTACAGTAATTTATCATTATTGTTTTACTTAATTTGCAGTTGATGAATGAAGATCTGTTGCAAGATCTAGTTCTTTACAAGAAGACACGGAACAGGGGTGTCTCAATTGCTGCTCGTTCATTGATCACTTTATTTCGGGAGGTCCTTATCACCTTCTTCACCTTTTGTCACCTGTGATAATTCATCCATATAATTTTTCTTGCTAAATAATATAATTTATATTTGTTTTCTCTGTTTCTTTTGTAGATATGTCCTTCCTTGTTGGTGAAGAAAGATCGTGGCCGGCCCACGAACCCAAATGCCCGACCAAAAGCTTATGGAGAGACTACAGTGGCTTCAGATGTTCCTGGTCTGGAGTTGCTTCAAGAAGCCATTGTCTCTTCTTCTTCTTCTGATGATGATGATGAAATAAACGAGGAAACTGATAATGAAATTGATGAGGAAACTGAAGATGATGGAGTTGACGAGAAAGAGGATGATGATGCTCGTGATGTTGATGGTGCATCTAGTGTTGATGGCCATGATGAAGTTGATGCTGCAAATGCTTCATCAGAAGAAGAACAGGAACTGGATGCTTCAGATGATGATTTTGTTAGTAGTGGGAGTGACAATGATGACCTACCAGATGATGATTTTGATGATGAGGATAATGATGATGACCGTGATGACAAGGGTGGCCATAATTTAGAGGAGAAAGAGGGAAGCAGCAAAGGAGAGAAGAGGAAACTTGATGAATACATAGGGAAAATAAATGCAGCCGATGCAAGTCTCAGAGCTTTGAAAAAAATGGCCATGGCTAAAACAGAAGTGTTAGACGAAGCCGACCCTATCCTCTCTAATGAGGATTTCAAGCGCATTAAAGAAGTTAAGGTATTCATTTAATCATTCAAAAACTGTCATATTTGAGGTTGTTTGAAAAATAACAAGGAAGCAAGCTAATTCTCTTGTAATTGTATGATTATTGACTTTCATAGGCTAAGAAACAAGCAAACGAAGCTATGGTTCAACATGGTATTAGAAGGATGACATCTGACAGGCCGCTTGATCCGGCTAAACTTCAGGTCTCCTCTCTCTCTAGACCCACTTACTGTCATAATTACACTGCATGCTTATAGTTATTGACCCTACATATGAAAATATTTATGTGTATGTCTTTTCTGGAATTTGGTTCAGGCACACGTAAGAATTAAATTGACAAAGGAAGAAAGGCTGGAGATTGCGAGAAGAACTAAAGAGGAAAGAGATCCTTACCAAGCCCGGGCTAAGATCAAACATAAGAAGGTGCCATTCTCCATTCTGATATATTTTTCTTTCTTTTTTCTGCAGGAGCTGGTACAAAGTTGGTAATATGTTATGTTTATGTTGTCATTTTTTATGTTCACACAAAATATATTTTATCCCGTGCTGGCCAGGAAATCCAACTTGTTGTGGCCTCGAAAGTTTTTCGGTTAAATTTGTGTACACTGTACAATTGTTTTTGGGTTGCGACTCAAATGATACATGCATTTTATGTCATTATATGTTACTCGTCTCATCTATAACACTCTTGTGTGTACTGACGTTGACTTTTGAAAATCGCACACAGAATGCTGGGTCCAGTAACAAACAGAAAGAGCATAAGAAGATCATGCCTTTGGCTGCACGTAGGCATAAGGCACATTCGAGAAAACAAAGAAAGCAAAAACAGAGGCGTGGTGGCAAACAATTCACTGGTAGAAAGGCTTGGAAATGAGGCGGGGATTATTCTTTAGGCAAAATTGGGTAGGCGGGGATTATTCTTCTAGGCAAAATTGGGTATATACCCAATTTTATTTCTCAAATTTTGCTCTCTTATTTATTTCGCTTTGTTTTGGCAGAAACTCTCAGTCTAATATTTGTGATAATTTTCTTGTAAAGGGGTAATTATGGATAGTTTGTATTCGCTTCGTGTCATAAGCACGTCGGTGAGTTCAACATGCACAAGTGACTTGACTTGGGGAAATTGAATGAAAGTTAGGTCGACAGTTCTTGCTTTTATTATTGTTCCTCAGGAAACTCAGTTATGCATTCAATCAGTGGATTATACTATCATAGAACATTGAAATGTAAAATAGCTAATAATTTGGTTCTCTTTGTACCTCTGTGATTGAATGTGCTTAAGTTAGTGATAACAAGGATTGTAAGTATGACATGAGGGTGGTTGTGGAAAGTGGAAACATTTAATGTAGTGCAAAGCGACGTTACCAGAAAAAAGCAATAGAATAGAGGACGGTTAGACCACGTGGTAGCAACCAGTCTGAAGTCTGAACGAATCAGATTGCCTAGCTATCAGTCTAATAAAAACATTTTTTTATTTCTACCCAGAAAATAATGGGTTCAGTACATTTTAAATCGGCACACCTGATTGCTCAAGGTGCTTGTACTTTGCGTTTCTCCTTCCTAAAATAAAGTAAACCAGAAGCTGCGTGATCCTTACCTACCAATTCGGCTCATGAAAATTCGAATCGAGTCGAGCCGAGCTCGTGAAACGGTTCGAGCTGAAAAACCTAGCTCAAACTCGGCTCGTTACTATTCGAGCTAGCTCGCGAGCTAGCTCACGAGCCAATGCATGTGCGTTGACTCAATTTGATATTTAGATTTAATACACCTACAAACTATAAAGTTGGTATATCTAAAAGATTGGTATGAGAATTGGTACAAAATTGGTATATCAACAAACTATTTTTTCAATGACATCTTCGCTGCATTAATTTGAATGGATGGACCAACAAAAAACTATCGAGTCAGATATACGAATCTAATTACGAGCGAGTAAGAGACGTCTTTAAGCCGCTGACATGGTGAGATGGTGAGAGATGATGAGAGAAGAGTTATCGGATTAGAGTTCAACAAAAAAAATATATAAAAACTATTTTTTATTCGAGCTGAGTCGAGTCACGAGCCGAGCCGACCCCAACTCAAACTCGGCTCATTTAACTACCGAGCCAGATTAGCTCGAGCCAAATTAGCTCGAGTCATTTTAGCTCGAGCCAGATTAGCTCGAGCTCGATCCGAGCCCGAGTTGAGCCACGAGCCCGAGCTTTTTTGTGCAGCCCTACCTACCAATCCCCCACCTATCCACCACCCTCTATTTCCTCTATATTTACTTGCTAAACCCCAACGGCAGACAAGTAACAAGTGCAAGTGCTGCTGTGCCATCAGCCAGAAACCATCCCACTTGACCCACTGGTATATGTACTGGTGAGTTGCAACGAAATAAAGATAAAGGTGTAGAATTGAGGAAATTGTAATCCAAAATGATGATGGATAAGAAATTGGTGTGTGTCACTGGAGGAAATGGTTACATCGCATCAATGCTGATCAAGCAATTGCTTCAGAAAGGATATGCAGTCAATACTACTGTCAGAAATCCAGGTTTGCATCAGAATTATTACTTGCTTATTTATTTATTTTTTTCATGTAATATCCATACATTTTTGTATCGTTATTTGATAATTTTTATGGTCTAGATGATTTGGAGAGAACATCTCATCTAAGGGAGATGCAAAATATCGGTCCACTGAAAATTTTAAGAGGAGATTTGGATGAAGAAAGCAGTTTTGATGATGCAGTCGTCGGTTGTGAGTTTGTTTTTCTAGTGGCCGCACCAGTTAACCTCATGTCTGAAAATCCTGAGGTTATATTTCACTCCTGTAAATCCTTTTAGCACTGCAATACGTTACATTGGAAGAAATAAATGATCAAATCCTAAGTATCTGCTTACCAGTTGAAATTAAAAAGTTCACTAGTACTGATTTCTCTGTGACAAAAATAACTCACAATCTCAGAAAGAGCTAATTGAGCCAACAATGCAAGGAACGCTAAATGTTCTCAAGTCATGCGCGAAAGTGAAATCGGTAAAACGTGTCATTTTAACCTCGTCAGCGGCGGCAGTCTCAATGAAGAATCTTGAAGGAAACGGCCATGTCTTAGATGAAGAGGCGTGGTCTGATGTAGAGTTTCTCAGAACAGCCAAGCCACCTACTTGGGTAAGTCAAATCATAAAACTTTTAAATTTTATTTGCAGGAATTTTGGTAAAATACTCCTGGATTTGTGGGCTTCACCAGTTGGTGTTTATATAAAATTTTAATGAACTAAACTGTTTTTTTTTCTAAATTTGTGTCAGACGTTGTAAGTTTGTTTATTTTTCTTTTTATTGTTTATTGTTTCACAGCGTGCTTGTTTGATTGGCAGGGATATGGTGTATCAAAGGTTCTAGCAGAGAAGGAAGCATTCAAATTCGGGGAAGAAAACAATCTGAGTGTAGTTACCATGCTTCCAACTCTTACCATTGGCCCTTCCTTAATACCAACTATCAAAACAAGCATTGCTCTTAGCCTCTCCCTACTTACAGGTAAAACAAAATAAATAAGAAAAAATTATGAAACTTTTACATTTATTCATAATTTATTGAGATGATCAAGTTAATATATATTCGTCACACAATCCAATTAAAAAGCATGAAATCCTAAAGCATGAAACCGGAAAAACAGTAATGCTGTAGTTAAACATCAACTGAAATGCAGGCACCGAACAACTCATAAATGGGTTAAAAGGAATGCAAATGATTTCTGGATCGATCTCTCTTGTGCATGTGGAGGATATATGCCGGGCACACATTTTTGTCGCAGAGAATCCTGCAGCTTCAGGCCGGTACATCTGCTGTGCGGTTAATACCAGTCTTGTTGAACTTGCACAATTCCTTTCAAAGAGATACCCTCAGTATAATGTACCAACAGAGTATGTTCTTATTTTCTCCCTTGGCTATGGTCAAAACTAAGACATAAAGATTAATTCATAAAAAGAATTCCTGATCAAGTAGAAAGAGCACTAACAGCATTAATACAGCACTACTTGATAATTAATATCATATTATCATGTCCCCTTCATTCCAGAATTCCAGTTCCGGAACTCCAAAATCCCTTTGAACTATGTTAATTATATACATTTGACAGTTTACAATTTGATTGATAAAGCATAATATTACAGCTTTGGTGATTTTCCTGAGAAGGCGAAACTGAGCCTTTCTTCAGAGAAATTGGTGAAGGCAGGGTTCGAGTTTAACCACAAACATATTGAAGAAATCTATGATGATGTAGTTGAATATGGCAAATCTAAAGGAATTCTCAAGAACTAGAAAAATGATCTGTGCTTCAGACCTTGAGTTCATCGCAAGAGTGACTATGCGTACAATGATTGTACGCATCTCTGTTTGAAATAAGAGAGGGATACAATATGACCTTATGCCTCTTATTATGGTTGTTAACTTGTTATGGTATGAGCTGATTGGATTGTCTGCTTTAAAATTAGCTTACATATTTGATATTTTCTCAAAAAAAGAAAAAAAGAAACAGCTTATATATTTTGAATAGACACGGATTTACATCTGCTGTCATATTTATGATTGCAGCGAGTTACCATAGTTCTAATCCTATCCGTTAAATTCTATGGACGAATGCGATCTTTTTAGTTTTCTCAAGCGTTAAAACTGTTTGGGTGATTTTGGATGGTGAAAGAATTAGTATAAGAATAGTAATTTTTGGGTTAGTAGTTGAGAATAGTGTGAGATTAGTGATATTTCGGAAAATATGAAAAGAGTGTTAATTTTTATTATTTTGGATTAGTAAAATGTTGTTTGGATAATAACTTGAGAACAATGGAGAGAAAAATTAAAATAATTAATTAATTTTTAGTTTTTTATTTAATAATAATATTTATTTAATACTATTTCATACTAATATAAAAGATTTTTTTTATTATTTTTACTACTCTCATGACTATTAATCTGCTAATTCAATGTTTTCTATGAGTTAGCCAATTAACATTATTGTGTTGCTATTTTTAATTTTATTTTTATATTTAAATAATCACTAATTCGAAAATAATACTACTATTCTGAAAACTGTACTATTGTGCACCATCCAAACACATCCTTTGACTCTTTACCCGACTAGCTGGCTTTGATTATCATGTACACCTCACGTGCAACCCCCTCCCAACCTCTCAAGCTCTCAGTAATAGATTTTGCCCTGCTCCTTCCCGTTGAAGACAACTATCAAAAATATTTTTTTATTGAGAGTTTTTAAAGGTTAATTTGGACGGTTCATTTTAATTATAACAGTTGTGGGAAGTATAAATATGAATTTTGATGCATGGGATATTTATTATTGTTAAATTAGAATCATTAATCTCTGATCGAACGGATCAGACAAAAACACTCCGATGAGCTTTTTTACTCTACAGAAAATATCAAATTTCGGTTTCTCTCACCTCTCTTTCTTCTTTCTCTCTCAGTCTCTCTCACTTCTCTTTTTATATATGAAAACGGATGAAAATGAGTTGATAATCCGTGAGATTTTAGTTTTTGAATTTTAATTTTTGGATCGTTAGATTGAGATGAACAAACGATGAGATGAGATAAACCAAAAAATTGATTCAAAGTCTTATAATCGTTGATTTTGCATCGAGATTCGTAATAATTATTGAAAGTATAAATTTTGTACTTAAATTTTATTAAAAATACGAATCTCAATGCAAAATTAATGACTCTAAAGCCTTTAAACTAATTTTTTGATTCAAAATGATTTGAACCTCCCCACTTCCCATCTCAAGATGGTATGAGCTGCACCTTTTGGTATGTTCGCTAGCGTGCGCTCAAACTATCTTATCCGTTGCTATTCTTTATTATCTATAATATCCTTGCTTCTTCTGTATATGAGAGTAATGGTATGTCTTACTTAGTATCCAAGAAGATATAAAAATCATGAAGCCACAGATAATTCAGTATTTACATCTACTCTTATTCCAACAAGATTAGAAAAGGACATCCTTCTTTTCCAATTTATGGTCTTTCTAGAATTTCTTTTTCCGATTTGAATTGGGAAAAAAAAGTTTACACTTATTCAATCCAAAAGCAGGCTATTAATTTTTATATATTTTTTAGGTATTAATTCTAAACCTCACTGGGATGTAATTGTACTATTCGAAAAGAAGTTAAATAAATTAAAAATATTTAAAAAAGATTAAAATATCATTGGGGATGTTTGAACTAAAAAGTCCCACACGGATTTCGTACAATAGACATTTAAATCCTTATTGATCAATTGTCCATTTGGCAACATTTCCTTGGTATCTTTAATTTTTATTTTTATCTTCCTTAGCATTTAATTCTTTCAAACATCAATTTTTACTACGGATAAAAACTAATTTTAAAGTCTTCTTTTGCTGGAAATTTTAGATATAAATCATAACTAAATGTTATGACGTTTTTATTTATGAATCGAACTTTCTCAATTTCTACTTGTGAATTTCATGAATTAAGATAGTTGAAATTCCTTGATTATATCATATTCAATCCTACATGTCATGTCGAGCAGTTTCATTTTTTTTTTAAAGAACTCAACCAATGCCAATAAGAGAACAAAAGGAGAAGACACATCTACAATATTTTCCGACAAGAAAACTCGTTGAATTATTTTATGGGGAAAAGAGTTGTACATTATCTTACTTCAAGATCAAGTAGGAATGAAAAGGATGATGAGACATCACTTAGTTTAATATAGTTTCATAACAAAATGGTTACGGCTCTATTAAATATTAACAAACACACTGCGAGTTTGCAAACTCATCGTTAACAAATATGACCATTAAGGACATGTTCGGATGATTCTGATCCCGCGGAAATAGATTGGAATTTGAATCCATTAGAGCAAACAATTGTTAAAAGTAAAATTTCATGCTACTTCATAAAATTAATAATTTTTTTAGAGTGATATCTCTTAATAGAATGAAATTATAAAATATCATCATCGTAATTAATTTTTCGTTTCTTCACTGACGTAGATTATCAAATAGACTGTCAAATTTAAATAATTATTTAATTTTGTCTAGCCTTTACATTTCTGAAATTCAAATGACAATCGTCAAATGAAATTTGACAATTGAATGAAGATGCTCTTAGAAAAAACTTTTTTAAAGTCCGTTTGGCTGTCATTTTTTTTAAATGATGTGTTTGATTTAATTCTCCATCCGCCTTCTCATCTCTTCAATAATTTTTGAAAAAAAAAAAAATTCACTCGGACTAAATTATTTTTTCCATCCATCTCTTGCTCGCTTTGTCTGTCGCTCACACTCGTTTCTCTCTCTAATATTTTCCTGTTTGAAATCGAGAGTCTATATTTGAAACTGCAATGAAAGGTACCTCTTCCGTCTGGAAGAGAATTCCGATGGATCAAATATGAAGTGGTATGAGATATAGGAATGATTGTTGGTTAACTTCAATTCCTTGATATTTTTCATTTACTTATGATAGTTATTGCAAATTAGATCAAATTGTTTTCTCAGATTGTTTGTTTTTTTCCTTTTTATTTAACGTGTATCTGACTTTATTTAGATCAACTTCATTCTTTGTTTAAATTTTCTAATTATTGATTCTAATCCAAATTGGCACAATTCACATAAAAAATAAGAATTAGACTATGGTACTTTGCAAAGTACAAAAACGTTATGTGTTTTGCGTTCTATTTTTAATTTTAAGTCCGAAATAATCGATCTAAACCACTCAATCTAATATTTATATCAAAATCTATTAGTAAACAAATTTTATATTTTTTGAAATTTATTTGCTATTTTTTTGGATAGGGGGGAAAGTATCATTTTTGGATGAACCATAATTCTCAGATCAAATCATTTTTTCCTCATCAGAAAAAATAGCAAAAAAAATCTAAACAATATAAAATTTGGTTTACTAATAGATTTTTATATGAAGATTAGATTGAACGGTTTGAATCGATTATTTCTGACTTGAAATTAAAAATAGAGCGCAAAGCATACAACGCCTTTATGCTTTGCAAAACACCATAGTCGGACTCAAAAAATTATTTATATAATATATATATATATACTATTGTGAAAACATTTATATTGCAGCCGATATGCAAATGACTCAAAAAATATATTTTAAAATTTCAAAATTTTAATTTATGATTTTCATTAAATTCTTCATATAAAAATCTTATGAGATACAAAAATTTAAATTATTTTGAGTTTTTTAAGTCACTCTTTTGAATTTTTGAAAAAAATAATACAAACATTGAATATTTTATAATTGGTGTCTGTGTTCTATGTTGTTTTTTAAGTAGGTATTCAGTCATATATTTTATGACCTTGTGAAGCTATTTTATGATTGACATCTGTGAAAATTAGTGAATACAGCCTACTAGTACAGAGTTTTGTACATACACTGATATATATATAAGAATGTACTGACAAGGCTTTCAAGATTCTACATATGTATTCTTCATAAATTACTAATAAATTTTTCCAAATTGATACCAATTTTTACCCAAGCAGTTATATATTTTCAAATTTATCTTTTTATTTATTGATGCGTTGTAAACGGCCTAAATAGATTTCTTTTTTCAATTTTCTACATCCATTACATCTATGTGCAAAGTTTTCAATTTTACAATTCTTGATTGAAAGTTAATGCAATAATTTACAATTATTAAATACAATTTTTTCTTTTATTTTTCTAAAAGAAAAAAAAGACAAAAATAATGTCTTGCACGAATTTATGATGTTGCATCAAGCATAAACTGATATTAACTAGCTATATACCCGCGCGTTGCAACAGACTCTTTTATTTAAACATTAAAATATTATAAAATAAAAAAAATCACATTTATTTAATATTAAATTATAAATTCACCAAATTATAAAGAAAACCTATAATAAAGACTATATTTAATTTTTGATGAGATTTTTGCACAATATGAATTAATGATTCATGATTTTTATGGCAAGAAAAGTAAATTATTCTAACATATATTATCACGATTAATTTCTTACCAAATATGTACAAGGTTTCTAAATAAAAAATAATAATTTTATGGAAATAATAGTATTTAAGGGAAAGAAATGGAGAGAAAGAGGGGATCAATGGACACGATCACATACGTTCGATCAATCAAAAATAAATATTAGCCGTCTAATTGAGAGATAAAATAGGTATAATAAAAAATTATCATGACAAAAAATGGACTCTCCAATTCTTAGATGCTTTATATAATAGTATAGATTACATTTTGATATAACTGAATACCTACTGAAATAAAATAGAAGATTTCAATTTCCCATGATAATTCCTATAATGCAAAAGAACACTCATTTCTAAATATTTTTATAACCATCCCACATGCATGGGTACCCACAAATTGATTCATAGAATCCCATGCCCATGCCCGTATAATTCCATTCCCCTAAGATGAGAAAGATGCAAACAAACACGTCCTAATGAATAGAGCACGGGCGACGAATAAATTGGATCGTGGCACCAATCATCGAAATCTTTACAGCTAAGCCTTGATCGAGAATGAATCAACAAAAGTAATAACTACTAGCCAGTACTAGTATAGTAGTACACTACAAAGTCTACAAGAAAAAGGGAGGAAAATAATTTAACAAGTTCCTCCAACAATTTTTATTTTTTTCAACAAGGCCTGTAAAAGGACAGCACAGACAAAATCGCTTTTTTCTAATCCCTATTGCAAATAGAGCCCTGTCAGTTGCAATTTCCAAATAACACTTAATTCTTTTTCATATTTGAAAAATACGTCACGCCTTTAGAATATGCATAATACCCCACAAGTTTGATTTGTTATTTTGGTTATGTGACGTAATGCAGATGTTTGTTTGCATTTTTTTTTCTTTTTGTATTGGGGACAATAGAGAGAACAACGCGACGTCCTTATTATCGGTATCGATATTGCATTTTAAGTCTTAATTTTTGAGGTATGAATTGTTGATATCAACTTTTATTTTTAGAACATTTCTATCATTTTGCATAAAAAAGTTATCAATTATTTCTTGTACACTAAAAATATGACGAAAAAAAACTTAGTATAAAATTAGTCCTCTATAAAATTCAAGCGCGGAGATAAAATATTTGTATAGATCATTTATTTTTAATTTTTTTTTATAAAAAATAAGATATTATTATAATTTTAAAATTTTATAAGAAATATATCATATGATTAATTTTATAGATTTAATAGGATTAAAAATAAAAAAATATCGTGCACTATTGAATATGGTAATATACATTTTTATGTATATAATATTACACTGCATAAGTATAAACAGATTATATATGCAGACACATTTTATAATAAATCTGAACAATGTTGATTTTTCTTGTAGATAACCATATTTGTAACCTAACTTTCAGTTATTGATATATAGAAACTTCTATTAATCCGGCATATTTTTTATTTGTCTTTTTTTTTGTTCGAAAGCCATTCGTGCTACACTGGTCATCAACTCCAACTAGAATTCAAACATTACTCACTGGTGATTGTGGTATACATTAATTTAAACCGGTTGTGGTTGAAACTTATTTTTTCTTAAATGACTTTTGTAAATTAAACATATGTTTTGTGTAAAAAGGCGAAGTTTATCATTATATACTCTGCTTCTGTTTCTAATTATCATTAGGATATTCCTAATATATGTCTAATTTTATTTACATCCAACTCTTATGACATATATTTTTTAGACATGCTCTTAAGTGGATCTAATTTTTGGTATACCCTTTATTAAATAACTAGAAATACATTAATAATTTTAATTTATGATCATATATTACAATGTCGTTATTAACATATTAAACAATAGATGTTGTACTAAATAGTTTGTGATTTGTCGATATGCAAAATAATAAATTTAAATTTTATATTTTTGGTTTGTGAGATATGTTGTAGATTGATCAATTGCAAAACTTGATGCTTAGATGCATATACATACGAAGAAAAGAGCTTTGAAGTGCTTAAAAATGATTAGGGTTACTTAAACATCATTATGTAAAACTGAAAGGGTAAACTTGAGTCAAAAACATCAAAATAGAATTTAATTGCTAATAAATTGAGTTTTAACGGCGAAATTTGATTGTCAGTGCTGAGCCGTTGCAATGGCTAAGTCTCATACCCTAGTTTTGTTCTAAATTGAGAGACTTATTTAAAGAGGATGCTCCCATACTTTCATTCTAACGTTTCAAATAGAAAATATCTCATTTCTAAAAGCAATCAACTTTCAATAGAGTGCTCTCAATAGTCAAATTAATTCTTGACTTAAGTCTACTCATTCAAATAATTCCAAATCCAGATTGAGTGATAGAGTCATCTCTCTTGCTTGTGTATTTGAGTTTTGAGTGTTCAATTTCTTTGTGATTTCTTCTTTGATCTAGTATCTTTCTTTATTTGATATAAGAAAGCTAAATTCAAGCTTGTATTGGACATTTGTGATAATTAATTGGCGCAACCCGATTGAGTTGTTAGTCGCGGGTCCCGGAGATATAGATGTTAGTTCAAGACTCCATTACATCGCCGACTTTTTTTTTTTCTCTCTCTATTTTACTTTCTTAATTACTTTGTGAGATATTCTAATTTGATTTATAAATTGAATTGCAAATTGAATTGCAAAATTGAATTGAATTGCAAATATAATATCATTTCAAATTGAATTGCAAAATATTCTAATTTGATTTATAAATTAACTACAGGAGAGTGTCGCATTTGCATCTGACAAATCAGATGCAATAAACACTATTTACATCAGTAGGCTTATGCTAAAAGTCTTTAGCATCCGAAAGCTGATGCAACACGCAGATATAAATACGCTTGATGGTGATAATCAATTGCATCTGATTTTTTATTTGCATCAGTATTTTATTATATCAGGAAAGACAGATGCAAGATTCACTGTCATTTCCATTTGTTCCCTGAAGCAAATATTATTTTTTTATAGGCATAATACTAATGTAATTATTAATATTAGCATATGTTAATCTGATGATATCTTCTTTTATTTGCATCTAATAACAGATGATGTCTTTCATTATTACATCCATTAATATGATGATATCTTTCTTTATTTGTATCTTTCAAAGCGATGAACCCACCATTCATATCAAGATTTCTCAAAATCCTAACATTTATACCATGATTTAAACCAAAAAGATCTGATATTAATAACAAAATTTCTCAAAATATTCACATCAACATTCAACATGCATAAATTCATTGTAACATTCCAAAATTTCTAACATTCAACTCTGAAGATTGACGCCAATTAAGATACCATAAAGTTAGGATATCTGTACAATTTTCTCTTCTGGTGCATGAAAAAAATGCTGTGGTTGAGGCATAATTGAAAAACAGCAAAGTAAACACTAATTATAGAAATTAAATAAACTAACTTCTGACGTTTCTATTTTCATAAGATCCAAATTTTTATTTTCTGCGTACAACATTTAGACAACTAGATGAGACTATAAAAGTTAATGACTTAATTTGTCACTGTTCTTAAATGCATGAAAGGGGGGAGTAAATTTGATTTAATGTCTAAATTGATTTAATGTCTAAATTGAAAATAAAAATGAAAAGAAAATATGTGCCGAAAAGGGGTCAGTAACCAACTAAAACCCAAAATTATCTTCTTTTCTTGCTCGACGTAGCAAATTAAACTGGAACATAGTGCAAATTGAGTTAAAAGTAAATTCACCACACACACACAACCCCTACAGAACCCCTTGCAAATTACATGCACAAGTACTAAGAGGTAGGGTGCTGATATGGTAAATTTTTGACAGTACAAGGGCCCGCTCGTTGTCCACGCTGATGCCATATGACTCCGCAGCACCCCCAAGCAACTCACACAAGCAGATAGGGTTCGAGAATAAGCTCCTTCCTAATGAAACGCCTGCACAACTCCTCCTCCTCCTCCTCCGCCACCTCCCTTCGCCTCCCCCACCGCCGCACTCCTAAGATCACATTCCTCTTCCTCACCAACACCCCTCCGCATTTCGCCCCTCTCTGACGTCACTGGAGAGTAAAGAGAGCGATGGGAGAGATTTGAGAATAAGCGGCGTCGCTGATAACCTTGGAGAGAACGATGAGAGAGAGAAAAATCAGAAAAAATGAGATGGGTGAGTGAGTTAAAAGGTTTAAACCTAGAATTAAGGGTGCAGATCCATCTTCAGTTGTATCCAACGATTCATATTAACCTAACAGGTTACCTTATCGAATTCTATCGGATTATTTTTTCATTCTATCGGATTATTTTTTCATTCTATCGGATTATTTTTTCAGCGACAACTGGAGGGAATTTTTTGGTTTTTCAGCGATAACTGGAGGGAATTTATTTGCATCTGTTAAGCTGATGAAAAAAATATAATATTTATTTACATTCGCGAGAACTGATGTAGTACTGATGTGCATCAGCATTTTAGTGCGCCCCTCCCATTCATTTTCAGAAAAAAATAACTACACTTACTTGCATCTGCAAAATAGATACAAATATATAGTTACATCAGCATTACTAATCAAAATTTCGAGGTCGGAATTTTTTTTGCTGATGCTAATAAAAAAGTGCCGATGCAATTGACCATTTTCAGATGCAAATACGACACTTTCCTGTAGTGATTGTATTAATTGCCTATTCATTCTGTCTGGATCGTAGGACTATCAATATATATATATATAGAGTGGAGATACCGTGAAATTTTAATTTATCATTCTCATTAAATTCTTTATATGAAAATCTCATGGGATGCAAAAATTTGGAACGTTTTGAGCTTTTTAAGTTGTGGTTTTTAATTTTTGAAAATCAGCTCTAAAAATAATAATAATATATTCAATACTTGAACATCATTTTAAAAAATTAAAAACGGTGACTTAAAAAGCTCAAAACACTCCAAATTTTTGCATCCCACAAGATTTTTATATAAAGAATTTAATGAAAATGATAAATTAAAATTTCGAGATGATTTAATATATTTTTTGAGTTAAGCTCACGGAAGGCCTCCGTGAGCTTAAGCTCACGGTATCTCCACTCTCTCTCTCTCTCTATATATATATATATATACAAGTATTAAGTATTTACCTCCCTACAACTAATATATATGCAGGTATTAAGTATTTACCTCCCTACAACTAACGCTTTCAGGCGAGAAATTTTTAGCATGAAAATTTGCAGATAAAATATAACGTTATATCTGATTTTTATTATGTAACAAGTAAAATGCTATTTTTAGAAACTAAATTCTCATCTTTCATTAAAAAAAGTAAAATATTTTTCTGTTTCTTAGCTATATTCTTTAATTAAACATCCATACAACTCTAAATATATTCTACTTATCTAAATACGCACAATGTAGGATAATTATGGCTGTAAATGGAATGGATTCGGGATGGATAGTGCTGAAATTATATTCGTATTTGCTTCTTATTGATGGATACAGATATGATTATGGATATTAAAGGGGTGTCAAAATTCAATATAGATCCGTCTTAAACGAATACGGATACAAAAATGATATTTAATGGATAAATTTTGTGATGAATATGAAATAAAAATGAATGTATATTACTAATTACTATGCATATATAATAAAAATAAGTACTTATATTAATAGTAAATATTTGTAATGTATATATGTGTTAGTATTTATAATAATAATATTATTATATATAAGTAAAAATATTAACAAATAATATTTTTTTATAAATAAAATTTTATAATATATGCTCTATTTCGAATGGATAATAGAGCCTAAACTTAAATTAATATCTATATCCGCATTATTTTTTAGTGATAGGAATTAGATACAAATACGGATAATTAATATTCGAATATAATAATATATTTTTAGATAATTTTCAGATAAGAAGCCGAACGGAACAGATATATTTGCTACGTTTACACCCCTAAGTATAATTCTTAATTTCTTATCCAGAGACACAGTAGCATCACAGTGACTAAATTAACCATCTAAATTAATTGCCAAATATGAGAAACCTAGCCGTTGTAAATGCCACTTGGTATAAAGTATAAACTATATAATCTATAAATAAACATAACATTTCTCTCCCAGTCCTTCTATCGCCTAAAGTTTTTAATTAAATGGGAAAAATGCTACTACTTCGACATAAATTAAGGAACAAGATGGGACAAACTTATATATTGAACCTCTATAAATACACAGTGTGTATAAATAGCACGAAATACACATGATAAGCTTCAAACTAAAAACCTCTGTACACAGCGTGTATATATAGAAAGCAACCTCCTCTCTCCGATTTCCTCTCCTTATTACAAAGAAATAGAAAATAACAAAACACATTGACAAGAAACGAAATTGAAGCAGCGCAAGATGGGGTCCAGTGTGACGGAGCCCCTCCTTGCCAGATCGAATGGCAACGTTGTAACGAGAATGAGTGTCGATGACATGCTGACTGATTATACGGGTGAATTCGGCAAGTGGCAGCTTCGCCACTTCCTGCTGACATCAGCTGCTTGGGCCCTGGAGGCTTTCCACACCATGGTCATGATTTTCACTGACCGGGAGCCTGACCAATTCTGTACCAGTTGGGATTGTGCCGGTATGGACCCGTGTCGACCAGGTATAGGTTGGGACTGGGTCGATGGGCCCGGTACGTCGATTGTGTCGGAGTGGGACCTGGTATGTGGGGAGAAGTACAAAGTGGGTATAGTGCAGTCTTTCTTCTTTGTTGGATGCATGTTTGGTACGTCAGATTTCTTCCCTTCATTTGACTATTCCATCTCTCTTCCCAATTGTTCAATTGTATTGATTATACAGATTTCATTTTTTACCCATTTTTAGTTACTTACGAATTTCAAATATTCTCTTGTTATCTTTAAAACCCTGAGAGACTAGTTATTGTTAGTGTATAAATTAATAAATATACATGAGCATCTGAGTTATCTTCTGAAAATACCACGAAAGCAGCTGGTAATACACCAATACAGAGAGCGCAGTATGAATTTAAATGTTATAATCATAAGGTCGTATAATATAAGAAAATGGAGGGGGCTTTGACATTTTGTAGAAATTTCTAGACACCAGTGGCCAGTGGGTGTGACGATGTGAGGTTGTGGCTGCCGCACAAGACATGATAGAATTTCCAGTAGGGAATGGTTTGTATAAGCCGCCTGACAATCCTAGGATTAATCTTAGATAAAATAGAGAGAGAGAGAGAGAGAGAGTATGATTCCTTTTGAAAAATTATATGGTGCTCGGTCAATACATAGGTGCTACCGATGTTTTATCGGGACTCAAAATATTTTATAGTTTTTTTTGGTTATTGTCATTTTATTATTATTATCATTAACACTTCCACATCTGGGCTGGTCCACGCATTATATTGCATAATCAAATGTTTGTGATCTTTTTTTTTTTTTGTTCCCATCAATCTGGTTGTTTGCATTAATGGACAGTATTTCTATTTCCATAGACGGGATATATAATATAGGTTACACTTTGAATGGGTTTCTTAAATGAAATTTCAAAATTTCAGTAAATGTTATTTCTTCTCGGTACAATAACAGGAGTTTATTTGGGTGGAAAGGCGCTATATTGGATTGTCTATATCATTTTATAAAAGAGGAACGAATATTCCTGAAGTAAGAGAAAGTACTTTTTATTCAGTGCTGTAAAATTAATCTGCTCCATGTAGTTTCAAATTAAAGGAGAGAACAAAAGATTAAGAGACGCTAAACATCACTAAACAAATGAGCTGTCCAGTGTTTATTTTGATGCTCAGTTTATGCTACAAGAATCTTTGACTGATATAATTGAACAAAAGCCAAAACAAGATAAGTACAATTGATTATTATTAAAATAAGTTGGAGTTTGGACTAAGACTTCTGAGGCAGAGTACACTTAAAAAACTTAAAATTCTTCTGTGTGTCATTTTTCTATGTTAGATAAGATTTTGTCTGTATGTTAAACTTGTCTTTTATGGTTTACTTTGAAATCTGTCAATTTTATGTCCGTAACTTCCAACTTATCGTTTTATAGCTGATGTCAGATCTGTCAATTTTAAGTTTTACTAGTTCCTGCATCTTTTTTTCTCTGTTTGGTAGTTGAAACACGGCACTGTGTTGTTTTTGGATTGGTGTGGATACAAATTGCTGCTGGTGTAGTTAGTACTACCTATCAAGGATGAATTGTGTTAAATATGAATAATTCACATGTTTTATGAGTCAACTCCAAGTGAGTTTAGGATAAGTTAGGTACAGTTAAGAAGAAATTTACCAAAATGATGTGAATAGCGAATGCAACAGTTCCTGGTACAACTGGTTAGTGACACCCGTCCTTCCAAGGGGTATGATTTAATACCCAGTTGCAACTGGAATGAAAACAGAAAAAAATGCTAAATTCTAGTATGGAAGTAAGTCTAGAGTGCAGCCACTTAAAATATGCGTAACTAACATTCTATATTCCTATGATAAACGTGCCAGTAATTTTTTTAGTCACCAGTATGAATATAGCAATTAATTTTGCTAGCACCATAATACTTTCCAATGAAATACTGAATAGCATTCAGAGCATCATTCCAGCCAAATAGCATCAATCAAACTGATACAACTGAAATAAAAGTGCGAAAGAAAAAAAATGACACACAGAAGAGAGGTTTATTTCAGTCTGGCAGGATCTAGTAGGATAAAGTTTTATTCTGAAATCTGAGGTGTGGTATACTAATTTAAAAGTTGACAAATAGATGCGTATTCGAACAAGTATGCATCATCAATAGTTGATAGCATGGAGCAGACCCTGACTGGCTCAGCACCATAAATCTGAAATGTTAACTTGTATACTGATCTTGTATTTTACTTTTCAGGGGCTGGTGTCTTTGGGCACTTATCAGACTCATTCCTTGGCCGAAAGGGTTCTCTGACAGTTGTGTGTGTATTAAACTCAATTTTTGGACTCTTGACCTCTGTCGCCCCAACTTATTGGGTCTACTTTCTCCTTCGGTTCCTGACTGGCTTCAGCACTGGTGGTGTCGGCCTCTGTGCATTCGTTCTAGCCACTGAGCCAGTGGGACCCAGTAAGCGTGGAGCTGCCGGCATGTCTACATTCTACTTTTTCTCGAGTGGCATTGCCATTTTAGCTGGCATGGCTTATCATGTCCAATCTTGGCGGTACCTTTACGTTGTCACCTCACTTCCTTCTCTTTTGTTTTGTCTGACAATTATACCCTTCTTGTCAGAATCACCTAGGTGGTATCTTGTTCGTGGTAAGGTAGCTAAGGCAATGGATGTGATGCATGACATTTCAAGAACAAATGGGAAGGAACTACCTGGTAATCTCAGCTTGAAATTAGATACTGAAGACAAAGAATCTGGACAAGAGAATACCAAGGTTCAATCAGGGTCTATAAAAGACGTGCTGAACAATCACGTAACCAAACGTAGACTAATTATCTCCGTTGCCATTAACTTTCTGTGCTCAATTGTCTACTATGGACTTAGTCTAAATGTGATTAACCTGGAGACAAACATATACGTTAGCGTCGCTGTTAACTCAATATCTGAAATTCCGGCATACGGACTCACTACCTTGTTATTGTGTTATTACGGAAGAAAACCTCTATCAATCGGTACCATGATAATGAGTGGAGCATTCTGTATTATAGGGTTCTTGATTGCGGTGTTTGGTGAGCCGGAGGTTATCAAAATGGCATGTGGTGTGCTAGGCATCTTTGGTATGGCCGCGACATATAATTTGTTATTTATCTACACATCTGAGCTTTTCCCCACTGTTGTAAGAAATGCAGCACTCGGCTGTGCAACCCAAGCGTGTCAGTTGGGAGCAGTGCTAGCGCCAATTGTGGTGCTTTCGGGAAAGGCAACCCCTTTTTTGATGTTTGGTTTATCAGGACTACTAGGAGGTATGTTGGTCTGTTATTTGCCAGAGACCATGAATAAGCCATTGTATGATACAATGGCAGGTATTGAGGAATCGGAACGCGAGCTTCTCAAGTGAAGGGGAGGAACCAATTAAGGTGTGAAAAAAAGAGAGTTAGTGGTCATCATGTTTTTTGCATGTTTTTGTTGCTTTATTTTAGGATTTTATTTTGTATCATACACGTCCCTTTTTTTACGTAAACATAGACAATTCGAATTGACAAAAGAAAATACTTGAAAGAACATCTAAAATGAGTCGAGTAAGCAAACAAATAGCTTTCATGAAGTGATAATGTACTCAAGTTTCTTAACAAACCTAAATAAGTAGATTATAAATACAATCAGAATCCTTTATTTCATCATGTCAATTGCCAATTTGCCACAGTAGTAGAAGAAGACCTTTTCCTTTTAACATTTTGATTCTATTATAAAGTATCTAAAATCCAATTAGATTAGCAAACTGTAAACCACCTCAGTACAATCCTACACCGACACTGAAAGAAGGGGAAAAACAATAAAAGAACTCTAAAATAGAAAAGTAGCAAGAATCCAAACTGGAACTAGGCCTTCTTTTTCTTGGATTTCAGCATGACAAGGCCTACAAAAACAGACAAGAAGCAGAGAAGCACAACACCAGCAAAAACAGGAATAAGCACAGCATACTCTGAGGGAAGGAAGTATTGGTGTATGAAGTGGTCACTCTCAACAAATGGCTGACAAAAGAGAGAAAAATGCAAATTTAGTACATGCTTGGTTCATTTCTCATTAAACTAGGTACTGGGCATAGAGTATAATAACACCAGACTGTTCTCTCAAGATTCTAATTGCTATAACCTCAGAACTTTCTATTTAATCCTTGATGATTTATAAAAACTTCAGATGACAGTAAGGACCTCTAGCTTCTTATAAAAAATGGCATGGATGTTTACAGATACTAGATATACTGGGATCTTCTTAGTAGTTTTAATGACAACATGACGTATTAATCCCAGATATCAGTACTGGACCAGCTTGAGAACCTCTGTCCCTGATTTCATACATGTCTATGCACACTACAAATATACAAGTACAATTCCATCACAACCGAACAAGGTATGAAGATACAAGTCACTGCTTTGCTGGCTTGACAAGTGGTCAACTTGTTGGACCACTATTTTCAAAGTAATAATAATTAAAATAAAAGAAAACTATTTTCACTGTAACGATGCTGAATGAAGGACCACCAGCTTTACAACCAGTTCTGACAAAGGTTTTAACGAAATAAACATGACAGGTTGGTTTATCTTTTCAGGTTATATTACATGTGATATCTCATACTCCCATCAATTAACAAAATGCAGAAGAGTCGGTTCTGATTTTTTTTCCTGGCTGGACCCGTCGAACCATTCTAGCTTTTATAAAATTACAGATGGATAATGATAATAAACAGCTAAATACAATGGTCTTGAGAAATGAGGACAATTGTTTTAAAAATTGACAATTCCTAGATGTTTTACTGTGCTTGCCATTTGAGCAATTGCTGGCTGAGTGGCTGGTAAGACTGCTTAATGCCGGTTACATGAAAATTATACTAACACATTTAATAAAGCTCCATGGCTTTAGCTAAAGCAAACAACAAGTACTTTGCTTGATGAATTCGTTCCAGTTGAGTTACTTCAAGAATTGCATCCTGGTAATAACATCAGATGCCAACATAGAAAATTAAGCATGTTTTGCACTTGCTATTTCATTACCATGTAACATTCTGACAATGCAACACACAGAAAAGAGAGGGTTAGGGGAATATGAAAGATTTGAGTAAGAAAGAAACTAACCAAAATTATGATCCAGAAGGTATAATAGGAAAATATTGTTAAGCTGATTGTCGTTAATAAAGCCCCAACCGCCTTATCTCCCAATTCCATCTCAATTCCAGAGAAAATACAAACTTCTTCAAATAGACTGGTTGAAGACAGAAGAAATCGAATTAGCGGCAGAAAATAACAACAACGACGATAACGACGATGACAATTGATCAATAATAATAATAATTATTATTATAACAATAAATAAATAAATAATGAGAGGTAGCTTCATTAATTTGATCAAATTCTGAAATCATTATAAGACTAGTGAATGCCAATCATATAATGAACAGTAATTACAATTTGCTGTAGAGAGTGAAACAAATCCCATGGAATAATAGAAGCTGAGAATCGATCAGGGACAAAAATCGGAATGAGACGGGAAAAGAGCAGTACCTTAGATCTTCGATAGTAATTCCGACGGAGACGGCGCGAAGAACTACTGAACCTGAGAATCTGCGACTGCGAGAGATCTCGCAGTTTTTAACGAAAATAATTATTAGTAAATTAATATTATTAAAAATAAGAGTGAGAAACGGGTAAGTTCAAAAATACGAATAAAACGCACACTGGCAGCGTGCGCCTGCGCGCTTTTTTTTTTTTTTTTTTTTAAAACGCGCGCTATCGCCAAATGGCGCGTTTTCATTTTTTTTTTTTTTTTTTTTTTTTTTTTTTTTTTTTTTTAAACGCCACCGTCGTGTAGCGCGTTCCTTCTTATATATCTTTGAGATGGAGTCGCTGCGCGGGTATGGACGAAACGCGCTTTCAAAAAAATAATGAAACGCGCGCTACCGCCAAAGTGCGCTTTTGCTGCCATTCGTATATTTGAAATTTTACGGTTTTCACTCTTATTTTTAACAATATTAATTTACTAATAATTATTTTCATTAAAAACTGGAGATCTCGTCAATCAATAAACACAAATGTTGCCTCTTGGGCTCTATAGATTGGGTATATGACAATCGTGGAACACAAAAGGTGAAATAGAAAATAATGGACCGAAGCCTGCATAAAGTAGGCGATAAAGGGCTTGAATCTTAGTTCTCTCTTCTCGGCCTCAAAATAGTACAAAGAGCGTTTTTAGAGTAGAGGCCCAAAAGGGGTTTTAGACGGGAAGTGCGCCTTGTGAAAGAGAAGAGGTGCGTAGCATTCACAGCGGGAAGGCTCGAACCATGGCGGCGGCGGCGAGGCAAGGGTTCCGGCGATTGTTCTCCACCTCCGCGTTCTCTCCTTCGAGGTCGCCATTACCACCTCCCAAGGCCAATCCTTCCCCTAATCTCTTTGTCTCAGGCTAGTATATACACTGTATGTTTGTGCGTCTTGGTATGGTGGATTGTTCTGAAGTTTTGTTTTATATAGGATTAATTTTGTGATAGCGTTTATTTATCTATATTTGATCACTCTTATTAGTTTTTTCATTCAAAAATAATTAAAATAAAATTATATTTGTTTCTAAAACTAATTGAAATGAAATTATATTTATTTTTTCAATAGTTTTTTAATTAGTTTTTAATAAAAAAATTAATAGGAGTGATCAAATATAGATAAACATCAATATTTAGTGACTAAAAACAGATAAATAAAAGTTAGTGACTAAATATGGATAAACATCAAAATTTAGTGACATATTCGAAGATTAACCCTTATATATATATATATATATATATATATACTATGTGGAACAGAGCATGTATGCGCCGTGAGGTTCTACGAGCTGATGATTTAAATTTAAGCCTCTGATAACAGATAGTGTAAACCTGACGAACTTCCGTGCATTACCTATGTCTTTATGCATTTTGTTTTAGTCCAAAATGTCCATCGAACTTCCCTGATTTCATCACTTATGCGCCACTATTGACAGGAAACTGTGTTATTGTCCGCCTGCAATGTTTGCACCTCTGATACACTTTATAAGCCTGTTGTACAGGACAAAATCAGGCATTTTTTTTTTCTTTTGGAAGTCCAGAGATTCATATGTTAAAATAATATCACCTACTATTTTCTGATGTGATTCAGGGCCCACATCTGAAATTTTACTATAGTATGATGGCAATTTTTAGCTGATGTGAATTGATATGCCAGGGCTGAGTAAGCGAACAACATCAGAGGGACTTAGAGGAGCTTTTGAAAAATTCGGCCAAGTCATTTATGGTGCCTCCTTTTCCCTTTTAGACCAGAAAATTTTTTTTCATCCATGCAGTATGAGACAATTGAAGAAGCTGCAAGACGCATTTCATTGGACCATTGCAAAACCTAAAAAATCACAAATGCCTGGAAATTGAATTTTATGAAACATAAACTTGTGAACAAATTCATTGTCATTTGTCTTTTACTTTCAAAATCACCTCATTCATCCGGAGGCAACAATTTGAATGTGAAATAGTTGCAGCATCTTTTCCAGTGGAATAAGTTTCATATTATACAACATTCATGCTACTTCACCTTTTGATAGTACGACTGACATCTGAACGTTTTCTAGGGTCACATGTAGAAATTCCCCTATTCATGTAACATATGGTCTTCACATTACATTGCATTTGTGGGCTTTTATTTAGTTCTCTTAAGCATAATGTATGGACCGTTGTTCTAAATTTTGAAGAATCTGGCTCTAAAATCAAATTTACTAGTGAAGATATTTTAAAAACTAAAACGAATGTCAGGTAACTTGTAAACCAGCTCTGATCTAATCCACAACTGGATGCATGAGTGATATGTAATCAAAATCATTTTGCATGAGATTTTTCCACCGAGGTAAATGTTTGTCTGGCTGATATTAGCTTAATTTCTTTATGGTCATTGCCTGCTAACTTAGATAATTATCACTCTCTCTCACTCATGCAGTTTATTGATGGATGGGTAATCTTTGCGGAGTATGCCAAACCAAGACAGACACCTCCTCAAGAAAGGACAGCTGCTGATACGCCACCACAATTTTAAGTACCCCTTACCTTTTGCATTCTATTACAAAAAATACTTATGAACTGTACTGGTAAAGGGTTGTTCTATGTTTCTGCATGGAACGTTTGTAGTGGTAATGGGTTTTTCTATGTTTCCAGTGGAGAACAATTGTCACTAGTAAAGGAATATAATATGTCTTAGCTGTTTATTATAATTTAGCATAATTTCCTCTCTGGTTAAATGGTCAAAAGATGTGCTGCAGTTTTGTTATACTTGTTTATTTTTTCTCTTTTTGAGTCCAAACACTATCAAATTTCAATGATCAAATTTGGACTGACAAATGTATTTACCAACAAGGGTTTCGATGATTTTTTTTATTTTTTATTTTGGCGACTTAACTAGTAGGCCGTGACGTTGGTCAATGTCGCATGAAATATTTAAAACTATTATTTTTTAGGGCAGCTGGTGCTTTTATTTCCAGGATGGTCGAACAATATCGTTTTATTATGCTCCTACAGAGGCTGTATGCTAAGGTCATTGGATGATGATGTGATGATGTGTTATGCATGCTTGAAAATTTTGGAAGTTTAACTCCATGTATTAACAATTTAAAGTTAGTTAAACATAAGATTTAGCGGCTGTAAGACACGTTGATTGAAAGGTCCAGCACACGACAGGAAATCAGAAATGCGTGAAATTGTCACGCTACAGTGCAGTGCACGCCGAGGAAAGCAACATAGTTATGAAAATGCATTAGTCTAAATTCAATGAAATTGAACAAAAATGAAAGTATCACCGAAGTTCTTTTAAGAGGCACTTCGACATTTCAATTAAATCTTCTTGTTCTATTTTCAAATTCAGGCTCTTGATTTGAGACTATATATATTGTTTTACCGAAATTGAAAGAATTTGAATTCAGATTTTTTTTTAATATGTTTCTTCAAATCCAAATTCAATATAAGGAAGAGTGAAATTGTCCAGACTTCTCAATATAAGAATTTTAATTCAATTTACTTACTACTGATTGCAAATGAAAAGCAAAATCCCATTAATTTTCCTCCGCATTAATGCTGTTTACGCTGAAGAATTAAAATCTAGGCGTTTTTTCATCATTTATATATTGGGTCACAAAATTTGAACTAACTTGAGAGTTGTTTTTTTAGCTTCTAAAAAATATTGAAAAGTTCAATGACCGAGTTTGAACGATTTTTTATGGATGGATAGGCAATCAAATTTCAAATTCACATCAATTTAATATCAGACATTTCTAAACAATACAATACATTATTATTTAGTTGCGGCCTGATTCAATTCGAATACAGTGAAGGATTGAACCCACTCTTATGTCATTCAATTTGCACAGTGGATATAGAGGACAACTTTTAAGAACCTTGTTGAATTATTGACCATATTTATTGTTCAATAACGGGTATTAATTGAAAGCTATGATTATATTGAATGCATTAAGTGTCGTCGCTTTGTATGAAAACAAATTGCGTTTTACTGATATATATATATAAATCATCTCAAAATTTTAATTTATCATTCTCATTAAATTCTTTATATAAAAATCTTGTGGGATGCAAAAATTTGGAGTGTTTTGAGCTTTTTAAGTCACTGTTTTTAATTTTTTAAAATGATGTTCAAGTATTGAATATATTATTATTATTTTTAGAGCTGATTTTCAAAAATTAAAAACCACAACTTAAAAAGCTCAAAACGCTCCAAATTTTTGCATCCCATGAGATTTTCATATAAAGAATTTAATGAGAATGATAAATTAAAATTTCGAAATGATTTGATATGTTTTTTGAGTTAAGCTCAGGGAGGTTGTGAGCTTAAGCTCATTTCCACTCTATATATATATATAGTCCGACTATAGTGCTTTGCGCGATTTTGTGTAATTTTTTTAATTTCAAGTTAGAAATAATCAATCTGAACCGTTCAATCTAATCTTCATATCAAAATCTATTATTAAACTAAATTTTATATTTTTAGAATTTTTTTACTATTTTTTCTGCTGAGGAGAAAATGACTTGATTCTGGTTCATCCAGAAATGACGGTCCCCCCCCCCCATCCAAAAAAAATAGCAAATGGATTCCAAAAAATATAAAATTTGATTTACTAATAGATTTTGATATGGAGATTAGATTGAGCGGTTTGGATCGATCATTTCTGACTTAAAATTAATAATAGAGCGCAAAACACACAACTCACTTATACTTTACAAAGCACCATAGCCTAATTCTATATGAGTCAGGCTATGGTGCTTTGCAAAGCACAGAGGTGTTGTGTGTTTTGCGCTCTATTTTTAATTTCAAGTTAGAAATAATCAATCTGAACCGTTCAATCTAATCTTCATATCAAAATCTATTAGTAAACCAAATTTTATATTTTTTTAGAATCCATTTGCTATTTTTTTGGATAGGGGGGAAACCATCATTTTTGAATGAATCAGAATTCTCAGATCAAGTCATTTTCTCCTCAGCAGAAAAAATAGCAAAAAAATTCTAAAAAATATAAAATTTGGTTTACTAGTATATATATATATATATATATAGAGAGAGAGAGAGAGAGAGAGAGAAAAAGATACCGTGAGCTTAACTCAAAAAGTATATCAAATAATCTCAAAATTTTAATTTATCATTCTCATTAAATTCTTTATATGAAAATCTATTGGGATGCAAAAATTTGGAGTGTTTTGAGTTGTTTAAGTCATGGTTTTTAATTTTTGAAAATCAGCTCTAAAAATAATAATAATATATTTAATATTTGAACATCATTTTTAAAAATTAAAAACGATGACTTAAAAAGCTTAAAACACTCCAAATTTTTGCATCCCACGAGATTTTCACATAAATAATTTAATGAAGATGATAAATTAAAATTTCTAAATGATTTGATATACTTTTTGAGTTAAGCTCACGGAAGGCCTCCGTGAGCTTAAGCTCACGGTATATCCACTATATATATATAAAAGATGTTGTTAAGTGACTAATTGCATGCAGCTGGCTAAATAAGATGGTAATTTATCATAATGCATACTAGTAGTTTGGATATACTATATTTGTCTAATATAGTAAAACATATATATTGTAATTCTGTTGCATTCCAAATAATCATTTGTAAAAGTCTGAAAAAAATTATTTAAAAAATCATTATATATACATGTACACAAGAGTATTTTTCTTTTGAGAACTTGACAGAAGCTATCAAGGTTTTTATTGATATAAGACAGGCATCAGTTCTACATGTTTAAAATTACATCCTCACAACATGCTTTTCGCAATGTACACAAGAGTTCCTATTGCATATTAAGAGTCAATTTATTGTTTAAAGATGCATTCCAATTCGCATTTTACCACTGCCGCATGAAAATTTGAAAGACAAATGCCTATTTATAATTTTAGTAAAGGACAATATCTTACCAAACTTGGTTGTTCCTTTGTTCGTTTAATGTACTTCTACTTAAAAAATATATTTGTTTTTAATTTTACACCGACTACTAACTATGAATTAACTTTGCCAACAACCTAATTGAATTTGACTGTAATTTGAGGTATGAGATAGCGAAAAATTCATGCATATATATATGCTATCAATTAGAGGTGTCAATTATTGACCCGATCTGACAAGTGAACCTGATCCGATCAGATATGACTCAAAAATAAATGAGTCGGATATGAGTTTAATTTTTTGATCCGAATCGGATTGGGTCGGGTTGATTAAAACTTAAATATACACTAATTAAGATTAATTATAAATTAATCAATATTTTGTTACTTAAAATTATATAAAATAATTAATAAATAATTAATTATTTTACACGGGTCGGATCGGATCAACCCGTGACCCCCGTCAGTTAGAATGAGTTAAATTTTTTTGATCCTAATTTAATCGAATCAAATTCGGATCAGATAAAAAAATAATAAAATAATATGACCCGACTTGACAAACCCTAAACAATCCAACACCGATTTTCTATGATTCCGATTGAAAGCACCATCTAGGATTATTTTCTTCTAAAAAAAGCCTAGCTTAGATAATGAAGGTATCCTAATCGGTATGAAAATATATGACTAATTTCCATTTTCCAATAAAAATATCAAAAATGTAGAAATTAACCAGAGGATTTTTTTGTTGGAATTTTTTTTTCAACTTTCTAAAACTACCCTCTCAGAAAGTGGGCTGTCCTGTCTCTTTGCCACGTGGCAGCCTGGGATTGGGAACGGTGCAGATTTCAGGCGAGTTTTTACACTTGTTCGAAAACCTGGCCCAAGCCCAATCTTAACAGGGTTGGTGGATTCCGGACCCGTATACAAGTTATCACCGGGCGGTGTGCTTATCGCCATCCTTTTATTTTTTTTTCACAAAATTGCCATAAAATATAAAAGAGAATTAAGTTCTGCAACTGGATTGCTGGTCTTAGGTTTTTTACTTCTCCATTTCTTTGTTTCTGTGTCGCTCCTCTCTCACCTTCCCAAAAACCAGAGCTAGCGGGAGAAGGAACAAAGCGCGAACGAGCGCATCAATCCACCAAAAACACACGCCATTAAAAATATCGAATTTCTCATAGGCAGCTTCTCTCTTCTATCGGCGAAGCTATCCCGTGGATCTTGCGCTTCACTCAGCTCCGATCCGGCGACCTTGTCCTTCTCCGGTGAGCTCTTCCTCTCTTTCTTTTTTTCGAGTCCTATGCCTTCTTCGATTCGCTCTTGTTTCTATTTGCATTGCTTTTCTTTTCGATTCTCACTACTTTGGTTCTATCCTAGAATTTGAAGTCTTCGTTGTTCTTCTTTTGTGATTAGGGTTTCGACCTTGCAAGAGAGGGGATCACTGAATTCGTGAGATATGTAATCTGAGATGTGCGCTGGAAGCCCTGGCGAACAGATTCGGAGCTAGGGTTTTTTTGATTGAAGGGTTGTGACACAATTCCATGGGAGATGGAGGTGTCGTCATCGAAGGACTGCCTTTACCAGAACCACACAAAGACGTGCTTTCACCATCAACACACTGCGCAATAATGCGAAGAGGTGGGGGTGACTTGGAACTCAGACAGTGTACAGAAAGGAACCGTCAATTTCAGCACAGAGACATGCCAGATAGAAATGCACACACGCGCCGTAACGATATCGAAGAGGGAGAGGTACTTAGTGGCGAATTTGAAAGAGGAAACTTCCCTAAAAAATGGCGCCAGGATGATATTGAACAAGGCGAATTCAACAACAAGAGATGGAGAAGAGGAAACAACAGTGAATTCCCTGTTCCGGGCCGGTACCAGTGGAGTAAACTGACCCACAAGCGTGATTTTGAATGGGGAGAGATTGCACCAGAGAAAAGACGCAAACTTGAGGGAGACCGCATTAGAAGTTTTGAGCCGAGGCGATCACCTGAAGAACAAAGAAAGCGGCTTCCTTCGTCAATTGTAAAGTGTGAAAATAGTGGTGTGAACCCACGGGTTTCAGGTTCAGATGATGTGGAGCCGGGTGAAATTAAGTCCGACAACAGCAATGGAAGTAATAAAGAATGGTCTAGATTGCCTCCTGTGGAGTCTGATAATAAAAGGAGGGCAGAAGAGAATAGCTCAAGTAGCCGACCCAGTTACCTAGATAGATTTCCTTATAAGAATGCAAGAGGTGGTAGGAGCAGCAGTCGACATCCTTCTTCACGTTCAGGCAATTCTGACTGGGCACAACATGATCGGCCGCGCCACCATGACCACAGGGATCGAAGCCCAGGATATAATGACCGGTCCCCACAGCACAGGTCCCGCCAGCCCACTTGCAGGGACCGTACCCCATCCCACCAGCGGTTCAGGCGACATGAGCACCGCGAGAGAACACCTATTCACCTTGACAGGTCCCCACATAACCGAAATTCAGCTGTTAAGCCGAACCGTTCAACTGGCAAGCCTGATAGCTGTAAAGTTGATGAAAAGCAGAAGCAAAAAACTAATTCTGCCAGGCAGTCGAGCCGGAGTGATAGCAACAGAAGCAGTGAGGAGAGAGCTAGCAAGGAAAAACCAGAAAATGGTGGTATTGTTACGAGAAGTGTATCAAGCGAATCATTGCTGCCTCCAACTTCTCCACCTTCTCCACCACCGCCACCTCCACCTCCACCACCATCATCTCCACCTCCTCCTGTGATTCCACCACCCCCTCCACCACCTCTCCTGCCCAATGGAAATGCTGATTCTCTTCAAGAAGATTCTGCAATAGCACAACTAGACATGGAAGAGGATATGGATATATGTGACACACCACCGCATGCAAGCACAGCTTCTGACATGATCCCTAATGCAGTTTCGGTTCCAGTTCCCGGAAAGTGGTTCTATTTAGACAATTTTGGTGTGGAACAGGGCCCTTCAACACTGATTGATCTTAAGATGCTAGTCAAAGAGGGTTACCTACAGCCTGATCACATGATAAAGCATGAGAACAGTGACCGCTGGCTTACAGTTGAAAATGCAGCCTCTCCTCTGGTGACACTTGTCTTTCCTTCTATTGTTGGCACAGCTGCTGATGCAATTGATTTGAATGCTGAGACTGGAGTTCCTCTTGAGGAAGCCCCGTGTTTTGATACGGGTCTCCCAGATTTGAACCTTGATATAGGCACTGCTGATGAATTGGAGATGGATGACGAATACCGTATTGATGAGAGGGTTGCTTCTATGATGGAAGGATATGTTTTCACAGAAGGAGCTGAGCTTGATATTCTCTCAGGTTAACACACTTTCTCTCTCCCCCTATTTCTTTTCTGGGAACGTTCTTGTTTTTTTGTTTGTCCCTATGTTGTGCGTTTTCTTTTCTTTTATTGATGGTAGTTATTTTAGTTTGAATATTATTTGGCATGATTTTACTGGCTGGGATTCTGTTCCTTTTTGTTCAAACATTGTACTCTGTACGATGATGTGTGGGCCCCACACTGTTGGTGGGTCCATATGTGGTGTCGTTCCATCTGGGCTAATACCTTGCACCTCTACATATTATTATATGGTTTGTATATTTATTAATCATTATGTTATTCTGTATACTTTTGGTAAATCATTGGTTGTTCTGTAGCCCTATTATGAATTTGGATTTGGATCTGAATTTTAGTCTCTTCTTATTCTAGTGAAATTTTGTGGATATTCTTCCATCCAGCCCAATTGAGCCCATTTTGGCCCAAAGCCCATATATTAAATATTGTATTTGTTTTTAAATAAAAGTGCTTTGTTTTAATATTATTAGATCGATTTTTTTTTTTTTTTTGCAGAAGCTTTAGAGTCCAATTTTAAGGAAGCAGACTTGGAGGGGTGGTGCCAGAAGGAAGGTAATACGTTAAATTCATTCTCGTTGCTTTTGGAGATTTTATATTTTCCATATGTCGACTTATTTTCATACCTGTTGACTTTTGTCTCCGGTACTGATAACTACTCTCTTTATACATGTTATTAGATCCTTTAATCTGGGTCTGATAGACTGTTAACTCTATTATACAAGTTTGACCAACTTATTATATGATTATATCAGTTGCTCTCACAATATCATTTTTTTTATTCCACATCTAAAATTTTCTGTATTTTATTCCTATTTTTTTTTCCTTATTTTACAAAAGTACAAAGTTAAATTCCACTAATTTTAAGGTATGTTTAAGCCCTCTCTTTACCTTGTTGGCTTTGACATACAAGATTTTGACAAAACTTGAATGGTCACTATTGGCTGAATTTCTTTTGTCATATTAATTGGCAGGATATTCAAAATTGCAACCGAGAACCCAGGAATTTTTACGGCAATTCAGGCTTAATGAAGAGAACTGTACTGCTGGGAAATGGCCATGCAGAGGTGGTGACTGGAAGCGAGATGAAGAAAGGAGGAAAATCATTGTCAATGATGGTTTTCCTCTTTGCCAAATGCCCCCAAGAGGTGCCCAAGAAGACCCCCGACGATCCAGACCTGATGTTTATCAGGTCCCTCCCACGAAAAATCTCACCCTTCCCTCTTGGGCTTTCTCCTCCAATGAAGATACTGCTGAGCCCACTGCTGACGCCAGCAAAGGCCCTGCCAAGCCTTCTCGTGGTACAAAAGGGACGCTACTGTCAGTTACCCGTATTAATGCTTGTGTGGTGAAAGACAAGGGCAACTCCTCTGATTTACGTATCAGTGCCAAAATGGCGAGAGCAGCAGTCACAGAGCACCAGTTGTCTAGATCAACTCGGTCCCACTCTATAGGCAGTGACAGAGGATTGGTTTATGAAAGTGTCTCGTCTCACCATTCTCACTCTGGTAACAAGAGGCATCATGAGGCTGATTTTCAGAGCTTGCCCCGTTGCAGGACTCTGGTAATACCAAAGGATCACGTGCCGACTGTGGATGAACTCTCTGTGGATATGGGTAGTTGGTTTTATCTTGATGGGACAGGTCAAGAGTGTGGTCCCTACTCATATGCTGAATTGCAGTCTATGGTCAGACGAGGCCATTTAGTTGAACAAATGAGTGTTTTCAGAAAGATCGATAACACCTGGTTACCAACTGTGAAGGATTTGAGACCTTATGAGGCTGCTGGTACTGCCAGTGTGCCTTCAAGTTCTGGAACCAAGACTGGTGCAGGGCCGTCTTCTGGTATTCATGATTTTAATGTTAAACACCCGCAATTTCTTGCTTACATGAAAGGGAAATTACATGAACTGGTTATGAAGTCTTTCAAGACCAGAGAGCTTGCATCAACTATTAATGAAGTATTGGATCCATGGCTTACTTCTAAGCAGCCAAAGAAGGAAATTGAGTTACATCCTTTCAACTCAACTGTCACAAAAAATACTTCGAGCCTAACCCACGACTTGTCTGGTGAGCTGTCTATTTATTATTTTTCTTAGTAAAACACTGCTTCCTGATGATGTTTTGATTGATTAAGAGTTTGCAGTAAGTTGATAGAGGTAAATTGGTACCCTACAGTAGTCATTGGACATGTTTGGTGCACATACTATGCTTATAATCTAATGATGTTTTTTATTTTTTGTTTTTGTTAAAAAGGACATTAAGCCTGTTTCATCTCTGAAACTTTAACATCATCTCTCAGATACACACACACCACCAGCCTCATTGAGTCACCTAGATTGAAATTGAGGAATTTGATACCAAATGTTTAGTTGAGTATCCATTTCTTTTTTGGTATCAAAGACCATGAAGTCAATCTGACTGACTCCTCAGCACACCAATTATCCATAATTGAGAATCACTAATTCTAACACAATCCCAAAATAAACAACAGTCAACAATCAATAAACCAACTTGGAATTAGGCTATGGTGCTTTGCAAAGCACAAGAGCATTGTGTGCTTTGCGCTCTATTATTAATTTTAAGTCAGAAATGATCTATCCAAATCGTTCAATCTAATCTCCATATCAAAATCTATTAGTAAACTAAATTTTATATTTTTTGGAATTCATTTGCAATTTTTTTGGATAGGGGGAAAATCATCATTTTTGGATGAACCAGAATTCTCAGATCAAGTCATTTTCTCTTCATCAGAAAAAAAAAGCAAAAAAATTCTAAAAAATATAAAATTTGATTTTGATATAAAATTTTTCGGATTGATTATTTTTGACTTGAAATTAAAAATAGAACGCAAAGCACACAACGCCTCTGTGCTTTGCAAAGCACAACGCCTCTGTGCTTTGCAAAGCACCATAGTCGGACTCAACCAACTTGACTTTATTACATCCAGAGATCATTAAAAAGAGCTAAACTGGTATGACCAACGACCATATCTACTGGTATGTTCTGAGGCTAAAATTATCTTATTTTCTTGGTTTGATATTTGTATAGAGAATGGAGTCTACCATTCAATAAAGAAGGCACGGCTGTTGCAAGGAGCTGATGATGACTCTAACATTTGGGGAGATGAGGATCCAATGGTTACTAAAATGAAAGAATGTTCTTTTGAGGAATTGAAAAGTGGAGCTCATCTTGCAGAAGAGAGTCCCACTGCTGCTGTGTCCGGAGAGAACTGGGATTCACTTGATCGGGGCTTGTTAGCAAGGGTATTCCATTACTTGAAAGCTGATATAAGATCGATCCAATCAGCTACCTCTACTTGTAAGAGCTGGTATGATGCTTCCTTGTTTTACAAGAGCATGTGTCAGCTTATTGATCTGTCTTCTGCCGGTACAAAATGCAATGACATGATATTCAGGGCCATAATGGTATGCTATCTTTCTGAAGTTCTCTCATTGGTACATAATTCACCGGCACAACACATGCTACTCAGGTAATGATTTTATATTGTTATATTCTGTTTTATAGGGTGGATTTGACTTGAACAATGTGACAACTCTTGTTCTGGTTGGGTGCACGAACATTAGTTCTAGTGCTTTAGAAGAAACCCTCTGTCACTTCTCAAACATATCATTTGTGGACATTCGTGGTTGCATCCAGTTGAGGGGCCTCCAAGATAAATTCCATTACATTAAATGGATTTACCTGAATAATTCCATGGACTCCTACTTCAAGATGAAGAGCCTCAGGCAGATAATAGATAAGAGATTTGATTTGGATGAAACAGCTCGATTCAGACCTGGGTTCTATAAGCGGTCCAAATTCTTGCTCGATTCAAAAAAATCATCTGAAGTACTTTCACGTGATGCTCAGATGAAGCGATGGCTTCAGAAAAAATCAGAATATGAATATAGGAAAAAAAAGGATTTTGTATTCAACAAGTTGAAGGAAATCATGAAAGGAAACCGATCTGATTTTTTCGAACCCAAAGTAAGTAATTTCTATTATTGTTACCTAAATATTTAATCTCTCTCTCGATGCCTATATGTAACAACTGTCATTTGTTTTTACTTTTTGTTTGTCTTCGGGAGATAATGGTTAACATGCTTGTTAAATAGGTTGCTCAGATAGAAGATAAGCTGAGAAGTGGTTACTACTCTCGCCGTGGTCTGAGTTCTCTGAAGGATGACATCAGCCGCATGTGTCGCGAAGCTATGAAGTATGCTATTTCTCTTTTTTTACTTACTACTTGGGGACATTTTTTATAATATAATTAAATAATTAGGACATTATAGATATGTTTTCTTACAAAACCTCATATTTTTTTAGAGTTAAGACTCGAGGAGATACAGGAGAGATGAAGCAAACCATCATGGCCTTCATCCAACTTGCAAAAAGATTAGAGGGTCCAAAGCCGATTAATGGCAGAGATGAAAGTGTTAGTTTACTAGTAAAGGATAACTCATCAGAATCTAAACCAAAAAAGAAACAAGTCAAGGGAACCACTGAGAAGAAGGCAACTAGCAAGGTTGACCGAGAAATTAAAAGGAGCCTCTCTAAGTTAAAAAAACGTGCATTAGATTCAGAGAGTGAAACTTCTGATGATTTCTCAGAAGATGGGGCTGAGACCGACAGTTCCTCATCGGACACTGAGAGTGACAGCACGGTTCTGTCTGATGCACGGGGTCCATATGACAGTGGCTCAAAGACATGTGAGTCTGTGGACTATATAGCAGATGAGAGAGAGTGGGGTGCACGCATGACAAAAGCGAGTTTAGTCCCTCCTGTCACAAGGAAATATGAAGTGATAGATAAGTATTTGATTGTGACAGATGAAGAGGAGGTGAAGAGAAAAATGACTGTGGCATTGCCAGAGGACTATTCTGAAAAGGTGCAGTTGCAGAAAAATGGCACTGATGATCTGGAAATGCTTGAGTTACCTGAGGTCAAGGATTATATACCAAGAAAAACCCTTGGAGACGAGGTCATTGAACAAGAGGTGTATGGTATTGACCCATATACACACAATCTCCTGCTTGATTCCATGCCGGAGGAGCTTAACTGGCCGCTTACTGACAAACAAATTTTTATTGAGGAGGTGAACTACCATCTATCAGTATTTCTAGAAGTTTATGTGCTATTCATATTCTATGGTTGTATATTTACTGTTTGTTTCTTTCAGATGATGCTGAAGACATTAAACAAGCAAGTTAGGGATTTTACTGGGAGTGGGAATACACCAATGGTCTACCCATTACAACCTGTTTTTGAAGAGATGCAAACAATTGCAGAAGCGAAGGGTGACACACGTACTGTAAAGATGTGCATGGCTATCTTACGAGCTATGCGAAATCGTCCTGATGATAATTATGTTGCCTACCGAAAGGTACTATATTTTGCATAAATATCTATTTTGTTAGATCTGAGGATACTATTTTACAATCAGTTGATAATCAGCGAATTATGTTCTAGGGCCTGGGAGTTGTGTGCAACAAAGAGGAAGGGATTGGTGTGGAAGATTTTGTTGTTGAATTTTTGGGCGAGGTAGCTTTTGCACCATACTATTTTTCTGTAATTCCAATTATTTTTACTTGGAGGAATGGGATTCTGGTTCATTTTTAATTTTTATGTATTTTATTTTTTCTAGGTGTATCCTGCTTGGAGATGGTATGAGAAGCAAGATGGAATAAGGTCTTTACAAAAGAATAATCAAGAACCGGCTCCGGAGTTTTATAACATTTACCTTGAGAGACCAAAGGTTACTTATCTATCTCCTTATATATACCTAAAAGTCTAAAACACATCTGTTATCTTTACTTTGCCGCCTTTGATATTTTTTCTATTGATTTCTCTATTCTATACCAACATAGGGTGACCGTGATGGGTATGACCTGGTTGTGGTTGATGCCATGCACAAAGCAAACTATGCTAGCAGGATATGTCACTCATGCCGGCCTAACTGTGAAGCCAAGTGAGCTCTTGTCCTTACTATTTCTGCTATTTCTATGCTGCCTTAATATAATTTTGTATTAAATGCTATTTTTATCTTTGCCAAAGGGTGACAGCTGTAGATGGTCAATACCAGATTGGAATTTATGCAACTCGACCAATCAGTTGTGGCGAAGAAATCACATTTGACTATAACTCAGTAACTGAGGTATACTTATCTTCTTGGAACCTTCAGCTCATGATCTGGAGTTCTGGACCAGCTGTTTTTGTCTAACTTATTTTCATACATTCAATTAATTGTAGAGTAAAGAAGAATATGAAGCATCAGTATGTCTCTGCGGAAGTCAAATATGCAGGGGCAGCTATCTGAGTTTGTCCAGTGAAGAAGCTTTTCAGAATGTATGCACTTCTGTTTTTTTCTTAATTTCTTTCCAGAAATTGGCAAATCAAGTTTGTTCCTGCAAGCTGGAACTTAAGAATCAAATATGTCATGAGATTTTGTATTGTTTGCCATTATAAATCTAGGACATTAAAAAATGCACCAGTTATATATCCTAATGTTGCATTGTTTCCGATTTAATATGTATTCAGTTTAATCTGTAACAATGATTTTGGATTGGGTTTCATTTCTAGACTACCCCAATTTATTTGGGATTAGGCTTTGTTGTTGTTGTTTTTGTTGTTTTAATCTGGAACTAATCTTGTTTGGATATGGTTTTCTGACCAATAGACATTGCAAGAGTCTCATGGAATCCTGGACCGTCACAAATTAATGTTAGAGGCATGTGAAGCCAATGAAGTGTCTGAACAAGACTTAATAGACTTGGCCAAAGCCGGCCTTGGCATCTGTTTACTTTCTGGCTTGCCTGATTGGCTTGTTGCCTACACAGCCCGACTGGTACATGTTTTCTTCAAATACCTATCATGTCCTTCCATTTCCATCCCTATATTCTGGGTTGCTGAGTTGTGGGGTATGGTTTTTTAGGTGAGATTCATAAACTTTGAGAGGACAAAGCTGCCTGATGAGATATTCCGGCGCAACTTGGAAGAGAAGAGGAAATATTTTTCTGACATTAGCATTGAAAATGAGAAGGTTGATGCTGAGATTCAGGCTGAGGGGGTCTATAACTCCAGACTTCAAAATCTCGCTCTTACGCTTGATAAGGTACCTGATTTATCCTCTCAATCAAGCATACATTTTCTTGGGTGGGTTGTGGTTTGAAATGTTATTGTTCATTGCTTTAGGTGAAATATGTGATGAAGAAGTTATATGGAGATGCTAAGAAAGCACCAGCTCCTTTAGAGAGATTAACTGGAGAAGAAATGGTGTCTGCACTGTGGAAGGGAGACGGATCACTGGTGAGCGACATGCTTGAATCCATGGAACCTCATATGGATCCAGATTTGTTTTCTGAACTAAAGTCCAAGATCTGCGCTCATGATCTATCTGAATCTGATGACCCTCATAGGAACCTCCGTCGCTGCCTCTTATGGTACTTGTCATTTCTTTTCTATTAAGCAAAGAATAGCTTGTGTGATTTTCCTTTTATGGGCACCTTTTTAATTGAGTTAGGAATGCTTGTGCATCCGACTGGCAACTTTCTTAAACTACCTTGCATGTGCATTTGTTTGATTAATTTTCTCTGGTAATTGGATTTGAAGGCTGAATTTAATTCTTTGGATGGATGATTGAACAGTTGAAGGTGAAATTTGGGAAATGTTAAGGCCATTTGATTTCGTATGGGGTATAAATTGGTGTCTTTTATATGCTGGGTATCAATTTTGTGGGGTCTTTCAAGGTTACTGGCTTGTGTGCTCTGTTCATATTATCATTTGATAATAGGTTGAGGGACGAACTGAGGTCTCTACCCAGCACATACAAGTGCCGTCATGATGCAGCCGCAGACCTCATTCACATATATGCCTACACCAAGTGCTTATTTAAAGTTCGGGTAATATTCTATTCTTACCCACAAAAATGTACTGTTTTGCGGATGTTACTTTTGATCTTCTTCAAGAATTCTAACATGTTAACTAAACTTTCAGAGCTTTTGAGAATCTGACCATATCTGAGGTATATGCCAATAAAGTAATTTGTGTATACTTGTTTTAATCCTTGATTTATATAATCAAAATAGAGTGGCAATTAGAATAAAACAAATGTTAGAGTAGTTTGATTACATCATCTTAAAAGAAAACTGAAGCAAGCAGCAAAACTCTAAATATTGCTTGTATGTTCACAATTTTTAAAAATCCATATAAATGCAATAATATTTCCAGAGTTAAGTCTTATACTCTCATATGATTTTTGACCAATGAGCAATTTACCAAAAATGCAGGAATACAAGTCAGTTAAGTCGCCTGCGGTATACATAAGTCCATTGGACATGGGACCCAAGTACACAGAGAAGACGGGTTCAATGTACACTAAGACTTACAGCCCAAATTACATTTTAGGGCAGTTGATATATTGGTTCAGTCAGACAAATGCTGACCCAGATTCTCGACTAGCTAGGGCTAGAAAGGGCTGCTTGACCCTGCCTGACATCTCATCCTTCTACACCAAGTCTTCTAAAAATGTTCGTGAACGTGTTTATGGCACCAGAACTGTTCGCTTCATGCTCTCCCGCATGGTATGTATTCTTTGTAATGAAACATCACATGTACTGTCATTGGGTCTCAAATATCATGTGATGAACTGTTCTGGTGGCAACCGGGTTTCTGTGATTGGTCAAACCAGTGGGTCCAAGTACCAAAATAATCCAATAGGGTTGGTCTTAGGTACCTGCCTTCTGCTCCCTTCGACAAATTTCTTGTTTCAGAGCTATTAGGGGATTTGGCATGGGAGTTTAATACAATATAGTCCTAAACTTGTTGGAACCATTGCCTGGTATTTTTGGGTTATAAATTGTAATGTGAGCCCTCTCGTGAATTGATTTGCTATGTTTTACTAACAACAGGAGAAGCAGCCTCAAAGGCCATGGCCTAAGGAACTAATATGGGAATTCCAAGAAAATCCAAAATACTTTGGAAGTCCGATGCTAGATGTGGTTTTGGATGCATCTTCTTTAGATAGGGAGCTAGTCAATTGGTTAAAAACACGACAAAACGTGTTCTACGGCTAGTTTAGTTTGTTTTTTCACCCATTATTAGCTTGATTTTTCAATTTTTTTAGATGTGAGAATAAGCTGTTTCATCTCACAGTCTGTATAGCTTCTTTTTCTATATCCCTTCTCTCCTGTGTTCTTATGTTAGAAAATTTAGTAGAATTCTCCTTTAATTAAATTTTTCCTTAACCGGCTCATTTGTACATATAGTTGTAGCTATAGTCAGTTATCTGTGGGATTTGGTGTGTAAAGCAATTTATGTGTTGTATTCTTTAGTCGCAATTGTGATGCATTAACGGCTCCGTTTGAAAATGGGATGGGTTTGAGGTTATCCTGGTAATAAATATCTTGCATTGTTGTCAGGAAAATGCCAAATTCACTATATCATTCATTCAAAAACGTCATAACTGTGAATATCCATTTTGTTTTTATAATTCAAAAGCAGTGACAGAATATGGAATTTTAATCTCCCTCCTGACACCGTTTCAAATTATACAATTCATTTTTTATACTATTGTGTATAGTACAACATTAGTAATTCTTCCACATTATTGTAATTACCACGTTTCTCTACTCTACATATAGGCTTGCACACTTGTGTTTTGGATGGAGTGAGGAATAATGCTAATTTGACAGTTTTTATTATTAATAAGTATTATTAAATTAATATTGTTAAAAATAAGAGTGAAAACCGTAAAATTTCAAATATACGAATGTCGATGGCGCGTTTCAAAAAATAATGAAACGCCGCGCGCCGCTCCATCTCACTTGCGTCTGCGCGCGCGTTTTGTATATATAAGAAGGAAACGCGCTTTGACCGGCGGGCGCGCGTTTCAAAAAAAAAAAAAAACGGAAACGCGCCATCGCGCGAAAGGACGCGTTTCGTAAAAAAAAAAAAAAAGAAACGCGCCACCGGATGGACGCGTTTTGTAAATTCAAACAATATGCCATCGCCGGTGGCACTGCGCCATTCGTATATTTGAAATTTTACGTTTCTCACTCTTATTTTTAATAATATTAATTTAATAAAACATATTATTACTAAAAACTGCTAATTTGATTTCTATTTGCAGTTACTATTTCATATTTGGGCGAATAGATTGTTTGTCAAAATTAAGTTTGTGATTATTTTATTAATCCAATAAAAAATTAAATTACTCATCCTTCTAAATCGTTGAGTTATAAAAATAATGACTGTTTCCACTTTATACTATTCTGGCATCGTCTCTCACATAATATAAAATATCTTTTATAAGGTTTAGTCCTCATTGAAAACTTCTCCGAAAAGAAGCGAATCGCATATGATAAGCGATGAATGCATCAACTTTGCTGACCTCAGAAGGAAGAAGCACAGAACCCCGATTGAACGGGAGGTTAAACGCACGGTGAGGTCCGTTGGTGCATTTGTACACCAGGTCTATCTGGCTTTTTTCCGAATCAACCTGCTCGTACCTACAACTGGTACCTGACAGGGGTCTCACACAAGTAATAATTTCGTTTAATTACCTTGTTAAAAAAATTAAAAGAAAATTTGCATGTTTTTAGTATGATTGTTCATTTTTTTTCATCTTTCATCCAATAGACTGATCTGAAAAATATTGAAAATTAAACTATGATTATTCTTTTTTTTTTTCCATTCAATGGACGGATTAGCTCACTGTCCGATTTTTTTTTCTGACAAATATCTTTCCACTTTCTCCCAGGCTTCCAGCCTCATATAATATTTTGCGTCGTCCACTTTGTCCAAATTAAAAATTCTTCAGACCAGGATTCAACTATGATCAGATTATTATGCTTCCTACATAAAGATATTTAAATAAATAAAAATGCATCGTGTACAATAAAATAAAGAGACTTTATCTTAAAAAAAAATTGGCTGTCTATTCCAAAGAGTTCCCATCAATTGGCTCTACTTTAATAATTCATGCGAAACATGCAATACAACTTAAAAGTGAAAATCAAAAGCTTAAAAGAGCCAAGACATGATGAACCTCGCAACGTTTCCGAAAATTTTACCAGATGACGTGGACATTTCCATCCATTTTGCGTCCCATCAAACGGCCATAATCATAACCCTCTGTGCAGGAAAACAGATAACGACAATAATAAACTGGGCCCCACTTCCTTTTCTTTGTTTTTCGTTCTTCTTCGGATAGAGCATTGAAGACGGTCCGGTCCGGGCCGGTCCGGTCCAAATTCGGACGGTCCACGGTCCCGCACGGTCCAAACGGTCCAGTTTAAGGCGGTCCAAATTCGAAAAAACCGAACTCGTTCTACCGTTGGCCCCCGAGGGCCGGACCCCTACGGGACGGTCCGGTCCGGTCCACGGTCCGGTCTAATTTTTTTTTTTTTATAAATTGAAAAAATAATAACTTATCATATTTTTTAATAATAATTTTTAACTAATTCGAATTATTATTTTTAATTGTTTAAAAATCTAATAGTACTAAAAAATTAAAAAAATTGTAAAAAAATAAAATTTCAGAAAATTATAAAAAAATAATAAAAGTTGAAAAATAAATTTATTAATTTTTAAATAATCATTTTCATCGAATTAATTATGTATTTTTGAATAATTTAAAAATCAAATAATACAAAAAAATATAAAATATCAAAAATTATAAAATAAATTTTGGATAATATTAAATTCGAATTTTCAATATATGATCTCTCACCGTATCTCATTGTCAAATTGATTGTCAAATCTCATTTAATAATTATGATTTTGATTTTAGGGATACAAAGACTAGATGTCTAAATTTGACAATCTATTTAACAAGCCACGTCAGCGGGGAAGTAAAAATTTAATTACGAAAATATCATTTTAACAATTTCATTCTATTCAGAGATGTAATTCTTAAATTAATTCTAAAAAGTATTATCAATTTAATGACGTTTCATAAACTTTAATTTTAACAATTTGCACCAATGTGAATGCTCTTGCACAGAGTATTGTCTTTATTATTAGATTACAAACTAATTCTCTGTTGGAAGAAAATGTGTCATATAATTTTGATATTTCATCAATTTTAACTTTCAACAAGTCTACATTGGATAGTTTCTTGAATAGTTAGATTCATAATATTTCATTACTTTCATAATATGTTTCGGAACTATTCTTAAGGGATAGATTCAAAATTACTTTCATAATATGTTTCAAACTATTTTTAAGGGATAGATTCAAATTTTAGTAGATTAATCATTCAAGAAGTATAATCATTTAAATTATTTTTAAAAAAATATATAAATTAAATTGTAAATCTAGGAGTAGAAGAGAAATATCTAACAGATTATAGTTAAGAGTAACTTAACACACGCATAATCCAATTTTAACACACTTACCCGGGTGGGGGGGGTCCGGTCCGGTCCACGGTCCCGACGGACGGTCGACACGGTCCATTTTCGGGTGAAGGAGGACCGACCATCAGTTGGACCGGACCGTGGCGGGCACGGTCCAGCCACGGTCGGTCGGTCGGTCCACGGCCCATTTGTCCATCGTCCGGGACGGATTCGCCTGACCGTGGCCCATTTAAAATCTCTATCTCCGGATATCTTTGGCACAAATCTCAATGATTTGCAAAAAGTCACAGCACTCCAACTTTTAGTGTATTAACATCGGGTCAGGTCGGATCGGGCCGGTTCCGTTCTAATTAGAGTGATTCTAGTCATAAAAATAAAAAAATTATAGTGATTTTAGTTATAAAAAATAAAATTGACGCATCATATTCAGAAATATCATATGTGTTAGAATGATCATGTTCTCTAACTTCAGTATCAATCTAATTTTTTAAGCACACAAAAATTTTAAAAGTCTGATATGCTGAAGTATTTTTGTATGCACTACACGTGTGTGTATATGTGTTAGACGCACGTGTTCGTATTCAATGTATTAGACACATATATTTAGATATATCAAAATTATTTATATATTGATCATATATATTTAACAACATGTTACATGTTACAGGTACGTAAACATATTACGTATACGCTTATTTATTTTCATATTTATACGTACACCTAAACGTATCGAATACGTTTATCATTAACCTGACGGGCCTGACCTATTCTCAGTTTCTCACCCGAATAATTCAATAAACAAACCTTTCTATTATAGGCTCTAATATCTGGTATTGTATAGTGCCACTTTGACAGCTGGATGTTGATGTCATGTAGCAAACAGAGGAAGTAAGGAATTATTGTTCACGAGGGAGATCTCACTAAACATCCTACAGATGACTGAGATCAGTGAGATGAGATAAAACTGGACAAGTGGGGCCCACATTTCAGCAGTGGAATGACGTGAGAGCGAGGAGAAGTGACTGTAGCACGGACAATTTTTTTCTACTCAGAGGTGATAAAGGCATGTCACGCTTTTACGACGAGAGGTGGTACGGGTGGAGTCCAGCTAATGGGTTTGTCAGAGGGGACAGCTGGATGTGACACGTGGATTGATGTTGTTGGCTGAATCTGCACGGATTTCCTGCAATAGGAGGACATTGGCCCCACCACATTGGTACGGAGCTCCTTTGCGCTTTAGCCCCTGATCCATCCCTTCTTCACAATTTGTGCAATATAACGGCAGTTTATGTCTCAGTAGTTTCCAAATAGGGGCCCATTTTTTTTCAAATTTTTTGGGGAGGTTTGTCTTACTAACTTTTCTATTTAATCAGGTTTTTTTCTGGTCACACAATTGAACTGATATTTCCCTGTGTGCAATTACTTTGAATGAAAAATGTGATATCTTTTTCTAAGCAATGATTTAGTATACGGAATTATTTCATTCATAGTCACTGGTTTTGTATAAAAAATATTAGTTTAATTGACTTTTAATCTTTTATAATGAATTGGCTTCTGGAAACGTTGACATGTATTTCAAAATCGGAATACTTGCCTCTTTGTCAATAATAAGATTACATCAGAATATGTTAGATACATTTGAATTACTTATTCCAAACCCAACGGTCCTTATTGAATTTGACGTGCGAAAGTTTTAATTAACCAAAAAAAAATCAATAGACACTTATAACTAAATACATACTATTTGGACTAAAATGAACTAATCAAATCTATAATTTGAAAATATTCTTTTCCAATGATAAATCTTGTATGGCAGTGCATTAACACTCCAAATTTTGTATCTGGGAGATTGAAAGCAGTTCACTAACTATTGAATTATTATCACTATCTCACAAAAAGTATCAAATGCCAAGACAGTGAATTAATACTCTTACACTGTCTACTCTAAAATACCGTACATTGGTAATTAATTACTGTAGATTTTTCAATATCCCTGGTTTAGCGACATGGTTGGTGTGAATTCTTCAATTTAACGGGTCACATTTGCACTTCTCTGTTTGAATTTAAAATCAAATAGAACTTTTACATTTTACAAAGAGTGCAAAACGTGATGCAACGGCTAGTTTATTTCATGATAGCGGAGTCCAGCCAATAACCAGCTAGCCTGTATCTTACAATCTGGGTTAAATTCAAAGGGCTTTGGACTCAAAAATTGGTTCAAAGCCCTCTCATCCATTGATTTTGCATCGAGATTCGTATTTTTTATTTGTTAAAAGAGATGAAATACATTGTACCGTCCGATTCCGAAAAGTAGGAGCTGCTCGATTTTTTTACGAGCAGCGGATCTTGTTCCGTATCTTACGTGTCATCCGACGTGTCACATTCACGGATTTGTTCCTTCTGATAGAAGCACCGTTCTACCAATGCCTATATAATCCACCTTCTGGTACAGTGAACAAAAAGAGATCACAATTCACACCAGAACAAAAAGCATCTCATACAAACAACATTTCACAAGCCTCAAATTATCTTTTCCAGCATCTCTGACCTCTCATCTGCAGATCCTTTCTCTTCTTCCAATGGTCGTTTCTAGACCAGCAATGGCGTTAGGTCTTGTACTATGGATGTCAATGGCGACCAGCCTGGCAATGGCAGCGTCCAAGTTCGATGACGTCATCCAGCCGAGCTGGGCCAACGATCATGTCATCTACGATGGTGATCTTCTCATGCTCAAGCTCGACAACTTCTCTGGTACCTATCCTTTCGTCATTTCCACCTCGATTTTTCTAAAAACTCTCGTCTTTTATTCTATCCGGATTTTCAAACTTCTCTGTTCGTACAAATTTTGAAACTAGGATCTGGGTTTGCATCAAAAAACAAGCATCTGTATGGCAAGGCCACTGCTGAGCTCAAGCTCGTTCCAGGCGACTCTGCTGGCACTGTCACCGCCTTCTATGTAAGTCAAACAACATCCTCATGGTATTTTATTTCGAAATATCATTTATCCCTAGCTCAAGGACTGACATAGAAATTTCTTCCTTTCGCATTTGTTCAGTTATCGACCGATGGTGATAACCACCACGAGTTCGACTTCGAGTTTCTAGGTAACAGGACCGGAGAGCCATATCTGGTGCAAACGAACCTCTACATCAATGGAACCGGGAACAGAGAACAGAGGATGGACCTCTGGTTCGATCCAACCACCGACTTCCACTCGTACTCTGTCTTGTGGAACCCACTACAGGTAGTGTTTCTCATCGACGACACCCCCATTCGCGTGTACTCCAACCAAGAGTCGACGAAAGGCATCCCTTTCCCTCGCGACCGGCCCATGGCGGTGTACAGCTCGATCTGGAACGCTGACGACTGGGCCACTGAGGGAGGCAGAGTGAAGACCGACTGGAGCCATGCGCCATTTGTGAGCACGTTTAGAGAGGTGAGGATTGATGGATGTGAGTGGGGGGATGACAATGTCGATTGGGAAAGTGAGGTGAAGAGATGTAGCGAGAGCCCGTGGGGGAAGGAGGGGAGGTACTGGTGGAAGGAGAAGGAAATGGAGATGTTGAATGTGCACCAGAGCCACCAGCTCCTGTGGGCTCGGTCTAAGCACCTGGTCTACGACTACTGTAATGATCCTGCCAGGTTTCCAGTTCAACCCGCCGAGTGTGCGCATTAGCATGGTGTCTTGAACTCTTGATGGGACTCTTGGGAGAGAAGTTTTTGTTGATGGTGTTGCTAAAAGAGTAAAAGTTCAAGGTTGGTTTTGTAAAAGTGGAACTGCTTGTTTCAATTTGTGATGGGGAGTATAAGATGGCGATGGTAAAAGTTCAACGTAGCGTTGTTTTTTTCTTCATTAGTTGGTTGTTTGGATTAGATTTATGTTTAATTGTTATGGTTAGGCCGTTAGGGATGTCTTTGTAAAAAAACGTGACTACGGTCTGTGGTCTAATTTAATGGAAAATGCCTTTCTTTTGTAAATGGTTTCCCCTATTTTCTCGGGCAGTCTTTCCTTTCATCCAAATTTCACTGACACGCAAGTTTTTTTTTTTTTTGGTGAAAGACTGAAAGCCCCATTGGCACACGCAAGTTCCATTTGATGCTAATTCACTGACAATGCGGGTCTTTTTCTTTTTGATTTTTTTTAATCTGTCCATAGGCCCACACACACGTCACTCATACATCCATAAACACCACACTCATACACCCAACTCATAGACTCCAGCGTCTTTGCTGGATAAGGAATCCTTAATCCCTCGAAATCAAAATAATACCTTAAACCGTCTGCGCTAGACAGCGTTTGCACAATGTGGGTTACACATGACAACGCTTTGAGTTGTTTGAGGACGTAGGAATATTTTTTCATTCTGAAAATAAAGGGTTTTGGAGTACATCGATCATTACAACCTGACACTGATACATAATGGGATTCAGTGTTGAAAGCAAAAAGGCTCAGCTTTGTATTGGAACGCATTACATTTTTTTTTTTAAAGTGACCAAAGAAATAAAAAAAAATAGGAAGCGGCACAATTGTTTACTGTGTTCTTTTCTTCAGGATGGTTGATCTTCTGAGAATTCACATCCACTGTCATAGTTGGTAATGACAGCAAGTTGTCATTGTCTCTATGGATAATGAGAGTATGAAGCCCGCAAATACATAAAAAAAGACACCCTTATTAGTTAAAATCTAAACCTTTAAAATTAAAACGGACCGTCAAGACTCTATGACAGCTCGATAGTTCATCTATGACAGCAGAAACGGATCCAGATCACTTAGAAGTTAGAACTATTAAAATAATATTAATATATATTGATAAAAGAAGCTTTTATTTTCAATACAATTAAATGATGGATAAAAAGGATATTTCCATACTGAAAATATAAGAAGAATTCAATGGTTTCTAATAATTTAGCCGCAACGTTCCTTCGTTTCTTTTAAGTAAGGCCAGAAAAGCTATAAGTTTTTTTTTTATATAAAAAAAGTCCATAAGATTATAAAAAAATGTTGCTTAAGATAGAGACTTCGCGGCTTAAATAAAACAGTTAGAAAATATCGGGAATAAAAAAAAAAAACCCAAATGTGCATTTTTGTTTACGCAGAAAGAAAACGAATAAAACGATAACTAGCAACTCTTTTATATCAGTACTGCGATTATTGTAACATTACCAGATACAGTCCTTTGATCGTCTTCAAACACAATATTTACAGAAACACCCCAGTTTTAGATTATTTGATCACGAAAATGAAACCTTAACCCACCCCAGAACAAACTATTCGACAGATTCATAGTATTTTAGTTGGAACAAGGGAACCTTGAAGCCCTGTTTCACCTCATCATGCCCTCTTAAACAGAACAATCAGGATAACCGCAATGGTGAGCCCAAAAAAGGTATTTGGTGTGATAAATGATTGAAAGCCAGAGCTTCCGCCAGCCTCTGAACAATTGGCATCAGTTCTTGTACCAAACATGTCTTGAAATAAATTTGAGATGTTCTGAACCACTTCCATTGTTTTCACCTTTACATTGTTCACAAAGTCGGCAAAACCATTGTGGCCATGTGGAACCTCTTCCACATCACCATGAACCTCTTCGTTCTTGTTCTGGTTGGTTTTGAATGATTCTTGAAAGGCACTCTCAGAGATGCCTGCATTATTTTTTTAACATGCTAAGTACGACTGGAAACAGAAATATTACCCAACCGTCAGCATCGGCAGACAGCATTCTGGGGTCAATTGATACCTGAAATGTTCTTGAAAGTAACAAATATTCCATTTTATCCTTTTAAGAAATACAGAGTACCCAGATTAACAATTCAATCTGCCACAATTTATCCCAAGATTCCCTACAATGTTCTTTATTAAAAAAAGTGAACAAGATTTGTTACTAAACACTAGGAACTAGGAAGTACAAGGTGCAACTTTAGCAAGTTAGCTTGCATAGAAAGATGGTCATGTCAACCAGCACTAATTAACAAATACGCGTCCACTTTTTTATTGAAAAATGTAGTGACCAGTATGATCCGAGGTAATTTGCATAGACCAACATGGGAACTTTGATACTTCAGGGACAAATAATGGCAAACAGTTTCAGAGATTTCTTCCGTAATGTTGCATAGATAAAAGAAAATCAAGGTGCATTCATCAATATAAGTAGATTGGGCAAAGCATACTAGATTGGTGATTGCGGCAAAATTCCATGACTTTCTCATTCTTCAGTACAGAATCCCATACATTTTTATCCGATGCAAGAGATGCCACCACACTCTGCACATTGATGAAAAGCAATAATAGGAACTATACAAACTGAGAAGGGGATAATCTTCATTGTTTCTAAATATCTTTGCATAAAGCACATTTGTGTTAAAGTTAATTGCAATCAGACTAAGCCAGCAGGTATGAAGTAATTGCATTAAATATTTGAAAAGTTAAGAAAAGGGAAGGGCAGATTTTATTAATAATAAGTTTTATTAAATTAATATTATTAAAAATAAGAATGAGAAACGTAAAATTTTAAATATACGAATGGCAGCGCGCCACGCGCACGCGGACGCGCGCCACCGGCAAAGGCGCGTTTCATTATTTTTAGGAAACGCGCCACTGTCGCTAGTGGCGCGTTTCGTCCAAACCCCGCGCAAGTGACTGCGCATTTTGTATATATAAGAAGCAAACGCGCCACTGGTAGTGGCGCGTTTCGTAAAAATAAGGAAACGCGCCACGCGCGGGCGCGTTTGATAAAAATAATGAAACGTGCCACTACCAGTGGCGCGTTTCAAATGCGCAGTGAACGCGCCACTGGCAGTGGCGCGCTGCCATTCGTATATTTGAAATTTTACGTTTCTCACTCTTATTTTTAATAATATTAATTTACTAAAACTTATTATTACTAAAAACTGAGGGAAGGGGCAAGAACCTGAGCTTCAGGGCTGGTTTGGAGAAGAGAAAATGCCTGTGCTACTCCTTTTGGCATTGCCGCTATGATTGCATTGTTTTGAAGTATCCCCATTTGTCCATGCTCATTTGCACTGCAAACATAACATCAAAATTTTCTATTGAATGAACACAATGAAATCAGATGAAAATTGCATCTTTTAAGAAAAAAAAACAAATTGTACCGAACAAAATGTGCTGCTGTTAAATATTAATAAGCAAACATTACATTAGTCTTAAACTATAGGTACAGTATTTCCTTTATAAGCTGTTGATAATAGTCAAATAAGAAAATACTGTTCCTGACAACTGATTCTTCTGAAAGTTAAATAAATGTTCTAATTATATCACAGTTGCATACTACGTCCTCATAGAGCAGAATAGGTAGCTGGCTGCATATAAGTTTCAATTTTCCAATATCAACACCATATTGTTTAAGATTCTATAACAGACTTCATAAAAATTTCACGCATAGAATTGCAACTACAAATTACTCTATATGAGAAATCAACTAAACCAAATGAGATCACCCAAAGTAAAAGAGCTTACCTCTCGAGTGCACGGGTTAAATCACCTGTAGCTTGCTGAGCCTCCTCGAGAGTTGGTACAGGGCTGAAAACCAGTCTAGGCGGAGGATCCTCGAACAGATCATCTCCTTCACTCTTCCACCCAGCGAATTCCCAATCATCCAGCTCCAACTGCGACATAGCCGGATTCACCGACTCATTAAAACCCTTGGATTCCTCCAGATGGATCGAGATCGGAGTAGAATCAGTGACGCCGGCGGTGGCGGAGGGAGGCGGAGCAGAGACGGTGGATCTCCGATTAACGGCGGAGGTAGCGCGACCTAAAGCGGGACGGTAGGCGCCCAAAGCGGCGGCCTTTGAGGCGGTTCGCAACACTCCTCCCCCCATTCTCGCTCGAGGTAGGATCGAAATTGATCGGTGAAAAGCTGATGAGCTCCTCTGCTAGTCGAGATAAATAGGCGTAATGAAAGGGGGAAGGGGAGAGGTCGGAGCAATTACCACAGGGAGTTTTAATTTGAGAAGATAATAAGAGAGATATCTCGCGTCTTGATCACTTCCACAGAAGGAAAAGAGGAATAAAAATGTTTTTAAAAAGCAAAGTCTTTCTATTTTGATGAATAGAAAATGAACCAAATCTTGCTTTAAAATTTCAATTTGGTCGGATTTAGGATAATAACTACATAAAATAAATTCAGAGATATACGCACTGTACATTTAATGGTAACGCTGACAATAGTTGAACATGTTGCCCTTATCAATGCCCTCTTTCGTTCTCTTTTGGTATTCACTTGTTAAATGGTGAACCAAGAGTAAGGAAAAGATCTCCAACTCTCCCACCTTCTCTCTTCTTTATTCTATTAAATGTATATTTATTTTTTTCTTCTAACTGTATTATCACTCCAGGATGGGCTGAACTTCAATTTCTCAAGCTGTCATTTATGGCCCAAAAATGAGGGAAAGAAAGATACTAAAAGTAATCGGTTGGGCTCATCGGCTGGAAGATTGGAGGTTGACAAGGCACACGTGTCACCACACGCACACACTTGCAAATGACTACATGACACCTTTGTTGCGTTGAATGGTGTAGTCAGAATTTTGATTTAGCGGGGTCCCATATTTTTTTTAATGACAATTCATCCCTACAAAATTTAACATAGTAATAATAATTTACTAATAAATAATTCAACATAAAATTCAAGATAACTCAAATTAAACATAATAACTTTCAAAATAATAGTTTCCAAAATACAAAATAAAATGCATTCATACATTTACAAATTACAACACTTGTCTATGACTTTTCATCTTTTGATAATTTTGCATAATATCTTCATTGAGAATTGTATCAAACATATCTTTCTCTATGTAAATTATAAGACAATCATTCATCCAACTACCACACATTCTATTTCTAAGTTTTATTTTTATAATATTCATTGCAGAGAATGCTCTTTCGATGGTTGATGTTGTCACCGGTAATATCAATGCTAATTTAAGAAGCAAATAAACATAGGAGTAGACACTATCTTTTTTTGTCTCCACTAATTTTTTGGATAACTCATTGAGATTTTGTACATCATGAAATCTATTATCTAATCAAACATCATGAATATATGTATCAAGTTGATAACCAAGTGTAGCAATATTGACATTTTCAAACTCACTTGGATAAAATGATGCCAACTTAATTAACATATCCTTATCAAAGTTAATTAACATATCCTTATCAAACGATTGAAATAAATTTATTGGATTCAAACAAGCTACACAAAATAATAGTTCAAAACTTATCTCATTAAATCATTCATTGAGTTCGTGAAGTTGAATATCCAAGATTGTATAAAGGATCTCAACACGATACCTAATAAATTTAAAAAATGTACTTCATTAGATAAGAAGAGAAAATAACATAGCACAAAGATTAAATAATAAAAAATAAAAAATTTGTATCTATGTTCATTAGTGATTTCTTTGGCTCTACGTCTTAGTCTTCGATGAATAACTATTTTATTCATATTAGGTATAACAATACCATGCTTGTTGTAAAATAAAGATGCCTTTTGCAAAATAAAGTCTCATCCTTCATCTCTCATTTTTTGCAATTGCAATTTGACCACTTTGACAAACGTCATAGATATCTTGATCTTTCTTTTATAAAGCTTGTGAGAGCTCATTCGTAAAACCCAAAATATTTTGCATCAAATATAAAACAAAAATGAGGAGTCGCGAAGGGCGAACTGAGGAGACACGAGGGGCGAAGTCGGAGTCACGAGTCAGTCGAGTCAAAATCACCAATATCTGAGATTTGGGGGTCCCTGCTCTTCTTCACTGGGGTCCTTGCTCTTTTCTCAATGGGATCCATGTGTTCTTTTTAATTTTCAGCGGGTCCTAGGACCCCAGAGCTACTATGTAGCTCCGCCAGTGGTCACTTGCGTCGGTGCGGGAAAGGGGAGCAATGTGCCAATTCATTCCTAGGTCAAAATCGCAAACATATAAATATATGGCGTGCGTGTTACGTGCTTGTATCTGAAATATTTGTACCGAATGTGTTATATTAAAATATATTTATTTATTTAGATGTATATATTTTAACGTGTTAAAATTTTAAAAATCAAAATATAATAATAAAATAGATAAATAATATTTTTTTTATTTTTGAAAGCTAAAAAAAATATTGATATAATAATTTTCTACCCTCAAAGAAATAAAAAGTTTTTTAAAAACTAAATTTTAATCTATAAATATATTTTAATATAGAGATCAGTATAAACATTTGAAACAGTACTTTAAATAAAAAATAAAAAATATAATATATCATATATATTTCACGATTCATTACAAAACTTTCTCTACATATATATTGTAGATGTTGTTGTCACTTGTCATAGTAGCTGTGGCATTACAAACATTTTCGTTTAGGTCATAACCGTTTGCGCGTTTTCTTATTTTAAAAAGTAGGCATAGAGTGTGAAGAAAAAAAATTATTCACATTTTCTGAAAAGGACAAAGTGATGAGCAAATGAAGAAATAAATGCACCACCACCAACCCTATATACCTATAGGGTTCTAATAAGCAAGCTAACCCACTGCATCTTCTCTGTTTGTCACCTTTTCTCAATACAAAGAAAAAGAAAAGAATAAACATTTAATAAATAGAGGAACTCTGCCAGTATAAATTGGACCTGGGCCATTTAAGTTGCAGCTCACTTCAAACCAGAATCACTCAACTTGACAAGAGAAAAATGGCTTCTTTCTTTCTTGTTCTTGCTCTAAACCTCGTGTTGATGGCTGAGTCATCAGCGCGGAGATTGATGCACACTGAGGCGGAGGGGCCAACAGAGTTCTTACTGGAGGTGGCGATGCACCATAAGAGACCGGTCGACAAGTCGATTGTGTTTGCTGAATTGATGTTAGGAAGCTTGGCAGTTGTGTCTGCAATTGCGATTTTCGCATATATTCGGGTCACACGAAAGACGGATGATGTTGTTTGCAAGGTCTGATTGGTTTAATGATATTTCGACCTTTTCATTGAGTAAAGATAGATCTGGACGTGCTATATATTAGTATTTTGTAGCTAATACAAGCTCAAAGCTAAAAAAAGAAGAGGAGAATAAAAAAAAATGAGGAAGAAAAAGGGGTACAGATTCCTTCCAACTGCATTTTACTTTTAACTAGCCTTGCCACTGCATTTTACTGTTTAATTTAACTATAGAATTTTATTTATTTTGTATCATTTTGTTATCACTTTGGTACATTTTGACTTATCTCCAAATCTCTAATAACAAACTTTTCAATTTCCGGCTACTCTTCGCCCCGGAAATAAAAATTATATAGTATTAACTTATTGTGTGAAAGAAAGAAAGAAAGAAACAATGAGAAAGTATGTGCAAATCTCTTAGTTAATTTTTTAATGATACCGTATAATATCAAGAATATATGATGTTAATTAATTAGATTTGTTGCATCCAGTATAGAAAGAAATGTTTTGATAAATGCAAAGAAAAATATTCAACTCACTTTCTTCTCACTTTCGAAACAACAACTTTATGAAATTTAACTCAAAAGAAAATAATACTAAATAGTGCATCACTTCTTAATTTTATGAAAGATTCAGAAGGAACCGATCTCCTGCAGATTTTTTTAATTAATTAAAAAAAATAGGAATGGTAAGAACACTCCACTCTTGTATTAAAAAGTGGCGGGAGGCTCGATCTCAAATAATTTATTTATATATTATCATACACCCAACAACATTCTCTTTCATCTTCCTTCAGTAATTTTTTCAAAATTGTCATTATTACTATTGTAAGAGCTTCCAACAAAATATATTTTTCGATAGATCCAGTCCCGATTCGTATTCACCACTCTCTTCTCATCAATATTGTAAGTTTTTTTCTATTTGACTATTAATTTTTACCGTAAAATTAATATACACTAATAGTAGGGTTTATTGTTCATATTTTAGAGATGATAATATTGTTGATCAATGTGTATCACGGAGGTCAATTATGAATACTTCAACTAGCGTGGGTTACGATATTCGTGTCGCGTGCACATTTTCTGCCGACGAGACAATCAATATTCATGACTTGAAGATGTAGGTTCATGTTGGTTTGAAACTTCTCCCTAGCTATTTCAACATCAGCATTAGTGCACGGATCAACATTGCTCCACCAGATTTGAGTGTTTTTTTTATAGTTTATTTAGGGTTATTTTTGAAGAAATTTGGGGAATGGTTAAAATAATAGCTCCGTACCAAATATCCCGGTATAAAATGCTAGAGCTAATAGTTGAATCTGAACCATATTCAGTTATGATCACTATGATTCGACTAGTATTCCTAAAAGTAGTAACACCAGTCCTGGCTGAGGGAAGATCCCACTCCCAAGTTCGAGAGTAGCCACCATCCCGTATTTCGGTATAAAATATGGATGAGAACGAGGAAAAATAAGAGTGACACTTGAATGTCAAGGAGGATGACATCCATGATGCAATATATATAAATATGGATGAAATTGAGGATGAGATAGATGTCAAAAAAATAGTTAAAGAGTGACAAATATCTGTTCATTTTATTAATCGAGGAATGAATCACCCATGTGCATAATTTGCTCATAATATGCCAATATCATATGCAGACGATACTTATTTTCGCAAACCATCTATAATTGATAAGCAATTTAGTGTCAGTCAACAATTCAATACAAAATCAGCAGCAAATCAAAATTAGTGATGACATGTAAAGATTTTAACTGTCCATGGAGAATATATACCACACCCAACATAACGGGTATTTGAGAGATCAAAATAAATCCACTCAACAAATCACTTGCTTGTCGTTTGTTCGTTCAGAAGGCTGGATTACACTCAGTATGTTAGTCCATATTATAGCATTCAGTACTATATTAACACATGGTCTGGATTATTAACGTAGTTATGACAATAAACGAGATTCGTTAATGTATAATGGTCCGATCATCAAGCCAGATCCAGCAAAAATTAACAAATAAAGGAGAAAGAAGATATGCATTCCAATAATTATAGATGAAATGGAGGGTCATATCAACAGACTACCAACTCGAGGCGGAGCTCGTTCCAACAGAACATAATTTAGATTAGAAGATGTCGTATTTATATTTTATTATTATAATTATCAAAGCAATTTGATTTTAATTGTTATTGTAATATTTCAATTTGTTTGACATTATTTTAGAACAATGTATCACGCTTATATTTCACATTATAAAACTTATTTTTAATTATTATTGTAATATTTTCGAATAATCTATTGTCGTGCTTCATTTTTAATATAACATATAAATGTAAAAAAAATATGGGATCAAATTTGAAACTCGGTCCAGACATCCTAGGATCGAGTTTCAAACTCGATCCAGGCTATTGACGACAAAAAAAAAATAGAGTATTCTCATCTTTCCCTATTTTTTTATTTACCAAAAAAAAATAGGATCTCCTGCCCATCTGTGAGCAGGATTTTTCTGCCCATAATCCCAACCAATCTATAATTGTCATGTAACACCTACCTCCTATCCAATCAATTGAACTTAACACTGTTAATATTTTCCGTTAAGATTCATAACTTTTCTATAGACAGAGTTATTTATTAACTTAATAGATTACGGATTGAACACACCCATTTTTCTCCTTGTCTCATCAATATCCCATTTGAATTAATAAAAAAAGCAAACATATCTTTCTTCTCCGCGAAATTTTGTGTTGAATCAAATAACAATTTACTAGTAGGTTTTTTATATGCACCTTACTTTTTTTTTAATCTTAACTCGATATATCTTTTTATTAATCAAATTAATTATTAGCGTCTTATTCAATAACAAGTTTAATGTGAAATTTTTATTATTTTCAACCATTCAGAGTCTCACACTGCTCTCTCCATTATATTGAGAAATTTATATCTTATTGACTGCTCTGCTCTTCAAGTCAACACCCTATCACTGTAAAGAAATTCTTCCATGGAAGAGCTCTCCAATAAATTGTTCAAAATGCATCAGGAGCTCTGCTTAATTATACTGTCAGCTCATATATCATATATATTATATTATAAATTATGAGTTATATTTTTATAATAAAATAAGAGTTAAGGTATGGTCCTACCCGTAGTTAATGATCAAATTTGCTACGAACTAAGAAATATATGTAAATCATCTTCAAATCTTGTTTTATAGGTCTCAATAAATTATTTATCTCAACTTCTATACCCAAACTATTTTAACTAATCTAACTACTTTTAAACTATTATTCAATTTGAATTTGAAAGAAAAAATGAAAAAACGTGGGTCACGTATTTAACCCGTTTGAACCAATGCTCCAATGGTATCTCCCTTATTTTTGAGAGTTACCCTTCATGTTATATATCATCGGAAAGCTAGCGACAAGCATAACATAATAAGCTAAATTACACATAAAATGGATCAACGATTTAGAAGAAATCAAGGGAGAAAGTATATTGGTTAGAAATTCGATTGGAGCGATCTAGTGTGGGTAAGTCTCAATCGATTGATCAAATATTTTTTCTAGGCCAAGGAGATGATACGTGAATCTTTAAATAAGTGCTCTAATGTTCTAAATGTTCAGATTACCATTTCACTTCTCATGCACACAAAAAATATGTTGAAACTCACATTTTGAAGCTCGGTTGATCAAGAAGTGGGGCTAGATCAATTTTTGGGAGTAAAAAGATAAAATTTGAGTATTTATTCAAATGAATTGGTTGAGAAATAGGAGATAACACAAGATGAGTATTTTGTTACACTAAATAAATGTGCGTCAAACTTAATTGTACTAGGTATAAAGTTTTATTATACAAAATATAAAGACTTGGACCGTAATATTGAGAATTGAGATTGAAGGAACTACAACACAAAACTAACAAATACTATATTATTTATACTAATGAAAATTAAGACTAAACTATAAAAAAAAATTGGATGATATATTAATATTAATTTTAATTGGTAAATATGAAGAGTTATTTATAGTACATATTGAAACATGTATGTAGTATATATTTAGATTTTTTGTAGTAGTGAAAACTAAGACTAAACTAAAATTATATTTTGAATGATACATTAAGATGTGTTATGATAGATATTAAGACTTATTTATAATTTTATTTTAACCATAATTATTTTAAAGATATTAAGACTTATTAAGATGTATTACATATTGTTAACAATATTATGACTTAATGAAATGAGATACAAAGATATTTTTATTATTTATTGAGATTATTTTTTATAAATATAAATTATAATGTCTTAAGATATGAAGAAAAATACTAAATAAAAATTTAACAATTGTAAGGTCTTAGTTAAGATAATAAGGATATATATATTCAAAAAATATTATGAAAATTTATATCATTTAAAGTTAAATTTGACTTATTATTCAGTATTAAAAATTTAATTGTTAAGTCTTAAGACGAGAACAATTAAGTATAGAGATTTGACTCTAGGTGTGTTCAATAAATATTTTTTGAATTATATATTATTGAAAGTTAAATATAAGATTTATGTTAATATATATTAAGACTACTAATGTTAAATTTTAAGACTTTATTTATGAAATTTTATATCGAATAAATTATATAAAAATATTATTTTAGTTAAAATTTATTAAGATTTTTTTTCTTAGTTATTACATTAGATATAAAAATTTAATTTAAATAATACAACAAATATTTGAGATTTTTTTATATCTTTTAAAACTAAAAATGACTTATAGTATTATGTATGAGGATATCATATGACAATTTTTAAGACTTTAAACATTAGATCTTAAGACTTTGAATATCGTCTATAGAATGGTCTAAAGAGTTTCAGAATAGTTGTTATTATTTTGTGAGCAATTTGACTTCATCAAGTGGTTGATTTTACCTTTGTGTAAAATCGGACATTAGATCCTTATTGTTGTCGGCTTATTCAAGATAGAAATTCAATTGTATAACTCTCTTCAATATTAAAATAAGAGAGTAATTAAATATTATTATTGAATTATATTTTAATAATTATAGTTTAGGGATACAAACTTGTTCATATTTTGATGGCCGTTCAAATATAAAATTTAAGTTCAAAATTATGACATATAATATTGGGTATTAAGATGTTGTTTTGTGTGTGTTAAGATTTAGAACCTTTAATTTTAGCACACTAAAGTTTAGGTATATAGATTTATTCATATTCTGACGGATACTCAAATATAAATTTTAAGTTCAAAATATGACTTGTAATATTAAATATTAAGACATCGTATTTCGCATGTTAAGACTTAGGACATTCACTTTTAAGATAATGAGGTTCAAGTATAAATACTTATCAATATCCTGATTATCGCTCAAATATAAATTTTAGTTCAAAATATAATTTATAATATTAGATATTAAGACGTCGTATTTCTAATAAGCTTGAGACATTCAATTTTAAAATATTGAGGTTCATATATAAATACTTACTCATATCTTGATTGTCATTCAAATATAAATTTTAAGTTTAAAATATGACTTCATATATTAGATATTAAGACTTTATTTTTTCAGTATTAAGACTAAGGACTTTCAATTTTAAGACTTCGATGATTGTCTATAGATGAACAGTCTGTTGATGTTCGAGAACGTGGTCAACGACTTTTTCAGTTGGGGTATAGATCGGGGTAAGTTAGTTGGTCTCATAATTTTTTCTATTTTTTGAATTTATAAGTATTCATTTTCTATTTTTAAGATAATTCAATAAAAATAATAAAATAATATATATTTTCTAGATCATTTTTAAAAATCCAAAACTAATACTTTTAGAAAATTTTAAAAATAGATTTTTTTTATCCCATCATATTTTAATATAAATTTTTTATTAAGACCCATAAATCAAAATTTAAAGATGATTTATCTATATTTTTGAGTTCGTAGCAAATTTGATCATTAACTATGCATAGTACCATAGCTTTAACTCACAAAATAATTCAAATAATATTCAAAGTTATTTCACTAAATCTAATTTATTTCGTATTAATATCTCCATTTCACTTTTTCTTTTGAAAAAGTTAATAATAACACTCAATCTCTCTATTTCCGCTCTCTAATCCCAACTACCACATCCCTCATTGCACATCTTGTCTCTCGCTAGTCAACTCAAGTTGTGATGAATTGAGTTTAAGCTTTAAAGAATCTTTTCAGCTCGTAAGCGTCTCACGAGTTTAAGCTGAAAAGAATCTTTTCATCTTGTTTCTCACGAGTTAGTCTGACTCAGCTTATATTTTCATTAGCCTTTAGCTTAACCCAACTCGCTCAAGCTCAGCATATTTGTAGCTCTAATTCAACTAGAGTCGGTGTTAGAATTTTTTTTAGACCTGAACTCAAGTTCTGACATGGTTTCTCCGTATAGCATTCAGAATATTGATTCTTCAAAAGCCTATCAAACTTAGCTGATGAATCGTCAGAATACGGACTGAAAGATTTAAATCAGTTGATTATGGACTTTTATATTTAATCAAATTAAATCATGTAATAGAAAGGAATTTTATTCTCTAACTTCACTATATGTTCATTACATGACCTACTAGATTTATTGATGAAGAACAATTTGTAGTTGAGATTGGAATTCCTGAGTCATGCGTAAGAATTAGCAGTTTACAGAAAAAGGGCCAACAAATTGACTATCTTAATTTAGATTAATATAGCTGAACATCAACTCGACTATCTTATAGTCGCATTGCTTGTTTTTAAAATATTATCATTTTTTTAACATCTACGAACGCTTCTTCATGATATTTCTTTTGTTTTTTGTTGTGATTCATTCCCTTCATAGATGCAGAAAAAAATAATATATTTACTTCTTTTTATAACTTCAGAAGGGAAGATGAAGAGACTCAGATGAGTCAATAAACATATATATAAATCATTTTAGCATGAATAACTCCCATACTATAGATTTTTTTTTTAAGTTTAAATGATTGATCTGAACCACTTAAAATGATTTTCATATAAAAGCATGATAGACCAAATTTTATATTTTTTTCAGAATTATTTTACTATTTTTTAAATAGTTAAACAATCATTCGTTTTGAATGACACATAATAATTAAATCAAGTGATTTTTTAATTATCTTAAAAATAAAAAAATATCAAATTTGATGTACAACTAGAAATCACTTTGACCATTTCTAATCGATCATTTAAACTTAAAAAAAATGATCTGCAGAGTAGAAGCAATCCGTGCTACATGTAGCGCCGTAGCTCTATTCTCTCTCCATCTATATTCATAAAAAAAATACTAAAATATTAAAAACCTTATGAACAATAAAAAAACTCTGTATCATAAAATATCTTATGAAGTACGAAGTGAGATACGTACCTACCTCCCTGTACCTAACCTAGCAAGAAAATTGTTCAGATGAGTCAATATGTATGGGCTAAGCCAGGCTTAAAATTGAAAAATGCTCCATAGTAAAATTTATTTCAGCCCGGCCCAGTAAAAATGTGCTCTGGTCAGTTAAATCTAAGTTTATTTATTTTCCCCTTTGAGATAAATAGGCCTTACCTTTTTTGCAATTATATTTTTTGTATGCTGGGTTTCGTTTAGAATTCATGTCGCACAAGATGCATTGAGAATTTTAGTACAAGGATCTTTTTTATTTCTTTTTATTGTTGAGAATATTACATATATAATTCATCATCACACATTTCAGGATCCATATGATTAGAGGGTTATGAGCTAATCCATTTTGTCTAAGATATAAAAGGAAAAAAAAAATTTTGGATGAGAAAAAAGAAATCACTTGATACAACTATTAGAATTATACAGAATTTAGACCTTCTTAAGCCATCGGACTATCTTTCAAAAACACATGTTAGAGTATTTAACAATGGTGCTTTCAATATTTGAAAGATAAGTCTGACAAGACAACAAGATCTTCAAAGTTAATGATTAAAATTTCCCATACATCCTTGATAAAGACAGGATTAGGTAAATCCAAATTAAAACTCATATAAAAGAGATGTAAAATATAACTAGCGTAAATAAGTAAGTGGGTTCTCAGATCTCAGCGCATTGACTCAAGAGCTCAAAGACACATCTCATGCTATGTGTCATATTATACTTTTTGACAAAAATGCCAACTCAAAAACCGTGTGAAATTGTCAACCCAATTCTACCCATTTTAAATTCCAAACTTTGAAACTCTTATTTGGTAAAGGTCAATTCAATAATTGATTGGTGGATGTGGAGAGTCAACTCGGGTAGCACAACAGTCCACGTGTCAAACCTGATAGAATCTTTCTTTGTTTCAGTGGTTAACTTTTCTGGACTGCAAAATATTTTTTGAAAGTTAGATGGAAAAAATAATTTGTGGGCATGAATTAATGGGCCCAGTCCTACACGCTATTCATCTCCGCGTTTGCCCCACTAGCAATCAACTTCTTCAGATATTGTTGTTATTAATTTCTAGTGTGCCCATTAAAATTTCTTAAATTGCTAATATCCCCATCCAAACATGATAATAATTTATATCCCATTCAAACTTCATTTATTTTTTATATCTCTTTATGTATACATCTTATTTCAAACTTATTATAACACTCAATTGACAATTATACCCTTTTAGAAATGAATATCTTCATCTTATTTTATTAATACAAAATAAGAATAAAGACCGACTATTCTTCTCGGCTTTCTCTTGGAGCTCTTCAATATATATTCGTACAACTCATTTTTTTCTTTTGCTTGTCTTATAGTTTCACTTATTCGTATCAATTAAGTTTTTAAAAAAAATTTAATAAATTTCTTATGTTTATCTGTTCAGAGAAGTCACTGACCTCCGTTATTGAAAAAAAAACTATATTGTGCCATCTTTTTATAAGTCATTTTAATTGTCTGACAAATTCTACTAATGACTATCTTCTGTACCTATATTTTTTGTATTGAATGCAAACTCTCTTTTTATTTCACTGCTATTGAGAAAATAAAGAGTCGTATACATATTTCTCAAAGGGTATAATAGTCAATTTAAGTGTTATAATAGATGAAATAATAGGTCATGTGTATAAAATGGGATATAAGAAAATAAATCAAATTTGAATGGGGATATAAGCTATTATAGCGTTTAGATGGGGATATTGACAATTTAAAAAGTTTTGATGGGTACACCAAAAATTAACTCTTATTTATTTTATACAGTTATTACAAATTGACCTAGTTTACTATTAGTTCCTCAGAAATAATTGTCATAAAACAAATTTTGTCATAACGTAAATTTGACATATATGGTAGAACCAATGTGAAGGGAACACATTAGAACTTAGAAGTCGTGACAAAAGTTTGAATGAATCCTTTATAGTTTATACAAAGAAAATAGCCTTTCCGTGAAGAAAGCACTATAATTTTAAAATTATTTATTTTCAATCAATGAGCGCAGTGGTTATCAGTTTATCTTACAAATGATGATTACAACAACTATAATTATGTTATTTAAAAACAGAAACCGCATGGATAAATTAGACACGTTATGTGTGCATGTACAATAAGAAACCACTCACATTAATTTTAAGTTAATAATTGAAAAACAATTTAAAGAAATCAAACAATATCCAAAGAAAAAAATGAATAATAAAAAATTGACTCCGCTTGGCTAAGCTCATTCCATAATAAGGGTAAAAAGATTAGTTTAGCTGATAACTGAAACAACAGAGCAATTGGCTTTTGTCAAATTGCTTTGTGACTTTAGTTTGGATTCTAACTTTCCGTAGCTACTACGTATTGTTGGGGTAAAATTTTTTGCAACTTGGTAACAACGGTTGACAGTCTTTTGGGGAAGTATTTTCTTTGTTTTTTTTAGGGTCCGTTTGACAAATTAAGGAATAACTTTGGAATAGTGATAGAATAGTATTTTATTCTTATTCTGCTAAACATACGACTCTGTTCGGTCTATCAGTAGAAACAAACAATGTAGCGTTTTGTCAGTATCTGATGTACAAAGAAAAAATAGGTAATCAATCATTACAGTCTTAAACAGTCATGGGATTAAAAAAAGTGATTCTAGTGCACGTTATAATTATGGCATATTCAGCTGTTATAATGGCTACTTTTGAAAAATAAAATTCAAATTAAAATAAATTTAATGTGTTTCTAATTGTTTAAATAGAATGTGCAACAAATTTGGTTCAATCTGAAAGAGATTTTGTTATCTATCAAATGATTTCTAATAGTATTACAATAAATAAGTAATCAAATCTCATACACACCTTAACTAAATATTACTATGAAAACTTATATAATTCTAATTTCATAATTTGAATTTTGTTTCTCAAAAAAAATGTACTGTAACACATGGTTTAAAATCTCTTCCTCAAGTCTCCTTTTGCTCAATTTTTAAATATTGTCAGAATTCTTAAGGAGGCTATATATACCCATCGATTAAGCATCCTTTTCTCTTCCTTGTCTCATAATACCTATAAATGTATACAACTCCTTATGACGGATTAAAAATTTAATCCTCGTTATTTGTTGAACGGAGCTTCACGGTATTTCCATATGGTAACTTCGCTGAAAATTTTATAGAGAGAACGAAAATAGTCATATCACTTTTATATTTTTAATCTCAGACAATTATTAATCAAACACATCATCTTTTTTTTTAAAAAAAAATGGAAAGACCAAAAATGTATGAGTCAATAGATCATAACAAATGAATATATAGAAATATGAACGACAATACAAAGATGACACGTGGAGTTATCTTGAAATCGAAATTCACTTTATATATTTATAATTATAATTTCCAAATTTCCAAAAAATTAATACAAAATTGAATACAATTACGTCTTGTCTATGTTAAAAATTCTACAGCGCTGCCGCTGATAAAGATCTCAAATTGATTCAGCCCCCGATTATACAGCTAGGAATTACCTAATTTCTCCTCCTTTTGAAATTTCTAAAAGACAAATGATGGTTTATTTGAAATAGAGAACATCGCTATTTGACAAAGTTTTGACCGACTGGACAGATTTTGTCCCATTGAAGTGATTGAACGTTGGTTGAAGTCCAAGCTAGCCTTGTCGCTACTCCCTACATTTCATTAAATAAAAGAAATTGTAGAAATAAGCAGAAGTAATAAAATCTGATTGATTTGAGAAATTTATTTATATCTAAATCTATTTTGATTTAATTTTTTTAAAAAGTTAAATCTGATCAGTTTCAAATTAAGCTAATCTAATCCGATCTGAGATCAAACGATCTGAAATTCAATCAAAATTAATCAAATATTTTAAAAAAAATCAATATATAAATTGTCACACCCCAAAATAATGCAACCGGATTAAGGATGATAATCCCGCCACGTACACACGACAAAACGTACGTACAGAAAGCTAAATAAAAATAAATACAACAACACAGAATAAAACAAAATAATAATAAATATAAATACACGACAATACAGTCTAGAATAACAGTAATAAACACAATGCCTGCATCGGTGGGTGTTGACTCCATCGGAATGGGCATCAAATATCTCAAATAAAACCCAAAAGAAGTAATAAAAAACTTGACATCCCGAAGAACCCTAATCAAATACCTAGCTCACATGCAGATGCGGTAAAACACATCTGTCATCACGCAGGACTGTCCCTAACACTCTCTCCAAGATAGATCCAACACCGGATAACCTGGATCTAGATCCAGCCTTAAGATTACTCAGTACGAATTTAGATCCAGACTTAAGATTTGATATTCTTTCCTAGACTGAACCCAAACACTGATACTGAAGTTTTAATATAATATAATAATAATTTATAAATATAATTATATTTCTATGCACATTTTGAGAAATTCACCTATATGCCATGACATAAAATGATAAAGTAATCAAAAATCAAAAATATGTGAAAATAATATAATATAATATATAATATGAGAAAAAACACCCGAAATGAAAATCCCGTTTGTAAATTTTCTAGATCTATCTCGAGCGGGCACTACTAGAGACCAATTTACTAACACGAGTTTTACCTAAGCGGGCACTACCAGAGCCCAACTTACTAACTTAGAAAAATATAAAATTTAGTCCCCAACTAGATATTCATATGGAAAATATTTTGAACGATTTAGATCGACCATTTAGACTTTGAAAACGAAGAAACGGCCCATAGCACGGAGTCGATCCGTGCTATGCATAGCACCATAGCCTAACTATATATATATATAAAATGATGTAGCCCTTGAATTTATTGATGATTTTGTGTATCGCTGAATGTTCTGTCAAATATTTTTAATCTTCATTATTAAAGTATTTTATTGAACTGTTTTACTCAATGACGGCAAAAAAAAAATCTCCATAACACAAACATCTCTGGGCTTTTTTTCTTTCATTTTTAGAATCCTTTAATGCTGGAGACAAAACATCTGGATCACATCATGGGGTTCAGTGGATAGTTGAAAGAAATATTTCAGTGTGAAGTGTGAACTGTGAGACTGTGAAGTATCCCCACTGGATAGATATGTATGAGCACAGTGCGGAGAATCTTATCGGCCCCTCGTAGAAAACAATAGAAGTAACGCAAGTAGCACAAACAGGACACATGGAATGAATAAACTAAACCCCTGCCCTTTATGAGAACCCTAAATTCTTTTTTTTTTATGCCAACCCTAAATCCTTATACAGCGATCACTTTGAGAAACACTGGGCCCACCGACACGTGGCCGGGGGAGAAAGAGAGATAGTAACGGGGACTCAGAAAGCGAGGTGTTGGTGTATCGTGAGTGGGCGGCGGGGGGAACACGCGTGCGCCTTTGCGGGTCCCATCCTTTGACATACCTCACTCTTCGCATCACCATGACTTCATCGAGTCTTCTCACCTCCTCCTTGATCGTCTGTGGCCTCCCCCTCCTTCCTCTCCTACATCGTCAGCCGTCAGCAACTCTTTTACCATAGTAACAAATTCTTAAATTATTCGGCGAGATAAAAAATTTATGATTCAGATATAATATGGATATAATTAGGGTATAATTAGTTTCATATAATATAAACAAAATATATATTTTATTCTTAAAATTTTAAAATATATTAAAAACTATAAATTTTAATTAAAATAATATATAATGTGTTATTTATCAAATAATTCATGAATAAAATATTTTTAAACAAAAAATATAATATATTAAACTGATAAATTATTTATGAAACATTCGGCTATAGATAAAAATAAATTATTCGTGAATAATTCGAGCACCTTATTACTATGCTCTCTACTGATCTATTCTTTAGTTATTTATTTACTTATGTGACTTTGATTAAGTATAATTTACTGATACCTACTCTTTTTTTTTCAAAATAAAGAAAACTGATGCTATATAAATATTATAAATATGTAGCTACTTTGATTAAACTTTTAATTTGAGTGCAACTAATAATGAAAAATTAATAAATTTTAAATTGATAGAAAACATGTTAGATATTTAGATACAATTTTTAACCTTTTTCTTGTGTTCGTGATCGGAGTCTTTAGATATTATAACCATGTTTTGGACACTTTGCTCTCTTATTTTTTTAACTTTTGTTTTTAGTTTCATCGTTCTGGTACGTTGGCATGCTATATTGCATATAGAGGTGATAAAATTTATTTCGATTTGATCCGTTTTAATTTTTCAGAAAGTCAAACTAATCTGATTTAATTTGTGTTCAAAAAATTTACAATTCAATTCAAATCAACTTAAAATTCAAATAAGTCCAACATTCAAATTAATATGATCCGATCTGATTTTTTTTAGAAAATCAAATGACTCCATCCAACCCACCCAACATTTGTCACCTCTAATTGGATATTATCATTATATGTTCACAAATGCGAGCGCAATCAGTGAAATTTATTACTCGGCCTGGGTGCTTTCACTTGAGAGTTGAGGCTGCCTCAACCCACAACACACTTGATGCGACATTTTATATATTTTATTTATACACATGCAAGTTGCTAGAAGAAAGAACACACATTGTTCATGCTTTGATTCGCTTAATAATTAGTAGGGGATCAAATATCAATATAGGAAATTGAGAAGAACAAGAGGGTACGCCAAACAGAGCAACTTGGGTGCCTGGCTATAGCTGGGGAGACCAATCTAACGGACCAGAATTTTTGGCGATGAAATGGAACAATACAAGTCAAAAGGTTTACACCTTTTTGTCTAGTGTGTGATTATTCATATGCTAAAAAATATTTTAATATATAAGCCACGGATCATTATCTTATTCTAACCACATGGCATAGCCTAAATGCTTAATTTACCTAAGAACGCAATCCTTGACAAGATGTGAAAATAAATAGGCAATTAGTTTAGATAAACTTAAAGAGTACATGCAAATAACTGTGTAGCTACTATTGTACAATATTCTATGTAATCGGACTATAATCTGATTTAAAATCAAGTAATTAAATTTGCAAGCTTAAAAATCTAAATTCCATTAATAATGAAATATATTATATATACACAAATAAAAATATTAAGTTGAGTGACTACCTAGAACATATTTTTGACAGAAAAATTGATAAGTCAGACTTAAACATGTTATATGCTGAAGTTAGAATAGACACAACTCTACGTCAATGCAAACATACAATTATATATTTATATTATATTATGTACAAAATATCATAAATTATAAACAAAAGAAATACATTAATCCGCCTCATTATCTAATAGTTAGTAATCAAATGCAATACAAATTCAGCAAAAATCACTATTGAAATCACTATAAAACCTTATATGATATAATTGATGATTAAATAACTAATATATATTGTATTATATTTTTATCATATAGGACAAATAGTAATTACTATATAATAATTATTGGGTATGATAAAAATAATTATTTTTATCTGTATGTTTATCCAAAATAATTCTGATCGAATAATATAATGGGGACTAGGGATCTGTATAATGATTTATTTTGACAATTTTAATAATGGCATTCTAAAAAAATAAAAAATAAAATAAAAAAGTTTATAAACATATTTTTTAAGTTAGACGTTGTTAGTGCTTAAAATTTCATATAATTTAGTTATTATTTGATGGTCCATAAAAAACTGTTAAATTATAATCGTTACAATCATATAAAATTTTGATGATATTTTATAGACCCTCAAATAATATCTAAATTGCATAAAATTATACACAATTTTGATTTTATTTGATGGACTATCAAATAATATTTAAATTAAGTAAAATTTGAAACACTATCGATCCATAAGTTAAAAAAATATATCTATAATTTTTTTCTAGTTTAATTGTTATATTATTTTAAAATGCTATTGTCAAGACTGTCAAAACAATCCATTATCAAGGGATCCTCTCCTAATATAATTAATAAGTAATTCCATTCGAAACTCCGTTTTGCTAGTAATCTTAATTTTCATCCAAATCTAACAAAAAAGAAAATAAAATAATAAAAACATTTGATCATGTTACTCCTGTAGTTGTGGTCAGTGACGGAGTTAGAATTTTCGTATAGGATGGCGAGATGTAATTACATTACTAAAGCATTACAATTGATAAATGAAGGAACCAATCAGTGATAGAGGTACATGGATCAAAATGGTCTCAATGGACACCACTCAAATTTATAAATTTCATATATAATTTTTAATAATATAATATATTTATAATAATATTTATTATTTTATTATATATTTAAACCTTTGAAAATTATTTAATATTTTCACTATTGACACCACTATTTTTTTATCAATGAGGAATAAGTAAAAAAAAACATCTACTTTGTAATGAGACAAATTTAACATCCACTTCCATAATTTTTATTTTTATTGATCATATAAAATTTTCTTTTTGACTAAATTAACAGAAAATTTCAATCTTGTAATTTCTTGATTACTTAATGTCTCGTCAAGAAATTAGTGTAATCAATTTAATATAACCACATTAGGAAAGATAAAAAATGATTAATTTTTTTCCATTTAAAAAGTTAACTTATAAGTTTAAATGTAATCATACTTATTTAAAAAATCCGATCACTTTTAATCTTTGTCGAAATTTAATTTGAACTTGACATAATGTTTTAATGTCATGATTTACTGAGTTTTTTTATATTTTTATGATGATTTATAAATTGACTTGACATTTTTGTCTGAAAATATTTATTTTCATCTTTTTTATAGAAAAAAACATAAATATAATAAAGAAGCTTTTTGTAAGGGATCCAGAAATGAATGTCTTTTTCATATACTTATATCGAGAAAAAAAATTAAATATGTTCAATTTAGTAAGAAAAAATTTGAAGGAAAAAAAATTAAATGTTTGAACTTTTTATTGTTTTTAAATAAAAAGAAATTGCAACTCTTTTAGGTATTAATTAGAGATAAATTAATATATATACATTTCTATTTTGGCTCACATGTACTAAACAACTAAAAGTTTAAATTTCACATAAAAAATTAAACCAGTAATTTATAATATACTTTTGCATAAAATTAATTTTCACTATTTATATAAAGTTTTATGTTTTTAATGATATTTTAATAAATATTTTTTAGATAATAACTCTAATATTTTATATTTTTAGATGATTTTTCAAAAATAATAAAATATAGTATTTTATCATATTTTGAAATTAAGATTTTATTAAGCTATTAGATCAATAATTTTGATGTAAAGAAGTTTGAATGATGAATTATTATTATATCTAATAAATATAATATTTTTAATTTAAAATAATAGTTGATGTTAATTTTGACACCACTAACAAAAGATTTTGGATCCACCACTAGAACCAATACATCTCATAAATAAAAATATATGATATAATTTAACATCTATTTATAATTTCCGAGGCATTGAGAGCCGGGCACCTAGTTCCCTTTTCTCCGCCCTGGTTGTGGCCACAGATAACGAAAAATTTACGCAAAAGGTCTGTAAATTTATTTGCACTTGGTGTATGTTAGTAGCTTTTTAGAGGCAACAATTCGGCAGGATCAGATTTTTTTATTTTGATAAATAAAAGAAAAAAAATAAGGAATAGGTAAGAACACTCTAAAGTTGTGCGCTAATGGTCTGAACCAAATTTCAAACTAGATTCTAATTTTTTCTTTTGTTACGTTTGTATATTATATTAAAAATAAAATACGACAGTAGATTATTCCCAAGTATTACAACAATAATTAAAAATAAGTTTTATAAAGTCAAATATAAGCACAATAATATATTATTCTAAAATAGTGTCAAATAAATTAAAATATTACAACAACAATTAAAATTTAATTGTTCTAATAATTATAACAAAAAAACATAAATATGATATCTTCTAATCTAAATTATGTTCTGCTGGAACGAGCTCGACCTCGAGTTGATAGTCTGTTGATACGACCCTCCATTTCATCAATATCCATTGAAATGTGTATCTTCCTTCTCCTTCCTTTGTTGATCTTTGCTGGATCTGTAGATTATTCCCAAGTATTACAACAATAATTAAAAATAAGTTTTATAAAGTCAAATATAAGCACAATAATATATTATTCTAAAATAGTATCAAATAAATTAAAATATTACAACAACAATTAAACTTTAATTGTTCTAATAATTATAACAAAAAAACATAAATATGATATCTTCTAATCTAAATTATGTTCTGCTGGAACGAGCTCGACCTCGAGTTGGTAGTCTGTTGATACGACCCTCCATTTCATCAATATCCATTGAAATGTGTATCTTCCTTCTCCTTCCTTTGTTGATCTTTGCTGGATCTGGTCTGATGATCGGACCATTGTATATTAGTCAATCTCGTTTATTGTCATAACTACACCGATGACCAGATCATGTGTTAATGCAGTACTGAATGCTATAATATGGACTAAAGTATTGAGTGTAATACAGCCTTATGAACGAACAAAGCAAGCAAGTGATCACATGAGATGTCGATCAATTGTGGTTTATGACACCAACAATTACCAATTCTCATCATGAATAATTCAATCTCATATTTCATTTCACACTTTGTCCTTATTATTTGAAATAGAAATTAAAAATTATTGCATAAATTTTGAAGTTAAATAAAAATTATATAAGTATAGAATATTACCGTTTCAATAATTCCATTTTTATTATAAACATCATAGTTGTTGATACCCCAATGTAATGGTATGATATCATAAGTTAACCCCCTTATCACCATGATATTTTATCAGTTTCGTGACCTTTTAGGAGAACTCCAGACCTTGGGCTTCCCAAGCCAATATAATTTCTCGACGTTTATAAAACCACTCAACACATTTAGGGCATGTTCGGCATTTACTGTTCATCATGGGAAAAAAATCAATTCAAAGCTAATTTTTTTCCCACCTTCTACAGTAAAATCAGTTCAAAACCCACACCCATGCCCATTCCCACTGTGCAGCCGAACAGGCCCTTATACAACGTGTTCTTGACGATAGCACATATCGGAAGTTGTCTGATGATCATGAACATATTGTTCAGTGATTCTGAACTGTTGCTTGTCATTATTCCCCACCGATTGAGACCTTCGTCTAGATGTTGTGCCCATCTTTCTTGATACAATCCGGCATCGATAGTTAAGACTAGCCATAAGTAAGGCCATACTGAAATGCATAGACCAAATGCCCATACAACACGATAAAAAATTTTAACACCGAACTTTGTTGAGGGTGGTGTCTCTATGATGTATTTTGTGTCATATGTAAAATTTTGTACGGTTGCTAGCAGAGACGGAAGCAACTCGTATGACCTCTCCCCGACTACCAAAAAGATTTGTAATTGTCATTTCCATTCCCCTTCATAATTTATTATAACTTGGTTGTATTATGAGAAACTTTTGTTTAACTAAACACCTTACTTCTTTGACTATCATATCTAAGTTCTCTCTCAACCGATTCTTAATAATATCTTCTATCATTCTAGAAGTCATCTGACTGTGGTCCACCCTAGTAGCATTGCCAAAATAAGAGTGCTTGGGCGGATTTGTTATGATCTCCTAAATATCTGTTATGTTGGGTGTAGCATATCTGCTCAATGGACAGTTAGAATTTTTATATTTCATCACTAACTATGATTTGCTGCTATTTGTTACCTCCAATTTTATATTCCGTTGAACATGAAAATCAGTGATTTTCAATTTCAAATCAGATTTTATACCGAACTGCTGATTGACACCAAATTATTCATCAATTCTAGGTGGTTTGTGAAAATAAGGGTCGTCTGCATACGACATTGGCGTATTATTAGCAAATTATGCACACGGGTGCTTAATTTCCCGATTAATGAAAGGAACAAATATTTGCCACTCTTTAACTATTTCTTCGATATTTATTGCATCCTCAATTTCATCCATATTTATATATGTTGTATCATGGATGTCATCCCCTTCGACATCCATGTGTCACTCTTCTTCTTCCTCATCCTCATCCATATCCATATTTTATACCGGAACACGAGATGGTGACTGCTCCCGAGCTCGAGAGTGGGTTCTTTCCTCAGCCATGACTGAGTTACTACTTTCAAGAATACTAATCGAATTATAGTAATTAGACATGAATATTGGTTCAGATTCAACTACTTGCTTCAGTATTTTATACCCGGGTATTTTGTACAGAGCTGTTGTTTTAATCTTTCCCAAATTTCTTCAGAAATAACCCTAAATAAACTATAAAAAAAATCACCCGAACCTGCTAGGACAATGTTGATCCGTACACTTATGCTGATGTTGAATTGGCTAGGGAGCAGCTCCAAACCAGTATGAATATGCCTCTTCAAGTCACAAAGATTGATTGTCTCGTTGGCAGAAAATGTGCACGTGACACGAATATCATAACTCACGCCGATTAAAGTATTCAGGATCTGATCTCCGTGATATACATTGATCAACAATATTTTCGTCTCTACAATATGAACGATAAACCCTACTGTTAGTGTATTTTAATTTTACCGCAAAAATTAATAGTCCAAATAAAAAATAAAATTATAATATTGATGAGAAGAGAGTGGTGAATATGAATCGACTCTGGATCTGTCGAAAAATACACTTTCAGTTGGAAGCTCTTACAACAATAATAATGATGATTTTGAAGAAATAACTGGCTGGAGGAAGATGAAGGAGAAATGTGCTGGGTGTATGGCATTATATACATAAAATAGGTGAGGTCGAGGTTAAAACTCGGTCCTAGGTGACTGAATCAAGTTTTAAATTCGGCCCAACTTCATGTTACTTTTAAATACACACAAACGTAAAAAAAAATTGAGACTGAGTTTGAAACTCGATCCAGGCACTTGAGACCGAGTTTCAAACTCGGTTCAGACCATTAGCGCATAATTTCGGAGTGTTCTTATAAATTCCCTATTTTTATTTTATTTTATTTATCAAATCAAAAAAATGTGCGGCAGGATGTCCCCTATAAACTTATCTATGTACTTTTTGACTAGTAGGTTAATGGATATATACTTTTGTATAAAATATGGCTGAGAAACACACCATGAGAAAAGATGCCTACACTGTAAAAAAAAATTAAGTTACAGAGGATCCGGTCAGGGTGGCGATGGGTCAAAATTAGGTCCAAGTGGTCAATGGATCGAGAAGGTAGGCGAGTGCAGCGTCAAATTAGAAAAAATAAAATCAACAATTCATTCCCTCTGGATTAGGCTGCTGTCTCAATTAGGTCCTTTTTATTTTAAAGGAGGTCAATGGTCATCTTGGATTAATAAACTACATGTTTTACTAAATGGCAGCCATTCTTTGCTTGCATTTTTTGGAGGGTCAATTTTGGCACTCGGCTTATATCAAGTATCCTGGCGGAACTAGGAATAAACGATAGGGGTACCGGGCAAAGAAAAGAGTGTGCCCGATCAAAAGAAGTTTTATTTTTTCTGCATAAAGAAAAAATAATTTTAATTTTTAGTGGGCCAAGATGATGTCTAAGGGCTGGTTGGCATCCATCTTGATTTTGTTCCTGTTAAGTGTTATGATATTTTTCTGAAAAAAAAAATTGAATTTTAAAATGAGCCAGTTTATACAAAAGTTTTTTCAAATGCTAAAACTCTGTTATGATGGATGACATACTTAATTATGTGAAAAATCTGAAATTTATAATATATGCTTTATACAAAACCCACTTTTAAATAATGATAAAAAATAAGAATACAGTTATGAATTGTTTAATCAAGATTAAACAGGTAGACAAAGTAAATCAATCAGTTAGCAATGATTTGTATTTTTTTTTCAAGATGAATCTCATTAATTTGAATTTTTTTATGTTGTCGAAATGCCCGCACACATGCACGGCCTCATCTTTCGGATCATCGTCCTATTTATATTATCATGATTCAAAGTTAGAGTTTCACTTGGCAAATAAGTTTGATGTATACACCACATAAAAAGATAGAATACACTAATGACTCATCATGAACTCAAAAGTCATGCATGCGTGCTTAGGGCTTGCGGCATATTCCGTTTTATTCTTTGTTTATAAAATATATTAATTTCTCAATCCAACGTGCATAATCCAATTTAGTTGGTTAGTTCAAAATTTTGGTTTGGGAGTTCGTATTTAAGCTGAATGATTTGGTTCCATTCATTTTTTATTCATATTCTACTTTTTTATGTATATTTAAAAATTTGACAGTTCTAATATTATAATTTTTACTTCTAGAAAGATCATAAATTAATTTCATTATTAATTTGTATTTTAAAATTTGAAACTGAAATGTCATATAGCGCCCATATATCTTGTTAATTTTTAGTACACCATCCAAATAAAATTTATAATAGATTGATTTAATATGAATTTCATACAATTTTATATGTAGAAATCACTATAGCATAAATAACTTTAGACAACATCTATTTAACAACATTTGTATGCTAATTTTGTTGTTAAAAAAATTCAATGTCATTATTGAAATATTAAAAAAATTCTTTTTCAATAATTTTTAATAAAAAATATTGCTAAAATCGAGACCCAGAACACACATTTAGAAACGGTTCTTTACCAAAAACTTTGCTAAATAACACCTTTAACAATGGATTTGGGCTCATAACCGTTGTTAAAGGTTGTATTTACCAATGACTTTGGTAAGAAATCATTGCTAAATGGTTGTAACTTTTGGCTCTGACAAAATTGCATCAACCAATTGAATTTCATTTTTTGCTCCCACGATTGCTATATTTTTTAATTTAATCGATCATTTATCCCGATCCGACTATCTAAAAATCAAAATTGAAAAACTGAAATTCAATTGGTTGATACAATTCTGTCAGAGCCAACTCTAAACGGTCATAAAAATCGATATCCGACTATCTCAACTTCAAACGGTCATAACTTTTGATAGAAACTCTGATTGAGGCATTCTATATGGCCATATAAAGCTTATGATGAGATCTACATAGTTAACTACTTACACCATTATGATGATTTTTAGAAAAAAAATCTCATCTTGACCCTAAAAAACATGATTGTAGTTTTTAGTTTTGTTTTTTTTTATCTATGAAATTATATAGATTCTTATATTATTGAGTGAGCAAGATGTATTATTGCGTAAATATATTTTTTATTAAATATATTTTTTTCATATTAATTATTGAATGAATAATACATCATAATGTTTATTCTTACATATCAATCCGTCATTATTTCATATTATTATGTATAGTCCGTTCTTAGCTAAAATAATAAAGAAAATTCAAATTTGATTTTTTTAAAATTGACCTTTAGCAACACAGAACCGTTGCTAAAGATCATTTTTTTTAAAAAATTCGAACACATGTGATTTGACGATGATTATTTAGAAGATTTTCTAAATCTCCTTTAATAACGGTTCAAAAACTATTATTAAACTTGATCAACAACTGTTGCAAAATATGTTGTAAAATATGTTGTAGTGAATGAGTAAATTTTGTCGCAGAAGTAAACCGATTCCACTGCATTAATTTGATATTTGAACTTAATATTTAAAATATTTAAAAAAATTGTGAAATTAAATCTTCTTCAGGACTGCGACTTCTTTGGTTCCCTTGTATTTTATTATGGATCAGTGCCATCATGTCTGTTTGGAATTCCTTGCAGTTTTTCTTTAACCCAAACAAAAATTTCCTCTGCTCTATATAAACCGTCATGATTTTCACAAATCGTGACAAGATGGATATTTCAACGGGCCAGAGCAGATTGCAAGTGCATGATGTCTATTCTGCGTTGCTGCATTCACATTTACTTTAGTTTAATTTCTTTATGAAAATAATGAACAATCAATACTAGATTTTTATAATATTAGATGATAGATCTAATCTGGTAATTGAAGCTACAGGTCTAAATACAGGGTAAGGATAAAGTATACCTCCAAAACATTCTTTTCAGCCTACTGAGATTAATGCAGTGACAAATGTCAAACCGGATTTTGTAATCAGGGTTTACGCTAATCCTGCTGATTCACTCTCTTTCAACGGTTTTTATATAAACCGAAGCGACACCACACACCTCTTCTCCTTTCCTTATTCCATCCACGCTTATCCCACCAACCTCACTCCACTAGAAACAAAATCCAACCACAAATCGATCGGAGCAGTACAGAAAGAGAGAGAGAGAGAGAGAGTGAGAGAGAGGGGGGAGAAGAACCTAAGCCATGGGAGAAGAGATGATCCAAACTGGTGTTTGTGCTGCTGCCGCCGCTACCGGTTGGTGGAACTCCATGAAAGCCAGTGTTGGTTTTGAAGGTCATGTCATGCCGTCTCCGGTGACATGCTCTGCGTTAGATAATATGTCCCCCACAGGTGGATTTACTTGGCAAGCTATGACCAGTGATTTGGCAATGGAAACAAAATCGAGATCGTCTATCGAGTCTCCTGGATCGGCCTCAAATAGCTCGGTAACGTACATGCAAGATTGCACTCATCAAGCACAGATCATGCAAGATCAAGCCTTCACCTCACCAGTTATGATGGCTTCAACTCCACAGTTAATGGGTTTCGATTTATCTGCTCCTGTACCGGATTGGAACCGGCCGCTTGTGTAAGCGCTGTTAATTCCTATACTTGTTCGCTCATATCATATGTTAACTAATTTACTTAATTTTTGTTCATGAAGATCCGGTTATCTCATGTCGCAAGTGCAATTTTGTTGAACAGGAGCAGCAATACAAGTGCACAGAATGAAGTCAGCTATTCAACTATGTATCAAGAAGATATAAACATGAAACCCTACTTTGTTCATCCAAATAACATGGGTGGTGACAATAACACCACTTTAAATCACGGACTAATGCTACAAGAACAAACTAATCAATTTATCCCCGAATCAAGGGGTTCGGGATTGAGCCTGCCATCGTCGCTCGAATTCCCATCCAGCGTGCTCCGTAGTCTCCTCGTTCCATCTGTTGAACCTCTTCATGCATTTCATCAAAACAGCTCGATTGGTATTCCAACTAATGACGGAGAAGGACCAAACAGGTGGCTAGAAAGTTCGATGAACTCGAATATTAACGCGACATATTTCGACAAGGTTTCTTCTATGAGGCATCCTCTTCAGTTTACTAATGAGTCTCCATTTTGGAACCCCTCAGGCGTCATGTCTAATCCTTCCAATGTGGGGACTTCAATTTTTAATGGAAACAATGCAGCACCGAAGGTACGGCCCGAGTATTAATTGAAAAGATTGTTGCATCATTTATAGTTGCAAATGCATGCTATTGTTTTTCATTTTGCTTGCTTGTGATACTTGTTAATTAATTGAAGGACCTTTTGTCAAGGGCTAACTGTCATGATAACATGTGTTAACTTTCTTTGCTTCTCCAGACCGCAATGGAAGGTGTAGGACAATCAAGTTCAATGATTAAAAGAAAGACAGAGAACAATTCAACACTAAAGAAACCTAGAATGGATACACCATCTCCATTGCCAACTTTCAAGGCATGAAATTCAATTATGCCCTCCCTTTTTCTTTTTGTCCAGCTAATTAATTATTCTTCCCCTTTCTTGTTCTTGGGTGAATTTGGGAACTAAAAACATGTTATTAATGGCATATTGATCTGCAATATATAACATATGTGCAGGTGAGGAAAGAGAAACTAGGCGACAGAATCACAGCACTCCAGCAACTGGTCGCTCCTTTTGGAAAGGTGAAGAAAGCTTTTGATTACATCTCCACTACCTGTTGAATATATTTTATCCATGGGTACTCTTACAAAAAGCTTTCCTCCTTTCGGCATTGCTTCAGGACTAAATCATGCTATACTTCTCTCTCTTTTTCTTTCTTTAACAGACTGATACAGCATCGGTTCTTCATGAAACTATTGAGTACATCAAGTTCCTTCATGATCAAGTTGGTGTAAGTGTACCCACCCCTGCCCTCTCTCTCTCTCTCTCTCTCTCTCTCTCTCTCTCTCTCTCTCTCCCTCTAGATACAGTCATGACACTGCGCATACTGTCATTACATTAGTTATTTATGAAATTTATGTGTTTTGCAATTTTTCTGGAACACATTTTAAATTCAAACAACTTTAAATTTATCTAGCTAGCTAGTACAGATTATATTGTTGATTTGTTATCAAAGATTAAGAGTACCCGAATATATTTTTATATTTGGCTAATTTCTTACATATATGTTTGCTTTTGATAGGTGCTCAGTGCTCCATATTTGAAAAATGGCCATCAAATGCAACAAATAAAGGTGACACACATATATTTTCTTTATTTAACTTTCTTAATTATTTCTGAAGACATTGGTGACTGATGAAAACATGCACTTGATTAACTTCCAGTGTTCTCAGAATTAACTTAGTTTATATTCTCTGTGTTATGTTTTTTTTTCTGGAAAACATAGAATCTGGAAAATTCAAAAGAAAATGAAGGAGCGAAGAGAGACCTGATAAGTCGAGGACTGTGTCTCGTACCAATGTCTAGCACATTTGCCGTGGCAAGTGACGTGCCAGTTGATATTTGGGCTCCTGTCTTTGGTGCAAACTTTAGGTAGAGTAGAATTAATTATACTCTGTTAAGGGGTCATGAAATCTTTTACAAGTAGTTGATGAATTTGAATGAGGTAGAAGGAGGAGATACCACTTCATTAATTAAATACACAAAAATAGTGCTTTAATCATAATACACTTATGATTAGCAGGAAGAATTTGATTATGTTTGAGGATTAGTTTATTAATTAACTAAGGACATGACTATAGGGCCTAAAACATGTTGTATTTGTAGAAGTGTTAATTTGTACCATTAAGGAGTGGTATTACCTTCTTCTTTTCTCATTCATTTAGTTTCTCATATGTGTAAGTTGATGAATTTATATGACATTTCAGTTTTTTATACATATACTCTAGAATCTTTTGCACCTCATATGTGTAAGTTGATGAATTTATATGACATTTCAGTTTTTTATACATATACTCTAGAATCTTTTGCACCGATTCAATGGCTAAGACATTATATTCTGTGTCGAAGTAATATGTTATAATTCGGTGTCTGCGCTGAAAATTATTTAGAATTCTTACCTTATGTCATACTAAAAAAGGAGAGTTTGTATGTATATATATATATATATATATATATATATATATATATATATATATATAGTTAATATACTCAGTACTCTGCATTATAGGGTGCACCTAATTTACAACACCCCCCCCCCCCCCCCCCCGAACCAACACACACACACAGACATATTTGTAGAAGATAACCTAAAATAATATTTTAAAAATATTATGCAGTATATTCTTGAGTCTTTGCTTTCGGAAATATTGAAATGGAACTGAGAATTTTCCCTTCATACTATTGATTAAAAAAAAGTATGATTTGATGCTTATCATTTACTATTCCGATCCAAACTTGTCAGAGAAAAAAAATTGCAGTTGTAATTGTAATCTTTATATATCACATTTAATAAATTAATCTATTTTGTTTAAATTTGAAATATCCTTCACTACTAGAATTTGAGTTATTACCGTGGTTAGTTGATATTTTTTCCGTGATAAATCTGGGTTCTACGGAAATAAGGAGACTGACGCGTGACGCTTATCATTTCTGTAGACAAGTCCACGGAAAAAAATTACACGGAAATAAAATCTACGGAATATAGTCTACCTTTTCACGGAAATACTTCAGAACTCTCTATTTCACGGAAATAAGTACAGTCTTTCACAGAAATACTCTACTCTGTCACACCCATTCTTTTCCGATTCATTTTCCCGCCTCTTTCATTTTCAGCCATAACAATTCATTTCTTTAACCTAAATAAAATTTCAATCTCCGCCAAAAAATTTGGAGATACGCCTGTTTTACTCCAATCCTTTTTAAGGATCGATTGGATCCCTGATTTTTTAGTTAACCCAAAATTTGGAGATGTCGTCTCTTTCATCGTCCTCTCCTCACCTCCTCTGTTCTCTAACCAAAACCAAACCTTCCACCTTCTTCGTCCTCTTCCTCTCCCTTTCTCAAGAACACGAAACAATCCAACTCTTTCTCGTCGAACGGTCGATACTTCGCCGCTCTCTCTCCCGAATTAATCTTAAAGGTGCGAGCTTTGTTTTTTTTCCACAATTCATTTCAAATTTATGCTTAATTTGACTGTAATTTTCTGAAATTTGTTTAATATTCTTTAATTTTTAGGTATGGGATACGAGCTCTGGAGAAATCGCGGCTTATTGGAAGGATCCCGACTCAGTTGCCGTCTACTCTTGCATTGCGTGCTCTAATGGAAGAAAGAAGGTATTTGTGATGATATTTTCTTCTCTCAGTAAAATTTTGATGAATCTCAATTATAATTCAAAGATTAACTTCTTTTCAAGGTAAGAAGAAAAATGTTTTCCTGGTTGCTTTGGGTACTGCTATTAGAGATGTCAAATTCTTAATTACAAACCATTTTTTATGATAATGATTTATTCATTAATTTTATCTTGTTAAAGTCATCAAAGTCTTAATTCTATCTATATTGGGCATCTATATTGGCATTACTACAGAACTTCAATATTTCTTACAGAATTATTGACATTACTCACATAAATATTGACATTACTCACAGAAATAATGACTCTAATTTTATTTTTACAGTTGGTGTCATATTTGTTCTTCTAATAGAAGAAATAAATCAGGTAATTAATATTTATTGACTTTTCTATCTCTATCTTGTTACAACTCTAATTTTTCTTCCTTGTCCAAATCAAACATGTAGAAACCTATTCTGTTTTCTTAAATTTGATATTAGGAGGTACTGCTTTGTTAGGAGTTCAACATCCTACTTTTCAGGTAACAAAGACTGAATTTAAGATAATTATTGGGAGGTACTGGTTTGTTGATAACATACTAATTTATATTACTAATTTCACTCATAGGATCATCATGGTCCCATTCTTCAGTCATTTCAAAGAGCTATGATGATGCATGTAGCTTTAACTCAGGTGAATTTTCAGCTTTCTATAGTGAGAATTATGTGCAGACAAATAAGGTTTTGATGTTTCATAATACTAATTTTTATTGTTCATTGTATGTTGTGCTTGTAGGGTCATAGTCTCATTTTTCAGCCAACTCAAGGACATCATATGCTTTTCAATTATAACAATATAGTAGTTGATATAAGGGTTTATATTTTGGCAGTTTAATACCTGTATTTTCTGATTTGATGTACTTTCAATTGATGTTTTTATATGCTACGTTATTTTTCTGAAGTTATTTTCAATGCTTGATTATTTTAATTTGTCATCAATTGACAATTGGCAAATAAAATAATTCACGTTACTGACAGCAATAATCAAAAGTTACTGAACAATGTAGTGTTACTGAACAAATAATGTGGTGTTACTGCCAGAAATAATGTGTTTTTACTGACAGAAATAATGAGTTCACCTATTGTAATTTTTCTTAAAATCTGCGTAAATTAATTAATAATAGAAAAATAATAATGTGGATGAATAAAATTATTTCGTGACTTGTTAAAGTTATTTCCGTGGAAGTAAGAACCATGAGACGTGAAACTATTTTCGTAGAATCATTTTCATGCTTAATTCCTCGGAAAAGGATTATCTCCGTGGTATTCTACAGAAATAATATTTGTTCTGACGATGAAAGTATCGTGGAAGTCTTTCCGTGGGTAATTCACGGAAATGACGTTTTTTCCGTGATTGAGTCCACGGAATAAGCGTTTTTCCTTCCACGGTAATAACAACAATTCTAGTAGTGCTTGTGATCCTAGGAAAACCATGCATTAAAGCTAACTGGTGAAATATTAAAGACGTTGAAGAATCTTTCTTTTAAAAAATGAACAATATATATATATATATATAGAGTGGAGATACCGTGAGCTTGAACTCACGGAGGCCTTCCGTGAGCTTAACTCAAAAAACATATCAAATCATTTCAAAATTTTAATTTATCATTCTCATTAAATTCTTTATATGAAAATCTCATGGGATGCAAAAATTTGGAGCGTTTTGAGCTTTTTAAGTTGTGGTTTTTATTTGAAAATCAGCTCTAAAAATAATAATAATATATTCAATACTTGAACATCATTTTTAAAAATTAAAAACGGTGACTTAAAAAGCTCAAAACACTCCAAATTTTTGCATCCCACAAAATTTTTATATAAAGAATTTAATAAGAATGATAAATTTAAATTTCGAGATGATTTAATATATTTTTTGAGTTAAGCTCACGGAAGGCCTCCGTGAGCTTAAGCTCACGGTATCTCCACTCTCTCTCTCTCTATATATATATATATATATAGAGTGGAGATACCGTGAGCTTAAGCTCACGGAGGCCTTCCGTGAGCTTAACTCAAAAAACATATTAAATCATCTCGAAAGTTTAATTTATCATTCTCATTAAATTTTTTATATAAAAATCTTGTGGGATGCAAAAATTTGGAGTGTTTTGAGTTTTTTAAGTCACCGTTTTTAATTTTTTAAAATGATGTTCAAGTATTGAATATATTATTATTATTTTTAGAGCTGATTTTCAAAAATTAAAAACCACAACTTAAAAAACTCAAAACGCTCCAAATTTTTGCATCCCATGAGATTTTCATAAAAAGAATTTAATGAGAATGATAAATTAGAATTTCGAAATGATTTGATATGTTTTTTGAGTTAAGCTCACGGAAGGCCTCCGTGAGCTTAAGCTCACGGTATCTCCACTCTATATATATATATATATATGCGTTGTTACGTGGATAATACAAGGTAGTTTGTGGTTTTGTTCTAAACATATGTACACAGGAAAAAAAACAAATTAGTGTTACGTGTATTATGGAAGAGATGGAATGAAAAATGGATGTATCATGACAAAGCAAGTGTCAATTGACGCCTACTTAGTCTTAATGCAAATCATAACATTAGCAATTCGGATGAAGATCAATGTACGTATGTTATATAACATTACTCTATGTACGCTTTTTGTAATTTAATTAACATTGTTGCACAACCTGCATAAAATCTTCATTAATTTCCACTAACTTGTCGTCTTATCTAACATGTACAAGATGATTTTTACAAAGCCAACTTAGCTTTTATTGGACGATGTGACGTCATGCATGAATCATGATGTATAACATCATATATATATATATATATATATATATATATATATATATATATATATATATATATATATATAGTCCGACTATGGTGCTTTGCAAAGCACAGATGCATTGTGTACTTTGCGCTCTATTTTTAATTTTAAGTCAGAAATAATCGATCCAAACCGTTCAATCTAATCTTTATATCAAAATTTATTAGTAAACCAAATTTTATATTTTTTAGAATTTTTTTACTATTTTTTCTATTGAAGAAAAAATGACTTGATCTGAGAATTCTGATTCATCCAAAAATGACGGTTTCCCTCCTAACAAAAAAATAGCAAATGAATTTCAAAAAATATAAATTTTAGTTTACTAATAGATTTTGATATAGAGATTAGATTAAACGGTTTGGATCGATCATTTCTGACTTAAAATTAATAATAAAGCGCAAAACACATAACGCTTTCTTGTCTTTGCAAGCACCATAGCCTAATTATATATATATATATATATATATATATATATATATATATATGCAATTATAATATTTGTTATAATGTATGTGCTACACATTTTGATATAAGTTGTTGCATGAACCAACTGTTCTCGCCTTCGTGGCAATATTGGGAGTGAAACTGTCTCATTTAGTAGCTTCAGTCGGAAAAGATAATATATTCTAATTCTATTTCTCATTATCTAATAATTGGTTGGCGTCCTTTACTCTAACATAGCGTGCATGTACCCTACTAAGACACCACAAGCTGGACGAAAAGCGTGCGTCAACTAAATGTCAACATGATTAGATCAACACGTGCAAAAGAATCAAAATTGACAGCCCTAGCCCAATTAATTTTGGGCCACAATGGAGCAAATTAATTTAACTTACAATACAAACTACTACTGACCGATGCAAGGTTAGCTCTATTAGTTTTGTTGGATAAGGCCCAAAGAACAAGCAACCTCTGCCTAGCTCCCTTTATGATGTCGTTGAACAAGAAATAGAAAACTCCTCTACATGGTAACAACAAGTCAAGAAAATCTCTGCTTAGAAATTTAATTTCTGGCAAAACAGGCAATCTGAGATCCAATGCAAAATAGTGTCAGCATTAGCGGCCTTCAAGGTCGGTAACAGTGACCTCGTCTGTAGTGGGTAATAATTCCCATAATACTTGGGCCTGAACAGAGCGGATTCTGCTACAAAAGACGAGCGTCTTAGGCCGGGGCAATGCTGGAATTTCACTCGACAGCATGTTCAAAACAGAGTTCATAAGAGGCCTGTCGTCGGGGCATTCCTGGACACAGAGCAGGCCCACTTGTATGTACCGCAAGAGATCTTGTTCTGGGCATGGCCCACTGACAGTCCTGTCCAGAAGTTGTAGAGTGTTGCCTCTTTCCCAGAGTCGCCAAGCCTGAAAGTTGGTATTGTGAAACACAAGTAATACTAAAATTAATGGCTTCTTAACAAATCAGTATTCTTTTATTTAATTTAAATTCGGTTTGTTCTGGGTAGTCAAAGAGAAGATTACAAATTTATATCAGAAAAAAGAAATAGGGAAGAGAGGAGTGCAAAATTCCATTTACTTCTGGTACTCTTACCTCTGCTAAAAGAACCATGTTCCCATTATTTCTTTTGCCACTCAGTATCTCCAGCAAAAGTACCCCAAAGCTGTACACATCAGACTTGACTGATATCGTGCCGTTCATTGCATACTCAGGAGACATGTAACCGCTGCATTAGTTATCATGATAATATACAATTCATTAAGCAGAAAATCAGTAATGACAATGTAAGCTCAATTTTCTTTTGTTGAAAATTAGGGAAAGAAAAGGCTCATACAGCGTCCCGACTACTATCTGTGTAGCTATTTCCTTCTGGTCACGACTGAATAACCTTGCGGTACCAAAATCAGATATCTTGGGGACCATCTCTTTGTCTAATAGTATGTTTGCAGCTTTGAGGTCCCTGTGAATTATATTGAATCTTGAATCCTGATGGAGGTACAAAATTCCTCGGGCAATTCCTTGAATAATCTCCAATCTTTTTCCCCAACAAAAGAGAGGCCGCCTTCTCTCATCTATAAAGAAATATTGGAGAATCAATACTTCACCACTTCTTAAAAGTATTCAACAGGAATCTGTTTTGTTAATTTGAATTGAGCATTCCTACCAGAAATTGTTTTTAAACCTTGATGAACTAATTCATTATGCTGGGCCCCAAAAAGTATTGAAATAAAATGTGGATAACCCCAAAATTAATCTATAAATATCTTGGTTTTTAACAGTATAATCATGATGTAGGCATTGGCGCTCACCAAAAATAAAGCAGTCTAAGCTTTTGTTGCTCATGTACTCATAAACAAGCATCCACTCATTGGCTTGAATACAACACCCGAGGAGGCGAACAAGGTTGCGGTGCTGCAACTTGGCAATCAGTAAGACCTCATTCATGAAAGACTCATCTGGTCTTTGTGATGGTTGCTTTGACCTCTTTACTGCTATTTCTTGTCCATCTGGCAATTTACCCTGATAATTACCAAAATTATACATTCAAACAAGTTAAATCTGGCTATTTTTCCAACTACTTCAAAAGAAAATAAAAAAATAGCTATCTGTATTTTATGCCAATTTTCTTGGAGAATAATACTTTTGTCAGAAAAAAGGTTATTTACCTTGTAAACGCTTCCAAAGCCTCCTTGTCCAATTTGGTTAATAGTGGAGAAATTATTTGTAGACAGCATGACTGTTTCCATGTCAAATAGAGGCAGTTCGGAATCTTTTAAGCTACTGCTATCACTGAAGTTATAACTGTTACCACTGACTACACAAGGTAAGTAGTTAGATTAATTGACTGTTCACTTCTTTCTTCTTCATGATTTCAGATTGATCATGACATTTTTGGATGTAATTTACCTTTACCTTTATCGCTTGTCTTCTTCTTCCAAATGAAAACACCAAGTGAGAACAGAGTGGCAGCAAAAGCTGCAACCACTACTGATATGATGGTAACTAGATGTGTCTTGCTTTTGGTTGCATCTGTTATAATATTTCATTTCAACACTTCAATTCAAATTAGTAGATCATATTTGAACTAACATCATGACTGACTCATGACTAATATGATATTGTTGCTAACGTCTAATAAAGATTTGTATTTGCAAATAGAATGTGAGAAAGACAAATGCTTATGTTTTGTAGGATTTATCAATGCCTCAATTTTTGTGCTATTGGAGAGAAAGTAGTGACTGAATACCCCATGACTTTATGGCTCACCTACACTTATACTCTTCATGCTAATTTAAATTAAAATTTTATATCATTTCAAAAGATGGAAGTAAAACTTCGTGGTTTCTTACTATTGATTACCATTTGTTTTCTACTTAAAATTCAGTTTGTCAATTTATGTTTGGTATAAATTGACAAAACATTAGTCATATATATACTACAAAACATTAGTCATATATATACTATGTCATCAATTCTTATCCTTTAGTGGAAGAAAATGTTTTGCTGATCTGCCAACAATGGAGAGCATAGGCCCAACAACTCCCCCTATCCGACAACCACCCTTACAAACAAATAATTTAAAATTCAATTACCATTTTAAACTTTACATCACCAATTAGGTTAGCAGTTTCAATTTACTGTGTTTTCTACTTTTCTAGTTTTCTACAGTCTTTTTCTTCTTTTACTACATAATCTGTTTTCAGGATAAATAATAAAATTTTCAGAATAACAGACTGTTTAGTAAAGTTTGACAACTACCTGATTTCGATTTCGTGTTCTTTTTTACAATAATCTGTCTTTCAAGCTTACTATATTAGAGGATTCTAGAAAGAGGAGAAAATTAGGCAATTGAAAATCAACTTATAGTCCATACTCAATTTGACTTTTGCACATGAAAGAAAACAAATTATTTTATGCCTTGTTTTGACTAAAAACGAAGATAAATACTACTGGAATCTTTTTCCAAAATATTAGAAAGCAACATTCTAAAATTGTAAGAAAAATTGAGGAGCTGAACTATGAAAAATTGAAAAGCAAAGATTAAGAAAAAAAAAATACCTATGTCGGACCGTGCAACTCTAATGTACAAATCCTGACCACCATCAATAAACCTTGTATCAATCAACTCATTCACCCAAATGATACAACCACTGCCTCCGTTTCTGATATCTGCCCCCGAATAAGCCACACATGAACAATTTGCTAGACACTTCTCTCTGCACTTATTGAGATCTATAGTCATATCAACAGTAGCATTATGTGTTGCAGGTAACTTAACACCTTGAACAAAATTAAATCCATCACCCCCGCTTGCACAGGCTAATCCAGTCATCCTCACACACCCTTGGCTTGTGTCTCGCATGTACCACCCGCTAGATGACCTTGGCTCAAAGCCATGGAAACAGCTGCAAACCATTGCATCGTTTGCATTACACACGCCAAACACACCGCATTTTGAGTAATAGTCGCATTGATCTCTTGGGCCAGACCAGAATTCTCTCCATGAACCTGCATTCTGGTCCCACACCAGGCGTTGCATATTTCCTGTCTCATTTAACATAACCCGAGATAGAATAGAAGCCTTTTTGTTAAGGAACCCATAAGAGATTTCGTCCTGATTATTTGTAAAACTGAAACCGAACATGTCTTGGAAGGTGGTCATTTCTGGTATACCACTAAACCGTAATCCATTCCATGGTCCAGTCCGGTACCGCCTCTTTTTGGTACCATCCCACATAAAAAGTTCAGGGGAACCATTTGTGTCTATAATATAGTGGTATTCACCAATTGCTGGGTCGTCAGATGAACGCCAGGAGGAGAGCGACCACTCATGGCCGGTTTTTAAATTCTTACCGACTCTCATACCAGGTAAAAAGGTGTTTGTGGGCCAATCAAAGCTTTGCCATAAAAGAACATTTGTTTCTAAGTCTCTCAACACTAGATTTCCTGTTTCAAGGAGTTGTACAAATGTGGTGTTAGTTGTATAAGTGGAGTTAGAAGACCACATAACACTGCCACTAGAATTATCTACAAGTATTAAATTTCCAGTGTTAGAGATTGAAAGAATTCCCGAGCTGTTCGTAAGAGGAGAATCCCGGTTTGCAACCCATATAATTGCTTGTTGTGAGACGTTGAACCAAATACCGAGATAATAATGTCTGGTCAATGTACCGGTTGTGAAGAAACCAAGCACAAAGGTGCCATCAGCTGACTCGAGCTTCTCTCTATCTGTTATATTTTGATGTTGCTTAAATAAATCAACCGCCAAACTCAAGTTTAAGTGAAGGATCAAAAGTAAGAACAAGAGAACTTTCCTCATAAGTGTGATACCAAATTTGGTGGAGAGTCGTTTGAAATATATGCAAAGAGCTGTGAGTAGAATTGGTAATCAGTGTTTTGTATATACTAAGCTCAGATGAAGCCAAGGCACAGTTGATTATGTCAAAGGTCGACTTTCTTCGTAGAATTCCAAAATATCCGCCAATTCTAGCTGATAGGATAGGATGGGTTGGTAACTTTGTTTGATGCTTTATTGTAAGTTAGATATTTATCAGATTAATATTTATTGCCTTTGTCGTACTTGACTTAGTTTGCATGTTTTCCTAATAATTGTGAACCATATTTTGGTCTTTAGTCTAATAGTCGAGAATTTAGTTAGCAGGGAAATTACTAGGCGAGTTCAGATAAGAATATTCTTGTCACTTCTTCACATTTGACAATTCGAATTGAAAATGTAGGTGCTAGAAATTTAGTGTAGAATTTATCAACCTAGAAAGTTCACTTTTGTCCAGAAACTACATTTCTTTGCGATAATAGATGTCACTTAAGGCTAGAATCTATTTATTAGGTTGAGTTGAGGCAGATTGAAGCATGCTGATCAGGCTGCTTTTTTGGGACAACGGAGTAGTTAGTGAAGAGAAGAAATGAATATGTAGTGAGCAAAGGAGTTGAGTTAGATTTACGGTCGTTTGCATTCTTCAATTGCAAACTAATTAAAGACTCATCAATTAAGGTTTTATTCAACGGTTTTTTTATTTGAAAAATTTATTAATATATTTAATTTACAAAAAAAAACTAAGTTTTTTTGTAGGAAAAAAAATAAAAATTGATCCCATGAGGATTAGATGCAAAAATAAGAAAAATAAAAAGATAATTGAAGATTAAATTGAAATAAACTTAAAACTTTCATTCTAAAGCAATTTTTTAAAGAAGTGCTGGAATATCTTTGGAGATGCCTGAGAAGATTCGTGCACAATGCTCTCACCATATAAGAATCTGTTGAGGTTTAGAATATATATATAGAGTGGAGATACCGTGAGCTTAAGCTCACGGAGGCCTTCTATGAGCTTAACTCAAAAAACATATTAAATCATCTCGAAATTTTAATTTATCATTCTTATTAAATTCTTTATATAAAAATCTCATGGGATGCAAAAATTTGGAGTGTTTTGAGCTTTTTAAGTCACCGTTTTTAATTTTTTAAAATGATGTTCAAGTATTGAATATATTATTATTATTTTTAGAGCTGATTTTTAAAAATTAAAAACCACAACTTAAAAAGCTCAAAACGCTCCAAATTTCTTCATCCCATGAGATTTTCATATAAAGAATTTAATGAGAATGATAAATTAAAATTTCGAAATAATTTGATATATTTTTTGAGTTAAGCTCACGGAAGGCCTCCGTGAGCTTAAGCTCATGGTATCTCTACTCTATATATATATATATATATATATATATATATATATATATATATTTGGCGAAAGCAATAAACTATCTTGAGTTGATAGGTAGAGGAGACGATGAACATGTAGTTTAAATTTTCGGTAGTTATCAATTAAAGAGTTTGAAAAAAAAGTAAAATTGGGTATATTTCTTAGTACATCTCAATTTAGATATTTATCTCTTTAAATTTAAAAATTGAGTATTTATTTTTGAAAATGTCAAAATTTTAGATATTTATCCATAATTAGTATTATCCTCATAAAAATCAAATTAATAATAAATTAAAATTATAATAGAATAAAAATATCCCTCTATATTTTTTTCGTCATCCATACAACTTGCACCGTAACAAAATCAACTTGCACCCTTGCGCTCTCCCCTTAAGCTTCAATTGTGTATAAATACAGCCTCAAATAAAATATCAAATTTCTATGAACTGAAACTGACACAATTAAAAACTGATACATATCAGATCTCTAGTGCCTACCCAATGAGTTTGACATTTATAGCGATAATAATAGTACCATAATTACGATTTGTGATAATTTTGTGCATCATTGAAGTAATAAAATTAGCAAAAAAATTTACATATAAATGAAAAATATCTTGAATCATCAGAATGAGATATTTTATTTTATTATAATTTTAATTATTTTTTATGAGAATAATACTAATTATAACTAAATATTTAAGATTTTGAGTTTTTGATATTTTTGAAGATAAATACTCAATTTTTAAATTTAAAGAGATAAATATTCAAATTAAATTATATTGAGGAGTATAGATGCGCGCGCTGCACAATTGCATTTCTTTACTCTACTGTATCCTAAATATTGAATTTTAAATCCAAGCATTCTAGTCATGCAGAGGAGAATAGAAAAGGTAACGGAGAACCACTTGGTGTACGCCTTCTATTTATTTATTTTTCATCCTGCACTGGGTAGAATAGAAGAGATCATTATCTTGGCGATATATTCTCAAATAAATACAAAAATAAATCTTAAAAATAGAAAAAATCTTAAGAATATATTTTTATATCTATAGTTGATGATGATTCAAATATCATGCAATTTCATTATCATCAAAGACCGTCAAATTATTACCGTTATAAATTATATAAAATTTTGATGGTCCTTGATAGAGTACCAAACGATAAAATTACATAAAGTTTAAATCATCATTAATCTATATTAATCTATAAGTAGAAAAATATATTCATAACTTTTTTTATTTAATTTTTTTTTAAGTATTACTTCCAACTTTTGCTTTTACGCTCAAGATTAAAATCAATATTATTTCTGTCAACTTCATAAAAATTGGTTATATATATATAGACTATTATGAAAATATTTACATTTCGGCCGATATGCAAATGGGTCAAAAATATTTTTGAAAATCTCAAATTTTTTTTATGTTTTTCATTATTTTTTTCATATGAAAACCTTATGAAATATAAAAATTTAGAGTATTTTGAGTTTTTTAAATCACTCTTTTGAATTTTTTAAAAACAACACAAATATTGAATATTTATTATTATTTTTAGAGCAAATTTTTCAAAAACTCAAAACACTCTAAAGTTTTATATCATATAAGGTTTTCATATGTTGAATTTAATGAAAATCATAAATTAATTTTTTAAGACTTTAAATATGTTTTTTTAATATATTTGCATATCGACTGAAATATAAATATTTTTATAATAGTCTATATATATATATATATATGAAAAGGAAAGGTAATTTCTTACCTAATAAACACAACTAAGATATTCTTGAAAAGCGCCACTGACATCTTCTTTAGACATACCCTATCCCTATATTTTAATTATTAGATCGGAATTTGGTACTAAATAATGATTTCAAAACAATTAGAGGTTATTATAATCTTGTCTCTGTTACCTCATCATCATTGTTTGTACTTCTTTATTATACCTCAACTTTTGACTTACTTTTGGATATGCTGGAATTTCTTTTCTTTTCTTTTTTATTTTACAATGGTATTGACTATATAATTAGACGTGTAGTAGATTTATCTTTCAAGTTCAACATATTAAAATTAGAAATAACAAAATTAACTCATTTAAGGTAAAAATTACGACATGAAGATATGAAATATTTTAAGATTCAGAAAAGAAATGCAAAACCCAGATTCACAATAATTGAAAAACAAAGGTAAACAAATGTACCTAATTCCGACTGAGGGATCTTGACGTAGAGATCCTGGACCCATAAATAAACCTTGTATCCACCAAATCATCCACCCACATAATGCATCCTCTCCCTCCATTACTTGTATATGCCTCTGAATAAGCTACACATGAACAATTTTTCAAGCATCTCTCTTTACACTGATCGAAATAATAGTTGTATCAACTATTGCACTCTGTGTGTCAGGTAGCTTGACCACTTTAACAACATAAAATCCATAACCTCTGTTATCACACTCTAGTTTATCCCTCCTCACACACACTTGACTATTGTCTCTCATGTACGGTGTACCAGTTGATTAGTGACATTGGTTCAAAGCCCTGCAAGCAAGTACAGATTGTTGCATCATTTGCGTTACACAAGCCAAACACGCCACATCTTGAGTAGTAGTCGCATTGATCTCTTGGATCAGACCAGAATGTGCTCCATGAATTGATATTCAGAATCCAAAACTAGGCGTTGTACCACACCTGATTCATTCAATGTAACCAGGGAACCAGGTTTGCTTGACAACCCGAATGAGATTTATTCAGGATCATTTGTAAAGTTGAAGCTGAACATATCTTGGTATGTAGTCATTTCTGGTATAACACTAAAACGTGTCCCAATCCATGGACCAGTCCGGTACCGCTTGGTGGTACTGGCCCACATAACAAGTTGAGGGGAGCCTTGTGTACCCATTCTGTAGCTGTATTTCCCATTTTCAGGGTTATCAGATGTATGCCAGGAGAAGAGAGACCACTCATGGTAATTGGTTTCTAAATTCTCACCAATTTTCATACCCTGTAAGATGGTGTTTGTTGGCCAATTGAAGCTTTGCCATAAAATGCTGTCCGTGGTTAAATCTCTCAAGATGAGATTTCCCGAGTCGAGTAATTGCACACTTGTCGGGTTTGTTGTATTAGTAGAGCTAGATAACCATAAGGTGCTCATGTAGGTATCATAGTAATAAAATATGTGAATTATTCGTAAATAATTTATTTTTTATTAATAACCAGATGTTTTATAAATAATTCGTAAGTTTAATATAAAATGCGTTTTTTGAAAAAAAAACGTTTTATTTGTGAATTATTTAGCAAAAACACATTATATATTATTTTAATTAAAATTTTATAGTTTTTAATATATTTTATTTATATTATATGAAATAAATTATTTCCGAATTATATTCATATTATATCTAAATCGTGAATTTTTTACCTCACCCATGAATCATTAACTCATACTGTGTAGAAAATTTTATCAATGTGAATTTTTTATCTTATAATGTTTTAATGTTTAAATAAAAGATTCTGCAACGCGCGGGTATATAGCTAGTATATTTTAATAATAATAATAATTAATCTAAAAATAAGAAATAATTAACTTAAAATATTTAAATAGATCAACACATAATCCTTTTAACTAATCAACTAAATTTAGGACAAAAGTTGAAAACACCGAAATATGAAAATTTGAACGAAAATCCTTAGGTATGAATTACGTACAAGTGTTCATTATTGCATTTATTTTCCCTCCCTTGTTAACCACGACATTTAAAAAAATAATTAAACACGCTGAACCATTTATAATATTCTCCTTGTTCCAAACTACCAATTGAGTGAAGACATTTTAAAAAATTATTGTACGCGCGCTCTCATCAAATGATAAATGGCCGTACCTCATGATTACTGGTTTATATTATCTATCATGATTGTCATCTGATCTCTCATAATAATATTGCGCTAAATATCATTCACAATCTTGACTATTATTTGTTCTAAATTTGTGCACAAAATTTCGGGCGCGTTATCCGTATATTGATATATATAGGATGCACATAAAATATTCATTATGAAATCACTGATTTATACGCTTTAAGATATTCGATGGTCCAAAAAGATTGATGGATGCACAAAGCACAAGGTCGTCTTTTTTCTAGCAATACACACACACACACACACATATTTAAATTTTAGCTTTGATTTTTTTTTATATATATTTGATTTGAGAAATATTATAATGATTGTTCAGATAGATCTGTTAAAGGATCAGTCTAATTCTTTCTATTTTATTTTCTTTTTTTTGTTATTTTCTCGTGGGCAAGGATTCAGTCCAAACCGATATTGAGTACAAATTTATGATGCTTCATGCAAACTGCAACAATGAGAGTTCTGATGCTACAAACCAGTAATAACTTCTTTGTTGCGTTAGCATACTAATCTCAAATAAACGGAGAATCTGAACTTTTGAACTTATTCTTCTTTCAGTTGATGCAATATCTTCGTTAATTTTTCTACTTTTAATTTATTTTATAAATGAAAAGCAACAAAAAAATAAGTTAAATTTTCTTTTTACGAAAGAAGCTCAACGATCAATTCTTTATTTTTGCGCCATTTTCGTGTTGGTATGACCGTCAATATATTATCTAGCCACAATGCTATTTTTTTCAATCCTTTAAAATGCGGAGTCCTCGTGTTGATTGTTTATAGATAAAATGACACCAAATATCAATAAGAAAACAATGATAGATTCCCCTTACTGTCACCGAAATTATTGAGAAAAAATGGCCACGCAAAACTAGTTTTATTTTTAAATCATACATGTTAGATGTGTGAAATGAATGTTTAAAAAATCAAGATCTAACGGAAAACGTGTCTTATATTATATAGCATGAACACCGAAGCTGGAATTCTTATAACAAAATTTTGAAAATAAATTAGATATATATAGAAGCTAAAGCCCGAAATATAAACAAAACCGGTACAAATTAATTTATTTTTGCATCTTGTTAGAAGTTCAAATGGTTCAAATGTTTTATATGTGAGGCGCATTCTTTTTAAAATGTTTGTGAAAAATCAAAGCACCTCACAAAATCGTCAAAGGCCGTTTTTTTTTTAATTTAAACTCAGAAAATGGGTAAATTTTCTGTGAGATCACTCAATTTTATATGAAATTTATATTTAGTCACTGAATTTTAAATTATTCTTTTTTAGTCAATGAATTTTAATGTATATTCAGATATAGTCACTTATTATTTTTTTCAATTAAAGTCCTAACAATATCGACATGACATCCTACGTGGATTATGTTATATTGTTAATAAATATTAGCAACACCAATAAATGACTAAATAAAATTAAAAAAAGTGAAGAAAACAAATATTTTTATCAACAGGAGTGTAACTTTATATATCTGGTTTAAATAATATTTTTTATTATAGTCTAATTGCAAAATATAAAATCTACATAGGATGATGTAAATACTATTAGGATGTTAAAAAAAGAAAATATGATAAAATAACTAAAATTGAATATATATTAAAATTTAAATTTAGTAATTAAAAATAAATAATTTAAACAAATATAAATTTTATACAAAATTGATAACCTCTCATAAAAACTACCCCTCAGAAAATTGCCAAATTTTAATTCTCAGTCAAACGTGAAGTTTGAACTTTAAGCTGGACGCCGACGTCCTTATAAATTTTTTTTTTTTTTGAGGAAAATACGTCCTTATAATTTAAGAGACCGCTAAATTGTAGCGTCTATAAAACAGTCAAATCTCAAATGGTCCTACTTTTTAAGTTCTTTTTCGTGCACACAGTGCATGCATTTGAAGGTATGTCATTGATGAATCAGGATTTTAGTATAGATGGACGATGCATGCAGATTTATGTTATTGAAGTAGTGAAATTGATAAATTAAGGAGGGCTGATATATAGTACGAAATAAAAATATATAATAAATTTTAACATCCATATGTATTTTTTGGTTTTTGTGGGATTTAGGAGGAGGGACCGGACCCTCCCAGCTGCCTCTTAAATCCGCCTCTGAATTCCTTTGTCTCAATCTGTTATTTATAGTAAGGATGGATTTACATTCATCAATGAGGTCAATTGACCCGTTTTTCTCAAAATATTATAGAATATACTTTATTGTACAGATTTTTTGAAAAAATACTATAAAACACTAAATTTGACTCCATTTTATTTTGTAAAATTTATATGGTTGACCTCATTTTTTTTAAATAATAAATCAATTTCTTTACTTGATCCCCATTAGTAAAAGTCCTACTTCTGCAATTGATTCATAAGCAGGGGCGGATTCATATTTGGTCAGGGTGTCAGTTGATTTTTTTTTTAGATTTTGAAAAATAGTATTTTAAAACTAAATTTTTTACTAATTCGATCCGTTTTGAACTAATTTATGTCTTTGTGGATTATTTGATTACTTTCATTAAAAATTAATATCATGAATAATGAAAGAATTATGCAAAATTTTCAAAATATGAAGTTTTATTTTCTTCATCAATTTGATTATCTATTATTTTAAATTTTATTTTTTTGTTACTTTTAATATATAAAAGAATATTATTTGATAGTTTTTATTAGATATATATATTGTTTATTTTTTTATTTAGTACTTATTATCTAATGGGTTTTAACCCAATAGCCCTACTGAAACGAGCATGGATTCCCTCTTAAAATGCAAATTGTGTGCCTTTGTACAACCATCATTTTGAAAGCATGATGGGTCACAATTAAATCTCCAAGGCACAACCTGATAAAACAGCAAAATATTTATACACCAGATATGTGAAGTAAAAATCAAACATTTTCAAAGATTACAGAACACTCGTTTGGTTTCCTCTATTGCAAAATTACTATATGCTTAGGGTATACGATCAATTGGAGATTGTGCTTCATCGGTTGCTGTCAGCGACGAGGACAGAGAGGAAGAACCCCTTTCTCCACCAAAATAAGCAACCTGCTTCGGAGATGGTATAACAATGTCACTGCTCAGCATGGACACGACCTGAGACATGCTAGGCCGATCCTTTGGGTACTGTTGTACACATAGAAGCCCCACTTGTATGAATTTTAGAATCTGGTCTTTGTTCAGCGACACGTCTCCACATAGTGATGGATCGATTATTTCGAGAGCATGGTTTTTGTTCCACATCATCCATGCCTATGTTATCAAAAAGTGCAGATCAACATGATTATAGAATTTTCATTGGTGCTTTCTGGCATGTCTCAGTACCAGTCAAAAAGATTAAGTCTGCTGATTTTGTTTAACTAAGCCAACAACTCAACTAGTCATAAACCAAAAATGTAAAAATAAAACGAAGAAAATAAACAAAAGGAGAAGAAAGGTATTATTCAAGTTGAACGCACTTGTATCTACTGTCTATAGTCAATGAACTTATTTGAATATGTTTTTTTTTTAGTTCTTTTCTGAACTTACATAGCCAAGGAGGTTTAGCGCTTCCTCCTCATCTAACATGTAGTTATTTCTTTTGCCACTGATTATCTCCAAAAGAAGAATACCAAAACTAAAAACATCTGATTTCTCTGAAATTTGGCCTTGCATTGCATATTCAGGGGACATGTAACCTCTGTGGTGTCAGAAAATGTACAAAGAAGAAACAAATTGAACCAGAATGTACAGGAAAAGGAAGAATATGCATATATCATGTAAAAAATAATAAGGTAGACAAAATTACTCACATTGTACCAACAACTTTCCTTGTTTCTTGAATCTGGTCATCACCAAAAATTCTGGCCATTCCAAAATCAGAAATTTTGGGATTAAAATGAGCATCTAGAAGGACATTGCTTGCTTTCAGATCTCTATGTATTATTTTTAGTCTTGAGTCCCGATGGAGATATAGCAGTCCTCGAGCTATACCTTCTATTATGCTGTATCGTTTGTTCCAATCTAATATTCCACTGTTGCTGACATCTAAAAGGAAACAAAACAGATATCAGAAGTTCAAGATCCCCTATCTATTATTATTTGTTTTTTAATTTATTTTAACGGATATATTAAAATCATTACCTACTTATTTCTGTCCAATAAATTATCTCCAAACTTTTGGTCATCAGAAATTTGTAATTATATTGAATCAAAATGGAATGAATTCTAAACAAATTTTAATTAAAAAAACTGCAAATCACCATACCAAATAAAAATGCATCCAAACTCTTGTTTGGCATGAACTCATAGATCAACAATTTCTCTTCTGAACCAATACAGCATCCAAGGAGCTGCACTAAATTTTTATGTTGCAGTTTGGATATGAGTTTAACCTCATTCAGTAATTCCTCTATGCCTTGGTGAGATCGTCTTGACAATCGCTTCACTGCTATTTCTGTGCCATCTGCTAGAGTTCCCTGTTCCAAGTTTCATATCCTCTGATTATTCTTTATTTCTATATTATGGGATAAGGTCATTTCACAGAGCTTAGATCCATGGGTTTAATGATTTTTTTAAAATAAATCTGATTTTGTGATATTAAAAAATCAAGTTTACGATGTGCAAGATGAGTACAATTTAATAATTGAAAAAAAAATGCTCATTTAAGATAAGTGCACACCATCACAAAACACCTTAACCGCATGGGTTACTGTTGCTGCTTATCCTAGTTTACTTCATTTCTGTTTTGGTGGATTAGGTGATATCTGGAGGCAAATGATTGACACATCAGTTCGACTTCTTGTTGATTTTTCTGTCATTCCAGGGCAGCTCTCTGTAGAGGCTGGTTCTGATGAGGAGTTTGGAATTGGACATGGCTGGTATTAGGCTGTTACAGGAGGTCCTAACCCTTAATAGTTGTCGCTTAACTGATTATTACTGTTGGCAAATTGTGGTGTGCTCAGTCAGTTTTCTAATAAAATACCGTTTTATGATTGTTGAGGGACCCAGATGTAAATTTCAGTTGGCTGTTATTGCTGGTATTCACCATCACATATTCTGGTTGGTAATGTTATGTTTAGAATATGGATAGTCCATAGGACTCTGTTAAATCAGCCTATTTCAAGGCTGCAAAATTTAGATTGGTGCTGAGACCACTTGGATTCGCTTTTGGTGCTAAAAATTGATCAGGTTGAGTTCAGTAAATATGCAATTCCGTCAATAGCTTTAGGGATTTCCCACAGTTTTTCTTCATTTTTTAATCTTTCTGTGTGGTACATGTTGCACTGACAGATTCTACAACTTGTGTTTCATTCGTAACCATAGCTCTTCTCCATAACAGAATTGATACATTAAACCACATAATTAATATAGGCCATACAAAAGACACCGGTACCAGCTGGTACCACTATTGTTCATACTTTCTGTCACGGTATCTAATGTTTTAGGGGCCTTGTTGAAGAAAAAAAAAAGAGACTGTTATAAATTTTGAAGTATTTTCTTCTCAGAAGGGTCAATTTGCATAAACCAACTTCAAATAAGGATGAAAGGAGGTTGTTGGGCTGCTGAGCCCAAACAGTGAAAGAAAAAAGATATGAACTTTAATAATAGTAAAAAACAACTTAATAGAAAATAATAAAAAAAATTACAATTTTGATTCCAAATATACAATCACAACATAATTACCTAATTAAATTAAAGTCTTGCTTTTTTGTTGAAAATTTTCTGATTGACTGATTAGCATTTTCATTAAATATCTTAAAAATCTCAAAAAAGCTAATATCAATACAACAACAGACCTTTTAGACAAGATATATTTAAAAAATATATCTATAATATACAATATGGGTATAAGAGAAAAAAAGAGGACTATTATGAAAAAAAAAAAAAAAAAGAAATCTATTCCCCAATATCAGTACCAAAACGGAGGCATCGAGACTTGTTTGGCATGAACTCATAAAGAAAAAAGCCTCTCTTCTCCATGGATACAACACTCCAAAAGTTGAACCAGGTTTCTATGCTGGAGTCTGGATATAATTTGAAGTTTTGAACCTCATTCTGAAACTCTTTCAACCCCTGACCAGATTTTGCTGACATTCTCTTTATTGCAACATTTTGGCCATTTGGTAACTTGCCCTGCAGAAATTACCTTATACTGGGCGAAAACCGCCTTCGCGAAGCTTATGGCTAAAGTTGTTTGTTGTTTCTGCAATAGTATAGACATAAAAAAGTAGCGAGATGAAACCCACTTCTTGCACACCATCATTGTCTGAAACTGTTGAATGAGAACATGATCCTCCAGATAGTCTCTCTTTATTGTTTTGTATTCTTCTTCTTTGTACTATAAGCAACATATAAGTAAGATTTAATGAAAAGGAAAAAAAATTATAACAAGGACTATGTGATTGAAGGGATTAGTGACAAGTGAGAACAACTTACCTGTTTGCTTTTGTATCTATTTCCATATGAACTTGGTTATACAGAAGTGCATTATTAACAGACAAATATCACAAATTCTTTTGCAAAGATGACATTGGCACCCAAACCACTTTTAAGGTTTTTCAGCAGATGAGGCTCTGATATCTAAGTCAAATAGTGGCTACGGTGAATAAAAAAACATAAATAAATCAAATGATGCAACCCAAGCAATTGTTTTTAATCAGAAGTTGACACCAAATGCTTAGCACTGATACTTTGAAAATGTCTATGTGACCAAGCAGCTTATATATCTATTCATATAGCGCTTCTGACCATATATCTACTTCTTTTTTACGATAAATTCTATCCATACATGTGCAAATTCCGTAAATAAATGATTTTTTTGTGGAGAAGTTACTTGTCAAGAACAAAGCACCCAATCATAAGGATTACTTAAAATAACAGATCCTTTTTTTATTAAGCAGATATATGCTCAAATTCCACACGTTAACTAATTAAATACTTTCAGATAGTACCAGAAAGCCAAAACTAGTCCGGTAGTCCCAGTCAAAAGGAACAATTAAGCTAAGTATAAAAAATCAAGGGTATATTTGACACAAATTTAACCCATTTCAATTGGATCAGTTTCCTGTTAGATGGATTATCTACAAATAAACAGATTTCAGCGAGAGACATTTTATTTGGCATTACTATACAACTTCAAAATTCTAAAATCCCCTTGAGCAAATGCAATCAGATACTCCCAGTATACTATAGATGACATGCATTTAACTAAAAAATCAATTAAAAAGAGAGAAGTTAGATGAATCAAACCTCGATCAGATTAGAGCATCCGCATCGGTGTCGATTGTCAAAATTAAATTTTTATGTCACGTCATCAAATTGACAATTTATTTTAAGAGTGACATCCCTGAATAGAATGAAATTGTCAAAATGACACTTTCGTAATTAATTTTCTGCTCATATGCTGACGTGGCTTGTCAAATTTAGACAATTGTCTAATTTTGCCTAGTCTCTGCATTCTTGAAATTTAAATGACAATTGTCAAATGAGATTTGACAGTCAATTTGACAATGGGATGCGGATGCTCTTAAGGACAAATGCAATTTCCACCTAGAAACAAGGTCTGATCACTGGATAGAAAATCAAGGAAGAAGTCTCTGAGATCGCTCAACTGGAGTCTGGGTGAGAACTTTTCAACGATCAGGACTCGCAAAATTGGGCCGAATGTTAAAACAGGCCTTGTTGCCAAGTATAAACCGCACTAATTTTGGGCTATTGGGCTACACGGGACCTGGTGAGTACTGATGATTCAATTCGGTGTAGACCGCTTTTTCTCGGAGACACGTGTCAAAGATATGGTGGTGGTTCTTACATCGCATGCTTTATGTTGATTGGATAGCTTTGACAACCTCGACCTCAATTTCTTTGCTCCAATTCATCGGTCATCTCGAAATTTTGTCATTGCTCCTGTGGGGCCCACAAGACACCGCTACTGTCTGTGAGGCTTGAGGCAAAGAATTTTTAAATATTCACATACGGCCAGGACTTGCCGAAGCACGGCGTCCACACCCGTTATATTTGGGAAATATCTTCACGGCTAATGCTTGGCTTGGAATTGGACTTGGTCCACTTGGATCCTCATCCTCCGCGTGATCAATTTTCGCATATGAGCCCCCTCATTTATTAGAATAATAGACAACGATTAGAGGATATTCAAAAAAGGAAGATGGAAATTTCTCTGTCTATCAAATATATTTTTGTGCTTTTCGTTATTATTGCAATTACATAATATATATATATATATATATATAATGCTTATTAATTTGGTCCACTTACTTTTTAGTAAATTTTCTTGTTCATATATATAGATAGTGACATATATGAACCTTCTTATCAGGATAACTTTAATTGACATTTTAAACGTTCGCCACCACAAGTAGCTTTTTACCATAAATGGTAAAGCACAAGATCGCATTTTAGTTTTTACAGATTACAACATTCTATCTTATTAATATTAATAAAGTAAGCAATACTTGTTTTTTGTATTTTGTGATAGGTTTGTATTGTATAAACATCAATTAAATAAAATCAAGTTGCCAAAATAGGTTCGTAAACAAGAAATAAAAGAACTAATATCTATTATAAATATGTATAAGGGAATTAAGTATCCTGACTTCATGAAATGGAAGCTCCGGCTCCTTGTATGTACAAAAAAGAAAAAAAAAATGCGTTTAGCATTGTACAAAATCTTGTTGCCCACTCCTGCTTTCAAACTAATCATTTTCTTTACAAATTATTTTACATCAAGCAACATTTTGATAAAGTAACTTAATTTTATTTATTACATAGGTTTATCATTGACAAGCAAAGTATATTTAATCTAAGAAAATGACACAGCTTTTATGAAAAAAAAATTATTGTGTACAACATGTATTATAAAAAATCTAATCATTTACTGAAGACTAAAATTCAATTTTAGATCAATACTTTTTTTTAGAAGAGATGAGTATTACGTCACTCAACTTTAAATATTTAATATTCATAAGCCTCTCTATTTGGATTTCTCCCACGCGGAGAGTATAATTTTTAAATTGACTTAATTATTTTACTATATTTGCATTGATAAAAATATTTTGGACAAATTATTTATTATTTTCTTATATGCCTACTCTTAAAGCTTTTTAAGGACAAAATTCGTAGTTATATGAATGATAACGCTATAAAAGTGGAGATAAGGAAAAAAGAAAGTCAGCTCCTTCATATCTCATTCACGGTAGAATATATGTATATAAATACTATTTTACTAAGTAATACAGACTCAAATTATATATCCACTTTTTTAAAAAAAATATTAAATCCTCTATTTCATGGATTAAATAAAAGAGGATAATAATCGGGGATCTAAATGTACAGGAAAGATAAAAAAAAATCCTCTAAATTAAATAAATATGATAATAACCGAGGGACTAAATGTAAAGCACCAGGACCCGTCAATGCAATATGCAATCCAACTCAACTACCTCACGTGCATTTTCCACGTCAGCACAAAGAGAAATATCAGAATAAGTTTGAAGTACGAACTCACCACTTGGCAGTTGGCTCTTACATCTAGGGTGTCAACGATCGCGTGTTTGATCGTTTCACCGTTTCGTTTTGTACAAAACAAAATGGAACGATCAAGAAATATTATTTTCGTTTCAATAACGAAACAGTTGAACACAACTCAGTAGTGTTTCGTCTTTAGAACGAAACAATAACGAAAATAAGTTGTTTCGTGATAGTTAGTTTCGTTATTTCGTCCGAAATTCTATATGGCTGTTTTTAATTAATTTTAGAGGACGAATCTCTTAAAAAACCTAGATTTTTCCAATTTCCTCTCGTCTTTTTCTTCGTTGGTATCACTCTCGCCTTTTCCTTCACCGCTCAGCGCTGCTCTCCTCTCTTTTCTTTTGCAGATTAAAACCCTAAGCTCTCTCTCTCTCTTGCACGATTAAACTTCTTGAGTCTCGATCGCTTACTTAAAACTCTCACTCTCTCTTGAAAACCTGTCATGGCTTAGAGATGACCCATCGATCCATCATTGCCTCGTCGTTTGGCCGTAAACCCTGGCTAGACGAGTGTGTGTGTGTGTGCATCAGTGCTTGTGAGGCTGACGAGATTTCCACTCAACAATCTGTAGGCTAAGTTTCTAGGACGATAAACCCTAGGGCTCAAAGATTGATGATAGAACAAATATTACACTATAACTAGGCTGAGATACAAGCTAACGATCTATTGATGAAGGCCTCGTTGCCACCAGGCACTAGCAGATACCAGGTCAATGTGATCGAATCCTTACTTATATATTGTGTATTTGTGTTGTTGAAGGAAAAGAAAAAAGACAGAGAGAGGAAGAAAGAAAAGAAGTAAGTTTTTGTTTAAATCTGTTATTATTTGATTTTTTTTTACTGATTCGACTAATTTTGTTGCTTCTTTGTTCTATGATTTTTGCATGCAGGACTTGTTGAATATTCCTTTTCTCTTGCTGTATTTTGTTCTTGTTGTTTTTTGCTCTTGCTGATAACGAGTAAGTCCTCTTGAAATTGTTTCTGAGAAATTTTGCACAATATCTAAAATGACTGATATTTTGCACAGTATCTGAAATAATTGTTAGTATGGCAGTAATTGAGTATGAGTACTTGTTAATTATCACTTTATTGGCTTGTTGGCTATTCCTTTGTTGGTTGTTGCCTTGTGGTTGTTCCCTTGCCTTGTAGCCTTATTGTTGTAGCCTGGACAGTTGCTCTTTGGCTCCTTGGATATCAAGCAATGAATTTCTGTGATGATAGAGTTTTTGAATGCTTGTATATTTAGCCACTGGTTGAGAAGTGATATATCATTGGCTGAGATCGGTATATCTGAGAAATGAGTTTGAGAATATTTAGCCTTGCTGGCTTGTTAATTGTTAGTATATTTTAGGTATTTGAATGTTTCAATTTGATTGATAGTTGTAATATGCAAGGTATGAATAATATTTAAGAAATTAGTTTGAGATATGGGTTGTAATATGCAAAGTATTTTGATATTTTAGTTGTTGATTGTTGTTGATTGCTGACTTATTAATTTTGATTACTTATATTTTGATTACTGGTATTTTGATTGTTAATTTTTTTACTGATATTTGATTACTAGTATATGGGTTGCAAATTATTTACTGATATTTGCACTATTTTGTAAATGATCATAAAATCTTGATCGTTTCTTTCGTTTATTTCGTTTCAATCAACGAAACAGTTAACACAGCAAATTTATTTGTGTTTTCTTAACGCAACAGTTAACGCAAAAAAAAATAATCGTCTCTTAAACAAAACGGTTAACGCAAACTTTCATTTTCGTGATCGTTACACACGTTTGACACCCATACTTACATCCCACTCCATGGATCGGTATCGCCTGTTACGCGGCACGAGGGCCGCACGTCCGATGACCTTTAGATTCACGGGTGTCTTTTGAGATTGGTGAAATACGAATCTTAACGCCGATCGGACGTACTCCAGACCGCACTGCACGCGGCAGACGATACAAATTCCCACTCCATGGACTCGGTCGTTCTCGCCCGCTCGAACCTTCACCCGGTGGGCCCCTTCCAATGAACCTGGTCCAACAAGAATTAATCAATAAATTAATAACTATTATTCGAAGTTGTGATCATCACGCAACGAAACAACAACCCGAGGTCCATGCTCGGGATCAAGTGGGGTCTAGGTTATCGGTTGAGCGTACGAGAGCCACAAGCGTGGCGCGGTCCCACGTTGCGCGACTAAAAAGAGAGCCTAAATTTCGCCATGTCACCGCAAGCGAAAATATCTAGGGCTCCAGGTCTAGGGACTGATTTGAATTCGATATCGATGTGCCCTTGGCCTCTTGGCAGATAACGATGACACGTGTCAGAGATCCCTTGCTATACGGTACTCTGCTCTGTTGATCCGCTCCCTCCGAAAACAAGGTACAAAGTAACACGGTGCGTTGAAAAAAAAAAACAGTGTGGTGCGTTTGGATCAGATCCAGAAAAAATTACCAATTTAACCTTGACGGGAATTACCCAACCATTGAATTGAATTAAATGAGTTGGACATAATTTTCAATTACAATAATTAAGTTGACGAGCATAGTAGCTGATTTTTTTTTAACAGAAAGTGGATTATCACCAGTTTCATTAAGAAATATAGAGTTTAATTGATATCATAACCCGGTATCTAGATGAGTCTACTAATATCATCAAAATATCACAGTTAATTCTGATTTACTTAACCTTATACAAAATAGACAAGATTAAAACTTACAAATACCGTAAAGTTTTGTAAAAAGAGAATTACTAAAATCCTTTCACAACCCATTTGGGAGATAAAATCAAGGAAACACTATTAGTCAAGTTTAAAGCTTTCTAATCTTCTTTTCTGTCCAAATCTAGCATAGTAGCTGATTGTTTTTATCTTTGTTAAACAAATGCATTATGCTGACAGTAAATAAAATTATTGGATAATAGAGATAACAGTAATAATGAAAACAGCTTGTAGATTTTCTTATCTGTAGCTCAGTATATTATGTATCGATTTTTCTACAATTTTGAGAAGTCGACTGAATATCTATCGAGTAATTTGAAAAATATTAATAGCGTTCTTCTATTATATTTAACTGATAGTTAAGTTAAATTACTTTTCATTTGATAACCAATTTACTACACGACGTATCCAAACACATAATGGAATCTATTATTGCTTGGATACGCACTTTTCAAATAAAAATATTTATCAATATATAGTATGGCATGTTATGGCCTTACAAATTATAGCATATAGCTTCACATGAAATAAAATCAACCATGTTTCTATTAATTAGCCCGAGCTAATCAATTGATAAATTATTATTTTTTGGTATTTTGGCTTCTAGTTCTTGTACTAAGATTCTTAATACCCACCCAATGTCAATATCAAAACTAGCTCAATCAGACAACAGACAATCATATTCATGTACTTTTTATCTCTTGGTAATGAGAACCCTTGTCAAGAAGGGGTTGGAGTGTGAAATGAAAATGCTCCATGCAAAATGAAAGGTCCATACTATAAACAAAATAAGCACCAACCACCTTTGGCAATAAAGCGTGTGGTCCGAATTTAAACACTTTTTTAATGTGTAATTAATAAAATTTAAATGATAGTCCATCCTAACAAAGTACAAGCTAGAATTAAAAAAAAATCAAAAGAACACCAAGTTCATTAATATAATGTGTAATGTCCGAGTCATGAATTTCTTCTCTCTCAAAACAATTAGTTAGAAACCAACTCTGAAATCTGGATAAACATTGAACATTTGAAACTCATCTAAAAAACTCTTACACGTCATATTATCCGATTTCTCAGATATCTTTCCCTTTTTGCTTCCCTTTGTCTTGCATCTCTTCCTCTTTTGCCTACCTCTTCTCTCGCATGATCTCTTTCATGTTTCTCCTTTCTACTACTCTTATCTTTTGCATATCTTCGATTTATTTCGTTCCTCCTCCTCCTCCTTTCTTCAGATAGTCTTAATTCCTTCTTCCAATCTTCTTTTTTTTTCTAAGATCTTGCCTCTATTCGCTCTTCTGATCTCACTTCTCTTATCTTCATCAATCTCTCCTCCGTTTTCTGCTCCGATCTTTTCTCGTTATTCTTCTTCTATCTCTCCTCCATTTTTTATCTTAAATCACTCGTTCATTTATATATAATTTTCTTCATCATAGACATATAATATTTTCATAATTTAATATTAATATTTTTGAAAGATTTTGAATGATTACTCCATGTGTAAATAAATTTAAATGTCGGTATAAATACTTTTTATCCTTGTATAAACAAATATAAAATAGTTAGAATATTATTATAAACATATTTCATATCAGTACAAACACTTTTTAAGTATAAAAGATATACTTTGAAATATTATATAAAATTAGTCAGTTTCTCATATTGATTAAAACACATTGGATTATTTGTATGAACACTTTTTTATTGTGCATATGAATGTGCCACTTTGAGATATTGTACTATATGTCTTTATAAAAGTTTGAGGGAGTTGTTCATATTAATTAAAGAGGAGGGATTACTGGACAACAATAATTTTGTCGGTCTTGACAAAGGAACACCATTGAAAAAAAAAACTTAAAAATGAGAAATTTTTTATAGATGTACTTTTGAATTTATAGAATAGTATTTCAAATTTCATGTAATTTTATTATCGTAGAATGATCCATCAAGTACTATCAAAATTTTATGTAATTTACAATAATTTTAATTTAATGATCTTTAATGATAATAAAAAATGATAAAATTATATGAAATTGAAAACACTATCAATTTATAAGTTCAAGAATACATTTATATTTTTTCTATTTTTAAGATTTTTTATTAAATTTATTATTGTCAAGATTGTCAAAACAGCCATTGTCAAGTGATCCTCCCTTGTTACTAAAGACACATTCGATTATTGATCTAAATACTTTTTAACTCGTACTTGGGCTAGGAAATATGTAACTATCATATGATGTAGTTTATCTAAAGACTTGTAAGATTATTAATTGTTTCAAATATAATTTCAACCTCAGTTCCAAAACAAAAGCGGAGCAACCAATTTTTTGTAAAATGCAATAAGCAATTGACTAAGAAGTTCATTGAATCGCATATTGTTGAGAAATCACTTCATCCACCTTCCATTAAATTAATCGTACTTCTTCATTAATTAAATCGTTATGAGCCTCATGAGTCATGAGTCATATTTGTACTCGAGAACAACCTTTTTTAGGATTCCTTCGGTAGAGGGTAAGCAAACAGGAAATTCTGAAATAGGGAATACAATTAAAAATTGTTTCTTAACACCCCCATCCACGTTTAATCTTTAAATAAATTAAGACTATTTTTCAGGTGAAATGTAAAGAATAAAAGATGGTAAAAACGACCAATATTTCAAGAAGAAATTGAACTAAACCCCCTAGGAAACAATCAAGTCACCGTTGAACAAAAAAGTAAAATAGAAAGGATCAATCAACCAAAAGTAACATATTACATACAAATAAAAAGCGACAAATTAACCGGAATAGACGCCGTGTAGAATAAGAATGGGTGGGGATCACTTGACAATGGTTATTTTGATAATTTTGATAATGAAATTTTAAATTAAAATTTTAAAAAATCTTAAAAATAGAAAAAAAACTGTATGAATATGTTTTTCTATTTATATATTGATGGTGATTTTAATTTTATATAATTTTATTATCGTTTGATACTTCATCGAAAACTATTAAAATTTTATATAATTTATAATGATTATAATTTGACGATTTTTGATGAACTATCAAATAATAATGAAATTATATAAAATTTGAATCACCGTGACCTATAAATAGAAATATATTTATAATTTTTTTATATTTATTTAAAAATTCATTATCGAGATCGTCAGCATAACCATTGTCAAGTGATAACTTCCCAATGAAAGAATAGAGTCCAATGATATGTGGCAGATACACCGGGCAGGTGGCCTACGCTGCGCTTGTGGCTGGGAAAATTCAGGCCCATTTTGGACTTTTCACGTCATCCATCGAATTCCCACTCGAATCAAAACCTCAAACCTCCTTAAAAGTCTCCCCTCAAAAAAAAAAGAAAAAAAAAAAGAGAGGCTGAGAGCATCTCTCTCTTCTTCAGAGATCAATCAAACCACACCGCGCAAAGAAATCGAAACATTTCATTTATATCGAGAAGGGAAAAGGAGGGTTGATCCGACATGGACGCGAAGAGAAACAAGAAAATTTGCGATTTGTGCGGCGAAGCGGTGGCGCGAGTCCTCTGCAAGTCGGACGAGGCTGCGTTGTGCTGGGGCTGCGACGCGGCCGTTCATGGCGCGAACTTCCTAGTGGCGAAGCATGTGCGCGCGTTGTTGTGTCGCATGTGCCTGGGCCCCACTTCCTGGATGGCGTCTGGCGCTAGAATCAGTGCCGCCGCGTCACTCTGTCGCGGATGCTCGGAGAGAGAGGAGCATGGAGTCGAGAGAGGGGAGGGAGAGGGAGAGAATCAGGTTGTGCCTCTTAAGTTGGCCCCGCCTGCCAGCGACGACTCATCTGATTCTTCTACATTACCAGTGGTGTGTTTTCTTCGACATTATTTTATTTATTTCTTTTTTGTTTGTTTGTTTTGCTCTTAGTTACAAATGCCTCAGAAGAATAGTTCTGTTAGCTGAGTTTAGGCTTGAAATTCTTAGTTTCTGATTTAAATTGCAATTATTGAAATCGCTCTGTCCAGTTGGCTGTGGCTGTGGCTGTGTGCACAGATACCACTCTGGTATCATACCAGTCTTGTCTTGTGTTCTTCAAGCAAGGTAACATCATTTTGCGTTATGCCCTCGGAGAAAACACAATTTTGTTGGCACTAGATGCCGTTGGATCCAAATTACTTCATCTTTTTTCTTTTCTTTTTTTCCTTTTTTAATGTTGAACTGTTTACAAATTATTCCATGACCAATTGCTTGGATCCTGACATTCTGTTCCCACTTTTTCAAAAAAGTCGTTGAAAAACTACTTGTTCTTGATTCTCTTGACTAATTAAAAAACAAAAAGAATGAGAGCACATTTGCTGTACTAAATTGATGGGAAATGTTAATTTGAAAGAGGATCGCTTTACTAAAAATTGATTTGATGTTTGTTTGTGTAGGATGATCTTTCATGTGCCTCCACACAAAGGAGTAATTCCAGATCAACTGGGGCAGAGAGCAGTGCAGCCGAGCATGAGGCGACATCATTGTATAGTGATAGAAATCGACAGCGATCTAAACTTAGGAAGAGATCTTTTGCAACAACTCTTGTTCATGCCGCCTCTTCTTCCAAGTACTAACTCTCTGAACAAAAGAAGTGAAGAGCAAAAGCAAAGTATTGCAAGAAATTAACCATGGATATGAACAAATGGTGATAATGTCAACTGGAAAAAATCAGGAAGAGGTAAACATAGCTTGTTAACATGACTGCTAAGGAATTTAATAGATTGTTGTTGTCATAGTGAACTAACTCAAAATATGATGACAATGTAATGTAGGAATTGGATTGGAGGAGGGTTTTGCCAGGACCAAGTTTTTTTTTTAATTTGTGCAGTATTTGCAGCTATTAATGGAGTGGTGGCTTGTTTTGAGCTTGTTAGTTCAATTCTTTTATTATTGGTAACTCAAAAGGTCGAAATACATTTTTGAAAATTCATATGGTTCTCTCAATGGTATGATATTGTTATGGTTTCCATTCGATTTTTTTTTTACTAAAAACTCAAGTTGAGAGAAATTTCCGAACTACAATTTCTTAAAAAAGAAATTAAAATAATCGTAGTGCTGTGGTTCCTACCATGTTGTGTTAAAATAGAAACCATTATATATGGTGCGTGGATTTGTACTTCATTGTCGGTTTGTGCTTTTAATGTCTGAATTTTGATTGTGATGGCAATATTTTGACGACCTCTTTTGACTCGCGTGCAAGTAAGTGTGTACCAGGTTAGTTTCCACCGCCTCATTGTGTAGATTGGAATTTGGAGCCTCGTTTATACTGATGTTATAAAAGTTTCTTCCTTCTTAATTGGTTATGAGTCGATATTTCGAACGATTGACGGTGTGACTCACGAGACAAGTGTTGATTGAGCGAAACCGTATAGTTAGTGAAAGGAATTAGAAGGGTTCACCCGTACTTTAAAACAGAGAGGGTGGGTGTCCTAAATTTTGAGATTAAAGTTGATCTCAAGTCTTATTTTAATCATTTAATTAGTATTTAAATTGAAATAAAGTATTTGAATAAAAATGATTTTCTTCAAGATTGATGAATAAAACTGATTGAATGATTGAAATAAGGGCATGGGTTTCTTTCGTTATGTAGGAAATGGATTATTTTTTGAACTCTAGGCAGTCCAAAGAATGTCAAGTGCAAAATGCATTGATGAATCTACTAAAGGGTGTAAAAAGAACCCAGCAAATGGTCGTCGTTTGTTCGTGTTTTATTCATGTAACTATCCGTAAGAATAATATCTCTGCATTTCTACGTAAGTAGTCTATATGTCATACAAAATAATGCAAATTTAGACGCGAACAGTTTACAGTAGTGTAAAATGCTAAAATGATACGGATACGCATTCATTCCAATCAGATATCAGTGGAGAAAAGAGAAGACTAGTTTCTCATTCGAAGATTACATGAGTACTTACTGGTTATAGTCACACTCCCAAACTCCCCAGAAGTCTTTTTTACATTATTATTATTATTTAATTAAACTGATAATTATTACAAATTACAAATCTATTTGATTCTTGATTAATCCATAAACCGAACATCTCAATTCTGCACCCAAATTCGTTTATTTGGGTTGATCAAAAACTTTTTGGGCCTACCCTCACCTAAGCGGATTTTTAGAAGGTGAAGTTGCGGCCTTAAATATAGGTGATATGTTACATTTTTACTACACTAGCTCTCTGAAAAAAGCTAACATCCTATTATATCAAGTCTATAAGTGTCTAACTATGCCTAGACAATTGGATCGGATTAATTCTGGTGCGTTTCAAATACATATTATTTAAGAATTTAACAATCTAAATAATAAATATACAGATCTATATTCAACTAATGTGAAATTTTAAACGTAAATTCACATTTATTATCGTAGAAAATTTTTGGATCGAATTATGATCATATTTCAGATTTTGTAATGTGACTCCGTTAATTATATACTTATGGCTTGTGAAGCTACTATACTAAGTTTAACAGAGAATGACAATAGTACAACAATGATAGTGACGACTTGTTGTGTCGTGAAAAAAAGTTAATACAGAATTCATAAGATGGGAGATTGGGCGTGATAATTTGGTATTGGCATTTTGGTAGAAGAGGGGCTTATTGGTAAATATTGCCCTGTATGGGTAGGGCTGTCAAACGGCCGAAACGGTGATGAAACAATGCCGTTTCGTTAACCGTTTCGTTTAATAAACGAAACAGAAAAAATTTTCATTAACCGTTTCGTTTAATAAACGAAACAGAAAATCGTTTCGTTAACCGTTTCGTTTATCACGAAATGGAACGAAACATGAAATTTCGTGTATTTTACACTGAAATACTCTTAACGAAATGAAAAATACCGTTTCGTTAACCGTTTCGTTCTTTGCGCGAAATAGAAAACAGTTTCGTTAACCGTTTCGTTTAATAAAACGAAACAGAAATTCGTTTCGTTAACCGTTTCGTTACCACGAAACGAAATGAAACGCGGTCGAAACGGAATTCATTGACAGCCCTATGTATGGGACAGTATGGGTAAAGTAGCTTCCTCCAGAGAATTCAAAATACGCAATGTTCTTATTCTGATATTGATTGTATTGTTTGAAGTTTTGATCAAAGCACTGATTTGTGTGCGTGTGTGTGTCGCATGAAAAGAGGGTTATTATCCACATTCCACAGTTAATTTTTCACAGTTTCTAGTTGTTTATTATACAGTTCGAAGTGCTCAGAGGATCTACATCAGGGACGCTGTCAAATGAAGATTAAAATTTCTCTCGTCTTGTTTTTGGATATAATGGATTAGATATCAAAACAGGTGGCGCAATTTGCCACTTATTTTATAAAAAAGAAAAGAAAAAAGAGAGGAGGCACTAGATATCTACATGTGTAATTAAGAAAAAAAAAAACACAAATCCATGAATCATTCAACCAAAGCGCGGTTACAAATTTCTCAATCCAGTGAATGAAAGTACGTTCCATTCAATAAACCGTTCAAAGACGACTCATTTATTTCAAACCACGGTTTCAAATATGATCCGAATCGAGAAAACGTATTCAATCCGTCTGGATTTATATTTTATCCGATCTATTTTTTTTTAAACCTAATCTGATCTGATCTAAACCTAATATGTTCTAATATGATCTGATCATAAATAAAATGATGTACAATCCAATCGAAATGACAAAATTAATTTAAAATAAAAAAATTAACCCAACCCCTCGATTTCTATCAAAAAATCAAACTGATCCAATCTGACTCATCTAAAACCAAACCCAATTCATCCAAATCTGAATCTGATCTGACCCGTCAATTGTCTCTAGTTTTAGCGACCCAATACAATGGTGCCGCATATGTCGCCATTTGCTTACGTTTACGATGATGGTTGGATACTTTATATTTCAATTGAATCAAAACAATTTGAGTCAATTATTGATAAGAGTCTTCGGTATAGGTATAGTATACCGAAGACTTAACTGTTTAATGAGAATATGTGTATAGGCTAAGATTGTGATCCCCTTCTCAACATACCTAAGGCTCTTATTTATAGGCCTCCTTCAAGATCAGAAACGGATATGTCGGGGTTTAGATTTGAGTCTGATCAGACGGTTAGCGTCTGTACTTGTTGTTCAGTTGGATATTCGAGACAAATCTTTAATTAAATCTGAGACGCGATTAAACCCAATTGCATTGGGCCCTATTAATTACCATTACCAATCTCAATAATTAGAGATTGCACGATTCGAACTTTGATTAATTAGACTGAAAATGAAAATAGATAAAAGCGAATTCCTTCAATTCAAGAATGATCCCTAATTAAAACAAATTTGGCTGGTCAATAATTACAAAGAAGATCAAAACCATCGATTGTACAAAAAAAAAAACTCTTTTTCAGTGAAACTGAAAACTTGTTTCTCGTGATCGAATGGTTTGAAAGTGGTGAGGGATCACTTGATAATTTGATAACCTTGTTAATAAAATATTAAACTCGGGCAAAAAAGGCCCCCAAAATAGGAAAGGTTTTAATATGTATTTTTAAACTTATTGTTCGATAGTGTTTGAACTTTCATTATATTTAACTATTATATGGTAGTCTACTAAAATATTATTTTTTTATTTATAATGGTTTTGATTTAATGATTTTTAATAGATTATCAAATAATATTTAAATAGTATGAAATTTGAAAACAATTAATTTATAGATTAAAAATGTGTCTACAAATATATTTCTAATTTTGCAAACTTTTAAGAATTTTTTATTTAAAATTTTATTATCAAGATCGTCAAAATAACCATTGTGAATATGTGATCCACTGATTCCTCCCTTTTTTGAAATATACAACTTGAACCACTATAAAATTAGTCTACCTCTGGAGGCCGTACTTGTTCTTGGATAATCCGTCGTGAAGTGGATAATCTTTTTCAATGATGTCAATATTATTAATTTTTAAGGAATTGCTAAAAAAAAAAAATCTAGTTTATTATATTTGTGAAGTGAATCTACGATTTTCAGTGGGGTCATTTTAACTTGAGAGTTATCAATGCCGATGCAGCTCTGTCACCGGAGATAATAGCATCTGGCTATTATGATTAAACATAAAAACAGAAGTACGGAACCACGGGTGGAGTACATTTTTTAATGATAAGAGTCAGATTTAATCTTTAAAAAATGGATCCTTTTAATCCAGTCCTTATCAAACCCGATACTTTCCAATCATTCTGATTATTTCTTTAATATTTTGTATTATTATAATAATTACACTTAAAAAAATTCAAAAATACAGAAAAATTAAAATAAAATGTCAAAATAGAAAAATATAATCTAATATTCTTATATAAATATAAATTAACATTAAAATATATAATTAGCAAAAAATATATATTAAGTTCTTAACCACCAACCTTTATCCGACATTTACTCGACCATTAGAGTCTGGAGGTAAGGGTCGAGCTTCTCAAGGGTCGGATTCACCCCTTAAAAGTCAAGCCCCTTTAAAATCGGCCCTCTAAAAACTCTTATTAAACCCGACCCTTTCGTAGCCCCGCTAGACCTGGCCCTTGAAACGATACCTATGGCGAAGCCAGCAAAGAGAGAATGGGTTCAACAAGCCTTATTTTTTTTATCCAATTACTTGTATATTGATAATAATTAGTATAATATTTATATTTTTTTCATAAAATGTCTATTGTAACCCCATCAAATTAATTAAGAATTATTTTCATTAGTGAACTTCATAACTACAACCTAGCAATTTTATTATAATAAATATACTAAGATAGATATATTGATATAATACTGAATCCCATTTCATTTTTTTCTGGATCGGCCCTTGATAACGGAACTAATGTAAATGATCGATATTAATATATATTATTTAACGTTTTAAAAAAAAATAACGGCTCTTAGCTATAAAATGATAATTATCGGAATTAAATGACTATAAAATCCAAATACGGTTACTCTTGTAAAGTCTATTTTTCAGCATTTTACAATGCATAAATGATGAGTCTTCATACCTGATAATTAAAATATAATGAATATATGTAACAACAATAATTATATTATTAATTAAGTACTTCGTGTCTTTAATACTCAAACATTGTATTATCACAAAAGATCAAACAAAAAGGCAACCGTTTATTTGGATGGTTAATATTATTTATAACAAATAACAACTTTCAAACTCAAATTTCGTGACGTTTAATTGCTTCGAAATAATATGTTTTTTTAATATTTTTACGGGGGATTAAAATAATTAATTGTCAAAAATAACTTTTTTTGCCAAGTCTACAGAATGGTTATTTGAAGAAGGTAACAGAATATATTGATTAATTCAATGTGTTTTAAAATGGCTACAATCTGATTAAATTTATAAAAAAACATATAGCTTTAAGATTCGTAACAAAAGATTTGCATTTGGATCAGTATGACCATTCACATGATCCCACGTCCCATACTTTTAAATTTTGGTGTTCCCAAAATATCCCTAATTAATAAAGATTAATTAAATACCAAAACCGTCAAAAAAACTCGGAAGTCAGAATTCAATAGAGCTGGCTGCTGGCCAATCCGCGTTTTTTGTCTATTAAACCGATATATTTCAATTTCCTATTCCATTTTCAGCACAAAGCGACAGTGTACGTGGGTTGAATCTTCAAATATCCGAAAGAGAAAAGAAGGGGAGGAGGAGAGATCGCTGATTTGTTTTTGAGATTTGGCCCCTTTGGATCTTGGTTATTCTTCCAGGGCGAGGTTCGGCGAATTCTGAGGTAAATTCTTAAAGCCATCGATTAGATTGCTTTTACGATTTGAATCTAACAACGAGAGGATTCCTTGAATGAGTTGGATCTTGAGTGTACTTTTTGTACTTTTTCAATTTGGTTCCTTTTTGCTTTATTTGTTAATGCCGGAGAGCTTTTGAAACTAGCAAATTTCTTGATGTTTCTTTTGAATTTTAAGTTTCCTATTTCCTATCTCCTTCTCTTTCTGTCCGATACAATCCCGATTAGTTACGCTTAAAGGATTAGCTTCGTTCCTTTTTCTGTTACTGAATTGTTTTTCCCCTGACATTTTTTTTTAGTTTGATCGGAGGGTGAAACGTTGCAACTGGCTTTTGCTTTATTCAATTTCCTGAATGACTCAACCAAGGCACTAACGACCGACCTTTGTTGGCTCCATTTTGACCGTTTGAACATATTTTTGTCTTTCGTTCTTTGCATTGCCTTGAACTGTTGCGATTTGACTGTCTTCATTTTAATAAAGAGTTCATTGAATGAACTTGTAATGGAATTGTTTTTTAATGTATGTCGATATCATGTTCTTTTATACATAGTATGGAAACAGAGATGGAGAATAATGGTAATGGGACACATGAGTACAAGGAATTCTACATCCCAGATTACATTTTCATACCTGATTCAGAAGTTGAGGTTCCTGCTGAAGTACCGAAACATCCTGTTTTAGTTTTTATCAATTCTAAAAGTGGCGGTCAGCTTGGAGGCGAATTGATCAAGACCTACAGACAACTGCTCAATAAGCTACAGGTACTTAATTAACAAGGGTTACGGTAATCCCGGTATCAGTATGTACCAGGCTGGTGAGTTCTGGTAGGGTAATGACAAATTTCAGGTACAACTGGTAAAAGTATTTTGCTCAGTTCGATTATTTTGTTGTTTGGAGTTATGAAATAAAGCACGCAAATGCTCTAATTCATGATCAAAACTAAATGTCCAATGAAAGGTCTGAATCAGCATAGTGGTTATACATCTCCATACTATGCAACCAGCTATTGCAACTGGCAAGTGGCAACTGAACTATTATGATGTACTTTGCTTCTTAGGTAGTTAACTAAGTTTTGTTCTATGTTTGAAATAGTCATGATGTACATTTATCAAGCTTTTAAAAAACTTTTAACAACTCTTAACGATGAGGTGACCAGTTAACGATTAACCTTACATAGCCATAAAATTAAAAAATGGTCAATCTCTTTTTACCTACTAATTCATATTTAAAAAAACTAAGAAATGCATTCTCATATCATTAATACTTAATAATTAACTAAATTAAGTAAAAATAATAATTATAATATTAATTAAGTACGTAAAAGTTAAAAATCTTAAATTATACTAAACTATTATATAATGAATTTGCTTCATATTTTTATTAGGGCATCAATTTATATTCAAAAAATAAAAAGGAAATAAAAATTTATAGTCACTAACTATTAAGATTTGAAACAAAAAAATTTCAGTCGTTAAATATGTTTTTTTCAAAAAAATTTAACGGTTTTAACAGATTTAACGTGAGATAAAACGGATAAATCATAAAAAACCCGTTAAATCTATTTTTCTCAAAAACTTAACGCCAGAGTCTGTCGAAACCGTTAAGATGGTTAAAACTTTCTGTTTTTTAAAAAGCTTGACATTTATTCAATTAGTTTATAACAAACTACGTTTCTCCTTCTATTTTTTGTTAATAAATGAACAACATTTTGTTTTCTTTTGTTTTTTTATTTCTCTCCTAAGGTTTTTGATCTAGGTGAAGAAGGACCAGATAAGGTGCTTAGCAGAATATATGCAAACTTGGAGAGACTGAGAATTTGCAGTGATCTCCTGGCTGTTCATATAAAGAAAAACTTGAGGCTGATTGTGAGTTAAAGAACTATTAATTACTTCAATTTCATGGCCAACATGCTTTTGTATTTACACACATTCATGTAATTTAGGTTGCTGGAGGTGATGGTACTGCAAGTTGGCTTCTTGGGGTGGTGAGCGACCTTAAGCTTGACCCTTTACCTCCCATCGCTACTGTTCCTCTTGGAACAGGAAACAATCTCCCCTTTTCTTTTGGATGGGTACGAGTTCAATCTCCTAAAAAAGTTATGTATTTTCATGTTATGTATTTTCATGTTATTTATATTTCTTATGAATTAACATTGGGCGTGCTGATGTTTCAGGGCAAGAAAAATCCCGGGACAGACCTTCAAACTGTAAAAGGTTTTCTTGGTCAGCTTAAGGAAGCTAAAGTAATGAAAGTTGATAGGTTGGTCATTTAATTAGTATATGGAAGGAAGATATTTCATGTAGCATCTTTATACATATAAACTTCAATATAGTTCTTACCTTCTATTTGTTTCCTTTATTGATGATTTTAGCTGGCATATTATAATGAGGATGAAGATTCAAGAGAACAGTGCTTGTGATCCAATTGCACCCCTTGAGTTACCGCATGCAATGCATGCATTTAAGCGGGTTTCATCCTCTGATTCTCTTAATGTGGTACCTATTTTTTTTCCTTATGCCAGGTTTTTGTTTTAATATATGTTTGGATTAGTTTAAATTTTAAGCATTCTCATTTCTTTTCTGCAGGAGGGTTATCACACATTCCGTGGAGGCTTTTGGAACTATTTCAGTATGGGTAAGCATTTAACTATGAACATCTGATTATTAAAATTATGATCAAGGATTAGAATACTGTGTGGCCCTTGCCAGTATTGTGGTTTCATATCTGACTCGCTCACTTTTAGTGTGGTCCTTGAGAAAACTTTTATAGTTCCGTAATCCTGCTCTGACCTTTGAATCTTATTAAGCACGTAACAGATAAAGACAAGAAAAGGCCTCTACCGTCTTCACCTGCTTTGTACAGTTGCTGTACTTTGCATCTGCTTGTAACAGAGACCAGAGTAGGCTTGAAATTGTCAAAATCTGGGGAGTATTGGCATCTGGTTTTGATAAGTAAAATGAATTTGTTTCTTGTAGGATCGGATGCCCAAGTATCATATGCATTTCATAGTGAGCGAAAGCTTCATCCTGAAAAATTCAAGAACCAGTTAACAAACCAGGTAGATGAGGTTTATTTATATAGAATCTGAAATGAGAAATGGATATAGTTGATTTATCAAGATTTGGTTTTAATTCAGCAAACTTATGCCAAGCTTGGAGCTTCACAGTTCTTTGCTAATGTTGGTCATCCTTCAAGGTAATCCTCATATCATGATTGCAAACAGAAAGCATTAAAATTTGTTCCGGCCAGGAGTTATTTATATTCATTTTTTGTACAAAATGCAGAAATATTGCTCAAGTAGCTAAAGTGAAGATCATGAAAAATGGCAAATGGGAAGAACTTCACGTTCCTCGCAGGTGAAAAGGATAGTTGCATTGTTATATTTTTCTTCTTGTCCTGATAAAGTATATTTTTAGAGTAGTTCATTCAATTTTATTCTTTTGCAATTATTTGGAACTATAGGTCCATTTTGATAATTATTTTGGTCTTAAGTAACATATCAAATATTGTCTGTTCTGACCTGCACATCATTGTGTGAAAAAAAGTAATTGGAACGTAAACACGGTGTGCTCTCCCAGTTGGTACAGGTAGGATAGAGATAGCAGTTTAACATGCATTCATAATTTCATAGTAGCCATGAATTGAACTTTCATCTAGGTTTATCTATTTTGATATTTGTATAAATTAATTTAGGACAAGAAGAAATACAATCAACCATAATCCTATCCTTATATACTATGTTTCTTGTCATGTCTTATCACGTGCTAAGTTTTGCAGTAGTTGAAGGTTGATTAATAAAAAGTTTATTTATTTGACATTACAGCATTTGATTAATAAAAAGTTTATTTATTTGATATTACAGCATTTGATTAATAAAAAGTTTAGTTATTTGATATTACAGCATTCAGTCAATTGTATGTCTGAACTTGCCAAGCTTTTCTGGAGGGTTCAATCCATGGGGTGTCCCAAGGAAGCTGAGTTTTCGGAATGTCAGTTGCCTTTGCATCTCGCTCTCTTTTTCTGCCCTCTGCTTTTGTTATTTTATACAAGTGTTTTCATTGTAACTAAAAAGTGGAAATAATGGCCGCAGAAAGACTACACCGCACCATATGTGGATGATGGGCTTCTAGAAGTGGTAGGCTTCCGTGATGCTTGGCATGGGCTTGTTTTGCTTGCGCCGAATGGCCATGGGACTCGTCTTGCACAGGTTTTCCACAAACAAACAACTGAATCAAATGCTAAGACAAAATGTTTCCCATCATTTTTGATGGACTGAAAAATATAATTTTCACCACAGACACATAGGATCCGATTCGAGTTCCACAAAGCAGCGGCAGATACCACATATATGAGGATAGACGGGGAGCCATGGAAGCAACCGCTGCCAGCTGATGATGACACGGTGGTGGTGGAGATATCCCACCTTGGACAGGTCAACTTGCTAGCCCATGGCCGTTGCAAGGCAAAGAGCACTAATGACCCGCTTACCCCAGGCTGCAGCAATCACGGCGAGAACAGCCTTGAAGGGGATAATGACGCCGACATTGATGATGAAGAGTGGGAAGGAGGGAGCAAGAAGTTTGGTGCAGCGGAGACTTTCAAAATCCCTGACAACATTGACATTACTCACCTCAGTTAACCTTCTTGAGTTGCTTTGCAATATGCATAATTTTTCACTGAGGTTTAATAGGGCTAAATGCTCAATTATTTTCAGTTTCTCTGTGATTTGCTTTGGTTTTTCATGTCATTTGTTAACAGCATGTGCATTGCATTTGATACGATCTGATTTGACAATGGCGTGAATTGTATGCCTCCAATTTATTATTCTTATTTTAAAATGAACATACATAAGCTCCAATGTTCAGCAAATTGTCAATTTTAAATTTGGTCTTGTTAGATTCCAATTTTCATTGAAGCTGCATCGTGTTTCTTCTATGTTTCAGCTATATTGTTCCAAATTCTTCTTGTCACGTGTCCTCCTTTTATTGATTTAGAATATTCAGAATCTATATAGATTTATGTTTGTATTTATCCTTCGAAAAGATATAAAGAGTTATTATAGGATTCCATTTCTTTTTATTATTAACTAAATGCACTCTGGTTCCAATTATCTCTTTCAAATAAATAATTATTCCAATGAAACCTTCTACTGATAATTCACCATTAGTACATGATAAAAATCATTAAGTATAGTAAATTAATTTCAAACGTGATAAAAATGGACAATTTATAAGATTATTATATAAAGATTTTTTTTTAACCTATTTAAATTAAAATTTCGGACGTGAGATTTTAAAATTCGAGCCATAAGCACTTGATCAAAGTGCTTATGGAATCACCAAACTATATATATATATAGAGAGAGAGAGTTATGCTACGGTTAGTCGCGAAATACAAAATATTTTTGTATTTCGCGTCGTATCTCCTATTTTCAAATTTAAAACACTGATCCAACCGTTAAAAGTGTTCTCCATATTGAAATATGTTTGGAGACTAAATTTTATATTATTTTAATTTATTTTTTATTTTTTTGAGGATTAAAAAATCGTTCTTATTAAAAATCATAAACTCAATGTATTTTCATCCCCTAAAAAATAGAAAAAAAGTTTTAAAAAATGTGTAATTTGATTTCCAAACATATTTCACAATTGAGAACACTTTTAACAGTCGGATCAGTGTTTTAAATTCGAAAATAAAATATACGACGCGAAGTATAAAAATATTTTGTACATCGCGACTAACAATAGCATAACTCTCTTTATATAGAGAGAAAGAGAAAATTGAATGTTGAAAATAACAAAAGTTTTTCTTTTAAGAAAAGAAAAACGAACATATAATCAAAACACATGTTATTGTTAAGAACATGCATCCATATATACATAATAATACAGATACCACAGATAATAAATTAAACGGTGATTATTTGGATCAACGAATTTATTATGGAATTTTTTTATATAATACTTGTTATTTAGCTTAATTAAATTGTTTTTCGCACTAGTAACATTTAAATTGAATATAAATATGACTAATTCTTCTATGACCCAAATTTATATTACAAAAGAAAAAAAATTGAGATTAACAATTATGATTCATCTAAATATGACAACCTTTAAAAATCCTAAAAAATATTAACAAACTCATTTGACCTCTATTTTATATCGACGATGATACCGAGTGATATTAGTTTTTTTAACATTCACTTATTAATAGTATTTACAAGTTCTAGTGCCAACTGATAGGTTAGTAACTACATATGTTACCCGATCGTTTCGAAACGAAAACAAATAGGACTCTATAAAATAAAATATTTTAAGATATGTACCATGACATAAACTTGTTCAATTGACATTTGACAACAAAAACCTGTATATGAATAGTACCGGAGTTGTCTAGACCATTCTCAGTTCTCACACGTTCAACAGTCACGTGTCCTTCCTCTCCCCTGCATCGACCTCCTCCCTCCCACTTCCAAACCCAGAGTGTACCGCCGCCTGTTTGTGTTGTCCCGGTCACCCCCTTCCCCAAACCCATTAACTCGCTCTCCTCCCCTCGCACACCGTAAAAAAAAGAAATAAAAAACACTTTACTTAAACTGTTGGCCCTCGCCGCCTCCTTTCCTGTCCACCTCTATAAAAGCCAATCTCTTCTCCTCAAGCCTTTCGACAACATCAACAAGAAAGAAGTTTTGAGGACGACAACACAAACCATTCAAGCAATGCTTTTTGATCAAGCTTAATATATGAGTCTGAGATACGCGAGTCGTTTCGTGGTGCAGATGGGAGCTCGTGCGATCCAGGCGGCTCGTGGCGTTAAAGAATCCGCGACTGCGGCATCGAACTCGGGAGGCAGCGCATCGTCGAGTCGAGGTATGAGGCGTCTCCACCTCCTCGAGTCGTCGAAGCGTGCCGCTGTTGCGAAAGCTGTGGATGATGCGAAGAAGAAGTGGGCTGAGGAATCCCTGAGAACTGTCATGTTTCTCATTAACTGGGGTCCCAATTGATGTATTTTAGTTGTTGTATACTGTTTTCTCTTCTATTGGGGATGTAGATTATAGTGAATATTTTGGTTTTCTGATACATGAAGAGGCGTTATTACAAACTGAATTGTAAATAAAATTTGTACCTGGTATACTTGAGAATTGGAATTTTGTTTTATGTTTCGGTTGATTTTGGGATGATGGTAGGATTCTATGTAGTTTGGTTTTTATGTGCAATAAGCGATATTCTTTTAACTAATAAAACATGATTTTTTGTAAAGATGTGTGGAAAGCTTATTCACAACGCACGATTGACAAAGTTGTATTGATTAAATTATTTAGATTATACTTTTTACTGGATTCTTTTCCTCGGCTCACCACGTTGTAATTTGTAGCTTGTGGGATTCCATCAACAAAAATATAATTTAACAAATACAACTTTGTTAATATATAAGATAAGTTCTTTTCAATTTAAATAACGATTAGTTCTTTCCAATTTAACTTCCTCTGGGAATTGCTCAACAATAATACTTCATTGAAAAAAAAAAATCTCTAGGAGTCATCTTTCAATTTGTGCGTTGTGCCGTTGTTGGTGGTGACAGAGATGAACAATAGATCATTTGAAATATGTCATATAATATCTGGAAGATTACTGGTGGTAATTATTTTCTTTTTTTTTTAACTTTTGTTTGTTTTTGTTGCGAGAAAGGTCCCAAGATAGGCTAAAACTGGAAAAATTGCTTCGCCAATTTTATTGGGATGTAGGTGAATTGTATTGATTTTATTAATGGAATATGAACTTTTAGTAAGTCATATTAGGATATTGTTTCAAAATTCTCGTATGTAAAACAAAACGGGTACTATCTTAATAAAAAAGTATTATTTAATGTTTGATTTATATTTTGGGCCCCATGTGAAATGAAATTGACAGAGAAAATAAGATGTGATATTTTGCATGGATTCTTTTTCAGATTTTTGGTATTGTTCCAGTACTCTCCGAAGTGTCTGGTTCCTTTAATTATTAATTGTATTAACTTATAAGTAGATCTACCTGGTTCCTTAGACACCCATAATAGAAAAGGGAATTCAGAAAATTGTTATATTTTGTGACATTCTCCCAATTTCTAGTCGGATACAAGTTGCACAATACAAATTGCACACCAGGAGTTGCAAATTAAACGTACAAGCTGAGATTAATTCTTCCAATGTATTAAGAAATATAAATACTGGAAGCATAATAGTCAATTTTCACTCATTAATTGGAGATTTCCACAAAATCACTACCAGTCTACCACAAAGTGCTGAGTAATTCACTTGGGACCCCACAATATGATTTGCATCACCTTCTGAATCTTTTCAGCATCTCTCGTCGTCGGCCGGTCTTTCACAGGACAGCCAATTGTGCCGCCGAAGAGCCACCTGGCCGCATTTGATTGGCCCTGGGTCGTTGAAGGATGCATCAGAGCAGCAGAAGATCCGAACCCTATCCACAATTCCACACCCTCTCCAACGGTATATCAATATGCAAACAGGTGGTTTAACACTTTTAACTCACAAGTTGTGAGCTGGTGGCATTTGAGGCAGGGAATTGGAGGATGGTTTTGTTTAGTTTGTGTTATTTATAAGAGGGAAACCATGAGCTGAGCTTTGATGGTTTTGGGCCTGAATCCCAGGAAACTGGCACCTGGTTTTAACTTTCAACGTGAAACTGTCTCTGTAAGTCGCTGTCACTAGAGAAGTAGAAATCAATTCATTAGTTGTATGTTTGTGGATCCGCATGCGATTTTGAAACCCTTGTCGATGTACAATATAGCACGTGAGGAATGAACCAACGAGGAGTGAAATTTGAATAACTATGAGCATGTATCAATTCCGAACACTTTTGTACCGACCGTTTGTGTCGTCTCCGCTGCGGAATTGGAGATTTGGAGAATGGAGAATGGAGAACACATAAATTATTAAATAAAGGTAGATATGGGTTTATGTATTAGAATTTGTTCTAATTCAAGTCATGCAAAAAAAAATCTTCATTTTTTTAGACAAATAGTTATTTTTTTTAAATGAAAGGTTTGAAATAAATAATTATACCGATAAATAATATCTATTATTTTGTTTACTTTTTCAGAAAAAAAAAATTAATGTAAGAAATGAATTTGTTTATTTTTTTTCTTTAAACGAGGTGCCTTAAGTCCTAATTCCTCTTTGTGGCACTGCACGGAGAAGCTTGTAAATCATAAGCTTGTAATTCATAATTCATACCACTTGGTGATAGTCCTTATTAGTAAGCTTGTAATTCATAATGATCAATTTTGTAATTCATGTCAGCCCTCTTCATCCGATGTACCTTGTGCAAACTGTGTGAAATAAATAGTAATTTTCCATGACATCTAAGACGAGCATTTTGTATATAGAAGCAGCTTGCTAATTAACAATATAATAACAACAAAGTTTTTAATTTTAAATAAATTAGGGTAAACTAGAAATGAAACCAATCTGAAAACATAAGATAAGAGATCTCAAATATAATGATGATGATGATGAAAAAATATTATTAATAATAATAAATAAATAAAATAAAAGATAAATAAAAATGATAACGATAATGCTAATTAACAATGATGGGACAATTTTCGTTTATTCTCGCTCTCAATATAAACTCTTCCACTAACGCTAACCATGTGCAAAATATTATAAAAAGTACAATATTATACCCATCTGTACAACTCATATCCTCTATACCGCTACAAAACTCCACAAACTCTTCATTGCGCAATCGATCACTCTACCTCTCCACAAACTCCTTTTTGACTCATCCATTATTAATTTATCATTGAATAACTTCAGATCAGCATGTTAGTGTGAAATAATCTTTGTGCTGCTTCCGAACAGCTCTTCATTTCTCCAGGACAAGATGAAAAAAAAAACTTGAACTTACTTTCGCCTCATGTTTAGCAATTCTAAAAAGTTGCTTTTGCTAACTTATTCTATTTTTTATTTTTATGAAATTAAAATTAGAACTCGGCTCATATTGACTTCATCTTGCTAAACAACGAGTACTTTGTGTACAAACATGCAACAAAGGATTTCCCCAAATAAGCTCATATATAAACTTGCTGTTCCAGTATCCTTATTTGGTATGGAGGCTACAACTCCTAAGCCTTTTCTTCGGTAACAGAAGCAAGCTACTAGTTATGGGATTAAACTATGTTATAAATATCGCTAGATTAAAGAAATATATATTATTTTTAACCCTTCAAAATCATTAGCACAGTTCTGCCACCATCTACAGATGGATTTGTTTTCCACAACTGAGGGCTATTGGATATTAATTCAGCCTTGAACACCGAACCTTAATTCAAAAGGGCTCTTTGGACTGATACCATCTAGGTATGTGCCCACTGATACTAATTAGAGAAAATCTTTTTCTCCCCAGACCCTCCATCCCGCAAATAATTTCCGCGTTATCAGCGCTCATTTTTTAAATTAAGCACGTGCTAATTGAGCCCGACATCTCATATATATAGTTTCTTCAATATTTTTCTCAATTAGATCTGGCGTGTAGCGCTTTCTTTTTGAATTATCTCTTTCTTATAACTTATGATGTTGAAATGTGTTTCATGTATTATAACTTTGATGTTGAACACAAATTAGAATGTTGTGATATTGAATATATTATTAGGCTGATAAAATTGTATAAAGATATATTTAAAGTATACTTGTTGCTTTATGAGAAAATATTATTTTGTGAAGTTTAATTTTTTTTCGTGTTATTCAGTAAATAATTGAAAGAAATAGCATATTCCAGATAATCGCACATAAATGATATTTAAATATCCAGAATACATATCTAAATACCTAAATAAGAAATCTAAATATCTAGATATTATACTTAAATACTCAGAACACATATCTAAATATCCAGAATAAATATCTAAATACCCAGAACACATCTATAAATACCTAAATAAGAAATCTAAATACCTAGATATTATACTTAAATACTCAAAACACATATCTAAATACCCAAAATAAATATCTAAATACCCAGAACACATCTATAAATATCTAAATAAGAAATTTAAATACCTAAATACGTAAGAACAAATATCTAAATACTCAAGTGAGAAATTTAAATACCTAGATATTATATCTAAATACACAAAACACATATCTAAATACATAAGTAAGAAATCTAAATACCTAGATAATATATGTAACTACCCATGACACATATCTAAATACATTAGGAAGAAATCTAAATACCTAAAATATATATCTAAATACCCAGGATAAATATCTAAGCACCCAGAACACATATCTAAATACCCATAACACATATCTAAATACCCAGAATACATATCTAAATACCTAAGTAAGAAATATAAACACTTAGATATTATATATAATTATGCATGCATGACACATATCTCAATAACTAACATAAATAATTATATAAAAATAGAAATCTAAATACCTATAATTTTTTTAAATATTACTATAAATACATGTACAATATAATTACATAGAACACGGAATTGACGGTCCGAAAATTATAAATTGTCATGTGTACTTTTGCGCTAATGGTCTGTACGCGGCGGATTAATAATCGTGTGCATGCTTAAAAAGAAAGTTCGTTAAGTGCAGTTAAGCGAAACTTTCTGAAAATGAAAAGTTATTTACGGGGGATTTTTTGGGGGATTATCGCTGGTACTGTTAGTTGTGTCTACTGATTAACAGTAGCATGTGTTTTTTTCAGTTTAAAAAATAGAATATTAGTTGTCTGAAGATTTTAAAAAATTTAACTTAAATATACCATCATTTGAGCCTTTTAACCGCTAGATGAGCTCTCTGCTTTCTCCTTAGATGGCACACTCAGCCCCATCTTTGCCATATTTTCTAGTGCTTCTAAATTTCACATTAAAATATGACATAAAAAGAACATTGCATTATCAAAAACATATAGCTAAAAGTCATAGCTCATAAATAACCAAATGGTTATAGGTCAGTACCAGTTTCTTTCCTTCTTTCCCTTTGATTATTGCCGAGGCATCCTCTTCAAAGCAATTTTATAGAAGTATACAAAAGTATACAGTTTACTTTTGTGTTTCAATCACTGAAGCAATTCTTAGTAAATTGCTATTTGGTTCAATTTCCTGTCCTTATTTAGCATTATGTTGCCAATTTTGTATTATTGCTGAGGCATGTGCTCTTTTCATTGCAGTGAACCTGAAAAACAAATTAGAAAAAAAGTTCCTGAATCATAAAACAACAACAACAAAAAAAAAACTACGCAGCTCTATAAATTGATACAGAGTCAAAGAAAAAAATTCCAGATCGACGAGTGTTCCTCAGAACCATTAGGCTTCATTATTGGCCCAATAAACAAAAAAATGTTATAAAGAGAATTTCGACAAAGAAGAAAAAAACTTACTCTTTCTGCATTAGAAAAAAACATGAAGGCACTAATGGATTTAGGGACAATCCGAACTCATAGAATGATAAAAATCAGCATAATCCGAAGAAAGAGACAAAATGAGCAATATACAGTCCACAGATGGCACTAAAAAAAAAATGAAAATCCAAACTACAAAACAGTGACCTATAAGGCAGAGAGCTAGCATCGGACCAGGAAAGAACAAAAAATAAAGAAAATACGAAGGGCAGTGATCATGCCTAATCACCCGCGTCGCCCCTTACCCTATCGCTCGGAATTGAGCGAGACTGAGAAGAGCGTTGAGATCACAGCACCTGGTAGATGGCGGATCTGGTAAGCTTTTCAGCACTGGCACGGGTGGTGAACGTAGTGCCAGTGGAGAGAAGACAATTGAAAGGGGCTTTTGGGTTCTCTCCACTGAAATTGAATTTGAGGAGAGACAAAGAAGGAGCGGAGTTTATGAGAGGAGGCAGCAACGGTCGACTGATGTCTGATTTAATGCGATGGATTCCGAATATCTTCTTGAAATATTGAAGATCTCAGAGATCAGAATTCAAGGGAGGAAATGAACCAGTAAGTAGTCGTAGCGCGAGTGAAGGAGAGAATTAATTCACGACGAATTTAGAGAAAGAAAGGGGAATGGACCAGGAACCACATCCGTGTCCAATCCGACGATGGAGAGATAATAATCAAGATCTCCACCCCACTTCACATATGCGATGCCTTGTTTCAAGTTCAACGACAGTCATTTGCATCATTCACTCTACCTTTTATTATTTTTGCTCTCTTCGTAAGTGAACAAAATAACGTGGATAATACTCATAATAGGCAAAAAAAAACTATTTGAGGTGCTATATTTTAAATAAGTTTCATTTCACGAACAAAAATAAATAATTATCATACAACTTTTTCCATTCTTTGTGCACATCTTTTTCCTCATGCTCTAGTTTGTATATTTTAGAAAATATATAGCCATTTTTTTCCCGTTCTGAAGCTTATAATTCTTTTATATACAATTCTGTAAAAAATATTTGGAGCTACTTTAATGGACAGCACCTAGAGGAAAACACACATCTGCGTCATTATATGTCACCATATTCCATGCCGCAGAGGCACAAACTGATGACATTGAATATTACAAGAACTAGACTACGACTGAATCATTAAACATAATATTAATTTTGTCAATTAATTCATAGAATTTTGTCATCTTTAGAGAAAATAATTAACGAAGTGTTGATGGCCTGCACATTCATACATTTTTAACAATCAGCCCAAATATTACGAATTGACAATCAAATATAACAGATGAGGTTATGACCTCATCGGAATGAAACTAGAAATATCATGATGATAGCCCATGGGCCTCAGGGCCTCATATTCCCATCTTATCTTCAAGTTTTAAACCGTGACAAATTTACTGTCAGTTTGTACAACTATTTTGTCTATTTTACTAAAAAGTGTTCTCGTCAGTCTCCACCAAAAATCAAAGCATCAATAATTTAAAAAGCAGGGATGACCCCTGCCGTTCTACGATGATTTTTGTAAAATATCTTCACTACCTAGCTATTAATATGAACTTGATTCAAAATATCTTCACTACCTAGCTATTAATATGAACTTGATTCGCTATAATTTCAGAACTTATTTTAAGAAAGAAACATGAGTCAAGTCCTCAAATTAATTTGGTAAATGTTTCGAATTTTGTAAATGTCTTTTGCTGATTCTCTAATTTCAGAAATATTAATTTGAAATTTAGAATGCCGTTGCCGATTTGCTCCATTTTTATCATTCACTGTCCTCTTATTATTTTTGCTCTTAAGAAAGAGAACAAAACAACGTGGATAGTAGGTAAAAAAAAAGTCTATTTGAGATGCTATTTTAAAATAAGTTCCATTTCACGGAACAAAAATAAACAATTATCGTCGTATCTTATTATATCCTGTGTGTATCTCTTTTTCTTCATGTTCTAGTTTGTATATTTTAGAAAATATATAGACTTCTATATCTTTTGTTTTTCCGTTGGCTTATCATTCTTTTATATACAATTGTGTAAAAAGATTTGGAGCTAATTTCATGGTAAGCTCAATAGAGGAAAATACGCATCCGTGTCACGCTGCAGATGCACGAACTGATGACATTGAATGAGACGAGAACCAGACTAGCTCTGAATCATTAAACATACTATTAATTTTTCCAATTAATTCACAGAATTTGTCATCTTTAGAAGGAAAAAATAACGAAGTGCCGATGGCCTGATTATGGACGTTTCCCCTAGTGCTTACCATAATGAGCTTGGTAAAGATACGAATTTGATATCCTCTAACAAAGAAGACCATAACGAAAGGAGGCATGGTGCGCACCAGTAAAAAGTGAAATAGAGTCGGAAAAAGAACTAATAGACAATGAAAATGAGGAAAAGATAACGGATTTACCATGGTATCGCTTCAATTGAGAAGATTGCAGGAAAAAAAAATTCAGAGAAACCTTGATCAAAGACTAACTGGCACTCGCTGAAGGAGAAGAGAAATAGTGAGAGCGTGACTATAATGTTTTTTTTTTCTTTCCTTGTGGAAGAGGCTCACAAATATCACAACTATCTGGATCGAAGGTGTGCGTCTCAGCGTCTGTGATTTACTTTTAATTTTTAATTGAATGGCCCAAGTTGGTTACTGTTTCCAACTGTAGCACATCCCATTCAGGAAACCAAAACATTCACTAATATCTACATCCCAAGAGAAATGAAAACAATATACTACAACTAAAACAATATACATCAATTGGAACCCCAGTTAATGAGAAACACGACAGTTCTCAGGGATTTATCAGCCAGCTTCTTCTTCGCATCATCCACAGATTTCGCAAAGGCGGCACGCTTCCACGACTCGAGGGAGGCGGAGACGTGCCTCACACCTCGACTCGATGATGCGCCGGCTCCCGAGTTGGACGCCACAATCACAGATTCTTTGACACCACGCGCCGCCTGGGTTGCACGAGCTCCTATCTGCACCACGAAACGATTCGCGTATCCCAGACTCATATATTAAGCTTGATGACAAAGTATTGCTTGAATGGTTTGTGTTGTGAGAAGAGATTGGCTTTTATAGAGGTGGACAGCAAAGGAGGCGGCGGGGCCAACTAGGGTTGCAAATGTCCGATTTTATCATTGATCTGATTAAAAAAATAATAAAAATTATCCGATCTTATCTGTATCTATATCCGAAAAAAATTGTATCCATATCCGTATTCATATCCGAAAAATTTTAACGGATATGAATACGATTTGGCTATTACATATCCGTAACCGTTTGTTTAGCTATTATCTTTCAATATCCGACATTATCCGAAGATATCCTATCCGATATTATCCGATTTTATCTGAATAAATATTCAAAAAAAATCTCATTATGTGTTTTTAACTATATTTTTTTGCATACATTACAAATCTAACTAATTTTATATATAATTTGTGCTAATGTATCATGTTTTTTAATAATTCATTGATACATTTGAACTATAATATAATGATAATTAATATTTAATTTTTATAATTAATAATTCTATCAAAAAATAATATGTAATTATTTTTTAATAATATATATAATATTTTACTTAATATCCGAAATATATCTGTATTTGTATATGTATATGTCCGATATTCGAACCATATCCGATATCCGTTGAATATCCGAGACTATCTTTGTCCGAAAAATTATAATGGATATAGATACAGTAAAAATATTATCCGTCCGTATCTGATCCGTTTGCAACTCTAGGGCCAACAGTTTTAGTAAAGTAATTTTTTTTTATTGTGTGCGAGGGGAGGAGTTAATGGGTTTGGGGAAGGGGGTGACCGGGACAACACAAACAGGGAGCGGTACACTCTGGGTTTGGAATTGGGAGGGAGAGGTCGATTCCGGGCAGAGGAAGGACACGTGGCGGTTGAACGAGTGATAACTGAGAATGGTCTAGACAACTTCGGTACTATTCATATACAGGTTCTTGTTGTCAATTGATCAAATATATATATATGTTTATGTTATGGTACATATCTACTTAAAATATATTTTTTAATAGACTCCTATTTGTTTTCGTTTTGAAATGATCGGGTAACATTATGTAGTTACTGACTTATTTGGCACTAGATCCTATGAATACAATAATTTTTAGATAGATTTTGCCGAGAATTTTTAACTATTGGCATATTTAGATGAATCATAATTGTTAATCACAATTTTATTTTCTTTTTCTTTTGTAATATAAAATTTGGATCATTGCAGAATTAGTCATATTTATATTCAATTTAAATGTTATTAGTGTGAAAAACAATTTACTTAAGCTGAATAACAAGTATTATATAAAAATATTCCATAATAAATTCATTGATCCAAATAATCACTCCTTTAATTTATTATCTGTGGCATCTGTATATTATGTATTTAGGGATGTATGTTCTTAACATGTGTTTTGATTATATGTTCCTTTTTCTTTTCTTAAAAGAAAAAACCTTTGTTATTTGCAACATTCATTTTTCTCCGATATATATTATATATTTTGGAGTTTATGTCTTTTTGGCTTCTTATCATTTAAACCGTTATATTATGTAATTATGACCATCATAATTATACAATACACTAAAAGTGCCGCGTGAAGGTTTTCTAAAAAAAAAAGGGTGCCGCTTGAAAGAAGAAAGGATTCAGTGGGATCCGTATCCGGCTATCCGCCTATGTTTTCCTGTTTTTTTTATATCCAACGAAATTACTATCCAGTGTGGTTATATATCGCATGTATACTGAGTATATCTGATTATTTTAATTAATTTAACTCACCGATATGACTAGATGCGGTCGAATGTGAATCAGAGTGCGTTTAGATATGAATCAGAGTTAGAATATGACTTTCACCTCCTTCCCTTTTTATTTGGTTTCTTTTCTCATTTTTTTCCTTCAAATTTCAAAGTAGTAAAAATTGTAAAGAGGAGCAGCAGATGCTCTTGTTAAGTGGCTCTGATACCATATATATTATATATGGTATATATCAATACTTGTTTGAGTAATGAATTATCTTCAATGTGTTTGATTACATTCCATGAATGCTATTTATAACAAACAGATTATCAAAGAGTATAACAGCCTATACAATTGATCCAACTGAATACACAGTAGTAACTAATTTTAACTAACACGTCTTCAGTCATCTCCATTTGTACTGATACTGGACTCCTCCATTGATTCTCTTACAGTAGTGTTTCATAGATTGTCAAAAACGAAAAAAAAAACGAAGGCGAGAGGGCTCCAGTCCTTATAGGGGCGATCAAATATGGATGACGTGGGTGAGCCGATGGGGCAGCATAAGAGTGTGAGAGGGAAAAGAGAGAGAGGTGCGCCATCTATTGTGCATGGGGTGAGACCTGGAGAGAGAGGGTGAAAGCAAGGTCAAAGTCAAAGGTAAGTGTGTGTCGCAGAGGTCGAGTGAGAAAAATTGAAGTCGAGTAAGGGGACGGTTTTCTGATAGAGAAAAAAGAGGGAAATATGGTAGGGGAAGGGATTCAGGTGTGATTTGGTGGGGGCAGCAGCGGATTCAATGTGATCTAGGGAGGGCACGCGCTCTTTAGATTTTGAAAAATAATATTTTCTCTTTCAAAATTTTTTTTGTCCTCCTTTCTAAATTGTTTGATTATTTTTATTGAAAAAAAATTTAATATCGTGCAATGAAATAATTATGCAAAGATATCAAAATATAAAGTTACATAAACTAAAATTATCTATTACTTTGAAATTTATTTTGTTGTTATTTTTAATATATAAAATGTTATTATTTTAATATTTTTTATTAGATAAGAATATATATTAAATTATTATTTTTTTATTTAGTATTCGATTAGTTAATGAATTTGAACCCGATAAGCTATTACAATCCGGTAATTACCCCTCTGATCAACCATAGGCTGCGGTCATTTGCTCACATCGTCATCCAACCACTCATGTTTCCCATTAATGCGTCAAATTACTACACATTTGCTTACATCGTGTAACAAGATATCACACCTGAATTATAATATCTTGCTTTCCGATCAGTATTGATACAATTCCTGTATTACTGGTAACAAGATATCAAAATTTTAATATCTTACTTTAAGCATTTCATTGTTGAATTATATGGCCCGCATTGCTTTCTAAAAAAAATGATTAATTAGATAGTAAACACGAGGAATGGTATGTGTTTTAACAAAAAAAATATAAAAATTACTGGAAGTTGATTCAATCAAAAATAAAGAAGTCTGAAACCAAAAGAAACAAAAAATCTGCATCAATTTATTACCGGAAGTACCACAAGCATTGTGGACAGAGACAACCTCAAATGCTTGAACCAACTGGACTGTTTCATCCAAATTATCAGAAAGTATAATGAGGCAACTGCACATGCAACTTAGATTGAGCTAAGAATATCTCATATTAGATTGCCATGCACAACTTAGATTGAGCTAATGAAATTTGCTACAGTTGGGACAATAATCCCGTCCCTTTGTTCAAACGCAATGCCATCTGGACCTTTCATGGACTCTCCAGAAGTTTTCCCTCTAGCGATATCACCTGAATGTTTTTTTCTGACCTCTTAGCGATGTCCCTTTTTATTTTTTTATCAATGTTGTATTGTGTTGGCAATATACCAAGGTGATTTTTAGTGGAAAAAATTGATATTGTAAAACCAAAAAAGAAAAAGAAAACGAATGAAATATCAGTTATGCTGCTTATGCAGATATGATCTTATCAATACCATTTTGCAAAATTCCTTAATAACCTACCGAGAAGACATGAAAGAGGATTAAGATGAAAAACCAAATTTTGGTAGCTGAGAAGGTCATTGCAAACTATGAGGTCAGTGTTTTTACTTCATTTGATGTTTTCAATTAATTAAATTATTCAAATTTGATAAAGTTTAGGCAGCAATTGAAAAATGAAAATAACAATATTTTTTTTAACTGACACTTGGGCATGATTCTCTATTTTTTTTAACTGACACTTGGGCAATTAAAGTAGATATTTTATGCTTATATCTAAATTTTGATGATAAAAAATAAATTTAAAATGATATAGTTCTTCTTTTCTATCAAAAAATGATTGGATTCATAACACGTTGTCAGCTCTATACATAACAGAGTGCACCTGTAGAACAAATGAAAATTTTATGGTTATATACACAGTGCAATAAAAACTTTATTTTTAAAAAAAATATTTGTAATTTTGTAGAACATGCATGGGCGCCTGCCCAGGATCCGGAGCCGGGGTCAGGACCCCCGAGGCCGCGGTGGTGCGTCGCGGCCCCCTCCCGATCCCCCGGACCCCCCTCCCCGAGGCCGAGACTTGGGGCGCGTCGCAGCACCCTCCTGACCGAACCCGACCACGCCGGGACCCAGGGAGCTGTGAGCCCCTCCCGACCCCGACCCCCTGAGCCGCGCCCCCCTCCCGACCTCGACCGCCCGAGCCTCGCAGCCCCTGCAAAAGTTATCAATTTCTGGATCAGATAATAAAATAACCAAAGAATTGTAGCAAAAAAAATCAGATGCTGATCAAAGCAGCCTGAAAAAAAAAAGCAGAAAAAGAAAAAAAAATTCTTAAATCATAAAACAACAAAAGTAACAAACCACGCAGCTCTATAAATTGATACAGAGTCAAAGAATCCAGATCGACGAGTGTTCCTCAGAGCCATTGGGCTTCATTGTTGGCCCAATAAATAAAAAATGTTATAAATAACTTGCCACTTTATTAACAAAGAAGAAAAAACTTGCTTCTGCATTGGAAAAAAACGATGGCACGAATAGTTTTTTAGGGACAATCCGAACTCATAGAATGAAATCAGCATAATACGAAGAAATATGCAGTCCACAGATGGCACTAAAAAACGAAAATTCAAGCTACCAAATAGTGACCTGTAAGGGCAATGATCATGCCGAGGAAAGGAAAAAAAAAAAAAGGAAATGCGAAGGGCAGTGATCATGCCTCTCTAATCACCCGTGTCGCCCCTAACCCTATCTCTTGGAATTGTGCGAAACTAAGAAGAGCGTTGAGATCGTAGTGCCTGGTCACGGGTGGTGAACTTAGTGCCGGTGGTGGGAGAAGAGCAGGGGCGGATGTAGGATTTTGATCGAGGGCAATTATTAGATTGTAATAGTTTATTGGGTTCAAATTTATTAACTAATCTAGTATTAAATAAAAAATTAATAATTTAATATATATTCTTATCTAATAAAAAATTTATTAAAATAATAATATTTTACATATTAAAAATAACAATAAAATAAAACTCAAAATAATAGATAATCAAGTTGATGAAGAAAGTTTTCGTCTACGGAACTTTATATTTTGATATCTTTACATAATTATTTCATTATGCACGATATTAAATATTTTTTCTCAATAAAATTAATTAGATAATTCAGGAGGATAAAAAAAATTTTAGGGAGGACAAATATTAAAAACATTAACGAAAAATATTATTTTTTAAAATCCAAAGGGGCAGTTTTTCCCCGGTCCCATGCTGCATCCGCCCTTGGAAAGGAGTTTTGAGTTCTCTCCACTAGTGGGTGGTGAACGTGTAGCCCATGGGCCTCTGGGCCTCATATTCCTATCTTATCTTCAAGTTATAAACCGTGACAAATTTACTGTCAGGTTATGGCCTCATCTCAAAATAAAGTGTATTCCTCGCCAGTCTCCACCACAAAACAAAGTATCAATAATTTAAAAAACAAGGATGACCCTGTTCTTGAGTTTTGTAAAATATCTTCACTACCTAATTAATATGAACTTGATTCGCTATAATTTAGGAATTTTGTTTTAAGAAAGAAACACGAGCCAAGTCCTCAAATTAATTTGGTAAATGTTCATAAAGTATATTCATCCGAATTTTATAAATGTCTTTTGCTGATTCTCTAATTTCAGAAATTTTAATTTGAAATTTAGAATTCAGTTGCCGATTTGCTCCATTTTTATCATTCACCGGACCTCGTATTATTTTTTCTCTCTTCTTAAGAGAACAAAACAACGTGGATAATAGGCATAAAAAAAAGACTATTTGAGATGCTATTTTAAAATAAGTTCCATTTCACGGAATAAAAATAAATAATTTAGTCGTAACTTTTTATATCATTTGTGCACATCTCTTTTTCTATTCTAGTTTGTATATTTTGGAAAACATATAGCCTTCTATGTCTTTTGTTTTTCCGTTCTGAGGCTTATAATTCTTTTATATACAATTGTGTAAAAAAATTTGGAGCTAATTTCATTGTCAGCTCAATAGAGGAAACACAAGCATCCATGTCACGCTGCAGAGGTACGAACTGATGACATTGAATGATACAAGAACCAGACTATGACTGAATATTTCCAATTAATTCACAGAATTTGTCATCTTTAGAGAAAAAAAATTAATGAAGTGCCGATGGCGTGATGCATATACAAGTTCATACATCTTTAACAATCAGCCCAAATATTACAAATTGACAATCAAACGATTTATATGTTTTAATATAACATATTAGGTTATGGCCTCATTGGAATGAAACTATAAATATTATACCACGATGAGATATATAGCCCATGGGCTAGTGTTTCGCAATCTGGAATTGTCTCAGCATCAAGACCCGCATCCTCTATTGCTTCTCTGATTTCTTCATACTGATTCCTGAACGAAAATATCATATAGAAATATAGTCTCATATTTAAATAAAAGATTGAAAGACAGAGAAGAAGAATACTTACGTAGTCCAATTTTACCCAAAGACAAAAGAAGTCCGCTAATAATTAGTATATCCACCCTTGAAAATTGAACCAATTGTTTTTCTCTTTGCCTTCATATGAAGTATCAGGACCTCAAATTTAAGGTTGAAGTGATATGGCATCATGAAAAACACCCTTGGGCACCAAAAGACTAAAATGATAAAATCACTATTTTTACAAAAAAAAAAAAAATCCAACAAAGACCCACAAAGAAGCTTGGCCTAAATTTTTGGTTCCAGGAGAACAGCTATGATCTGCAAATTTCGTGGATATCTCTAAAGATGTAACCCCTAATGAGCTATTTACAATAGTTTATTTTTTTTTAAAAAGGAAAAGGAAGAGATATCACTGAGATTCGTACATTATATCTTAGTTGATGAAAATAAGAATGTTGAAAAGAAAACATCAAAAGATGAACTGAGAGCAGAAGATATGGATTGAATTGGATATGGTGCATCAGCTCCGTGGGCCGAAAATGGTCATGACTCCATACAAATCGGGATCAGGCCTGGGCCTTGTCCAGTGTTCCAGGCATATCAACTGAGATCTGCTGCAATGGATCAAGTCTGTTAGAGAGTGTGTGTCAGATCAATTATTCACCGAATCCGAATTCACATCCCCTGCATTATTATGTTGTAGTTTTACTTTTTTCCATCTATGTAGCGTGGAGTTCACAAAAATAACACTTGTAAGATATGAAATGTTCAACATATATGATGACGGATATTTATGTTATACGGGTGCGAACACGAGTCATATTTAATATGGTGCGAATGCGGTTATATATTAATTTTAAAAAATCTTAAATATCGATGTAATAATATAAAAATTAAGAATTATGTTATGATTGTACACATAGTTATTGATTAAATTTGCTAAGGTCTAAAAAATATAACTAAATTATCTTTAAATTTTAATTTATGAATCTCAATAAATTTTTTATATTAAATATAATAGGATATAAACTTTTCTATGTTTCGAAATTTCTAAATGTTAATTTTAGATTTTTTTTAAAAAATGACCTAATTATTGAGTCATCTTAAAAAAATAAAAATAAATACTTCAAAAGTTCCAAACATAGATTTTTTTGTATCCTGCAAGATTTTGATATGAAGAATTTATTAAGACTTGTAATTGAAGATTTGGAGATGATTTAGCTATATTTTTTTAATTCATAACAAATTTAATTATTAACTAAGAATAACATTATATTCTAAGTCAACAATTAATATTATAATAAACAAAAAATTAGATAGGAGTGCATTTTCACAACTTCAATAAAACTTTAGGGAAGGGATTACTTGACAATGGTTATCTTGTCAATCTTGATAATGGCTCTTCAAATAAATACAAAAAAAAATAAAAATTGAAAAAAAGAAGTACTAGATATGTTCTTATGGTGATTTAATTTCATACAATTTCATTGTTATTTGATACTCCATCAAAAGATCGTTAAATTAGAACCATTATTAATTACAATATATTTTGATGATCTTTGATAGATTATCAAATGATAATAAAATTACATAAAACTTAAATCACCATCAATTTATAAATAGAAGAATATATCAATAACTTTTTTATTTTTAATTTTTTTATATTTATTTGAGGAGCAATTGTCAAGGGATCCTTTTCCAACTTTATATATGTGTGTCAAACTCAATAAATTCTAAATTGACAATAAAAACGATGTAAGCAAAATGTATGGAACACTACTTTGAAATTTCAACGAAAAAGCGAGAAAAGAAACCAAATAAAAAGGAAAGAATGAGAAAAATGGGAGAATGGTTTTGTTCTCATCGCCGAGAGAGGCAAAGTCGGATTCTAATTCTGATCTATATCTAGACGCACCCTGATTCACACCCGACCGCATCCAGTCAAATTAATTAAAATAATCCCAATACATAACCACACTCGATACTTACTTATTCCGTTGGATATATATATATAAAAAAAGGGAAAACATAGGCGGATGGCCGGATACGGATCCCACTGAATCCTTTGTTCCTTCACGCGGCACCTTTTTTTTTTTTGAACCTTCACGCGGCACTTTTAGTGTATTGTATAATTATGATGGTCATAATTATAATATATAATTACCAGAGAGCGAATATTCAAATCGAGCTATGATGGTCATGATATAATATTTTCTTTTTGTTAAGATCACGGTTTAAATGACAAGAAGCCAGAAAGACATAAGCTCCAAATTATATAATATATATCGGAGAAAACTGAATGTTGCAAATAACAAAGGTTTTTTCTTTTAAGAAAAGAAAAATTAACATATAATCAAAACACATGTTAAGAACATACATCCTAGTTATTTGGATCAATGAATTTATTATTGGATATTTTTATATAATACTTGTTATTCAGCTTAAGTAAATTATTTTTCACACTAATAACATTTAAATTGAATATAAATATGACTGCTATGATCCAAATTTTACATACAAAAGAAAAAATAATTGAGATTAACAATTATGATTCATCTAAATATGCCAACAGTTAAAAAAAATCCTCGGCAAAGTCTATCTAAAATTTTTTTTAACAGTCATTTTTAATTGTATTCATAGGATCTAGTGCCAACAGATAAGTCAGTAACTACATACGTTACCCGATCATTTCGAAATAAAAACAAATAGGAGTCTATTAAAAAATATATTTTAAGTAGATGTGTACCATAACATAAACATTTATATTTGTTTAATTGACAACAAGAACCTGTGTATGATTAGTACCGGAGTTGTCTGGATCATTCTCAGTTCTCCCTCGTCAATCAGTCTTGACGGGAAGGAATAAAAGCTTTTTTTTCACTCGTTCAACCGCCACGTGTCCTTCCTCTGCCCTGCATCGACCTCATCACTCCCAATTCCAAACTGAGTGTACCGCTCCCTGTTTGTGTACTCGCTCTCCTCCCCTCGCACACCGTAAAAAAAAACACTTTACCCAACCCAAACTGTTGGCCCCCGTCGCCTCTGTCGGTGCCCACCTCTATAAGCCAATCTCTTCTCCTCAAAGACCTTCGACAACCTCAACAAGAGAAAGAGAAGTCGACAACGACGACGAGAACAAATCAATCGATACTTTGTGATCAAGCTTAATACACGAGTCTGAGATACGCGAGTCATTTCGTGGTGCAGATAGCAGCTCGTGCGACCCAGGCGGCGCGTGGTGTCAAAGAATCCACGACTGTGGCATCCAACTCGGGAGCCGGCGCATCGTCGAGTCGAGGTGTGAGGCGCGTCTCCACCTTCCTGAGTCGTCAAAGCGTGCCGCCATTGTGAAAGCTGTGGATGATGCGAAGAAGAAGCGGGCTGAGGAGTCCCTGGGAACTGTTTTGTTTCTCATTAACTGGGTCAGGAGCGAAATCAGAAACAATTGATAGGGGTGCTCGGTTAAAATAAGTAGAATATTTAAGTCAAAAGAAAATTTATTTTTTTACCGTACGATTTTTATTTTTCAGTGAACTGAATAGGTGTTCGGGCGTCGGCTGACGTCTACTTTGATTCCGTCCCTAACTGGGGTCCCAATTGATGTATATTGTTTTAGTTGTAGTATACTGTTTTCATCTCTTGGGATGTAGATTATAGTAAATGTTTTGGTTTTCTGATACATGAAGAGGTGTGATTATAAACTGAATTGTAAATAAAATTTGTTACTGGTATATTTAGAGATTTGGAATTTTGTTTTATCTTTCGATTGATTTTGGGATGAAGGATTTTATGTAAGGAAACAATGGTTTCCTGACTGCATATACGTGGATAATGACTCTGACGAATATATTGCGGTGGGATGTGATATTTGTATAAACTGTAACATATATGTGCATAAGAGATATTCTTTTAAACTAATAAAACATGAATTTTCCTATTTAAAAAAAAACATTATTTTTTGTAAAGATATGTGGAAACTGGAAAAGCTTATTCACACGCACGATTTACATTGTATTGATTAAATTATTTGGATTTTATTTTTTATTGTATTTTTTTTCTCCTTGGCTCGCCACATTTATATATGCAGCTTGTGGGATCCCATCAACAAAGATATAATTTAACAAATACGACTTTGTTAAGAAGTTATTTTCAATTTAAATAACGATTAATTCTTTTCAATTTAACTAACTTCCTCTGGGGATTGCTCAACAGTAATACTTCAGTGAAAAAAATCTCTAGAAGCCATCTTTCAATTGTGCGTTGTTACTGGTGACAGAGATGGACAATAGATCATTTGAAACATCTGAAGTATTATTTTCGTTTTTTTTTTTGTATTTTTTGTTGAGAGAGGTCGCAATTGGAGAATCAATTTTCTTGGGACGTAGGTGAATTGTATTGAATTTATTAATATGAAAATGGTAATCCTCAGTGAGTTATATTAGGATATGATTGTTTCAAATATCTCCCATGTAAAATAAAAGGCGCATTACCTTCATTAAAAAAAATATTTAATGTTGGGTTGGGTCAGACTCAGACCCATGGGATATGAAATTGGCAGAGAAATTTGTTGTGTGATGTTTGGATGGTGTATTCTTTTTAAGATTTTTGGTATTGTTCCAGTACTTTCCAAAGCGTCTGGTTCCTTTAATTATTAATTGTATATCTTGCTTACAACGGCTATATGGAGTATCTTCTAGAAATCTTGAAGATTTCGGAGATCAGAGTTCAGAGGAGGAAACGAACGAGTAGTGACTAGTGAGTAGTCGTTAGTAGTCACTAGTTGTAGGGCAAGAAGTGGTGGAGAGAATTAGATGGAGAAAGGGGGGATGGACCTGGACCAGGAATCATATCTATATCTGGTCTCTCCCAACTTCCCACGTGTCCACTCCGACAATGGAGAGAATAATCAAGATCTTCACCACTTCACATATGTGATGCCTTGTTTCTACGACAGTCATTTGCATCATTCACTCGACCTTTTATTATTTTTGCTCTCTTTTAAGGGCGTGTTCGGTTGTCAAAATTTTAATTGGATGGGTTTTTATGGGTACGGGTTTCACTGAGTGTAATTTGTGGATATCCAATTCAATAATCCACCGAAGACCGAACGGTGCAGTGGAAAGAAATAATCTCCATCAAAATGGAATTCTAACCCGTTCTCCATAACGTGGATAATAGGTAGAGGTGGCAGAATCCGATCCGACTCGAGAAACCCGTCCGATCCGTCCGGATCTGAACCCGATCCGATTCAATTTTTTAAGAAAGTCAAACTGATCCGACCCGACCCGAACTCGACCCAACCCGACCCGATCCGAGATCAAATGACCTTTAATCCAATCGAAATCTATCAACGATCTGAAAAAACACAACATATAAATTGACCCGACCCGATCCGGTCCGACTCTGGCCCGACCCGGCCCAACCCGATTTCTTCTAAAAAGTCAAATTGACCCGACCCGTCCAACCCGAACCCGAACCCGACCCGACCCGCCCGATTGCCACCTCTAATAATAGGCAAAAAAAAAAAACTATTTGAGGTGCTATATTTTAAATAAGTTCCATTTCACGGAACAAAAATAAATAATTATCGTACAACTTTTTCCATTCTTTGTGCACCTTTTTCTTCATGTTCTAGTTTGTATATTTTAGAAAATATATAGCCATCTTTTTTTTCTGTTCTGAAGCTTATAATTCTTGTATATATAATTCTGTAAAAAATATTTGGAGCCAATTTCATGGACAGCTCCTAGAGGAAAACACACATCTGTCACCATATTCCATACCGCAGAGGAACAAACTGATGACATTGAATGATACATGAACCATACTACGACGAATCATTAAACATATAATATTAATTTTGCCAATTAATTCACAGAATTTTGTCATCTTTAGAGAAAATAATTAACGAAGTGCTGATGGCCTACACATTCAAGTTGTTCATACATTTTTAACAATCAGCCCAAATATTATGAATTGACAATCAAACGATTTGTATATTATATATAACAGATGAGGTTATGGCCTCATCGGAATGAAACTAGAAATATCATGACTAGATAGCCCATGGGCCTCATATTCCTATCTTATCTTCAAGTTTTAACCCGTGACAAATTTACTGTCAGTTTGTACAACTATATAGTCCATTTCTCCACCACAAATCAAAGCATCAATAATTTTAAAAGCATGGATGACCCTGCTGTTCTACGATAAATTTTGTAAAATATCTTCACTACCTAGCTATTAATATGAACTTGATTCACTATAATTTCAGAACATTTTTTTTTGAGAAAGAAACATGAGTCAAGTTCTCAAATTAATTTGATAAATATCCATAAAGTATATTCATCTGAATTTTGTAAATGTCTTTTGCTGATTTTCTCCATTTTTATCATTCACTGGACCTCGTATTATTTTTGCTCTCTTCTTAAGTTACAAAACAACGTGGATAATAGGAAAAAAAAAAGACTATTTGAGATGCTATTTTAAATTAAGTTCTATTTCACGGAACAAAATAAATAAATATCTTCGTATCTTTTTATATCCTTTGTGCACATCCCTTTTTCTTCATGTTCTAATTTGTATATTTTAGAAAATATATAGCCTTCTATTATATCTTTTGTTTTTCCGTTCTAAGGCTTATAATTCTTTTTATATACAATTGTGGAAAGAAATTTGGAGCTAATTTCATGGTCCGCTCAATAGAGGAAAACATCATCCGTGTCACGCTGCAGAGGCACGAACTGATGACATTGAATGATACAAGAATCAGACTAGGACTGATTCATTAAACATACTGTTATTTTTTCCAATTAATTCACAGAATTTGTCATCTTTAGAGAAAAAAATAACGAAGTGTCGATGGCCTGATGCAGATACAAGTTCATGGATAATTGACAATCAAACGATTTATATATTTTAATATAACATATTAGGTTACCACGATGAGATATAGCCCATGGGCTTCAATTCAGGGCATGCCATTTCCATTATCCGCAAGTTAAAACATATTGCGCAGCAGCGCAAGCCAATCCCCATTATCCAAGAGTGACCAGTTAAATAGTGTTTTGCAATTTGGAATCATCTCAGCATCAAGACCCGCATCCTCTATTGAAAGACAGAGAAGCAGAATACTTAATATCCACCCTTGAAAATTGAACCAATTTCTTTTCTCTTTGCCTTCATATGAAGTATCAGGACCTCAAATTTAAGGTTGAAGTGATATGACATCATGAAAAACTCCCTTGGGCACCAAAAGATTGAAATGATAAAATCACTTTTAAAAAAATTCAACAAAGACCCTTTAAGAAGCTCGGCCTAAATTTTTGGTTCCAGGAGAAAAGCTACCAATTGCTTTTCATCATTTCTCGTGGTGGCCAGCTGTAGCCGAGAATAGCAGTTCGCATCTCTATTTTGCCTTCATCTCTCTGTGTATCACTATAAGTATAATTGAAGTTCAATTCTTAGTTAGCAGTAAATGATAGTAAAACTAATTCGTGAAGGCTGGGCCCCAAACTGCACCTATCTGGTGTGTGCTTAGCCAAAGCATCTTTCAATTTCTTAAGTATGTAGTGAAGTCAACAAATTAGTTGGCTAATCAGTTCCAACTGAATAATAGAATATGTAAATAAGAATGTTGGAAAAGAAAGCATCAAAAGATGAACTGAGAGCAGAAAATATGGCCTGAATTGGATACGGTGCATCAGCTCCGTGGGCCGAAAATGGTCATGACACCATACAAATCGGGATCAGGCCTGGGCCTTGTCCAGGGTTCCAGGCAGATCAACTGAGATCTGCTACAATGGATGGAGTCTGTTAGAGTGTGAGTGTCAGACCAATTATTCACTGAATCCGAATTCACATCCGCTGCAACACTCTGCTGTAGTTTTACTTTTTTCCATCTATGTAGTTCACAAATATAACACTTGTAAGATATGAAATGTTCAACGACTATGATGATGGATATTTATATTGTACGGTGCGAACGCGAGACATATTTATGTGCTGCGGATGTGGCTATATATTAATTTTTAAAAAAATTAAATACGAATGTAATAATATAAAAATTAAGAAAATTCTACGCATAGTGAATAATTTAAAAATTATAACTAAATTATTCTCAAATTTTAATTTATGAGTCAGTAAATTCTTTATATTAAATATAATGGGACTACTTTTTCTATGTTTGAAATTTTCTAAATATTAATTTTAGATTTTTTTTAAAATGACCTTAACATATGTATATTATTATTATTATTATTATTATTATTATTATTATTGAGTCTTCTTAAAAAATCAAAAATAACCAAAAGTTTCAAACATGGATTTTTTTTTTATATCTTGTAAGATTTTGTATGAAGAATTTATTAAGAATCATAATTGAACACTTTGAGATGATTTAGCTACGAGTAGTATTATATCCTAAGTCAAAAAATAATATTATAATAAACAGAAAATTAGAGAGGAGTGCATTTTCACAACTTCAACAAAACTTTATAAGGAAGGGATCACTTGACAATGGTTATCTTGACAATCTTGATAATGACTCTTTGAATAAATACAAAAATAAAATAAAAAAGTAATAGATATGTTCTTATGGTGATTCAAATTTCATACAATTTCATTATTGTTTGATTCTCATCAAAAATCGTTAAATTAGAACCATTATAAATTACATAATATTTTAATGATCTTTGATGGATTATCAAACGATAATAAAATTACATAAAATTTAAATCATTATCAATTTAAATAGTATATATCAATATATTTTTTTCTATTTTTAATTTTTTTTTCATATTTATTTGAGGAGCCTAAATTGAGTATGTGTGTCAAACTCAATATAAATCAAGGATTCTTTCCCAACTTTATATATGTGTATGTGTGTCAAACTCAATAAATTCTAAATTGACAATCACGATGTGAGCAAATGTGTTGAGGTGTAGTGGTTTGACACATTAATGGGAAACATGAGTGGTTGGGTTTGACGCACATCTCTTACATTTCATTTTAAGTGAAGTTCATATTTTTAGAATGGACGGCTGTCGAGAATACAGTAGTCAGATTTCACAGTGTGTTTTTTTTTTATGAGCAAGTACTTTATTTTTTAAAGTAATTCGGAGGATCATTAACTTCGTGTTGCTCTCATCAAAGACTTACCGCACATTGACTTGTAACTGGCCACACCAAATCACACCTGAATCCCTTCCCCTACCATCTTTCCCTCCCTCAGAAAACCTGTCCCCTCACTCGACTTCCATTTTTCTCAACCGACCTCCGCGACGACACACACTTACATTTGACCTTGACGTTGCTTTCACCCTCTTTCTCCAGGTCTCACCCCATGCTCGATAGATGACACACATCTCTCTAGCTCTTCCCTCTCACGCTCTTATGCTGCCTCATCGGCTCACCCACGTCATCCATATTTGATCGGATCCATAAACTCTCCCTCTCACACGCCCCTATAAGGACTGGAGCCCTCTCGCCTTCATTTTTTTACGTTTTTGATAATCTATGAAATACTAGTATACTACTATGAAATTTCAAAGAAAAAGTGAGAAAAGAAACCATTTAAAAGGAAAGGAGGAGAAAATGGAGAGAATGGTGTTGTTCTCATTGCCGAGAGAGGCAAAGTCAGATTCTAACCCTGATTCATATCTAGACGCACCCTGATTCACACCCGACCGCATTCAGTTATTGGTGAGTCAAATTAATTAAAATATACTCGTATGCATCTAAGGGTCTGTCTAACATGTTTTCGTTAGCATTTCAATTAAAATATTAACGAGTCAAATTTTAATTTTTCATGCTCAAATTTTCAATTTAAGTAGCTTAATAAAATCTTTGTAGAATACTAATTTTCATTGTGTATGAAATTAGTTTACTATACTTAATAATTTTTGAAAGATAACTTTGAAATAATAGAAAAATAATAAAAATTAAGCCTAGTAAATTAATTCCAAACATGATGAAAATTAGTATACCAAAGATTATAATATAAAGATTTTATTGAGCCACTTAAATTAAAGTTTTGAGCATGAAAAAATAAAATTTTACACATTTCGAATTGAAATGCTAACGAAAGTATAGTAGACAAAATCTACACCCATAATATATAATTAATTACCAGAGAGCGAATATTCAAATCGAGCTATGATGGTCATGATATAATATTTTCATTTTGTTAAAATCACGGTTTAAATGACAAGAAGCCAAAAAGACAAACTCTTATATAATCAAAACACATAATCAAAACATATAATCAAAACACATGTTAAGAACATCTTAACATGTGCTTATTTGGATCAATGAATTTATTATGGAATATTTTTATATAATACTTGTTATTCAGCTTAAGTAAATTGTTTTTCACACTAATAACATTTAAATTGAATATAAATATGACTAATATTGCTATGATCCAAATTTTAAAAATTGAGATTAACAAAACAATAAATCCTCGGCAAAATCTATCTAAAAATTATTAACAAACTCATTTCACCTTTTATATCGATGATGCTACGAGTGATGTTGGTTTTTCACATTTAATTATATTCATAGGATCTAGTGCCAATAGATAAGTCAGCAACTACATATGTTTTAAATTGACAACAATAACTTGAGTCTATTAAAAAATATATATTGTCAATTTAAACAATAATAACTTGTCTATGAATAGTACCGGAGTTGTCTAGACCATTTTCAGTTCTCCCTCATCAACCGCCAATTCCGGGTTTGGTGGAAGGGATGACTCGATGCGGGACAGTGGAAGGACTCGTGGCGGTTGAGAGAAAAAAGAAGAAGCTATTTTACTGTTCTTATTTTCTTTTATTTTTTATATTTTTTTAGAGAGCGACCAATGGGAGAACTGAAAATGGTCTACCAATCAAATAAGAAAATGGGTATAATTCTCAGTAAGTTCGAATTTTGTTTCAAAGGCGCACAAAATTGACAGAGAAATTTGTTGTGTTTTTTGGATGGAGTATTTTTTTTGGTATTGTTAGTACTTTCCAATTTGTATCCGACTGGAAATTGAGTGTCCCAGAATAAAAAAAAATAAGAAACTCGGCTCCAATAAAAAAAATTATGAAAAACAAAAAAGGGATAATAGAATTTTTTCGATCAGTGGGAAGAGGAGTAAATTAATATTAGGTTTTCGGAACATCATAGAAATGCTCTCGTCTAGTTCTCCAACACTCGAGCTCGGGATCCGGGGCGCGACCGACCTCCTCCCGATCCCGACCTCTGAGGCTGGACTAGACGTGCCACACGACCCCTCCCAACTGAGGCCCAGGAACCACGACCCAGCCCTCCGGGACCCAGCCCCTCGGGACCCGCCTTCTCCTGACCCCTCGAGGTCGAGGCCGGGGACCTGGGGTCCCCGAGAACTGGACTCGAGATACGACCTCTCTCGACCCTCTGAGCCCGGACCCTCCCGACCCCCCCCCCCGACGCTAGGACCCACATTCTCCCGACCAGACATCCCCGAAGGGTCGGGTCACCTTCTCCCGACCCGAGGCGGCACACCCCTCCAATCCCGATCCGCGTCCGCGCGAGGTGGGGTCGGACCCACGCAGGGCCGCCCGACCCCCTTCCCCCGTCCCCCACACCACGCGTGGGGCGGACCCCCACACCACGCCACGGGCGGACCCCCGCGTGGGGGCGGACCCCCCCCGCGTGGGCGGACCCCCCGCGTGGGGCCGGACCCCCGGACCCCCGCGTGGGTCCGGCCCCCGGACCCCCGCGTGGGGCGGCCCCCGGACCCCCCCGCGTGGGCGGACCCCCGCGTGGGCGGACCCCACGGGGGGTCCGGCCCCCGGACCCCCCCCGCGTGGGCGGACCCCCGCGTGGGGCGGACCCCGCGTGGGGGCGGACCCCGCGTGGGGGCGGACCCCCGCGTGGGCGGACCCCGCGTGGGCGGACCCCCGCGTGGGGGCGGGCCCCCGCGTGGGGCGGGCCCCCCCACGCGGCCGGGCCCCCGCGTGGGGGCGGGCCGCCCCACGCGGACCCACGGCGGACCCCGCGCGGCGGACCCCGCGTGGGCGGACCCCCGCGTGGGCACGCGCGGACCCCCCCCCCCCGCGCGTGCACGCGCGGACCCCCCGCGTGGGCGGACCCCCCGCGGGGGCGGACCCCGCGGGGCGGACCCCCGCGCGGGGCGGACCCCCCGCGTGGGGCCGGACCCCCCGCGTGGGGCGGACCCCCCGCGTGGGGGCGGACCCCCGCGTGGGGGCGGACCCCCGCGGGGGGCGGACCCCCGCGTGGGGGCGGAGGTCGGACCCCCGCGTGGGCGGACCCCCGCGTGGGCGGACCCCGCGTGGGGCGGACCCCCGCGGGGGCGGACCCCGCGTGGGGCGGGGGCGGACCCCGCGTGGGGCCGGACCCCCCCGCGTGGGGCCCCGCCCGACCCGACCCAGAACCACACGGCCCCCCGAGGACGCGTCGCGTGCTGCGGCCTACTCTCGACCCCCCGAGGCCGGGTCCCGAAACGCATCACGGCCCCTCTCTCGACCTCTCCATCTCCGAGGTGGGGACCCTGGACGCATCGCAGCCCCGTCCCAACCTTTCCGCCTGATGTTTATCAGTTCTAAAAAGTTACTTTCCTATAATTTTATTATTTTTATGAAATTAGAATTGAAACTCGGTGACTTCGTATGTGCTAAACAACCGGTACTTTGTGTATAAACTTGCAGTTCCAGCATCCTTATTTTATGTTGATTAAACTATGTATATCACTGGATTAAAGGAATATACTGTTTGTAACACTTGAAAATCGTAAGCACAATTCTGCCACCATCTACACAGATTGCCACGACTGAGATTTGTTGAATATCAATTCAGCCATTAACACCGAACCTTAAAGGCTATTTTGGACCGGTACCATCTAGATATGTGCCCACTGATGCTAACTAACAGTAGCATTTGGCTTCTAAATTTCACATTAAAAAAACGACCCAAAAAAGAACTAATACATTATCAGCTCATAAATAATCAAATGATTATTGCTGAAGCATCTCCTTCAAAGCAATTTTTTATAAGTATACAAATACAGTTTTACTTGTGTATCACTGATGCATGTGCTCTTTTCATTGCACACCAACAATGTACGAAATTGAGTCAAATTGCAAAAGTTATCAATTTCTGGATCGGACAATAAAAATAACCAAAGAATTGTAGCAAAAAAATTCAGATCCTGATCAAAGCTGCCTGAAAAAAAAAGCAGAAAAAGAAAAAAAATCTTGAATCATAAAGTAACAAACCACGCAGCTCTATAAATTGATACAGAGTCAGAATCCAGATCGACGAGTGTTCCTCAGAGCCAGTGGGCTTCATTGTTGGCCCAATAAACAAAAAAAATGTTATAAATAACTTGCCACTTTACAAAGAAGAAAAAACTTGCTTCTGCATTGGAAAAAAACGAAGGCACGAATAGTTTTTTAGGGACAATCCGAACTCATAGAATGGAATCAGCATAATAGGAAGAAAGGGACAAGAAGAGCAATATACCAAGCTACCAAAAAGTGACCTGTAAGGGCAGTGATCATGCCAAGGAAAGAAAAAAAAAAGAAAAGGAAATACGAAGGGCAGTGATCATGCCTCTCTAATCACCCGCGTCGCCCCTAATCTTATCTCTTGGAATTGTGCGAAACTAAGAAGAGCGTTGAGATCGTAGTGTCTGGTAGATGGCGGATCTGGTAAGCTTTTCAGCACTAGCACGGGTGGTGAACGTAGTGCCGGTGGTGGGAGAAGAGAAAGAGGAGAAAGGAAGGGTGGTGATTGGTGAACGTAGTGCCGGTGGTGGGAGAAGAGAAAAGAGGAGAAAGGAAGTTAAACATTGAGAAGACGATGGAAGGGGTTTCGGGTTGTCTCCACTGAACTTGAATTTGAGGAGAGACAAAGGAGGAGCGGAGTTTATGAGAGGAGGCAGCAACGGTCGACTGGCGTCTGATTTAATGCGATGGATTCGGCGTATCTTGCTTACAACGGCTAGAAATCTTGAAGATTTCGGAGATCAAAATTCAGAGGAAACGAACGAGAGAATGAACACGATTTGTATATTATATATATAACAGATGAGGTTATGGCCTCATCGGAATGAAACTAGAAATATCATAGTCCATGGGCCTCAGGGCCTCATATTCCTATCTTATCTTCAAGTTTTTAAACCGTGACAAATTTATAGTCTTATTTTACTAGCCTCATCTCAAAATTAAGGAGCGTTCCTCGCCAGTCTCCACCACAAATCAAAGCATCAGACATCAGTGCTCAGGCGGACTGTGTCAGAAAGAGGAAGCGAGAGTCGACAGTAATGGTGGTTTTACAATCCCTGTGCAAACCCTACTTCGAGTTCCCCCTATTTTTGGACTCTGCTAGATCATTAGTGAGATACCCCACGACCTCATTTCATTCTGGTAATTGATTCGAATTCTTCAAATTGATGCCTTGATAGTTTCAAAAGGAACTTAATATTTGATTGTTGCACTAGACAAAGGAAAAGAACAGACAATTGTCTGTTGAACGTGTTGAATGAATGAATGTATGTGTGTAGCAAGGAGAAGAACTGGGGTGAGGAGAGTTATCAGGAGATGCCAAGAAGAACCAAAGGAGGAGGAGAAGAGTAGTGAAAAGAGAACTTTTCTTACTTTAGAAGAGGCAGGGCTGGTTGAGATGTCCGGTCTGAGCACTCATGAGCGCTTCCTTTGTCGTCTCACAGTAATTTTTTTAACCTTTATTCACCTCTGTCCCCCTCAATTTAGTTTAGTTCATTTTTTGAAGGCTCAAATTCTTACATTTAGTTTAGTTTTTTGTATTATAGTAATACTGCCTTTGTATATTCAGTCACATATTGTTGATTAATTTCACAGTAGTTGAGGCGACTTTAGACAATATCACAAGAGTACTCTGTACTGGTATGCCATTATGTTAAGTCAATAATAATAGCATTTCATACTTCAGATATCCTCACTGAATCTGTTGAGAGTAATATCAGAGCAGGAGGGAGTTGCCATAGAAGAGCTAAATGCTGGTCTAGTATGTGATTGGTTTCTGAAAGACAAGCTCAAGAGGGAGCAGAATCCTGAATCTGCTGTTCTACAATGGGATGACCCTGCTTTTTAAATCATTTGTCTTTCCGACCTTTTTCAATGTATAGAGAAAGAGGACAAAGAAAGGTAAGAGAGAAATTATTGATCAGAACAAGTATGAATTTGATCCATGTCTATTTCTGTCCATTTGAATGAAAATTATCCTGTATTTGGCCTTCATTAATATACTAATATAATCATATGACACTCAAAACTTCTTTCCACAAACCTTGTAATGCACAAAGTAGAATATACCAATTAAAAAGGGAAGAAATGAGTCTGTTAAACAAGGAAACTCGTGTATGAAGAAAAAGAATAATTCCACCGCTTGTAAAGATTTCACCAATTTATCTCCACCAATCCTGGGTGTTCAATTGATGGCTCTTAAAATCATCTCTGCATACCTTTGAATCGTAGCAGAGGGGCCACATGTATATAGTAATGAAGTATCATTTAGAAGGGATCCCCATCCCATTTAAAATAACCTCTTTAAACATAATAATTATGGATTTAGAGGGGACCAAGCTAGTAGTTTTCTGGTATGATAATAATAACTTGACTTTTTAGTATAAATTAATACACTATAAGTTTTTGACTCTTTATTCTTGCATATACTAAAATGGTGGACTGCTCAATTCCGACACTAAGCGCTCTTTCTGCCTAATTAGGACAATTCTCATGTTGTAATATGCCAAAAGAAGAGGCATGACTGTACAAGGAAAATCACAGATACTAGATATCTTGTCATATTTTATTTGCCTCATTATTATTATTATTTTTGAGAAAAGTGGCATGGTACCAAACAACTCGTACCGCACAAATACAAGTACAAACAACCACAAAAATCTTAGATCATCTGCCCCATCATTATTTGTTGAATATTATATAGGATATTTAGATAAAAGTATAAATAGATTAGTTATAGGGACTAATGTGTAAAAGTAGATTATATATGTACTCAGTTTACCGATGAATGAAAGAATCAAGTTAATCAAAACCTTTCCAGCAAACATGGTATCAAAGCGGGAGTCCAAGTCCTCTGCCGCCGAGAGGAAGTCGCAAGTGTAACCTCTGTCGCGTGTGTCGCGTGTGAGGTCTCTGTCGAGTACAACCACTGACGCGCGTCGCGTGTGTCGCGAGCTCTGTCCAGTGCATGTCCCGTATCTCTCGCGTGTGTCGCGGTATCTCGTCCAGCCTAGGGTTCCTCCGCCTCCGTTCGTCGCGAGCTCGACCCAAGCGCTTTGTCTTTGCGCACTAACCGTCGCGTATGCGACCTTTCTTCTGACGCGCGTGTGTCGCGTGTGTCGCGGAATCTCGTCCGGTGGTTCCTCCGCTCCGTTCGTCGCTAGCTCGGCCCAAGCGCTTTGTGTTGCGTGTTTCCCTCTCGCGAGTCGCGAGTCGCGAGCTACACGAGAGAAAATCGTGAGATCTGTGAGAGGGTTGTGATTTGTTGATTTGTTTTTATCTCCTCGTCTATCCCATTCGGACAATAACTTCTTGGTTTGGTTGTTCAACAGAGGCACAGAGGAACAAAATGACAGAAGATAAGAGTTTTAAATCATCTCAGATTATTTCGGTCAGACTAAATGGGACTGAGAACTATTTACTATGGTCAAGACAAATACTCATGTATTTGCGAGGTCGAGATTAACCTTATGTTATGTTTCGGTACGGTGAAAAGACCGGAAGCAAACGAGAAAGTGATTGAGCTTCGAAATGGGAAGCGAGATGATGGACGATTATGTCGTGGCTTATTAACTCGATGGAAGTAAGATTACAAAATCAATTCATGATGTTAGATCGCTCTACAAGTGTGGGATCGAGCGGCGAGAGATGTATTCTCAAAAGGGAATCATGGACAAGTCTATCACCTTCAAACCAAGGCGGTTATCAGTACAAGGGGAAATGGGTGTAACGAGTTCTTCTCGAATTAAATAATATGTGGGAACAGAGATGGACTTCTTTGACCCTTTAACTATGATGTGCACGGTAGATGCACTTGCCTTCAAAAACGGTTAGAGAAAAAAAAGGACCTTTCGCTTCTGGTGGTCTCAACCCCGAGTTTGAGCAGATCCGTCAGAGTCTCTGGCAAAGAGATCCACTACCTGCTCTTCGTGACACATATGCAGTAGTGGTTCAGGAGGAAAGCAGGAGAAAGGCAATGACATCTGTGCCGGTGCAAGAGGGGTCAGCCATGTTGAGTCAACCACTTACAACCTCGTCTCAAGGTGACAAAGTTTGTGATTACTGTCATAGGAAGAATCACACTAGAGAGACTTGTTGGGACCTACACGGAAGACCAACCAGAGGTCGAGGTCGTGATGGTAGCCATGGCAGGAGCCAAGGTAGAGGTCGTGGACTGGGGCGTAGTGGATCGGGATACAAGCAAGCATATGTGGCGACACACGGTTGGTCGATCGGGTTCAAGATCCGATGACATGTTGGCCGATTGATGACCCGGCTTGCACGCGCAGACTTTCAACCACCGCCCGACTAGTGCCACTGCATCCGTTGCTTCCTCATCAGGGGTTGATGGTTATAATCTCTCTTCTCTTCTTACTACTGTAATTAAGCCAATTGGCACCATTATGAAAGCTCTAGTAGCTGAACCTAGCCTTGATGAGTCATGGATTGTAGATTCTGGGGCATCTAAACATATGACTCCTTATCCCATGATGTTCAAAACCTATAAACCTTTGTGCGGAAGAGACAAAGTGCAAACAACCGATGGCTCGCTATGTCCATAGCGGGAGTGGGAGATGTAACATGTACTTCGAACTTCAACTATCGTCGATCTTACATGTTCCTAATTTCACCAACAACCTCTTGTCGGTCGATCGGTTAGTGGATGATCTTAATTGTGTGGTTTCCTTGTCTCCTACTCATGTTGTGTTGCGGAGCTGAAAACAGGGAAGAGTAATTGGTATTGGGAAGAGGAGTGAAGGCTTGTACCGACTCAAACAAGGAGGGGAACACACGAAGCAAAGGGCTTGCTTGGTGAAACTCCGAATTAGAGTTATTTTTGTTGCATTGCGTTTGGGCCATATACCTTTTCTTGTGCTTGGAAGGTTGTACCCCAAGTTGTATTCTAGGTGTAACAAGGCTAAATTAGTATGTGATGCGTGTGAGTTTGCTAAGCACACAAGAACAATGTATCCTCTTTTGGTAATAGAAGTTCCTTTTGTTTTGATATTGTTCACTCGATGTTTGGGGGCCTCGAGGGTTGCTTCTCCTTCGGGTTCGAGATGGTTTGTTATCTTTATTGATTGTCATAGTCGAATGACTTGGTTGTACTTTGCTAAAGAGGAAGGATGAAGTTCTTGAGTGCTTCAAGGGTTTTCACAAGATGGTAGAAACACAATTTGAAAAGAAAGTGAAAGTGTTGCGTTCAGATAATGGCACAGAATACACCAACAGGGCAATGCAAAATTTCTTACAAGATAATGGCATTATACATCAAACTACGTGTGTGAGTACACCTGAACAGAATGGTGTTGCTGAAAGGAAGAACAGACACATTCTTGAGGTGACAAGGTGCCTTCTCTTTGCCATGAATGTTCCTAAATACCTGTGGGAGAGGCGACAAACCGCTACATACCTAATCAACGAATGCGTTAAGGGCGGTGGACTTCGATCTGCACCGATTGAGATGCTCACAGTACTACATCATTTAAGGTACCTCCCAAGAAGTTCGGGTGTGTGTGTTTTGTGCATAACACTAGTTTGAGTACCAGTAAACTCGATGCAAGATCGTACAAATGTGTGTTTGTTGGGTATTCGAGTGGAAAAAAAGGGTATAAGTGTTATGACCCCGTGAAAAAGAGGATGTTTGAGAGCTTGGATGTGACGTTTAGAGAGACAGAACCCTACTTTGTACTCTCGAATGCACAATCAAGTGCATCCCCCGTGACATTTCAGGATACTCTTGATGTAGTTGTTACTTGTCCCTCGGACCCGGTTGGTCGAGAGGGGGAGCATAGGGCATCAATATCGAATAATGGTACGGGAAATACTATAGATGTGAGCCCAAGTACAAGTACAAGTTTGGATTTGGATGCGGATCAGAACCTACCACCTCCAACTAGACGGATCCATCCATAAAGTGTACACTCGAAAACCTCGTCATGAGAATGTTGAGCAACTATCGGTTCAGGATCAATATCAATTACTCCTACCTGTCGACGACTCTCCCACATCACAACCTCCAGGTAACGTAGAGTTGCCCTCAGGTACTCTTCTCTCTGATCTCGATCTTCCTATTGCTGTGCGCAAAGGGGTTCGATCAACTGTGTTGGAACAAGGAAAATGTGTCTCAACATCTCACCCTATCTCCCACTATGTGTCATTTGAGACATTACCACTGCGCATGCAAAACATTTATGACCTCTTTACATTCTAATTACGCAACTCCATGTGAGTGGAGAGAAGCAATGCAGGACCCAAAGTGGAAAAATGCTATGTTCGAGGAAATGAGAGCATTAGTCAAGAATGACACGTGGGATATGGTCCCGAGACCGTCAAGAAAGAATACCGTGGGATGCAAGTGGGTATACTCAATAAAACATAACCTCGAAGGAAAGGTCGACAGATTCAAGGCAAGGTTGGTGGCTAAGGGCTACACACAGACATATGGAGTAGATTATGAAGAAACCTTTGCTCCTGTTGCAAAAATGAATACTGTCCGAACACTTATCTCATGTGCAGTGAATTCTGGGTGGGACTTATGCCAGTTGGACGTAAAAAATGCCTTTCTTCATGGGGACCTAAAAGAAGAGGTGTATATGGAGATCCCACCGGGTTTTCAAAATGAACAACTAAAGGGCAAAGTGTGCCGGCTGAAGCGCTCCCTGTATGGGTTGAAGCAGTCACCGCGAGCCTGGTTTGATAGGTTCTCCATGGCAATGAAAAAACTTGGCTATCAGCAAAGCAACGCCGATCACACTATGTTCATCCAAAGGAAAGGAGAGAAAATTTGCATTCTGGTCGTGTATGTGGATGATATAGTGTTGACAGGTAACGATTCTGTGGAGATGAAGAGACTCAAGGCTAGTCTAGCCAAGGAGTTTGAGATGAAAGATCTAGGTGAATTGCGCTACTTCCTCGGCATTGAGGTTGCTCGGTCAAAAAAAGGAGTAGTTCTATCACAACAGAAGTATGTTCTAGATCTACTAAGTGACACGGGGATGTTGGGGTGTAGACCCGTCAACACACCCATAGATCCCAACCACAAGTTGAGTGGAGGAATTGGCGATCAAGTGGAGAAAGGGCAATATCAACGCTTGGTAGCAAGCTCATTTACCTAGCTCACACCCGGACCCGACATCTCCTACTGCTGTGAGTGTGGTGAGCAGGTATATGCATGATCCTAGAGTATCACACCAGGAGGTTGTGTACCAAATCCTGAGGTATCTCAAGGGTTGTCCAGGAAAAGGTGTGCTCTTCAGTAAAAAAGGGGATAGGAGGATCGAAGTCTATACCGATGCCGATTGGGCTGGGTGTCTCGATGATAGAAAGTCCACTTCTGGCTATTGTGCGTTTGTGGGAGGTAATCTGGTTTCTTGGAGAAGCAAGAAACAAAATGTGGTGGCAAGGTCTACGTAGGCGAGGCCGAAGTATATAGAGCCATGGCCCATGGTGTGAGTGAAGGGTTGTGGCTACGAAGATTGCTACTGGAGTTAGGGTTATTTGAAGATAAACCCATCATGTTGTATTGTGACAACAAGGCGGCTATAAACATAGCAAATAATCCAGTACAACATGATAGAACTAAACATGTGGAGATTGATCGACACTTCATTAAAGACAAGCTTGACGAAGGTATCGTGTGTATGCCTTTTGTTGGGACTAAGGAGCAAATTGCGGATGTCTTCACAAAGGGGTTGAGTATCACCGACTTCTCCAATGTAATAAGCAAGATGAACATGATAAATATCTATGTATCATCTTGAGGGGGAGTGTTGAATATTATATAGGATATTTAGATAAAAGTATAAATAGATTAGTTATAGGGACTAATGTGTAAAAGTAGATTATATATGTACTCAGTTTACCGATGAATGAAAGAATCAAGTTAATCAAAACCTTTCCAGCAAACATTATTATTATTATTATTACTAGTTTTATTATTTGTTTCTTTTTTTTTTTTTTTTTGGGGGGGGGGTATCAGAAAAACTGGTACTTCTTTCCATGAGAACAAAATGGGATCTTCAAATTGCTTTGGGTACGACTCGAATATCTTCCAGTTCTTGATCACCGGGGCACTTCATGGGTTTTTATCTAATATCTAATTTGCAACATATACTTAATTGATTTCAATAAGAGAAGCTGGTATATTTGTGTTCATCTCAGATTCTGCCATGTTAAAAGTTCATGTCATTGTACGAATGTCCAGTCATGAAAACAAATTATGGTTGTTTGTTTCTTGATTGTTTATCCCACTTGAGAGCTCTTAGATCAAATTGTTCTTATGAGCAATTTACTTTTTAAAGACAAGGAGGAAGGAAATTCAGTGCTAGAGATGGAACTGAACAACTAATAAAAAAAATTTCTCCTTAGATATAACAATTCACGTGCAAATTTACAACAAAGCGAGTAAAATACAAACCGATGTAAGTAAAATATAAAGACACTTGGTATGGGGAAAGTAAATCAAGCACTAGCCTTCCTTCCGACATGGATATCCTGATCAGAAATGAACTTGCCCCAGAACCAGTGTTGCTTCCAGACAAGGACCATCTCCTCAATTGGCACACCTTTCGTTTCGGGAAGGAAGAAGTAGATAAAGATGGTCATGATAACAACCCATCCACCGAAGAAGAAGAAGAGACCAAACTTCATTACACACAGCATTTTCAAGAACAATTGGCCAATGAAGAAAGTGAAGAGCATGTTTACGGACACATTCATACTTTGACCGGCTGATCGGATTTCCAGAGGGAAAACCTCACTAGGAACCAACCATCCTAGTGGGCCCCAAGACCATGCGAAAGCAGCAACATAAAGACAGATGAAAAGCACTATCAAATATGCCTTGGTCCTGCCCATCTCACCTTCACCAGTAGTTCCAAACACAGATCCGATGAGGATGCCAACAATAATCTGTATTGAATGATAAATGTGATTGTGACTTCTTAATGAATTAGGTGGTGGATCAAGAAAATTAATGCTGAAACATGTTGTTCTATTCAATACTGGTAGCATAGCTGAGCCTAAATTAATTGATGATACCTGGCAGAGAAGCATTTGGCTGCCACCCTGGAGGAAGAGGAATCTGCGACCCATTCTATCAACCACAAGGATGGACACAAAGGTAGCGATCACATTGACAAGGCCAGTGATGACAGCAGACATGAGGGATGCATCATCGCCAAAACCAATGGTCTTGAAAAGGACAGGTGCATAGAACATGATGACATTGATACCGGTGAGTTGCTGGAAGAATGGAATGAAGATTGACATCGAGAGTGGGGCCCGGTTCCTCTTCTCGAGGATGTTCCTCCATGGGTGAGTGACGAGTTTAGCCTCCTCGCTGGCAGCAACAAGGTCCTCATACTCAGCAATGATGTCTTCAGTGCCACGGATTTTCCTGAGCATCTCCTTAGCCTCCTCTGCGTGTCCACGCTCAATGAGGGAGTTGGGTGTGTCAGGCAAGAAAAGTGCTCCAAGAGTGATCATGAGAGCCGGCACACCTGCAAGACCCAAACTCACGCGCCATCCCCAGCCCCCAACGATCTTGGCTGTTCCGTAGTTGATGAGATTAGCAACAAGGATACCAATTGTGATCATAAGTTGAAACAATATGTTGAGCATTCCTCTCAGTCTTGCGGGCGCCATCTCCGAAAGGTATACAGGGACAGACTGTGGTCAAAAGGAATATACATATTACTAGCTATATATCCGCGCGTTACAACAGACTCTTTTATTTAAACATTAAAACATTATAAGATAAAAAAATCACATTTATCTAATATTAAATTATAAATTCACCAAATTATAGAGAAAAACCTATAATAAAGACTATATTTAATCTTGGATGAGATTTTTGCACAATATGAGTTAATGATTCATGTTTTTTATGGCAAGAAAAGTAAATTATTCTAACATATATTATCACCATTAATTTCTTACCAAATATGCACAAGGTTGCTAGATAAAAAAATAATATTATGAAAATAACAGTATATATGGGAAAGAAATGGAGAGAAAGACGGGATCAATGGACGCGATCACATATGTTCGATCAATCAAAAATAAATATTATCCATCTAATTGAGGGATAAAATGGATATAATAAAAAAATACCATGACAAAAAATGGACCCTTCAATTCTTAGATGCTTTATATAATAGTATAGATAGGCATTGCTGTGTATGGAATTATGTAAAGTGCAAAATTACAGCTAGATGAAAGTGGCCCACGGCAAGAAATTGTTCATATATACCTGGTTGGCAAAGCCTACACCAACACCAAGAAGAAGGCGACCAATGATGAGCATGGCTACATCTTTAGCAGCTCCGTTGATTGCTGCACCAGCAAGGAAAACAATACCTCCACCGAACATGGACCACTTACGGCCAAACGCCCTGGTGACATTTGATGCGAAGAACGAGGCAACCAATGCTGCCAGATACAGAGATGATGTGAAGAGAGTCAACAACCCACTGTCGAATTTGCAATATTGGTTTGTGCTTGTGTCCAACTTCTCCTTGTGGTACACAGAGGGGAAGAAACTCGACAGGAAAGAATCCATGGATGTCACACCACCTACAAGGCAAACATGTATTAACAATATGAATATTCAATGATGAGCAATGTAGGCATGTTAATAATTCATGAAAGGTCGATTGAGAGCTCAGATGAGGAGAGTCACATACCAGATATACCGATATCATAACCAAAGATGAGTCCGCCAAATGCCGCCACAACACTGGCAAAAATGACATAAGATGTCACATTGCCAGGGTATTCTTTCCCTCCAGATGTGTCAACGATTACCCCTCCTGCCATTGTACGGTTGAAAGATTTAACCTTTAGTATATGCTACAATGGCATACGGGTATAAACCGAGGAGGCAGGAGAAAATTTTGGAGGAAGATTGTGATGTGGATGAATAGAAAGGAAATTGTGCTCTCCTTTTATAAGTGAGGTTTGAGTATGACTGGTATACAATATCTACTGATTGTTGGATAATCTTGCAATGATGGTTGGGGGGTTTGCGGAGGTGACAACTCGTAACTTCAAAACTAGCCTTACAAATTTGTGAAGTTTTGCTGTCCTTTTTCCAGTAGGATTACTCATACAGCCAATTATAGAAAAAATCATTATTTATCTATTTAAGATTTTAATGAGCGGTTAATCTGATGAGGATGTAAATCTAGTGACTGGTTTATATTATTTCGGTTTTGATTTACTTTTCTGCGTTTGTGTCTGTTAGATAAATTGTGCATTGACCCAGCAAATTGCTGATTGCATCACATGAAACATGTATCTACATCAGATTTCTCCTCTTTGTTTCATTATTTCCTTTTTTCTTTAGAAATTGCGTGTATCGGGTACAAATTGAACAAGATATACATCTGAATTTTCTAGTGCGCATCTAATTAATAGCCATTAATTTTGCTTAAACATACATCCGATATAATAGCTATATCAATATTTCCAAAATTATTCCAATATATTTCTACGTTAAGTGCAATTATTTCTTTTCACCATTTAATAAATTAAATTGGTCAAAAGTCCATGCATTTCTAAGTAAACTTTTTTTAATCTCCCATATTTAATTTTCAACCATATAACGTAACTTATGTTAAACTAAATAGGATATACAACTTTATACTCGCTAAGTTGCTAGAAAAATCTCTTTTTACGAGAGAATCTAAACAGTTTGCAACTTTGTATCAATGTTTCAATAGCTACAAAATTTCATTTGTGACCAAATACCGCCTCCCTGAAATCCTATAATTCTTCAAATATCTCGGCCAATGACTCAATGCCATCTACAGACTTCATATGACTCAATGTACTCAAATAACTTCATATTGCTACCAATATGTGTCATTTTTGTTAGAGTTCGGCGTATTAGTAATGTTCAGCTTATTGTCTTTAAATTGAATACCATTTGAGCAGCGTTGAATAGGACAAATTTATACTAAAGGATAAAAAACTGCAAAATTTAGCATGTAAAGGCCTTAATTGAACCGGTTTCACTGAATCAATTAACATATGTACTCTATTGTTAAATTTTAAACCTGTTATACTTTGTTTTGTAGGTTTAACATTTCAGTTTGTTTGACTATATAGCATGGAGTGATCTTGTTCAATAGCAACAATTATTATGGTAAATTGGAAATGGTGGTAGCGCTAAGCATACAGTGAGGCTGGTAGATAGATATAATGAACTCGCACAAACTAGCTATACTCAGAATATATGGAATCCAGTGCACATTTAGAAAAACGCTTGTGGTTCTCAGAGGATCGAAGACTCGAAGCCATGAGTTAAATTGGGAAGAGAGCGAGAGATCAGAGAAGAGAGAAGGGACGAAAATATTGGCTGTGGAGAAAAAGGCACAGGAGAAATTATGAGGATGACGGTATGTAATAATTAATGTTTATAATGAGATACTAATTGCTCAAATTTGAATGTTTATAATGATTTTATCCGGATTTTGAATCTTTGATCTACCACAAGGAGAACATTGTATTTGATATCAGATCAAAAGTTGTTTATCACTGAGTCTTCAATTTGATCTTCATTCTGATGATCTCATAATCTAATTAAAAAATAGATTTCGTAGACGTAATTTCTGATTTACAATAACAAAATATTTCCACAATGAAACTATATATTTAAACTCTTATGGTCTTTTAAATGAACTATATATTCTTCAAGGCATCTCAATATTTTTTTTTTGTGTACTAATGTTTGTTTGTGTCATATTTTTTTTTATCTGAGCGGACTAAGTTTCAAAAGGAACCAAATTAAGTAAACATTTACAAAAATATATTATTTTAATATAAATAACACTCAATGAGAATATATCATATATGTAAATGTAAAAGCAGATATGTAATTGCTAAAAAATAGTAGCAAAATATTTGAATGTAAAACGTAAATGTTAAAAACCAAAATGTTTATATATTCAATACTTAACAGAGCACACATAGATGAAGGCGACTCATAATCCTTTTTTGATTTATAGGTTATTTGACGTGATTTCAGCACGCACAATTAGTCGATTAATTCATGACAAATCGGTCAAGCAGACCTTTTCTTTTTGAAAAAAACACTTATAAATTATCTTTAGTAGTTTACTCATTTTAGTTAATAGAATCTTATTTATGGATTACAAGCATTCATTTTACATCATGTATCACCAACTTGGATGAATTCATGATGTAAAATCTGAAGGACCATTTAAGAAATTTAAGTATTCAACTCAAGCAATGTAACACATCCTAGTTGATTTGTAGTATTGAAAGTTTGTGCAATGTTGTAGGAATCTCTGTCAAGATTGGCATGTAGCCATGTATAATGTATTCAGAAGACTTTTTGGAGATTTAAACGATTGCTCGTCAAAAACAATTAGTCGGATGTCAAAATGATTAATTGGTTGTGAGACCACACAGTATTTCTTGTTTGAATCATAACTTTTCATCCAAACAACCTTAGCCTTTAAAACATTAAACTTCACAAATTACATTGACCTTATCATTTGTTTGACAAACATAGTAAAGTTAAATCACTTCCATTTGACACATAAAAAAAATGGAATACCATACAACACGTATGAATCTATGATTACATTATTTATGATAATGTGGTGGGAGTTTTTAGAAGCAAAACCATATAAAAGGATATGCCTCCACGTTTTCCCACCGAATTTCATATATGCCTCCATGACTGGGCTGCTTTGAGGAATATACTTCTCAATCAACCAAAGGTGTGGTGAGGCAAAAATCACAAATCATTTCATCGAAGAAAAAAATGAGATTGAGATCGAAATCAAAACAAAGATCGATAAGAAGAGAGATCAGTTATCTCACTGCTGTTTGAGGGGAAAAAAAAAGAAAAGAGAACCACCTTTGTGTTGCCGCAGGAAGCGTAAAGGAGCTTGACACAAGTAGAAGGGAAGGCCTTTTATAGGAATGAATATAAGAAACCCTAGTGTGGGACTGGTATGGGCTTGATTTGGATAGCTAGGCTTCGGCCCAAAGCCTATGTGATGAATCCATGTCTGAGGTTGATCATAATAATAATACCATATTAATGCAGGGGCGGATCCAAAGAGGGTCCAGGGTCAGCTGTCTTTCTGAATTTTAAAAAAATATATTTTTCGGTAATGTGTCTTTCTGGATTGCCTAATTATTTTTATTGAGAAAAAATATTTAATATCGTGCATAATGAAATAATTATGCAAAGATATCAAAATATAAAATTATGTAGACGAAAACTTTCTTCATCAACTTGATTATTTATTGTTTTGAGTTTTTTTGTTGTTATTTTTAATATATAAAAAGTTGTTATTTTAATATTTTTTATTAGATAAGAATATATATTAAATTATTAATTTTTTATTTAGTACCCAATTAATTAATAAATTTTAATCCGATAAACTATTATAATCCGCTAATTACTCCTAATCAAAATTCTACATCCGCCCTGTTAATGGTTAGGCCGAAATCAACTGAAAAGTTAAAACGCATCCATGGCCAATGTAAAAAAAATGACAAACCTGTTTACACAAAATCATAATCTATGTTTAGTACTTGGCTACTTGCATTTGCATAGACCTAGTAAGACTGTAGGCGTCAATACAAGAAAGGAGAGGGAACTTTTATAATTCAGCTCCACCATTTCATAGACGATCTCCATGTCCCTCTCGCGTGCGAGGCGAGATTTAATGTTATAGTAAAGCAAAAGGACGAAATATAAAGCCATTGGTGGAGCTATCGCTTGTATATCCTGAGACCCGATCCAATCTAGCAACGTGTTATCTGTGACATGCTCCGATCGGATCAGATCGGATTCGGGTCTTGTGACTAGGAGTGAGGAGAAGGTGCGAATGAGAAGAAGGCCGTTCGATCTCCGGCGGCCGTCAAGGCGTCGCTGGCCCCCCCTCACCGGCTCTCTTTGGGCATGGATTATCCTTATTGGATTCGGGTTTCTTATGCTCATTATTCTTCTCAGCCGCGACCATAGCCAGCCCCGATCCGACCCACTCCTAAATCAGGTCTTGCTACTCTCCACACCTTCATATCTCCTATGAACCAATTGCTCATCTGCTATCCGTAACATCATAGCTCATAAAATTTGTCAGTAACGTCCCTTTGAGACGAATCATCAGAATAGCCATGTATTTATACCTCTTGAGTTGTCTCCGTGTGTTATTTTAGAGTTTCCGGGGTTGGAATGGAATTGGATCCAGTAGGTTCAGTGTACTAGTAGTCTTGGAAGAGGCTAGTAGCTCAATTGAGGTAGTTTGCAGAATTGCAGTGCACAATTAGTTCATCTTCTTATATTTGAAAAAGATGACAGATTCTATACCAGCTAGCTTCTAGTTGATTAATGAGAGAGGATTGTAGGTAGTAACTGGAGATTCTTTAAAATTGAGGCAGATGTTAACTGCTTATTCTATTCAATGCATTTAAAATTATTGGTGCTGGATAAATTTTCTATGCATGAAAATTTTGCTTGGCTATGCATCAACCAACATCTACTAAGCTTCCATAAGAATTTCCTTGGGAGCTTTTGGTAATTTTTTCCTACCCCAGTTAAATCTTGTACAAAATGATTTTGTCACGTTTTTCTATAACACATATAAATCTGGCTAATCTAACTTCCCCCATTTATATGATTATGCAAATATATTTCTAAGTCTTGACTATTTTCATACATGAACAAATGTAAGCAGAGCTCGATGTTTACAAGCCTGGTAGAAGGTTTAAACATAACAGACGAGATGCTGAGCCCACATTCAGTCACACGTCAGCTGGTGGAGCAGATCTCTCTTGCAAAGGCCTTTGTTGCCCTTGCCAAAGAGAGCAACAACCTCCAATTTGCTGCTGACCTCACTGCCCAGATCCGCCGCTCCCAATCTTTCCTGTCTCTCCTTGCAACCGATGCCCCTTATGTGAGAACTGACCAATCAGAGCAGGCCATACGTGACATGGCCCTCCTTTTGTTCCAAGGACAGCAGTTTCATTATGACACCTCTTCCATAATCATGAAACTTAAGGGGCAAATACAGTCGCTCGAGGAGAAATCAAAATCTGAAGTTGATAAAAGCACCAAGTTCGGTCAGATTGCTGCCGAAACCCTCCCCAAAGGGTTGTACTGTCTTGGCGTGAGGCTGACCATGGAGTGGTTCAAAAATCCTGAATTGAATAACAACTTTCTGACAGAGGGGGTGCATTCGTCAGACAAGCTAAGAGATAATAGTCTTTATCATTTCTGCATCTTTTCAGATAACATATTGGCAGTATCAGTGGCTGTCAATTCCACAACTAAAAATTCAATAAATCCTGAAAAGATTGTGTTTCATTTAGTAACCGATGAGGTGAATTATCTGCCTATGAAAGCTTGGTTTGCCATGAATAATTATGAAGGTTCCACTGTGGAGGTCCAGAAGGTGGAGGACTTTAGCTGGTTGAATGCATCTTATGTACCTGTCCTAAAACAGTTGCAGGATGCTGCGACACAGAACTTCTACTTCTCTGCAAATGGCCAAGGTGCAACACCTATCAAATTCAGAAATCCCAAGTACCTGTCTATGCTTAATCATCTCCGATTTTACATCCCTGAAATCTACCCTGATTTGGAAAAAGTGGTATTCTTGGACGATGATCTTGTGGTTCAGAAAGACCTTTCTGATTTGTTCACAATTGACCTAAATGGAAACGTAATGGGAGCGGTTGAGACTTGTACGGAGACGTTTCACCGATTCCACAAGTATCTAAATTATTCCCACCCCTTGATTCGAGCACATTTTGACCCTGATGCATGTGGCTGGGCATTTGGCATGAATGTGTTGGATCTGAGGGAGTGGAGAAAGAAAAACGTGACAGGTATATACCATTATTGGCAAGAGAGAAATTCTGATCACACACTATGGAAACTTGGCACATTGCCACCTGGTTTGCTGGCATTTTACGGTCTGGTCCACCCCTTGGATCCCAAGTGGCATGTGTTGGGTCTGGGTTATACAAACGTGGACCCAAAGGAAATTAAGGAAGGAGCGGTGTTGCATTACAATGGGAATTTGAAACCATGGCTTAAGATTGGAATGGAGAAGTACAAGGGTTTGTGGGATAAGTATGTAGACTACTCTCACCCACTGTTGCAACGGTGCTTGGTGCACTAATAGGCTTTTGGTGTATTATTTTTTCCCTCCATTTGAAAGTTGACAGCTATAGGTGAAGGAAGGGGTTTTGCACCTAAATAGAAAAATTCCCCGGGACCAATAGATTAGATCCAGTTTTGATGGACTCCTCCATGGGGCATTGTTTAATTTATCCATGGCGTTAGCAACGCTTAGCATTGTTCTATGGAGTTCTATGGAGGCTTATAATGTGGTAATTATAGCTGGGAGCAAATAGGGTTTCGCTTTACAAGTGTTGGAACAGTACTGATGCAGTTGATATTGCCCCTGCTGATTGGTATCCCCGTGTTATTCATATCAAAAGAAGGATGAGGATAATTTGTAATTGGTGATCCTCTGACATGTAGCTGATTTTTCATTTATATTGAATTTTATTTTGTTTATTAAAAAAATTTCCAATTGTGTATTGTTAGTACTATTATTTTTTCTTGAAAAAAGCAGAAATTTGTACTATTCTTTAAGGAAAATATTGTTGCCATCGAGATGAACATTGCTTGGGTATCATGACCAAGGGTCATCATGAATGCAATGCAGTGAACTGTTAATATATTATACAGCCAATACAGCTGACTGAATAATAAGTTTCCAAAGCTTGAACCGACTTTATGGTTGAGTCTTTTGATATTGTTGAGTCTTGGCTCGTCTTTTTTTAAAAAAAATAAAATAAACTTCTGCATGAAAAATTAGTTGGGTTTGAACAACCAATACGAAATAGTTCCGAGCTGTCACCATCTTTGTTAGGGTTCTCACCTCTTAATTACTGATTTGTGTTTGTAATTGTTTTATGGTACAATTTAAGATAATTTACCAGAAACTAACAGAAGTTCTCCCGATTTTTTTATTAACAACTAAAATAAAATATGAAGTTTTGGGAGTGACAATCGGGATTTTAATTTTACGGATATAACAAAGTCACCCGTGATAAAGCAGTTCCGGGCCACCCGTATTAAAGGAGTCCCGGGCCACCCGTCTTAAAGGAGTCCCGGGCCACCTTTTCTAAAGCAGTCCCGCGGATCCCACACTCTCTTCACGCGTACACACTCTCTTCACGCGTACACACTCTCTTCACGCGACCTCTCTCCCGCGGGGCCTGCTCCTTCACGTTCTTGCCTTCTGCTTCCCACGCGTACACACTCTCTTCACGCGACCTCTCACCTTGTCTCCGTAGTTCTGCTATAAATACACAATCGCTTTCGAATCGAATTCACAAAACAAACTTGATCTCAAGACCGAAGCTTAAATCATGTAAGTAAATAAAAATTAATTTATTAATATAATAAATTATTATTATTATTATTATTCTATTAGTATTATTATTATTACTCATTATCAATATTATTATTATAATTATCATTATTATTATGAATTATAGTAATTAAAATAATTAGTTATTATTATTTTTAATATAATAAATTATTAATGCTTTATATGAAATTGTATTGTCATTATTATTATCATTCTTATATTTTTTTAATAAATTGTCAGAATGATTCCTATTATGGTGTACGCGGGTGGTAAGATTATTACAGGACCAATGGGTGTTGATTATGACAAGCAGTCAAAATTTTCTTTTCCTGGAAATGAAGATACACGTTTTGATGATGTGAGAACTATGATATACAGACGACTTGGATTAATAGAGAGTCAACATTTTCTTGGTATAAGGGCTTGGTATAAGGGCTCGGTATAATACTGCAGGTGCGAGTGCTTATCATTTTTGTTTAATTCCTATACGAGATGAGGTTGAGTGGCGAATGATATTTGAAATGGCAAATGCTGAAATGAATTGGAGAGCAGTTGAGTTATATGTAGAAATATTATCAAATGATGATGCGAGTCTATTTTCAAATAATCTACCCGAAACTAGTAATAGAATCCCAACTCCTATTATCTCAGTAAATAGAGACAATCAAATGTTTGAATTGGATTCCCAATTTTTTAATCCTGTTGAACAAAGCCCCCCCAACCCAACACCATTTTATCCTGATCAAGCAATTGAGAATCTTAACCCTAGTCCTTATAGTTCTCCTGTAACATATTCACCGGTGATCTTAGATAACACAATAGTTGAGGATACTCAGGATGAAGATGTTGATCTGATGGATGAAGAGGGGAATGACGATGATGAAGATTTTGTACCGATTATAAGGGAGGGATGGGAAATTGGAGATGATTATTGGGACTCAGTCGACGAAGATGATGATCCAGATTATGATCCGAATGAACACATAGAACAACGTATGATTGTGAAAGGAAGGTCTGAAAAACAACACCCGGTACGTGATTTTAGTGATGTTTCTGAAATTAATGAAATAAATATTCCATCACGAGTTCAATTTGATAACCCTCTATCAGAAAATCGAACATTTAACTCTAAGAAGCATTTACAATGGACAATTAGTGAATATCACATAAGAGAAAATATAGAGATCAAAACAGAAAAAAGTAGTAAATCATTGTTGGTTATGATATGCAAAGACCCCAAATGTTTTTGGAGATTATATGCTGTATGTCCTAAGGGTGGTCCATTTTGGGTTATTAAGACAAATCCTTACGAGCACACGTGTGTGCAAGAGATTACCCGTTCAGATCATGCACAATTAATCGCAAAAATGATAAGCGAGGGCTATCAAGAGAGAGTTGGCGGAAGATATGAACTCCACGATTAAAGGTATTCGTGCACTACTACGAGCAAAATTTCCAGGTGTTACTCCTTCATATTCTAAAGTTTGGCGTGGTAGAGAGGAAGCCATAGCACAGATTTTTTTGGAAGTTGGGAGGGTTCATATGGTATTTTACCTCGGTTGTTCATTGCTATTCAATCGACGAATCCCTGAATGAAGTACACAATTTTGTCAGAGCCCACTAATAGGTCAGAATATCATTATTTTAAATGTGCGGCATGGACATGGGGCCCTTGTATCGAAGCATTTAAATATCTTCGACCGGTTATAAGTATTGATGCTGCTTTTTTATCCGGACGATACGAGGGAAGATTATTAATGGCTTGTGGATATGATGCTGAAAATCAGCTCATACCTTTGGCATTCGCATTGGTTGAGAAAGAAAATCGTGAAAATTGGGGTTGGTTTATGAGTTGGTTGCGTCGAGAAGTGACTGGACCCGGAAGGATCGGTGTCATTTCTGATCAACACCTGACAATTAAAGCAATATTTCAGTATCCACAATATGGTTGGTCAGAGCAAAATGGAGATGCCGTGCATCGATATTGTATGCAACATATTTCTGAGAACTTATACAAGACATGTCCTGATCAACACTTGGTAGAACTTTTTAAATGGACCGCCGCAAAGAAAAAGCCTCGTCGATTTAAAGAAGGTATGTTATCTATCCGACAACAGTATCTAAAAGGTTATCAATTTTTATTAACTGTAGGAACTACTATTGATGAAAATGATAAGGAGATTAAGCATCCAAGTAAATGGGCTCAGTGTAAGGATAAGGGCTACCGTTGGGGAATAATGACCAGTAATGGGTCTGAATCATTAAATCGTGTCTTTAAAACAAAGGCGATGTTTACCATTGTAGCAATAGTTGAGGGGACATGGTACAAGTGTGTTAGTTGGTTTGACGAAAGGAGAAATAAATCTATGACATTAATTAATGAGGGAAAATTATGGTCAAGAAAGGTTACCGAGAAATTAAATAAACGAGCAGAAAAATCAAGATCACACAGGGTTGACCCTTATGGTTCTGATCTTGGAGACTATGAGGTTATTCATCATGGTGAAACATTATCTAATGGAGATTATGAAAATTTTAAATATACTGTTAATATTAAAGAAGGTAGCATGCCGAAATGCGATTGCTTAAAACCAAATCTTACTGGTATACCATGTTCTCATGTTTTGGCGGTCATACGAGTTAGAAAATTTGAGCTTAATCAATTTGTATGCCCTTTTTATAGTGCACAAGCACTATTAAACACTTGGTCAAGTCGATTTTATCCATATCCTAATCAAATTGATTGCCCTGAGTACAATGGCCCAAATATCATACCTGAAAGAAGATTGATTCGCAAGGGTCGTAGAAAGCATATTCGTATCCCTATGGTTATGGATGAAATGCAAGGAAGACGTGAAAAATGTGGATCAAGACTTAAAAACTCTGGTAATTATTTTAATCGTAGCTCGTAATCTATCAACTAGAAGCACATATAATAATTATCTTTTTAATATTACAGGCAATTCAAATGTTCAACCAAGAAGCCAACCAGCACGTCACTCTATCAGTGTTCCTCTGATGCGAACTAATCAAAGAAGCCACACTCCTGAAGTGCCACGACATTCAGTTAGTAATCATAATCCTAGAGTGTTAAATGTGCAAAATAGCACACGTGAAGGTAATAATATTTGATAAGAATTTATAAGATTATATTTTTTGAAGTTTAATTATTTAACTAATGCAGATGTATCAACAAATCGAAGTGAGAATCAAACTTCACAAAGGTCGATTACAAGAAGAATTAAATCACTATTTCGAGGTTCTTCTAGTCGTTGAGTTAACAATGCTAAGTTGAAGTCGTGGATTGTATTAATAATGCTAAGTTGAAGTCATCATGTTGGTTTATATTGTTGTTTCGAAATTCTTATATCTTTAAATTTGAAACAACTATATTTTTTTGTACCTTTATATTTTTATGCATAGAAAAAATAGTAAAAGTTCATAAATAAAAAAACTACATCAATAAAGATTTATAAATAACAAAGTCCATAAGTAATAAAGTCCATAAATAATATAGTCCATAAAGTCCATACGATCCATCAAATACAACCTACGAGATAAAAAATGTAAAACATATAGATAAGAGAGTCAATCTAACTAGGTGTATATCGATTCGGCGGCTGGGGATCTCGACGATCACGTCTAACTGCAAGTGGGGGAGTGTCAAATGCAGCATCATCGCCGTCAATATCAAAAGTAGACTGCTCTGGTACAACATGCGGATCACTACTAATATTATCTTGACCAAAAATCTCAACAAAACTAGATGTATAAAGGGTCAAATCAGCTCCAGATATAAACGGCTGAGAAGAGCTTGGACCAGATATATCATGTCCGCAGAACAAATCCATAACTCCACTAGATAGGAACTGTTGTGTGTGCTCAGCCTGTGTAGGGGGCTCAGAAGTGCTCGAGTCGACGGTGTCATGTCTAGGAGGCTGAGAACTGCTCGGGCCAACGGTATCATGTAGACGCAACATCTCAGTAAACGGAAGATTACCTACATTGTTGTCATTATATTTATGTAATGTAATTTTTACATATGAATGAAAGAATAAAAATATCGTTAATAAAAAAATAAAATATTACCATCATAAAAAGCGATCCACTCGCATCGCGAACACCATGGTCTCGGATGGGAGGAGATCATCCGGCTCATCATCTGTGAGTATGGAATCTATATCTGTGGGTATGCCGGCTCTAGTCATAATCATATCTAATCGATGACTCTGGCCGACATCCTCTAAATGTCCACGACAAGAAGTCAATAATCTTTTTCCGACGCGTTTCCATCCTCTCGTCAAAACATCTTTCATTCCTATAAATGCATCCTTAATTGCTCTCATACCCTACATTGAGTTATTTATATGTAATTAAAAAGCTTGTAAGTAAAATGATTGTAAGTAAATAATATATAAAAAAAAAATGTGTAACCTGCCGGATAGGAATGTCACCACGCGGAACGTAAGCCACCGTGTGAATCGGCTCATCGGGTGCTGGTCGCGGCTGACTCAAATCACCACCAAAATATCGCTCCAAAAATACAGTACGCATACCATGTATCTCATACCACTGCATGTACTGTAATCTGCTATCGGGATCATACACTCCTGTAATAGGTACTAATCGATGAAAACGAACATCGACCCACTCATCAACATAACTCCGCCACTGAATCCGCCAATCTGTACCGATTATCCTCGAGGTATGCTCAACATTATCCAACTGTAAATGGGTACCCCACGATAATGGATCTGGTGGAGGAATAGTCTGAGATAGTCCAAACTGTCTCATGACTCTATCCGGATAATAATAAGAAACAACCCAAAAATGGATGAGTGCTACCCTAGCCATCCAAATATCCATATCACGATACACCACCGATGGCAAACGTGTCATAACAGAGTTATATGGACACCGCTTAATATGAGTGTCCATAATACTATCGAACATATCCCTAGGAGCACCAGGACCGCATGGTTTGGAGAATGAATAAAAGTGTGCTTACCCGTCCAAAGATCTCCCATATGGTGACAAGAATCTTGATCGGCTCACCCCAATCAGTAAATGGTTCAAGCGGTTTCGGTCGACTGACATTGAATCATGTCCATCCCCACATCTGAAGGAGAATCATCGGCCCAGTGATCGTTTTTGAACCGGCTCGAGCAGTAATGGACAAATTACGATATAAAAGTGCTAGCACTGCAGCTCCCCAATTGTACTGCTGAGGGTGCTCCAGATCTGTGAGGAACTGCAGATACATAGCGGGAACTCCGATCCAAGTACTATCTGGAAATAATAACGTACCGAATAAGTCCATGATAAAAGCTCGGGTGTAGTAAACTACCTCCTCTGGTGTGGCATCATCACGCAAACTCGAAAACTGCTCTGCCAACCACGACAAACTTAAATTGTATCGAGACTGCTTATACACAGCCTGCCCCGCTACAGTACGCTTCTTACTCAACCACGTCGAGCCAGTTAAAGGTTTTCCAAAAGCCTGCACTGTCAACTCTGTCCAATCGTTATCAGAAACATCGGTAATCGGGATGCCATCAATCGGTAAACCCCACAAACAAGCGACATCCCGTAGTGTCACGGTAAGCTCTCCAACCGGCATATGAAAGGTATGGGTCTCGGTCGCCATCTTTCCACGAGTCTTGTGATGTATGCCTTGTCGATGTTAGTTTGTCCAATTCTAGCAACATGAAAAAGACCAAGATTCTTCAAATACCGCTCACATTTCGCATTATATGGAATGCGAAGCCGATGTCCTTTAGCATTCAACAACTCTTTCCCCCGAATTATATCAAATATAATTAATTAATGATATTGTAACTTTAAAAAGTATATAAGAAAATAATGCTAATATATGAAAAAAGAAAACATACATGTTTGGGAATCTTTGAGACTTTGTCTTTGCCGATCGAGCGCATTTGCAACAATGGTGTCGTTGCTTGCTCGTCATTACGAGGCGGATCTTGTCTTGCGCCCATAATTTCAATTCTACTATATTTTAATATAAATAATTAGATAAACATTATTTATCATATTTACAAAATTAATATGACATATATATGATTAACATGTACATTATTTTTTCAATTTAAAAAAAACACAGAATAAAAAACACAATTATATGTGCATTATATTTTTTTTTAATACGTTACTATGAAAATTATTTAAATGCATGAATATTATTTTATCAATAAAAATATAATTATATATGGATCAATCCATGCATGGTAATTTTTAATTTAAAAAGAATAAAAAAATATACTTATTTGCATGCAAGTTAATTTTCAATTTGAAAAAATACAAATACATATGCATAATTGCATGCACATTATTTTTCAATTTATACGAAGAACCTAATACACAATTACATGTACATAATATTTTTAACTTAAAATATTCAATTAGTAGGATGTATAGATATTATTAATATATCATAATTAATTACCAGATTTAACCATTATTAGGATGAAAAAGTTTTTTTTTATAGATTATCAATTTTTCTTTATGTTAATTTGAAACATACTACCAAAACAAAACAAAAAACCGAAGCTAATAGAGCTTCTTCATCTCACTTGAAATAATCAATACATTTGGCATGATATTTGCAATTGTTATTTTAAATGCGGAACACTTGCTAGCTGTGAAGATTTCATTGTGATTTTGTAGATGGTCATAAAAGATAATTTATCAACTATGGTTAATAAAGTCCAACTAAACCCTCAACGGTACAACAGATCCCGACACTTGCTAGTTAATTTTTTTTTCAATAGCAAGTAATTTGAAATTATTGTATCAAAGATATACACAATTTCTTTTGAAGTGATACGAAAACATATTTTCATCCATATACAATTTCGGGCTTGTAACAACTAAATCCATTGTTGCTTTTCTCGAAAAAATACATTGTGATGTTTGCCGAATTATCGTCATTAACAAAAAAAAGTATTATAATTTCGTAAAAAAATATATTTCTTAATATACAACTTACATACTTAATTATTTTGAATGAAACTTACATATTAGTGAAGAGGGGGAAGTGAGCAACACAATGGTGGATTGATCTCAGAAAGCAAATAAGCAATTTTCAATGGTGATTGTTTCACCAGAGAAGAACAAAAAAAAGAGAGTGAAGTTAAGAACGTAGCTGGGAAGAATGATGGGGGAGAGTGAAGAGTGCTGTGGGTGGGAGAGGGGAGAAAGGTGAGTGGGGGCCTCGTGAAGCGTGTACATGAGACCTGCGGGACTGCTTTAGCAAAGGTGGCCCGGGATTCCTTTAATACGGGTGGCTTAGGACTCCTTTAACACGAGTGGTCCAAAACTGCTTTATCACGGGTGACTTTGTTATATTCGTAAAATTCAAAACCCAACTGTCACTCCCGTGACTTTATATTTTATTTTAGCCATTAATAAAAAAATCGGGAAGTTCTCAGTTGGAGTCCGATCAGAATAGTACAGGAGAAAGGGACGGGTAAAAGTATAACGAATAGTTCCTCGGCTACTAATACACCATCTCTTCGTCCAGTACTTTTGAAATGAATTAGGACCTCACGTATACTCTTTACCGAATCACTTTTATAAAAATATAATATTGCAAACAACAAAAACAACTTTTCAACAAAAGCCGTGTATGAAGCTAAAAGGTAAGCACAAAATCTATATAAAGAAGTTGAAATATTTTCTCCTGTAGGCTGTGAAGTAAGCGTATTCTCTTGGAACAAGATGAGTAGCTAGACTGGCCTCTGTAACAGTGGCAATCAACGTTTAGTGAACATTTCCTTCGTCAAAGAAGAGAAATCGAAGTCACTGAGAGACTGGTTTGGAGTTGTAAATGGGGTTGGGGATGCTGATGGCTGGCCTGCCTTGCTAGGATTATTCAATGTGCTAGTGTACAAGCTGAAAAATAACAACACGAATAGCCAAGTTAATTATGTAATAACCAAGCTCTGCATGTGCGCAAGGGAGGACTCAAAGGGGCAAAAATTGGAATTTTTTTTTTTTGGGGGGGGGGGTTCTAATCTTTTTGTGAAAATAATGCATATTACAAGGTATTTGTAAAAAAAAATTCAGGGGGCCAGCACATGGATCCGCCCTTGCATGTGTGTGTGTTTCAGTGAGTGAGAGAGTACCCGACTGTAGGAACGGAAGCATAGTTTCTTGGCGAGAATGCCTGCATACAAATTTTATTTCATTAAACTTAATCAAGCTGCTACATAAAGGAGGAACAAACAACATTATTTTTTCCTTCTGTAAGGTAAGCAAAGTTATGCTTTTCTCTACAAAATATATTAAAAACCAGAAGACAAGAGTATGAGCTTAAGCTCACAAGCTCTTTGATAAACTTAACTAATATATATATATATATATATATATATATATTAGGCTATGGTGTTTTGCGCTCTATTATTAATTTTAAGTCAGAAATGATTGATCCAAACTGCTCAATCTAATCTCCATATTCAAATCTATTAGTAAACCAAAATTTATATTTTTTTGGAATTCATTTGCTATTTTTTTGGATAGAGGGAAAATCGTCATTTTTGGATGAACCAGAATTTTCAGATCAAGTCATTTTTCTCCTCACCAGAAAAAATAACAAAAAAATTTTTAAAAATATAACTTTGCAAAGCACAAAGGCGTTGTGTGCTTTGCGCTCTATTCTTAATTTTAAGTCAGAAATGATCAATCCGAACCGTTCAATCTAATCCTCATATAAAAATTTATTAGTAAACAAAATTTTATATTTTTTAGAATTTTTTTGCTATTTTTTCTGATAAGGAGAAAATGACTTGATCTGAGAATTCTGGTTCATCCAAAAATGACGGTTTTCCCTCTATCCAAGAAAATAGCAAATAAATTTTAAAAAAAATATAAAATTTGGTATACTAATAGATTTTGATATGGAGATATGATTGAGCGGCTTGGATCGATCATTTCTGACTTAAAATTAAAAATATAGCGCAATGCACACAATGCTCTTGTGCTTTGCAAAGCACCATAGCCTAATTATCTCTCTCTCTCTCTCTCTATATATATATAGTTAGACTTTTGTGAAAACGTTTGCATTTCGAGCTCAAGTGCATACGACTCAAATTTTATCGTAACACGTCCGAAATTCAAAATTATCAGTCTCATTAAATTTTTCATATCAAAATATTAGGGGATACAAAAATTTAGGGTATTTCGAGTTTTGTAAGTATTTGTTTTGGAATTTTGAAAATCAGCACTAAAATAATAATAAAATATTGAATTATTGTTGCTGATTTTTAAAAATCCAAAATAAATACTTAAAAAACTCAAAATACCCCAAATTTTTGTATCCCTCAATATTTTGATATGAAAAATTTAATGAGAATGATAATTTTGAATTTCGGACGTGTTACGATAAAAGTTGAGCCATATGAACTTGGACTCGAAATGCAAACGTTTTCACAATAGTCTAACTCTATATATATATATAGAGAGAGAGAGAGATTAAAGCTAGCGTGCTCCTAGGAGCACGGAGCCCCTCTGTAATCTTAGCTCAAAAAATATATCAAATGATCTCCAAATTTTGATTTATCACTCTTATTAAATTTTTCATATTGAAATCTTATGGAGTACAAAAATTTGGAGTGTTTTAAGTTTTTTAAGTCACTCTTTTTAATTTTTGAAAATCAACTCTAAAAATAATAATAAAATATTCAATGTTTGTACATTATTTTGAAAAATTGAAAGAGCGACTTAGAAAATTTGAAACACCCCAAATTTTTGTTCCCCATAAGATTTCAATATGAAGAATTTAATGAGAGTGATAAATCAAAATTTGAAGATCATTTGATATATACTTTTTGAGCTAGGATCACGGAGGGGCTCGGTGCTCCTAGGAGCATATTAGTTTTACTCTCTCTCTATATATATAGAGAGAGAGGGACTATGGTGCTTCGCGAAGCACAAAATCTCTCGTGTTTCGTATCCGTATCTCAGATTTAGAAGTCCAAACGGCCGATCCAAACCGTTGAACATGATCTCCATATTTTATCTCCATAGCCTCACTCTATATATATACTTTATTATTTCCAAATATCGATTTATGTTACTCAATAAATTCTTTATATCCAAATCTAGTAGGATTCAATCTTTTTTTTTGAAGTATTTATTTCGGATTTTTCAAGATGGCTCTAAAATAATAATAAAATAATGAATATATGCATATGAAAATAGATCATTTTAAAAAAAAAACTGAAATAAATACTTAAAAAATTTAAACATTAAATATTTTTTGTACCCCACAATATTTTGATATAAAGAATTTATTGAGTAACATAAATTGACATCCGAAGATGTTAAACTGTTCACCAAAGAGGTTGATGAGAGTTCATTCTTTTCACTACCTTGGTTAGAGAAGAAGAAGGCCTGAAGGGCAACAAAACTTTACCTGGACCGGAGTGACAGTAGAGACGGATGGAGAAATTCCAGGAAGCTGAACACCTGGATGAGACATATTGGGCCAGTTTGGCAGAGCAAAACTTCCATTTGTATTGGACGCTGCCGGCACAGAGACAGGATTATGTGTCTTATGAGATTTTGCAGCAGCTAAAAGTGCCTGCTGTTGGCTCAAATATGCTATCTGCTGCTGATGCATTGCAAAAGGAGACACCATATTGGCCTACAATAATTTCAAACATGTTAATGAATTTTGTAGCTCCTTTAATGAACTGCAACAGGGAGAACAACCAAACAAACCTTGTCAAAGAGGCTTATGATGTCATCTTTCAGGTTCTTCTGTGAGTTTACAGGAATTGAACTTGTTGGAGTAGTAGCTGGTGAGTCATTAAATAGGTCTTCGACCCAAGCAATCAGAGATGGAGTCGCAATGGAAGAGATGGAATTCCCTTCAATTACGACTGAATGGAGGAGAAGCGAGAAGGACAAAAGCGGGCCAGGGAGGATCCAAAACACCTAATCAAATCCACTATTCAGAACTCCAGATTTTAGTAATAATAGTTATTATTAAATTAATATTATTAAAAATAAGAGTGAGAACCGTAAAATTTCAAATATACGAATGGCGCGCGCCACTGTCAGTGACGTGTTTCATTATTTTTATAAAACGCGCAGCGCCTCTCCATCTCACTTGCGCGGGATTTGGACGAAACACGTCACTGATAGTGTCGCATTTCATTATTTTTATGAAACGCGTCAATGATAATGGTGTGTTTCGTCACTGACAGTGGCGCTGCCATCGTATATTTGAAATTTTATAATTCTCACTCTTATTTTTAATAATATTAATTTAATAATAATTATTATTAATAAAAACTGTCAGAACTCGATGGATCTCCACTCCTATATCTCTCTTTCCCATTCAAGTAGATGCAGAATGGAATTCCTCCTTTTGTTGACAACACGACCGCGTCACAATCTCACTTGCTGGTAGGCCCAATAGATAGAGAAAGTTGGGCCGTAATACCAGAAAGCCCATAATGCAATTTCTACCTCCTAAGTATAAATGACATTTATGGATAAACTTCAAAGGTTGGTTCAAAAAAGAAAAAGCTTCAAAGGTGATAAAATTGTAACTGTTTATTTTCGATAACGAATTTAATAATCCGATCAGATAAGTATTTATTAAACACGATGAACAGCAACGCAATATGTATGTGTGTGTCCAGCTTATGTAATCATAAATGCCGAGAACTGACTCCTGAATACTGATTTTAGATAATTATGCGGCTTTCTCAACAAAAAGTGTAAGATCTATATAAGCCAATTGCCACAACATTATAGTATTAAGTTCTGCAGCATACAAAATCAATTCCAGAAACAAATCGCTCAATAACAAAGTAAAAAGAAACATATCATTCAGCCAAAACACATGAAAGAAATAGGTTATGCTACTCTAGATGACAGTAAAGCCGAAGACAAGGTCGTTGTTGTCCCGTGTAATCTTACTGATAAAAAAGAGAGAACGATTATAATGAACATTAAATTTCAAATCCAATAAAATCCCTCTATTCATCTTCCTCAACAGTTGCATTTACCTTTCTATTACAGAGGTAATATCCAATGTGGTCCATCCTTTTGTTCTGTTTGATATTCTTTTTCAATAGTTTAGGTCATTTTCTACAACTTAATAGCATTAAATGCTGTTGGTTGTGAACATTTTCAATTTTCTGGCACCTGAACCACCTGCTGCTTGTTGATCTTGTACTTCATTTTTGGCTCCCTCGCCACCGCTTGCAACTGTATTATCTACATTTACATTTACATTCAGTGTGTCACCTTGTATCACCTGCTCTTCCCCATTGAATTTCTCTGCACCTTCACCATCCATCTTAACCTCCAAATTCTGCCGACCTTCTTTCTCCTTGTCTGAATTTTGATTTGTCTCATCTTCCAAATTGGTCGTGAAAGTAACCCAGTTTTCTTCTTTGGAATCACCTGATGATGCCTGATCATTTTCATTGGTTTTGGTCTCAACAGTTGTACTGCTCTCAGTTACCTTTGGTTGCTCTTCAGTTTTCTGAGGTGTGTTCAGGTCTGCAAGGAGTCTTTTGAGATCTTTGATTTCGCTATCCTTTTGTTGGATGAGTTGTGTCAGTTCGGCTATCCGGTTGCTGGAGCCATCTGAGGTTTTATCTTGGAGTAGTTTGATGTGGTTCTCTTTGTCCACAAGTGCCGATTCAAGTTCCTGTTGCATCACCTTGAGGTAATTGGTGGCTGACTCGGCTTCAACAAGCTTATTGTTCAGCTCCATGCGTTGTGTCCTCAATGAGCTTGATTTTTCTTTTAGTTCATCAAGTTTCTTTCTTATGTCGTTGTTAGCAGCTTTCTCTTTCTATTCAATCATACAAGAAAAAAAGATCAGTATGCTAGCTAGGCTCTACCATTCTAATTGTTCAAAATGCTAACAAGTGCGTTAATTTGCTTTCATATTGAATTGAAAAATACAATGAAACAAGAAAATCAATACATTATTTCAAACTAAAATTCTTTGATAATAATATTGTTCAAGTTCCCACATTAGTTTTCTCCACAATATTTTTCTGTTAAAGGTAATGTCAATAGGCAACATGATATTGTTCTGGAGTACTGAGTGACTAATATAGGAACTTTACTAAAAATAGTTTCATAATGTTCCAGGGAAAACTGTCTTGGATCCTAACCAGAAGAACTAAGTCAGTATTACAGGACAAATTCAATAAATTGTTCCCCCTGTCATCTAAATTGGAAAGCAGATTCATTGTATTCCATAAAGAAATTGTCAAAATAAATAACTGATCGGATCTTACATAGGTTTGAACTTAGCCTATTTTTTGGTAAATACTTGTACATTATAAATTTAGAGACTGTGGTAATTGAAGACACAGCCCAAGGTTCCTCCACCTTGTAAAGTTTACCAAGGTTCCCAACAAAGAAAACATAATAAAACATAATAAAACAAATAAACTCTCATTAAAGAGAGACGGGTCAGCACCTCAAGTCCTCAACGATACTATAGCATAAACAGTTTTTGAATCGGAGTCCGTATTTACAAAGAGAAGAAGAAACCGAGGACCATATGATGAAATAATACTACAATAGAATTCAAAATCACCAACCAATTATCATTCAAAAAATGGAAGGAAACAAATAACAAAGCAATCAGTTGCTATCACCCTGAAATTGACGTTCTGAGCTGTTCAGTATATAAAGTTAAAACTCCACCCCATAGAATAAAATGTCACTTGCCAATTTCTAGATTCTGCGCCACACACCCCCTTCAAACACAAAATCGCTTCTAAAGGGAAGAAAGAGCACCATTTACATTGATCCGATTAGAGAAACTAAAAGAGGGAGACGGCATTACCTCGAGAAGGAGCTGGAGAGAGAGCAACTGGCTGTCGCGCTCTTGGAGGAGGATGCCGAAGACGCGGCGCTCTCGCATCTTTTGGAGAATGACGACGCTGAGCACGGCGGCGCCGAGCGCCAGGATCAACAGCAGCGCGTACGGTCTCTTCTTGCCATTGTTGCTGCTCCCTGCACTACTCATCAGGCCTCCTCTTGATCTCCCCTTCCCTTCCCCCTTTCCATCTGTCATTTTGGTGAATTCTCTCTTTCCTTCTCCCCCACTTGTAGCGGTGGTGTCTGGTTAGCGCTCTGCTCTGCTCTCTCTCTAGTCTCTTCAGTCCCTCCCCCTTTTCTTTCCTTTTTCTTTGCTTGTTTGCGGAACTTGGAAGTTAGATGGGATGCCTTTTTGCTTGCTTCAGTTTCTGAAAGGAGAGCTCTCCTCTCCTCTCCTACTCTGTCTTTGGTTGCTTGATTAAGTTTTAGATGCAATTGCTAGGCGAAAAAGAAGAAGAGAAATGAGATTTACTTTCTTAATAATTGCTCTTAATTAATTAAGTCAGTAGTCCACTCCCTCTCTGAGTCTCTCTCCATCTTAATTCTTTTAATGATAGTTGTCAGACTAATTCACTTTTTCTCAATCTTAATTGATTTCAATGCTTTGTTTAATTTAATGGAGATGCGATTAAAATTTGGTAAAGGAGTTAATATAGTGTATGTCGGATCCGTATAGGCTGTCATACTTTCTATTTATGATAGTAAAAGGATGACACATTTTTTTAGTCATTGAATGAATTTAAACGATTTAAATTAAAATCGGGGATTTATTATTTACATGTCCTCCACTCCAGTTAATTATTTACACGACACCTAAATTGAAATATTTTTTTAAAAGCGGATAGGATTTTAAAACCCAGAACTAAATAGCAAAATAGTTTGAATGTATAAAACAACAGCTTTGGTTGGGGCAGGCGACTACATAAAGTGCACGCCGTTTCAATTGAACAGAAGAAGTGCAAACGGAAACGGGAGCCAATATCCTCTGGCTACCTTAGTTTTTGAAATGGACATATGCTGCTATTACGGAAAGTGTGAACAGTATTACGGATAAAATTTAGATTTATGAGGTATATACTGTTGAAATTCGGACAGCACTTCAAACGGTAAAGTACTACGGAGGATTTGAATTTGGCCAATTGGGAACCTTTCGTAAAGTTTTCTGTACAAATATACAAGAGAGAATTCATTTTTAACTTCGTTGAAAAAAATAATTTGATCAACCTTTCACTCTATTATCCCCCCCACCCCCCCACCCCCCCCGTTTACTTTCGGAACTGTCAATGTCAACGTAGACGGGATTCTATATAGTGAGACGTGCGGCCAAAGCAAGTATTTCAAATCAAATTGATCTTAAACTTTTAATAAATATTAAGCTTGTTCTTTATTTATTTTTTAAAATTAAGTTGATCCTTTAAACTTTAAATACAAAATAAATCTATGACATTTAACATGAAGACTAATTAGGTTCCTAAACATTAAAAAAGAAAAACTAAATTAGTCCTTGATTTTTTTCAAGAATATTTTTAATTTTTATTTTCTTAGATTAAATAAAATAAGATAAAAGATATATTTCATTAAAAAATTAAAAAAGTAATGTATGGAAAATTTTATTAAAACTATTTTGGTCACTAATTTTTCCCATACGTTATTGAATTATTCTTATTTTTTTCTTAATAAAATAATGTTATCTCTAAATTATTTAGACTTAGAAAATAGATAAATAAATCCTTGAATAAAAAAATTTCAAGGACTAATTATTTTTTTTAATTTTAGGGACCAAATTATTTTTTATGTCAAAAGTTCAAGGATCTATTTGGTACAAATGTAGTTTAAAGATGAATTTGATTTTTTTTAATAGTTAAAGACTAACTTGATGTTTTTTAAAAAGTTCAAGGACCAACTTGATACAAATGAGAGTTTAGTGTCCAAGTTGTTTTTTTGAAGAAAGTTTAAAGCACAAAAGGTGAATTTTCCAAATATATAAATATGCGAAAAAAGTGACTTGCACGAATTCAATTTAGGAAAATGGCAGGAGATGTCATTGATAACATATTAATATCTAGTTTTATTTTTATAAGTTTAAATTAGTTATTATTTATATTAATGATTTTATATGCAAGCTTATGTTGTAAACTGTTTATATTATTCAACTTTTGCAAAATAAGTCATTAACATGAATAATAACTCACTTAAACTGGATAACAAAATTTCGTATAAATAAATCCCATTCATTTATTGCCCTATATTTAAAGATATAATTTTCAATGTTGATTGATTGCTGCACAAGTTCATAACACTAGGTAGATGGTATATACATATACGATAGAATATATAAATTAATGTACATAATAATATGTTTTGAAAGTTTCAGAAGTAGTGGAGCTTGATCCAAAAAGGGACCCAAAAAAATTGTATATACCTTACGCGTCTCAAATTTTGGAGGACTGAAATAAAATAATTATCATAATTACACTATAAAATATCATAATTTGGATACTAATTTTTAAAATATTTGGAGACCACGACCCCTGATCCTCACTGAGATCCATCACTGCGTACAAATGAAAACTATATAAGCTAATTTAGCACAAACTTTAAAAATATTGCTCTAACATATAGTCATTTATCATTTTTTTAATAATTTAATTATGAAAAAGTTGCATTATTTTGATATGATAACCGCGGATTCGAAATTCATATACGATATTTTTTTATAGATATTTAAAGTTGCTAAAAAAGTAAAAAAAATTAAATTATGAAAAGACTAAAAAGAAAAATAGGCTGAAAATTAAAAATATATCTAAAAGAATAATGATTCCAAGAATAATAAGAAGAATAAAGGCTTTTGCAGTAACTGCATTAGGGCTATAAAATTGATTTATTAATTTAACGAGTTAAAAATAGATTGACTCGTTAAGTAAATAAGCTAGCCGAACTGGCTCATTAATATTTTATTTAATAATAAATAATATTTACATAAATATTTCATATCAAAATTTATAAAAAAAATTAACAATAACCAATAGCAACAGAGTTTTATATATTTCATATAATAATTTCACATGTGTTAATTATAATTTCTATAATACACTAAAACATCAAATAGAATAATATAATTAATAAATATTAACTGTTGAATGCACTTAGCAAGACGAGTCAACTTAACTCAAACTCGACTCATTAATTTAATGAACTAACTAGCAGAACAAATTTGAATTGATACCAAACAAATCATGAACGTTTCATGAACTATGAGAGTTTTTCTGACAGCGTTGCTTGCTGCGAATAATGAAAGTTGAAGGTTTTGGTTCGGTTCAATTTTATTCAATTTAGCTGTGATTTGGGTTTCATTTTTTTTCTTTTGTTTTTTTTTAAATTCAATTTTTAAGCTGATTTTTGAGGGATACATCATACATGGGGTCAGAGATTGATTATTTATGATCATTGAACTTTGGATAGGTATTGAAGGGAAATATCATGCCAATTCTATGAATAATGCGTGCTCTTTGTAAATTAAGAAGATGCACGATCCTACCAGACGGACCATAAATTATCCTCAAATCAAATGGCACGCTTGTATGATGAATTCAAATTTTCTTGTATATTGAACTCATCTTTTGATTCACATGAATAGTATCCAAACTACCAATATTAATTCCCTAATAATGATTGATTCTCTAGAAAATTACTAGTGTTCAAGTTAGCGGTGTCAATTATTGACCCGATCCAACGGGTTAATCCGACCTGATCCGATCCGATATAATCCGAAAAAAATAGATCGGCTATGAATTTAATTTTTTTTACTCAAATCAGGTCGGGTCGGGTTCGGGTAAACCCGACTCAATCCGATTAATTATATTTTTTGAAGTGATTTTATGATTCAGTACTAATTAAAACTTAAATATACACTAATTATAAATTAAGATTAATTATAAATTAATTAATATTTAATAGTTTAAAATTATGTAAATTTAATTAATAAATATTTAATTATTTTATACCGGTCGGTCGGGTCGGATATGACTTAAGATTTTTTTTATCTGAATTTAAACGGATCGGATTCAGATCGGATAAAAAAAATTAATAAAATAATGTGTTCCGATCTGAACCCGATTTGACCGAACCCATTGATAACCCTTTAGATGGTTCTAATATTGTCCACTTGTGTACATGACGCAATATGACTTATGTTTAATATTGGGTACAAGAACTCGAAGAGAATTCTTTTAGAAATATTTAAAAAATCACTTAAAACTTAATCCAACTCCCAACCCTTCTTCTGTAGGTAACGAACTTACGAGGGTGTTGTTGGCGTCAACAATATTTATTAACATATTTGCTTAGGACAGTTTTGATTATCATTCGATTTCTAACAAAATTGTTTTTAGTGTGAATCGTAGAGATAGATAAATGATCAATTTATCATTACTGAATACCTAATAATTCAAAATTACGCCCACTTAATTAGTACTTCAATTTTAAATACCATATTAATTTCATAGAAATTTAATTTATTTTTTATGTTTTGTATCCTCAATAAATAATTGTACTTCAATTAAAACCTCAATTATATTAAAGAAATACTTCATCCATTTTGAATTGGCATTTCATTTTGTTGATCAACTTCTTTTCTGCTCGATTCACACTGAACTGTATTAATATAGATACTCCATCCAAAATAAATAATTCGCAAAAATGAGACCGAAAACTAGATATATTAATTAAGTGGTTTTTAGGTCTAGACGCTAGCGCTATCTTCAGTTCATATTCTTCCAGATGACATCGCTCAATTTATGAGGATGATTTTTTTTTAATGTTTGCAAGAAATTCAACGAAAATTAGGATAATTTCATCCGCACTATAGCTTGTGTGATAATTTTTGCCACGCCTTGGAGCATGATTTTTCATTTTCTTTTTTCTGAAGAGCAGAGCACAGTACATAAGCTTAAGGGAGTGTTTGGCACTCAATGAAATAGCAAAAAGTTGGAATATAATAGCTATTCCGACGAATTAATTTGTCAAACGAATTTTAGACTAAGTAGAAGAGTGCGGAATAGTGCTAATTCGGTATACCAAGTTATATGTGGTATACCGGATTAGCTCTCGTCGGAATAGCGATTATTGTTTGATTATGTTATATTATATTATTAAATCATGATTATAATTATAATTATGATTTATTATTATATTATTAGTATGATTATAATTTATTATTATATTAATATTATGATGATTATTTATTTATTATTATATAATATTATTATAATAATTATTGTTATTATTATATTAATATCATTGTTAGTATTGTTATTACATGATTAATTTTACTAATATTTATTATTATAATAATTATGATTTTAGTATTATATTATTATATTATGATTATAATTTTATTATTATATTATATTATATTATAATTATATTAATAATATTAATTATTTATTATTATTATATTATGATTATGATTATGATTATAATTATAATTTTTAATTATATTATTATAATTATATTATAATTATAATTTATTATTATATTATTATATTATCATTATTATTATTACTATTATTATTATTATTACTATTATTATTATTTTAATTTTAATTATAATTTATTATTATTAATATATTATTATATTAATATGATGGATTATGATTATTATTATTATATTATATTATGATTATATTATAATTATTATTATTATATTATGATTATGATTTTTAATTATATTATTATATTATTATGATTATAATCACAATTATATTATAATATTATCATTATTATTATTACTATTATTATTATTTTAATTATAATTATAATTTATTATTATTAATATATTATTATATTAAGATTATGGATTATGATTATCATTATATTATTATTATATTATTATTATTGTTATTATTATTATTTTACTATTATTATTATCATCATTATTATTGTTAGTATCATAATTATCCATATTTTAACTATTCTGATTAACAACTGCCAAACGATATTTTCTCTCTTCCAAATAGTCAAGAATATCAGTCTTCTACCACTCTTTCAAAAATACACTATTCTATCACTCTTTCAAAATTACCAATCTTCCAAAACTATTCTTTAATTTGCCAAACGAAACCTAAATAACAAAACACAAGGTCCCCGTTCCAGCCTTCCAGGCATCATCTCAAGGTAAACAGGGAAGTCAATATATAGCGTAGCGACGAAAAATTGCCACATCTTTTTTTACCATTGACATTCTATAGGAAAAGCAATATGCGTGGACTTTTATAAAATCATACAATGGTGTTGTGGCGCGATTCTCGGAGAAATGTGTGCACTCCTCACGATGTGCAGTGCATCAGCGCTTCTCTCCCACGTTTAATGTACTTAAATTGAAATTCAACTTGAAATCACGCTACATTGAAGATTGATAGTGCGGTATTAGAAAATGTTATGCAACAGTGCACAGCTGGTGTAAGGTTTTATATGTTCATTAGTGCTGCTAGTCGTCTAGTGGGATTTTAAAGAATAATTAATTAATAAATTGTTAATGGAAGTGAAATTTTGCAAAATAATTCTTTCAATACTTGATTTCCTTGATTGTTTCCTTTCTTAATTTTTGGGGAATTGTTGAGAAATATTATTAACAAGCCTAAAATTGAGGCGGATGGCACCCATGTGAATTCATGTTTGTCTGTATAACTATCATTATATTAATATAGATTATAAATAACTAGAGCTGTAACTCAGATTTCACACCGATAATATAGTTCTTAAAAAAATAATTAATAATATAAAATTTTAAATATATTTAATAAATTTTATATTGAAGAAAATTTAGACATAATATTTTTAAATATTAAATAATAATGATAATCATAATAATAGTTATTATAATAAATAAATAATATAATTAAACACATAATTCTTAATACATAAAGAAGGTTAAACTTCCCAATTTTTCAAGCATGCCACATCACCATTTTTCTCCACTATAGATTTTATTTAAATATTTTCATCTTTTTAAATCCAAACATTCATATAAAATAGTTTTTTTCTCCTCATTTAAATAATGTGTAATATAAATAAAGTTAAACTTAATTAAGGGTGTCAATTATTGACCCGACCCGACGGGTTAATCTAATTCGAACCAGACCCGACATAACCCGAAAATAAATGGGTCGGGTATGAGTTTAATTTTTTTAACCCGAATTGGGTTCGGGTCAACCCGACCCTACCCGATTAATTATATTTTTTAAAGTAATTTTATGATTTAGTACTAATTAAATCTTAAATATATACTAATTAAGATTAATTATAAAATTAATTAATATTTAATTACATAAAATTATGTAAAAGTAATTAATAAATATTTAATTATTTTACGCGGGTCGGGTCGGGACGAGCCGTTACCCGATCGGGTCGGGTATGGGTCAAGATTTTTTGACCCGAATTTAAATGGGTCGGATTCAGGTCGGGTCAAGAAAAATAATAAAATAATATGATCCGACCCGAACCTGGCCCGATCCGACCCATTGACACCCCTAAACTTAACTCTTAAAATGATCTAATTTTTTATATGATCATTTATAGATTATTATGTGTTTATTTATGTTATTTATTATTATAATTATTATTATTATTTAGCATTTAAAAATATTATGTCTAAATATTCTTTAATGTAAAATTTTATAAAATATATCTAAAATTTTTACATTGTTAGTTATTTATTTGAGTACTATATTATCGGAGTGAAGCGTGAGTTACAACTCTAGTAATCTATAAAGGGTCATACAAAAATGTTGAATCATTTTAATAGTTAAGTTTCACCTTAAATATATTATTCACATTACTTTAAATGAGAAAAGAGAAATTATTTTATACGAATCTTTGAATTCAAAAAGATGAAAAAATTTAAACAAAATCAATAATAAAAAATGATGATGTGATATGTTTGAAAAGTTTACAAACTTAACATCTTTATATTTTATATATTATATATTAAGAATTATTATATGTGATAGAAAAAAGATGAGAATGCATATAAAAATAACTTATTGACTCTAAAGAAAAGACAAATCATGATTTTGTGGATGCCGTATTACTTTTTATAATATTATAGGCTTCCGATTTTAAAATATAAAACAAAAGATTTGTTTTTTTATTAGCATTAGAAATAGTTATTTTTGTTATTAAAGAGTATAAAAATGAAAATTAAAAATATATATGGAAAATACATACTGTTTGAATTGACATAAATTTGTTAACTGAATACTTTTTATTTAGTATATTTTTTTAAATATCTTAAAAAAGATGTTACACATTTATCATTGTTAAAATGCTTACAAGATTTTCAAACTATCTTTTTAATTTTGCCTTTTGAGTTTTTTTTATAAACGAAGTAGACTTATAAATTTCGTTGTATATATTACCAATAAAACATAAAATACAAATTATGACATATTAAAGTAAGATGAGATATTGTTCTAATTAACTTCGGGTTATAATTTTTGTTGTGGAAAAAACAATGATAAATATTCTAGAAAAATATACATATATACTTGATTTATTACGTGTAAACATTACATTAGTGTATAAAGATAGAAAAGTAGGATGCGTTTCCGACTTAAAATAACACACATATTTAATGAAACCTCATCCGTCAAATTATACACCTAACCTGATCGGATCCTGATCTCATTCGGCGCATCACGTGCACTAGCTCCAATCTTAAAATTCGTTAGGGGTTTAGGGTGGATCCAAATCCGCTATTATTGTTGGTTAATAGTAGAGTCCTATTTTTAATTTAAAAAATTATTAAAAAAATTTAAAAATAAAAAATTTATAGATATATTATTTTACTTATGGATTGATAGTCCGTTAAATTTTATACAATTTCATTAATATTTGATAGTCCATCAAAGATCGTTAACTTGAAATCGTTGTAAACATTAGTGAAAACCATTAAATTTGATAATCATTAATGAACTATCAAACATTAATAAAATTACATAAAATTTCAGAGGCTATTAATTTATAAGTAAAAAAATATCCACAAACTTTTTTTATTTTTAAAATTTCTAAAATTATTTTTTAGATTTAAAAGTAGAACTCTATTATTACCAAAAATAATAGCTGATTTGGATGTACAGGGTACTGCTTTGTTAATTGTCACTGTTTGTAACCGATTCCAGAAGACTGTATGTATATAAGTAACTAAGTATTAACAAACGAAGGTTTTAGGATCTCTAGGCAGCAGGCACACAAAAATTAGGTAATTAATTAGTGGCTCGCAACTCGCAAGACAGCGTGCTTTCGCCATGTGCGTGCGCTACTGTGCTCCCCACCCAAATTCAATTTCCACAAACATTTTTAATGTAAAGAAAAGGAAAAAAGAACACTTTTTTCTTATTGTTTTTTTTTTTTTTTACTTTTTTGGTTCGGCTCTTTTAGGTTACACAGGTTATGGCGGAGAACCAGTTAAGTTAGCAGAAATTAGTTAAAGATGTTGTTTTTTTTTAAAAGGGAAAAAGATGAACTAAGAATTTGAAATTCAGTATCCATCATAATGTGATTTGAAGAGTTTGATCTTAATCTCATTCTAAGAATAAGTTGTAGTGCTAATCCAATTGGTTGCATTGTTTATTACAGTGGCCAATGATACTTTGTGCAAGAGGTGAGCATGAAAAAGCTTTTTCCCATTTAGGACTGCTCCATCATTCTAAACTATCATAGCCATTTACACCGTGTCAAGCACAAATATGCCCAATTGGGCTGCTAATTGCTCTTGCAAGTATTGGGTTAATCATCATGTTATTTATTTATTAAATTATTTTTAGACAAAAGGATTTAGGTTGGCTCAAATAAAGGGAGCAAGAACTGGGTGGATCCTGATATTAACTAAAAGGATCATGTTCATTTTGGGAGAAATGATTGCTTGCTTAGTAACTTAGTTGCTTTGAGAATACTATTTGGACCCATACCTAGCTATTACTAGCCAGGATCATCCGATGATAAAATTTCCCACCACCCCATGCTTGTTAAATTCATTATTTCATACTATGAAATTCATAGCCTATTGAGTATAATATATATGTTAATAAGCAATAATTCATCGCATTAAAATAAAAATAAAAATTGGAATTAAGTTGTTCACACTTCCTTTCTTCCGAACTAATTGTTTAAAATTTTATTTTGTGATACGAGTATATACTTTTTTTAGGCTCGTCTCAAAAGCTGAACAATTTTGTGATCAAGATTCAAGTACATAAAGTTAACTAATAGGAAAAAAGGGTGATAGACAGGAGAAACTGATTTAAATATATAAATCAAGTTGCATAGGATTCGTAGTCGTTCTATAAGTGCTCATCTGTCATATCAAAATACTAAGATCCATGCTTAGAGGAAAACCGCTAGGATAATATTTACATTTGAAAATAAACAAGAGAAAAATATTCAATACTCAAACGAAAAAGATATAGAAAACAAATTGATTTGAAACAAGTACTGTTGAATCCCTATTAAATAGTGGTAGCCCAGGAAGACTGCTACTAATATATTTACACTTGAAAGTAATCAAAACAACAAATACAATAATTGAACTACAAACTCACGAATTCCAAGGATCTAGACCAGAAAACAAAGGAAAACGAACCAAACACACATGACGTGCCACGTGCTCCCCGAAGTACAGTTCACTGTCACTGATTCAGTGGTCTTGCTTGTTCAACTTTGCTCTATGAATCTAACTGCTTGCATTGCATTTCTAAGAGCTTTAGCCCAATTCATGCCTGGGTTTCATAACAACTGCAATCAGCTCATGGAAAATATTTGAGACACACAAAAGCAGAAGGATATATTTTGGGGACATGAGAAAATTAGATGACAGCCAGAACTTCCCCAAGGACAAGGGCCCACTGTGTCCAGTGTGTTCCTCCCTGAAGAAAATAGAAAAGTTCCTGATCAGTGTTTTCCTTCTCCTTCTAAAGCAATAAAATACATCTGAAATTGAATTTAAAGAAAAATGTTAATTGCAAAGCAGAACCTGACAGAAGATGGCATAGGGCTCTCTCAAGGGACCATCACAAGAGAGCTCACTTGTGCTTCCATCCACAAATGTTCCATCTGCAAATATTACCTATTTATTTCCCATGTGTCAGTCATGTGCTTATCATAGTTTGTTTTCTCAATTTTACTAAATTGTGCACACTCCATAGCTAATGTAGTTTATTAAGTAATTAATGTACACATTTTTTGGCATGTACAGACCCGAGAACATAATCTTTTTGGCTGAATCTACAGTATGTAGAATCACACAAGCAAAAGGTGTGTAAAGTGTAGAATATAAAAGAAATGGAACAGAAAAATAACCTCAGAAGCATAGCCAGGTGTAGAACCAGCAGTTGGCTTGATAAAGGACCCGATTGGGCAGCTTCTTTGCACAACTTCACAAAATTTTATCAGTTTTTCTCTGCTTCCAAGTTGAACTGCCTGATACACATAAGCAGCTGTTAGGTAATGTTGAATATAAACTAATTCATGAGATGCAAAATGTCAAATGCACATTCATTCCATGATATTTGTCGAAATGCTGTGGAAAATAATACAAACCTGTCATTCATGAGATGCAAAATGTCAAATGCACATTCATTCCATGATATTTGTCGAAATGCTGTGGAAAATAATACAAACCTGAACAGCATCATGACGAAGTCCAAGAGGTTTGGGTTGCACCTCATATCCTCTAGCTGCCATTACTTCTGCTATTAACATACCTCCCTTGAGAGCTTCTCCAACCATTTGGGGAGAGAGAAAAAGACCTTGAAAGAGAGAGCGCATAATGTGACCTGGAGTTGATCCAGAGTCAACTCCTAGACCAGGTGCAGAAAGCCGGGCTGCTGCCGCCTCTACCAACCTGCTCTTCCCTGCAATATAGCCGCCGCATGGTGCTATTGTCCCTCCAGGGTTCTTTATCAGACTTCCTGCTATTAGATCTGCTCCCTTACCCATTCAATTCAACACAATTTAACACAGCCAGCTAATCAAATAAAGAAAACAAATAAATAAATGAACGAAAAGGTGTAAAATTTGATAACGAAGTAGTGTTGTACCACCATTGGAGGTTCAGATGTCTCAACAAACTCGCCATAACAATTGTCCACCATAACTAAGCAGTCTTTGTTTTGCCCCTGTTTGATGCCCAATTGAGAGAAAAATAAAGTTGTGAAGGATTTTTGCATTTGCTGTCTATGAGGAAAATCAGCAATACATTTCTTTATATACCTTGATGACACTTATCGCTCTTTGAATGTCAGCAACACCTAAACTTTTACGCCACGAATACCCACATGATCTTTGAATAAAGGCACACCTTGTTTCTGGCCTAACAGATTGTCCCAGAGCATCCAATTCAAGCCCACCGTCAGCAGCTAACTGACAATTTACTCTTATTTCAGAATCCACATATAATGAAATGGAATTATCAATTATGTATTGTAATAGAGAACTACATAGTGATAACTTACAGGAACCTCACGGTAGCAGATACCAAAATCTTTAAGAGATCCAATGTTAATGTTAGAGTCAGAAGGTCCTCTTATCCCAATTACTTCCTCCAATGTGTCATAAGGAGAACCAGCTATAGCTAACATCTGCTCAACATTTATATAATTAGCAACAACAATAACAATCACCCTTGCTGATTTTTATATATATTCTTTTAATCTTCCTAGTGTCCAAATTGCTTTTGAGCACAAAAATGCTTAGATGATTACAAAGATGCTTACCTCATCTCCAGGCCTCAAAATGGCAAATAGAGCACATGCAATGGCGTGAGTACCTGAGAAAAACTGAGAAACAATAATGATGATGATATTGATAATTCATAAAAATAGAAGTTCTACAGGTACAGTACTACCAACAGTTATAAATTTGAAAATGTTTCAAATAAAGAACAAACCTGAGATCGAACCATTGCTGATTCAGCCCCAAAAATATCAGCAAATACAGAATCAAGGGCTTCACGGCCACCGCCATCATCATGCCCATAACCTGTAGATCCACCAAAGTGCTGCAAGGATATTACTCACAAAACAAGAACGTATAGGTGTAAATTGTCTGCACCAACATGATCATCTGTAAATATATTAAATCTGTATATGCAAATATCAATATCTGAATATGTATCTACGTATAATGATGTGATAGATAGCTACATATACAGAATTACAGATAACTTATAGTCTCCTAAATAATATATGCATGCTTGCTATCAATTTTGTTATTTTAATTTATATCTTCATTATTTTAAAATACGCATTTCTCTAAGACTTGCACATTTGAGTTTTGACATCCGTCTGATATCAGTATCCAAATCAGCAATTTATTGAAATATCGATATGGTTTTAGCAGCATCCATTCTATTTACACTGCTACTTGAATGTCAACTGAAAATATTAAGATAATTCTACAGAATCCAAACAGTATTCAGTTTCCATGGTTTTCAGATAAAAGGTTCTAGGGGTCCCTTTCGATTTGGCTCAGCGATACTCGGATGAATGTCCTTCACTGGGTTTGACCAAATTCTGGTTAAAAAAGATGATTGAATTTCAGACTGAACATATATTTCAGCATAATAATGGTTCATTGATGCAATATTAATTTAGCATAAAAAATTGAAACTTCAGCTGAGAAAGCTTACATGAGGAGCAATTCTGGCATTCTTGAAAGCACTTAGCACACGGTTTGAGTTGATAGCCACCCTGCGATCTATCTCTGTGTACGCCCCATGCAGCGATTCCATCGCTCTCTCTACCTAAAATTAGTTACATTATCCAAAAGAAAATTATACAAGGTAGAGCAGCAGCTCAGAATGCACAAGTACTAAAAGAAGATAGAGGAGTATCTAACCTCGGGGTGAAAAGGCGAAGCATAGGCTGAAGATGCTGAGCAGGACAAGCTCCTTCTTCTGACTACTCTGACAGGCGACACTGACAGTGGCCCCGCTATAGACAGTAGCGCTGTGGCCACCATGACAGCAGCAAGGAAACCAGCGAAAGAGATAGGCCTTCACACTGGCTGGTTTACTGGTCGGAGAGAAATTATTTTATCAGGTTATAGCGCAGAGCCAGTGTGTGTGTGTGTGTGAGAGAGAGAGAGAGGGAGAGAGAGAAAGCTGTTTATAAATGGGCTTTTAGGCGAATAGTGTTAGTAATGGGCTGGGCTGTAAAGCTCATATTTTTAAGGGTTGTAAATGTGGCTGCTCGGACCGTACTTCTTTCGAATTATGAGAACAATAAAAATGATATCTTAAAATTTACCACCCAATTATAGTGTATATGATTATGGCAATTTTATACAAAGCCACAAAAAGACGAACTATCTGTAGCTAATGATAGCAAAACGAAGGAGAAATATAAAATAGGCTATCTAATATAGAACCATATTTACATTGTCGATGGGTTTATCATAAGAGTGGGGATCCATTGATAATGGGTTATTTTGATAATTTTGACAATGGACTTCTAAATAAATATATAAAATTTTTAAAATGAAAAAAGTTTATAGATGTGTTCTTCTACATTTAGATTGATTGTCATTCAAATTTTATGCAATTTCATTATTGTTTGATAGTCCATCAAAGACTGTTAAATTGAAACCGTTATAAATTACATAAAAATTTGATGGACTATCAAACAATAATGAAATTGTATGAAATTTGAATGACCATCAATCCATAGGTAGAAGAACACATCTATAAATTTTTTTCCATTTTTAAATTATTTATTTATTTATTTAGAAGTTCATTATCAAAATAACCCATTGTCAACCAATCTCTTCTCTTATCAAAATTTCCATTAATTGTACAGTCATGATTTCATGGAGAAAATTACCAGTAAAATAGCTTTACTGGATTAACAGTTTTCTGCACTAAAGCTTCCGAGTATTAATTCAGTGCTGATCCTTAGGAATTTATAATTTCCCCAGGTAGATATTCTTGCCATATATTAAAATAATAATTAGATGTTCCTTATTCAATATATATAAGCAATTTTTTGTTTCCTTTGAGTATTTTTTTCTTTATTTTTTTTCCTTTTATCTGTTCTTCTTTCATTCTTTTTGGTCTTTCCTTTAGGCTAGTAGGACGTGGATTTCAATGTAAAATGATGTCAATATTATTTTTTCATTTAATTTGTAAAAGCTCAGCAATGATGTTCAATGAACAATCATTCTGAGTGCATCTTCTTTGAAATTTTTGTCCTGCTATCAAGCAGGAAGTTAATTTCAATGCAATATTAAATGAACATGATTTATTTCTTTTATTTCAAATTTAGTAAAACTTTGGGAGAGTTTTGTAATGAAATCATGAATTATGTCACATTAATTGTCCAAAGGAATAAAATAGCATATGAAAGCAACAAATTTGGAAAGACATATTCATCGGTTACTCTTCAGACGGCGCCACCTGTAACAGTAGCGGTTTCTTACACCATTCACCTTTCCTCTTTCCTCCATTTTATATGCTGCCTCCTCAATTGCTAAAAGATTTTCCAAAATCTAGCTGATTTTCATCTCTCAGGTATGGCTTGCTTGATTTTTTTATGTTGTAAGAGGAGGCAACGGTACGGTATTTGATACAGTCTGTTACTTTTGTTTTTTCTTAAATGTCTATTGCTATTGCTTTTTCTTTAATTCCTTTAGTCTGACCTTTATTTTCTTAATTTAAAACTTCTGTTACTCATCAGAATCTCAATAGTTCTTATACCTTTCAACTATGATTTGCAAATTTAGAATTAACACGGCTTGAATCCATCTTTAAGTACAAAGCAATTGTATTTCAAGCGGGCAAAAAAAAATGAAATTGTTCTGAGCAGTAGCCAGAAAGAAACTCATTCGCCTTTAATATCATAATTCATAAGCATGAAGGAGCGAAAGGTGCGATTGTTCTATGCAGTGCGTAGTAAGCAAAATAAGAATCAGCTACTTATTCGGTAAAATAGCTTATAAACAATAAATAATAAATTGCAGACAAGAAACAAAAGAAAATTAACAAAGTTCCTTTGCACCCAGAGAAGAATGCAGGAAGCAATGGACTAAGGCCTATCAGTAAAAACGGAAGACTGTGTGAATATGTTCCAGGACTTTGAGGTAAAGGACATGTATGGGTTCAACAATGGAGAAGATTTCATTAATGTCATATGCAGATGCACCAGCTATAGATTAAGTGATACTGTTGGGAAACTCCAAGTGTATGCATCTGGTGCACTCGAGATTAAGTGTGAATGCAACCCCACATGCAGTGAAGGTATTTATTTCTCATTTGTCCCTCAGCTCAACATGATGCTTTTATAATTTGTGTTTCAACTTGATCTCAACATCTCTTCCTTTTGCAGTCTTGAAGCCAGCTGAATTTGAGAAACATGCGCTGAAGGAAACACTGGGAAGATGGAGAAGTATTATATGGGTCACTATAGGAAGCAGAAAGGTTCCTTTGGCTAAGACAGTTCTGCTGAGGTACACTGATGTAAATTTGAAGACTCGTCCTTCAAAACGTAAAATACATAGAGATGAATTTGTGAAGTGCTCAAAGTGCAGCAAAAGACGCCGATTTGTGGTGGGTACGGAAAAACAATACAGAGAATATCATGAAGGAGAGATTGATCGCAAAAGTCTGGATCCACCTCTGTTCTCGCCTCTCCAATGGCATGATGTTTATCTCATTTCTCTTATTTAACTTCTTATTTTTCACTAGGAAGAACACAAAAATTGAATAATTTAATTCATAGTAACATACTCCTCTGATATAGTTCAAAACAAAAGCAGACACTTTCAAAACAAATAGATGATATTGAACATTAATTAGTGAAGCGAATTTTAATTGAAGCGTATCTTCATTCCCTCTTCACTAAAACTCCATTATAAGTGCCCAGAAGCACCTTTCATTTAAACCTCCACTTCTGGCAGATGAGAATGTTTATGGTTGTCAACAAACTTCTGACTGTATTTTCTGACTGCTTTACTGAAAATCACCTGTGCTGATAAAGGAGAGAGGGAAAGTAAGAGACGGGCAAGGGGATGTCATAAAAACACAATGTGCAGTGGTTGCATCAAATGTGTTTGCTTTGGTTGCGAGATGTGCCGTTTCTCCGACTGCAATTGCCAGATTTGCGTTGATTTCCTTAATAATGCTGGCATATAACATTATTATAATGCATGCAAAATTCTACTGCATTACAATAACTGTATGTCTTTAGCAGATTTTTATCAGCAGTCTTCGGTTCTGAAAAAGAATTTAGTACTTGTCAAAGAAAGCCTTAGTTTGATTCATTCCTTTGGTACTTGCTTCACATTGATTTTTATTTTTCTTTATCATTTCGATGCATGTGATGTAGAGCTTAATTTGTGACTGGTGTCAAGGTTGTCACTTGTGCTACTGATGAAAAGGGAAGAGAGGGAAGAGCGAAGACACCTTACCTTCCTAATTAGTTGACATACTGTCCACCAGTAAACGTATCAAACAAGCACCCCAGGACATTGCACTTATGATAACATTGACAGTTTAGAGTGGAAAGGATTTTGGGGGACATCGGGCAATTTTATATTTTGCCCTTCTTTCAAAAATTTTAAAACAAAATACCCTCCCCTCTAAATTGTTCAACAAAATACCCTTGTGTACCTTATTTTTCTATTTTTTTTCTTTTCCACTCCATTACTATGCTTTATTTATTTTTTTCATTTAGTTTCTTTCATTTAACATACATTTTCATATGTAATTTTTTTTTCATATGATATAGATTTATATTCATGGAATTTTTAAACATATTATGTATTTAAAAATAATTATAATTTGTGTTTATTTTCATTCTAGTATGTTTGTAATCATTAATTATATATTTTTAAAATGATCCCTAGATTATTGAATATATTTCAAAATAAATAATAATACTGTTGTTCTAAATATAACAAAGTAATATAAAATAAATGTTCTTCTTTATAAATCTTGTACAATAAAAAAAGATATAAAAATTGCATTTGAAACATATATTAAATCATTAAGTAAATAAAATAATATATATTAATGTTAAATTAATTTTGTTAAATAAAATTTATTTTTTATTTTATCACTCATCATATAGCATTAGACTAGGATGACTCAAACGAGTAATTTTATGTTTTGCTCTTCTTTCAAAAACATTAAAATAAAATGTCATCTTCTCTAAATTATTCAATAAAATGTCCTTATGCTATATGATGAGTGATAAAATAAAAAATAAAATTTATTTAACAAAAAGAATTTAACATTTAATGTATATTATTTTATTTACTTAATGATTTAATATATATTTAAAATGCAATTTTTATATCTGTTATTTTTGCAAGATTTATAAAGAAGTACATTTATTTTATATTACTTTGTTATATTTAGAACAACAGTATTATTATTTATTTTGAAATATATTCAATGATCTAGGGATTATTTTGAAAATATATAATTAATGAATACAAACATACTAGAATAAAATAAACACAAATTGTAATTATTTTTAAATATATAATATTTTTAACAAAATCATGAATATAAATCCATATCATATGAAAATATATGTTAAATGAAAGAAACTAAATGAAAATAAATAAATAAAATATTGTAATGGAGATGAAAAAGAAAAAATAGAAAAATAAGGTACATAAGGGCATTTTGTTGAACAATTTAGAAGGGAGGGTATTTTGTTTCAAAATTTTTGAATGAAGGGCAAAATATAAAATTGCCCGGGGACATCATTTGTTTATTTGCTGCTGATCATGTGTATCGTTGGTTATGAAAGTACGATATTGACAGGCAATAGTAAGACTGATTCAGTATAACAAATATGATATCCTGATCGTAGCTAAAGCTAAATGGGCACATAAATTTCAGATTGCATGAATTCAAGTTGTTTACCGCTTTACAGAATATTAAGAAAAAAACACTATTTTTTAGTAAATAGTACAATCACAAAATATTATTTTCACATTAATACATTGCATTCTCTCTTCAAATTCCTCGCTAAGAGGTATTTAAAAAATAACGGATCTCAATCCCATAGCATTGAGTACATCTTTTATTTATTTTTCTTTTTTTTTATGAAATACATCTTTCATTTCCGCTTCACATTCATACGTAACTACTAGCTAGAATTAGGAGTTTAGAACCGGTTATTTCGAATAACCGATTCTAAAGGTTAGAGTTTAGAACCGGTTATTTCAAATAACCGGTTCTAAAGGTTAGCGTTTAGAACCGGTTATTTTTAAATAACCGGTTCTAAAGGTTAGAGTTTATAAACGGTTCTAAAGGTTAGCGTTTATAACCGATTATTTTGAAATAACCGGTTCTAAATGTTAGAATTTAGAACCGATTATTTGAAATAATCGACTTTAAATACCCAATTTAGCATTTCCTCTTAGCGCCGGTTTTTAAAACATTTAGCACCGCATAATTTTAGAACCGGTTGTATAACCGGTGCTAAATCCTTTTTATAACCGGTTCTAAAATATTTTTTTGTGGTAGTGGTGGTTTTCATTTAGTATAAGATAAATGTGTCATTTTGCCAGATGATGCTTTGCATAAGGAATATTCCTGTACACCTTGCACTGTCATTCATTTTGCTTCTCTGCAAAGCTAAACAATTCATACACAAGTATTGAAGATGTAGATGGAAGTGGAACGCAGGGACGTGGATGCCAGTCAAGATTTATCAATTTGAAACTAGCACTCAACGACCTCCTTAATTTAATGTAAAGAAACATTATTTGTTTTAGGTGGCATTTAGAGGGGAGATATGGAAGGATAAAACTGGCTCTTGTTCCAGGTGTGTGTGTGAGAGAGAGAGAGAGACAGAGAAGAGTTTTCTGCTAGTTGTTGGCCTGGTTCTAGTTCTAATTTCTCCAGCATTTTGCTGTAGTAAGGAGGGCCACATGGTGACTTGTAAAATTGCGCAGGTAAAATTTCGAGGGATTTTTTTTTTCCATTTGATTGAAAAAAAGCACTCTATTTGTTTTTTTTTTTGTGATACAGGCGAAACTCATAACTAAATTTGATAAAATTAAACGAAAACAGAAGGAGACTTTAAATTTAGACATTCAAATGCACTAACAATGTCAGAACAAGTGACAAATAAACAAACCTCCAAAAAGAAAAGAGAGATAAAAAGAAGAAGAAATTAGTAACGAAAGGGATCACTTCACAATGGATATATTGATAATTTTGAAAATGAATCTTCAAATAAATATGAAAAAATCTTAAAAATAAAAAAACAAATTTATAGATTTGTTCTTTAATGATAATTCAAATTTCATATAATTTTATTATTGTCTGACAGTCCATCAAAGACCATCAATTTAGAACTGTTACAAATTACATAATATTTTGATAATTTTTAATGAATTATCAAATGATTATGAAATTATATAAAATTAAAATAACTATCAATTTATAAGTAAAAGAGTATATCTATATATTTTTTATACTTTAATTTTTTATATTTATTTAAAAACTCGATGTCAAAATTGTCAAGATAACCCATTGTCCAGTATCACTTTCCAATTATTAAAAAGCTTTCAAATGTCGAAGTCAAATCGGGTAATAAATAATTAAATTTATTTAGAGTTAGGAAGTACAGATTTTCTTAATTAAAATAATTAAAAAATCAGGATTTGGTAAGATTTTTTTTAAATTAGACCGACTCATCCCTGTCCCCACCTGTCAGGGACGATGAAGAGGAGACCGTAGGTATGAAGTGAGTGCGCATATCCGGCCGTCCTTATTTCCTAGACATGCAAGCTACAGATTTTTTTTGGTAAATAAAATAATAAAAATATGGAAATGGTACTAGTATTGTTTGGTTTTGCATCCCTCGTTCCGAGTTTTAAACTCAGATCCAGCATCTTAGCTTGAGTTTGAAATTCGAGTCCAGTTTTTTTTCTTCTTCTGATGTTTATTATTATTTTTAATAGGTTTAATAGTTTATTTAGTTTGTTTATAATGTTTAAATACTCAGCTCAGATACAAAAATGACATTAGACAACATCCAATCCAACGATCTAAAAATCAAAATTCAAAAATTAAAATTTTACGGATTATCAACCCCTTTTCATTTATTTGCATATATAAAAAGAGAGGTGAGAGAGACAGAGAGAGAAAGAACAAAAAAAGAAGAGAGACAGAAGAAATAAAAACCGAAATTCGACCATCTCAACTTCAAATGACCATAATTTTTGATAGGAAATTCTGATTGAGGCGTGCTATGTGGCCACGAAAAACTTACGACGAGATCTATAGGGTCAAGAAACATCGTCTTGACCCTCAAAAATGCATTTGAAGTTTAAGCTTTTATTTTTTTATTTTTTTCTTTGGATTTTTTCATAAAAATTGTATAATTTTTCATATTATTACAGGAGCATGATGTATGTATGTATTATTAAGTAAATATTTTTTTATTAGATGAATAATTATATTTTTATATTAATTATTGAATGAATGAATAATATATAATAATATTTATTCTTATCTAATCAATTTGATTCTATTCATTGTTGTTAAAGAGTCATTTAGTAATTGTTTTTAACTAATAACCGTTGCTAAAGAACCCTTTAATAACGGGTATTAATTAAAAATCGTTACTATATTTAAAAAATAAGCTTAATTAAAAAAATAAATATTTAAACATAATAAAGAAACTAAATAAACTATTAAAACCTATTAAAAATAATAAATAAATAAACAGAAGAAAAAAACCTGGACCGAGTTTCAAACTCGGGGCCAGGCTAGAGATGCAAAACCAAACCATACTCATACCATTTCTAGGGCTGCACAAAAAAAGCTCGGGCTCGACTAAGGCTCGAGCTAATTTGGCTCGAGCTAATCTAACTCGAGCTAATTTGGCTCGAGCTAATCTGAGTTTGTGTTGAGGTTGGCTCCACTCGTAGTTCGACTCGACTCGAATGATAATAGTTTATATTTTTCCTGCTAAACTCTAATTCGATAATTCATCTCTCATTATTTCTCGTGATCTCATCATCTCAGCGGCTTAATGACTTCTCGTACTCACTCGTGACTCGGCTCATATATCTGACACGATAGTTTTTTTGCTGGTCCATCCATTTAAATTAGTGTAGCAAATATTTTAGTGAAAATATAAATTGTTGATATATCAATTTTGTACTAACTCATGTGTCATTTTTGTAGATATAACGAATTTACAGTTTATAAATGTACTAAATATAAATATCAAACCGAGTCAACGTACATGCATTGACTCGTGAGCTAACTCGAATAGTAACGAGCCGAACTTAAGTTAGACTTTTCAACTCGAAACGTTTCACGAGCTCGATTTGACTCGATTTGAATTTTCATGAATCAAATTTAAGCTAAGCTCGATTCGCTCGAACTCAACTCGTTTACAGCACTAACCATTTTCATATTTTTTATTATTTTATTTACCAAAAAAAAATCTGCCAAGCGACCACTCTAGTTGACCCCCGTGTGCTCAACGCCATGCTCCCCTTCTACCTCTCCCGTTACGGAAACCCCCACTCGCGAACCCATCTCTACGGCTGGGAATCTGAGGCCGTGGTGGAGACAGCTCGAGCTCAGGTTGCATCTTTGGTTGGAGCCAATCCAAAAGAGATCTTCTTCACTTCTGGCGCCACTGAGTGCAAAGACATCTTCGTCAAGGGTGTCATGAGGTTCTACCGGGACAAGAAAAAGCATGTCATAACTACCCAGATTGAGCACTAGTGCGTGCTCGACTCGTGCCGCCACCTTCAGCAGGAGGGTTTTGAGGGTACTTACCTCCCAGTCAAGTCCGATGGACTTGTTGACCTGGACCAGCTTGCGACTGCGATCCGTCCAGATACCGGTCTTGTCTCTGTCATGGCAGTAAATAATGAGATAGGTGTGGTGCAGCCGTTGAGGAGATTGGTAGAATTTGCCAGGAGAAGGGTGTCCCATTCCACACTGACGCTGCTCAGGCCTTGGGAAAGATTCCTATTGATGTTGGGAAGATGGATATAACCCTCATGTCTTTGAGCGGTCACAAGATATATGGTCCCAAAGGTGTGGGTGCACTGTACCTGCGCCGGCGGCCACGTGTCCGTGTGGAGCCGCAGATGAGTGGGGGCGGGTAGGAAAGGGGGATCTGGAGCGGCACAGTGCCAACCCCCTTGCCAGTTGGCATGGGAGCTGCCTGTGAGATAGCAGCCAAGGAGATGGAGTATGACACTCAGCGAATTACAAGCCTTCCGGAGAGGCTGCTGAATGGAAATCGCTCAAGGCTGGATGAGGTGGTGGTGAACGGCAGCGTAGAGCACAGGTACCAGGGCAATCTGAACTTATCTTTTGCATATGTGGAAGGGGAGAGCCTCCTGATGGGGTTGAAGGAGGTAGCAGTGTCGAGCGGAAGTGCATGTACAAGTGCCAGCTTGGAGCCATCTTATGTGCTTCGGGCACCGGGGGTCGATGAGGACATGGCACATACCTCAATTCGATTTGGGATTGGGCGATTCACCACAGAAGCTGAAATAGACAGAGCGATCGAGCTTACTGTGCAGCAGGTGCAGAAGCTGCGCGAGATGAGCCCGCTCTATGAGATGGCTAAGGCCGGTATCGACATTAAGTCCATCCAATGGGCACAACATTAGCACTTTTTACGGACACCACTGGCATGTATCTCCAAAAATAAGTGTAATGCTTTTTGTATGTTTTATAAAATTTTGAGCTTTAGATCAGAATTTCTTGTCTACGGTTTGGTTTAGAAATGTTAATAGTTAGTAAATATAGTATGATGCATCTTTGTTTTTTTTGAAATGTATTGGGCACCTCTTTTGTGGTTATCTGCTTCAGTGCACATATGTTGTTACTGGTTCTGATAATCTGATTGATGCCTAATAATGGTTCTTGGTTAATTTCAATACTTGTTTTCAGTTCACATATCATTGTAAAGCTTCAATCTGTTCTTTGCCTTAATATATCATGGCCGTGAACTGATTTCAGATCATTTAACTACTAACAAGAGACTAAGTAATGCAACTAGTCAAAGAGAGTTTCTTCTGTTCAATTGCGCTGAGCCAATTTTGTTCATTCTTGTTAGCATATTCAAAGTCACAAGATGTAAAAGTAAAGCAATGAAAAGCAAATTTCATTTTAAGATGGTGGGACCGTGGGTTCATGATGAGAAGGACAAGATAAAAAAAAAGAGATATGTTTCTCTGGTGAAAAAAATTCAGATTTCTGTGGAAACAAATTAAAACTAGGTCTATTTGATGAATGTTAGGATATAAATTAAATCAACTAAAAAAAGGATATAAATTAAAAAAAAATTAAGAATCACGTCTAATAAAATTAGTTAAGCTTAGAGCATTCCAAATAAGGAACACCAGCCTGAGTTTATTATATAAAAAGGAGGATCATGAGCCCTTTCTTCCACTAAAAAAAATAGTTTTTCAAATTTAAAATCATAATTAAAGATGTATTTTATCAATTTCGATAAATCAAGTATCAAATTTGGTGTAATTTAAGAAGCTTGGTTTGCCAATAAAAATCTCGCCGTAGTTTGTGAAACCACCTGTTCAATTATTAAATGATTTTCACATCACATATAAGAATATCATTAATTTGTTCCTACTTTTAAATGAGTTTGTTGTCAAAATAGTATATTTAGTTTTATTCAAACTCTCTAGGTTATTTTTTAGTGGGACAAATTATATCCCGGCTTCACATGCAGACGCCAGACAACAAACTATAAGAACTAATGGGACCCCCTAAACTATAAGAACTAATGGGACCAAGCTGTCAGCGCTTAGTAACACGATCAAATCCACACAAAATAAGACAGAATTCAGACTCCTCTGACAGAGTGAGGTCACAACCACCAAAAAACCAAAAGCATTGAGAAGTTAATAATGAATTAATGATACAATGTTTGGTGTTGCAACATCCAATACCTCAATTAGTTGATCCACACCCACACGCATGACATGTGCATTACTGACAAATTTCTCAAGCAAATTATAATATTTTCACGCCAAATGTTTTTTTGTCAAAATTAGATAAATAGTGTTGGGTTCGGGGAATGTGAGTTTAGCAATGGAAAGGGTTCTATCTTGTTGTAGGCTTGCAACTTGATCTAATTTGGTCCCAAAAAAATTTCTGTATTTTTATTGTTTTACGAGTAAAATGGAATGTCTGGAACTTGATGTCACTCTATTAAAAAGAAATCTTGAGTTAAATTTTACCCTCTTTTTCATTTCACTTTTTAAGTTTTAATCAAACTTGAGCTAGGTTGTTACAACTATGTTTATTCACGATTCACGAACAACTATGTTTTCCGAACAAAGAAAACAAAAAATTAAATGAGTGGAATTCGATGACTTACACAGGAAGATGCGCAGGCATATCAGATACCAAATAACGAGCTATCATAAATAATTTGAACACAAAAAAAAATATTAGAAAGAGAAAAAACAGAAGATCACACATCTGCAGATAAACCTCGGACACACTCCATTCTTATATATTTTAGCTGAAGCCCAGTTTGAACACACATCAGAAAACAAGTAAAAGTTACTTCCAATAGTTCTATTGGCTATTTAACTAGTACAGCAATACGAGATTAAGATAACAATCAGAGATTATCCCAATAAAACGTGAGATGTACACAAGACCTATGCATAAACAAACCATGCTTCACGCCACACTTGCAGCTCTCAGCATTCAATTTTTATAACTGTTATAAACACTGATATTAAACACTCAGCATCACCCCTCCTGATAAGGTCAACTCAGTCTAAAGCAAAAATAAATGATATGTATATAGGAACAGGAGTGGAAACAATTGGTTAGGATAGAGAGTACGGGTGGCCAAATTGGAGAATTCTCCAGTTTTTATTAATAATAATTATTATTAAATTAATATTATTAAAAATAAGAGTGAGAACTGTAAAATTTCAAATATACGAATGGCGCGCCACTGCTAGTGGCGCGTTACTGCGCGTTTTGTATATATAAGAAGCAAACACGCCACTGCCAGTGGCGCGTTTCGTAAAAATAATGAAACGCGCCACCGCGCTGCCATTCGTATATTTGAAATTTTACGTTTCTCACTCTTATTTTTAATAATATTAATTTAATAAAACTTATTATTACTAAAAACTGAGAATTCTCTTGATAGCATCTTTGTTCCAGCCAAACTGACTCCAATGAGCTGTCACACAACACAAACACATGCACAGATCGCATGCATGCACACAAACATATGCACACTTCCAGTGAACTTGCTGGGTCTCACCTGGAGATTCATATCATTTTTGCATAAAAAATAATAACCATACTAGTACAGTGCTCTTCTCTACAAACAAACAAAGCCAGTATAACTTCTAAATCTATCGGACTATAGGTCTCATTTGGTCATGAATCATAATATAAGTCCCTCTCCCACCCGTAAGAAAGCAAAACTTCTTCTTATTTTCACTTTCTGCAGTTGAATGGTTCAACAATTCGTCAAATTAGTTTTCAGATGCATGTAATTTGGGTTCCAAATGAACCGACTTAATTAGGGTCAAAACCAAAGGTCAGCCATTTCGAGGCAACAAACAAAAGTTGACTCACAAACTCAAAACAGCTTATATTACAGGCCTCCAGTGAAATTCATCTAATTTTTAGCAGAAAAAGATGAAGCAAAGTGTCTAGAAATTGCCTCTTGAAATCATTTGACTGGTGCCATGCAGATATTAAATTAGATCCTTCTTTTATTGTTCTTTCCGGTTCTTTTATGTGGGGATCTTCATTTTCATTTCATTGAGGTTTTATAGCGACCAGCCGACCACAAAAAGTTAGTAAACCAAACTGGTCAGACCATATACTTGCACATACCAACCTGAATACAAAAAGAAAATTTTTCAAAGAAGCTATGTTCTCATGGAACAAACCTTGGTGTGGTGATCTCGTATGGAAAAGATACAACTTCAGTGTTTGTAATTGGGGGGATATGTTCTTGTTTTTCATTTGCAAAATTTATTATTTCGAAAAGAACCTCACGCACAGATGTCTCTAGTGCATATCTTCTCATACTGGTCTCCTCCAGTACTTTTTCTGAGACAGTTATGATTCAGTCAGTCTAATTGGTTACTAAATAAAAATAACTAAACTTCACCATCATTTCCGAATGAAAGTGTTTGTGCAAGGAAGACCTTATCTATTATCACCTCTGGTATTGAGGAAAGAAGATTTAGGGGGATTCATGAGGTGCACATTAACATTAACAATCCAATGCTCCCAATACTGACGCTCAACTTTGCTGCCAAACCAACTTGACTGCTTGCTTTTCACCTCATAGAAAGATAAGCAAACCTGAAATTGAACAATCTAATGTGATAAGAACAAACAATCAAACCGAATCTTGCAAAGTAGTGCAAAGTAGTGAAGAAGGCAAAATATGAGAGAGATGTAAACCTGGCTTTTTCGGTTGGGGTGTTTCTCAGACCAGGCAACAAACTGTTCAATCTTTTCATCTATTTTCTTTTCTAACTCTGCATCTCCACATTGAGCCTAAAAGCACAATAGGACAGCATTGGACAAGGATAAATTAACAAATTAGTTAATTTCAACATTTCAAAACGACAAGAATGATCACTTTCAAAATATTTCACGAGTTCTTACATAAGTGATCTCAAAGAGCTCACAATCGACATCTTTTGGCCGAACAAGACCCAAAGCTCGGTGAAAGAAAATTGTATGCACAACACCTGGCAAAAATGTACAAGCAATAATCTTCAGGGTATGTGGGCAGAATTGACAGGTTAAATGGAATGAGATGCTATCTTCTCGTGTGAAAATCTTTCACTTAAACTAATAAAACCTCTAATTAGCATGATGATCGGGTAAGACACAGATGGATTAAGAGGCAATGGATCTATGATCTTTAGTTATAAAGTGACATATCTAAGTTGTTATCATTCTGATATCTTCTGGTTGATCATATAGCTGTGTAAGTTGATAATACTATGCTATCAGGCCAAAAAAGATGTGGTAAGTCAAACCAGATAAGGAGATTTCGTTCATTTTGATTTGCTTTTGGAGATTTTTAGAATTTTTCACGTCAAAAACTCAATTTTTTTCCCAATTAGAAAGTAAATTCATTTGCTTTTGGAGTTACCCTGCCCAGTTTATGTAAAGGAAAAGGGAAGTTCCACTACCATCTCCAAAATTAAACAAATAAAACTCTGCAAAATGTAATTTAGATGAACTAACAGATAAAAGTAAAATATAAAAAGAACAGAAAAAGAGAAGTGACTTACAGTGCAATACATCCCGAACTTCTGTTGGATCAAGCTTCTACCAATTGTTTGAAGAAAAAAAATTGAGGATTAGATGTATAGGCTACAGGAGGACACCAAAAAAGACCAAAACCATAGTACAAAGAAAATCGATTCAACATAAATAAAGGGGAAACTAACTAATAATTAGTAGATATGCATTTAAAAAGAGAAATTAACAGAAAGTAAGCAACAATTGAAAGAGAAAATTATACACGTACAAGCTCTTTCAGCTGGCAGGTTTCGCAGTTCATCTCTCTCTCGCTCGCTCGCCCGCTCGCACTCGCTTGTTATTTCAACTGCGAGTTGCGACTAATTTCGCACGGTTTTGTTTACAAGAAATTAAGAAAAGCCTTGAATTGTTGCATAGGGCGTGAGTTCCTGCAAGGTTCTACTCGAGGGTTGGATGTTCTGCATGATTGCATCACATCGTATATCTACGATATTCTACTAACTAATTATTGATTTATTACAGTTGGACGAATACATTCACACCACGGCTGCCACGCTAGCGTCTTACGACAACGACGTGGAAACAGCGGTGCACATACCAAAAACGACCATATAATCTTACAACTTATAAGCGGCTCCAAATCTGCTGTTATTTTGAGAGAAAAATAAGATGCTGTTATCAATTTAAAAAAAATAAAATAATTCTAAAAATAGAAAAAAGTTTATAGATATGTTATTTTACTTATAAATTGATAGCCTATTAAATTTTATATAATTTTATTAACGTTTGATAGTCCATCAAAGATAATCAAATTTAATGAATTTTCACTAATATTTGTAACGGTTTCAAATTAACGGTCTTTGATAAACTATAAAACGTTAATGAAATTATATGAAATTTGACATGATATCAATCTATAAGTAAAATAATATATCTATAATTTTTTTTCTATTTTTTTGGAATTGATAACGAGTCATATTTTTCTCCAAAAATAACAGCACATTTGGAGTCATTATAAGCATCTCCATCCCTAAAATTATCTTTCCTAACTGTAATTATAAACTAGAGAAGAGCCTCACGTTGCTTCGGCATTTATATATACACACACATTGTTAAATATGTTTCACAAAAATTCATAATTTATTTTAGTAAATTTTAAAAATTAAATTGAAAATCATTAGAATTATTTTTTAATTATGCATTTTTTTAAATGTTTCAAATATTATACACAAAATAAAGAAATAAATAACAAATAATATCTTGAATACTTATTTATTAATTTATTTTTAGTTGAAACTGTTATAATTTTGTATAGCAGGACATATTTCTTAATACATAAGTAAAAATAAAAAATCTTGAGTAAAAAAAGGCTTTCGGAGGATAAAATATGGTATTTGAGTGTTTGATTTATATCACAGCCATCACAAATATTGGGTTGTGGTACTTGACTAATACTGTAGAAGTACTGTAGAGATAAAGTGCTAAATCCATCCAAAATATAGGAACTCATGCAGTCCTGGAGAGCTCCAGTATAGATCAAACAGGAGAAGATAGTTACGATAGCTGAATTGTAACAGAATTAGTTAGGAAGTAGTTTTATACAAATAGACTCGGTGTATGTAAAGATATATATAGATACAGCATTGCTGTAATAGAGAATATACAAAGAGAAACACAAAGATCAAATGATCTCATTCTTACAACATCTTATATGGTATCAGAGCAAAACGATTAGAGCACATGCTCTTGATCCAAGTGTAAAATCCAATTTCGTACGTATCTCTATCTGATGTCTACCTCATCACATCTTGATAGCTCCACCACAGCTATGCCGCTCAGATCTGATCAACCAGTGCAGTTTTCTCATCAACTTGCTACAATTTTGAATCAGGATAACTATCTCTTATGGAAGTCTCAAGTTATCCCTGTGCTTCGAGGACATGATCTTATATCATTTGTAGATGGCACTGGTCATGCACCACCTCCGGTAACTACTGATTCTAATGGCACAAGTTCCATGAATCAAGCATCTAGGCTATGGCATCAACAAGATCAACTCATTCTTGCCTGGCTCTTTAATTCCATCTCTCCATCGATTCTTGTTCAAGTCATCAATTGTGAGACAGCACAACAACTCTGGCATCACCTCCAACAGATACACTCCTCACAATCGATGGCAAGAGTCTTGGAATTGAAACTTCAGCTTCAAACATTCAAGAAAGGAGGTCTATCTTGTGCACAATTTCTTCAACAGATGCAAGCTTTAGCTGACAGATTAAGAAGTATTGGATCTGAAATATCAGATCAAGATCTTGTCATCTACAGTTTACAAGGTCTTGGTTCTGAATTTGAAACGTTCGTTACGGCTCTCTCTATGAAGAAAGATCCCGTTACAATGCTTGAGCTCACCGGTCTTCTTCTTGCACATGAAGCTCGTATTCAATTACAACATCATTCAAATACTCCTGCAGTTCATGTCACTGCCTCTCCTGCAAATATTCTTCATCAGGTCAATCGAGCTGCACTTTCACCTAATCAAGCCTTATATACTGACTCATCCAGATTCAAGGGATCTATTCATCACAATCCTCCACCATGGACTACATCTACTCAGGGGAGAGGAAATCAACACTATTCAAACTCAACTACAGGCAAGAACTTCAGAGGTCGAGGTCGGGGTCGTCGCCCACCTTTCAATCCAGACAAGAACACTCAATGTCAGATATGCTTTAGGTGGGGTCATCCAGCATGGAAGTGTTATCATCGTTTTGACACGGCGTATTCTGGCTCTACTGACAGTGAAGCACCATCACAGCATCATGCATTACTAGCTGAGCCATCCACAGTTCCATCTCCAGCCTGGTTTCTAGACTCTGGAGCAACTACACATGTCACCTCTGACATTAACAATCTCTCCTCTTCTCAAATCTATACTGGTACAGATGAGGTGCACATTGGTAATGGGGCAGGTTTGTCTATCTCTCATACTGGAACTACTCAAATTCAAACCTCGGACAGATCTATTCATCTCAATAATGTTCTTTGTGTGCCTCAGATCACCAAAAACTTGTTAAGTGTGTCGAAACTAATCTGTGATAATGCTGTTAGTGTTGAATTCACTGATAATTCTTGTTTCATTAAGGATCTGGCAACTCAACGGATCCTCCTACATGGCAGCATGCATAATGGTCTGTACCGATTAAACACATCAAGAATCTCCCCTCAGGTGTATCAGACTAGTTCATCCACTTCTGCTCTTTGGCATCAACGCCTTGCTCACTGTTCCACTTCTCTGATTCCAGCACTTAGGAGGAATAAAAGCATTTCATTACTGTCTTCAAAATTCCCTTTCTGTACAAATTGCTGTAAGGCAAAGGCACATAAACTGCCATTTGTTTCTTCTTCTAATAAGGTCACTGAACCATTACATATTGTACACACTGATGTGTGGGGCCCGGCTCCAGTCTTGTCTTCCACTGGCAACCGGTATTATGTCCATTTTACAGACCAATACTCTCGATTTAGCTGGTTATTCACTTGTGCTAGTAAGTCTGATGTTCCTCATATTTTCTCCAAGTTTCGACAGCAAGTGGAAAATTTGTTATCTAGCAAAATCAAGATACTCCAGTGTGATGGAGGCACAGAATTCAAACCCATTATGGCTCAACACCCTGATATCACCTATCGAATTTCTTGTCCATATACTCCAGAGCAAAACGGTTTAGCTGAAAGAAAACACCGGCACTTTGTGGAATTAGGATTGGCAACAATGTATCATGCCTCCATACCTCTTCAATACTGGGATCTGGTGTTTGACAGCATTTCATTTGTTGTCAACAGACTACCATCATCTCCCAACAACATGCAGTCTCCATATGAAAAACTTTTTCATGAGTCCCCTGATTATAAGTTTCTAAAAGTCATTGGCTGTGAGTGTTATCCTCTACTACGTTCTTACAGCTCAAATAAACTAGAACCACGTTCTGAGCAGTGTGTTTTCCTAGGCTACTCCAACTTTCATAAAGGCTATCGTTGTCTTCATATCCCAACCAATAGAATGTATATTTCCCGACATGTAATTTTTAATGAATCAAACTTTCCTTTTTCTCAAATGCCAGTTCCAGACTCACCAGTTTCCACATCTCAGCCTTCTAACATCTTGACCGTTTTACCCCTACCTCATGGTTCATGTCCCACATCATCTGATTTCAATTCTCTTCAATCTCAATCTCCTTCTCCTGTTTCATTACCTATCCCTTCCCCACAACCAACACATACAATGATTACAAGACAACGAACACAATCTCTTAAACCCAAGAAATTTCCAGATCATGTTGTGTACAACACAACTCAGCAACAGTCCAATGCACTTCCACTATCAGAACCTACTTGCTATTCTCAAGCTATCAAAGATCCCAATTGGCGTATGGCAATGGCAACAGAACTTGATGCTCTGGCAAGAAATGCCACCTGGGATCTAGTACCTCCTCCATCTAATGCTCACGTTGTTGGCTGTAAGTGGCTCTTTAAAATAAAAAGAAAATCTGATGGTACACTTGAAAGACATAAAGCCAGACTTGTGGCAAAGGGGTATACACAAGAAGCAGGCATAGACTACAGCGATACCTTCAGCCCAGTAGTTAAACCAACAACAGTACGCATTGTTCTTACCATAGCAGTTTCTAATGGTTGGCAATTGCATCAATTAGATGTAAATAATGCGTTTTTGCATGGAGATTTGGAGGAAACAGTATATATGGCTCAACCCCCGGGCTTTGTAGATCCTCTTTATCCACATCATGTTTGTCAACTCAGAAAAGCATTGTATGGTTTAAAGCAGGCGCCTCGGGCATGGTTTCAGAAACTCAAACTTTTTCTTCTAAGCCTTCAGTTTATCTCCTCTCAGGCTGACACTTCCTTGTTCATCTTTCGATCAGCCAATATCATTATGTATATCCTTGTATATGTGGATGATATCATTATCACAGGGAACAATCCAACTGCAATTCATAATCTTCTGTCCACTTTACATTCTCAATTTTCTATTAAAGATCTTGGCAGCTTACACTACTTTTTGGGTATTGAAGTTCTCAACACTCATGCTGGTCTTCATCTCTCTCAAACTCAATATCTCATGAACATTGTGGCAAAGGCGGGCATGTCCAATGCTAAACCGTGTCAAACCCCTCTTCAAGCTGGTTTACAACTATCCAAGCTCGATGGTAAACCTCTCTCTGATCCGTTCCAGTACCGAACAATTGTTGGGGCGCTCCAATATGCAACTATCACACGACCTGATCTTTCATTTGCTGTGAATAAAGTGGCGCAGTTTATGTCTCAACCATCGATATTCACGGCGTCGTTAAAAGAATATTGCGATATATCCAAGGAACGTTGTACAAAGGACTTCAACTTAAACACTCCACTCAACTTTCTCTCAACGCATACTTGTGATGTTGCGACGGGTGGGTGTCCGATGATCGCAGATCTACCATGGGTTATGCAATATTTCTTGGTCCAAATCGATCTCCTGGTCCTCCAAGAAGCGACCTACGGTATCCGGATCTTCTACCGAAGCCGAGTACGAAGCTTAGCGACCACAACCGCTTTGAAATTGTGTGGTTGCAATCTTTGTTACATGAACTTGGTCACCGATCTAAGCAATTACCTGCTTTATGGTGTGATAACCTTGGAGCAACATTCTTGGCTGCAAACCCTGTCTTCCACGCAAGAACTAAGCACATAGAACTTGATTTTCATTTTGTCAGAGAGAAAATTGCGTCCAAACAGCTCACAGTGAATTTTCTGTGTTCCGCGGATCAAATAGCTGATTGCCTTACTAAAAGTCTTTCCAAGACTAGATTTCAATACTTGCGTGACAAGCTCACTGTATCGGATAATACGTTTCGCTTGAAGGGGGCTATAGGAACTCATGCAGTCCTGGAGAGCTCCAGTATAGATCAAACAGGAGAAGATAGTTACGATAGCTGAATTGTAACAGAATTAGTTAGGAAGTAGTTTTATACAAATAGACTCGGTGTATGTAAAGATATATATAGATACAGCATTGCTGTAATAGAGAATATACAAAGAGAAACACAAAGATCAAATGATCTCATTCTTACAACATCTTATACTTATTGTAATGTAATTGCGGTGTTTGTGTAATCAGTTACCTGTTTACATATTGTAATGTGCTTTCATAATGAAAAGGTTAATTTTTTTTTTATCCACCTTCATATGGACCAAAAATTGTATTGCTTTTTGCATATTTTTGTGCACTGTAGATAACTCGAACAGATTGAATGAGTGCAGTAGGTCATGTCCTGTACTAAGTCTTAGATGCCAATGGACGCTCAATTGCTCATGTAAGATGCTAATACCTGCAATAGCATGAGCTTAATACGTTAGATAAATGCTGACAGAAGCAGCCAATAATAAGAGAAGGAAAGTTGAATTTCAGTACTTGGTCATGATTTATAGACAAATAACAATTAGAATATCTGGTGCCAATTAAAACCAGCAGCGTTGTTATTTCCCCAAAAGCGTGGAAATACCAGCATGGTTCTTTTTTATTAAACGTGATTTCTGGAGCATAGAATCAATGGTCACAATGATTCATTTGATTTGTTATTCTAGTTATAACATAGTGTGCAGTAGCTATTTATAATTGTCAATATTGTATTATGTAGGGGAGTTTGGTCGCTGAGGATATACTGAATACATGGCCAGAAGAAGAAATAGGGCGTATATTGCGTGATTATGGTGAGGAAAGCAACTGGGTACATCTTCAAAAGCAGATTGTCAGATGTCGTGCCAGCAGCCCTTTTCACAACACTAAGCAACTTGTGAAGCTTATTCAAAAGAACACTAGCGTCACTCGAGGTATGCATGCTCCTTTCCATTCATTTTTATTTTGTCCACTGATCAGGATTCCTTTTCTTCATAATTAAAGGAAAGATGAAAATTCAGGAAGGCAGGGGTGGATGAAAACAGCAACGAGAGTTTTTCAAGCACTGAGAATAGCAGTAAACAATGAGCTAGAAAACTTAGAAGCTGCTCTCTACTCCTGCTTTGATTGCTTGGCCCCTGGAGGCCGCCTTGCTGTCATCTCTTTCCACAGTTTAGAGGATAGGATTGTCAAGCAGACTTTTCTTAATTTGGTCAACTGTAGCAGCCAACCAAATGATAACCAACATGAAGACGATAATCATCATTATAAAGAGAATATTAGTGAAGTAGATGTTACTGGAGATGGAGAGACATGGTTTAAGGACAGGGTGCATGGGAAGTGTGGGACTATCCTGACAAAGAGGCCAATCACACCTTCCTTGAAAGAAGAGGCTTTCAATCCTAGATGTAGAAGTGCAAAGCTACGTGTTCTACAGAAGCCTAATGCGAGATGATTTCTCAATGCACTATTTCAACTTGGGCCTTCGACCATTATGCAGCTTGGAAGCCACAATTTCAACTTGTTAATTTGAATGCCACCTGCAATTCTAAGGCATTCGCTGCTTTAATTTGTCTTGTCAGTTTGGAAGGCTCTCAGTCGTGGCTTAGAGCAACACGCCACTGTTTTACAACTAGATGAAGATAGTGTTGCTTGCTGAGAAAGCTTACCAAGTTAATTTTGCTCTAGTTCTTATGTCATTGCATGTTATAGTTGTATTGTTTGGATTCATATACTTGTGAATTGTGATAATGAAATTTTGGTATGCTCATTCATCCTTTTTAAACAGAATAGAGTAATATTTTTTCTTGTATTGTTTGGCTGTTCTTTTTTCATTGGACCGTGTTTAATATTGGCACTTGGCAGCTGCTGGAGAAATATTGAAAGTATGCCCTCTATATGTGCCGATCTTAAGGAATTAAGCATGGGTAGAGGTACGAATACTGCAATTTGATAAACAAATTTAACGTTTATAAGACTATAAATCGGATATGTAATAAATATTCAAGCAGGAAATGGGCATTATTACATATCAAATTGGGCCTTTTGGGTGTGGTGATTCTTCCTGTTTTACATGACGATTCTCTAGAGCGAGCTAGGCACATCCCCACTACAAAAGAATGAAGCGGAGCGAGCCACGTCAGTGGAAAAAGAGCTGCATCTTCATGTCGTCTCACTTGTCAAGTCTGGTTTATGGGGAAAGAAGATTGAATTATATCTAAGCTGATGGAGGCCTCAGAATCTCTCGTGTATATCCACTTACACTTGTCTTTGGCATTTTCCGTGTATATCCATTTGTCGCGCACACAGCATAGGTTTTAGTGTTCCATTTCCGTTGAACTCTTAAATACTCAATTCCTTCCTCCACCTCCTCGTCCTCTCTCACTCTCTCTCCCTGCTTTTAATAAAATCTGTTGCGAAAATCAAGAAGGAAAGAAAATTAAGAGAAGTGGGGTTTATATATATATATATATATGGCAATGCAATTTGGGAGAGTGTTAACCAGTAGCGGTATAGGCATTGGTACCAGTGCATCATCGGCCAACACATCTCTGGTACTATTCAAGAATTGTGTTGTGCCATTGTACCCCTATGGTCCTAATTTGACCTCTCCTCTCTCCCTAAAGCGTCCCGCCTGTCTACCTGAACCAAAAGATGCCGTCAGCTCCTCCAATAAAGAGAGAAGACAGCAAGAGCCAAATTCATCTTCAGAACCGAAATTGAAATCAAAATCCCGATCCAGTAGGAGAAGCAGAAAGGGGAAGGAAAAAGATACACAAGTGGAAGCAGAGAAAAATGTTCCAGAAGTGGAAGCTGAGAAGAATGTTCTGGTACCAGAATCAATACAGTCTTCTCAATCTCCTAATATCTTGAATCTGGACCTGGAGGATGTGAATCCAGTGGGGCTGGGCCGTAAGTCGAGGCAGGTTTTTGATGAGGTGTGGCGAAAATTCTCTGGGCTGGGACAGATTTCTCGAACCCCTACCATCCCTGCTAATTTGGAGGACCCCGTCTTTATACGTGGACCCATGTGTGACTTCACTGTACCTGAGGCCCAGGATACCACCGTCTTGGTTGTTGGAGCCACAAGCAAGATCGGTCGCATTGTCATTCGCAAACTCTTGCTCAGAGGCTACAATGTCAAGGTCTTTCCTTTTAAACAATTGATCCCTTGATTAATGTCTCTAAGCAACATTTTTATTCATACAGTATGTAATGATAGTTGGTTATAAATTGGTAGGCATTGGTAAGAAAAGATGATCCTGAAGTTCTTGATATGCTTCCAAGATCAGTAACAGTAGCAGTAGGAGATGTTGGTGAGTTGTCAACTCTCAGGGAGGCTGTATGTGGCTGTAATAAAATTATTTACTGTGCAACTGCTCGAACTCCCATTACGGGTGACCTTAACAGAGTGGACAATCAGGGAGTTAGCAATATAGCAAAGGTCTTCCAGGTTTGTTGTCCAATGCCTTTTAACTTTGTACTTGTATAACTGCTTTAGTTTCGGTTTTGCAGTTCTGTGCTTACTATGTTATATTGGTAACCACACTAAAGAGAGCTTCTAAAAAATTTTGGATCAGAGCCGTTTAAACTTTAAAGGATGGTGCAGCTACGTAAAATCGAAGCCTTTGTGAAGCCATGTTATATACTACTTTAGACTACTGTTTCTTGCACAGGATATGGGACCTACATTAATATGCATCTTTTTTTGTCAGCTTTTAAATTATGGTAAAGACTTGATTGTAGATCTTCACTCATGTCATAAACCACTAAACATGGAAAAAGATGAATACAAATATAAACAGCATTATGAAACTGATCTGATCAGACGAGCGTCAGTCAGATTTCAGCCAGTCTTTGTTAATTAGTCTTGAACCTAGTTGATATGGTTTATAACTTGAGATGGGTATGGTGTTTTCTTTTTCAAAAATACTATCGAGCTTATAGTTGTCTAATTTATTGGTTTGCAGGATTATTACAATGAACTTGCTCAGTTAAGAGCCGGTAAGAGTAGCAAGAGTAAGTTACTACTTGCGAAGTTCAAAACCCGTAAATCACTGGATGATTGGGAGGTTCGTGAGGGCAACTATTTTAGTGACTCTTCTTTCGCACCCCAGTATGGCGAGGGAATTGAAGCTGAATTTGATTTTGATGATGAAGGAAAAGCTGTTTTCTCAGGTCTTTTACCTTTTTATATTGTTTGTAAAGTTAAGAAATGTTCCTTATTATGTTACAACAACAGTAGATCAAAAGTTGAGACGTTACTGCTGCAAGTACTTGCATGTTGCATTGTTCTCTCATCATAAAATCTTAATGTATTTTTTTATTTAGTCTGATGAGGTTCTTGTTGTGATGGTGTATCTGGGATTAATTTTGCCCTTACAATCAAGTTCTCACTAAATTGAAGCTATAAATTATACAAGAAAACAATCTTGAAATAATTTTAGTACTCATAGCAGGATTGTTTGTTCGTAATCTGATTCCTGAAAATTGGTGAACTTGATTAGGATTTGTGCCCACAAGAGGAGGTTATGTTGAACTGTCCAAAAGACTCTCCCTTCCACTTGGTTCAACCCTTGATAGGTACAGCACTAAATCTATTTGAGCTTATATTGTTTTTCTGAGCGGCTTCTGAAATGCATATTTTGCGTCAAATATAAACTAGGTATGATGGATTGCTTCTTTCAATTGGTGGAAATGGAAGGGCATATATATTCATACTGGAGGCTGGTCCCTTGGATGATACTGCTCGAAGCAAAAAGTATTATACTCGGATTAACACAAAAATAGGGTTCTGTAGGGTAAGCACTGTTTATGTATACCATCTCATCTTTCAATTTTGGTTTTAACACAAATCACATAATATTGATGTATGCATTAAAATGTGCAATTTTCAGATAAGAGTTCCTTTCTCATCATTTCGGCCAGTCAAGCCAGATGATCCACCTCTTGACCCATTTCTCGTGCATACACTAACCATCCGGTTTGAACCCAGAAGACAGGTAAGGGACTAGTATGTTATACCCCCCTTCTCCAAGATAGGAGTAATTGTTTTTCAGATTTACTAATTATTGATTCATGATGCATGTGTAGAAATCAGGAGAAAAATTTGAAAACAGGCAACAGGATCCCAGAAATTTCAAATTGATAATGGAGTTTATTAAAGCTTTACCTGTGAGTTTGTTGCTTCTCCTTTTCATGACTAATTTTCACTTCTTTTAAAATTGATATTTTCTGATCCTGATAATGCAAATAATTTTGTTTTGACAATTTCAGACCGGGCAAGAAACAGACTTCATATTGGTTTCATGCACTGGCTCTGCTATAGAACCCACAAGAAGAGAGCAAGTCCTTAAAGCAAAGAGGGTATATTCTTTTTTCAGGAGGAATTAGATGTTGCCTTTTTCTTTTTCCTTATTTTCTGTTCTCTTTTAGTATGTTGTATCAGTGTTCATCAATCGATTGAAATGTTTATTAATTTCTTTCTAATTCAGGCAGGAGAAGATGCACTGAGGAGATCAGGCCTTGGTTATACAATTGTTCGCCCTGGTCCACTGCAGGTAATAATGCTAATATCTCCAGTATTTTTGTAGAAGATTAGAGTTGATGATTTAATCACTATCTCGGGTAATGGGTTTTCCAATACTTGAATATATATTCTGATGTCATAAGCTTCAGATGTTCATTTGTTGACTAGGAAGCATGTGAACGTCATTTTTGTAGGTCTAAACTAAGATTAGTAGTTGTTCTTGAGATAATTATGTCGTTCTTAAAAATATTAGTTATAGTAAGATCTGTCAAGTGTGAATGGACAGGGCACTTTAGGTATAATATTTTGTTGTCATCAGTCGGGGGACTTCTGAGAGATTTTTAGTTGTTTGCTTTCAACATAAAATAAGGATAGCATGGGTTTTGTGGTGCCCAAATAACTATTTTTAGTGGCTAATTATCGCTTCATAACTTACAGGAAGAACCAGGGGGTCAACGTGCATTAATCTTTGATCAAGGCAATCGTATTACCCAGGTATATCCTTATTGCTTCTTACATTTATTACAATTTACATTACTTCATAATGTTTTCTATTGTAACTAATTACTTACATTGGTATCATTTTTCAGAGCATCAGTTGTGCTGATGTGGCTGACATTTGTGTCAAGGCATTGCATGACTCAACTGCAAGAAATAAAAGCTTTGATGTAAGACTTGCCTTTTATTTATATTTTATAGTATGCTTAAATTCGTTAATTGCTTGAATTACTAATTTTAAATTGATCGGACGATGATGCGATAGGTGTGCTATGAGTATGTTGCAGAGCAAGGGCAGGAGCTCTATGAACTCGTAAGTCATCTTGTTTAAAGCAAGTGTTTAATTCTCAGATCATAGTCCTGCACTAGTTGGAACTTCGAATTGATTCCCGCATTCTAACACTGGCCAACTTTCATTGCCATCCATCATTTCATTCTCTCTTTAGTTTTGCATTTGCCTTAGTTTAGGGTCTCATACTCTCATGGCCACATTATAGACTTGTGGGTCTCCTCCATTGGAAGTCAATAAAGAGGTTTCTATGGACATATATGGAAATTATTTTGCTCAAACTGTCCCTTAAATTTGAGATTTATGCTCAACTATATTTCTATTCCATGTAATCATTTTAATAATGCACTGAATTTGCAGGTCGCTCATTTGCCAGACAAAGCTAATAACTACCTGACACCTGCTTTATCTGTTCTAGAGAAGAACACCTGATCTTGATTATCTGCAAGTCCGGTGTCAATTTTTTTTTCAAGATTTTCACTTACATAAATAGTATATCAAGTTGGGATTTTACTCCCAGTAGTATGATTACACTACATGTACCAACAAAGAAAAAAGAAAACAAAAGGAAATATGATTGTACATGCTAAAGTTGATACCCTTTTATTGGTTCATTTTGTATAGATAAGCTAATGAAAAACCAAATTAAGAGTACAAGCTGTTAATAATCAGTTGATGTACATGATCTTAAGATTGCTTGGTAGCAATTGCACCGAGTATTGATCTCTGCTTCTTATTGGGTTTCTTCCCAGAGACATCTGAGGAAGCGTATGAACTTAAGCAATTATATGCAACCAAACATGGAGCTAGATGAACATGCAAAGAAATCATAATGCGTGACACGTCATAATAAGACATGGAGTGAAACAGAAGTCACCAGTCGTAGTATGACAAATTTCTTTCAAGACGAAATGACGAATTATGGGGTGAAACGGTAAAATTCATTTATTGTAATTATCTTTGTAAACAATGCGCGTCAAGTACTCAAGTCACGCTATATATGTATATATGCAGGGGCCCCCTTTAGTTTACCGGGTTAATTGATTTTGACTTTTGATTGGAATTATTTTATCGTGTATCTAAACAAGGCTAGCAGATGCACACTGCACACATCACACATCAGACATCAGTGATCACTGATAAGTGAGATAATGAAGGACGAGGCCACAACAAATAGAGAGGCAAAAGAATTATAATTTTCAATATTACTGTTGCTTTATCTAAATTGAAACAAGCAAAATTTTAATGTGTATCATGATCATGAATTGATAATTATTATCTTATCAAATGTATTATATGTTACACTTAACATCTTTTTTGATTTGTCGATTTGCAAAATAATCTTGAATTTTACAATTTATTTTGTTGAGTTTTGTGCAGGAATTAGTATACAAATGAACTAGTGCACAAGAACCAAGACTAGTACTGAGATACAAGAGCTTAATCAAGACTGCACTAGGCTTAGATTTAGTAAAACTCAAACTAGGTTGAATTGGTCAAGAGAAATTGAGCTTAAACAACAAGAAAAGTGCTTCTGCCGAGTGAATCGTTATAACGGTTCAGAAACCGTTATAACGATTCATCTCGATATTCAAAAATACTTTAAGGCGGAAACATTCTCAAAGAAACCAGAGTGAATCGTTATGTAACGATTACTGAACCGTTACAACGATTTATAAAATGTATAACGATTCTGTAATCGTTACAACGATTCATGAAACGTATAACGATTTGATAAATCGTATAACGTTTCAGCTCAGTTGATCCAACGGCTATACGGCAGAACAACGGGCAAATTTCTCTGACAATCCTACCATTTGAAACTTAATCCGTTATAACGATTTGTAAACCGTTGTAACGGTTTTGTAAACCGTTATAACGATTGGTAAATCGTTATAACGGTTCAGGGCGAAAAAGTGAGTTATGCTTGGTTTTCAGCTCTTTATAAAAGGGGGACCATCTCCTTTCTCCTCCTGTTGTTGAATATACTTGCAAAATACATTCTTACAGCCACTATTAAAGAGATTTGAGAAAACCTTGCTATACCTAGCTAAAGCTCAAGATATTTGATCTAAACTTGTTCTAAACACTTGTGAGATTTGAGTGATTTGCTCCATTGCTAAATCTACTTGTAGTTTTTGCTACTTCATTAACTTTAGGCTTTGTCTCTCATCCTTTGTGTGTAAGAGGGCAAAGTTCGACCTTGTACAAGACTCATATTTGGTTGAATAGATCGGACCGGCTTTATTACCGTTAGACGGGAAGACGGGGACCCGAGGAGTATGCGCATAACGTCGAACCTCGTTACATCGCGTGTCAACTCAATCCTTTGATTGAGCATTTTCTAAACTCTTTCTCTTTACTTTATTTCATATCTTTGGTTTAGAAATTGCTTGTGCTTGATTGTTGTAGAACTTATTAAAATTGCAGTTTAACCCTTGTACTTTTTACTAATTGACCAAATTAGTATTATTAGCGGTAATCAAGGGTTACATTATATTCTTGATATTAGTAACTAAAATATTTTTATATAATTACTTGTCATTTTCAATATTAATTATATCATTAATATACTTTACATATTATTTGATCTTGTTTTCTTTTAAAAAGAATAAAAAAAATACAAGAATTCAAGTCTTTTTAGCATTATTATACTTATATATTATAAATGAGGTTATGATACTTTACAAAGCATAAGGAAATAGTGTATTTTGTGCTTAATTATAAAATTCATATTAGAAATGACCAATTTGAATCATTTTTGGGATCTACTATGGATCATTTCTGAGAAACTAAATAGAGCACCCCTACGTATCATTTCTGGTTCCGCCACTGTATATATGCACCTTTATTTCCCCCCTTTGAAAATAAGAAAGTTACAATTATATTATCATATTTCACTTAATTGCAATCTGAATTGTTTTATATGTACTTGTTGTAAGATGAACGCAACATTAAAGACTCGCCTACCATCTTTGGGGACAAAGGCGCATTTCACAGCTTTCAGGGCGGAGCCAATATTTTTCTAATTGATAATTATGAAAAAAATAACGTAAAACTATATTATTGAAGAAATTTTAAATTAGATAATTATTATTAGCAATAATGATAATACTATCAATATTTTTTCTTTTTATAATTATAATCTTTCATTTAAAATTTTCATATTGTATGAAATTTGACTCAGTGTAATGTAATGCAACAAGAAATCGTGTTTTTTTGACATAATTTCTTATAGCACACTGATTATTGACGTTAATTACACTAAATTTAAAAATCCACTCAACATTATTGCATCCCACTAATATTATTATTTAGAAATAAAATAAAAAATAAATTTTGAATAAAAATATCAAAAATATAAAAAAATGATTAGCAAATGTATTAGTAGCCAAAAGATATTGATTACTTCAAGAATTTTTAAGAAAATCTTGATTCAAACATAAAATTATATATCTTAGATAATCTAATGATAATTTGGCTTAATTCTCAAAAGTGAATAGTAAATTAAATATGTCAAATAAAAACTTTTGAATAGAAAATATTTTTAAATGAAAAAAAAATGGTGAATTTGATAGAGAGTAAAAAAATAGAATAATTAATGTAATTATGAATAAAAAATATAAAAAGAAGATAAAAAAAATTATAATATTTTATCTTATCATCTTAGAGCTTACTGAAATATTAACTTAATAATCAACATATAATTAATAACTCAATTGGCCACCAATCTATATATTACTGAAAATTTAATTAAAAATTATACAATTAGTACATACTTTGGAACATTGGAGGTGCCAAACGTGTTCATTTGCAAGTATAAACGCATGCATTTATTTAGGAAAAAAGAAATATAAATTCTTTTAAAATCCGATATGAGGTAAGATAAAAAACGGATCATTAACAAGTTCGAAATCTCGGACGATTATGGAATTTTTAAAATTAAATAACTTATTATTATCTCAAACTACTATGCGCATCGAACTCGCTAATAATTTATTGCATTTTTTTTTTTACTTAAGAGTAGATCATCACTAATTAGGAAAAAATATCAAAATTTCATTAGTTGGACTAATTGGAGATGCGCTGAGTGATGGATAGGTGGGTAACTGGGAATTCATATCGGCTGCCATAACTTTTTATATTATCACTTTTTTTGTTTAAATTGGACCCAAAAAAAGCACATCCCTATAATCAAAATCTTGGGCCTATAATAGGGGCATAAGAAAAAATTCTTAATTTATTAGATGTTTAATTCGATTTTAGTTTAACTCCAGTTCGTTTGATTAGATTTTTTGTTAGTTCAATTCAAATTTAGTTTGATAATCTTTTTAATAAATTAATTTGAGTTTGATTCGTAATAATTTGATATGTAACTATGTGCATATATTTTAACTATTTAGATAATAATATACATAATATACATAATATAATTATTTTATTATAAAATTAAGAAATTATTATTACATTAATGAATATTAGTTATTTTTTCAATTTTTAATATAAAATAAAATAATTATAATTATTTTAACTCTAATTATTTATGATAATATGAAAATAAATATAAAAATTAAAATAATTTAATTAGTCTAGATTTTAATTACAGTTCGAATTTAATATAATTTGAATTTGATTTATTTTGAATTGATTTTTTAAAATTAAATTTAAATATTAGTTAGTTTGATTGAATTTGATTCATTTGCGGTGTTGTTCATTAAAATCCAATTGAACTATGTTAAGCAGCATGTACTATAATATTTTTTACGGCAGCAAACAGGATCGGGTAACTGTACCTGCTGCGAATTTGGGATGGGAAAACAAAGAGTAAGCTGAGAGATATAGATAAAGAAAAAGAAAAAGGAGAAGAAAAAAGCGAAAATAAATAGAACAAACTAAATAAATGGGGACCAGGAACGACAGAGCAGTAGATGGAGAGGCGGTGGCGGGCGATCAACCGCCGGCGGCGCCGGAGACAGCTAGTGGGAGAGGATCAGCAGCTGGAGGAGGAGTTTTCATAGGCAAGCACAGACTCGCTGCTGCCATTTCATGTCTCGAGCAAGAGATCCTCTCCCTTCAGGTCTTGTTTCTCTCTCCCCATCGCAGATACCTTTCATAACTTGCTTATTGAACTTGAGCACTTACCTAACTTGTAGAAAGTGAAATTTTATTGATCTATTTTTCCCCCTTGTTTCCTGCCTAGTACAAAGCATTACTCCTTATATGGCTGTCAACCAGTTTTAGTATGTACTTAGGTTATCTCTTTCCAAGCTCTAATTCTAAAATTAGAAACAACGGCCAAATAATGGAAGGTCTTGACTGGATCCCTGACTAATATGATCTGGAGCTGGTCTATATTTAGCGATGTAGAAAGGGCCAGCTAGCTAGATATTGAATCTGCTGCTGTAAGTAGCGGACTTTTTGTTTATTCCAATTTTGTCCACATTGGTTGTTTTTCTTGAATGCACTAATGCCTAATGTCTTGAAAAAATTGAATTGGTAATTCTTCAATAACAGGATTTACCGATTTAACAAGAATTTCACCTTATATCCAGAAATTTTACTCTTGATACAAAATTGTATGGCAAACATCACTTTCTGAGTTTTTAGTATCTTCTGCATTTAAAGTCCTAAATTTATAGCAATTAGGTCTCAAATTTTCAATGCACTGGCAGAATATGAGACATACTCCATGAACCTCCAGTGATTAAAAGAACTGAATTAGTTATTCTATTTCTACCAAATAGAATCCAACAAGAGTTTTACATTAACATCTGGAAATTCTAGTTTCAATACTAAAGTTAGGTAAATACAATGTTATGCTTTTAGTATCTGTGCAATTAGTTTTAATATTGTATTGCAGTTTTCACTGTACATACATATCTCCTCCAAGAAGGGTAGCTCCATAAGCATGATATATTTAGAAGAAAATTTGTTCTCCAATTCTTTTTGCATCAATTTAGGAGATAGTTTATTGTTTCATTCATAAATATCAAATATTTCAATTCTCCCATAAATGAACCAGTTTTTGCATTTCGTTACATCAATGCATTTGGGATATATCAAATATTTCAATATGAAACGACTTTTTTTGGATATTCACTGGTTGTTCATCTTTCTCGCACAATAAAATTCAAAACAGGTGATTGACTTTTGTTGTTTTTGCAGAAGGAATTAACTGAGCTTGAAATAATGGACCCTTCTTCAACTGCTTGCGAGGAGTAGGATTATAATTTTCCACGTTCTTCAATTCTCTCACCTGTGTGTTTCTGCTATTAATGCACTGTCATGTAACTCTTTTCTTTTAAAATAAATACTTGCAGAGTTATTGCAAGCACCGAGGGAAAACCAGATCCTCTCCTTCCTTTGTAAGTACAACTAATTGAATCTTTCATCCTTTTTATCAATTGAATATGGCTCAGCCACTGAAGTATATATCGGCTCTTTTGTAAAAAGTTGTCAGTTTACTACCAGTATTTTCAATACCAAAGTGATATTTGCATTTGTAATTTTATACTCTTTTATTTTTTATGTTTGATAGAATCTAAGGATTTCAAATAGTCTGGTAGTTCTTGTGATTCAACAAAATTATGTGTAAATTTGAAATTTGAAATACCTTTCGATTTATCAGCACAACTGGCCCAGAGAACTCATCATGGGATCGGTGGTTCCAGCGAGTACGCAGTGCCCGCACTAACAGATGGTGGGCCCATAAAACTTCTGATTTTTCTTAAGAGTTCAACCGCTCGACATTAGACACTGAAGAACCAGTGACCATGGCCACTCGTGATCTGGTTTAACCAAATAGGTCTATTTATATGATTATGTAAGTTTTCAACTTGTAAACAAAAGTAGATTTCCATTTGGATGAAACACCTTTAGTTGCAAGTGATAATTGTGAAGAGCCAATTTCTGGTCTTAATTTACTTGTTCTAATGTTACTGTCAACTTAGGATTGAATGTTGTGAACTGCAAACCACAAGGGTTATTCAATCACTATTCTGTTAATTAATGATGGAAATACTTGTCCTTTTGTGGGATATTAACTGTAAGAAACTGTTGGTTTTGGTAATTTTTTTGATATAGTATTAGTGATGATAATGGTCTTATTCAACAAAAACAGTTGACATTGAACTCTAGTTTTCCGAAGTATAGTATTTTGACATGTTCACGTTTTATTCAGCTTGTGGTTGTACTTCTGCAGTTCCGCTTGTGTGAGTTTTTAGGCGCCCGCTTGTACTTCTGATTTGTTCGGAGCTTATCCTACTATAATTGACATGGGGTGCTGTAGTTCAATATTATCTGAAATGCAAATTCCATGATCTCTCTAAGCATCATTTTCAGCCCGAATTTAAGCTGTTTTCTTCAGTTGCAAAAACCGGTATCTGTGTTGTACAGCCGGACAAATCAGGTATTTTGGAAAGAATGAACTTATTACTAATTTCTACAGAATGTACAAAACGAAGCCTCCACCAATGCCTATCATCACCGCCGTTGGCCACTACAGCAATAACACAGGGCCCAAACCTAGACAATTGTGACAACACGAGAATAAAATAAATTAAAAAAAAAAAAAGATTTTCACTTGTTTATCCGGTATAACTACGAATATGTGACGTATGTCAAGTGTCGACAAGATAACAGGGAACTTAATATGGATATTGAATTAGACCGTGCTAATGTAGTTCAAGTCATATTGATGCTTAATTGAATCAATAAAAAAATTTAATAGTTGCTCCCCAGTATCCCCCCCCCCCCCCCCCCCAAAAAAAAAAAAAAAAAAAAATTTCTTTTCAACTGTTGGATAAATTGCTAACCAATAATCTCACTAAAAGAAATAATGCTCACATTATCATTATATAAAATGATTATGCTTTCACGAGTATATGTTGTTTAAATTCTTTGTTTATGATCTACACCTTAGCAATGTTATAATCCACAATCCTATGTTTGAATGTGTCAATGAGTTTTGACTTAATATTTCACAAGGAATCTGATTCGACATACAACTTAACAAAATCAAAAATAAATTCGTCCTTACCAAATTCAGAACTAGGGAATCTGATATGATATTGTTGTGAAAGAAAGACTAAGAGAACCGAAAGAAGTAAATGTTTAGGAAGACCTAATACAGGTAGCGCACCAGAATGAATTTACCCCCTGGCACTCATGAACATTGAGAGGGGCACTTTATATGGCACATTGAAAACCCTCTCAATAATAACTGAAACAAAGAAAGTGCGTAATGGCCTCAGGCGAGCTCGATTACGATTGGGCAGTAGCGAACCAGGCCTGCTTACGCTATATTTGACCATCCCGTATTGAAAGAGTTGAGGAGGGAGCGAGGGGTGAATTAATCAATTATCATATAAGTTTACGATATGAACATACCGACCTTAGCTCAGTTGGTAGAGCGGAGGACTGTAGTACGTCGCAGTTGATCCTTAGGTCGCTGGTTCGAATCCGGCAGGTCGGATTGTTGTTTTTTTCAAGTTTCGTTCTTTTGCTTGTACATAACTTCTGGTATATGTCTATAGAAATAAGAATTTTCAAATATCCAAGCAGCCAAGAAATTATCAATTTAAAGGAAAGAAGAAGGTATCTAGGGTGTAGTTAGGGGGTAAGATATAGTGGTTTGCCGGCAGGTACCGCGGGCACGGGCCGGGTACACCCGCGCTGGGTAGACGGGTATGACGGGCACGGGTAGACGGGTTTTTTTTTTCAAAACCGTACCCTACCCGTCTCATACCCGTGCCCGTCGCGGATACCACGGGTACGGGTACGGGTACAAGTACGGGGGTACGCGGGCACGGGTAGAAGGGTACGGCTACGGAATTTTTTTTTCCTTTTGCTGTTTTTGTTTTATAAATATATTTTTTATTTTGGAATGTCGTAAAATCTGAATAATATCATTTCGGCTAAGTACAAATCTAAACGTTCATTTTTTCAATTATTTTAAAACAATAGATTAAATCAAAAAATAGATAAAAAATTTAAAATGAACATTTAAAAATCAAATAATTTAAAATGAACGTTTAAAATATAAATAAAAAACATTTTAAATCAATTAATTTAAAAAGTAAAATATAAATAAAAATTTATCAAGTCAATTACTTTAAAAATAATTTAAAATTATTTTAAAAAAAAATAAAAAATAAATAAAAGTTACCCTCCTCCTTTATTCCGGGCTTGGGACTGGCTATGTAAAATAACATAGGCGGAGTTCTAACTTTTTTTTGTTAGTAGTTTTCTTTAAAATGAATAATTTAAAAACTAATTGAAATGTTTAGAAATTTATAATTTAAAAAATAGCCATAAAAATTAAAGGAGGTTAGAGATTAATACCGACACTGCCTTTTACCTATCTAATAGTTTGCATTCATGTACCATTGCTCGCTCTCTTCTGCACCGTCTGAATCCGAATTATAACCCGACCGCGGCTCGGTACCGCTTTCTTCAGTCTCGACTTCGGATGATTGTGGTTGATCTCGATATTGATTGCGCTCCTCAGCATCAATCCAATCTTTCAAGCACACAAGTCTCTCAAAAACATGTGCACCCAACTTACTACGTTTATCGAAGAGAATCTTGTTCGCCGAACTAAAGCAACTTTCAGAAGGGACAGTTGACACGGGTACGGCAAATACGTCGCGGGCCATCATCGTCAGCGTTGGATAGCCCCTTGCATTTCTCTTCCACCACGTCATGATGTCAACATCTTAATTTTCGTTGAGCATCGACATATAGCTCAATAACTCATTTGTGGATGTGTGCGGTGTGCTTTCCGATTGGAAATCTGCTAACAATCCACCACTGCTAGTGCTCCTGGAAGTGAAACTATTAAATAAAATAATTTGTAGACAAATAATGTAGATATTATAAATAATGAATATTAAAAACACATGTAATTTATATTTTTACCTAGGGGCGCGGCGGGATGAAGACGGATTTTGGTTGTCAACCATTCTTGAGATGTATATTTTAAACATCTCATCGAACTTCGAATTCACGTATGCCTCCATCCCGGTGTTGGATAAATGTAGATTATCTTTGTACGCTTGAACCATTCTGATTGTGTAATACTTCTTGTATGCCGGATTGAGGCAGCTTGCGATGATGGCCAGGAGGGGTATATCTTCCCAATATTTCAAAAAATTTTGCTTCATGGCATCTACGATCGGGTGAGAGATTTATCTCGGGTTTCGGCTTGTTCCAATTCGCGATATACCTTGGAGATGCTATAGAGATGTTTCAACAACTCAAATGAAGTCGGTGAATACGAGCAGGATAATTGGACGGTTGCTTTAAAAAAAGATTCTAGAAATTTTTGAAGTCTTTCTAGTTGCTCTCATTCCTCGACACTGGGTTCCAATGCCATTCCCTCTGGGATGGAGCTTCTCAAAAACTCCCCAATAACAGCATGGTAAGGAAGGCATCGGTGCAAAAAATCTATAGGTAGAGTTCCAACGGGTATCTATATCCCAAGGAACTCTCAATTTGCTCAATCCATAGTTGACGCACATCAATGCAAATCGTTATTTTCTTTCTTGGTTTGAAACAATATGGTTGAGAGCATCCTTAAATTTAATTATCAACAGTTTTACGGTTTCTATTTTAAGGCCCGCCAGGGATAAAAACCAGGGATCACAAAGGATACGCTACGAGTTCCGATTTTCCTAGACAGAACTTTCCTTAGACATTGTGTTTTCATAGTATTGCAACAGTTCTTACTAGGGAAACCATTAAAACGTCATAAATAACCTATTAAAAATAAATAATCTAACAATTTGTACAAATTAAATCTAACATACAATTTAAATTTTAAATTAAATCTAACAAAATTAAATCTAAAGTGAATTATATGTCAAATAATGTAACCTTCAAATTTGACGAAATTGTACTTACTAAGATATGAACGGATAATAGTTATTTGTACGTCTATAATATTTTGAATACATATTAAGATATCGGATGAATATGAATATATTTATATTTTGGATATTAAATAAAAAATATTAAATATATCATTAAAAAATAATTATATATTTTTTTTTGATAGAATTATTAATTATCATTATAGTAGTTCAAATATATCAATGAATTATTAACATGATACATGAGTACAAATTAAATATAAAAAATAATTAGATTTGTACTCTACGCTAAAAATTTAATAGAAAATATATATAATGAGAAATTTTTGGATATGTATTAGGATAAATCAGAAAATATCGGATACATATATTTTTGGATAATGTCGGATATTGATGGATAATAACTAAAATATAGATAGGTAATAAATAGCTAAACTATATCCATATACACTATAATTTTCTAAATACTGATACAAATACATATATCTTCAGAGATGGATCGGATAATTTTTATTATTTTTTGAATTGGGTCGCAGATAAATTCGGATAATTTATTGTGCACTCCTATGTGCGGTGCGTTGTATATACAAAAGAGAAAATTGTTAAGTGTATGGTCATAGCTTAGAGTAGGGCTGCACAAAAAAGCTCAAGCTAATATGGCTCGAGCTAATCTGACTCGATAGTTAAATGAGTTAAGTTTGAGTTGGGGTTGGCTCGGCTCGTAGCTCGACTTGCTCGAATAAAAATAGTTTATATTTTTTTCTGCTAAATTCTAGTCCGATAATTCATCTTTCATTATCTCTCATCATCTCACTATCTCAGCGACTTAACGACTTCTCGTGCTCAACTCATGACTCGGCTCATATATCTATCTCGATAGTTTAGTCTGATCCATCCATTCAAATTAGTGCAGCAAAAAAGTTATTGAAAAGTATAGTTTGTTCATATATCAATTTTGTAGATATATCAAATTTATACTTTGTAGATATACTAATTATAAGTATCAAATTGAGTCAACGTACATACATTGGCTCGTGAGCTAACTCGAATAGTAATAAGTCGAGCTTGATCTAGATTTTTCAGCTCGAAGCATTTCACGAGCTCAACTCGACTCGACTCGAATTTTCATGAGCCAACCTTGAATTAAGCCTGGCTCGTTCCAACTCTATTCAAGATGACTCCAAATCCAAAACTATTGGAAACAGATCAATCAACTTGAAATGACTTGAACCTAAAATGGTACCTCACACCGAACAATCCGAGTTCCATTTTAATTAGTAAAGATGATCCAACATTCAATTGTTATACATGACCTAATATCTACATTTATTGCAGAGTATGATCCAAATTAGATCTGACCCATTCAATTAATGTCTCTACTTTAAAAACACTGTTTTTAAAATGTGATTGTCTTTGTGTGTGGGTAGTCATGGAATAACACATATGCGGTAATATGGTCATATATTATATATACAGTTAGTTTGAGACATTTTCAATTTGATGTTAAATATTTAATATTTATACATAATAAAACAAATTTGTTTTAACATTTGAGAGATATATAATAGATTGGTTTAGCCAGTTTGTACAAAACATGGCCTAGTGCAGCAGAGCGTTGGCCTACATCTCGCCCTCACGAATTTCATTTTCAGCACTAGTGAATTGAATAATGTGTTTGACACATGAGCACTTTATTTACATGTGTCGGTACATTAATGTGTTTACGCATCAGACATGTTTGTGCTATTAAATGTGTGTTTATTCTCTAAATAATTTTGACATAATTAAGTACACACGTCTAACACATCAAAACATGAATGCATATATGTATAATGTATGAAAATACATCTAGAACTTTATGATTTTCCTAATTCTTTTCAAATTTTATCAAATTTTCTCATTGTTCCAAGTTTTTTTATATATTTTTTATTTTTTTAAAATTTATATATATAATACACAAGTGTTGATACATGATAAAAACATATAAACACGAAAAGTCTTGCACAATGTAGTAAACGTGACACATATTCTAAATGTGTATATTCAGATTTTAAATTTTTTGACGCATTAAAGCATCACGCGTTTAGCAATTGATTATCAAGTTTTTCACCGAGTTTTTGCGCTTCTTTATTATTTATTAAGAAGCGACATGCCTAGATTTTATGCGGCACGGTCAGGTGCCACACATTGCCGGGTTAAAAATTTATGATTCAGAAAAAAATTCATTTTGCTAATTATATAATTAATATATCAAGATAGTAAAAAAAAATTTGGAAAAGACTATCTATATTTTATTAAACTCATTATAGTATAAAAATAATTATGTATTTTGAAAGAATATATATGAATTTGAGATAAACTTATCAAGTGCATTTAAATATCGTTAAAAATGTTTTTTTTTTTGTGAGGGAAAAGAACAAAGTGACAAAAAAACTATTGCTACAGTGAGAACCACATAAGATCGTAATAAAAGAACTTTTTCATCCCCAAGATGGTCTGATCTTTCTTAATGAAGAGATATAAGCAAATTCTTGGTCTTGATGCTTAATAATCTGACGTCTTCTTTCTTATGCAGTTGTACCAGATGTCTTTTTCTCCTCGTGTTCCCCATAACAGTGAGCGAGAGTGTCGAGATGAGAAATGAAACAACTAAGTTCAAAATTTCAGATATTTTATATTTTTGATAAAGAAAATAAATAAATTGGTATGATTGCCGTAGAGTTTTGCGATATAATTAGATTTGAGTTTTAAATTCGGACCTTATCTTAGTTATTGTGTAAAAAAAAATTATTCAGTCACTGTTGTCAGTAAATTTGTCAGTGAAATTGAGCTTTGGATTTTATCATTAGTGGGGCCCACTTAGTCACTTTTCTTCCGCCAATGTGAAGGAATCGTCAGAAAAGTGACCCCTTATTTCCTTTATCTTTTCTTGCTTACTGTTGAGGTACTCAATAAAATTTATCTAAAGGAATGTACTTAGATCATTTAGCAGGATTAAGCCCTCCTAGAAAAATCTTAAATTTACAGTAGGCTGATGATGCATTACTATTTCTTAAAGCCGATTACAGGATAGTTGAGAGAGTTAAATGGGCCCTTAGAGCTTTTGAAGGTCTTTTCGGGTTAAAGATAAATTTTAATAAATCTGAACTGGTAGCTCTTAATGTTGATTTTGATTCCGCATGTAATTTTGCTATTCAATTACATTGTAAGTTGAGTTCTTTATCCTTAAAATATCTCAGTTTGTCTTTACATTGGAAAGTCTTCTCATAGAGAATGACAGCATTTAATTGATAAAATAGATCATAAATTATCACTTTGGAAAGGTAAATTACTATCCTTAGGTGGTCGTTTGGTACTTTTTAACTCGGTTTTATCCATTATTCCACTTTATTATCTTACTCTATTTAAGATTCCGCATGGGTTCTCACTGAAATTGAACAAATTCGTAAGCGATTTCTTTGGGTTGGCCCTGATAGTTTGAAACAAAAATACCATTTGGTCCATTGGGAAATTGTGTGTAGGCCCAAAGAATTTGGGGGGTGGGGTGTGTTAAATCTTGAATATATGAATACCATTTTTTCTTTGTAAATGATATTGGAATTACCGGTATGTTAATGCTCGTGGTCTTTGGCAATCAATTATTTCCTTTAAATATACTACAACTTCTTCTTCTCTTTAGTTTTCTGCTTTTTGGAAGGTTGTTATAGCGGTTTCTCAATTTTTATTATTGGGAGCTAAGAGAATTATGGGTAATGGCCAAACTATTAACTTTTGGTTGGATAATTGGTATACTGATTATCCGTTATCCCTTATGTTTCCTCACGTCTATGCTAAAATCAAATCCTCCTTTATGTCTCTTAGTGAGGTATGAAATGAGGGACATATTAAACTTAATTTAACTAGAGGTGCTAGTCTTCTTATGCGCCAAGAAAAAGCTCAAATTATTTTTATTCTTAATGCTTTACAATTTACTACAGAAAATGACTCCGCTATATGGCTTTGGGAGGCTAATTATTTTTATACAATAAAGTCCTTGTATAATTTTTTATGCTTTGAAGGAGTGATAACAACTTTGTCAAAATCAGTATGGTCCCTCAAAATTCCATTGAAACATAAATTTTTCTTTTGGATGGCTTTGCACAATAAGATCCTAACTAGCGATAATCTAAGGGGAAAAAAAAGATGGTCTGGGGACTCTTCTTGTGTATTCTGTACAAGTCTTGAGTCTATTGACCATCTGTTTTTTGGTTGTCCAATTATACAGGATTTTTGGTCTAAAATTTTTACTCATCGTACTCAATAAAGATCTCTTAATATTACTTCTCTTTTGGAATTCTGGAGTTCTTGCTTATTGTTACTTAACTTTCAATTTTGGGGCACTTTATTTGCAGCATGTCTTTGGGTTATTTGGCTGAAACGTAATAAGAGGTTTTTTTTCCTCCTCTACTTCCAGCGCTGCTAATATATATTTTCATATTTTGCACCTTTACAAATCTTGGACATGCTCTTCAACCAACCTGGAGCATATTCTCATTGTTGATGTAGCGCCAGTTACAAACAATGGTACTGCAAACTCCTTTTCTGCTACAGCCCAGCCTCGGGTGAGTTCCACTTCAGGTTGGTATCTCAGAAGAAGGTGAGGATTTGCTTGAATGAAATATGTAGAGCATTGGTTGGAGCAGATATTACCATGTCGTTAGTTTAGTTGTTGTCTTGTGATACTTTTCTGTTGGGTTACTTTACTATTTTGTAGTTTCTTTTCTTTTTACTTGAGCTTATTGACTTGGAGCCTTGCTTGCTATGGTTTACTGCTTGTAAACTGTTTGCTTGTAATTATTTGCTTTTGTAAAGAAATGGAAGCCGGCGCCATTTATGGTGCTTTTTCTTTTAAAAAAAAATGGTGAAATGGTTCAAGGCTTCAAATATGATGGTGAATACATTATGGTTCATTTCTTTTTTCAAAATTTAGTTTTTTGTAAATTTAATGAAGATTTTGTGATAATAATTGCTTATGTAATAGAAAATATTAATAAATCCTAAAGTTTAACAATGTAATTATTATATATTTTTTCTATTACATAAGCAATTATTATTGCAAGTACACCATTTATAATAACAAATCTAGAGTAAATAAAAAATATTTACTCTAATAAACTTTTTATAAATGCAGCCATGAGATATAACTACAATTAATCGAGTAAAAGTTTATTAGGGTAAATATTCTTCATTCACTAATTTTTTTTATTAGAAAATAGAGATTAAAAAACTTTTAATAAAATTACGAATGCTTATATAAAATCTGATGTACAACTTTAGGATTTATTAGTATTTTTCTATTACATAAGTATTTATTATCACAAAATCTTCATTAAGTTTATAAAAAGCTAAAATTTGAAAAAAAAATGAACCGTAATGAATTCACCATCATATTTAAAGCTTTGAACATTTCATCATTAAATGGATTTCTCCTTTATAATACCTTCACGTTGGCGGAAGAAAAGCGACTAGGTGGGCCCCACAAGCAGTAAAGTCCAAAGTCCAAATTCACTGACAACAGTGACTGCGGCAGACCGAATTTAAAACGTGTCTCACTAAGTACGTGAAATTCATAACAATTATATCAGTTTGTTTATTTTATTTATTTCATTTACCAAAAATATAAAGATGTCAAAATTTCCATTACTGAATTAACTGAATGATTCATATTTTATTCGTAAAATTTATTATACAAGTAAATCGTACGGAAATTACATGTATAGCTCGCAAACTGTTGTATAATTCGTTGTTCTGTTCATCCAATATAAAAATTCAAATAATTCACGAATAATTCATAAATTATGTTATTATGAGGCCGAATCCATTAAACCGCACACATATAAGGCATTTTTTTTTTTTGAGAAAAGGCCCTTAGGCACAATGGTCCGCATGAAATGACCGCACGAGGACGTCGAGGAGTTAAGCGCGGAACTGCTATCGTGTGCTTTTCAAGGCCCTTTCGATATATTGATTTTGAGATAAAGAAGCCCTGGGCTTAGGGGACGGAACTGAGGTAGGCGTCCGTCGGCATTCGAATATTCTTTTGATTCACTAAAAAATAAAGGTTGTACGATAAAAAATTTTCTTTTTTTTCAATCCGAACATTCTATTTATTTGAACCGGATACTCCATATTAATCGTTTCTAGTTCCGTCCTTATCTGACCTAGTTTTTAATAACCATATGTTAACCTGGCTTTGTAAAAATCCACTTGGATAGAATTTTTAACTTGCTGGAGGTGGCTTCCTCCTATCAGATCTTGACATGCTATAATCCATTGTTTTAAAATACGGTCGCATGACCACATATGCAGTCCGCTTATATTTATACGGTGCGATGCCACATACATAAGAATATATATCCGCATATTCAACAATGCGTGTTATTTTTTAAAATATTTATCATATTAAGTCATTAAAATTAATTATATGATATTTTTATGCAAAATATTCAAAATTATATTAATATCTTATTATGTTTTCTTTTTTTACATTAAAATTCTTCAAAAATAAATGATTGATTCAAATATTATAAGAATTTTTTAAAATACATATCTACATATATAATTCGCATACTGAACTGCATATGTAACCGCGCACATATTAAAATCCGTATTTTAAAACATTACTATAATCAAACTTTCGTCATGCTACCCCAAATCAAATAAACGAACGGGCCTTAAAACACTGAGTTAGAAAAATCAACATGGTTTACTTCCTTGGGCCTTAATCGCTTCTGCTCAAGGCCTACTAAGCGCAAAATCCTCCTCATAACCACTATCAGGCTCAATATAAATCCTTTAAACACGTTATTTTCTACTTGAAATGATTGTCGAATTCCAGGGGAGAAGGAAGCCCTCTTATCAGAGAAAATGGGCAACACAGACTAAAACGAAAATGACCCCACTTGTCAGTAATAACCCCTTGTACGTGGGTCTCAAACAATCATGAATTGTGGCCAAGGGACGAGAGGCCTCTGGCAATATGACAACCATTCATTTCAAGCTGAGTACTGGACCAGTGCGTTCCATTTTTTTGACCATGCACTTCAAAAATGAATAGCCGTGAGCCACATACCCCCATCCCATCCCCCTACTCTAATGGCCCTCTGTACTTCTTTTATTTTTCCTTTTGCTCTTACGAACAAAAATAGGGAGGAGAAACTAATCTGAGAGGTGACATAATAAATTATGATGACTGGGAGAGGATTCTCTATACTCAACAATTCTTCATTGACAACGAGTCATTTACCTTGTTCCTCAAGCCCTATCTGTGCAACTAATGTCTATGCCGGCAGAACCGGTATAATAAGAAGAATGCCAGTAACACAATGCTCGATATTAGGCAACTTCAAGCTCGCGGTTTCAGTTAATTCTTGTCTTGTATCTACTTTTCTGGTTCTTGCTGTTGTCCTTCCATCGCCTGATGATACATGGCTGAATGTGCCTCCTACTCTCTCTGGTTGGTATCATGCATCATTGCATAAAATTACAATTTCTTGATGTCATAATTCATCAAATTTAGTATGTTGTTTTGACCTGAGGCGTTTTTGAAACAGCTGATGATATCAGAAAGAAAGTAAGGATGCAACGGCCTAAAACAAAACAAGCAGAGCGATGCACCTCAAAATGTATAGGCACGTGCATACAAGGTGGTGCTGGTTCTCCAGGCGAAGGACCTCTCAATGTTCGCAGGTCTTTTTTCCCCTCTGATATATTCAATTCATGAGCGCTTAGCACAATATGAAATTTAATTTTTAGATCTGCAATTTGAGGATCCTACAGGCCTCTTGTAGTATTCAAGGAAGAATTTCGCAGCCGCAGATACTGGTAATTTCATTAAAGACAATATTCATACCATCTTCCTCAGAATTTTTGTTCTAAAATCTCTTTTGTTTGCTTAGCTTGAGGGAATGTACAGACATATGCAACTTAATAAAGGATGGAGACGATGGTCCTTGATCAATTATCCTTCCACTTCATTGGTACAGACAAAGAGAGATTGCACCTCGTGAAACTAGATTAATGACAGATACACAGACTGCAATCATGTTTTAGAATGCAAAACGTTGTTATGCAACTGGGGACGGCAACAACAGGAAAAACCGACTTGATGACCATTTAGTCAACTTTCAGCAACAATACAAATTCATGCTCCCACTTTAGGAAATTGTAAGCAAAATGAATTCTCTTGTACAATGGTACAACGGTATCTCTTGTATCAATTGTTTTTCAAAAACTGATGTACTGACTCACTAATCAGCCTGACATACCCATTAATGCAACAAGAAGTAACAGTATTAGCAATGACGTTTACTTGCTTTGCATTTATTGACTCATAAAACCATGGAGTAAATATAATCAGGCAATAATCAAACAAAAGAACTTGTAATTCTTGCATCAATGAATTTACATAGCTGGGACGAGATTGGTGTATCATGAAGGAGATAATACAGGTATAGCTGACGGATTGCCTGTGTCATTACTGACCAAGACAAATAAGATACACCAAGAAGGGAGAAAAGAAAGAACCACCAGTTATATAGACATAAATTGTACTTGCCAGGTGGTGGGCAAATAAATATGAATCAACAAGGAAGCTTTTCTGGAAAGAAGAGATAGCGGAAGCGGTTTTCAAAAGGAAGTACACCAAAAGAACGAGAGACAAGGAAGCTCTGGCGCCTCTGAGACGTGCAATTCTCAACAAAAGCAGCCTGACGAGGAGGGAGGAAATGGATGACCCATGCTGGTAGGTTGGCATCATCAACAATGCCTCGTGCAAAGAAGTGCAGCAACTTCGGGATAAGAAGCTTCCCCTTCTTGCTCACTCCAACAGCTGCCCGCATGAAATCTCGCTGAGAGCTCTCCAATTCTTCTCTCACATTTCTGGCAGTATATATCTTTACCTGCATAATAAATTGTGCATTAAACTAGTCAAACCATAGAAATATCTGCTAGTAACATTAATCATTGAGGCAGATCAAAAGACAAAAAAGTAAACATCTGATGTCAATCAGGCCAATAAAACTTTTTGTTGTTAAAAATAATAGCAAAAGAAGAAAAATAAGCATAGAAGAGATGCAATATTTGAATGGAGAAAACATACTGCTGGAGAAGAGTACATGCCACAGCTGAGAGCAAATGCTACAAGGGGCTCGGGTTTCACAATGGAGAACTTTTTCTGCTCATCGGATACCTTCAACTTTTGGAGTGAAAGAAGCAAGGACTAACTCCAGATACCAGGCAGCAAAATTATAAATGAAAATCAATTAGGTTTTGCATTTGTTTGCTATTCTCGTTTCCGATAGATCTTATTTACTTAAGTCATCCATTGAAAAAAAAACAATATACCATTTGTGACCTATGGATTGGTAGCTTCATCTTCAAGATCACATATTCGATGCAGCTTGCACTGAATGAATGTCCTCCTACAGTGTATGCTGCCTATATTGTGTATCAGTGAAGCACAATTAGATTAGAGAAATAAAATTCAAACAGTACCTAAGAAATATATAATGTTTAGACAAAAGAATAAATAAAAGGAATGTATAATTGAGCTGGCATTAGCAAAAATAAAAAATAAACCTTTTGCATCAGCGAGAACAGCTTCATGTCACCTCGTGGAACCCCATAAGCTAGATAAGCCTGTGATCACAAAACAATATGTTCCGAAACATGATTTAAGAAATGAAATGGTTGTCAAGCTAACCTATGTAGCACTGATCTAGACACAAATATCAAATACGACATGGATACAGAAATGCCAACATAGCATTTTGAAAACAAAGGACAAAACAAGTACCTTTGTGATGTTCAAGTTGGGATGTAAGTGGAAATATCGGACTTACTGAAGTCAAAATGTTTGTTTTGGTGATTAAATCTTTGGTCTGTTATCTTAAGGTTAGTTCAAACTCGTGCAGACATAATCTTTTTCTATATTTTCACTACCAGGCATGCACTGCCTCAATGATGACTGACTGATTTTCTGGGGCTCAAGTCTTCAATCCAGTATGTATTGTATCTTCTGCAATGGATCCTTTGTGTGTCAACAGTGGGTTCATGATGTGTCAGAGCTATGACTGTGATATGTGTCCACAATTACTGTGTTGGATACATGTTATGCACATGTCCACACCATGCAGTGCATGCTTCGAGTTGTGAACTTTTCATGATATTTTAAGCAGTGCTAGAAAGTAAAAATGAAACAAAAGATGTTAATTTATAATACCCACATGCATCATAAGGGCGTTGTATATGTTAATCCAAAATGCAAGCCTCTCATCGCCGTCAAGATGAATTGGATTTACTCTTCCCAATTGCTCCACTAGCAACCTGGTCTCTAATTAATCCATATTAGGAATTTAATGCATAAACGAAATTAAACCAAAAATAAGCAACTCTATAATGGCACACATTATTGAACAATAGGGTCACATTCATCTTTGGTAACCAAATATAATTTCAGAAAATATCAAATGGTCAAAGCAAGAAAATAATAACCTGAATTGGCCAAGTGCATCAGCAGCAAAATCAAGCTGTTGTTTACCAGCAGACATCCATGAAACTTCATTTACAAAATTATAGTTGCCGATATCTACCCAACTCAACTTGTCCCTAGATCTATATGGATCAAAAGAACTTTCTGATGCTAGTAAGTCACTGTGGCAATGCAAGTCGATTTGGGGGCTTTCTACCAGAGATGATGATATGGTAGGAGGCTCTGAGGAAGACCAAAATGGGGAAATTGAATAATTTCCTGTCGGTGAAGGGGTTGACTGTTGTGGCGTTATGTCAGACACTGAAGCTGATTTGCATGAGCCTGCTAATGACAGAAATATGTTTCTCATACAATGCACTATCTCTTCTGATAGAAGGTTCGGATGATTGCTCAGCCCTACAACTAAAATCTGTCCTGGCAACTTTGCTGTTGCTTCTTGCTGCACAACAGGAGCATCAGATGGTGGTTCCTGCTGCAATGCGGAATTTTTGATAGATATTTTAATTAAAACAAATTGGCTTAAGGCTTATAGACTTCCTCTCCATATGGAACAGGAAAGTACAGCCCCTACTGATAACCATTGCCAAGAACTTCAAACACAGATTAAATAGCTGGCTTATGCTTTAGTCAGTTAAGACGTATAGTTGAAACAATTTGTCATTAATTATTGTCTTATTCAGCTATCAAACAACAGAAATCTCAAATCGATACATTGAAACAGACAAATGATAAATATAATTATTTACTGTTTCCAATAAATTGTTGAAAAGGACATGACTAGGAGTAGGACAGTAGAAAATGGCATACAGTTTGTGACTGAGGAGAACAGAGTGGCTGCACCTCTAAAGGCACTTGCTTTAAGCGATATTCAGCAAGCCTCCTTTCATTTCTTTCCTGAATGAGCTGAAAATGAAGAGAGATGAACTCTTCTTCTAGCCTTGTAATGGTCGTCTCTAAAGACAAAATGTGTGATAAAAGCTCCTGAGCCTATGAGTGAAGTGGAACAATCAAGCAAAATGCCAAGGGGGGGAGAACAGTAACTATTTGCATTAATGATTTTCAAGCTTACTTCATTAGGAAGAAGAGAGAGATCAGATAACTTGACAGCAGCATGCTCCAAGGCATTTTCAAGTATGGAACGCATGTATCTTTCTTCCTCTAGCAATTGCTCAAGCCTTCTTACCTGAATACATAGTTGGGTTAAAATCAACAAAACTAACACAAGGTACATGATAAATAAGGTACATTCTCACTTACATCATGCTCAAGCTGCATCCTACGAGAGTTTGAGGACCTCGAACTGCATGGCATTGCTTCTTCTGCTTCTTATAAATTATATAATCAGCTGCCTAAACCAATGCAAAAAAAAAAAAAAAACAAATCACAGCTTAAAAAAATCATTCTTTTGAACACTCTGATCTTGAACAATAACCTTAATGCATAAGGCATTAGCTCCTCCTTGCAACTGTATCTAATTTATGAACATTGATTGCGGTGATGCAGCAGTGAAAACCAGAACTGATAATGACGTATAACATACAAGGATGAAAGGTTTTAGTCAGTAAAAATGAATTCTCACCTTATTAGTTTGGGAATTGAGAGAAAGGAAAAGCGAGAGGACAAAAGGCACGAGCTTTTAGCTTTTTACAAAGTGCGAGACGGTGAGAAATGGAGATAAGGATAAATTTATAGTATAAATCCGACAAAAAGGGAAAAGATCAAAAAAGCCAGAAGAGAAGAAAAGTACCTGGAACCGAGTCGCCTTTTTGTTAACAAAAAAAAAAGATAAAAAGTGGGGGAGCAGGTGACGGCCGTTTCAAAATTCAAACCAAGCAGGCATCGTCACTTGTGACTAGTAGTAGTTAGTGAAGGGGCGTGGAAGGAAGTACATATATTCCAGTACTGAGCATATAAATATTTATTAACAAAAAGGAACAAGCGAGAGAGCGCAGTGCAGGGGGCCAAGACGCTACTAGGCACAGAGAGATGAAACAAAAAACAAAGAGGTACTGACGATCGAGAGAGAGGCGGTCTCGTGAGAGACGAACGAGGCGTCAAATCCGCAAAAACAAAGACTCTCTCTCTCTCTTTGAAAACTTGACAGAGGCTGCCAAGGAACTCTCTCTCTCTCTCTCGCCTCCCGCTTCGGACTTGAACAAAGCACAAGTGCAACGAGACAAGAAGAACAGTGTCCATATCTATGCTTTGTTTTTCCTTAAAAAAATGAATTTAAATTTAAAATTGTCGTTTGATGATCTTATTGGCCATTGGTTGAGCACGCTCCGAGGCGCTGATGCTGCTCGAGTCTCGAGATACTTAACTCCGCTGTAATGCTGGATGCCAGATGGTACTTTCTTTATGGTAATATTGTTAATTGATTTTCCTGGTTGGTGATGTACTGATGTTTGTTAATTACGGTGGGTCTGTTTAGCAAATGAAGGAATAGATTTGGAAGAGTGATAGAATAGTTTTTTTTTTTTAAGAGCAGTAGAAGAGTGGTATTTTTGACTATTCGGAAGGGTGAAAATATTATTTGACAGTTGTTACTCAGAATAGTTAAAATATGAATAATTATGATATTAATAATGATGATGATAATAATAATAATAATAATAGTAAGATAATAATCATAACAAAGAAGATAATAATAATAATAAAGTAATAAAAAATAATCATAATAAATAATAATATTATAATAGTTATATAATAAAAATATAAAGATAATCATAATATAGTACTATAATAATAAAAAATTATAATTACAATCATAATTATAATAATATAATAATAATAATAAGTAATCATAATTTTAATAATATAATCATAATATAATAATCATAATCATAATCATGATAATAATAATTATAATCATAATCATAATAATATAACCATAATCATAATCATAATAATATAAAAATAAAAATATAATCATCATCATAAAAATAATTAAAAATAATTATAATTATAATAATATAATAATAAATTAATCATAAATATAATCAACATATAATAATATAATACAACATAATAAAATAATAATAAAGTAATAAAAAATAATCATAATAAATAATAATATTATAATAGTAATATAATAAAAATATAAACATAATCATAATAAAGTAATATAATAATAAAAATTATAATTACAATCATAATTATAATAATATAATAATCATAAGTAATCATAATTTTAATAATATAATCATAATATAATAATCATAATCATGATAATAATAATTATAGTCATAATCATACAAATATAATCATAATCATAATCATAATAATATAATAATAAAAATATAATCATAATCATAAAAATAATTATAAATAATTATAATTATAATAATATAATAATAAATTAATCATAACTATAATCAACATATAATAATATAATACAACATAATAAAATAATAATAAAGTAATAAAAAATAATCATAATAAATAATAATATTATAATAGTAATATAATAAAAATATAAACATAATCATAATATAGTAATATAATAATAAAAAATTATAATTATAATCATAATTATAATAATATAATAATAATAAGTAATCATAATCATAATAATATAATCATAATCATAATCATGATAATAATAATTATAGTCATAATCATAATAATATAACCATAATCATAATCATAATCATAAAAATAATTATAAATAATTATAATTATCATAATATAATAATAAATTAATCAAGCACTATAATCAACATATAATAATATAATACAACATAATAAAATAATAATAAATAATAATAATCATAATCATAATCATCATAATATAATAATAAATAATCTTGATCATAATAATATAATAATAAAATAATTATATTTATATTCATAATATAATAATATAATATTAAAATTATATTTATAATAATAATAAATAATATAATAATACTAATGGTAACGATAATATAATAACAATATTGATAATAATAATTTAATAATAATAATAAATAATAATCATAATATTAATATAATAATAAATTATAATCATAAATATAATAGAATAATGTAATAATACTAAATCTTAATCATAATCATAATATAATAATATAATATAATATAATCAAACAAAAATCGTTATTCCGACGAGAGCTAATCCGGTATTCCACCTATAAGTTGGTATACCAAATTGGCACTATTCCGCACTATACCGAATTAGCACTATACCGAGATAGTCTAAAATTCGTTTGGCAAATTAATTCATCGGAATAGCTATTCTATTCCAACATTTTGCTATTTTATTGAGTGTCAAACACTCCCTGTGGGTTTAAATGGATGGTGAGAGTAAGGATTAAATTCTTGTTGTACTTGTACCTCCATCCTTTTCGTGAGTGCTTATGCTTTTTCAGTTTTTACGATAAAAAAATTTGAACATTTTTGCTATGAATTAAATTACTGGCAAAATAATAAAAAAAGAGTTATTGTATGGATTATTTTTTTTAAGAGTTACTAAATTTGAATGAATCATTATCTTTAGTCTCAATTTGATCTATTCATCTCCAATATGAAATTCTGATCGATAGAATAATTATCCTAAAAATAAATTAATGGTGCACTGGAATAAAAAAGTGTTGGTATTTAGGGTTGTTATGATATGTCCCCTTTGAAGTTCAGATGAGATGATAGCCAGCTGAAATTTCATTAAAAGATAGAAATTTTACATCGGTGCAAGCAAAATATGCCTACATCAGTATGTCCTTGAAAAAAGAATGTGAAGTTAAGGTGAATTGGAACTTATGGTCAAATTTTGTTAGTGTTTATTTATATTTTCTTTTGTTCGGTTAGGATCTTTCGACGATGACTTATGTTGTTAATCTTAACAATACATTCTCAAATTATGTGCAAAAAACATTAAAAAAAATTATAAACATAATTTTTTCTTTTAGATTGATTTTGTGATCATTTTTTATGTAATTTTCCAAATTATTTAATGTCCAATCTAATGTTGTAAATTTTATGGCATTGCCTTCCATTAATTTTCATTATTTTAATATTAATATTGTATTATAATTTGATTTTTTTTCTTTTCACCGATTAGGTGCTCTGAGCCTACAACACCAATTTACATGATAATTCAGTGCTAAAGTTGTTACATAACAAAAATCCATTAGATAGCAATAACGTGTATTGACCGCTTCTCTCTCAAAGAGCAAATTGATCACTAATCTGTCGTTATTCTGTTTTTGGTATCTGATGAATAACACTTTTAAATTCATCGACCAGTCAATTGAGATCTTGAAAAATTATACATGATCACTATTGAAATATAACACATGGTTTAAACAAAAACAATAATTAATATGTAGTTCTGAACTTTCATAATCGTTACCCTAAATTTTCCAATTATCTTTGCTAATGTAATCCATGCTTTATTATGCAACCTAAAAGTTTAAGAAATGTAGGGAATGTATAATGTAAGGAGCGCATGGTATGTGACTATGTGAGGGATCCTTTTATTAATTAATTGATCTGACAGGAATAGATGTTAAATCCAACCCACTGAAAACGTCTGAGTTGCATCGGCCTGTACCAACCTGGGTGAGAATCAGCTGCTCATAAAAAAAACGAGCTGAAAACTACTTGTAAATTTGTCGACGAAGAACATCTCGAAAAGCGCATACACAAATCTCGAAGAGATCAAATAAACTCGTGCCGTCTGATCCCGACGAGCAGCGGATCTCGTTGCGTACCAACCTTGCAAAGTTTTAATAGATGGGCTGGGGCTGGGATTTATGCTAGGTTAGGATTGGGTTGTGTAAACAGTAATCTGATTTAGGCCTCTCACCATCACCTAATTTTATAAAGTCAAAAAGTAATTGCCCCACAAGCTGATGCTCTATCTGGCCTAAACAGTCAAGCAGATCCAATTAAGCACTGAGTTTACAATAGCAATATAACAACGGTTAACTATAAGCTAGTATAATACAGGGAATGGGGGCACATGGACAATACCAAAGCTTCTCTATTGCTCTTGCATATGCTATAATCTATAATTCTACATATTATGATAAATAAGGTAAGATCGTTTTTCTGAAATCTGAACCCTCTACTTACAGCCACCAAAACCTCAAAAAAAATCACATTTCATTCTAAATTAATATCTGCCAAAAAATCCTACCGAGGAGAGCTCGATATAGAGAGGGAGGTCATAATTAATTATGGCATTTATAGAACTAATCTAGCTCACTGAAGAACCCAATCGCTGAGAACATTGAAATTCTCATGGCAAATGATAGATGCAGTGTTCATATCAAGACAGCAGAGGATTCTGTTGTTGCGAACGAATTCTCTATCAAGCAACAGCTGTTTTTGGAGACAGGTAATACCCATTGATGAATGTAACTCCTCAGACAGATGACGGTCGAGGTTAAATCTCGATGTACCACAGCACGGCTGACTTAGAACTCTTATGGCAAGCCTTTGCAACTCAGGGCATTGACCCCCATGCATCTTCCACCATGTCACTGCAATACCCAAAAGGCCAAAACCCATTTGGTGTTTTAATTTTTTCTATTTGAGAAGTTAACGTTTATTTTATTCTCAAGCACTTGAGGAAATTATCAAGCAGGTACATTTATTAACTCTCTCATTAGTTATCAAGGGAAATTGGTCATGGGCAAGCTATTCAAATTTCTGGTGCGCTCAATCGAACTCAAAATAAGATTTATAGATGACTAACAAATAAAATTATGTAATTATAATAAAGACTATGGACACTCAGGCCAACAGAACTAAGTATGAGTAACAGAGCCTAGTGGTCATGTATATAAAAAAAATATAACTTACCATGAAAAATAAAATAAAGAAACCAAAAATGGAGCGGAACTAAGGCATAGGAAGAAAATGATACATTCCATTTACCTGCAGGAACAGTTTTTGTTCGAATCATTGCCTCAAAATCTGAAAAAGCACCATAATGTAACTTATAGGCATCAATCTGTCTAAACACCTCAGTGGCTTCACGCAAGTCTCCAGCCATGCGTGTATTGCAGTCGTACAGCCCCTTTATGATCTCCTCATCCTCATCCTCACTTCTGTCCTTATCAGAAAATTCTGCCACATAAGAGAGTGCAGGGTTCAGAAAACAACCAGCTGCATGAATTGAGCTATGAAGATAATGGTCCCAAATATCATCAATTATATCCCAGTAAGGCGAAAACACCTCCTCCTCACCACCTAGTTCGGATTTAATTATCTCCTTGGCATGATCCAAGGCATCATACAGAGTTCCCATGGGGGTTTGTTCAGGCCCAAAAATAAAATTTAGAACATCAATTAAAGGGTTTGTGACCTTCAAAATTTTAGAAGCAGAAACCCAGAAATTGTCACGCTTCAACTTTTCAACTATACTCGTTGCTTGAGGCCTAGAAGCCCATGAGGCAGAGGTCCATGAAGGAGAGTTAAACATTCTTATCAGATTGTCTTGGTGTAAGAGGATACTATTCAAAGTCATGAATTGTGCCACATTCCTCCAGCGACCCGGCTTGACGAGATTTATCCCATTGAGGTGCTTATTCAAAAATTGCAATGGACCCTCACGGCTATAGATGAAGCAGGTGAAGGCCTTTGCTATATCTAACACCTTGCTTACACGCTCCATCTCAGCTATCTTGCCAAGCATCAAATCAATGCAATAGTCCGCACATAGATTCCAATAAATATTATACTTCTCCATCACCCTATGACCTATGTCTTGCATGTGGGGTGATACATCATGTGTAATCACCTGAACAACATTCTCCTTACCGACCTCTTCAATAATTTTACCCATCAAAAAGAACATGGCATCCACATCATGAATGTCATCTGAGATATCCACCGATCTCAAGAAAACAGTGCCTTGAGCGCAAGATACCAGAAAGCTGATTAGACTCCTCCCTCCTTGATCAGCCCAGGTGTCAAGCAGGATGGTGCAACTAGTCTCACTCCAGCACACTTTCATGCAGTTAGCATAAGCCAAAGCTTCTCGCACTTGCTGTTGTAGGATCCGTTCACTGATATCTTCAGAAAATGGCACCCTGAACTGGGATCCATAGGCTACTGCAGCATCTAGCATTTTCTTAAAGGAGGGTAAATTAACCTTGATGGGGTCAACCCCTGCCTCAAGAAAGAAATCACCAATTGCTTTCTCCACAAAGTTCACCAGGTCTTTATCATTAGCTTCTTTCTTGGTAACAGGTGTTGTTGTACTTTGTTCCATCACAACCGCAACTTTAATATGCTCCGGTGTACATGTAATAGGAACGCTGGCTTCAGAAATAAATATTTTACCATTCTTGGGAGATATTGATGCTGCGTCACCTCGGCAGCTAAAATGGAGAGGAGAAGAAGAGGATGAAGAAGGACAAAAGGACAAATGGCGCTTAAGGGGGAGATTGGGATGGGTTAGCTGGTCTACTTGCTTACGCAAACGCTCTGTCTTCCTTAAGCGAGACTTGATAGTTTGGGGAGCCTGAGAGCAACAATGCAGTCCCTTTCCAGAAGCAATGAGGTGGCGTCTGAGGCAGACAAAGCCACCGTTCATTTCCATGCCACAGTAGCTGCACTTGACTCTCTTTTTTTCTTCATCAAGAGCTATACCATGCTCTTCCATCTCCACCGCATCTTCATCCTCTAATGTTCCACTCATTTTCCTCCAATTCTTAATACACCCAGAATTAGTAATCATCAATTCCTTCTTCTATTTATTAAAAAGTCATCACACAAAGTATGCACATGCATACACTTACATACATAAGAAACCAAGAATATGGGAGTAAAACGACATGCAACAGAAGCTAGGCCAGCTCTGGAGCAATCATTATATGAGACTAAAAATGCATGCATGCACAAAAGTTCATAGCCTGGTATACGTTGAAATAATGGTTCTTCCAAAAATATGATGACAAACATGATTATGATGCCTCAATTGCATTTCCAACTTTAAAATTAGTTTTCACTTCTCACAGACAAAGCGTTCACTTAACCAAAATGAGAGATGGGAGTAGGCTTGTCTGGTTAAGTTTCATCCAAAACCAGGCAAAGCCCGGAGATTTTGGGCTGGGCCATTCCACCAGGTTGGATTGGGCGGATAACTGTTTTCACTAAATTTATCAAAATTAAATACTAAGGGATTTATTTAACACAACTTAGTCCAAAAAACTATTTATACCGAAATCTTAAAAAATGACAAGAAATTTACTTGTACATAACAATAATTAACAACGAAGCATTGATTTTTTTTTGGAAAAAAGTGGCACTCATAAATATCACCGCTGCAATAAATATAATGTAAGGCTTACAAAGTTTTATCAGATCCGTTTGATCTGGAATACAACCAATCGAAACAAACATCATCAAAAATAATAATAGAACATTGATATTTTAATTATTGGCAAAAAGCAAACAATGAATAGACTGGAGATTTTTCCGGGTTTGATAAAGTTAATTTTCTTGTTTTTGGGTTTGATAATTTGCTAATCTCGGGTCGATAGGCTTTTCACAAATATATGCACAATGTAAGCACTCCTCTTTCGACACTGAATCACTAAACCTATCCAGATTCTAATAGAAGACAAAAATCTGAATAAATACCAAAAAAGAGGTGTGCAAGTACATATCCCAATTAAAATCACAAATCAGTTTGAGCTTTAATTTAAGGCTAGTGTGCTATTATAATCAAGTTTTTCCATTACGATACTTCTTTAAACAGACATTTAAAGGTGGAAATCAGGTGGGTTTGGGTCGGGACGGATCAAGTTAATTTTTTCATATATTAAATTGATTTCGATTGGATTACAGACTATTTATTCTCGGGTTGGATCGAATTAGTTTGATTTTCATAAAAAAAAATAGGATTGAGTCGGGTTGGACTGGTTTGTCCGGTCGGATTATGTTTACCACCTCTGGACCCCATCAATTAAAATCAACTACCGTAGCACTAATTGCATTGGGACTAAATGCTCTACTAGTCCACTTTTCATATATAAAGAAATAAATTATCTCCAATTTAGAAAATACCCTCAACAAAATTTCTCTCGTAATTTTGTTCTCTATAGAAACATTTAAATTTGTGAGTCGTGACTAAAATATATATAGGATATCTACTTGCAGCACACACAAAAACCCAACAATGCAGTTGAGGACTAATGACGCTTTTCGCACACAGTGGAACAAAAATAGAAATAATGGTTAATGTTACACATAAGGAGAGAAGAAATTCAAAGTTTAGGGGAATAAAAGAAATAAATTAAGAATATTATGTAAGAGAAGATAACTGTATACCTTGAGTCGCCCAAACAAGCTAAGCAAAAACGAGATCTTGAGTTACTTTGGAGGCACCTCTTTGTTGGGAAGGAAAGTGAAGAAGAAGAGGTGAGGGGAGGCCGGGTGAGGTGAAGAGAGAAAAGAGAGAAGAAAAAGAGAGGGGAAGAGAGCGAGAAGAACAAAGAGTCGGGAGTTAAAACGGACTGAGATTTTATCGGGTTACAAAACGACAACAGAGGGTAATTTGTTAAGCACACCCCTGGATTTTACTGTTTTACAGAGGGTAATTTTTTAAGCACACCCCTGGATTTTACTGTTTTTCAAATAATAAGCGTATTGTCTCACAGTCGCAGTACATTCGTTGCTTTTTTAGAGAAGCTAAATCCAACAAGGCAATAACAATCCTTTCATTACATAAAAATAAACCGCTAGCACGTTTAATCACACTATAAATATTCTAATATCTTCTCCACAAAACACTATACATATATATACCCGTGAGTTGCAACGGACTTTTTTATTTAAACATGAAAATATTATAAAATAAAAAAAATCACATTGATCTAATATTAAATTATAAATTCATCAAATTATAGAGAAAATCTATAATAAAAATTAGATTTAATCTTGAATGGAATTTTTTGCACAATATGAATTAATGATTCATAGTGTTTATGATAAGAAAAATGAATTATTCTAGCATATATTATCACCATTAATTTCTTACAAAATATGTACAAAGATGCTAATCATAGCGCATATCTTAAGTCTTAAATTAATTTTTTATATCGTAACATAAATAGAAAGATATTGAGTATTCTAATTTATAAATCATGAGCATAAATGGAAATAATAGTATAGATGAGAAAGAACTAGAGAGAAAAAGGGGATAAATGGACGCGATTACATACGTTTGATCAATCAAAAATAGATATTATTCGTTTAATTGAGGGATAAAATGGGTATAATAAAAAAAACACCATGATAAAAAATGAACCCTCTAATTTTTAGATGCTTTATATAATAGTATAGATATAGATGTATGGCAGCTACTTGCACGTGCATGACATGCACTTTTACGTTAGAGAATTTTTTTCTCTTTTGAAACTCACGGCACTTAAATCACAGCACAAAAAACAAAACAAAAGGGGGGGGGGGGGGGTTATCTATATATTATAAATTTTTCGAGGGATTTTTTTTCTGACAGTTATCTTAATTTCATTGCAGGAAAAAATATATTTTATAATTAAGATATTTATTCTGTAAAATTAAATCTAAATTAATTATAGGTGATCATTGATCACTCCAACCCGTTATCATGTTGAACTGTTCTTTATAAAAAATGAACTCCCTAAGCAAGCTCCAACACACATTTATATTCATATCTTTGGTAAAATTGGGTGTTAAATAATTATTGGTACCAAAAATCGAAATACATTTGTTAATCAAATTAGGATAAATATGAGCAATATTAATTTAGTATAAATTTTATTGTGCAATCCATTATTATGGCATGTCATAAGTGCATATCTATATGTGCGTGACGCACAGCTGTTTATTACATGTATACACACCGACACGTGGTCAAGCGCTTTATAGTAACGCTATAACGGAAGGTTTTGAAACGACAAACCATAATGCTGAGTTGTGATTTACAGTAATGTGTGCGGCACCAGCGAATTCAAATGATGGCAAGCCCAGTAACAAAGCTTGACAAGCATATTATAGATTATGAGGGGTAGGGGTGTTAATGGGTCGGGTCGGGTCATATTATTTTATTATTATTTTTGATCCGATTTGAACCCAGTCCGATTAAATTCGGATCAAAAAATTTTAACTCATACCTGATCCGATCGGGTCACGGGTCGACCCGACCCGTGTAAAATAATTAAATATTTTTTAATTATTTTTTAAAATTTGAAGTAATTAAATATTGATTAATTTATAATTAGTCTTAATTAGTATATAATTAGTGTAGATTTAAGCTTTAATTAGTACTAAATCATAAAATTACTTCAAAAATCATAATTAATCGGGTCGGGTCGGGTTGATCCGAATCCGATCCAATCCGATTCGGGTCAAAAAAATTAAATTCATATCCAACTCATTTATTTTTGAGTCATGTCGGATCGGGTTAACCCGTCGGGTCGGGTCGATAATTGACACCCGTGTGAGGGGTGACCATTGTAAAGCATTGATCTTAGCATATTTTGACCCATAAAACAAAGGGCTTTTATATAATTTTGAATTATAAGAGGGCCACAACCTTTTTCTTTTAGACAAAAGCTCCAACACTGCAAGCTCGTGTCTATGCCCAAGCTTAATTTTCAAAATCAACCTTAAAAGTTATATATATTTTTTTCATTTAAGTCGAATAAAATAGTGTAAATGTGAATTATGTCTGGGCTTGATTAAAATATTGGATTGCTTATTTACGTGTGCCTATGCTTGGCCCTCTGGATCCGCCATGGTGTGTAGCTTTCGTATAATATAGCACATCATTGGGTTATTTCTTATGGCAATGTGCACAAATATATAAAACAATGTACGTGCTTTTAATCTGCGCAAGTTGAAGAATGAAAATGCCTGATGAATATACAGTTTGAGAAAATTGTTGCATTACAAAACAGAGGAAATTTTCGCAATTCTTCGGCCGGCATTTTCTTTTCTTTTACAGCTGATATGAAAGAACTCTAATGTTCTCAAAATTTTAGGAGCAGAGTTATTAGTATTTATTTGCTATTTTAATTTCAGCTCTTTATTAATTAAGTTTAAGTGGCATAGTTTCTAGAGAACATATTCACAATTTCACCCTGATATATTTTATTCTCAATCATATGCTTCCATCAAAATTTGGGCTAAATTAGCCTTGACGGCCTCATGTTTCTAGGCCTATATATTCCAATCATGTTTTACCAGGCTTGCACAAGTTCAACTAAAAAGGCAGGTCCAAGCCCACCTTCGGTAAGAGAAGAATGCAAAGAAGGCCCATACGCCTTTTCCAGCTAAAGTAAATAAATAATTCATCTCAAAGTCGGAGTAAGTTTTATACACACATTACAAAATACCAATGAGTGCTATGGTAACAATGACCATGCAATCATGCATTATATGCTGTGGTCCCAGTTTTCTTCGAGGATGAAGTTTCGCTGCTCTTCAAACCGAAGAGCAGTGAAAAGTTGAGTAGGACCCTGCTCTTCGGTTTGAAGAGCGGCGAAATTGGTACCTTTCTTCAGGCACTGAAAAAAAAAGTACCTCATTACCCATTTCAGACAATCGGTTATATCTTAATTGATGTGCTAAATTAGAACAGTCCGCATGCAGATATCACTGAGTGCACTGATAGAATAGAATGGATGATGGGGAAGGCAATGGATATGGACCTGAATTTTTAATAATTTATGAGACTACTACTCTCTTTTTGCACAGTCCTTCTCATTACTTTTATGCTCCAGGTAACCTGTCAATTTCAGCATCGTCACAGGTTATTCTGTAGCCAGTATATTACTAATCAATACCAGTTGGTACCAGTCTACCGGATAGTATCTTTTAACTTACAGCATTTATTTATTACTTAATGTATACTCAGAAATCAGAATAGGACTTCAAATTACTTTGCTGCAGGTTCTATGTACACTTTGATCCTGATTCTGCTGGTTAGTTTATTCATTGTGCAGTTCCATATATTTCTTGAATTTCATGATGAAGAGTCAATACTCTATGAAAAAATATTATATTGCACATGTCAATTTGTTAGTTAGCGGTAAATATAAAACAGCAGGACCATAATTGCAGAATAGAGTCCTATCAAATTAAAATATATGATCAAATAGAAATCTCTTTTGCAACCTTACAATTGCAAAGTAAATATTCATCTTTAAAAGCTGTAGATGTATCTAAACTTCTAGCTACATTTAAAAGCAATCATTGAATTGGATGTCATAAATATATGGTACAAGTGAGAGTCTTGAACTCGGACAAATAAATCCAACTCAGCTCATAATTGGCCTGATGCTGCTCCATTATCATAACTGAATTATTAGATAATATATACAGAAGATGCAAATATTCTCACCTACCTAGCGAAAAGTGAAAATAAGTTGACTGATGAGATAAGTAAAGAATCAAAAAAATACAAGTTTCAACAGTACATTGGCATAGAGGAAGGGTACTCACAGCACAAATCATTATATCTTAGAATATTACATGTTCTTTTCCTGGTTTGATGTGTCAGCTTCAAGCCTGGGCCTTTTGTTATCTTCCTTTGGCAGCTCACAATTATTGCCAGAGTCGACAATGTTATGTTTTTTGGATGCTTTGGTCACTTCATTGTTGTCAGGCAATTGGGATTGGGATTGAGATGGCAATTGGGTTTGGGATTGGAGCTCCACAGGAGAAGATGGGATTGTGATAGAGGTGGCTAAGGAATTGCTCGTCTTTTGCTGCTCTTCTAGGATTTTCTGCAAATATCTTGCATGCTCCTCTATGCGCAACTGCAGTTGCTTCTGTATCTGTTTTGTGATTAATAAAATCATGTCACCTCTGGTAGTGGTCAGCTTGAAGAGTTCTTAAATTTTTAGACTAGAATGTAAGGATAATTAAAGTTTTAGAATGGACCTCGAGTTGTTCGTGCAGCTGTTTTTGAACCTCAATTTGCATGCGAAGGGCCTCGCTCACTTGCAGGTTCCTACATAAATAAAGATAAAAGAATTACTACCGAAATCTATTGCAAAGTAGCCTAGAAAGTTTGATATAACAAATGATAGAGAGGAATACCTTTTTTTGCCAGTATCATTTGCATCAGTTACTGGCAAAAGCTTCTTATCTTCGGAGGAAGAAGAAGAGGATGCCTTTTTGTCTTTATAGAATTATATTGCATTGTATTAGATACATTGTCATGTATATAAATCATAAAAGGTAAAAATATTCATTAAATTTTCAATCTCTAGTTTCAACTGATTTCACATAAGGTCACTTCCAATTTATATAATAAGGTTTAGTTCATCTAAATATCAGAATAATCAGAATACAGTACGCATACCTTCTTTCGTCTCAGGAAGGTATTTTGCCAGCCGATACTTCTACACATGATTACATACAATGAGTGGCCCCGCAGAACATAATTAATGCTTTTTCCATGAAAACAGGAAAATAAATAAATTTTAACCTGCAAATGACTCTTGACATGGTAGATAGTTAAACCATCCACATTCATGAGCTTCAGCACTCCCTTCGGTGTGGCCTCTGCATTTTTCAAATTTATACCAACAATCAAGTCAAATACAAAGTAACTTTAATTTTAACCTGGCAAACCCACAGAAAATAAAAAGACAAAACACGAGAATGTGTACTCTCAGGTCCATCAAGCTTGTTAACAGCCTCAACAAATCGCTCATGGAGTTCAAGGGTCCACCTCAGCCTAGGTTTATTATTAGCACTATTTGCTGACCCAGATGATGACGAAGTGGATCGGGTTGTGCTTAATTGGACTTTGACAACCGACCCTTTGGACTCCTCGATTGCTCCTGATTCTGGATGGTGGCGGCCTGGTGAGATTTCACGTAAGGGTGCTTGTTGTGGCACCTCATATATATCCTACATATTAGAACATGAACGCCATCAACAAATACAAATTTAATCAATCAAAGATTAACATGAAACTGTAGAAACTTACATTTAAGCAAGGACTCTCCTCATTATCAGTAATAGTTACTCCAAGTTGCTCCGACAAGATCTGAAACTCCATTTTTTCATTCAGTGCCAAGCTATTCTGGGCACAAGTACCACCATGAAAACTGGCATCTGAGCCATCACCTCCACTTAAATTCAGGAATTCTTTCACATCGTCATCAGATTGCCTATCTTCTCCAAAAAGTTCCACCATTTCAATACTTGTACCATCTCCACTGAAGATTGGAGATTGTTGTTGCTGCTGCATAGATTTAGGTGATGGAGAAGGATGGGGTAAAAATGGTAAACTGCTCATATGCTTGTATGTATCCGGGCTTCCAGAAGAGGAAGAATACAGACTGGTACAGAAAGTGGAAGAGCGGGAGAATATTGAGTCAGATAAATTGGGATGAGTGCGAGAAATCGAGCTTTCTGGTTCAGCTGACAAGATGGGTTTGTGGAGAGTTTGTGACCTGAAGAGTTCAGTTTTATCAGAGAAAGATTTGCTGGTTGATGATAGACTGCTGTAATCAGACAAGCTGGTCTTGTACTGTGATTTGAATACGTTGTGAAAAGCAGATGGTGCTGATGTCTGGCATGAGTAGCCTCTTCTTTCTGGAGAGCTGATATCCTTTACAGTTAGGATGCTTTGGCTGCTCATTTTTTTACTGATTTGACCTCTTTAATTGAGGTCTTAGTGCTGCAAATTTCCAAATTGAGAGTCAGAAGCTCTTTTTATAATGATTAACAAGGATAACTGAAATATGTTTTTATATGAAAATATTGGAATCTTTTATAAAAATTAAAAAAAATAGGGAAATGTGGCCACCATATTCAGTCTTATCCAGAAATCATAAAAAAAAATGTTCAATATAACACAAAAGCAGGTTACACTTCTGGATCCATACAAACCTAGAATGTAATTTAATCCCATAAATAATCCTTCAACTTTTTGAAAAAAAAAATTACTATTATAAATGCTTCAATCAAAAATCGGTCTTTCATGAAAAGTATCGAACTACTAAATATAGTCCTTTCTTTTTGCGGATTATGAATCTACCAAAAAAAATGAGATTAATGGTTGATGGTCAAAGCAATAAAAAAAACACGAGAAACCAACTAAAAAAATTTAGACTGCTGATAAGTTACAGCGCTGCCTAAACTAGCATTATCCAAATCCAAAAGGATAAACAAATACAATACAAGTTTCTGGAAACAGAGATGGATAAGATGTAAAACTAAACATTTACGTCTCAAATGTGGGCAAGTAGAACAAAGAAAGAAGAGAATTTCAAAAAATTAGAAGACCCAAATCAAGATTGGAAATACAAGGTCAATTTGACAGGGATTCAGAATTCTCACCTTTGCTGATGGGAGCTCACAAGATGAAATTTCTTCCTCTCTCCCTAACCAAAATCGTGCAGATCCAAGAAAAGAAAGCAACTAATTACTAGCCTCCTCCTCCTTCCTTTCTCTCTCTCTACTTTCTCTGTCCTCCTATCTCTCTCCTCCTAGACTAACCAAATGCAAATCATTGGCTCTCTTTTCGTTTTTCCCCGCAGAGTGCCGTACTCTGTTTTATTTTCTTTTCCTTATTTTGTTGTTGTTTTTTTAATTTTTTTCTTCTCTCTGTTTATTATTCTTACTTCTCTAATACGGTTATATTTGCTTGCGTCAGTTGCTTTGTCCACAACATGTTTTTAATTTGCTGGAATTTTTTTATGAAAACGATTGATAGTATCCAAGGTCTATTCTTAAAATCCATCTCTTTATTATTTATATTAACAATGATACTTGAATTATTATGTTTTAAATTTGTATAATTATATGTTTATACTTCATTTTTTCTGGTGTTTAAATTTGAAATATCAATTGTTTATACTTTTACACTTTATGCAATTACATTTGAACTGTCTAGAATTTAAAACCTAATTGATGCTTAATTTTGCATAATGTCTGTGTGATATTTATACCAATTCATGAGAATCCTTATGCGATAATTGCATCAATCGGTGAGTAATAATTACGTGTATGTTAAAAAAATTCAAAAAGGGAAGTAAGCAATGAAGGATGCGTAGAGAGATCTTGTCAAAAAAAAAGGAATTAAAATGAAGGTCGAACAAGTTCAGAAGAAAAGTTCGCTAGATCAAAATGCGTGGGACACAAATTTTGGAGGATGATGAACGAAAGAAAAATATTACTTCATTTTTACTCCATCCTTTGACGAGATCATGTTTAGATTACCAAAATACCCTTTAAATACTAAGGTCTTGTTTGGAAGGAGAATAAAATGGTGATAATTAGAGGATAATTTTATCTCCGCTATTCTTTCCTCTTATCTCGTTTTCAAAATGGTATAATAAGTGACATTGATGTGAGAATGAGAGTCTGGGGGATTAGCTGACTTAAAGGCTTAAAGCACAATTCTCATGTAATCATCTTGTTTTATCTAGGGTATGATCCAAGTACCCGGTATTGTACCCAAAGATAGCTACATCTATGGAATGGAAGAAAGAAAAAAACAAGTTATGGCCTAGGATTATTGAAAATTCAGATTCATACATTTACAAATTTATAGGGATATGTCTTCGTTTCTCTGGATATTAGAAGATTGAAAATGTAATTCAAATGAAAATTAGTTTTACATAGTGAATTTGTTTTTAACGGTACAAACAATATAGTGGATCGAATTTTCAATTTTATATTGAAAATAGGGTTTCCAATGATCACAATATATATATTACTTTTCATATTATTATTTTTTTGAGATTTGAACTTACATCGTAGTAAATCAAATTATTAGATTTTTTTCTTTCACATGTAACAAGGTAAGTTAAAAAAAAAAATGTACCTGGTCATTTATAGATCAGTAAATGCATGGCATGAATTCTATCACCGTTTCCGTAACTTCATCGGAAAAACATGATCATCCTTGTCTAATAGTCTAATAAAAAAAACAGCAAATATAAGACAAAGTAAAAGAACTCGATAATGTGCATGAATGGGCGTAAAATAAAGGCAAAATAATCAATTACAACTTGCAAGAAGGATAGAAAAAGTTAGTAAACATGGCATCAACAAAGTTAGGCGTAAAATAAATGAAAAATAGACCAATAATAGACAGTAAATTTAAGTGACTGTCTGAGAAAGCTGAGCTCAGAACATATCACCCCACCGCTTGTTTCTTTGAGTAATTGATGTTGATGCCCGCTCCCATTTGTCTTTTAACACTTTTTTTTTTATTTTCAGATAATTATCGATCCCCTATAATTCGGTGTTTTTTTTTCCGATGAAGAGACTGAGATAAAAAAAAAACTATTTTCATCCGGTCTTGAACCAAGTTAAAAATTCTTTTTTTTTTTTGTGTGTGTGTGAATCATCGGTCACGAATAAAAATTCGGTAGGAGCGGGTAAAGGACCGAATTTGATAGGTTTCCGTCAAATCAATATCTATAGATTCGTCTAGGGCTGCACAAAAAAGCTCGGGCTCGTGGCTCAGCTCGGGCTCAGATCGGGCTCGAGCTAATCTGGCTCGAGCTAAAATGACTCGAGCTAATTTGGCTTGAGCTAATCTGGCTCGATAGTTAAATGAGCCGAGTTTGAGTTGGGGTTGGCTCGGCTCGTGGCTCGACTCAGCTCGAATAAAAAATAGTTTTTATAATTTTTTTTTGCCGAACTTTAATCCGATAACTCTTCTCTCATCATCTCTCATCATCTCTCATCATCTCACCGTATCAGCGGCTTAAAGACGTCTCTTGCTCGCTCATAATTAGATTCGTATATCTGACTCGATAGTTTTTTGTTGGTCCATCCATTCAAATTAATGCAGCGAAGATGTCATTGAAAAAATAGTTTGTTGATATAACAATTTTGTACCAATTATCATACAAATTTTCTAGATATACTAACTTTATAGTTTATAGATGTATTAAATCTAAATATCAAATTGAGTCAACGCACATGCATTGGCTCGTGAGCCAGCTCGCGAGCTAGCTCGAATAGTAACGAGCCGAGTTTGAGCTAGGTTTTTCAGCTCGAATTGTTTCACGAGCTCGGCTCGGCTCGACTCGAATTTTCATGAGCCGAGCTTGAGTTAAGCCCAGCTCGGCTTGACTCGACTCGTTTGCAGCCCTAGATTCGTCTATTAAAAATTTTCATTAGTACGATTTAGTGATTAATTTTTTATCTCAGTCTCTTCTACTCCATCGAAAAAAAAATAAAAATAATAATTTTTTCTAAAAATAAAAATAAAATGTTTTTTAATACTAATTTTATTGTTGTGTTGCTTGTACGTAGCCTTGGAACCAATCAACATAGTAACAAATTAAGTGTTCCCGAATTGTTTGATGAAATCTAAAATTTATGATTGTATGATTTAAATTCGGGAATAATTTGAAAAATAAATAAATATATAATACAATCAATATATTAACAAATTAAGTGTTCTCGAATTGTTTGATGAAGACTAAAATTCATGATTACATGATATAAATTCGGGATAATTTGAAAAATAACATAAATATATAATATATTTATTTGGTATAATTCAGATGATAATGCTATAAACGAGTTGGTTACAGAAGATCCAGTGGCTCCTTTTTAGAATAGTTTAACAGCCCTAGATACAAGTACAACCTATAGGCAGATTCTCCTTTTCGCTAGGATCCTGTTTGGCGTTGAAGCTAACTTTACGAACGACATCCTACAGAGAGGGAAAAAAATAGATTACTTTTTTTTTTTTCATATGTTCAATTAGAAATTAATAATTTTGATTTAATAATAATAATTTTTTATATATTAAAATTCATATTTAAATTTCCTCACAGTAAATATAATTAAAACGAACCGTCCAAATTAATTTTTAAAAACTCTTCAAAAAAAACCTCTAAAAAATAGTTGCCCGATAACTTTATCCCTCTCTTATTTCAATATTAAACAAAACATGGAGGCAAACGTTATAAAGAAAATTCCAAATTACTGTTATTTGTGATTTTCAAAGTAAGAAAATTGAAGCCTTGTATCCGTTAAGTTGTATAAATATTACGAATTAAACATGTATTATTTATAAAAATTATATTATTCATGAATAATGCACGTATTAGACGATTCACATAATTGTTGGATGTCTCAATACTAATAAAACGTGAATAATTCACGAATAAAACACGAACATTTTTACTATATCAGAGTTCAGACAGTAGGTGTGTCATTCTTCCATGCTTTAATTCAAAAAAAAAATCTTCTATGGTGGAAAGATTATTAATAACTAAATTTTATCAGTAATATCAAAGAAAAATAATGGCAACGTAACATCTAGAGATGGAAAATATATTTTAAAGGAAACAAATTTGTTTGTTTTCAATAAATAGCTGTCAGAAAAAAGTAGCATATCATTTTTCCTTGGAATACGTTTTGTCAAACATTATTATGGTATCCGAGGTAAACTTTGAATTAGGTGATCACGCAAATGGAGTCACAATACACTGATTTTTTTTAATAATATTAAAAATCATATTACCAATAATAATAGTAAATTAAATTTTAATATTAAAAATGACAGTGACACTCTTACCCTCCCAAATGTGCAGATCATTATAATATAAAGGCACTTACCCTCCCAAATGTGCAGATTATAAGTCACTCACCCTCCAAAATGTCCAAAATATGCAGGTCATAACAACCATAAACAATGTTATTCCCTGATTGGATAGTCTTTAGTTCATCAATTTACTTTACACCTATCTATATTATGAATATATAATACATACTCACTCCTATGTATGTATATATCAAGTATTTTTGTGTTGTAACTATTCTGAGTGACTTTTTAGTTGTTATGATCTGCACATTTTGGAGGATAAGGAACTTTATGTTGTAATGACCTGCACATTTGGGAGGGTAAGAAACTTTGTGTCACTGTGAATGACATCTAAAAATATGTCACTCTCGGTAATGTTCTTTTTTTATTTTTTCAAAAAAAAAAATACATGTGTGCCAATGAGAATGGCACACTCCCACTGGACATGCTACGATACTATGAAAATCAGAGTTTTAAACTCTGTAACAGCCAAGTTACAAACATTAAAAAACGTCATTGCTAGTGACTTCTTCCCTAAATGTGCCAGTGAGAACAATATTTTTTCTATGCAATGAGGCACTACTATTTTTAATATTAAAATTTAGTTTTTTCATTACTATTATCGATAATATAATTTTTAATATTATTAGATAAAAAAATCGACCGTCACAGTATAACAAATAATCATAGTAGCTCGGGTGATTGTGATAGCTAATTTGAATGATTTATAGAAAATAAGAACTCTCATATTTTTCTAAAAACTTTAGGGAATCTGTATCATCGCTAAAATGGATGATTACAAAGGTGCTCTTGCACAAGGAGACGAACACCAGAAATTCCCATTTATTTTTCTAATGTAAAATTTTCATTTTACCCTATTTACCTAATTATAAGTTAAATATCTTATGTAAAAATTTGAGCAATAAGAATTCAGTCAAGTAAAAGTTATATAAACTTCGATTATGCTATGTGACATATGTTATGTTGTTTAACTCTTTTATTGTTTTAACGATGAAGAATGCTCAAATAATTGAAATGCAAGAAACTTCTTATATTTGAGAAAATCAACTTTATATCTCAAATTATATTAATTATTTATCATTTGAATTAACAAGATTCATGATTAACGAGATGTTGATAAGGAGTATGAAGCAGTGAATCTTATATTTAATTAATGATTACGCGCACGAATCTTTGAAATTAGTGGTTAGGTTCATGAACCATTCGTGGCAAATTAAAATATATACTATTGTTCATTCTTTTAATAAAATGAAGGCATGCACTAACAATCTTCAAAATAAATCCTCAAAAAAAGTATATTCTTCATAACTAATTTTTCATCTTTGACTAATTTTTTTTTATCTACATAAGTGAATCAGATAATTATATCTTATATTTTATAAGTGAATCAGATATTTATATAAATGAATTAAATATTTAGATATGAGTTTGAAGTATTTATATAAATTATCAGTAAAAATAGTGAAAAAGAGAGAAATAGTCTTGAAATATAAAGTTATGAGAGAAATTAATTACGGTAATGGAAGAGAAGAAAGAGAAATAGAAAAAAAAATTGAAAAAGCAAAAAAAATTGTGAAAGAAGAAAGTGGAAAAAACTCAGAAAATGAAAAAGGACATAGATATTTATATATGTGCGCTATATATTTATATATCTAAATCAAATATTTATATAAATGAATTAGATATTTAGATTGAAAAACGACAAACATCATATTAGTTTTAGGAAAAATACATGAGAGCAAAGAGAGAAGAAATATTTTGAAAAAAAAAGACTTAAGTATTCGAATATTTATATAAATTAATTAATATTTAAATAAAAAATAAGAAATATTGATGGGAAGAAATACGTGAGAATTTTTCGGGGATAGGAGTACAAACTTTTTGTTATAAGTTTCACTTCGCAACAAAAAGCAAACAACCGGCTTGCTTTAGTTTGCATCCAGTTAATGCTTCACGCCCTTCACGTGACCCTGAGGTCCCAAATAAGGTTTTACCATTTTACCCTCCATCTCCAAACAGTTTCACGCAAAAGCTGGAGAGTGGACTCTGGAGACACTCAGTTATTGCCTTTTTTGGAGTTCGTGATTTTATTGGTTTTTTTTTTTGAAACTCTAAGAGCATCCGCATTGGTATTGACTGTCAAAATTAAATTTTTATGCTATGTCATCAATTGACAATTTATTTTAAGAGTGACATCCCTGAATAGAACAAAATTGTCATTATGGCACTTTCATAATTATTTTTTTGTTTCTTCTCTGACATGACTTATCAAATTTAAACAATTGTCTAATTTTGCCTAGTCTCTGCATCCCTGAAATTCAAATGACAATTGTCAAATGAGATTTGACAATCAATTTGACAATGGGATGCGGATGCTCTAATAGCAAGTACGCAATTTATTTTCCTCGAAAAAAAGTACGCAATTTATTAGTTGGAGTTATGTTGATAATTTAATAATAAATATTAAAATGAGTTTAAAAACAAAAAATATATATATATTTTACTAATGGATTAATAATATTTTAGATTTCATATAATTTCATTATAATTTGATACTCTATTAAAGATCGTTAAATTAAAATATTTATAAATTCTTAATATATAAAGAGGGTTAAGCTTCCAAACTTTTCAAATATGTCACGTCATCATTTTTTCACCATTGATTTTGTTTAAGTATTTTCATCTTCTTGAATCCAAAAATTCATATAAAATAGTTTGTCTCTTCTCATTTAAATGTGACTAATGAGCTTTTAGAATTTTAGATTTTGCTATTAATAATAAGTGAGAATTAATTCTCTAATAGTGAGAATAAGTAAGGTGAAAGTGAGAGAATAACCTTTTAAATAGATCTCCTGAATCTGATCAAAAATCAATTTTTGACTCAAGCTGGTACCAATTATGAGTCATTGTAACGACTTAGAAGAAATAACTATTGAATATTACTTATGTCTTGAATCGTGAAATCGTGAGTTGCATTATTCTAAGCTGTTACAATATTATTCTCACTCATAAGATTATGTAAATAAAGTGAATTTCTAAATTTTTGGCTAACAATATGTATCATTATAACAAATCATTTATTTTTCAAATGTTCTTGCATTTTAGTTTCAATTTTATCTTAAATAATTCAATTAATTTTAAGTATAATTAAGTATAAGTTTAATGAAGTCTTGATTTAAACTTTGCACTCAATTTTTAAACTTAATCTCTTATGCATTCATCTATTTTGTATTAAAAACCCTACACAATGCTCAAACAAATCAAATTATTAAATTTAACTATTATTTTATAAATTGACAAACTAAAAAAGTATTCATCTAACTCTCAAATAAATGACATACCTAAATCATATTTTATTTGATAGGCAGAGAAAGTGAGGAAAAAATAAAAATTGATTCATTGCACGAAGCCACAAACAACATCACTTTCAAACTTCAATTGCCTTTTGCCTTTTGTCTTTTGTATTGTTGAAAAATGTATGGAACCTTTTTCTCCCATTTCCGATTCCCCCCTCCTAAGGAGTCGCTATCCGTGTCCATCAGTCCATGTAACCATGGGGACCACCAAAATGAAACATGAGGCTGCGAGGGTATGTCCAAATTAGGAATGAAGCGCCACAATTTATATCCTTTTGTAAGGAGTCGGATAGATCCGCATCTTTTTGAACTCAAAAATTGATTTGAAAGATTTTTTAATTTTACTTCGGAATTTATACTTTTAATAGACTTTAAAATTAAAATTCACATTTTTTTGAGTTTGAAAGACTGCGGATCTATTCCGAGGCCTCTTATAAAAAGCTAGAAGAGTAATGTCATATGTCTTGGAGCTAAAGGGTCCAATTCTACACTAAACTCTAGTACTTGTATCATTGTAATGAGGTACTTATCACCAACTAGACAATCTTTTTCTGTAGTTAAATACTTAAATTACCGTTTTGCTCTTTTCTTTCCCTGTCCGTCTGACACTCGACTCTATAAAAAAAATGGCATTGTTCAAAAATTAGATTATGGAAGTATCGTCTGATGTCATATATTCTGAGATACTATCAATTCCATTCTTAGCTTTTTTATTTAGATAAAGATCAAGTTATTCAAATATAATCATATCATATCGAAATTATAACCTCCCGTAAGAGGGTGGTTTCTTTATTTTTAAATTTGAGAGATCTTATTTTAATACCTAATTATTATTTAAAAATCCTCAACATCATGTTTCGGTAGTTCATTGTGAAAAAAAGTAATCAATGATGATGTAAATAAGGCTTGTAAGTACTTTTATTCTCTCTCTCTTTTTAAACACAGAAATAATGATGACTGGTAAGATGGTAGAAATCAAGCTTTTAAACACCATTTTACTTTAAAAACGCCTAAAAGTTGAATGAAAAATTAAATTGATTGAACTGATTAAATTCAAGTTACATGGCATCTTACATTTAAATAATATTTAGTGTTATAAGATCGGTAGGAATTGCTTGAGAACCATATGAAGTGAAATTCCTATGACAAAAAAATGTAAACCAAGGGTTTGTTTGGCAATGCATGGAATAGCAAAAATTAAGAATAGAATTATTATTTCGACAAATTAATTTATCAAGCGAATTTTTGACTAAGTAGAAGAGGGCGGAATAGTGCTAATCCGGTATACCAAGTTATAAAATGGTATACCGGATTAGCTTTCGTCGGAATAGCGATTATTGTTTGATTATGTTATTTTATATTATTATATTATGATTATTATTATATTATTATATTATATTATATTATAATTTATTATTATATTAATATTTTGATTATTATTTATTATTATTATATTATTTAATAATAATAATATTATATTATTATTATTATTAAATTATGATTATGATTATTATTATTATATTATCATCATTATTAGTATTATTATATTATTATAATGATTATTATTATTATATTATCATCATTATTAGTATTATTATATTATTATAATGATTGTTATTATTATATATTTTCATCACTCTTAGTATTATAATATTACTTATTTTATTATTATTTATTATTGTTATATTATAATAAATATGATTATATTATTATATTATGAATATTAATATCATTATTTTATTATTTTATTATTATATTATTATGATTATGATTATTTATTATTATTATATTATTATGATTATAATTATAATTTTATTATTATTATTATATTATATTATGATTATGGTTATATTATTATGATTATGACTATGAATATTATTACTTATTATTATTATATTATATTATATTATATTATATTATATTATTATGATTATAATTATGATTATATTATCACTATATTATTATCATTATAATTATTTATTATTATGATTATGATTATAATTTTTATTATTATTTTAATACATTATGATTATAGTTATATTATTATATTATTATGATTACGACTATGATTATTACTATCATGATTATGATTATGATTATAATTATAATTTTTATTATTATATTACTATATTATGATTATGTTTATATTTTTATTATATTATTATGATTACAACTATGAATATTATTATTTATTATGATTATGATTATGATTATTTTATTATGATAATTATTATATTATTACTATTATTCTTATTCTTATTATTATTGTACTATTATTTTTATTATCATCATCATTATTAGTGTCATAATTATTCATATTTTAACTATTCTGATTAACAACTATCAAATGATATTTTTGCTCTTCCGAATAGTAAAAAATATCACTATTTTAAAAAAATATTATTTTATCACTCTTTCAAAATTACCACTATTTTAAAGTTATTTCTTAATTTGTCAAACAAACCCAAGAGAATATATTTTTTTTATTCAAAGGTATCTACCAAACATCATATGGAATATCCTCGGTGGGCGCACTGCTGAGCATTGATTAGTCCGAGTGGAATATTTTTGCATCGTTAAAACAAATAAAAAAGAAAGTGACAGCTTTGTCTCAACATATTAATATTTGGCACTAGCACAAATGGATGCCTGACTCTTGATTTTGGCATTGGATTCATTGTATTAACCCCCAACATTATTTGACGACATCAAAATCATCAGAAATGCCTAATTAGGGACATCTAACACATTTTCTTTTTTCTCCTCTTTTACTCCTTTAATGCTAGCATCATATTCTTCTCTTTTTTTTTGTAATCAAAACAATGTCAATCAGTTTTTATTATTCATATCAGCTTCATCACTTAAGAGTCCGTGCTGCCATAATAATAATGACAGAATCCTACCATGAGGAGAGAATAATGACTCAATTTGATTTAAACAGCTCAAATTTTATTTAATAAAGGGGATTTTTATTTTTTATTTTGTGGACCACATCTGCTATAGATTCATTGGTAGAGCTTTATCATCACTAGTATAAAAGCAGATGTGAATTCATGCACTTAATATGGTCTCTCTTTCTTTTATGAACATTTCACTTAGGGATAATAAATAAGATCCTGTCTTCCTCTCAAGTGAAATTTGATTACAAAAAAGCATCAACTTCAGTGCCTTTCTGATACGATACTGTTTTGGGATATCATTTAAGCATGACAATTGACAAGCGGCTAAAACTCATTCATACCAAATGCTCATATATTCTGATGATATATGTTTTATAATTTGAAACAGCATCATTTTGGAACTTAGTCGCAACAAACAAAAATAATAATACTCAAATACTCAGAGAATTTGTAAGTAATCGTGGAGTATATATTGATTCAAGCCGTACTTACTCTTGTTCTTTAGAACTGATGAAAAAATAAAGAAGTTTACTTGGGCTGAAGTTCTCAATTTGTAAATACCAACTTTTCCTTTGTTTCCGAGGTTCATGGAGCTTAGAGATTAACAAGACAATTTAGATTAACTAGAAGTGAAGAATTTCGGAAGAAAATAAAAGCAATTATATAATTTTGTCCTCTACAACCACAAGTTAATTGAGAAGTCAAGAACCAGCTTTTGTTCTAGTGACAAAAAATAACATGCTTTGTGTGAAAAGTCGTGAGTTCAAAATTCGGATAAAGAGTTTTTATGAATAATTATGAAATTTAATATTTTGACTCTCATCTTTCCAATCAAAAAAAGTTAATTGAGAAGCCCATGAAGAGCGGTGTTAGAGAGATGGTCTCCCGAAAAAATAAATACACTGAGTGGGGAGTTGGAAGGGAAGGGACAACCACTCAAAAGTCATAGGATTTTTATTCTCTGCTGCACGGCATAATGCACTGTAACACATGATTCATTATTTTTTTTTATAATTTAAGTCGACATAAATCTCAAAGTGATCCAACATATCATGTATTGGATGATGCTGCACAATAGAGGATCATAATTCTAAGTCTGCATTAAAGTCTAAGCAAGAAAAAGACATCACATCTCAGCCCTTCGTTTACACAAGACGTTCGGAATTGAAGAAAAATAGTAACCCGCTTTTCTATTCAGATAACAGCATATATGAATCCCCTAATTCCATTACTGAATTTGGCATGATAACAATATAGAATGCTTCTTTATTAATTAGAAGCAATTAAATAAAAGTTTTTATTCTCTATTATTTTTTTACACCAATGTTCTCAATTTTAATGAAATTAATTCTTCTTTCGGTCATTGTCTTCAAAAAGCTTGGCGCAGGAAGTCATAATGGTACACACGCTAAAATAGATGTTTTATACCCACATTGTTTACAGCAAAACTAATATTCTGTGTTTTTTAGAAAGAAATCTCATGTTTTCGAAGAAAAATGAAACCCTACATTTCAATTTCAATAAAATTAGATCGGGACTATTTGTAAAAAAAACTTCTTACTGGCCGCTGAAAAGGAAAAACAAGATATTTAATTATCAGAATCCAAGTTCATCTCAAGAGCATCAGAGCTGATTAATCATTAACAAAACATAAGATCCCCAGATATGTATAAAAAAAAAGTAAATAGAGAGAGTTTGGCCAATTATAGGGAGTGCTGCTGCTTGTTATATGTATATGATGATCGAATTCATATCATATGCTGCGTTGCACCATGCAGCACGGCAAAATATAAAAACTGAAATAAATTTTCAGTTCCATTTAAGTGAGGAACTGTGATTTTGTTCAGTTCGCATATTTTGTAGACTACGCTGCAGAGCAGCAGAGGATCAGGATGCGTGGCAAGTGGCAAGCCTTGGTAGGGCCTAGTGGAACAATCAAAGTGCTATCATTGTTCTTTTTTGAATTATTGAAGACAATTATACTGAGGTAAATATAGTGGAACCATAAATTTTATGGTAAATCGGAAGGAGCATTTACATTTTTTGAATAAAGTACGCCAATTGTAATTCACGACAACTAATATAATATACACTGATGGTGTAAATTAGATTTTGAAGAGATCTCCGGATAACCTTAGCATGTATATACATGAGTGTTAATATGAATATCTCTTTACAAAGACTCACAATGGCATTGTAATGAGGTACACTCTCATTCCGATGAGAAATAAAAATCTGATATTAAATCCAGCGTGGGACTAGTCGGTGCTCAGTAGTCACTAAAATGGAATGGGGGAAAGAAGACCGTTCGCGGTGCGCCGCGTCCTATGATTCCATCCCCAGACCTCAGCTTGATCAACCGGACCTTGAGAGGTCAGCATAGCAGAGGCACTGTGCATTTGATGAACAAATAAGTACCTATGGACTTTAATGGGTCCACCTGGAAGAGTAGCCGGGCTTTCTTCTTCTAGGCCTCATTGATGGCAAATCGCTTCTTATTCTTGTTTTTTTTCTTCCACTTTTTATTATGCGAGTAAATAATCATACTCAGAAGCAGGAAAGACAAACGAATAGTAGGATAAAGAGAATGCATCAGATGAAAGGTGCAGTACGTCCAGGAGCGGATGCAAGATTTTGATCGGGGGAGTAATTAATCGGATTCAATAATTTATCGGATTTAAATTTATTAATTAATTATATATCAAATAAAATTATTGAAATAATATCTTTTATATATTAAAAATAATAAAAAATCAAAATCAAAATAATAGATAATGATAGCGAAGAAATTTTTTTTCCTTTAGGAGACTATATTTTAAAACTTTTGCATAATTCTTTCATTATCCACGATATTAAACAATTTTTCTCAATGAAAAATAATCAGATAATTCAAGGGGGTTAAAAATTTGATCCATGGGAGATCAGATTAACAAAATCCTAGCCTAAAATATTATTTTTTAAAATCCAAGAGAGTCAGTTGACCCCTCCTAAGAACCTTTACATCCGCCGCTGAGCACGTCTTTAACAATTCATCAGTAATACATCAAAATTTTAATATTTCAAATTATGTACCATCAATTTAATTTGGTTTTGTAGAAACATTTAAAAAACTATTTTGATTTATAAAAGAAATTCCACAATAATAACTTTCTTCATAATCTCCCCTCCATATATACCTATCGGCCTATCCGGTTCTCTTACTGACTACTTGAACTCAGCAGCATCCTTCAGTCTTTCCTACCTCATTTTCAATCGATCCCTTAAATTTTTCCAATCATCCAGGAACTTTTGTATAAATCAAAACAAATTTGTAAATGTTCGTACTTTTTGAAACCTTCCTTAAACGGCTTAAATGATTCAGATATCGAAATTCAAAGTAGGAATCCAACAAATTTGTTCTAAGCTTGAGGGGTTTTATTTGTAAAATCTACATACAATTAAACATATTGCCCAGTGCAATTTTAAATAATTTTACAAAAAAATCTCCATCCACAGTAGGACTGCAAGAAAAATTCATAATTCATAATTCGCTCGGTTTTCGATTCGATTTTAGTTTAAGTTCGGTTTGTTCGATAAGATTTTTTTGTCAGTTTGATTCGAATTCAGTTCGATAATATTTTTAATGAACTAGTTCAAATTCGATTTGTAATATTTTTAATGAACTAGTTCGAATTCGATTTTAACTACTTCGTCAATAATATATGTAATAATATAATTATTTTATTATAAAATTAGTAAGATATATGTATTAGTTATTTTTCAATGATATAAAATTAATAAAATGTTAATTATTTTAGCTCTGATTATTTATGATAATATAAAAATAAATATAAAAAATAAAATAATTGAATTCGTCTAGAGTTCGATTTCGGTTAGACTTTGATTTAGTTCGAATTAATTTCAAATTAAACTCAAACACTAGCTAGTTTGATCGAATTCGGTTCGTTTGCTACCCTAATTCGCAGTACGAATTTGCTAGATTCGTATTAAAAGTTTTGATATTACAAAACACTTATGATCCATTTCAGCAAACATTTATAGAGATAATACGATTTATACAAAAATTCCTCAAATCAGCACCTTATGTCTGTCGGAACAACTTTCATGTTCCTATTTGGGTTTCTTTTTGTATTCCAAAGGCCCTAATGTGAAGGCCAGAATGACGAACCCCAACATGAGATTCATGATTCATGAATCATGACTCGCTTTCCTCCCCTGGCCCTGCTGCATATCAAAATGCATAAAATTGGCCCAAACTAGGCATCCTAAACAGACCAGGCACGAGGCAAAGTGTTGCCTCGTGGCAAAATCCGACCTGAGAAAATCGTTCGATTTGTCAGGATTCTAATCCATCCCGACTTGATCCAACTTAATCCGTCCAAAACTAAACCCATCCCACAGATTGCCATCCTTGCCTCTCTTTATAATTCTTCAATAGAGAATGTTGATGAAGAACAGCATTCTGGTCTTCTTCTTGTTTTCTTGGGCAGATCATCTACTTACATTCTACCATTCTTTGCTGCCAAAGCTGCTTTTAAAATTCTCCTGCTCCTATGCTTTTGTAACCTTGTTTATGTGCGACTGCACCGTGCTCCTAAATCCCATTTCCCACCTCATCGAGTGATTTTACGGATCAAATTCCAGCTCATCGAATAATTTTAAATCAAGCCTTGATTTCCAAACTAGTTACGCACTTGCTTGACATTACTAACAACAGCCAACATGACAAGTACCGTTCGGTATAAACAAAATGTAATGCCCTAAGTTCTTTGTTACCATTTAATTTGTAAATTTCCTTAACACCTACAAATTTTCTATGCTCGTGTCACCGAAAGTCCCAATAATTATCAGATATTCCATTTTGCTTCAGATGCTATTTAAATCTAGGAAAAATGTAAAACATCTCCAACTTTCCACCACAGCATGTGAAAAAATATGAATGACCTCCTAAAAAACTACTGGGGCCACGTATAATAATAGTGCGAAAATAAAAGATCAATGTTGGAGCACTGCATCTATAAATCTATTCAAAACCCAACTAAAGAAAAAAGTTGGCCTTTTACTGATATGTCCGACGTTAGAAATCACGTCTGTAAAATACTGAAACATTCGAAATTTAATATTAAATTAGTCTTACACCTCAATGTCTTCTCTAATTAAAATGAGACATTGCAAGTTGTGTGTAGCACAAATTAAACTAAAAATCTTGCAACTACAGTGGCTGACACAATACAAACAATTTGGAGGTTGGTAATTGACCCTATCTATCCTTGAGCTCCTCTTCGAAGGTATTCAACTTCTGACGGATAGGAGAGAGGAAGGTCCTCAAATCCTTGCAAATCCTCATTTTGTCTTCTGTTTCTAGACTTTTCTCATCACTAAACTTTATTTCAATCTGCAACATTTAAGAACAATTCCTGATACATTTGTCCCAAACAGGAAGAAAGAAGAAGGGGCAGAAAAAGAACCATTTTTAATACCTGCAAATCATCAAGTTCTCCGAAAGAAAACTCAGGAATATCCAAGTGGCCCTTAACCTTCTTATCCTCATCTTTAATTTTCCACTCCCCTTTGAATTTCAAACTCAATTCATACGAATAATTCACCTTTCTCTTGTTTCGTACAGTAACCAGGAACGCCTAACAAATAAACACAAATTAAAAAAAATCATTCACTGCAGAGTCTCTGGATTAAACAAAGAACTTTCAAGCACATACCAATAACAAAAACAATTTATTTTAATACAGAAAAAAAAATGCATACTCACCTCACCAGAACATTTAGAAACTCCATCAATACTCGCATTACCACTTGAGAATTCCAGTCCTTCTAATGATCCTAATAACTCCTGAATAATGTTATTACAACATGTATCATCAATTGAATACAACTTGTCAATACTCCCTACAACTATTTTGAACTAGAACAATCAGTTACTATGTAAAACAGACAAATTTCATTAAAAAACCATCACAATACCACTATATAATATCTAATGTAAACACATATGCTTTGTGAGAACTTCATCAACCATTTACATCATAAACATTAGTTAAGTGCAATAATGTTCACAGTTCAACATCTCATATGACCTTTTTCCTCTGTCATGTTTCTTTATCGTGCCTTTTTTCAAGCAAAGGGAAGAAAATAAAGTAATTTAAGAATGAGCGAATTTAAAAAAAAACACCATGGCATAGACATTGCACAAATTCTATTGAATCCGGAAACACTAACCCAAACCATGTATCATAGACAATAAATTGAATCACTCACCCAAGTGAGCTGAATCATGTGAGATTTGAATCATGAATTGTAAGACTCTGACTTCATTCCTCCTGAATACATACCTTAACTCGAGGAGAAGTGAAATTAGCTATATATTTGGATGTCATCAGTAATCAATGTACCTTTAACCTATTACTTGCCCATGAACTCAGGTTCTTCTCCTCCCACGTTCCAGCCTGGAAAAATAACAATTTCATATGAGCAGAAGTTAAACCAGCAAGCTCAATGATACAATACATACCAACTGCATATTAACGAAGGTAAAAACAAAGGCTTACACAAATTCAGCAAGCATTACCGAATCAAAGCTAACGTTGCAAACAAATTTATGTTATAATGACAGTAACAAATTGCCAATAGTAGATCATAGGATTGAGCATTTGCACCGTTGATACAAGCATCGTCAATTTAATACGTATGTAGTTTTATTGATTCAGTTAGCTATAAAAGTGTCTACTCAATGGTCTCATTACAAAGAAAACAAGATAGCTCATAAACAAAATTTGTTTATTTGTTTGTCAATAAAGTGCATATGTAATGGATTAACCAAATACTAAAGAAGGAGACAAGGAGAAAGCACCTGATTCCAGACGGATCCCAGAGATGAGGAATCCGATTGCAACTTTGGAATGTCATCAGGAGAGAGCTTGCGCGGCGCTGGAGGCGGCGCAGCGTCCTTATTGGCCTCGCGAACCCAATACCTATACGACGACTTCTTAGTTTCCTCGGCCGCCACCGCCGCCGTCGCTGCTGTCGTCATCTCCTCCATTTCAATCCTCTTCCGATTCCTCCTCCTGTTCGATAGGGACAGGAACGCAAGAGAGAAAACGGCGATCAAACAAAGAATCGCCAACGACCAGATTAGATCCAGCGCAGGCGCAGCGCAAAACAAGAGCGAAAACCGAATGGGCAAATGTGCCTCCCTCCCTCAGCAGACACGGCACGCTCTAGCCTCTAATGTTCTAGGCTTCCAGCTCTATTTTGTTGACCGAGTCTGCTCCCATGTGTTTGGGCTTTTGAGGTAGGCTGGTAGGTCAATTCGGGAGACTTCCGGATGCTTCCAAAGTTCTAATAGCTTCTGGAGCGCTGGAATTAACTAGACGAGAAAAATTACAGACGCATGAAACCGCCATGGAAGACATTCGGTGCAAGTGCAAGTCAGTCCTGCATTATAGTTTTTAATCAACGTTAAAATTAAGATTTATAATGACTAAAATATGAAAATGCATATACAATAGAAAGAATTCCCGTTAAAGAGAAGACTAATTTCTTGAAACAATAAATTTTGTAATTATAAGAGAATTATATTTAATAAATATCTTGAATACAAATAAATACTAAGCTACCTGCAGTAAAAAATAATCCTATAATTGAAGCGACAATTTCAAGGAATAAACATCAGTTGTATGATTTGAAGAGCTTGTCTATAGTTTTTAAATCAAACACGTGCCCCTTCTACGAGAACTTGTTAAATCTTGGAAACATGACATCTTTGTGTATTTGGAATTCAACTACATAAAACATTAATTGCAAAACAACTAGTTTGTAATAAAGTCGAAAAATGGGAAAAAACAGAAAAAAAAATAGCATAATGTGATTTCATGGTATCCGCAATTCCGGAGCTGCATGAAGCACGACAGATGTTTAGAAATCATTGTAATGTAATGAGGCATGCAGCTGCATTACTGATTTTCGCACCACTGGCCGGATAATCGGATTTATAACATGATTAACTTGACATGTTATGTACATAAATATTATTTGTAAGGAGTCTTGGTGCAGACAACTTTTTTCCTATGATATCAAGTTACCGTTATGAGTTGGTTGGCCTGTAATAGCCACCTAGGGAGAGACTAGAAAGAAGGGAGGTTTGAACGCAAGAAAATATTTAGAGGCAAGCCTAAAACAGGGACGGTGATAGGGGCTGAGGGATCCGCTTCTTCCAAATTCCACAAAAAATATATATCAAAGTTAAAATTTATTATGTATTTTTTCATAAAGTATATTGATTCTTTTAATTTATTAATTTTAATACATTAATAACATAAAAATATATCTCCATCCCTCTATGTTAAATTCTGATTCCACCCCGATTACAAAGACTGCTCTAAATTCAATTATATAATGGAACCCTACCGAGTTTAATTTTGAAGCAAAGTATATGGTTCCCAGACACCTTTGTCCAGTTCCGAATGCAAAAAGTTAGCATGAACTGTAAACATAAATTTGAGATTTTAGATGCTCTCACAATGAAAATAGAGGAGATAGAGCTTCTTTATTGGATAACTTGCAAACTTGAAATAGAGGTGAAAAAACGAAGAAAATAAACCCCAATAATTGTCCCTGTACAAAAGGGACTTTCCAGAAACAAGAAGGTTAAAAATCGAACCTCATAAAACCCAAAATTTTGTTTAATTTCAGTACAAGATCAAAACAGTAGACTCTTCTCTAGCAGTGCCACCAATCTCCAATTTGAGAATTTCTTATATGATAATCGTGAAAAGGCAGCAATCACTTACGCTAAAATAAATGAAAAAAGTATAGGGTACCTTTGGAAAATCAAGGAATAGCTTTGGAAGAGTGGTAATTTTGGAAGAGTGATAGAATAGTATTTTTTTGGAAGAGTGATATTCTTGACTATTCGGAAGAGCAAAAATATCGTTTGACAGTTGTTACTCAGAATAATTAAAATATGAATAATTATGATACTAATAATGATGATGATAATAATAATAGTAAAATAATAATCATAATAGTAAGATAATAATAATAATAAAGTAATAAAAAATAATCATAATAAATAATAATATTATAATAATAATATAATAAAAATATAAACATAATCATAATATAGTAATATAATAATAAAAAATTATAATTATAATCATAATTATAATAATATAATAATAATAAATAATCATAATTTTAATTATATAATCATAATCATAATCATGATAATAATAATTATAGTCATAATCATAATAATATAACCATAATCATAATCATTATAATATAATAATAAAAATATAATCATAATCAAAAAAATAATTATAAATAATTATAATTATAATAATATAATAATAAATTAATCAGAAATATAATCAACATATAATAATATAATACAACAAAATAAAATAATAATAAAGTAATAAAAAATAATCATAATAAATAATAATATTATAATAGTAATATAAAAAAAATATAAACATAATCATAATATAGTAATATAATAATAAAAAATTATAATTACAATCATAATTATAATAATATAATAATAATAAGTAATCATAATTTTAATAATATAATCATAATATAATAATCATAATCATAATCATGATAATAATTATTATAGTCATAATCATAATAATATAACCATAATCATAATCAAAATAATATAATAATATAATATAACATAATAAAATAATAATCATAATCATAATCATGATAATAATAATTATAGTCATAATCATAATAATATAACCATAATCATAATCATAATAATATAATAATAAAAATATAATCATAATCATAAAAATAATTATAAATAATTATAATTATAATAATATAATAATAAATTAATCATCACTATAATCAACATATAATAATATAATACAACATAAGAAAATAATAATAAGTATTAATAATCATAATCATAATCATCAGAATATAATAATATAATAATAAATAATCTTGATCATAATAATATAATAATAAAATAATTATATTTATATTCATAATATAATAATATAATATTAAAATTATATTTACAATAATAATAAATAATATAATAATACTAATGGTAACGATAATATAATAACAATAATGATAATATTAATTTAATAATAATAATAAATAATAATCATAATATTAATATAATAATAAATTATAATCATAAATATAATATAATAATATAATAATACTAAATCTTAATTATAATCATAATATAATAATATAATATAATATAATCAAACAATAATCGCTATTCCGACGAGAGCTAATCCGGTATTCCACCTATAAGTTGGTATACCGGATTAACACTATTCCGCACTCTTCTACTTAGTCTAAAATTCGTTTGGTAAATTAATTCGTCAGAATAGCTATTCTATTCCAACTTTTTGCTATTCCATTGAGTGCCAAACACTCCCAGTAAGATCGGCCATTACTGTTATGGATGGGAGATGGAGAAGGCGATGTTACACACCACTCATACCACACCTAGATACAACACAGAAAAGTTATGTTTAGTATCAAGTAAATTTATTTTAAAGGAAAAAAACTGCATTATTGGATGGATCATCAAACTAACCTATACCCCTGCAAAATGATAAATGCCATATAAATCTATAAAGCTTGAACAATATCAAACTTTAAAAAGTTTTACTAGATCCACCAGCTTTTTTCGTCCGATACATAAACTAAGCGAGCAGAGGTCTGAACATATTTTCAAGTAAATAAATTTGACTCTAAGGATTCCATTCTACTGTTTTCAACTTGCATCTTGTGCAGGTGCACAGATAATATTCATTTTCTGAAGATAATTTGTGAAACAATGATAAAATTTAATGCAAGAAGAAAGAAAATAAACAGGAGAACCTTTGTGGGACCACAGCACCGCCAGAAGTGAGCTTCAATAAGAGATTGTACTGGCACATGAATAGGCTTCCTCATCGGGAAATATATTGGAAACCTATGAAATGGCAAAGTTATATATCAGACCAGAGTTTGATTTTGAAAATTGTGGATATCCACCAGTTCCATTATGAACCTAAAGTACTTTGGTACCAAACCCTGTACCAGTAAGGGACAGACCAGAGTTTGAATTGTGCCAAGCTTCCATTACAAATATCCTCCGCTGATAGTTTTGCACATAGATGTTGAATCATAATTTGTATCGTGAATCGTTGTATTTTGTATCGTATCACATATTTTATAGTTAAGATACATTAAATTTGTTTTAAAATGAGTTAAAACAACTAATAGAACATGTAGGCGCATTACCGAACATATTTGCTTCAAAAAAGACAAAAAACATAACATTTTAGGCTACCCGAGATTCACTTTTATTAAATCTCTGCTATTAAAATTCATGAGGATGAATATTGGATAAAGGTTAAATGAATAAAATGGTCAATTACGATGCATCAAAGTATTCGATGAAAAAAATAGAAAAGAAACATCAAAATATTTTTCCGTTGCCGGGACTCGAACCCGGGTCTCTCGGGTGAGAGCCGAGTATCCTAACCAGCTAGACTACAACGGAGTTGCAATTTAGAGGAAGATAAAAATTACAAGATATATTTTAACGCAACTTGATCTCGCCGGCTTGCCCCCCTGTTCTTTGCACTCTTAAAACCCTAATTCTTTGCTTAACCCTCTCTCTCACTCTCCAGTCTCCTCCATCCCCGAGCGCTGGACTTCAGGTAAGCCCTCTATCTTTTTACCGTTGCTTTATCCTAGTTTTTTCTTCTCAATCCCTGAAATGCTTTCTGACAATATTCTTTTCAATTCTTTACTTTCATATCGTCCTTGGATGTTTCTTGAGTACTGTTGAAATCGATGAGCTGATAATCGAGAAATTCTCACTAAATATGATTCGTTCATGATAGTTAACTATATCACATTATTTATTGAAAAAATGTCGGTACCTGATAATCGTTCATTGTATGGTCTGTATCACCTACAATTTTCTTTTTCTCTTTTTCGTTTTTTATTAATTAACTTGTTTTCCTGTAAATTTCTAAGATTGTCAGTTAACCTATTGCACTCTCTCTTTTACTACCATCCTGGCTAAGAATTGTACTGCTTTAAATAAACGTGCACCTTTTCCTCTATCAATTTTTGTCTTCATAATTTTAGATTATGGTTGGTCTCAATTTTATTTCTTACAACAGCTTATAGTTTTACATAAGAAATGGAAGAACCTGAAGTTGCAGGCAAGCGCAAGTTGTCAGAACTGGATTCTGCCAGAACTAGTAAGCTTCAAAATCCTGAAAGTGTACCACCCAAAAGAAGAACCCTTGCTCGAACTTGCATTCATGAAGTAGCTGTACCAAATGGGTATACCTCAACAAATGATGAAACCATCCATGGCACCCTCTCTAACCCAGTATATACGGGCACAATGGCCAAGAACTATCCATTTGAACTTGACCCGTTTCAAAGGGTATCAGTGGCTTGCCTTGAAAGAAAAGAGTCAGTACTGGTGTCAGCACACACCTCAGCTGGTAAAACGGCCGTGGCAGAGTATGCCATCGCCATGTCATTCAGAGATAAACAACGGGTTGTGTACACATCACCTCTAAAGGCTCTCAGTAATCAGAAGTACCGTGAACTAAGCCAGGAGTTCTCTGATGTTGGGCTGATGACTGGTGATGTGACGCTTCAGCCAAATGCGAGTTGTCTCGTCATGACTACGGAGATCCTCCGTGGGATGCTCTACAGAGGATCTGAGGTGATAAAAGAGGTTGCTTGGGTTATATTTGATGAGATACACTATATGAAGGATAGAGAAAGAGGTGTAGTTTGGGAAGAGAGTATAATTTTCTTACCACCTGCTATAAAAATGGTTTTTTTATCTGCAACCATGTCAAATGCAACTGAATTTGCTGAGTGGATTTGTTTTTTGCACAAACAACCTTGTCATGTTGTATATACTGATTTCAGACCAACACCTCTGCAACACTATGTTTTTCCGATGGGAGGATCAGGATTGTACCTGGTAGTGGATGAGAATGAGCAATTTAAAGAGGAAAATTTCCTAAAATTGCAAGATACGTTCAACAAGCAGAAAACACAATTGAGTGGGAAGAAGACTAGCGGGTATAAGGGTAATGCCCGTATTTCAAAAGGTGGTTCAGCTTCTAATGATTCAGACATATACCGAATTGTTAAGGTATTTTTTTGTTGTTGTATTTTTTTCATGTCTATATTTGCTTTATGTATGAGGTGCCAGTTATTAACACTAATGCTGTTTGTGGAACAAATGAACAAACAAAATAGATGATAATGGAGAGGCAATTCCAACCAGTGATAATATTCAGCTTCAGTCGGAGAGACTGTGAACACCATGCCTTATCCATGGCCAAGCTTGATTTTAATACCCAAGAGGAGAAAGATGCCATAAACCAGGTCTTTGAAAGTGCCATCATGTGCCTTAGTGAAGAAGATAGGAATTTGCCTGCTATAGAACAAATGTTGCCTATCCTCCAGAGAGGCATTGCTGTGCATCACTCCGGTCTATTACCTATAATTAAGGAACTGGTGGAGCTTCTCTTTCAGGAAGGACTTGTCAAAGCCCTTTTTGCCACTGAAACTGTATGCATTACTTACTTTTTCCTTCTGTGCTACATAGGAGCTCGTTATTGAAGAATGATAAACAATTTTGTTGCTGCAGTTTGCAATGGGGTTGAACATGCCAGCAAAAACAGTAGTATTCACATCTGTAAAGAAATGGGATGGCGATACCAATCGTTACATTGGATCTGGGGAGTATATCCAAGTAAGTCCTGATTAGAGCACTGGTTATTGTTAGTAGATATAATCTATACTTAAATCAGTGCTAATGTTTGTTGCATCAGTGTCTCTGTTTCCAATTTGGAATTAATTGTATTATGATTGTGTCAATCCTAATGAAAATAAGTAATTGCATGCATAGATGAGCGGAAGAGCTGGTCGACGTGGCAAGGACGAGCGTGGAATATGCGTTATTATGATTGACGAAGGGGTAGATTAATTTTCTATATTCTTTTTTTTTTATAATATGCAGGCATATCTTGGCTTTCATGATTGGGGCAATGCCTCTCATCCACTCCCCCCCCCCCACCCACACACACAAAAAGGAAGACAATCCGTTTATGTGGAATTGTCGTGTTAGATAATTTAGCAGTGTTAAAACTGATGGTAAACTTGTATAAGATTTGCTGGGGTGCGATGGGAGATTTGAATTGTAGCATGGAATTCATTGGATTATCTCAGGCAGATTAACATGTCATGGGTGGACAGTATCCTGTCAGGACTGATATTGCCTCAAATCTGATTTGGACCATCTAATTCTGCTTGGGATAGTCCATTGAAAACCATATGAAGGGGGTTGGGGGAGTGGTTATCACAAATATAATGCTTTGGGAGTGCGATAACATTACTCTCTTATAATTTTACTAATCTGAGGTATTATTTTCTGGCAAATGTTAACTAAATGAAGTTCCAAATGTATGCAGATGGAAATGAATGTATTGAAGGAGATGGTATTGGGTAGACCAGCGCCACTAGTTAGTACGTTTAGATTAAGTTATTACACCATTTTGAACCTGATGAGCCGTGCTGAGGGTCAGTTTACTGCTGAACATGTCATCCGCCATTCATTCCACCAGTTTCAGTACGAGAAGGTTGCTTTGCCATATTTTCTTTTACTCTGTTTTCTTTTTTCTCTCTTCCTTTTTTAATCTAACCAGAAATGTGAATGCTGTGATCAATTGTTTATATCGCTGATCTAGGCTCTACCAGAGATGGTGGAAAAGATTTCCAGGTTGGAAAAGGAAGCTAGCCTGATTGATGATTCGTATGCTGAGGTACATTCTGCTGTTTATATATTAACTCCCAAGTTTTATCTTGAACTAAAAAAATGAGTTAGCTTACAAATCTGAAATATGCATAATGTTGGTGCTGCTAAGTGCTAACTATGAAAGCTTTCATTTAGTTCTTGCATGAATTCCTTATTCCTCTTTAAGAACACATTTATTCGTACCACTGGGTTAGAACCTTTCACTAATTAAGGAGGAGAGAACCATCATAAGCATTTTTAAGCAAAAGGCCTGGTTTTGATGGTTCCAAATTTAGACCTTCTCCAAACCAACTTATTCAGTGGTAAACTTTTGTTTTGAATTTGTTAATTTGTACAGACAGGACTTATGGAGTATCACAAGCTGCAGCTTGATGTTGCTGAACTAGAAAAGAAGATAATGTCTGAAATAATTCGGCCTGAAAGAGTCCTTTTGTTTTTGGTTCCTGGAAGACTGGTGTGTTCTTTTATATATTTTATATTTCTTCTCAATACTTTGCTAATAGCATGGTGAACCTTTTTTAGTTGAAATAAGTACACTCATGCTAATCACAATGATAACAGGTAAAGGTGCGAGATGGGACAACAGAATGGGGGTGGGGGGTAGTGGTGAATGTGGTGAAGAAATCATCGTCATCATCAACTGTGGGAACTGGAGGGGTTTCCAGCAATTACATTGTAGATACTTTGCTTCACTGTTCTTCTAGTTTGTCAGGAGAGAACGGTTCTGGTTCTAAGCCATGTCCGCCCCATCCTGATGAGAAAGGCGAAATGCATGTGGTTGGTTTGATTTTATTTAATATATTTATCATTCTTGGGGAACAAGCTATTTATTAGCTTGTCTAGGAATGCAAATATGGCATATCACAAACAGACTGACAACATTAAACAAAATACTGGGCAGGTCCCTGTTCCAATGCCTCTTCTATGTGGTCTGAGCAGTATCAGGATAGCAATCCCTTCCGACTTGCGCCCTTCAGAAGCAAGGCAGAATGTCCTGTTTGCTGTACAGGAGCTCGCCAGAAGGTATCCACAAGGCCTTCCTAAGCTACATCCATTAAAGGTACTTCACTTTTACTGTGTCATGTCAATTCCTCTTCTATTATCTTTTGACTTTTGTCTTTGCTTGCAATTTGTATTAATCTTTTTTCTGGTAAACTGAGTGTTGGTAGTTAAACTAACTGCCTTGTAAACATGGTGGTTTTTTGTGCAGGATATGGGAATTAAGGACCAAGAAGTAGTTGATTTAGTTAATCAACTTGAAGATCTTGACAAAAAATTATGTAGCCATCCTTTGCATAAGGTCTTTTTTCTTTCAGTACTTTTTCCTTCCATTTGCATTTAAAATTATAAATGCAAAGTAATAAAAATTAAAGACTATTCTTCTTTGTCTTGGTCATTCTTCTATGTGCTATCTAGGTTGAACAAAGCGAGCAGCAGTTATCATCTTACAAAAGAAAAGCGGAGCTGAATAATGAGATTCAGCAGGTTAAATCTAGGATGCGAGATTCACAGGTTGGTTACATTTTTGTACGTATATTGATGCAATTTTAAATCTGGTTCTAGACTTTTATCTTGTTCCCACTGGAAAGAGTGGCAATTCTTCCTGGAGCATTTTCCACCAATCAGAGTTCTTGACTAAATTGCAAAAAATACTACGACTGTTCACTTTCTTCTTATGTTGGCACAGTTACAAAAATTCCGAAATGAGCTGAAGAACCGATCTCGTGTGTTGAAGATGCTGGGGCACATAGATGCTGATGGAGTTCTCCAGTTGAAGGGACGTGCTGCCTGCTTGATTGATACAGGGGATGAGTTGCTTGTGACAGAGCTCATGTTTAATGGTACATTTAATGACCTGGATCATCACCAAGTTGCAGCTCTTGCCAGCTGTTTTATCCCATGTGACAAGTCAAATGAGCAAATCCGCCTGAGAGGTGAGCTCAGCAAGCCTTTACAGCAACTCCAGGATGCTGCTAGAAGAATCGCTGAGGTAGTTAATGCTCCCTCTGCTACTTTAGAAATATACCCTATCCATAATGTGGGAAATGTACTTACCAATTTGCAATCTTGTTTTGTTTTGTGCAGATACAACGGGAATGCAAGCTGGATGTGAATGTTGAGGAGTATGTTGAGTCCACATGCAAGCCATACTTGATGGATGTCATGTACTGCTGGTCAAAGGTTTGTCGTTCAGTGTTTACAATCTTTTGCACTTTACTTAATGACAGTCTAGATAGATTCCCATGCATCTTTGACCATTGCAGTGTTCATTTGTTTGGTTACTGGCTCTGTTGTTGTCATTTTTTTCTGCTCATTTTGTTAGTACTCAGCAAACTCTGACATAAATTGAGTTTCATTCTGTTCCATGTGTAGGGGGCCTCTTTTGCCGAGGTAATAGATATGACTGATATTTTTGAGGGGAGTGTGATTCGGCTTGCAAGAAGGTTGGATGAGTTCTTAAATCAGGTATGCTCCAAGTCTAGTTTTGGTATTTTTTTTTTTTTTTTGAAACCTTGGCAGCGGCTGCCAAGTATAATTTCATTTTACCTTGGTTTTTCCTACGTGGCATATACTTTGCTTTTTAAGTGTAGTACTATTATGTGCAAATTTCTTCTTGTACTTGTATGATTCCAGTGACATTTTCCCAGAGCAGAAGTACTTTTGCTTTGCTATGGAAGTAACCCATCTTTGGTCTTTCTTTTTGTTATGTCAGTTGCGTGGAGCTGCACAGGCTGTAGGGGAATTGGAATTAGAGAAAAAGTTTGGATCTGCTAGCGAGAGTTTACGCAGAGGCATCATGTTTGCCAATTCATTGTACTTATGATCACGTTGCCTCAATGCAGCTTTCTATCCAGCACCATTTTTTGTTATAAAGATATACATGCATTGTCGTATTCTACCAATTTTACTTTAGATTAGTTAGTAATTAATCATTGTTAAGGTGCAGTTCTTAATTATGTAAACAGCTAGTCAATCGATGCTCAATTTTTTGGTGGTGATAAAGTATAGATGTTCTTTCTTTTGGTGCGCCTTTGTATTGCTGTTGAGTGTTGACTCATTGTGCGCTTGCTCTCAACATTTTAGTGAATGGCTTAAAAATGTCACGTTGATACTGTTGCAACTTGCAACGTCAAGGGGGAAGGCGAATTAGATGTCGTTGTTTCATCAGTCTCACACCTAAACTCAATACGAGGACAAGCTTGATCCAACAGAGCGTGCATCTAACAAGCAAGCAGCGTTAATGCTTAATGCTTATATTTGAGGAAGAGCATCTGCTACTCTTTCGGGGTGGTGAGCAGGGACTTGCCATTCAAATCGGACGATCAAAAATCACCGAAAAACAGTTGCACAGGTCTCAAATAAGATTAAATTAATTTTCACCCTCGGATTCTGAAGAACGGGAGCAGCGGATTTCGTTCATATATTTGAAATACGTGCTTCATTCAGTCTCACAAGGATGGTTTCTGGGGAGCATCTGTGTACCGGAATAAATATTGGATGCTTCTTAGTCTTTACTCTCTCTTATTCTCGTATTAACAATTATATCTATGACGAACGGGATCCATTTGTATAGAAACCATGAGAAAAATGAGGAAGCAAATAAAGGGAAACTTTGTAATTATGTACCAGCAAGGAAACAACATCGTTTTTCTTGATGCAAGCGACACGTGGGACAAGGGTGTGGTAATGTCATGGTAAAAGGTTATGAATATATGTCATATTTCAATTATTTTCATTCCCACAGTTTTATTATTTAATATTCGACGAAGTATATGATAATAGATAATTTGTTCCATATTATTCGTTGAATTGATTATTTTAGTAATTTTATTTGTATCACATCTTAAAATTATTTTTTACCTTGTTGAACTATTTGTTTGCTTTAAGGCAAACAATTTTATGCATATATAAAAGACAAGATAGAGATTTGTGCCCCAATTAATTAAAAACATATATTAACATTAGAAATACATTATAAATGCATTTTTAAGAGAAGATTTTGCGTAATAGTTGATATACCCAATTGATTTAGTACAAACAAATTGTTAAAAATTAATCAACAAATGTTAGATACTATTTGTTAGTTTGGTGATTTCAGAATCTTAAATGTGATTTGAATTGACTCAAAGTGATTTTGATGAATCTAGTTGATTAATTGTTAGATACACACAAACGCCTTGCCAAACACATTCTTAAAAAATCGTAAATGTTAGATACACACAAACGCCTTGTCGACACATTCTTAAAAAATCTTACATGTTAGATACACACAAACGCCTTGTCTACACATTCTTAAAAAAATTATGCATAATAATTTTGATGAATCTAGTTGATTTAGCAAAAATATATTTTTTTTATAAGAGTTTTCTTCTATGTATTATTTTTTTCTCAAAAAAAGTAACATTATATGCAATTAAAGCCGTTTATTATTATTGTAAAATTTAAGTTGATTATGATCAATAGCAGTAAGTATTGACAACAAGCTAGACATTATGTATCACTCTTTACTGCGATTTTAGGGTCTTAATTCTAGGCCAAATTATTATAATCTTAAATTTAATATTCTCTCATACATGTCATATCATTAAACTTCTCCATCATTAATTTTATTTTTAAATTTTCCATCTATTTGAATCTAATAGTTCATATGTAATTTTTTTTCGCTCTCTTCATTTAATATAATGTGTATAATATACTTAAAATAAAACATAACTCTTAAAATGATTCAATTATGTATGATTCTTTATAAATTATCATATATTTAGTTATATTATTTATAATAATAATAATTATTATTATTATTATTATTCTTATCATTATATACTTCTTTAGCATTAAAAAAATATGTTTAATTTTTTTCTTAATTTAAAATTTTATTAAATATATTTAAAAATTTAGATTTCTAATTATTTCTAGGACCATTGTTGGGGTGAAGCCTAAATTATAGCATTAGTACTTGTTACACTTAACATCTTCTTTGATTTGTCGATTTACAAAAGAATCTTGAATTTTATAATTTGTAAGTTTTGTGCAGGAATTAACATGTAAATGAATTAGTGCACAAGAACCAAGACTAATGATAGGACGTAAGAGCTAAATCAAGATTGCATTAGGCTTAGGTTTAGTTAGACTTAAACTGGGTTGAATTGGTCAAGATAAATTGAGCTTAAATAACAGAAAAAAAATACTTCTACCTAGTGAATCGCTATAACGATTCAGTAATCGTTATAACGATTCATCTCAATACTTAAAAATATTCTAAGGCAGAAAAATATGCATAGAAACCAGAGTGTATCGTCATGTAATGTTTCTATAATCGTTACAACGATTCATGAAACATATCACGATTTGATGAATCGTTAGAACATTTCAGCTCAATTGATCCAACGACTTTTCTTTCTAAATCATTATAATGATTCTCAAACCGTTATAACGGTTCAGGACGAAAAATAGTTTCTTCAGTTGTTTCAAAAAATCTATTTTAAAAGGATCACCTCTCTCACTGAATCGATAAATATAGGATCCAACTAGCTAAATCACTACTCCAGAGAGCTTACTAGCTATATTAAAAGAGAGAGAAAAAATCAAGATATTGATACACTCAATTAGCCAAATCTTTGTTCAAACTCAATCTAGCTTTTCTCTATTCTCCCAACTTGATCCTTCGTGATCTTCTTCTCAACTTCTTCTTGAGCTGTTGTGCTCAACTCTTTCTTGAGTTGTAGTGCTCATTATTTTTGAGTGTGTTGTCACTCGTGTTATCGATAGGCTTGGCAGCCCATTTTTTATAAGGGACCAAGTTCTACAAGTGTAAAAATCATTTTTAATATATCAGCTCAACCTCAATTGTTGGAGGTTGAGGGTCCCGAAGACATAGGCATTGTTAAAGCCGAACTTCATTACATCTTGTGTTCTTGATTGATCTTTTCTTTTCTTTTTTCTCATATTTCTTTGATTGCTATATTCTTGTGAGAATTAAATTGATTTGAATTGTATTCCGCTGCCATTACACCTGAACGTTAAGTCTCAAATTGATTTATACATTTCTACCTTAGGTTCTTTACATTCTTACACTATTTTGACCTTTCAATACCACCATCCTAGTGCTTTAAAGGTTTATCAATACTTTATTTTGGGTTCATTTGGTACTCTATGAAATAGCAAAAAGTAGAAATAATGTTGTTATTCTGACGAATTAATTTGCCAAATGAATTTTAAACTAAGTAGAAGAGTGCAAAAGAGTGTTAATCCGGTATACCAAGTTATATGTGGTATATCAATTTAGTTCTCATCGGAATAGCGATTATTATTTGATTATGTTATATTATATTATTATATTATGATTTTTATTTTTTAGTATTATATTATTATGATTATTATTTATTATTATTATTATATTATTTAGTATTATTATTATATTTATGATTATATTATTATGTTATGTTTATTATTATTATATTATCATCACTATTAGTATTATTATTATATTATTATTATATCATCACTTTAGTATTATTATGATTAAGATTTTTATATTATATTATTATTATTTTACTAGTATTATTATTATTATTATTTATTATTATTATTATTATTATTTATTATTATTATTATTATTATTATTATTATTATTATTATTATCATTGTTAGTATCATAATTATCCATATTTTAATTATTCTAATTTACAACTGTCAAATGATATTTTCACTCTTCTAAATAGTCAAGAATACCATTTTTTTTACCACTCTTTCAAAATGATACCATTCTATCACTCTTCTAAAATTACCACTCTTTCAAAATTATTTCTTGATTTGCCAAACAAACCTTTGAGAATTAAGTTTTTTAGCATCTCATATATGTCACGTTATCAAGACTTTTCATCATTAATTTTGTTTATATCTCTCCTAATTTAATGTAGAGAAGCGATCAATTGACAATGGGTTATTTTGACAATCTTGACAATGGATCTCTAAAAAAATGATCTAATATTTTATGATCCTTTATAATCATGACTCTAATTATATTATTTATAATAATAATCAACATAATAATTATGATGATGATAATAATAATAATAATTATTATTATATATATATACATCTTTAGCCTTTAAAAAATTATGCTAAAATCCTTCTTAATGTGAAATTTTATTAAATATACTTAAAAAATTATATTTCTAATTATTTAATTAGAGAAGTCCCAGTTACAACCTAGTGATTAAAATCATGTATTGGAACAAGCAACGTACCTGTGGTTTTAGAATATTTTGTGTGCATGGCTTATGCACTGGTTTTTCTAATGCAACATAACTTATGCAGATGTAAACGATTAAAGACAATGAATTAACTCACGCTATACTTATTATGAATGCGTTATAAGTACAACACTATATTATGCATTATTAATTCCCATAACTCAATCCAAGATACCGCAATTAAAAACAATGAATCGTTCTTCAGAAAGAAAAAAAAATGCACAATTGTTGGTTTGTCACAGCAAGAAAAGTCGGAAAATGTCACTCTAGTTAAATATATGCTGAATATTATACACGGAGTTAGACTACGGTGCTACGCATAATATTGATGATCTATGTGCTATAGATTATTTTTTTATCTTTAAAACTCAAATAGTCAATCCAATCGGTCAAAATATTTTCATATAAAAATCTAATTGAGAATCAAAATGTATATTTTAGGATTTTTTTATTATTTTTTAAGATATTAAAAAATTATTTTATTTAATTATTATAAACCATTCAAAAAGAATGATTTTCTAACTATCTTAAAAAATAATATTTTTTTTTAAAATATAAAATTTTATCCTCAATTAGATTTTCATATAAAAAATATTTTTATTGACTAAATCGATCATTTAAAATTTAAAAACTGAAAAATAATCCATAACATACATACCATTCTTAGTACGTATAACACCTTAGCTTAACTCCCATACAGAGCTATAAAATCATTAAAATGCAAAAATAGAAAAAGAGCGCTTAAATAAATAAATTTACACCGTGCCATCGCTTAGCCCGCGCAAGGCGCAACTAATACCATTCATCCCCAACTGTCAAAAGCACAAAAAAAGAAAAAGAAAAAGAAATTCACAAAATTGCACAATACCATCGACGCTCGCTCCCCTCACTCTTCGTTCTCGCATTGCGTTAACCTTCCCCCTCCCCCCTTTGCTCTCTTCTCGGCTCTTATCTCTGGCCGCAGCGCCGTCCAGAGCCGTCGCGAAACTGGCGTTCTTTATCAAGCTGGGGAACTGCTGCGCTGCGCGTTCCTCCAAAAGGCGACATGGAAAGTCCCAAAGCACCACGCTGCGTGAGTCATTCCTATCTTGTTGGAATTTTTTTCTTTTTATTTAGGGTCTGTTCATTTGTGCGGAAAATATTCAGAAAATTATTTTCATCAGAAAACAAAAATCTGAAGGAAAGATATATAATTTTTTTGTGTTCATTTGTACAGAAAAGAAAATATCATTTTCTTTCCATTCGTTTAGTTGAAAGGAAAAGAAAACTGAAAAAAAAAATTCCACTTATTTAGTTGAAAGGAAAAAAAAATCTGTCCCTTAATTTTCATAATTTTCCTCTTCTTCTAAATTTACTTATTCATCATCACTTCTATCATCAAATGAATAAAATATAATTAAAATATAAATATTATTAGAAATAAACCAAAAAAACAAATTGTATAAAAAACAGACAAAACTAATGAAATATAGTCTCAAAGCATAAAATTATATAACCAATTTTGTTTCGACTCTTCGCTACGTGCTAAGAACAAATCTGCTTCGGTCTCATTTTGCAGTAAATGCTTATATTTACTAAATTCACGGAAAATAATTTTCTGAGACTGTTTTAACGCTAAACGAACAGACCCTTAGGATTTCGGAATGAATTTCATAGCTGACCTGGTTCCTAACCTAGGACTTTTCCAATTGTTATGAGGTTCATCAATTGGTTGTGTGACGAGTATTTGCATACTTTGCAAAGAGAACATTAGGATAATCTAGAGTTGCCGAAATCACTGTATTTCTACCTCGGATCGGCCATTTGTATAGAATTTCGAAAAAAAATATTCGAAGCCAAAGCACTGGTTCATTGGTGTTTTGCCGGGCAGAACCTTTAGCTTACCAATGGTGCTTTATGAAGCACTGCTGGCCTGTGCTTCAGCTCCAAATCTTGATTTAAAATAGGAGGAAAATTGCATGCACTCATATGAATAAAGAAATGTCTTTTGCACAATAAATTGTGCATCTGATAAGGTTAAAGCTTAAGACATAAACATCCTTAATTTAAATTGGCCTTTATCCTTTTCATACATTTCAGCAAATAAGAACCGGAAATCCACATCGTCTTTGAGAAAGATGAGCAAGGTGGAGTCAGAGATCAGCAGCCAGGCAAGCATTGTTCCTATTATATCAAAAGATATAGAAGATCTCCGATTAATGTCTAGTTATGGGCACATACAAATATTCACATACAACGAACTTAGCGTGGCTACTAAAGGATTTAGGCCAGATTTGGTCATTGGAGAAGGGGGGTTTGGGTTTGTGTATAAAGGAGTTATTGATGAGTTGGTGCGGCCGTGTTTCCCCAAGACGCATGTGGCGGTAAAGGAATTAAATAGTGACAGTTTGCAAGGCGACAAAGAATGGTTGGTAGGTACTTTTTTCCTCACTCTTTTTCTCTCACTAATGGTTTTGTGATTTTCTTTATTCCATAGGAGTCAATTATCATATCTGCCCCTGATTTAATATTTATTTGTTGATGAACTTTCAGACAGAGGTGAATTTTCTGGGGCAATTTAGGCATGAAAATCTGGTAAAGCTGGTGGGATATTGTTGTGAAAATGAACACCGCCTTCTAGTCTACGAGTGCATGGCCTCTGGAAGCCTTGACAAGCATCTTTTTTCAAGTATGCTCTGACACCTTTTAGTTCTTTACTTTGTTTATTTTATTGTTTAGTCAGTTGTAGATTTCTTTCAAGATGGAACTATAGCCGAAGACTGCGAATTGATATTTTAGATCACGTCGACTATGTGATCTCTTTTGTAATGAACTGGCTCAATGCCAATCAATCCCTGTAGATGTTATACTGTGCTCAGCTGCTCATCATGCAATTATTAGTTGGTGCAACATCAAACACATTAGAAAACAATACATCTTTATATGAGATATATATTCACATTGAATTGGAACTAGAAATAATAAAGCGTTAATCTGCATTGCCTCTGTTTGTATGACCTTTTTCATTCTCAAATTTATTGTTCAGGCAACATTTTTAATGTTTGAACAGGAATGTATCCCGCTCCACAATGGTCAACTCGGATGAAAATTGCATTAGATGCTGCGAGAGGAATTGCATTTCTTCATGCAGCAGAAAGGCCCCTCATCTATCGTGATCTTAAAACCTCAAATATCTTGCTTGATGAGGTACCCTCCCCGACATTCCACACCATGTTTAATCCGTTTGTTTCTATTTATCTGTGTGTTCCCTTCTATAGCTTCAAGCTATAAACATTACTCCTCTTTTTTACTAATGTAGGAATTCAATGCAAAGATATCAGACTTCGGGCTGGCAAAGGAGGGACCTACTGGAGAAAAAACACATGTTTCAACAAAAGTCATGGGAACATATGGATATGCTGCTCCTGAATATCTCAATACTGGTAATTAATATCTTTTTATTGGGATAATTCCAGCAAAATGCAAGTTTCATGGCATATCCAGTGATAGCATATATCCTAATAATAGTTGTCGAGTTATAGAGGGTAATCATTTTGAATTGTATCAAATTGAGCATCTTTTATTTTAAGGAAGATCTGTATCACAGTCACATTAATTAGTCTATAATCTTTGACCTCTGAAAAACAATGGCAGCAAAATCTCATCTCTGCTTGATGTAAAAGAATATCTTTTCATCTACTAAGCATCAAATTGTTCAAATACCCTTTTCCTGGATCTAAAAGGAACATTATTTATAGCTATCTCCAATTTAAATTTTAACCTTCAAGATGTACATTAAGATTTTTTTGATAAATAGTGGTATATACCACCTGTTTCCGTTGAAACAAAGTTTTGGTACCACACCCTAGTACCATGGGATTTACACTACATTAATACTTAATTGATTACTCCTCTTACATCACAATTGATAAAATTCTCAAAACATCACAAACTAATAAACTGAAAGATGTACATTAAGTTATTATACAGGTACACTATAATCACCCTATTTAGTTTGGGGGTCTGTACTTGATAATTCTTGATCACAATTAAAAACTGTCATATTGGGACAATCCGGCAGGCCTGATCACTTGTATCCTTGTCCAACAAGAATCTATTTTTGGATAACAAAAGTTTAATATGCAACTCTTTTTCAAAACTTCTCTTACCAGGGCATTTATCTACAAGGAGTGATGTTTATGGTTTTGGGGTACTACTCATCGAGATTTTGATCGGAAGAAGAGCATTGGACAAGGGACGTCCAGAACGGGAACAAAACCTGGTTGAGTGGGGCCGCCCCCTTCTTATCCGTCCTGGCAGGCTCTTGAAAATAATTGACCCAAGACTGGAGGGAAAATTCTCACGCAGCTGTGCAGAAATGGTTGGTAAATTGACGTATGATTGTCTTGATAACAATCCAAAAGCCCGACCCACCATGGACCAAGTAGTTCAAACTCTAGAGACGATCATCAACTCTTGGAAAAATGAGGTAAGAATGGAGCTCTCTAATCATTCTGTGGAAGTATACAAGCTCAAAGATGATGATGGCGAAGCCCCAAGCGAGACTTGACAGAGGGAACAAAGGTTTTGTAATGAAAACATGTAGTTTTTACACAATAGGAGGGGAGGAATGGTTTTACAAATATGCTTCTCAATGATACCAGATGCTACTAATATATTAAATTATTAATAGAAAAAAAAGTTAAATAGCTAATAAATTTTGTGCGCCGATTCAACCCATATATTCGTAGAAGGTCAGTGCCGCAGCCATATTGTCAATTGTGGCTTCAAATGATCCAGTGAATTTGCAAAATTATCTTAAAAATATGTTAAATTGGAGAGTTTTTCCAACTCATTCCTTGAGTTGACACCAGCGAGAGATTTTCCCCTCCGCATTGTAGAAGGCGCTAAATATAATATATTAAACAATGTGTTCACTTAAAACATGGAAAATCTTTCCTTCATGAAGAATCTGTGATGTTTAGTCCATGCATACAAATGGAACCAGAAATGGATAGCACAATAAATTAAAACAATTTCAATGAAATTTTTTTCTGAATATATAAAATTTGTTTATGCCCTTAACAACAGTAATTCAATCTAGAACAATAAGTACACATTCAGACCTCCCCAGTCCTGAGAGGAAATAATCGCACCACAAACTGAGATAATAGATACCAAACTATAACCAAATAATCTTCCTCCATAAGCAGGTCGTGGAACTGAGTTGAGAAAGAAGACAATGCCTGCGCAACAATAAGAGTTAACTTAGCCCATCCTCTTCCAAAAAAAAAAAAATAGCCCATCAGTGAATCACCGCATGAGCCAAGTTACCTACTAGATTGATACATCTTTTTTTCAGCACAAATAACAGATATAGTTTGTTTTTAGTTAACAATGGAATCAAAATTTTCTTTAAATACCCTCAAATATTTTTCTTACTAGAAGAGAACAAAACAAATTTGAAAACAAAAAAATGGGATGAAAGGAGATCCATAAAGGATACAATGGAAAAATCTCACCTTCGCTATGAGATATCTTTATTATTCAGATCACTAAAAATTAATTCTAGATTACACTTGGCATTAAAATTGCTATCCTTTCCTCCTATGTTGAACCAGTGCGTCACACACCTTGGCAGCATCCACACAAAATCCAACATTGTGAACCCGTACAAGATTTGCACCACCCAAAATACCCCCAGTAACAGCAGCGACTGTAGCAGGGTCTCTCTCTACTGGGTCAGGTTTGCCACAGATCTCACCCAAAAACCTCTTCCTAGAGGGCCCCACCAAAAATGGCATATGTGAAGCACCCAGACTGAATTTTTCAATCTCTTTCTTAACACTCGGCAGATTTGAAATTAATTCCAAATTATGCTCAGATTTTTTTGAGAACCCAATACCTGGATCAGCAATAATTCTCCACAATGGTATACCCGCTAACTCTGCTGCATTGACCCGTTGGTACAACTCTGAAGCCACCTCCTTGCACACATCTTCATACTGCAGATTGTTACAATTTTGCATTGTATGAGGATCTCCTCTCATGTGCATTGTGATATAAGGAACACCCAAATTTGCAACCGCATGGAGAATTTCCGGGTCCAAGGTCCCACCTGACACATCATTAACCACATGAACCCCTCGATTAACCGCCTCAGAAGCTACATCAGCGTAAAAAGTATCAACTGATAAAATAATCCCTTCACTCTCAGGCATTTTCATGATTGCATCCAAGACTGGAATTAGTCTACTAAGCTCTTGGTCAACTGTCAATCTCTCAGCAAATGGTCGGGTCGATTGTGCACCTATGTCGACTATATCAGCACCTTCTGAAATTAAAGACCTGAACTGTGATACAGCATTGTCCACATCCAAAAACTTTCCACCATCACTGAAGCTGTCAGGTGTCAGATTGAGAATTCCCATAACATGTGTCTTCTTTGACCAGTCAACCAATCGGTCTCCGAATGGTAATACTCGTTTTATCCCTTCATTTCCAATAAACGACTCGCCCCCTAGTTTATCCCATACATCAAAAAGCCCATTTTTGCAATGTGAAAAAGAATGCCATGTGGCCACTGTGTCATTTTCTACACATGACCCCAATAAATCAATAAGAGGAGCTAATACAAAAGGCCTCTCCCAGATTCTTTCATGTGGTACAATTAAATTTTCTGATCTGATACGGAGATTGCCGTAGAAGAGTATGTCCAAGTCAATAGGCCTTGGCCCATACCGGATCCCACTGGTACGGCCCAATTCTGCCTCAATTCGTTTTAGAACCGTGAGGAGCTCGTGAGGGCCAAGTCTGGTCGTACCCCTAATTGCTGAGTTCAAAAATCTGGGTTGGTCAGTGACATAAGCAGGTTCGGTTTCGTATAAGCAACCATGCCGAGTGACGGCTACCCCATAATTTTTCAGTAAATCAAGGGCCCCATTAAAGTTTTTTATTCGGTTGCCCACATTGCTGCCTAGTGCTATCACAATCTCTTGATCTGCTGGTTGCACTTCAATTGAAACATTTGAAGCATTCGACATTGGTCGCCACACAAATGGGAAAAACTTGAAAGGTTTAACTGAAGGATTGATAGGTAACAGCCTACGATTTATTCCTGACATATCAATATGAAATTGATAAAATGGTAAGTACACAAACATCACACTGTAAATTTTCTACTTCAAAAGTTCAACTTGAGAAAAAAAAACTATCTTCAAAGTTGTTCGTGAGCAAAAAACTGCAGTTGTCAAAATTAGTATTTATGATGAAAAGAAAAAAAAAATCTTGCCTAAGCATGCATAAATTAATCACAAGCCATTGCTGGAATAATTTGAGCAATAAGAAAAATGAATCACTAGATTGGAAATTACCGCAAGAGTGATTATTTGAGTAGGACACTCCAAAGCCTAATCGAGTATTGGCACCAGTAATCATCTCCTTTAATATCTTCTTGTTTTTGAACATCATAGAACATAGAAAATGAGAGAGAAATAATGTTTCCAATTCACGTTGCACGTTTCATTAAGGAAATACAGAAATTCAACTGAGTTGGAGACTTCGAGTGCCCGAAGTTTTCTAGGTTAGAAATTAGCTCCATTCAAAACCTGAAATTGACAACCAAACCAACTTCAGTATAATCTTATTGAGCTGTAGTGCATACAACATCAAAATTGAATCGACATGTTTTAATCATCGGCTAAAACCAATACAATAAAAAAATAAAAAATATAAATGCTTGGTCTAAAAAGGCAATTTTGTATCCACATTAACATTACCCAAAATACAGTCAGATTCTCAGATGAATTAACGATTGACTTACTGGCAACAAAAGAGAAAGCTGTGGAGTCAATACAAAAATTTATAATTAAAGAATAAGAAATACACCTTTGTGGCGTTTGTATTACTGAATAAAGAAGATCCCAATGACAAATTAAAGAGAGAGCTGCCCCTCTTGTGATCGAGTTACTGCCCTTACTAATATATTCCTGATCAGTCGAGTCAGCAATGAAGAACCGAACAAAAGGTAGTATCGGATACAAAGGTTGATCGAAATAGAGAAATTGGGAGAGAAGAAGGGTTTCCGGCGATCGGGTTATGTGGATCGTTTCTCTGGAACAGAGAAGGGGAGGAGAGCGGTGAGGTCAGGTCTGCTCATGGATTAAGAGAGCCGGAGCAAGGGTTAGGTGCAAGCCGACCATTATGCCCCTTATCCTCTTAGTTAGCATGTATAAGGAAAATTAAAACCCCAGGGATATTGTTGTAATTTACATCAGGAAGAGCTCTTCGCTGTTGCCTGTTGTCGCTACTTTTCTCGGTTGCCTCCATCCTCGCTCTAAAAGCTCGCCTATTATATATGGGTTCTATAGTATGTACTATGTACTGAGGCGTCGATTAATGTTGAGCCTTTTCAGTTTTACTATAAAAAATCACACGATTTATGTCAGATTTCTTTGTTATATCTGATTCATTATTGCATTCAATTTTTAATATAAATCGTTTGATTTTTTATCAGAATATTATAATTATTAAAGAAAATACTAAAATAACTGAATATTAGTGAACACTTACGGTACATACGCTCTTTATAATATAATATAGATATAGATTTCATTATATTTTTATCAAGATGACTTAAATACTATAAAATTTAAATTTCTCCTTGTTAATATAAGTAATCAATTAGGGTCCGTTTGGCAAATCAAGGAATAACTTTGGAAGAATGGTAATTTTGGAAGAGTGATAGAAGAGTTTTTTTTTGAAGAGTGGTAGAAGAATGATATTCTTGACTATTCGGAAGAGCGAAAATATCGTTTGACAGTTGTTACTCAGAATAGTTAAAAAATAAATAATTATGATACTAATAATGATGATGATAATAATAATAATAGTAAAATAATAATCATAATAGTAAGATAATAATAATAAAGTAATAAAAAATAATCATAATAAATAATAATATTATAATAGTAATATAATAAAAATATAAATATAATCATAATATAGTAATATAATAATAATAAATTATAATTACAATCATAATTATAATAATATAATAATAATAATAAGTAATCATAATTTTAATAATATAATCATAATATAATAATTATAATCATAATCATGATAATAATAATAATTATAGTCATAATCATAATCATAATAATATAATAATAAAAATATAATCATAATCATAAAAATAATTATAAATAATTATAATTATAATAATATAATAATAAATTAATCATCACTATAATCAACATATAATTATATAATACAACATAATAAAATAATAATTATTATTAATAATCATAATCATAATCATCATAATATAATAATATAATAATAAATAATCTTGATCATAATAATATAATAATAAAATAATTATATTTATATTCATAATATAATAATATAATATTAAAATTATATTTATAATAATACTAATGGCAACGATAATATAATAACAATAATGATAATAATAATTTAATAATAATAATATAATGATAATGATAATAATAAATAATAATCATAATATTAATATAATCATAAATTATAATCATAAATATAATATAATAATATAATAATACTAAATCTTAATCATAATCATAATATAATAATATAATATAATATAATCAAACAATAATCGCTATTAAAATGAGAGCTAATCTGGTATTCCACCTATAAGTTGGTATATCGGATTAGCACTATTCCGCACTCTTCTACTTAGTCTAAAATTCGTTTGGCAAATTAATTCGTCGGAATAGCTATTCTATTCCAACTTTTTGCTATTCCATTGAGTGCCAAACACTCCCTTACCGAATATAGATAACTATTTTGTTTGAACTAGTTAGTAATTATGTATATTAAAATACAAACATCAAATTGCTCGCAAATATTCAATCACCCACGTAATAATTTTTTGAAATTAAATAGAGTTCCGGTAAATTTCAGCATATGTTATTTTTCACATGTCTATTTCAAAATTTGAACCATATCACTCGATAAAGAGACGAGATCTATCACCATTTATACTGAACGGTATCTTCTCTATCTATTAAGTACATTTTATTTTACAACACATGAATTTGAACATTACGCATACAAATAAGAATGTTTGTTCCGAAAAAGTTTCAAAATCAATTAATCAGTTTTACACGTAGAAATAATGCGTATTCTTATTAAATTAATAATATCTGGTATGCACCTATTAGGCTGTTATACTTTCGAAAATTTTAAATTTTAAATATATATTTGTAAATATATTTCTAAGTACTTGGATAAAAAGTGTATTAATTTTGAGTTAAGTTAGAACCTGATCGGACATTCATCGTAAATAAAATCATTCAACTCTACCACTAAAATTTTAAAATTATTTAATAACAAACAATATTTTAAAATTAATTTGATATCAATTTTATCTAAATAAGTACAAACACATTTACAATTTTTTTAATTAGAATAATATCTTTCAATATTACAACAATTGGTTGTACCATAAAATCGAATGTACATTAATAATTTAAAATTGTCCAAATTAGTATCATTTTGAAAAAAAAAGGATTACAGAACAGTAAACAAGTAAGGAAGAAAGGACAAATTGGAAAGCCATTTCTACGAACAAAAAGAAGAAAAAGACGAGCAACCTACTCATCAAACAAAACTAGTCAATCACCAGAAGTAAAACAAAAAACAAATAGAACCCAAATCTGATCCAATCTCCTCACGAAATCACATCACCGATGAACCTAAAAAAGTTTTGCTATTAATTATTTTAATTTAATAATAATATTTTTTTATTGTATTATAATTTATATTTAAACTTATGTATGATCGTCATTAATTCGAACCGTACAAATTTTCTTACAAAAATTTCCGTAGAAAAATTTCTCTACAGAAAATACGCATCCATCTCCTCTAGGAAGTGCATTCTCTGTAAATTATTTTCTGTGGAGAGTTTTCAAAAATTAATCACAATAATTATGAAAAAGTCTAAATAAAAATTTTGATGTATGAAAAATATATTATTATTAAATCAAAATCATTATATTTATTTGACCAGAGTTTCTTTTACTCTCTCCTCTCTTCTTCCCCACACTCCACTGGCAGCGTCAGAGTCGGATAAGAGTCCCGGCTTGAGGGACCTGATAGAGCTCTTGGACCCCACATCGACCACTCCAATCAGCAACAGGCGCCATAGCAACCTTTGAGGGGACCACATGTGACACCTTCAATGGTCGCCGGGTCGTGGAACTGCGCTACGAGGCGTACGAACATATGACAATCAAGCAGCTGGCTGCCACATGTATCGCTTCACGGGAGAATTGGCAGCCGATCTGACTAGCAGTCTCGCACCGATTGGGGAGTTGTTCCGGTCAGTGAGGCCAGTCAATACAGGAGAGCGTCGCACTAACATCTGACAGATCAGATGCAATAAACACTATTTACATCAGTAGGCTTATGCTAAAAATCTTTAGCATTCGAAAGCTGATGTAAAGCGCAGATGTAAATACGCTTGATGGTGATAATCAATTGCATCCGATTTTTTATTTGCATCAGCATTTTATTATATCAGAAAAGACAGATGCAAGATTCACTGTCATTTCCATTTGTTCCCTGAAGCAAATATTATTTTTTTACAGGCATAATACTGATGTAATTATTGATATTAGCATCTGTTAATATAATGATATTTTCTTTTATTTGCATCTAATAACAGATGATGTCTTTCATTATTCTTTTATTTGCATCTAATTATATTTGTCTTAGTGATGATAATTATCACTCTTATATTTCTATAACAAACGCTAAATCCATCATTTATACCAAGATTTTTCAAAATCTCAATATTCATACCACGATTTAAACCTAATAGATCTGATATTAATAACAAAATTTCTCAAAATATTCACACCAACATTTAACATGCATATTCAGACAAATATAATCCAGATCAGAAAATAATTTACAATTAAGAATTTTCACACACTAACAAATCCAACTAGCAAAATATCACGTGCTAACCATTGTCCAATTACTGTATATCAACATGTCACACACTTCTTCTTTCAAAAAGAAAATAACATAATAAATAAATTAATAAGCATGCCTAGTGTCTTCAGATTACAAATACACGGTTTACATTCATTTTTAGCTTAACTTATCTGCCGTCAGTTTGTAATGTGAGAAAGGTGGAGTGTCATCTTCAAAGCCAATATTGTAGGTAAATTTCAACACAAATGCAATGCAACACAATGAGCACTAGGAATCATTGGTCCTTTGAGACTGCTACTTATAAAAAAAAGCAAGATAAGCATTATGTTACACTTAACATCTTTTTTTATTTGTCGATTTACAAAACAATCTTGAATTTTATAATTTGCCTTGTTTTAGTTTTGTGCAGGGATTAACATGCAAATGGACTAGTGCACAAGAACCAAGACTAGTGCTGGGATATAAGAGCTTAATCAAGACTGCATTAGGCTTAGGTTTAGTTAGATTCAAACTGGGTTGAATTGGTCAAGATAAATTGAGCTTAAACAACAAGACAATTGCATCTGCCAAGGGAATCGTTATAACGATTTAGTAAACGTTATAACGGTTCATCTTAATACTCAAAAATATTCTAAGACAGAAATATTCTAAAAGAAACCAGAGTGTATCGTTATGTAACGATTCAGTAATCGTTACAACGATTTGGGAAACGTATAACGATTTGATAAATCGTTATAACGTTTCAGTTCAGTTGATCCAACGGCTATTCTTTCTAAACCGTTATAACGATTCATAAACCGTTATAACGGTTCAGGCCGAAAAATAGTTTCTTCAGAAAATCTATTTTAAAAGGATTACCTCTCTCACTGAAAAATATCTGACTGCGTTGGAATTTGATCTATCTAGCAAAATCATTACTCTAGAGAGCTTACTAGCCATATACAAAGTGAGAGAGATAATTCAATAGATTGACACACTCATTTAGCCAAATCTTTGTTCAAGCTCAATCTTACTTCTCTCTATTCTCCCAACTTGATCCTTCGTGATCTTCTTGAAAACATTCTTTTGAGTTGTAGTGCTCACCTTTTCTTGAGTGTGTTGTCACTCACATTTTGAGTGTGTTGTCACTCACCTTTCTTTTGAGTGTGTTGTCACTCACCCTTTTTGAGTGTGTTGTCACTCTTGTTACTAGTAGGCTTGGCAGCCCATTTTTGTAAGGGACCAAGTTCTACAAGTGTAAAAACCCTTTTTAAATATATCGGCTCAACCTCAATTGTTAGAGGTTGAGGGTCCCGGAGACGTAGGCATTGTTAAAGCCGAACTCCGTTACATCTTGTGTTCTTATTTTATCTTTACTTTTCTTTTCTCACATTTCTTTGATTGCTATATTCTTGTGAGAATTGAATTGATTTAAATCGTATTCCGCTGCCATTATACTTGAACATTAAGCCCCAAATTGGTTTATACATTTCTACCTTAGGTTCTTTACATTCTTGCACTATCTTGACATTTCAATACCAACACCTAGGACTTACAATTTTTATCACATTAGCTGATTAACAATATTACTCTACCTGGGCGGTCAGAATAGCATGTTCGTGGCCTTTAAACTTGTGAACTGGTGAAGCAACCCTATGAGAAATCAGCTTACGGCGATCAAACATACACAAAGTTTTATCAGCGGACCTAAAACAAAAGAAGTCAAGAAAAAAATCGCAATTCAAGTTCATGGGAAGTGTGCAATTAGTTCAGAGAAGGAAAACAAAATTAAACCAGTGCACTAATTAAACCACCGTAAAAAGGAAAACAAAATAATTAATACTGGACTTCACTAATTAAAGACCCTAAACTTAAAGATGGTTTAAGCACCTAGAGGGACAGAACTAGACATCTTCCACGGTTGCGTCATGGCCTTCAAATACTCCACGAGGACCTAATTTTGGATTGTGTTTTGTGACACGAGAACTACTTCCTGACTTATTCACTCCAAGAGAAGTGATAAGGTCTTGTATACTCCACAGCACAACACACTTATCCTGCAACACAACAAACAAAAATTGAACTAAAAGTTTGTGTTGATTCTCTTCAGATTGTAGCTTGCCACATGAGAAAATGTAGTAGTACCAGTGTTAGATCTGTGCCAACTGACAGCTGGTACAACACATAAAGATACAATAGTTCTAGACAGTGATCAAACAAACAGAGAATAAAGCTAGTCAAACCTTGAGCTAGAAAAGAGACCAAAAAAGGAAGATTTATGGCCATGACCCAGCATCCTAGCTCCACCTGCTCCCCAAGTCAACACTTCTCCTTCATCTGTGAAGGCAATGGAGTGTTCAATCTTTGCAGGTTTGTCAGTGAGGTTGAAGGTGAGCTACTTGGCCTGATCGAGGAGGAGGATCTTTTGTCTGCTCTTTAGCCAAACCGCCATGGTGCGCGTGACTAGGTGGTCGATGTGGAGGAGCAGCTGGGAGTGACGGGTGAGGAGAAGAGTTGAGAGAGAACAGAAGTGAATCTAATCAAGTAAAATCAGAAAAAAAAATAAGATACAAGCAGTAGTGAATCTAACTAATAATGACTCATGCCTACTGGATCTAACATGATTACTGTGTCGTGCACACTGGAGAGGAGACAGAGCACCGCCATGCGAGTTAAGTGACGCGGAATCGAGGGAACTGAGCACCGTGCACCGTGTGTCGTACGAGTTAAGCGTTGTGTGGATCTAGAGGTTGAGGAGTGAGGAGTGAGGAGAAGAGTTGAGAGAGAGCGGCGGGGAGGATGATTTAGGGTTAGGTTTGGGTTTGTTTGCGAGTCGCGGAGAAAAATATGAATTATATACTTTGATATCGAGTATTATTATATACTTTAAATATTTACTCTGGTTATTCAAAAATAAAATTAGTATATTTATTTGCATCTGCTAAACTGATGTGCATTCATATTTGCATCCGCTAAGCTGATGTGCATTAGCATTTACATCTGCAAGTACTAATGTGCATCAGCATTCTAGTGCGTCTTCACCTATTCATTTTCAAAAAAAAAAATAACTACACTTACTTACATCCGCAAAATAGATAAAATTTATACTTGCATTAGCTTTCCTAATGTAATATGTTCAATTCAAAATTTTAAGGTTGGAATTTTTTTTTTGATGCTAATAAAAAAATGCAGATGCAATTGACTCTTTCCGGATGTAAATACGACACTTTCCTGTAGTGAGTGTATTTGTGGCCGCATTGGTTGTGCACTGATTTGATGGCATGAAAGAATGTAGATACGCCAGTACAAATACACTTAAAACATCTTAATTTCAACAATTCAAAGAGGCTTTTATTGCTCAATTTAACATTTTTTTCATGCCTGGTTTTAAAATGAACCCGTTTACCAAATTTGGCACTTCAATTGATGTTACAGATATGTAATTGATGAGATAAAGGCGGGAGTGCCAATATGGAAGAAGGTGTATGAAGATGGGGAGGTTTGGAAGGAGAACAAGGAATTTTTTGATACAGTAGGAGTAGATAGTAACAAGAAGAATCATTCTTGTTGCAGAAACAAGCTCCGGGCGGCCGGGGAGGACAAAGAACCACATGCTCACCATACCAATGGAGCTTGAGGGATATGTTTCCAATTTTGCACTTGAAAATTAACATCTGCATTGCCAATCTAGTTGAAGTGCTCTTTTTGTGATCACTTGTCCGACAGTTTTTAATGAAAATAATTATTAGTAAATTAATATTGTTAAAAATAAGAGTGAAAACCGTAAAATTTCAAATATACGAATGGCGGCGCCATGCCACCGTCGATGGCGCGCGACGAAACGCGCCACCGGCAAAGTGACGCGTTTCAAAAAATAATGAAATGCGCCACTGCCGGTGGCGCGTTTCGTCCAAACCCCGCGCAGCGACTCCATCTCACTTGCGCCTGCGCGCGTTTTGTATATATAAGAAGGAAACGCGCCACGCCGTGGCGCGTTTCGTAAAAAAAAAAAAAAAAAAAAAACGCGCGCACGCCGGTGCGCGCGTTTCGTAAAAAAAAAAAAAAAAAAAAAAAAAGCGCGCCATCGCCGTTGGCGCGTTGCTATTCGTATTTTTGAACTTACCCATTTCTCACTCTTATTTTTAATAATATTAATTTACTAATAATTATTTTCATTAAAAACTGCTTGTCCGATCATACTGATGTTACAGATATGCAAAAGAACAATCAACAGATTATAAATTTAAGATACTTGAATGGAGAATCAATCTTTTATCGTGTGATATTTGCTTGTCTAGTGTAGAGGGGAATGAGAAGTTATATGTATTGCTGATCGCCACGACTCTGGATCTATGTTACAGTTTTTCTAGCACATAACATAGAAGATTATAGTTTTTAAATTTTATTATACTAAATTAAAACGTTATAAAAGAATAGATACATTAAAATAAGGGCAGGGATTCATTTCAATGCAAGCTTGACAATTTTGACATTGATTTTTCAAAAAATGCAAAAAAGAACTTCATAGAAATATTAATAACATTATATATATATTGATTGTTTCTCAAATTTCATACAACTAATATATCATTTCGTAGTTATCTATTAAATCCAAAATGGTGCAAATTTTATATAACTTCAACGAATAAAATTTTAAAGAAACGCGTCTTTCATAACGGAAATAGGATGAGCGGTTTGATGTCAGATAAAACTTAGGAACAAACAATACTGTTCAGCATTCAGCAAAAGGAATACGTGGGATGGGAATGATATAATCGGCTTCCTTCTTGCAAAGCGTCGATAAAATATCATGCTTTGGGATCAGAGGTGACACAACTCGATCCGATTCGAGAATTTATTTAATTCGTCTGAACACAAATTTGATCCGATCTGATTTTTAAAAAAATAAAACTAATATGATCTAATTCAATCCGAACCGTTTTATATCAAATAACATACAATCTAATCAAAATTTATCAAAGATCTAAAAAATTATAACATATAAATTGACCCGATCCGACCCTAATCTGACCCGATTTCTTCTAAAAAATCAAACTAATCCGACCCGTCCAAACCTAACCCGAACCCGCCCCAACCCGCTCCATTATCACCTCTAAGTCAATAGACCCAGTTATTCGGTGCTTCGTTAAATGCTTCTAATAATTGGGCCGTTCATCTATTTATCCAAAGTTCCACGCAACGCTTCTTGGATTTCTAGTGAAATCAGCAGGTTAAATATAATATAACGAAGGATAAATATATTTTTCCCCAGTGCTCCATCCTCAGTCGTTGTGCTCAAATAAAAGTTTCTGTTTCGGATTTTATTACTCTAACTGATGCTTTTAACTGATGCTTTTCAATTTTAGTAAATTGAATCTAAAACACTCAAGCATCTCTCCACCAAATCAGTCTCTCCACCAAACCAAAAGACACTTTCTTTTTTCTGCGTATATTTTTTTCTACCTATTTTGTTTTCTAATGACAAAATTCAAAATAATTTGAAAACTTTAAAAATTGAGTTGTGTCTCTTTCATTGAACGCGTCCCTAAGCATGCAACAGAAAATGAGTAAACTACAAAGAAAAAGGAAATATAAGATGAAAAATAAATGAGAGACAAAATCATACATATCATATGAGTACTATGTAAAAATGGTCTATTAATATTCACTAAAATCGGACCAGAATTGAATGAATCATATAGTGTAATATAAATAATAGTAAATTACAGTTACATATATAAGATATAGAGAGAGAGTAAAGATACCATGAGCTTAAGCTTACGGAGGTTTTCCGTGAGCTTAACTCAAAAAGTATATCAAATTTTCTTCAAATTTTAATTTATCATACTCATTAAATTTTTTATATGAAAATCTTATGGGATGCAAAAATTTGGAGTGTTTTGAGTTTTTTAAGTCACCGTTTTTAATTTTAAAAATCAGCTCTAAAAATAATAATAAAATATTCAATATTTGAATATTATTTTTAAAAATAAAAAATGGTGACTTAAAAAGCTCAAAACACTCTAAATTTTTACATCACACAAGATTTTCATATAAAAAAATTTAATGAGCATGATAAATTAAAATTTGGAGATGATTTGATGTATTTTTTGAGTTAAGCTCAGGAAGACTTCCATGAGCTTAAGCGCACGGTATCTTTACTCTCTATATATATGTTATTTGTCACAAGCATTTATATAAAGAGTATCTTAGTCAAATGTTTCACGTGTCCTCTAATAAATAAATTATAATATATTATTAATATAAATAAATATTATGTTATATGTAATTAACCTCAATAATTGATATAAATAATTTTTGAGACTTGTAGTACAGAAAATATATATTTTTGTCTAAGTCATATCTAAATAATCATATAGTTAATATAAATAACTCTAATCATTTTGACTGTTTGTTTTACTTCAACACAGATATAAATTATTTAGATAAATGATGTTTTAGTTAAAAGTACTGAACTGGACAAAATTTACGGTTCAACGATTATGTCATTTCTCAGGTTAGACTTAAATTTGCACAAGCTACAGGAGAAAGCTCAATCATAGATCCAGTAGTTCTTGTAACTGGTTGTTAGCTCCAGTAGTGAAAGAAGTAGGTAACTATTCTGTGCGTGTCCGGGGCTTGTCAATGATTGATGGGGTAGGCAAGTCATCTAGCTATCAATCCAGAGGAATTGATATGAAATGTTGGGACTAATATTATAGAGATGAAATGTTGGGACTAATATTAACAACCAAATTGATAAATATAAATAGCACAATATAATATATGTGAGTATAATTGAAAGTTAGTACCAAGTGCTGCAACGGTTATCCAAAAAATGGATATGAATAACATTGAGATCAAGTACCAAACTTTTTAGCTATTTAATATTAGTAATCAGATCAATAGATGTAAATAGCGGTATGTTATAGATATAAATAGAGTCGGAGTTAAAACCAAGTGCTTATATTAACTTTTATAAAAGCAACTATGATAATGTGTTTGTGTTAAAATTATAAATAACTATTAAGTTACGTGTAAATATCCTGAATGTTGGTATAAATAGTATAGGAGTCCAAATGTCTTTGGCAGTGATCAAGATTAACAAATGCAATATGCTTTTAGAAAGCGGTTACAATAATGTATTTGTGCTATAAATAAAAATAATCATTCATGTAAATTGTCCGAATGATTGGTATAAATAGTATCAGAGTCGTAAAGGTCTTTGATTGCAGCGTAGACAAACTAGAGTATATTTTTATGAAATCAAATACAATAATGTATTTGCGCTATAAATATAACTAGTTATTCAATTGTATATCAATAACTCAAATGATTGATATAATATATCGGAGTAAAAAAAATCTTTGGTTGTGATGTAGATTAATAAACTACAATATGCTTCCATGAAAGCAGTTTCATTTATAATAATGTGCTTTAATAATAAATATAAATTGCTAATTTACTGATTGACATAAATGGTATCAGAAGAGATGAGCAAACACTTCATCAATAGCAACTGCATTGCTGATTACTATGTCGACACTTTTATTAATAGATTGCACAATCAATATAAATAAAATGATTAAGACATATGCATATTACTTAATAACTAATCAGTTTGATATAAATAAGAAGAATATTTGATATAAATAGTGTGTGGAGTTGGAAGCAATTATTAAATAATGCGTCAACTCTAATAGTTAAATTATCGCTACTTATTAAGAGTGGCCAACGTGAGGATATTTTGTGGGGATAAAACTCTGAGGACTGCTATCCTACAATGAATTAGAAAATAATATAATGGAATACATTAGGAGGAGGGAGGAGAACAACAGATATATAAGGTAAAGAATTCTCATCCAATATCAAGCTTTCATCGAATTTACTTCACCTATAGATCTGAAAAAAAAATTCTGCACATATAATTCTTTTATTTTGAACCGTCGAGTCATCCATTAATAATAGAAGACTGATAATAGTCCTCGGGAATTTATCCTCATCTGAAATCCCTAAGGTTTGACTATAGTTCACTTCATCAGCGTGTCAAAAAAAAATCAAAAAATTAATTTGTCGTTTCAGTGAAAAGGTGCCAAAAATTGTCGATACTGCCAATGCTTGAGGAAGGAAGCAATTTCGTTGTCTGTTCTATTTATAGTTAGTTATTCACGCAAAAATTTATAGTAAATTAATTAATTACAAGTGCAACATCAGGCTTAGAAGATGATTTCAAACTATTTATAGTGGACGAATAAATTATTTGTACTAATTTATTTAGTTATCAATAACTGCTACAAAAATGATTCTCAATATAATGTACTATACAGTTTTAACCTATAAATAGAAGTAATATGATAAATTATTTACAGCCATTGTAACAACATATATAAATGAAGATTAAAATTTGATTGGAGTTATTTATATTTGTTGATAGTATTAATTATAGTATTTGAATAAATTATTATAAAAGTAATTGAATAAATTATTATAAAAACCTCTTAACTCATTTATAGTTATCAAAAATCCCTACGAGTTTGTCCGCAAGTTGACATACACAGTTAATCAAATATTATAGCGGTAGGTTTCACATTTAGTCCAATTTTCAATATATGATTTTGCCAGTTATTTACATCAATATTTTTTTTCTATTTACAGTAAATGAATTAGTTATTCACAACTAAATTCAAGTTTACTAAATCTATTTATAACTACCAACCCTCTAATTTACATTAATTTTAATGGATATTCATAGCTAGAGCAGAAAATAAAATCCTTACAATATGTTTGTATGAAACTATTTATAGTAGATAAGTATGCTATTTAGACTAGTTACATAAATTATTAATATTTTTTTTCTAATTTGGTATGCTTTGTAAGAGAATTATTTAGATAGAATGCGTATGCTATATATAATTAATATTATGATGGACGAAAAAGGTTCATCAAAATGAAAAAGGTTTATCAAAATCAACATGCGTTAGGAAAATAAATCAAGAAAAATATGTGAGAAAAATAATTTTTATAATAACTAGAAATCTAAATAAATTTCATCATAGTTAATTTTATGGACAATCTTACTTCGAAAACAAATACGTTTAAACTAGTATCTTGTCAGTTGTTGCTACGGTGATATCTTTTAGAAATATAAAAATTCATATCTTCATATGAAAAATAAGGAAATAAAAATAAAAATAATTTAGTAATTAATGTAAATTTCAATCATGAATACATAATCAATGCAAAATAAATGTAAATTGAGAGGAAAGTTAACATTCAGCGTTTAAGAAAAGTTAAATTTCATAATTGATGGCAATCTAAGAAAAAAAGTAAACAAGATAAAGCAATTGTACTCCTAAATTATGTAGTATTTCGTGTAACAAACAAAATTGAGAGAAAATTCTTACTTCAATACAAATGGTCATAGAAATAATAACATTATTTGATGAATAACTCAATCTAATAAGTGATATTGGCTCTAAAAATTTAATAAAAAATCTGAACTGTTACAGAATTAGAACACATATGTGTTTAATAAGAAATAGAAATAAGATAGAGAAGATGACTGAACTTCCTACTAAAATAAAAACCTACTACTTATGTTGCATAAACTCATTGTTTCTCAGATCTAATTCATTTTTCAAAAATAAATGGACAATTTAGTGAGTATGGAACGGACTCAAGTGAGCAAGGATAGAACCAACACCATCAACTATCGCATGTACCATGAGAATCCAATAATTTCTCTGATACAAATTTATTTCGAATGAGATATATCTAACAAGAAATGAGGATAAGAGTATAGAATTATCATCTCTGATTTGATTTGATTTAGTGAAAAAGGAGAGAGAAATGAGTGGCATGAAGACAAATAATTTAAATAATTTAAATAATTTAAAATTTTAAAATCTATTTATGAAAAGGTGTCTCATATTATAATCTTAAAAGAAAAAAAAACATGATTGTTGTGATAATTAGTTAATGGGACAGAGTTTTGAGGACGGAAGGCCGGGACTAAAATATTATTCCTTAATAATAATAAAATTCTTCTTACATCACAATTCGCAGAAGTCGTTCAGATTTCCCTTCCGGAAATTCTCCGCTCCCAGCTTTCACCGTTGGTGAAGAATTTATACGCGATTTCGGCCTTCCCTCTTCTTTTGATCACGGAAAACACGACTTTTCCGATTCCCGTTCTCGTTTCATCCCTTGAGAATCCATTTTGATCAGGGTACATCTCCGTCTTCGCCTGCGATTCGACTCGGTCGCGCCTTGACTTCCGCGAATTTCTCTTTTCTTTCTACTTGTCTGATTTTCTCCCTTGAAGCGCGAAGAGCAACGAAAACAGAAAGAGGAAGCCATGACTATCGTTTCGGAGTCTCAAATCTGGAATCAAATTGACGAGGCAGAACGGTACTTTCTCCTTTGTCTATCCCTCGTCTTTAGGTTTTAGGTTTCTGTGAGCAATTCTCTCTTGTGGCTCTAAGCCTCTAACTATGGTGGTTCTTAGAGTCTGTCAATCTTGCTTTTGCTGCAAAATTGTTGCTAATTAGTGAATGTTTAGGTACTTGGTCCGTGGTGTGTTTGAAGAGGCTGCAACCTTGGCATCATCTATCATTCACACAATCCGAAATTCCACATTTGAAAGGCCCATAGGTGATACTGAACTTGCCGATATGATGAATTCAGCTGGTATGGTCATTGTTCAGTCTTACAAAGAACTTGAGAGGTAAGTTTGTTTTAATGTTATTTATTTATTTCTTCAATTTGTGTGCTATGCCATATTGTGAGCTCAATTAGATTTTTCTTGAATTTACCACAGGACAAAGCAAGTATTTGTCGAGCTGAAAGAGATATACGGTTCAATCTGGGCTATCCCAGTTCAAGTTTTACTGACCGGGTACTGTAAACAGCACTTATTTTCTCAGCAAAGTCGATCATCTACATATAAAGCAATTAGTGTGTATTTGTAAAACCTCTTGTGTACACTTGTTATGTTGAATCAGAAATTTCTAGCTAGAGAATCATGAGAGATATTTACTACTGTTGAAGGTTTTTATGAGATTACTCTGGTTTAGTTAATTTTGTTTTCATCTTGCAGGGCCAGCTTGCAAGTGGCAGAAGGGTTTGGAGTTGAGCTGAAAGAAAAAATGGAGGAGTACCTATCAAAGTGGGAGTACATGATAGATGCAGGGGTTTATGTGTTACGAGAAGATGAAACAGAAAACTCGTCAAGCAACCCTTTAGAAAATGACCACATAAGACGGTATTTTCTCTCATGTTCATTTTACTTAGAGGTGGCAGAGCTTTATACTGTTAAGCTGCTCAGCATGTTGTTACACAGAACTGACCTCGCCATATCTTGGGTTGAAGCTACCAATTTTCCACAAGATGGCCGTCAGGTTTTATCTATACTTTATCTTCTCTTGTGCTTCCTCATCTTGGGATAATTAAATAGAAATAGACTTTCTGTATGGTGCACGTCCGTCTGAATTTACTATGTTGCTTGATTGAAGATAATCCGTGTATCATTTTTTTGAGAATATTTTCATGTTGCATGACGTATCCCCAAAACTAGGTTCATTTAAAACAGATGAAAATTTTAAATAGTTTGATGAATGGTAAAGCATACTTCAAATCTTAACATTCCTCATGCACAATTTTAATGTCAAATCAATCTCTTCCATATATCAGATTCCAAATATTTTAATTTATGACGTCAAGATTGCCAAGCTGAACTTTGTCAGTGAGACCGTAACCCCATATTAAGTATGTGCTGCATTGAATATCATTAATTTTGGTTTGAATGATGTTCTGAGTGAACTTATAGTTCAAACACAAAAACAAGAGTGACCTAAAAAGCTTTGAAGTAACTAATTGAGTATTCTTTATACCACATTAGGTACCAGTACCCAATCTGTCTTGTAAGGTACCAGTCCAAATTTCACTGAACTTTTTTTTAACAAGGCATTGTTGAGAAGGCTGCAATCTTTACAAGCTACACAACAGCAGCAAGCAGCACAGAGGGCAGCACCCCGGGTATCCACAACATCATCAAATGTGGATTCACCGTTGACAGGAAATGAGCAGTCAAAGGATAACAAAGAAAGGCAAGACTTCTCTCCCCAGCTTATCCAACAACCAATCCAACGTGGCAGTGACCGTTTTGACCCCTTCCGATGGTGGTTTCGGTCAATGAAAATAAAGATTGGAAGACTGCAATTCGCCATCCCAAGTGGAAAGATTATGCTTTTCTTCTCCTTGTTATTTTGGATATCCTTCCTTCTTCGTAAGAGAGGTGGTGTTTTCAAGAGGTTAGTTTCTTTATTTTTATTTTTCACATTTGCATCATGGTTCCAGGGGTCTAAGAGTGGAAATTGCTAATACGATCAATGCACATTTGCAGTCTAGCAACAAAACAGATGAACTCTTTGAAGCAAGCAGCATTTGACGCACTGAGGCTGGCTTTCTCCGTGCAAATGAATCCATTAGCTGCTGTACAACAAGTGCCTGCCCTTCCCAGAGTTTCTTGATGATGGGTTTGTTTGCTTTCTCATTAATAAAAGTTCCCAAGTTTTCTGATGGTTAAAATATTTCGGTTGGAAATGATGTATTTTTTGTTTTGTTTTGACAACAGAAAGGTGCTAATTTACTTGCTTCCATAGTGAATAGAGTGATATCCAGACTTGTAAAATATTTACTGTAAGAAGAGTAATGATTGAAGTTTTGCTACAGAAGATTCTTTTTTCAGTTTGGAGGTGTATCAGTTGCTTTCTTTGTTCACTCCACGTACAAAAATGGATTTTCGTTAGAAAATATTAAATCGTGAATTACAGTTCTCTCAATATTCAAGTCATTAAGATCGGCCTCCTTTTTGACCCCTAATATGTTTGGAAAGAAACCAAGATAAACAATTAAACGAAATGGGTGAATTGAGTCTCATATTTCAAAACTTCAAGTTAAATATTTGTCTACATTATTTTCCTTTGAGTAATATTTTTTAAATTTAAAGACCAAATTTAATTCAGTTAAAAATAAAATAAAAAATTCCCCTTCCTGTCAAAGAGGTTTATTTCTTTCTGCCAAGACTAAAAGCAGGGCAACATGTTGGAATAAATTAGAACATTTAAGTATTTGAGAATTATTTATTGATTAAATGCGATCTATAATAATGATCTAATAAAGAATAGCCAAGATACTTGGAAAGAAATTAATTAAAGAAATCCTTGGATGGTTTTGTTTTGTAAGGACGACGAAATCCATCCATAGCTTGTCAATTTACAAATTGTAACGGGAACACAATTCTAGATTGAAGGAACTAGAAGGTATAAGCAATGTCTGATCAATGAACTGTAAAACTCGTACTTCAATATTAAAATGAAAAAAAATGAAATATTTTGATGATTTCAGGAGCATGTACTTAATTTCATCAATAAAATAAAAAAATCATACTTTCTAAACGGGCTAAATTTGAATAATTTATTCGGGCCAGGCTGACCTGGGAAGGGAAGTACTAGATATTGGATACTCCAGTAGGGCTTCCAGATTTTTCTTTGAACTGACACCTGTGCACTCGAGAGATCATGCACAGTGACACGTCAAGACCTGGTTACGAAAATCGAACTGTATAAATTATGATCGCTTCCTCACTCTCTTCACTCTCCAACCAAAGCAAAGGAAGAAAGGAGGAAATAGAAACCAAGGGAAATAGGAAACAGTTGGTCCAAATGGGAGAAGGTGAGGAGGTAAAGACGAGACCAGATCCCAAGGTCGAAATCAAGGTAAAATTTAACCATTCATTTTCACATGTTGAACATTTTGTATTTGATAATTGCAAGTAAAATGTTGAATATCCTAATTATTTGTTATAGGAGAAAGGAGAAATATTCTTCTTCTATAGGCCGAAGGTAAACAAGGAGGAAGCTCACAGTCCAGATGATGTGCAGCGGATGTACATAGTCATGCGTCCAGAATCCGGTGAACGATTAGTCGAAGAAAAACAATCCTCAGATTCTGGCAAGGAAGGGGGAAAGGCTCTTCAGAAGGATGAAGGTGAGAAAGTCAGTGTCAAAAGTGATGCCCATACAGGTGGCCATGGCGAGGAGGTAGCAATCAATTTCATTAATAGATTGTTAAATCTGTTGTTATATATGTCATATAACGTTTAGGATAAATTTGGAGGTTTTGAGTGGTTACAAATTATAATAGGATAGCCGCTAGAGGTTACAAATTGTCTCTTATTTACAAGCTGCACGGTTCTAAATGATATCATCACTTAATTGTAATTTCTCTTATATTTAAATGATTGAAGGAAGTGAACGTTAAGGAGCAACCATTACTTCGTCTGGCGATAATGGGTAAGAAAAGCTTGCCTGATCCAGGCAAGAGAGGTCGACCCTTCTGGGGCCATATTGACCTTGTCACTACCAAACTTGATGACGTCAAAGCTGCTTTCAAGGGAGGTACTATATCTATCAATTATCAATTCGGTTTCAAAAACATTTGCAACCCAAAATCACAAAGTGAAACTCCAACCTAGTGTACTTGCTCCCTTTTTTGCATGATAATATGATATGCCAATGACTTGTGATTGAATTTGTTTCATTTTGACAGAGGAGCATGACACCGCAACACGTGGCCTTCGCCACATTCCGGAGGCAAGAGCACTTGCAGAAGGTGTTTACAGGATCCTACGCCACCAGTCTGGTAGGCAGAACCACACACATCTCATCTACAAGCTGGAGTTCCCCGTGTTAGATGCAGCAGGTGTCAGTGGACCCCATGAGTCTCCCCTTGAAGCACTAAACATAGACCGTGAGGCCTCCTTTATCATCCAAATTAAAAAACCTGAACAGCCCGGTGGGTCCCAGTTCAGGGGCTTGCCAGAGAAGCGCAAGGCAGCTTTTCCAGCTAGCCTGCAAGGGCAGTTTGGTCAGAAGAGGTATTCTCCAGCTGATCCACCAGATTTTTTGAATTACGAGGGATGCGAGTTCTTGCTGATTTCAGCCTCTGACGACTTAGAGGAGGAACTAGGGTTGGAGTTGAAGACCGAGTGCGATGATGAGAAGTGCTCATCAGATTTACTTCAGATGTTTGGTGATGCTGTCTCTACTAAGCCGCTGCTCAGTGGAACTTGGGAATAGATGCTTGGGAAAACTAGGTTTGGTTGTAGTAGTGAGGTTATAATTGTCGAGTGCGACTTTTGGGGGGATACCAGGGCCAATTTGGGAACCATGTGTAATATGTGAATGCAAGCCATGCTAAGTAGTGCTAGTGTAAAATCTTTTACCTTGGTGTTCATCCTTGGTTATAATTGCGTGGAGTGAATACAGAGTTTCAGGTAGCACATCAGATATAGGACTGGCCTAACTGGCAATACGAATTATCAAGTGCTACCATAGATTTGTAGTTGTGCAGTCTTTGCTTAAACGGGCAGTCCATCTGTGTTGTCAACCCTTCTCTAGAATTACTGATATTGAAACTGCAACCATCTAAGTTAACCCTTCTCCAGAATCACTGATATTGAAGCTGCAACCGAATTTCAAATTTCAAGTATAAAAAGGAATGGTAAATAAGAATCTGAGGTGCCGGTCCTTTTCAGAGTCGCTGACGAAGAAACAACTATAAAAATCTGATAAATACAAAGTGCGCGCAACAGGCCATAGTTAAGACACAGCAACACCTCTACGGATTTGCAGAAATATAGCAAGTGTTAACCATATCATTTATCCAGGAATGTATTCACGTTCAATCTTTTCCCAGAGCACAGCAGTGTCATGGGTCTGTCTCATCACAAGAATTGTAATGGTGATGTTGTATGCACAAGAAATTTGGAAGCATTGGTCATATATCTATATAGGAATCCTCTTTGTAGAAAGTTTAGACCTACTCGGGTCTTTGTGGAATCAGGTTCCCCTAATCACCGCATAAAACCCTTAGTCATCGCCACAAAGTCCTCCATGTGCAAGCTCTTCCATTCCTACAAAAGTTCACTGAATTTATCTGATACAATCATGATGCCTAACAAAAGGTTCTATTGCAGTTGTTACATACGACCAATTTCTGATCCAATCGAGGATGGACAAAAGGATCGCGTTCAGTTCCCTGACATGAACGACCTCGGTCTCCAGAAAGGAAATTCACATAATAAAGCTGTATGATATATGTGAAGTATAATTTGAATGGAAAATGTCAAGTCTACCTCGAAATCCCACCCACCATATAATTCAGGGTCATCGTCATTACTCCAAATATATGCCTCAGCAAGCATTTTCTCTGATGTGTCCTGCACCATCATTATAAAAATAAAATAAAATACAATTTAAAGGATAAATCTAGTTTTGGTCCTTTACTCCTCCTTGGATGGTGAATCTAGTTTCTCAGTGTGTTTAAAATGAAGAGAATTCCAAGTGAGTTGTGATTCCAATGATATCAGACTTACAAGCAAAGATATCTCAACTGATCTCCTGACATACTCCACATCTTAAAAATTATCTAATATTTCTAATTCATCATCAGTTAACCCCTTAATTACCTAAATGCAACAAACAAAGAAATGCCACATCACAGATCAGTGCCATCTCGGGCATACAGAATCATATTACTCGCAGAGCTTAAATCTCTCTACCAAATTGGTTGGATCGTTACAGAGGAGTACCGTCTTTTGAGCTCACTATAGAGAGTAGTGAATAGGTTCAGCTTAATTGTCAGTAAAAAGACTTCAATGGAGTCTCCAGTCCAGCAAATCAGCACTGCAATTTTACATACAGCCAACATAATAATCTATCCTCGACTGGTACGAAGGAGAAGGGAAAACAAACCTTCCAGAAACAGCCTTATTTTCTACAGGTAATATTGCAGGATAAACGCGGCCTTTTATGCTGAATCTGTGACTGCACAAGTGCACAACATCAAAAACAATTGAATTGTAAGTAGGATAGAGGAAACATACACCATCTTTTTGCAAGGAAACGATAGAAAATTAGAAATAGCTGTACAAGTTGGGAAGGAGAGCCAGTGAAGGAGGAGGAGGCACGCGCGTGAGGAGCACGTGCACCACCTCCTCCGCCATCAGGCTTCCGTACACAAACACGTTGTGTGGCCCCAGCTGTGACGAAATCGCCGCCGTCAAGTCGGATCTCTCTCCCCCCTCTTTTAATTTTTATTTATTTATTTTGCAAATCGTACTCTCAATTTTTTTATTTTTAGGAAATACTCTCAATTTTCTCCCCCTCACTCCGTCTCCACAAAGACAAACACTTTCGGAACAAAGTGTCCGATGAGAGTTTTTATTTTTTATTTCTGTGTTATTATTTATTTTTAATTTTAGTATTAGAGAGATAATTTTTAATTTAGAAACTTTAATTATATTTTTTAATTTAGCAACTCATTTCTAATTGTCACATCATATTAACAATTCGTTTATTTTAGCATTTAAAATTATTTTTGTTAAATCTTTTTATTTTTTTTATTTTCACTAAATAACTTGACATAAATAAAATCTACAGATAGTTTATATATTGGAGAGTGTTAATTTCAATTAGTATTTTCTCTAATTAAATCTGACATGACAGTAATAAAAGATTTAGAATTGATTGCTACATTGGAGACGGGGCGGAGTCGGTCCTCATGATCGGGGGTTAAAAAAATTATAAGTATAATATTATAATTATTTTGAAAGTTAGTATATTTTTATAGTTTTTTATAATGGAAGTATACTTTTAGAGGTGTATTTTTAAAAATATTTCTAGATAGGATATATTTTTATAATTTTTTTTGTTAGAATTAAGTATTTTTTTGAAAAATCAAATCAAATCACAAGTCTATTTAAAAAAAAAAAAAAAACTTCAGGGGTCAGTAACCCCTCCAGCACAAACGTGGCTCCGACACTGATTGGAGATGCTCTCAGTCTCGGAATTCCTCTGTTTTGGTGCCAGTCCACCGCAAGTAATTATTATTATTTTTCAATTTTCGCCTGTTTCATCTCTACTTTTTTAGTGGGAAGGGATTATCTCAATTTTGATAATAAATTTTTGAATAAATATAAAAAAATTAAAGATAAATGAACTTTATAGATATATTATTTTGATGGTGAGTAAAATTTTATGTAATTTCATTATTATTTGTTAGTTCATCAAAACTCATTAAAATGTTATGTACCTTGCAACTATTTTAATTTAACGATATTTGATAGACTATCAAATGATAATTAAATTATATAAAATTTAAATCGTCATCAATCTACAAGTAAAAAGCATATTTATAAAAAAAATATATTTTTAGTTTTTTTTATATATATTTATTTGAAGATCATAACCATTTAGAACTATATGCCAACAATAACATGGTGTATTCAGAATAAATTATGTCTTCATTGCATTGCATGTGGCAACGAGCTTTATTATATGCTGAGTGCGACAAATATATAAACTACATAATTCTGAACAAGCAGGTACAATTTGTTTGATTATAGTGAGGAACACACGTACTATAAGACACTGTAGATCCATTAGTTTGTTCAACTATTCCTGTGAATTGCTTACTAATAGATTGATGTGCACTATATACAGGTTGATTGATAATACAAAAATGACACTTTACTATCTTATGTTGGGTTTTGACTTTTGAGCAATTGTCAGGGAGGAAATTTACTTTGATAAATAAAAAATTATTGGTATGAACTCGGATAGCTTTAGACAAAAAAAAAACTACTATAGATGTATTTTAGGTTGTCATGTAGGAACATTCTCTGCTACATATTATATTTGTATTTGGTGTTTTTGTTTTGCGGCGAGGGTAAGATTAGATTATTTCTTTGATAAATATATTCTTTCATATATGAAGTAAAATCTACAAATAAAAAAAAGGCTAGAGAGATGGGTGTTTAAAACATTGAAAATATGAATGGAACTTCTTTAGGTAAACGGGTAAATGAAATTGTCTCCATACATATGCCTCAGCGAGCAGCTTTTCTGATTTTTACTGCACCACAACTTTTGCACTGATTCATCAATTCATGTTCTTTTTTTTCCTTCGTCACTTCAAAAGCAAGTTCCAAATGTTGAAACTAATTTCTCAACGAGCACTTTGAATCAAGTCCTTGTGGCAACAAGTTGTAATTGTACTGGAAATAAAACTCACAGGCAAGAATATGTTGACAGATTTCCTGATGTACCTCTTATCTTCAAATTTGTCTAATATTTCTAACTTAGCATCATTTAATCCCATGAGTACCTGAATGAATCAGTTAAGAGAAATAAATATGAATACAAAGGATAGCAAGTGTATTATTATCAAGAAGTTTCAAAATTGAAGCCTGGTTATACTATGCTATCACATAAATGAATGTGGATTCTCTCTTCAGAACCTGTTGTGCTCTCTCATTTCATTGTTGGATCTCACTATCAAGTTGGCAAAATGATAACTAATGCCTGGTTGTTTGTGCCACACCCATTTTAATTGATACAGAACCAGATTTTGTGTTTCAATTTGGCATATTGTCTATGAACAAGAAAACATTCAGTTTCTGGTTTTCTACTAAATTAACAGTAAGAACTCTAAATAAACCCTTCACAGTACAAACTAGCCTAGACCTACAATTCATTACCAAGAATGTAAGAAGGGAAACAAACCTTCCCTGCGAGGGTGCTATTCTCTGCAGGTAAAATTGCAGGGTAAACACGTCCTTTAATGTTAAACCTCTGGCTGGAGACCATTTGACAATCAATAGTTCACTGGTATCAGACACAGCAACATATATTCACACAATTGACTACAGTGCTCGGCAAAACAACGGTCGCTGTCTGGTTCTTCGACTCCAAGGTCAGATTTTGACATGTTGAGTGGTTATCTAACCTGATCAGTTTGATCTATGGATTTAAATCTTATAGGAGAACAAATGTTGCAATTTTTAGAGCATGAACGATCAAATTGGATGAATGTATATCAAATTACCTCAGAAACCAGAAACCAGAAACCAGTTAACTGAATGGCACAAAAGGTTTACCTAGAAAATATGGATTTACCAAATTGCATGGAACAAACTAATTGAATCTTAGTGTAAGGAAGGAATTGATGGAAATAGCAGTACAAGTTGGGAAGTAGAGCGGGTGAAGAAGGGGGAAGTCGCGTGAGAAGCATGTGCGCCACCTCCTCTGCCATCAAGCTTCCGTATACAAATACGTTGTGCGGGCCCACCGCCGTCGCCATCCCCAGTTCCTCCCTTTCCCTCTACGGGGAACAATGATTTTTTTTTTCGCCTCTTAAAATCTTGACAATAGCTGCCATCCACAACGGGAGGTTTGAAAAGAGAATATGCGCTCGACAATTCAAATACTCAATTTTTTTATGATTGAATAATATTTTTGAATGATTTCGTATGAACCGAAAAAAAAAATTAAACTAAAGCTATGGTCCGAAAAAATTATTCGGACATTCGGACCCTTGTATTGTAAATTCAATCCCTCCATCTCTATCTGTACTGTATACAAATTCTGTGTTGGTCACCTGTCCGAAAAATTGCACCTACGTACTTTTTTTAATAAAAAAATTGAAGAAAAATTTGATATACATTCATCCAATTTGATCATGGACTGACAAATGCTATTAGTCTACAGATTGTTTTGCCGAATTCCATTTAAAATTTTGCACCAAGCAGTTAATTTATTAAGCTCATCATATTTTTCCTTTAGCTTACATAAAAATATTATTGGATCGGCTTTAAATAACCTAGAGTTTTATTTGCTTTGGACTTTCATTTTCAATGCATTGACCTTTAAATTTTTTTCAAGAATTACCAAATAATCTTTAAACTTCTTCAGAAAATCTAAGTTGATATTAAATTTTAAACAACAACAAATAGACAAACATAAATGAACAGATTATTTAAAGGACATGTTTTAAACAATATCTTTAGATTGATCTAAGTTTGGCACTAGGCATATTTTAATAATTAAGAATATTGACTTTTGACTTTTAATGTTACTTCAGAACACACTTTACGAATCAAGGCATGTCCCGAAACTTCAGAAACTTTTCAAACCCCCATTTTATATCATTTTTACGAAACTTCAGAAACAATGGAAAGCAGCAACAAGTTCAAGCCCATTGAAGAAAGTCATTTCGGCCTCATCAACAATTTCAATCAGAGGCCTTATAAAGCTATAATAAATACATCCACAACCCTTCTGATTTCCAGTAGTCAATTGCTTTTGCTCGGAGAAGCAAAAGACGAAACCAAGGAACAAGAACAGGCCAGCTACTGGCATCGAAGATCTTAATCTTAACAGAAAATATTTGTCAAACCCAATCTTTGGTTCCTGAGACACGTTCTTCTGGGATTCACGGAACATATAAATTAGTACATTCGGGTGATTCGAACTGAGCAGGCAAGCGTCGATCTATTGAAAATCTTGCTGATTCTTACATTTGGATCATCATAGTTTTCAAGCAACATGAATTAATACAAGACTAGATTGATTCATCTAACCTCTGCCATCAATGACAAGGTTTTCCTAGAAATAAACTAGCAAACTACCAATATAAACATCACAAACTTTAATCTATTCAACATTGCCTTTTACCCCCAGACTACCTAACTCACTATGAATCGTGTCAAGGTGTCAATGTCATTCTTTGTATAAGTCCTCAAGCAGAATTCACGAGTTATCCCTATCTCACGACCTGATTTGACATTACAACATCAGTAGCAAAGGATCTTTTCTATAGTTCCCATTGGAAGGTCAATCAAAATGGTCATAGGAAATAGGAGAGGGATTGCCAGAGTTCTGATCACAACGACCAGTGCGCCACATATTTCCGCCGTCAGAACTACTGCAAGCTTGATTACTGGCAATGGCATTGTGGTGATTGTTAGTGTTGTTGCCACTGCCAACAAGATCACCCTCAAGGCTCATTTGCTGTACCTCTTGTGGGGATAGTATCCTTATGCACCTCACACAGGGCACAAACTCCCTGTTTATCATTTCAAAACCAACTTTTTTTCCTTAAAAAACAAGAAAGAAGAGAAGTTTGGCATCAAGAAAAAGAAATTGGACAATAGAAAGAAACAGGAAACATACTCCCAAGGGTCGTCACCAACAAGAAGGATATCATCTTCATGATCCTTGTAAACGAGCTTCCAACCAATTCTGCCGCGGTCTTCTAACTGCCCTTCTATGCTAAACATTCTCGCTAGATCGTGCTTCAATTCTTCATAGCCTGAGTACCTTGTTATGTCTATTGACCTTCCTACAGCACCTCTTTTGTACACCTATTGTATGTGTCAAGAAAATAATACAAGGCCTGGTTAATTGCAGTTTCCTTCATTTTTATTTCTTTTGATACACATTTCAGTAACAGAGTAGAAAGAGTTGTGAAACACAAACCTTGGTGAAAGTCCGCATGCGCTGTAGGGGAGCTGTCTGCGGGGCCCAGGAGTTCCTATTCAAGAATGTGTTTTCATTGATTGTAGAATCAATGGAGTTGAAACCAATGTCAGAAACACCAAATGACTGAGAAACCATGGATGAAGATATATCTTGTTGTGCATCCTTCGATCCCCTGTACTCATTCACAACATTCCCTGACAAATTACGATTATGCCCACCATCCAAGCTAGTATTGTTCCCCAACAATGTATCAGTTGTTCCAATAGGCAAGCTTCCCAATGTCCCATTCTCACCATTTAATCCAAACATGGAATTGCTGAGAGGGGGCAAATCTTTGAACACATTCAATGGAGAAACAGGTTGGAAACTGTTACCCAAAAGCCCATCAGCTGGGGAGAGAGATACAGATGTGGCTGAAGATGTAGTATCCAGACAATCCAATTGCCCCACATTGTTATTTATGAAATTTTGTCCACCACCAATTGATCCCTGATTTTGCATCTTTGAAGTCTGCATGCATTGTTTAATATGGTTTGGCTTTTGCTCCACTACTTCGATGGGATTGGGACACAAATTTGTTACACCAGCCAGTTGAGGTGGTTTATCTGGTTTTGCATTAGGGCCATGTGAACCCCTGGTAAATCCGCCTTGGGGTAAAATATTGCTGTTATGAGTGGAATTTGGAGAATTTGAGTTGGAAGGGACATCATCAGTAATAACTGACTGTGGAGCCCGAGTTGGGGTGACACTTGTTGTAACAACATTGGGCTGCGATATAGGGGGGGGTGCAGCTGTTGTTATGGCGTTCTTATTTGGCTGTTGCTGGGGTATTATCATCTGAGGTTGGAGAAGCTGCTGTTGCATTTCCATAAGCACCTTTTGCTGATCATGTAGACTCATGGGAAATTGTGAAACAGGCAACATGGACTGATGCAATATCTGTTGTTGTTGTTGCTGTTGCTGCTGCTGCTGCTGCTGCTGAAGTTGCTGTTGCTGAAGTTGCTGTTGCTGAAGTTGCTGTTGCTGCTGTTGTTGCTGTTGCTGCTGTTGCTGCTGTTGTTGCTGCTGTTGTTGCTGTTGCTGTGGCTGTGGCTGCGGCTGCGGCGGCGGCGGCTGCTGTTGCTGCTGTAGCCTTTGCAACAATTCTATCTTGAGTTGATTATCAGAGAATCGAATTGATTGATTTGATTGGCTAGGCATGATCTGTTGTGTTTGCAGTTGAGGAATTTGCTGTGGTGCGGCTCCCTGAAGCTTTTGATGTGGCAAACCTTGCTGGCTGTGAATTAGAGGTGGCTGTAATTGCTGTTGCTGCAACTGAGGTTGCTGCAACTGGCTTTGAATAAGAACTTGTGCTTGTACTGGGTTTGCTTGGGTTTGGTTCAATGGTAGCAGTGTTGGGTTGATCTGTGTCTGTGGCATCTGTTGTTGTAGTTGTGGTCTAGGAATAACCCCCAATTGGTTTAATGAACTAGAGACCTTGGAGGGATCATCCACAACAGGTTGGATTTGTTGTGGTAATCTTGAGGAAGCATTACCAAATTGTATGTTGGTCATACCGGTATTGCCACTGTTCTGTTGTAAGAGCTGGTTTTGCAATGCTAGCTGCCTAGATATGTCTGTGACTCCCAGATTGTTTACCATGGCAGATCCAGCTAGGGAACGCATGTAGTCAGGCTGCATTGCCGCTTGTTTGGTAAAAGAGGAGTTTTGTTGCATATTCATCCACTGGACAAGGCTTAAGCCTGGCATTATTGTGCTCTGGGTCTGTGGGTCCTTGATGCAAATTTCCTCACCTAGCCAAGGCATAGCTCTTTTTAACAGATTTTCCATCTCCAATGACTCTTCATCTGTAAAACAATTCTATTCCATATTAGTTTATCATAGACCAGCTCATAAAGAAAAAGAAATTGAATAGTATTTCATTTTTCTTTCAAAAACATTACCCGGTCGGGAGCGCTTAGTGCCAAAGAAAGGAGGCGGGCATATGAAAAATGGAGCAGCCACAGGTTCAATCTCCCAAATAGAAACTCTATTCCGCCTCTCACCAGCTGCTGACTCATCCCAGCCAACCTAAAAATAATAACAAACTCGCTTAAAGAAGACGTTCACATGATGAAACAGGAATTCTTAATAAATTTAACCTGCAAATTGCGCCACTGGGAATTCTTCCACCTAACAGGATCCAAGTCACTAATACCAGTTATTGTACCCATGTACCTGTGTTTGCACAGAACAGTCATACAGAATTAAAAAAAAAATGTGAGAAAATAGACAAAACAAAATCCAGGAGATTAATTTAAACATATTTGATTACTCATTTAAACCTACCTCCTTGTTCCTAATTCTTCAGTTTCAAACATCATCCGAAAGCGCATGCCTAGAGATATCTGATTCCCATAAACTGCCTTCTGGTATTTTGCAAATGGAATTACAAATTCAGAGGGACTAGCCCTGCAAAACAAAATCAAATCTTACCGAAATTAGATGGTGACGATGTAATAATAAGATTAAAACATGTTTCACAGTGTCAAGCTTTTGAAGGGGCGGAGTTATAGAAACAAATAAAGAATCGACTTAAAAACCTGGGGTTATAGAAGATTGTAAAGGGGCTATGATTGGCAGCAGCATGAGCAGCTGCAGCGAGAATGCCAATATGCATGCTATCACTCGAAAGAACAGACGATGATATGTTAGTGGGCTGTCGATTTGCTCGTCTTATACCCAGTAGCAACTGCTGCTTCTCATCCCTTATTGTAAAACAAAGTCAAGTAAATATACATATCCAAAAGAACTGAGAAAATGATTGTCCTGAAATGTCAAGTGACCAGCTTAGTTTACAAAAGTTCATAGAAGTTTCTAATATATACCTAACAAATATAACAGAGTCACCAGCGAAGAGCCTCTTGCCACTCACAAAGAGGCTCCAACCAGTTGTTAGTAAATGTCGTTTTGGCTGACCTGGACAAACCCGAAGGAGACCGTCAATAAACATCTCATAAGTACTACCAAAGAATGCTGCATACTAATAATAATAATATGAGGCTAAATATTATTTCATAAAAATGACTTGTATATACACCTCGGTATATGTGACGGAAGGTCCACAAATTATCATGCAAATCTTTAGCTTGTATTTCTTGTGCTGGTGGCTGCATTGAGAAGTCCTACAATACCCCGCAAATAAATTTCCATAAAAACATTCAATCCTTAGTAGTACAAAGTTTTGAGCAAGTACTTGGCATGCAACGAAACCTACAAGAAGAGGAAATATTTTCTCGGCAGCACGGCGAGGAACAGAGAAACCTCCATGTGTGCTGGTATCACTTGCTGTTAAGGTTTTACAGAAGAATTCAGTTTGTGGCCTTGCTTGCTTGAGAGCTAACTCGGATAGTTGCAGGGCCTCCTTCTCATACTAGAAACACGGAAAAGAAAAATTAATTAGTTGTTTGTTCATAGTATGAAATAAACGCACAAACATATAAAATAAATGTAAGGGAGAGAATTGCATACTGAGTTAACAGGTTGAAGGGTCATTTGTGCATACACTTCATCTGTCTCTGGATCCGCCTAAGAATCAAACAAGAAACAGATAACAAAAAATTTAAACTTCCTGTTGAAAATATAAATTGTCGCAAAAGTAAAAAGGGAATCATTAAATATATAAAGGGCAAGTTTACATGTAGAGTGACATTGTGAAGAAGACATATTAACCGCGAAGGAAGATTCGGATAGTTCGGTACATGTGAATCTATATCCTTCTGCATAGAAGCAGCGACCTGTCGATTAATGTATGGTTAGTGCAAACCAATTTCAATGTAAAGGAACTTGCATCATAATCATTAATCAGAAAGAAGACAACCTAATTGACAACATGACTAAATTAAGTTGCTTATAAATGCATTAATTGTTCAGCTAACTAGCTATCTGAGAACATAACCACAAAAATATACCAGAAAAGAAATTTGGTAGTGAACATTAAAAAAAAAAATCTACCTGCTCGCTATGACCTTGGGGGTAATAAACAACAAGGCTACCAACTGGTGGTAAACTGACAAGCGGGCCCGCACATGCATGCCACAGCTCTGAGTTTATTGTCTTTTTCTCCGCTGCACATGTCAATCGCTCATTAGACTCCATGAAAGACAAAAAGTGGAACAACCAGAAATTCCTCAAAATAATAAACCAGAAATTAGTTGTATTTTTATGACTTTTCTCATCGCATATATGTTTATAGAAGAACATGTAATCCATGGAAACAATCTTATCCCTTATATTCCAGCACATTCTTTCCGAACGGTAACTAGCAGAATGTTACAGTGTTATCATTGAAGAATCGACTTGAAAGCAACAAAGTGGACTTCAAGATATTGAAGTGATGGCTCTTTTTTTCTAAAGACCCGTGAAAAAGATTAATATAGTCATGATGCACCCAAACGACTTGGTCAGCCAAATCTAATCAAATAGCTGCGCAGAGACTGTATGTCTGTATCAAACTAATCAACCCAATGCAAAATCCGCCTCGCAAAAATATATATTTTTCAGGAAACGAACACAAGAAATCGATGATTTCGCAAGTTCATACCTTCGCACCCATGAGGAACAGACGAGGCCAGAGCGCCACAGTTGGCCGGAACTTTCATACTGTCAAGTGGTCGGAAAAGAGCAATCAGCCTCTGTGAGCTAAAAAGGGATTACGCTGGATGGAGAAGAAGAGTGCCACCGCATGGGGCTCCGGCGAACTCGCCGGAAACCGGCGCTGAAGGAGCAAGAGTAAGGTGTATGTTACGATGTACTACTGGAGACAGAGCGAGAAAGAGGGGGAGCTGTCTTCCCGACAAGAGAGAGACAAGGGAGCAAGGCTTAAGCGACCGAACTCTTAGAACACAAAAGGGAGAGAGAAACAGAGAGAGAGACTCCAAAAGGAAGGAAGAGCCGAAGAGGAGACCTAGAGAGAGAGAGAGAGAGGCGTGCGTGTCTCTGGGAAAGAGGTGGCTCTTTTTTTAATCTTTTGCTTCTTCTGTTTGCAAAATTTACTGCTTCCGAGGGGAAAGCAAAGGATAGTCTATGGTCAGCTCGAGACTCCAACAGTATACAGATTCTCTGTGTTCTATTCAAAAAAACATTCTGTGTAGCAGGTGTTTTTAGTTCATCTAACAGATGACCACTACAGAGAGAAACTTATGGAGGCCGAAACTGAGATCTGGAGTTCAGCTAGCCAGTCTTTGCTCCCTTGCTTGCTTTATTTAATTGAGAAGGGTTCACTTGATAATGATTATTTTGACAATCTTAATAATAATATTTTATATAAATAAAAATATTTATAGATATGTTTCGACGGTGATTTAAATTTTATATAGTTTGATTATCATTTGATAGTTCATCAAAAACTGTTAAATTAGAATCAAATTGTATAACATTTTGATGGATTTTGATGAACTATCAAACGATAATGAAATTGCACAAAATTTGAATTATCAACGATCTATAAATAAAAAAATATATCTATAAATTTCTTTTTATTTTTAAATTTTTTGTATTTATTTATAAATCCATTGTCAAGGGATCCTTCCCTTATTTAATTGTTTTTCTTTTCTTGTGTTTATTATTATTTGAAACAACCCTTGTATTCAATTTTTCTTTTTCTTTTGGTAGGACCAAAAGTCATAAAGGTAGTTTTGTATTTATTTATTTATTCATATTTGAATTTCGATTTACTCGATGGAGAGCTTGCGTTGTAATTAGGAGTCTCTTCCTTCCTTTTAATTCTGATCGTGCCGTACTAAAGCAGCTTTCTTGGAAATTCTTATCGTCTCCTGCGTTGCACAGTGCAGCTCGGTGGTCGTTTCCACAGCATTCGATCCGCTTTAAAACTGGTGCTGCCTCAATCTCAAAAATCCATAATAATTTAGGGATGATTTGTTCATACAACACGCTGTAGGCGAAAAGATAAGCTTTCTTAATCACTTACTCACTTCTTGGTCGTTTCGATTATGAAACTTCGTCCCCGAATAGAAAGCAGCCACACTATGACGGGGGTTGTCCTCTGATCAGAAAATTTTTAAAATAATATTTTTATAATTATATATTTTCAGAAAAAAATATATATTTATATTAAAAAATAATTCTATGCCCTCTAAAAATATTATTTTTTATCTCTTCAGACTGCCTCTGATTCCATATCCATATCTTCCTTTTTACATTGAAAAAAGTTTTTTCCTTCCTTACTTTCTTAGTATGTATAGTTTGTTTAAAAATCAAGCCGCGTGAATTATTTTCTAAATTACGATTCAAGTTCCGTGAATATTTTTCTTTATTTAAAAAAAATAAGACAAGCACTTACCTAACAGAAAAAGAGTTCAGGTATCATTTCTCTATTAATAAAAAGTAAGATGTGAATGTAATAGAATTTGGTGAAATTGAAAGGCCAGAAGACCATATATAATCAGAGACTATATGATAAAAACCAAAAGTATTGTTGTTCTCTTTTTTAGCATTAAGTACTATGAGAAGTAATTCGTATTAAGTGTTCATTACTGTTGAATGGTTTCATTCTCATCTTTTACTTCCAAAAAATATTCAACGATGTTTATTCTTCTGTTCTTGTTATTTATTTCATTATTACTTCATGATAGTTTTGCATATGGTCAGTGACACTGTCGTTATTGTTAAAGTCGTAAGTTCAAATCCCAATGAATACTAAAATGAAACATGAACACTTTAAAAGAATTAAATGCCGGGTCTAACTTCTAATACAAAGGACTTACCATAAAAAAATAGTTCATGGTAGTTTTGCGATTTAAGAACAAAAAAGCGTTGACAAACACTTGATAACTCATCCCCCCCCCCCCCCCCACAATGTGTAACCATCAAACTTTAATTCGGAATGAGTACTCTTTATAAAATACACTTCGATATGAGATCACCTCCAATTTTGCAAGCCTTCATATATATATTTTTTTGTCTAAATTAATAAAAAATGTTACAAATTTGAATAGTTTTTTGAGAAATTTCAAATGTTTTTTTGTTAAATATTTGTACTTCTTAACGGACACCTTTCGAAATCTAATTATTAATTTTGAAATAAAAACATATAATTGTCAATTATAAGAAAATATATAAAAAGAAGTATCTGTAGTTTAGTTGAAGTACTCCTTTTTAAAGTGATCTAGTTATTATTATTATTAATTATTTAATTATTCATCTATAGAAACGGGGAGCGGTGGGATGAATAGGTGGACGATACATTTGATATTTATTCTTTTTTTTTTCTCTTCTCAAAATAAAGCCAGTAAGGTGCGGAGTAGAAACAGCGCACTGTTTGGTTCGGTTTGATTTGATGGGAACAGATGCCTTTAAAAATCGTCCAAATTAAAATAAGCTTCTACTATAATGAAATTCAATCCGACAGCTCGATAGCTCCGTTATATATTTCTTCGCTTTTTAGGATCTCAACTTGTCAAGGATTCATAGCCACGGAGATAATAAAATATTATGTCCTCCTTGTATCCTTTTCAGATCGGCCCCTCCTACTTTGTTAATACTCTTCCGGAGGTGCCTTCCAAGTGGCCTCTCTTCAGAGCTGAAACCATCCCAGAGGATTTACAATGGTTTTTGAGCGCATTGCAGGATGAAACGAATCGATTTCCCACTAGGAAAAACAATCGCTGCACAGATGGATGTAGAAAATGATACACAGAAATAGATAGGTCTGGTGGGATGGGCCGACATGGACAGGGCGGGATAGGGAAGGTCGGCTGCACCAAATACCGATGGGAACTGTTATACCATTCTGTCAGATCTTCTGTGGCCTCCTTTAAGTAGTCTCATATGTGTCCATCCTGTTTATTTCCGTTTCAAATATTCTATAATAAGATTTTTTTTTTTTAAATGAAAGTTGGTGCTTCAATGTTGTTACATCATTCGTAAGCTGGAAGTTGTTTGCATGTACTTGTTTGAATTGTTGGCCATTTATGAAGTAGGTATAAAATTACAAATGAATTTAGGTGGTTATGGAACTGGAATTGGTTGCTTAATAATATTATGAGTTGTCAAACCTCAAAAGCACTAAAATTAACAAGATATAAACATAATATCAGTGAGAGAATAAAACCAAGCACCACAATTAAACAAAAAATTCAGCAGCAACTTTTTACTTGTTCATATGTGTGCTCACAGGAAATCAGAGTAACTGGTCAATGAGCCTGCCTATCTTATCATTGAGCCTGCCTTGCTGTGTCTGTGCGCCGCTAAATATTATTTCAACGGGTGATAGTGTGCCACGTGGCGCAGAAACAGGGAATGGGTAATGGGTTAGTGTTGAGAGGAACCATCTTGGGGGGCCATGTGGGGAATTGTAATTGGATGGAGATGGATAGCGATAAATACTGGCATTTGTCTTTTTTTCTGATAAAGAAGAGGGGCATTTTTTTAATATAAAAAATACTACTTAGTAACTAATTTCTTTTCAACAAATTATCTGATGATCATCATCATTACCAGCAGCAACTTTCATGAGACCCAGCTTCAGTCCCCACAGGCATGGTCTGTGATAATTAACTGGTTATGTTTGATTAAAAATCCAATTTAAAATGCAGGAGGGTTAAAAAATATTTTTAAAGTTCATATTTAAGCTTTTCTTATTGCTTTTTATGGGAAAGGACCGTACTTGTTAAAGAAGGGAACTCAAAAAAAATATGAAAAGTTCTGATACCGTACTACAGAAATAATTCAGCCATGCTACATTAAATAAACTCAATAATTAAAGCCATGTGGAGAGCAATAACACGGTATGATTAGCCATATGCCATACAATATCATTTCTTGACTCACCTCATTACAAAAGATGCACATTCGGTATCTTTGTATAAACTGATTCGGAGCTCCATAAAATTTACACCAGACTATTAGGAGAGATGTTGTTGTACAAATTGTTTTCTCTTGTGATTCTTTAAATCAGAATTCAGATAATTTGAACACAATCAGACATTTTCATTTCTTATATTAAGAAGTTCGGAGCAGGTCAATTTACCGTGAATAATTCAAGATTTCATAATTTTAGTCTACAAAATAAAAAGTAAATCAATTGGCTTATCGGGGCAGTTCGTCACGAGTGGAAGGATTAAATTTTAATACCCGCTAAGGAGCTTGTGTTCGGAAAATAGACTTAAGGGTATAAATTCAATGAAAATTATAAGCTAAACAAAATTCTTCAACTGTGGTGAATAAATCTTAGATAAGAAGTATGGGTGAAATGAGAGTTAAAAAAGAGATAATAAGTTAAGAAATGCATGTTTGGCAAGCTTAAGGCGCTAAGGAGGGATGAGGAAGCCTAAGGAACCTTAATTCCTTACTTGCCAAACATTCTCATCGAGTCCTCTTAATAATGCTCAACTCAAAAATATATGTACTTATCTTCAATTTTTATTTATACTACTCACTAAAAATTATTTATATCAAAATTTAATTGGATGCAATTTTTCTTTTTTTAAACTTTTAATTATTTGATTCAAATATTTTTGAATTGACATGTCTTCACGTGCAAATATTCATTATTTCAGTGGTACTTTAGACTGTGGAATCATCTAAAAAATCCAAAATTTGTATTGAAAAAATATCATAAATTATAAATAATATATTGAGTAATATAAGTATAAATTTAAAAATAATTATTCTTATTTTTTCCTTAAGCTCTTAAATTTTTTTAATGAATTTAAGCCCAATATAAATTTGCCCCCCAAATTAATACCAGCAGACGAATTAAGAGCACCGGGGATGCCTACCAGAAGTCCAGAACCAACCAGTATTATAAAAGGGTTGACGTGGAGCTCCTGTCGGCGGGTCGGTCCAAACTCCATGTGATAGTGGTTCGACGACAATTTTCTTTGCCCTGTTAAACATAATTTTTTTCTTCTTCCTCGGCTTTATTGATGTATCATTCCTGCTTTTAAGATAATGATGTTAGAATTAATTATTATTAATTATAACATGTATAAACTTATATGTAATAAATATATATTATATAATGTATTATCAAATTATATCAGTTATGAAGTGATCAAATTATATATTATTAATCGGATTTAAATATGTGTCATGAAAAATAAGACATTTAATGTGTAGAATGTGTATTGATAACTTTATGATTTAGTAATGGTCTAAATTATAAAAAAATTGATAACAATACAATTATGTTATTGGTCCCTGATGAACACAACTATAGAAAGATTTGGATTTGATATGGACCCGTTATGAAATAACTTCTCTCAGTTATGGGCGTCCATTATATACAGTGAGACTGTTGATTTTCAAAATCAATTCTTCATTCTCCATTTTTCTAGCACATTTTCGTTTTCCAACATAATTTATCTCTCTCTAAAACAGAGTTTCAGAAAAAAAAATAAACTGTCAGCGTCAGTCCTCTCAGTCGCTCCATCGGATTAAAGAAATATCAGAAGGCTTAAAGGAGTCTAGTGATCAACGGAATTGTGTTTCTCTAGAAGACCGACAACATGAATCAAAATAATCTAATTTATTATTAGAGATTCACTTGACGATTACGGCCTGACAAATGAGACTAATGATTACCGATAAACAGATTTATGGGGTTGACTGCGCTGCCTGTGCATTAGTGTGAGACAGTGAGAGGATAGAGGTTAGGGGATCACCGTTCGGTTATTAGTATTTTTTTTCGGGTAAAACCGTAAAACAATTAATGTGGTTCCAAAATACACTCTACCTGAAGTTTGGATTACTAATTACATTGAACTTGTCACGGACGAATAGGATAAAGGGGTTGGGGGTTGAGAATGTGGGCCGAGATTAATTAAAGGACTATTCGGCGATAATGCTGTTTTGAATAATTTAACTGTAATTATTCAATTTTCATCCGATTATTTGTCTCCTCTTACTATTAGATGCTTCTCCCAACAATCATTGGAGCTCATTTGGCAAGTTAAAATCTAACATTGAAGTACCAGAATTGGAGGAGTTGGGTGAATATAATATGCTGTCCGATTGAACCAATTGTAGTTAGAATAAATATTATAAATGTATTGTTTGAAAGAGTGAAATGTTTATGGTTCTGTATTAAGTCTTTAAATTTTTTAGTTATGTCATATTATATTTATATTTTTTTTATCCTTAATTTTCTTTTCTCTTTATTTATTTTATTAAAACAGATCATATCATCTTTCTATTTTTTTCATTTAAAGAGATAATGTAATATCTCTGAAATATAATTTAAATACAAAATTAATTATTATACAACTAATTACAATATTTGTCATTAAATATATATTTAATGCTTAAAAATATATTTATGTTCAAAATTTAATTTACAGAAAAAAAAATATTTTATATATCTGATTATTTATATATGCTATATTTTTGTCCAATCCAATGAGCAGCCCTAATTTGTATAATTGATGATGGAAAAGGTATGATATAAATAAATGATACATTAGGAAAAAATATTTTTGTTATGAAAATAACAATTATTTTTTATATTTGTGGTGATAGTAACAAAAATTATGATGAATAACGAAAATAAACAATGATATATAATAGAAGCGACTTCGTGATAGTATGAGCAACCGATGGTTATTAACGACACATGATAATTACTTGATTGTTATTCCGTGAATGAATGATGTGCCTGCGATTTTTTATAATAAATATTAATTTATTTTTAATTTTAATAATAAGTATTAATTAATAATTTTTTTAATAATAAGCATAATAATGCATCAGTCTGATTAGTGTTTTCTGCAAGCACGTCAGTCCGACTGATATTTTTTTTTAATTTTAGTTACTTTTCAAAAAGAACGTCAGTGGGAGTGTTCTCACACTAGTGTTAAATTCATGGATCCGATTGGAGTCTTTACACAAGTCCCATTGTTTGCAAAGTTTAAAAAAGAGTCGTCAGTCCCCTGATATCTTTACATAAGATGTCAGTCAGACTAAAGTATTTGCACAAAGTTTTAATTAGATTATGTATTTGCACAAGCACCTGTCGGATTGGCGCGATGTCATGCATATTATTAAAATTGTAATTATTTGAATTCTTATATTATTAAAATTTTAATTAATATATATATATATATATATATATATTAAAATTAGAATTAATTAATGCTTATTATAATAAATAACGGATAATATGCGGCTCAACTCAATTAGGATTGCTTGTTTTTAACGACGTGGTATATAGTGAAACATACATCAAATTTTATCTCTTTTTTTGCGGACTGATATACGAATAATATAGATCAAGCCAATTTTAAAAATTAAACAAAATTTTTCAATATTTTTAAGATGGTCAAAATAAAAGGTCGTCAAATGATTCCTCCTAAAATTAACACAAGCATCGTGAAGAATATAAATTTCGACTAGTCCATGGTCACATGTAGCAAATGGGAGATTACATTACAAAATAAAGCTGAAAAAAAGGAAAGAAGAAAAACAATCCGTACCAATCATTAATCATTTTTTACAAATACGTTAGTCTGATTGGCACTTTGTACAAAAATGCCCGTGAACTGATATGTTTAAATTTTAGTTATTTTTAAGAAAAAAAAAAGAGGAAAATATCAGTGGGAGTGGTGTTCTCACACTACGTTTAATTCATAAATCCGATTGGAAAGTTAAAAAATTTTATGTTCCTTGATATTTTTGTATAAAAAGTCAGATTAACATGTTTGCACAAAGATCTAGTCAAACTAACATGTTTGCACAAAAGCATCGGTCATACTGGCACGTTGTTATGTTTATTATTAAAATTTTAATTAATTAAAACTTATATTGTTAAATTTAGGAATTAATTAATATTTATTATAATAAATCACGGATAATATGCTGCTCAACTCAATTAGGATTGCTTGTTTTTCAACGACTTTGTACATAGTGAAACATACATCAAATTTTATCTTTTTTTTTTTGCGGACGTGATATACGAATAATATAGATCAAGATATTGTTAAAATTAAAACACTATTTTTCAATATATTTAAGATGGTCAACATAAAAGGTCCTCCGATTACTCCTAAAATTAACACAAGCATCCTGAAAAATATCAGATTTTATTATATATAATAATTATAAAAAACATATTATTAATAATAAGAGTGATAAAAGAAAATATTTAAATCAATGAATGGCGGTAGCACATTTTAGCGATGTCACGCGAGCAAACGCGCGCATCGACGAAAGGCATCTTTGTGTAAACACACCACTAATAGTGGCGCGTTTGCCTAAAAATGAGTTTTTGATCACTATAAATACATGTGCAGGTATCGGTTGTCATTTGAAGGAGACAAACGCGCCACTCCCAGTGGCGCGTTTGATAAAAAGCGCCATCGACGATGCGCGTTTCAATAAAAAAAAACGTCATCGCAAGCGTATGGCGCTACGCTATTCGTAGATTTAAAATTTTATTTTTATCACTCTTATTTTTAATAATATAATTTTTATAATTATTATATATAAAAAAATCTGGAAAAATATAGATTATATTACAAAATAAAGCGGAAGGAAAAAAAAAGAAAAGAAGAAAACAAATCCGTACCAATCACCAATCATTTTCTTTCACCGGACTGGTCACTGGTCCAGCCGATCCTCCGACGTAAATGATTAGAGAATTTTGTGTTTTAGGTTCCCAATTTCGCCTCATACCAAATTTTGCTTTTCCTAGAAGCAAGATTTGACGCTTGACAATTATCTTAGAATTTTTAATCCAATCCAGTAAAACGCTTGGTTAATTTTGACACTTAACTAGTGACATTAGATGTGTGAGACCCGCGTGTCACACGTAGGCACGGGGCGTGTCCGACTATGTGCTTGTCTGGTACGCTATCTGGCGGAGGCTTTTAGCATGTTACAATGTTGATTACTTAACACATTTGTATAATGCCATGTCACGTGCTGGTTTAATTTGTTGTGCTTGTTCGGATACATTCGTGCTAGCGCGCAACAACACTCTTTTTTTCGCTGATAAATTGTAAAAATGTTGAAATATTTTTTTAACAATTAGAAAAAAATAAGAAAACTTTTTCAAAAATACTCAGGATTTTTTCTGAGTTTTCTTGAATCAATATTTGTTACTTTTTTAAATTGTCAAATTGTTAGTAAAATGATTTCGAAATTGATCAAATTTCAAATAAAAATATGTTCAATTTGCTAAAAAAATCGAAGTTCAAATTTCAAAATTTGAAATTAATATCGATAGAATAGTTTGATGGACAATTTCAAATTTTCCTTTTTTTACTGGGCCCTGCGGTTCTTCCATAATAAATTAAAACAGCAAAATTGGTCTTTCTTTTTCCTAATAACAACTGAACAAGTCTGATCTTTACTATTCACGCATGAGGTTAGAAAAATTCTGTCTCCAAGAACATAACCCGTTGGGGTCCATCTCGGATTCTCATCCTGACCGACTGATTTGTGGGGCCAACTTTTTTCTGTCATACGTCTCAGAATCCAGTTAAAATCCAACGGTAAAAAAATGTTACCGTCGTTCTGCTGCTCTCTGTCTAGATAATAAGAACGAACCAGTACTTTTTATTTTCGCTTTATACGCGTCATCAAGATACCATGTTTGTTTTGATAAAAAAAAAAAAGGTTCCATTCTTCTACAGTTGTACCAACCATCGTACCAGGGTTTCTGTAAGATGGCCAGATGGGAGTCATATTTGTAAAATTTATTCAAGCAAGGGTTGAAGAGAGAAAATGTTGAGGGACAGCCGGGCAGGTGGGCCCCAGACACAGTCATGTTCCAGGAAACGTGCTCGCGGGGCCCAACCATCGGATATTGCGTGGCCTGTTCCCGAGACACTTGTCGGCCCACGTGGATAAATTAAAATTTGTTATAGGACCCTTAATTTTTTTGTAATTATACATACAGTCACGACTCACGAGTTTGAAGAGATTATATTTATCACTTGATATTGGCTTTCGTAAATAAAATAAAAAAGGAACTCGCTACTCGCAACTCGCTTCTGCATATAAAAATAGATGGATCCAACGTAAGCAGAAATTTTTATGAACTGTAAAAATGAAGAAGATTTATCATTTACGGACAAATTTGATAATATTTTAACAGAGAACAAACTATTTTATTATTTACAAGTTAAGCAATTTATTTTTAGTTTGTCCTCCGGTTTAACTCCAAAAATGTCATGGTCTCATCAATTTTTTTTTATTAATTTCATCTTAAAAAGTAATGAGTTGTTATTGTCACTGTGCGACAAAAAAAGTTACGTCAACGTCTGAAAAAAAAAGCATAGCCACGCGTCCAAGTTAATTAAAAATTTAAAATTATGTCTATATCAAGAAAATTGTCCTCATCGGACGAGATTTTTATCCGCATCTACAGAGAGTTATGCAAAATATCAGCAATACATAATTACGTCATCAATATATTATGTTTTATTCAAAAAAAAAATTCAGACGGAGTGATCAAATTATCAAACTAAAAGAAATTATAATTTCATTGACCCATAACGAAAATAAATTAAAGAACTATCACTTTGTCGGATAGCAAAAAAAATATTTGAGGTGGAAGGAATTTACCTAATTCTAATACTCTATCATTTCTGAATTAATTTATAAATTAAACAATAAAAATTAAGGCATGGTGTTAAGTTAGACTTTGGATCTATATGGTCTTGTAGTGCTGGCGGTTATTCCTTTCCTGATATTTTCTTCATAATTAATATGAAACTGCTAATAAAATCCAATATGTCACTGTTGGGTTTGATTATTTTATCAGTATGATAAGCGGAATCATTAAGAAAATGTACATGGACAGCTAATTCGGTGCATGCACGGCATGTACAGCTTACCTTACATCAACTAACAAATCTAATGCGACTGGATTTGCTCGTAGACCCTTGAAATTGTTAAATATATAACAAAGAATCCCCCCCCCCAAAAAAAAAAAAATTAAATAAATCTTAATTCCAAACACCATGCCGATAGGAGGATGGTTGGGATTCAAGTGGGATGGGCCACACCTGCACGGCCCTCTCCATCTGATTAGTGATTAGAAAAGAAATAAAAACAAATACTGTGACGAGAAGTAGGAAAGATCTCAAGTATAAATGTATAATACGCTAAATGCCAATGTCATGTTTGTCCCACCAACCTATGCTTGCAGCTTTTGCATCGCAGGATCACACGAAGCGAGAAATGAAAGAATTTTTATAAAAAAATAATAATCAAGGCAAATAGGCAATGAAATTTCTATGTACCGTCCGTCCTATATTTCTATTTCTTTATGTGCCTTTAATTTAACAAATTGCAAGTAAATATAAATAATAAGATATTTAAAATGAACTTTTTTCTGTAAAATATTTTTTTTTATGTTTTTAATATAAATATATATTTTCAAAATACTAAAAATATGTCTAATAATAAATATTATAATTAACTACATAATAATTCATTAAAAATTCTCGTTGGATTGTTTCAGTATTTAAATTGTTTTTTTAGACACATCATATTATCTCTTTAAAAGAACAATGAGAAAAATGATATGAGTAATTTGATTAAGATAAATGAAGAGAGAAAATAAAATCATCTTTGAAAATCATTGATGATATGACATAGCTAAAAAGGTTGAAGAGCTAACCTCTTTCTAAATATAGAATTATATGTATCATGCCAATTATGATTTTTTATTTCGGTTTAATTTCTTGTATAGCCGTCAAAACATAAATTTTCTAATATGTTCATCAAAACTCAAAATATTATATTTTTATTAAAACTTAAAATCATTTATTTTAGTTCTGTTTTAAAACGGATACATCCTTTTATTCTTCTAACAGCATATTAGAATAAAGAGACTGCTAATTTTCTCTTTATTTTTGTGAAGAGATTAATTCTCTTCTTATCCTCGTCCCCTTTTCAAAGTGTCTCCGACTAGCATGAACCGTTTTAATTTTTTGGAACTGCTACCACTTTTACCTTTACGTGTCATCCCCATTAACTTTTAACGGCAATTGATTCTCCGAAATTTGACATGCTTATACCCATTTCATATAATATTCAGTGAGTTTCAAAAAGTGATATTTTTTTTAGTAAAGAGTCTGCTCTAGACAACATTTTAAATCTTGAAAAATCTCCATTTGGATTTCATAACCTTCTTACATAGAGTGCATTATTTTTGTCAGTTGACCAATGCCAATAGTTCAAAAATGATATAAGACTTATTCAAGGTTACTTTTTTTTTATAATAGTCAAACTATTCGTAGTCTCTTGCTTCAATTAACATCTGGTGTTTTATTTTATTTTATTTTTTTGGAATCCATGTTGACGTATATATGTGCTGTGTTTGCGACACATTATTACCTGCATAGATCCAAGATCGGCTGCACTGCAGTCACTTGACCAATAGTTCAAAAGTGATATAAGACTTATCCAATGTGCATTGCATGTTACTAACAAAATGCCAAAATCGTATTGTTTTTTCATAGGCAAAGTTAGATGAATACCACGACAACAGGTCAACATTTCAACCAGTGTATAAGATGCTGTTCATATTAAAAACTAATTCATATAGGTAGACCAGTAGATGTAAACACTACCAGAAAAAAAAGAATTAAAACCGGTTTTATAAACAATTTAGCACTGGTTATAAACCGGTTTTAAAAGTAAGCGGTACTAAATGTTTATAACTGGTGTTAAAATAAAATATTTAAAACCGGTTTTATAAAATCGGTGCTATTTTAGTCTCAACAATTAAAACCGGTTATTCAATAACCGGTTCTATTTTAGTTCAATTAAAACCGATTATCTATAACCGGTTCTAATCTATTTTACAATTAAAACCGGTTATAACTATAACCGGTTCTAATCAAATAAAATACTTAGAACCGGTTTATTTAAATAACCGGCTCTAAATATATTATTTTTTTTAATAAATTTTCTGTTTTCTGTGACTGATCCATATACCAGCCATATATATAAACAAACACATATAAAAATATAACACAAATAAACTTATATAACTCACTAAATAACTGATCAATATCACAAATAAATATATAAGTAACTAAACATTACAAATAACAGAAAAAAATATAAAACAAATTATCAAATATTAGATGTAATATAATTTACAACCATCTCCTTAATTTCTTCGATATCTTCCAGTGAATAAGATTGAGGAGCTGGGTTGATAGACTATTAAAAAATTAAAATTTCATTAGTTTGGTTAAGCAAACAAATATGTAAAAGAATTAAAGATTAATATGAAGTTTATTTTTTATACTTGTGGTAAATTTTTGTTGCTAGAATATGTAGTTATTATATTATGCATCAATTTCATAACATAATAACCGCACTCTTTACCGCTTGGCTGGTTTGGACTCTAAAATGTTGCAAGAAAAAAATGAAATAATAGCGTAAGGCCTTATATAACAATCATTTAAAGTTTGGAATTACACACCTGAAAAAAATCAAATCATTTAAAGTTTGGAATTACACACCTGAATCGTTTTCCAAGTGAACTTGAGTTTTTTTTTCTTGAGCGAATTGTTTTTCAATCCAATAATAGCGTAAGGCACTTATATAACAATGATATGAGTTATCAATTACAGTACATACTAAATTGTCGAAGATAATAGAAAAAACTTAGGTAATTAATACTGGTTGGATAATATATGTTTCATCTTTACGATTCAATGAGTCCACGACGTAAACAACAGAGGGTTTGAGCCGCACAATCAAAATAATCCAATGCCCCCTACAATTTATATGTATTAATATGGAGATTAAGCAATTAAGCAATAGATAAATAAGCAAATGAATTAACAAGCAGTCCCAAATCGGGGACTATTCGGGATTAATCCCTATTGGATTAATCCCGAACGAGTATGGACCTAAATTAATAAAAATTTTGATAGTTTGGTCTTATATGACAATACTATCAATTACACATATATAATTTTATTTATATATATGTAATTAATTTATGCAATAATTATGTAAATTAATGGGTGTTAAAATTAACAAGGATGTACTTAAATAAGAAAATAAGAAAATGTACTTAAATTTAAATTATGTACAGAAGAATTACCTTTAAGAGATCTAAAAATATTAATCGGTAAGTTGATGCAGTTGCAGCTGGGAACAGATGGAACATAGAGCTTCTAATGGTGAATAGTGAAAATGAAGATGAAAGAGCGGCGCTGTGAGAGGAAGTGTGATAAATAACCCTAATCTTAATTTAGAACCGGTTTTTTGAAACTAGAATAATTTGTTTTTCAATTAAAACCGGTTTTGTTCAAAATCGGTTTTAAAATAAAAATTGTAGAACCGGTTTTAAAAAAATCGGTTTTAATTAAATCAAATAGAACCGGTTATAATAAAAAAACTTGTAACCAGTTGTTATACAAAACCGGTTCTAATAATTTTAATAAAATTTATAAATATGCCATTCTCACCTTTTAACACCTGTTTTTTAAAAAACCGGTTCTAAATAGGCGGTTCTAAATCAATTTTTTCTGGTAGTGAAAGACCAGATCATATTATGTGTTTCACGTTAATTAGTTGCTAATTAATTTTTATTAAAATTTTAAAACCAATTTCATCAAGCAAAGGTGCAAACATTCAATAATTTTTTTCGGGACTTGACCCATAAAAAACTATTATAACATATCGTTGAAAAAAAGGAGGATAGGAGTTCTCTGCAAACACTTTGGCAAAACTAGCTAGACCTAGAGAGAGAATAAGATCTTTGTTTTTTTGAGAAAATAAGATCTTAGTTTCATAATACATAATACTTTTAGACCCAGAGAAAAGGAGAGTAGAGGTTTGCTTATACCCGCCGGGTACAACCCGTACCCGTGTACCCGCGACCCGTACCGCGCGTACCGTACCGTGCCGGGTAGAGGCGGGTAAACGGGTACACGGCACGGTTTGAGAAGGGCGGGCGGTGATTTTTTGAAAAAACCCGTTGTACCCGTGCCCGTTACCCGCGTACCCGTGCCCGTGTACCCGCGCCCGCGTGCACCCGTACCCGCGCCGCGCCCCGTGCCCGCGTACCCGCGCCCATGTACCCGCTCACGCGCCCGCGTACCGCGTACCCGCGCTTACCGCGTACCAGCGTACCGCGCCGCGTACCCGCGCCGCGCGTACCCGTGATTTTCAAATTTCAAAAATTTTCCCCCAGCTTCACATCAAATCAAACCCGTACCCGTACCCGTACCCGCCAAACCCGCTGAACCCGCTGTACCCGCTGGAAAATTTTTTTTTTTTTTTTTTTTTAATAAATTTCAAAATTTATTCCCTCCAATCAAAACTCTATAAATACACCCCTCTTCCTCTCAACATTTTCACATTTTCTCAATCTCTCAATCTTTTATTCTCTCAAATACAATATTATTCTCAATTTTTAAATTTATTGTTCCAAAAAATATAATATAAAAATACGATCACGGAATTACGAAGGTATTGAAATTACGAAGTTCGGCGTCTCCTGCAAGATTTTTCCGCGAGGTTAGATTTTTAAATTCGGATTTATTTTTAATAGGTTAAGAAAATAGGTTATTTTTATTTTTTTGAATATGTGAAGTAATTAGATTTATTTTAAATAGGTTAGATTTTAATTTTTAAATTCGGATTTATTTTTAATAGGTTAAGAAAATAGGTTATTTTTATTTTTTTGAATATGTGAAGTAATTAGATTTGTTTTAAATAGGTTAGAATTTAATTTTTAAATTCGGATTTATTTTTAATAGGTTAAGAAAATAAGTTATTTTTATTTTTTTGAATATGTGAAGTAATTAGATTTGTTTTAAATAGGTTAGAATTTAATTTTTAAATTCGGATTTATTTTTAATAGGTTATGAAAATAGGTTATTTTTATTTTTTTGAATATGTGAAGTAATTAGATTTGTTTTAAATAGGTTAGAATTTAATTTTTAAATTCGGATTTATTTTTAATAGGTTAAGAAAATAGGTTATTTTTATTTTTTTGAATATGTGAAGTAATTAGATTTGTTTTAAATAGGTTAGATTTTATTTTTTTAATTCGGATTTATTTTTAATAGGTTAAGAAAATAGGTTATTTTTATTTTTTTGAATATGTGAAGTAATTAGATTTGTTTTAAATAGGTTAGATTTTATTTTTTTAATTCGGATTTATTTTTAATAGGTTAAGAAAATAGGTTATTTTTATTTTTTTGAATATGTGAAGTAATTAGATTTGTTTTAAATAGGTTAGATTTTATTTTTTTAATTCGGATTTATTTTTAATAGGTTAAGAAAATAGGTTATTTTTATTTTTTTGAATATGTGAAGTAATTAGATTTGTTTTAAATAGGTTAGATTTTATTTTTTTAATTCGGATTTATTTTTAATAGGTTAAGAAAATAGGTTATTTTTATTTTTTTGAATATGTGAAGTAATTAGATTTGTTTTAAATAGGTTAGATTTTATTTTTTTAATTCGGATTTATTTTTAATAGGTTAAGAAAATAGGTTATTTTTATTTTTTTGAATATGTGAAGTAATTAGATTTGTTTTAAATAGGTTAGATTTTATTTTTTTAATTCGGATTTATTTTTAATAGGTTAAGAAAATAGGTTATTTTTATTTTTTTGAATATGTGAAGTAATTAGATTTGTTTTAAATAGGTTAGATTTTATTTTTTTAATTCGGATTTATTTTTAATAGGTTAAGAAAATAGGTTATTTTTATTTTTTTGAATATGTGAAGTAATTAGATTTGTTTTAAATAGGTTAGATTTTATTTTTTTAATTCGGATTTATTTTTAATAGGTTAAGAAAATAGGTTATTTTTATTTTTTTGAATATGTGAAGTAATTAGATTTGTTTTAAATAGGTTAGATTTTATTTTTTTAATTCGGATTTATTTTTAATAGGTTAAGAAAATAGGTTATTTTTATTTTTTTGAATATGTGAAGTAATTAGATTTGTTTTAAATAGGTTAGATTTTATTTTTTTAATTCGGATTTATTTTTAATAGGTTAAGAAAATAGGTTATTTTTATTTTTTTGAATATGTGAAGTAATTATATTTATTTTAAATAGGTTAGATTTTATTTTTTTAATTTGGATTTATTTTTAATGTTTTGAATATGTAGGTATTGGAAAACGGAAATACGAAAACGTTCGAACGCCCGCAAGTACAATTTCGTCAAATTTGAAGGTTACATTATTTGACATATAATTCACTTTAGATTTAATTTTGTTAGATTTAATTTAAAATTTAAATTGTATGTTAGATTTAATTTGTATAAATTGTTAGATTATTTATTTTTAATAGGTTATTTATGACGTTTTAATGGTTTCCCTAGTAAGAACTGTTGCAATACTATGAAAACACAATGTCTAAGGAAAGTTATGTCTAGGAAAATCGGAACTCGTAGCGTATCCTTTGTGATCCCTGGTTTTCCTGGGAACTTACCTGGTTGTGATTTCGTGTGTAATAGTAACTGGCCCAAAAGGCAACCATTAAATTTCATAGATAACCTATTAAAAATAAATATGTTAGATTTTATTTATTAAATTATTTCGAATTTTTTTAAATATGTTAGATTTTAAAAATGTCAAGTTATAACGAACAAGTGCAAGAAGAAGCCGCGAGATTTTCTGAAGACCTTTTTGGTCCAAGCATACCGTCTAACTATGAACAAATGCCACCACCCAATTATCCACAAAATTATATTGATAGTTCCTCCCAAATGCCACCACCCAATTATCCACAAAATTATCCACAAAATTATCAAAGAAGAGACCAAATGTTAGATTTAAATTATCAACAACCACCCCAAATGAGTGCACCTTATTATACTTCAACCGATCCGAACGTATTCATTCCACAAGGTGCACTCCACCCCAGAGGGAATGGCATTGGAACCCAGTGTCGAGGAATGGGAGCAACTAGAAAGACTTCGAAAATTTCTAGAAACTTTTTTTAAAGCAACCGTCCAATTATCCTGCTCGTATTCACCGACTTCATTTGAGTTGCTGAAACATCTCTATAGCATCTCCAAGGTATATCGCGAATTGGAACAAGCCGAAACCCGGGATAAATCTCTCACGCCGATCGTAGATGCCATGAAGCAAAAATTTTTGAAATATTGGGAAGATATACCCCTCCTGGCCATCATCGCAAGCTGCCTCAATCCGGCATACAAGAAGTATTACACAATCAGAATGGTTCAAGCGTACAAAGATAATCTACATTTATCCAACACCGGGGTAGAGGCATACGTGAATTCGAAGTTCGATGAGATGTTTAACATATACAACTCAAGAATGGTTGACAACCAAAATTCGTCTTCGTCCCGCCGCGCCCCTAGGTAAAAATATAAATTACATGTGTTTTTAATATTCATTATTTATAATATCTACATTATTTATCTACTAATTATTTTATTTAATAGTTTCACTTCCGGGAGCACTAGCGATGGTGGATTGTTAGCAGATTTTCAATCGGAAAGCACACCGCACACATCCACAAATGAGTTATTGAGCTATATGTCGATGCTCAACGAAAATGAAGATGTTGACATCATGACGTGGTGGAAGAGAAATGCAAGGGGCTATCCAACGCCGGCGATGATGGCCCGCGACGTATTTGCCGTACCGTGTGTCAACTGTCCCTTCGAAAGTTGCTTTAGTTCGGCGAACAGATTCTCTCAGATAAACGTAGTAAGTTGGGTGCACATGTTTTTGAGAGACTTGTGTGCTTGAAAGATTGGATTGATGCTTTGAGGAGCGCAATCAATATCGAGATCAACCACAATCATCCGAAGTCGAGGCCGAAGAAAGCGATGCGAGCCGCGGCCGGGTTATAATTCGGATTCAGACGGTGCAGAAGAGAGCGAGCAATGGTACATGAATGCAAACTATTAGATAGGTAAAAGGCAGTGTCGGTATTAATCTCTAACCTCCTTTAATTTTTATGGCTATTTTTTAAATTGTAAATTTCTAAACATTTCAATTAGTTTTTAAATTATTCATTTTAAAGAAAACTACTAACAAAAAAAAAGTTAGAACTCCGCCTATGTCATTTTACATAGCCGGTCCCAAGCCCGGAATAAAGGAGGAGGGTAACTTTTATTTTTTAATCTATTTTTTTAAAATAATTCAAAATTATTTTTAAAGTAATTGATTTTCTAAATTTTTATTTATATTTTACTTTTTAAATTAATTGATTTAAAATATTTTTTATTTATATTTTAAACGTTCATTTTAAATTATTTGATTTTTAAATGTTCATTTTAAATTTTTTATCTATTTTTTGATTTAATCTATTGTTTTAAAATAATTGAAAAAATGAACGTTTAGAAAATATATTATTCTTTTAAAATGAACGTTTATATTTGTACTTAGCCGAAATGATATTATTCACATTTTACGACATTCCAAAATAAAAAATATATTTATAAAACAAAAACAGCAAAAAAAAAAAAAAAAAAAAAAAAAAAAAAAAAAAACCCGTACCCGTACCCTTCTACCCGTGCCCGCGTACCCCCGTACCCGTACCCGTGGTACCCGTGTACCCGCGACGGGCACGGGTATGAGACGGGTAGGGTACGGTTTTGAAAAAAAAAACCCGTCTACCCGTGCCCGCCGTACCCGTCTACCCGCCGTACCCGCCGCCCGCCGCGGGTGTACCCGGCCCGTGCCCGCGGTACCCGCCGGCAATCCACTAAAGGAGAGTGACTGAATAATGATTAGACGTTAGAAGGGGAAAAATTTAATGCTATCTCAAAATAAATGGATGTCTTTTATATAGTTTCAGCGGGTTAAAAGAAGAAACAGAATAAAACTTACAATTGATTAGCAAAATATTTAATGAAGAAAATAGAAATTTGAAAATGTTTGATGGGATTATCTGTTTAGATCAAAATCGGATTAAAATTTTTAGAATTTTCAAATTTAATCATCCAAACAAAATATCAAATATGAAAAATAGAATCTCTGAATAAAATAGATGTAAATTACTTCTAAAATCTAAATACAAAAGTGATAAACATTAAACTGGAAGTCTGGAACGGATGGAGGAGGATAAAGGAGAGAGTAAAAGATGGGAAATGATAGATTTGACGCAGATTGCACGGGGAATATTGCACTTCCCAGTGCAGTACATGAGCATGACTAATGCTCATTAAATTTTTACAAATTCATGTTCTCAAAATTATCAAAATGCTACAGCCTACAGGGAGTGACCTACTTTTACCACTCGGTCGCTTCTTTGGGGGACAATCTTTGCCACATCGAGCTTTGTGTCGCTCTTAAGTGGGCCCCACATGCTCTGACATACCCCACTCATTTTTGCCCAAATCTTTACCAGGATTTGTTGTTGGCCACGTGTTGTTAGATTAGTGGTCATAGTGTATTTGCTAGTCAGATGAGATCATCATGGTTTTCTTTTCCCATGATCATGCTTTCATCTGGTATATTAATCACACTATCACAGCATACATGGTACCACCGTACTACGGTACCAGTTGTGTATTACCCGTCTGATTGGCGTATTACCGATTTACAATTGCAGGGCATGAAGGCTGAAGCCATGAAGAGATTGATAAGTGTTCTCTTTTTTTGAACAATGCCACACACTCACAGTGGTGTTATTTTTTGACCCCACGGGTTAATCGGATCTGATTCGAATCTGGTCCGATCTGATATGATTTGAAAATAAATTAATCGGATATGGATTTAATTTTTTTGATCCGAATCGGGTCGGGTTGACTCGAATTCGACCCGACTAATTATATTTTTTGAAGTAATTTTATGATTTAGTACTAATTAAAGTTAAAACATACACTAATTATAAATTAATCAATATTTTATTGTTTAAAATTATATAAAAATAATTAATAAATAATTAATTATTTTACACAGGTTTGGTCGGATCGATCCGTGACCCGTCAGGTAGAATATGAATCAAAAATTTTTTAATTCAAATTTAATCGGATTAAGTTCAGATTGAATCAAATAATAATAAAAAAATAATGTGACCTAAGCCAAACCCGACCTATTGACACTCCTGCTGTCCTTTACTCCTTTACCGTCCCAGGGGAATTTAATCCCCTGTCTCCTCTTTGAAGGTTTATGCCATTACAATCTACGCTAAGCAGTGTTTTCTTATTTGCTTCCACTGCCTAGAGAATTTGTGGCTTATTTTATAAATTTTTAACGTGGAAGTTCGCAAGTGTTGGCCCTCCCAGTCAGATTCTGTCGAGATTCACAAATGTCTATACTGTGGAAACGAGGTTACGTATGTGCTAAATTGTGGGATTTTCCTTTTATTTTCGTATTTTATGTTTGTCTATAAAATATGGGTAAAAATATATTAAGAATAATGATTATAATATTAAAAAAATTAATACTCTTAAAATAATACATAGATGATATTATTTTAAGAGCAATACTTATAATATTGAGAGCAAAACTCTTAATAGTATAATTATTATTTTTGAAATAGCGCTTTTCATAAAATATACCGACCCAAAAATAATGAAATCACTCTAGCAATAAGTTCGACTCCACGACACATCATGCTGGAATGAGATCATCGACTTAAAAATGAATCTCATACGTGGTCTTACAATATATAATTTTAAGTTTATTCAATTTGAGTCATCTGATGGTTAAGATAAATACTCTTTAGTGAGTCATCAGTAAAAAATATTATCATTAATTAATAAATTAACGTTACTCATGATCCATGACAGACCATTTCTATTAAAAATGATTTCAAAAACCAAAATTAACGGAAGGGCTGCACTCGAAGTTTTACAGCCATCTAGAATCAATATATGGAAAATTTTATGGCAAGGACGTCCCTACCATATATTTATGTCTACATGGCAGGGCCAACTAATGAGAAATTGTCACTTAATTTAATTTTGATCACACAATAATTATCATTAATTTCTTATGACAACTCACTATTATTTTCTTTTATTTTTTTATTGATTTCGCATCTATATAAAAGAAAGTATCAGTTTAATTGGTCCAGAATCAACTTATCAAGTATGTATTCAATTACCGTATAACTTAGTATTTTGTTATTTCTTCAAGGAGGTACAAGTACATAATATTTAACAATTGAGCATGTCTTAAACTCTTTTATAAATTAATACTTTGTCATATTGGACTGTCAACGGATATTCAAACTCCAATCAAGTCTGTATGAATGATTCTGCATTCTGCATATAGATTTAAAAAAAATTATTTGATGGTTTATTGAATTTGCATATGAATTTTGAAAAACACTTCAATTTATTTTTTTAATTTGCATTTGAATCCTACTTCTTACATGATCAAAATCTGAATCCGTTATAAATTGTTTAATTTTTTAAGTTTTTATTAGCAAGATTAAATGATGATAATTTTCCAATAGAAAACTTCACTCATATTAAAATATATTTTTATTACTTTAAACATTGAAATATGTTTAAAATTTGATCCGATATCTGCTGCATAAACAGATGTGAATTCACATTTAGATATTCAAGTTATATATATATATATATAAGAATAGGCTATTGTGAAAACACTTGCATTTCGAACCAAAGTGCATACGGCTCAAATTTTATCGTAACACGTCCGAAATTCAAAATTATCATTCTCATTAAATTCTTCATATCAAAATATTAGGAGATACAAAAAATTGGAGTATTTCGAGTTTTCTAAGTATTTATTTTGGATTTTTGAAAATCAACACTAAAATAATAATAAAATATTGAATTATTGTTGCTGATTTTTAAAAATTCAAAATAAATACTTAGAAAATTTGAAATACCCAAAATTTTTGTATCCCCAATATTTTGATATGAAGAATTTAATGATAATGATAATTTTAAATTTCAAACATATTACAATAAAATTTAAGCCGTATAAACTTAAACTCCAAATCCAAACGTTTTCACAATAGTCTAACTCTTTATATACATCCTACAAAAATTTTATGGAACCGTTTTGAATCATGCTTTATACGATCTAAATCCAAACTATTAACACCGCTAGTCATGTCCTCCTTTGTGTGGCATTTCATTTGATGATCATTTGGTGCAGTTTCAATTTTTTTTTTTTTTGAAAGTGCGAGGTGATTGAATGAGTCCAACAGCTATGCGATCAAGGACACAACTGTCCGAATTTGTGTCCTCTGCTTCCTGCAAATTATATCTCAAAAAATCTCTTCCATTATCGACCCAATTGAATGATGTGCAGCGCAATACAACGCAACAGAAGATCAGGATCTCGATTATCGTCTATTATCATAACACGCCAATATTAATTGAAAATAATTAAGAGAGATGTGTAGTAGGTTGTGATGATTGGGACGAACCACATGCAAAGGTGTAGAGCATGATTATCCAAGGGGCGTAGGATGAAGATTCCTCTATTGTAGCCAACTCCATTATTAACTTCTTATCATTTTCTATAGCAAGTGCGAAGATTTCACTACTTTCCTAAGGGCTAAATATACATGACATAATTTCGTGTGTGGTTGTCAATCATTACTTTTTTTGCCCTTCACTTTTGAATTTTGATGCCCTTTTTCAACAAAAAAAATTAAATTTGGTCAAATCTACGAGTAATTTCATCCTATCCCACCCCAGGGAAGTAATGCAAATGGAAATCAGTCCTGTGATACTAAATAGCAAAAACAAACCGTTCCTTTTTCTCATACGCAAAAAATGCACTTGGAATTTGACATGTTTCTTGATATGTAGGGATGTACAGTGTGCACTTTTCTTTTCTTTGGGAAAAGGTGTTGAAAAACCACCCTTTTTCCTTACATGACAGCACTAAACGTCTACAATCTACACCACTAGAGCTCCACTCCATTATAAGAATTAAGAACTTACTTTTACATGATCCAATGCTTTTATTTAGATGGAATCATGGAATTAAAGTAATTCCATTATTGTGTCCTGCGTTACCAATCTAAGAATTAATTCACCATTCAGAAAAAGCATCTAAGAATTAATGCATATTGGGCGTAGAGGACGCAAACTAGGGAATTTGTAGGAGATGGAACTAAATCTACATTTAATTCGGGATGCCATCCCAGTACCTAATAAATAAGACAATTTTTTGTTTCCGGACCCTTCATCTCCGGATAATTACCGCACTATCAGCGCTCATTTTTTTAATTAATCATGTGTTAATTGAGTCTGACATCTCATATAAATAGTTTCTTTAATATAGTATGTTTTTTTTCCTCAATTAGATCTGACGTCTAGCATTTTTTTTAAGGTTCTCTTCCTTAAAACTTATGACGTTAAAATGTGTTTTAGGTATTATAACTTTGATGTTGAATATATGATAAAATGTTGTGATATTGAATATATTATTAGACTGATAAAATTATATAAAGATATATTTAAAATGTAATTGATGCTTTATGAGAAAATATTATTATGTGAAGTTTAATTTTATTTTCCGTGTTATTCAGTAAATAATTGAAGAAAATCACATATTCTATATAATCACATATAAATGATATTTAAATACCCATAATGTATATCTAAATACCTAAATATTATACTTAAATACTTAGAATACTAAATACCCAGACTAAATATCTAAATACCTAGAATACATCTCTAAATACCTAAATAATTAATCTAAATACCTAGATATTATACTTAAATACCCAGAACACATATCTATATACCAAGAACGTATATCTAAATACCTAAATAAGAAATCTAAATACCTAGATATTATACTTAAATACTCAGAATACATATCTAAATAACCAGAACACATATCTAAATACCCAAAACATATATCTAAATACCTAGATATTGTATCTAAATACTTATAATACCTAAATAAGAAATCTAAATACCTAGATATGATACTTAAATACTCAGAATACATATCTAAATACCCATAACACATATCTAAATACCCAAAACATATATCTAAATACCTAGATATTGTATCTAAATACTTATAATAGATAATTAAATATGCATGACACATATCTCAATAACTAACATAAGTAAATCACATTATATAAAAATAGAAATCTAAATGCTTATAATATTTTTTAAAATACTACTCATATATATATAAATACCTGAACAATATGATTACATACAACACGTGCTTGGCATTTCAGAAATTGTCACGTGGGCTTTGCGCAAATGGTCTTTACTCAGCGGAGGAATAATCACATGCGTGCGAAAAAGGAAAGTTTGTTAATCACAGTTGAACGAATTTTTTCGAAAATAGAAAGTCATTTGCGAGAAAATATTTTTAGAAGATTAACACTGGGTACTCAATAAATAATAATAATCAATCTGATAATCTCCTCTCCACTGTGACCCTGTCTGAGTTAGACAACTCAATGCGCCGATGGCCCTACTTGGCCCAACGGCCACTATGGACACCAACACCTTCTCTGCTCCTACCATGGCATCACATCAGATATTCAGATTCATTGCCATTGACCGATTTAACGTCTAAGCTGCACACCCGTGGGCCACAGGGTCAGCCTGTCAGGTTTGGTTTCAATTCGACTTGGGCTGGACCACCTGTATGTTGGACTTAATGCGCGACACTGAAACGACATGCACCTGTGAAAGTGAAACCCTTGTGCAATGCACAGGTATCAGATATGCTGAGCACTGAGCAGAGATGAGATGCAGACAAAACATGTGTTTTTGGTTTTTTTTTTTGAGATAAAATGGTGATCAAATATTTATTTCAGTTTTAGATAATTACTAAGAAACCAACCGGATGTTGAATTATTAATTGAACATTTGCTTTATTTTGTGATAATATCATATTTCACCCAATTGACAATAGGATAGTTAAAAACAACCTATCACCAAGATACAATCTTATCCAGAAAAGACATTTTGATTTGATTTAACCTTTGAAAAGGATAGAGACATTGAACGATGATAACATTTAGGATTAAGAATATTTGCACTAGGAGAGATTTGACTCCAATATGGAATGCGTCAGCCTCCACCATTGATCCCTTTGGGAATCAAATACGATTGGAATGTTTTTTATGAGATCAAGCACTTGTCAAATAGGTTGTGGCAATCTCCAATTGCCATCAGGCTTTCTTCTTTCTTAACAGGTGTGATTATATTTTCAGAAGGATGTGTCCAGAGAGATGTAAAGTAAATTCTTCAATAGACATGCCTAAATTTATTTTGCTATATTATTGTGATGACGACCCATTTGCACCTCTAAAACGGAGAGCTCCAAGGAGTCATTTAAGAGAGCCAATTATTTATTTTATTTTTATTAGTTACCAATCTCAGTTCTTAGCAGTGAATTTTCAAATAGCCAAGGTGAGGAGTCTCAAATAGAATTGGCAGATAACTCCTGTATCTTTGCTGAACCTGAAACCAACATCACAATTAGCTCAAACTCAAGGATGCCAATATGTAGTCTTAGAAAATTCCACCAAACAGTCTAAAAGGCTTCCACCTTACCGCTGAGATTTTCCTCACTGCCTCTAATGCAGTTGCGGCCGATTACACAAACAGATCCACCAGAACCACCACCTGTGATCTTGGCTCCAAACAGACTGGATGTACCGTCATGAGATGACTTTCTGTGCTACATCTCTAGCACCACAGCACCAGGTTTACCAGTCGAACCTATGACGTATTCCAGAGTCGAGACTGCAGAAACGTATGTGAGCTTGTATGGTTATTAATTCTTTTACCTCTGCCGGCTGCAATAAAACAGAAAAAAAAAACTCAGAAGTAACGTTATGCAACAAGTTTTGTTAGGATGAAGTTGCAACACAAACCTGACAGACCATCACAAGCAATTTATTTGCTTCACCACAAGCAGATGTCATCTGATTCATCATTACCCCACAAGGAGCTCCTACAATGTGATACTCAACCTAACATGTATTGAAAATTTGGTAAACGTTATAGGTCCAATCACACTCAAATTCGATAGACCCCTTATGCAATTGATTGATTGTATAATTGTATCCAGTAAGGAATAATACCTTTTGACAAAGCAATGCAAGCTACCTTGGTTCAATACTCAAAACCTAATGCAGGAAAAAAAGAATGTGTCCAGTAACCACAAAGATTGACAAAGAATATGATAAAAAAATGTTCAAAGAAATAAAAAAAGGATGACCAAGAGCTGCAGCAATGGCAGACATACTGGCAAACTCCACTGAAGCAGAAGATGAAACACCCTTTCCTTTTGATACAGCTGATGATACCTGTTATTTGATTATTATCAAAAGAGCAATAAGGATGCCAGAACATATCTGACAGCACAGTCTAGGACTATATTTAGAAGTTGTTATTTCATTATTAATAAAAGGAAAGGGAGATATGAACATATATATATAATAGTACGTACCAGTATGGAAATGCTATCAGTAAAATGAAAGCCGAGCTCTGTCATCAATACCACAATGGTCCCAGCAACATATGCTGCCCATCTAATACACAGAGTAAGGCAAATTTAAAATGATTAATTCATGATGAACACAAAAAGATGGCCACGAAATAAGGTCAGTAGCTGGAAATTACTTCTGAGATGGATCCTGGGAGATGTATTTGTTAGCCTGTCATAAGATATTGGCTGATCCCCTTCCATTATATCTCAGAGGTCCATATCAAATGTTGGGGCACGATTGCTTAGCTCTGACCCAAAAGATACTTATGAAAAAGTTTAAGAAACAAGAACTGTTTGTTATAGTGTGTTTATTTTTAACAATAAAAATATAAGAAAGGAACTTTTTCTTAATAAAACAAATAACAAGTCAACGTACGATTTGAAGCACAGGGATAGGTTCATGGCCTTTCCTGAGATGTCTGGCTTGAGCATGTTTCCATAATTTCTGTTTGCTCAGATGATCCCTCTGAACAGCACATGACATGCCTCTCTACTTGGCATATTTTCATTTTCAAATACAGAATAAGACAACTAAGATGGCGTCACAATATTACAATCACTTAATAAAGATGGGAAATAATTTTAGAACAGAAAATAATTTTTCGATATTTCAAAACCATGTAAATGGGAAATAACCTGTAAAACAAGGCTGCCAGAATAATCTGGAATGCCGCCCATAACATCCAGTCTCACAGGTGCTCTTGCTACATACATCTCTTCTTCCCAGTTGAAAAGAGCTGAAGCAGCAGCTCTCTCCCTGAGCTGCCTATTATCAGATAAACCTTGTGTATCCCCCTCCAGCACCTTAAAATCCTCAATGTCAATGGTTGTCAATTATCCAAATACAGAGGCAGTTTGCATAGCAATAGCACATGTTGGTATGAACTATGAAGAGAACTCACGACTCGGCATAAAATAGTCTCACCGGTGTCATCAGTAGGGGTTTTAGCACGAACACCGATTTCCTTCTCAGAAAGAGAATACCAATCAGGGACACCAACATCACCTGGCACTCTTCGCAACTGGTACCCCAGAACTATAGCACCCCTAAGTCGCCTTACTCCACTCAACTGCATTTTGATAAATAATGACTGTTCAAATGCTTGTCAAGGAAATTGCAAGTATTGAAGATTAAGTACAAGCACCATGATGTTACTTATCAAGTGCAGATACTGACAGTCAGGCAGCAAGTACTATTTTTTTTAAAAAAATGATTTAATATATTAACCATCAAAATAACATACCTCATCAGAAGTATACTTCTTCCCAACAGCAGTGTCTTGTAATATGTGAGCAACTATCTGTTATAAAGAGAATTATATCCAAGTTACGAGACACAGTATCCACATAATAAGGGTACAATGCTGAATGTTGGATAACTGAATAAGACAAACATATAAAGAAAATACAACTTACCTCTCCACCATTAATGTGACCATCGTAGTAGGGCTTAAGAGTAAGAGCATGCTCAAGATAAGGCTTCCAGTATCCTGTAAGTAGATCCTGCGTTATCATCTTGACACCTCCCTGGTAAAACTGCTCAAACAAGAAAAAGGGAAAAATTAGGGCGTTGAACATAATCTTAAAGCTATAATATTCATTTCATCATTCGGGGAGAAAAAAAATCAAACCTCGAGCATATTCCTCAGAAATGGCTCTTCATTGAAATAGACACTTCAGACAAAAATAAATGGCCTTGTAAGCCAAAGGCTCACTAACTGTTCCATATTAGATTTTCCCTAAAATGAGAAGAACAGAAGCAAAAATAATATCAAACCTTCCATAAAGTAGAAGAAATAAAGAACATAAACTTTCATTATTATGCATCATACCAAGCATGCAATCAGATGCTGCAATAAGGTTAGGCGTATAGACATCATTTGCGAGCTTCACAAAATTTGGAGGAAGCTTTTGATTCTCCGATGCACCATACACCTTCAAATCAATGCAATCGACAATAGCTCATATAAATATGTTAGTATCTTATTCGTGCGTTGCTACGGTGATATCTTTTAAAAATATATCTTCATATGAAAAGAAAGGAAATAAAATGAAGATAATTTAGTAATTAATGTAAATTTCAATCATGAATACATAACTAATGTAAAATAAATGTAAAATTGAGAGAACAGTTGACATTCAGAATGTAAAGAAAGTTAAAATTTATAATTGATGGAAATCTAAGATAAAAAGGAAACAAAATAGAGCAATTATACCTCTAAATTATGCAGCATTTCGTGTAACAATTAAAATTGAGAGAATTATAACTTCAACACAAATAGTCATAGAGATAGTAATATTATTTGACGAATAACTCAATCCGATGACTGATATTAGCTCTAAAAATATAATAAAAAATCTGGACCGTTACAGAATCAGAACATTTACGTGCTTAATAAGGAGTAGAGATAAAGATAACGATGGTGTAGACAAAGTTCTACAATAATAAAATAACAATACTTAACGATATCGTGTATAGTACCAAACAAATCCAACCATCTGATCACTCTTGTCTTAGGATCCATCCTGGCGACTGACAAGGACAAAACAGAAATGACTGCTATTCTATTTTTATCCTTACTCAAATATGCCCAGACAAGTAAGCGATTACCCGTCCCCCAAAATTAAAGATCAAGACCTTCACATCTTCACCCATCCCCAAGTTCCTTCCTCACCTAACTTGGTAAGAAAAAAGCTAACCTAAGTAAAAGAGATACATTGACAACAAATAACAATTTTGGCCTATCTTCAGTTGAACTATAATCTCAATCTAAGATTTATGTAATCTTCTGACAACCAATGGTACATCAATCACATCTTGAAAGTCTGGCGCTGCAAGACGTAAATGTAATATTAGTTGCCAAAAAATTTCAACAAAAGGGAGCATAAAATGAAAGAAATATAAGAATTGTACAAGTAGTATGACATACTTGGATAATACCCAGGGAGTCTGAGCAAGAATTCACAATGGGAATAATATTCAACAATTCTGCAATTTACTGGCATTTGGATTCTGATTTTACAAAAAGAAAGAAAATAAATAAAAAAATACAGGAAATTAGGCGCACCTGCCACACAACAGACTGGTGGTGATGACCAGCTACCGTTTCATACTCTGAATATATAAAATCCCAACTACAAAAGCAAACAAAATTTCAAAACAGAAAACAGTTTTATGTTTTTCAATGAGGCAGCATTTCAAGGATATTATGAGTAAATAATAACAACATGAGAAATTGAAATAAAGAAGCAACTGTTTCTACCTGAAATTTGTTATATAAACTGCGCGAATTCCAGCATCAGCTGCTGCCCTGCAGGCAACAGGCACAACATCCAAGACCTTGCAAGCAATAAAATTGTAGCAGCATGCCATGTTAAATAGGTGAAACAAATAATATGCTTACAAGGTAATTGAGCAAGAAATATGCTATTGAGTACTGATGCATATGTATTTACCAGAAGATCATCCTTAATACAGTTGAGCAATTCAACTTCTGTAGCCAAAACAGAGGCACGTAGCACTACTGCTGTCTGATGATGCTGTATTCCAAAATTGCAGAATGGGTTTAGGGAAAATGAAGAAGTGTAAAAACTTGTTTAGTGAAGGTGGAAGACCAAATAATTACGAAAAATAGTATTTTCAGTAAATTTATTAGTATGAAAAAAAATTTAAAGTGGTTAGGAAAGAATACCTTTTCTAAAGAGGCAAGTTGATCTACAGTTAAAGCATCAGCTTGTACAGCTTCAACAGTCAAGTAAAACCTAGGATTTTGTTGAAGAGTTACAGTCAATGGTCTTATTTTTTTTTAATTTCTTTGTCTTTATCGAAGTTGGAATTATTACAAATGAGTATAATATCAGAGAAAGAAGATATTACAAGAATTTGTAGACAGAACAGTAATATTTACAAAGCATACATGACCTCAGACAACAAACAACAAAGCCTTTAATCCCAAATAAATTGGGGTAAGCCGGAAATGAAACCCAATCCAAAAGCATAGAGATCAGAGATTTCAAATATAAAAAATCAATGATAGTGATAATGATGATGATGAGAAGAATAAAAAAAATGAGAATGAGAATGATAATGATAATAATGGTGATGATAATGATGATGATAATAATATGATAATAATAATAGTACTAACAACAATGCATATATATCCATAATAATACATAGAACAATGCATATTTATCCATATTCCATAATAATGCATAGCCTCGAATTAGATTTAAATTATATAAACACAAACCTTGAGGATATGAAGATTTGGCGACTGAATCTCTGTAGTGAAGGCAAAGTTGGGTGCACCTTTTACACGTGCACATCATGACCAGCTCCCACTAGGTGCCTTACAACCTGAAAATATTATATAACATATGATTTATCTCTGAAACATGTTAAAAATTGTCATAGGTTAATCCTTTGTATGTAATTATAAATCAACATCGTTTATGTGGATACTGAGTTAATCAATTTGAAGGAAAAGCAATAGCTAATGTCCAGAGTTTGAAGCTGGTCTTTGATCACGTCCAAACAGAAACAAAAGCAAATAATGGCAATGCAAAAATTGTGGTGCCTGTCATCGCATAATGCGGACCAAATGTAATCCAAAGTCCCGTTTGGTACTTACTATTAGATATTGAACAAATTTTGCAAAACACTGAAGCTAAATTGAGACACTGATCCAGCTAAATCTCTTATGGAGCTGACGCAAATTAATTTTAAGCCAAAAATAAGGGAGCATATCATTATTTGGAGTTCTGACCTGACATAGGAATTTATCTCAAAGTAAAAATATATATAAATAAATTAGAGAATTGCTACACTACATTATAAAAAGTTGAACGGTCAAAATAATTTTGATCAAACGGTTGAAATTTTAATTAGTTAGACCATGTAAACTTAAAATGGAAGGTGCAATTAAACATTTAATTCTGAATTATGGATTACTTTCCAAATATACTTGTACGGTACTTGTTTCATCCTACGGTGAAAATCACTTCAAAAACCGTTCAAAAAAAAATTCACTTCAAAAAATTTTCTCCCAAAAAAATGTGGTGTACTGTAGACTCACTCAATAAATTAATCAATCCACCAACTATTCCAACTTAGTTCAAGTATCAGCAAGTCTGAATTCTTAGTTATTTCCAGATATTACACCTAATTGTGCACTCGATCAGAGCTCGTTTGCATAAAATGGCTCCCATTCAAGGTGTTAAACCTTACAACTCGCGACTTCGGTCTCCATAGGACCATATCTGACTCAAATCCATCGAAACTCAAAAAATAGAGCCAAATGGAAGATAAGAACTGTAAATTCGTAAGAGAGTATACCTCAACAACCCGGTTAGCATGGCCGAAGCCATGGCCAGTGACCTAATAAGAAAAAACGAGATGTTCCCTTGAAACTGAGACTAATCCCTCCTCCACTCGACAAATTCTCACTTTCTCGACGTCAGCCTCTGATCAACTATTATCTTGATATCCCAGCCCAGAAGAGGATAAGAACAAAAGGGAAAAGGAGGTTTAAAGGGAGATATCAAGAGATTTTAGAAAGAAAAGTGATGATCGCTTTTCCAAATCAGTTGGAGCTTCTTGTTTGAAAGAGGAAATGCATGAGGGTTTTAGAAATAGATAATCCAAAATTGCTTCCCGGAAAGGCGGAGATACGCATTATATTTATATGTCCTTGACAGTTGATCCCACGATATTTGTGGTGAATTTACGTGCGGATATCTAGGGAGGGAAATTACAAAGGCTCAGATAAATTACAACTTTTGATATATGAGATTGTTAATAAATAATTTGATCGCATAAATAAAAAAAATCATATTTGCGGAGCTTTTTCAACTCCACATATGACGTGAGTTCACGATATTTGCATAAGCTTCAGCATCATGAACAATGAGTTCCACATGTCAGCAACTCGTGACGCTCTTTAATGACTCATGTCCATACACACAAAATATTTCATGATTGTTATGTTCCCATCTTTGATCTTTCCATGGTAAAAGGATAATCTATGGATACTGCATGTTCATTGGTCCTATTGGTTGAGCGTGTAACGAATTATTCTCAACTCATTGAACTCAATTAGTGGAAAGTGGAAACCGGAAAGCATAGAATATATTTTTTAATAACAAAGTTTCGATTTTTTTGTGATATATTTTAGTTATTCTAATTGAGTGAGGCTATGGTACTTTGCGAAGCACAAAATTTTCCGTGTTTTGTGTTCGTATCTTGAATTTGAAAGTTCAAATAACCAATTCAAACTGTTGAACATAATTTTCATATTGAAATGTCCTTGGAGATCAAATTTTATATTTTTTTAGTTTTTTTGCTATTTTTTAAATGGGTACAAAATTTGCTGATCTAACGATTTCTGCACCATCCAAAACTAGCGAGTTTGTACCCATCTAAAATATAGCAAAATAAATTCAAAAAAATATAAATTTTGATCTTCAAAGATAGTTCAATATGAAGATCATGTTCAACGGTTTGGATTGGCCATTTGAACTTTCAAATTCGAGATACGGACACGAAGAACAAAAGGTTTTATACTTCGCGAAGCACCATAACCTCACTCATTCTAACTTTACGAATTATATGAATAAGATGACATCTATAGCATATTGTTCGTAAAATTTATGTAACTGTTATTTATTTTGTACAAATATTTATGTTCTAATATATTATTTGAAATGCAAACAACGAACTATTTTCAGATCATATTTGTATTATATTAAGCGGAGCTTAGTGAGGACTTGAGGGCACGACCCTCTCAAAAATTTTATAAATTAATATATCTGTTAAACATTTATGATATTTTATAGTATAATTATTATAGTTTTTGTAATTTAACCTCTCCAAAAATTTAAGACGTGATATATAAGATATATGAAAAATTATTTTAGCCCCTCATAATTTTGTATTAAGCTCCACTAATGTTAAATTTCAAACTTTGAACCTCGTTAAATTAATTCTGAATCCTAAACATTTTACTTGTAATGTAAGAGAGGTGCTATTATTCACAGGAATTTCGTTGCTAACACAACACAATATCAACTTTCTTTAGCTTGTGAACAATTATAGTTGTTTCTTAAATAAAACTTATCTTTCTAATTAAGTATAGATTTCGTTTTGACAATATCTATAGCTGATTAAAATAAAAAATTATCTTTCATAAAAAAAAAATCAAGAATGATCACTTAATTGAGATTATATCTTGACAGATTATATTGAATTAGATACTTAAAAATAAATTCTATAAGATCCCACATATTTATTAATTTATGCACCGCGTAAATATGATGGGAATACATCGATGAATTCTTTTTTTTTTGTGGTTCTTTTTCCTTCATTTAGATCTCTTTTTACCCTGACATGCATGCATATTTTATAATCGGTTCAGAAGCATATGATATATTGAGCATTTTTTATTTTCAACTTTTAATCATTACGTATAACCTCATTAACAAGAGGATCGGAATGTGTACATTTCTTCTCGGAACTGCAGAAAAAAAATCTGAAAAAAGTTCCAAAACTAAAAAGAAGGTACAAATGAAGTTGTTTTTACAAGTCTATAATAATAGAGAGAGAATATGAATCATCTTGGTTAGGCTAGAAATTTTTTTTTAAAAAAAATAAAAAACACCTCGCCTAGGATCAATATCAACTAACCACTACTGCTTGAAAATCACCAGTCTCTTCGTAGAAAAGTAAAAAGAAAAGAAGAAAAAGCTGTTTCGAGAGAGAACAATAGAGTGATTGACAAAAAAAAGCTACTGGCACTATTTTAACGGATTAAACTATATATTGAAATTCGAAATAGCAAACTTATTCCTTTTGTTGAGCAATCCTAAGATGCTTTAGGATATTAAAATATTCTAAATTCTGAAAGAAAGATAATAGAAAAATAAAATCCACCCCCAACATCATTCTCGCAAGATAAATCAACGAATAGTTATTGATGGCTCAGAATGAGCATTGCTCGACTAAGCAATTATAGGATTGTTGTTTCTATGCTACTAGTTGTATATCTACGCATTGCGTCGGACATTTTTATTTAGATACATAAAAAAAATAATAAATTATTTTGATAATTGAATACATTTATATTAGAAAAAAACAAAAATTGCTCACATCCATCTTCTAAAATATCTTGATGGAAGACATAATTAATATTTATAAAAGGAAAAATATTGGAAGTTATTTCTGATTCTCTTTTCTTTTCTGTCTTTATACAACTATGATAGTCAATTTATCATACTTTGTTTTTTATCTTTTCAGTTATACAAATGATATATGTCGTATCATTAATAAAAAAATTTATCAATGAATAAACTATTCTTTCCATCAAAAACACATAACATGATTGTCATCTTCATCTTTAATATTTTCATGTATTTTTAAATCTGAAATTGTGAGATATACCATCAGAAAGAACTTCTATAAAAGATAAAACAAAAAGAAAATAATTAAAAAGAAATAATTATTATAGAAGATCACCCAATAAGAGAAGTCAATTTAGGAAATAATTATTATAAAAAATTAAGATGATCAGAAAATATCTGTCAATTATCAAGAAAGATACAATATCATATTATTTCGATTGACTGACATCAAATTTTTAATCAAATCTTTATCTTTCCAAAAAATATCGTTTTCGAATAGAGAGAAAATTGAAAAACTAAAAATGATATCTGCTGCTGAAGTTAATCAAATTGTATCTCAACCGTTGGATGAATGATAAAATGAGTATTATAAAAGTTTGAATATCATGATAAAAAATAAAAACCTCTAGTACTTAGCTATTTTATATAATAATATAGATATAGGTTTTAATATTTTGAAATGAAAATAGAGAATTACAGGCCATTTCAGTATTTATAATGAGAGCAGGATGTATATGCTCATCTTTGGTCAATGAATCGCGCACGTGGTCAATGAATTCAATCTTGGTTTATATTGTTCGAAACCCATATAACCCGCTTACGATGTTCGCTCTTGAAGAAGCGACATTGTGGTTTAATTACCAATGCAACAATACAAGAGGCGTACAATGCAAATATAGCACTTGAACGGTAGTTTTGTCCCAAACTGGAAGCGAACATTAACACAACCAGCACAAAACGTACAGCTTTGAACACCGACGAATCTGAATATTTAAATAGTTACTTAGTAGCAAAGTAAAATATTTAATGAAAATTGATAATTAAGTAGGATTATTAAATAAGAATAGGTATGTTTGACACTCAATGAAATAGAATTGCTATTCCGACGAATTAATTTGTTAAACGAATTTTAGACTAAGTAGAAGAGTGCTAATCCGGAATACCAAATTATATATGGTATACCAGATTAGTTCTCGTCGGAATAGCGATTATTATTTGATTATATTGTATTATATTATTATATTATGATTATGATTATAATTTATTAATATTATTATATTATATTATATTATGATTTATTATTATATTAATATTATGATTATTATTTTTTATCATCACTTTTAATATTATAATATCATTTATTTTACTATTATTTATTATCATTACATTATAATAATATAATTATAGTATTATATTATTATATTATTATAATTATGATTATTTATTATTATGATATTATTATTATTATTATTATTATTTTATATTATTATGATTATGATTATTATTATTTTATTATTATATTATTATAATTATGATTATTTATTATTATATTATTATATTTTGATTATGGCTATATTATAATTATATTATTATTATATTATGATTATAGGTGATTGTATTAATATTATATTATAATGATTGTAATTATTATTATTATTATTTATTATTATTATTATTATTATTTATTATATTATTTTGATTACGATTTTGATTATGTTTATTATTTAATATGTTATATTATATTATATTATTATATTATGATTATGTTATTAAAATTATAATTATTTGTTATTATTATGATTATGATTATGGATTATGATTATTTTATTATTATTATTATTTTACTATTATTTTTACTATCATCATCATTGTTAGTATCATAATTATTCATATTTTAACTATTCTGATTAACAACTGTCAAACGATATTTTCGCTTTTCTGAATAGCCAAAAATACCACTCTTCCAAAAATACACTATTCTATCACTCTTCCAAAATTATCACTCTTCTAAAACTATTCCTTGATTTGCTAAACGAATTCTAAGACAATTAATTTATAAACTTAAAGACCATGGACTCTGCATTCTCTTTCTAAATTTTGAACCGATGGGCTGATAGACCTTGTCTTAATGGATGATTCAAATCATGCCTTACCATCAATTCAAACAGCTATCTCTGAATATGTGTGTGTATATATATATATAGTTTGTCTATTGTGCTTTCGGACGAAACACTATCAGTTCAAATTTTAATTTTTTATACTTAAAATTTTAATTTAAGTAGCTCAATAAAATATTTATATCATAATCTTGTAGAATACTAATTGAGTTAGTTTACTATACTTAATGATTTTTAAAAAGTAGATATTTTTTACACACAAATTTTATTAATTTTCTATTATTTTAGGACTATCTTTCAAAAATTATTAAGTATAGTAAATTAATTTCAAACATGATAAATATTAGTATTCTATAAGATTATGATATAAATATTTTATTGAGCTATTTAAATTAAAATTTCAAGCATAAAAAAATAAAATTTGGACTGATAGCGTTTCAGTCAAAGTGCTACTGAAAACACAATAGACAAACTCTCTCTATATATAGAAAGAGAGAGTTTACCAATTAAAACACAGTTTTAATATATATATATATATATATATAGAGAGAGAGAATAAGACTAGCGTGCTCCTAAAAGTATGGAGCCGCTCCGTGATTCTAACTCAAAAAATATATCAAATGATCTCCAAACTTTGATTTATCACTCTCATTAAATTCTTCATATTGAAATCTTATGGGTTAAAAAATTTGAGATATTTCGAATTTTCTAAGTTGCTCTTTTTAATTTTTGAAAATAATATATAAATATTAAATATATTATTATTATTATTAGAGTTAATTTTCAAAAATAAAAAAAATAACTTAAAAAATTCGAAACACCCCAAAATTTTGTACCCTATAAGATTTCAATATAAAGAATTTAATGAGAGTGATGAATCAAAATTTAAAAATCATTTAATATATTTTCTTGAACTAAAATCACGGAGGAGCTCCGTGCTCCCAGAAGCATATTAGTTTTACTCTCTCTCTACATATATATCACCTAAAAACGCAGTTTCCAAATTTCTGTTTACCAATTAAACATCACAACAATCGAGCATTCCTTTTAACAGTAATCTTCCCTACAAACGTTTTATTTACTTTTTACTTTTCCAAGTTGTTCCTTTGCATCTTTATATTGCCCGGTACATGATTTGTGCGCAAATTCTGTGCCGCTTGCCCTCCTTTTAGCTGAGGTAAAAACCCAGCATAACATTTGATGTTTCTGACCTTTTTTTATTACCTACCTGTAGGCGCAGCCATTTCATTAACTAAGAAAAGTGGTTACATTCAATAACATTCTTTCTGTAAACTTAAGAAACCTTATTAAATCATATCTGTAATTTTTCAAGACAACCAATCAAAGACATCAATTTGAGCAATTCATAGGGTTTAGATTATGAATCATCCAAAAAATGTAAATTAACTAAGCTAACAAACTCAACTCAATTATCAACCACTGGCTACAGGTACAATGGTAAGAAAGCAGGCATTGATTTAATCAATTAAATTCTAAAGCTTATATACAAATTCTAGCTAAGACTTCTGTAAACTAGGATAATAAGCTCAACGAGCTATTAGAACATGAAACTAATTGAAATTAATTTCCTAAAATACAAAACTAGAATTGTTTCTGCACTGTGTGGCACATTACCATCAGAGATTAATCCTCAAACCTTAATGGTCAGGGAAACATCAAAAGACAGAATGAAAAGCAAAAGGGTAGACTTAGTTTATGCACCCATATCTTCCATATCACAAACCCAAGGGGATGTAAAACTTCAGTGGAATATATATGCACTCACAAGGAAAGAAGATTACTGGGACCACATAAGATGAGAGGTTGGGTTAGGCTGGGTCCCAGGAGCCATGCAGTGTGGTTGCCACTGGTGGTGAAATCCTTCACTGCCTCCATTTCCTTCAAATATGGTGCGGTGTGGTTCCATCGGCTCATCTTCTACTTCCATTGAAGTGCTTTCTTCAGACTCCATCAGCTCTTCTATCACTACTGGATCCTGATTTTGCAAGGAGCTTGAGCAGGAAGTGGCCATTGCTGTAGCAGCCGGTGGTACCCATGGCACCACCGCCAGGCAGTCATTGGCCGCTGGATACATGTCCTCCAAGTTCTGGTTGCTACCTTGATACAAGTCTGTATGCAAACAAGTTTAGAGATAGCTATTGCTACTAGAAAATCCAAAAGTAAAACACTTGCTGCAGATGTGTAGAAATGCTAATTTAATTTTGCCAAACTGTTAAGGGATAAAAATAAACCAAGCCTGTTGCTTATATAAGGTCAGAAGATGCATACTTCACTTGTACTGAATAATATAGGTTAATCCATGATATTGTAAAAATCTACTAAGAAATTTCAATTCATAAGATTGGTGCAGAGTTCAAAAAATGGTGCAAAAATCTCAATACAGCCAATTGGGGTAGGCTAGAAATGAAACCCAATCCGAATATGGTTCAAACAATCTTGAAAGACAGCCAATTGTTCTTGCTGTAGATTGACAATAAAATAACAGACTGACCTCAAGCAGAACCATATTGTGCAATTAACTGCTATTGATCGACAAGGATATAAAAACATTGTAAATTAATTCATAAACATTAAATGCTAGAAATATACTGCAAGACAAGCTGCGACCATAAAATGAAACCACGTTAATGTGATTAACTGATATTCTTTTAACAAAAACTGAGAATATGGCATGGAGATTTAATAACTTACTCTTCAGGTTTTGCAACAGCTCGGGGCTGACTAACAGAGATGGATTCGATGGCACTGTTCCAAGATTCAAGTATGTGTCTGATGGACTGTAAAGAACAATCGCTCTGTTGTCCGATGGAGTGGGAGGAGAAAGTGTTTCACCCATTGTATATGCCATGTCACTTGCAGGCTGACCACCAATGCCACCAACTGGAGAAGGAATTTCTTCAATCAGATAAGGAAGCTTCGGTTCCTTTGCAAAAAGAACCAAATTTTTCAGTCAGAAAATAAAAGTAGGAGGCTTATCGAACGAACTTACGTAGATAGCCGCAGTACATAATGATACCATTCAGTACCGGTTCATAACGGTAACAGGTACAGAACTAGAACTGCTTAGGCAGTCTTGGAGAGGTAGGGTTTGACCGAGACTCGATTCAGCTTGAATTAGCATCTTTGTGTAATGGATCAACACACACAAAAAAAATACAGCCTGTACCGAACCCGTAAGGGTTCAATGCAAATCGATAATCACCGAAAAAACAGCAAAAGGATGAAGCACAAAAGAGAGTAATTGAGAGAAATTGAGAGGATATCGCAAACCAATCGTCTGATTTTAGATTCGGGATAGGAGGATGCTTCCATTGCGTTGTCCATCTCCTTCCGCTTCGCCATCTCGATCCAACGACCTCACCAAATTTCTTTTCTTTTATCTATGATTTTTCTTTTTCTTTTTGAGAACTCGACAGTGGCTATCAAAACGATCTATGATCCTGATCTCGCTCGTTTTAAACCTCTAGGAGCATCTAGAGCATCGAGAGATTCTTCTAGATTTTCAAGACGGTTCGGTACTTCAATTCCTCTCCGTTCTTAGGGCTGTCTATTCGTAAGATAAATATGACTGGAGGTATTCATTAAAAAAAAATATTTATATCTATTAAATTTTTTATCTGTATTTTATTTTTATTTGTTAAAAATTTTATATAACGAACATAGGTTTCGTTTGGCAAATCAAGAAATAATTTTGGAAGAGTGATAGAATAATATATTTTTGGAATAGTGGTATTTTTGACTATTCGGAAGAGCGAAAATATTATTTGGCAGTTGTTAATAAGAATAGTTAAAATATGAATAATTATGATACTAAAAATGATGATGATAATAATAATGATAGTAAAATAATAATAATAATAATAATAATAATAATAATAATAAAATAATGATCATAATTCATAATCATAATCATGATAAATAATAATATAATAAAAATATAAACATAATCATAATATAATAATATAATAATAAAAAATTAAAATTATAATCATAATCATAATTGATGTAATATAGTAAATATAGGTAGTATTTACCAAAATGACACTTTTACACCATTTTGGTTAAGATAGGTAAAGACCGATTTTGGTCAAGTACTATTATTACTAACAATTTGCACAAGAATCAACTTAGAGAAGATTAAAGAATGATATACAAAAGTAAGTTGAGTATTGTATTCAAATATGTGAAAATATGACCAAAGTATTCAGTCAAATATCAATTGTCAAAAATAGCAATTGATGTAAAATAATGCAACACAAGAAATGCAATTCTTTGAAGATTTTGATTATGAGACTACAAGAATGCAAGTGCAGAAATTAAAGAACACTTAATTTGTTAACGGAGTTCGGTTATAGAAACCTACGTCTCCGGGTCTCATCCCACTAACGGGATGCCGCTTTATTACTAATAAAAGCGTATTACAATTAAGAAATTTTAGCTTCTTTACAAAACAAGTGCAAGAAAACTAAAAATTACACAAAGAATGACAGAGAAGCACTCAAGTCTCAGAAAAATACAGCATAACAGCTGAAAAGAAAATTAAGCCAAAGCTCAATGATGTGCAAAGCACTAATCAGAAAAATAGTACAATAATTCAATTAGATTTGGCTAATTTAAGATCTTTATTTCTTGTATTTTGCAAAGAAGTTTGTATGGGATCTTTGTTTGATGTAAGGTGAGTGCTCTGGATTACTAGAAAATATTGAGAATTTTGGATTTTTATTACATAATATCAGAACATCACCTTAAATAAGCCACTTAACAGAGAAATAAGACATTCTTGCACAGGGAAGATTTATAACGATTCCTAAATCGTTATAACGTTTATGTATAAAGATTTGAGTTTCCAAAAATACTCCTTGTCAGAATTTTAAACAAGCATTATAACGGTTCAGAAATAAATGGTATGAACCGTTTAGAGTGAAACGTTGAACGCCTTACATAACGTTACAATATTTTGACTGTTTTGACTAGACTTCTGACAAGTCTATTTTTCTTCAGAAATGTTATAATGATTCACTGAATCGTTATATATTTCATGAATCATTGAACGCTTGACAAAACGTTACATAACGATAAACTCTGTTAATTTTGGCACATCTATGCTCATAGAAAAGACTTAGAATGTTTTTTATTATGCATTGAATCGTTATAATGTTTCTCTGCGGCAGAGAGTTTTTTCTTGCATAATTATAAAAATATAAGATTTTAAATTATACTTTTACAATTAATATGATTCAATATCTTCATAGAAGCCTCTGAACTGATGTTGATCACTTCCTCTTGATATCTTTGAAGCTTCTTAGGATCCTACAATCAAGTCTTAAAGAAAACTTGTTAAATTCAATAATATTTTGTAAAACAACAAAAATCAAAGAAATTATTAAATGTAACAATCTCCCCCTTTTGTTGTTTTGTAAAACCAAATGTATGAAAACTTGAGCATAATTTTCTCCCATTTTTTGTAAAACAGATAAAAAGTTTGAATATAACAAGGTAGCTCCCTCTTAACCTTTGCTTCCTCTATCTCCATACACTTGTTGCATATAAAATGATAAACCAAAAACAATAATATGCAAGATAATATAATAAACCACAGTAATTTGAACTCAAAGATTACAATGCCTTGAATAAAAGATGATAACACAAAAATATAGCAAAGACAATGTTGGGATTCGGTATGCCCAAATCCCATTAATGCTCAAGCTGCGGAAAGACCGTAGAACAAAAATTTTACTTCTACTTAAGTTAGGGATTAAAGTATGTCGGATAATAACCGAGAGTTACGACATTTAATCCTTTACAAAAAGACGGTAAAATATTATTTTACTTCTAACTTAAGCTTAGGGTTAAAGTGATGTGTCGATGATTACCGAGAGATACACACCTCTTTAAACCTTTATTGATCTACTCCATGATTGATTTCTAAAATATTAATCTACTTAACAATTAAATAGATTAATATAAGATGTTATACCTCGCTTCCAAATTTCAATTGGAATGAAAATCGGCTTGTCTCGGAGCACCAAACGTCTGATGCCTCTGTAGGTTATCCACCAGGACTGACCAGAGAGCGGTTTATTTCTTTTGCCAGAAATACCGTAAACCGCGGTTTCTCGCAAAAACACTATTCACCCGAGAAAAGACGAAATAGTACTATTCACGACTCGCAGAATTCTGTTTCACAAATGTGCAGAAATACCGCAACTTTCGTAAAAACACTATTCACCGATCCCGTGAATTCCGAAACAACCGTATACCGAGAGAGAAAGTGGACGATTTGGTGGAACTTTTTCTCTCACCCTACCCCTCTATTTATAGAAAAAGTGGAATTGACAAATTACCAAAATGCCCTCATGAATAGTAGGGAGGTTTCAATGTGAAAAGACCAAAATACCCTTAAAGTTTATCCAATTTACCAAAACGCCATTGGGCTTTTTGGTCAAATTACCGAAATACCCTTGGGCTTTTGGATAAATTACCAAAATACCCTTGGAGGTCATCATGGGCTTTTCATGGGCCTTTTTGGGCTTTTCGGTTTTTGGGCTTTTTCAATTTTGGGCTTTTTTTGGGCTTTTCTGATTTTGGGCTTTTAATTATTAATTAAGACTTTAATTATAAATGGGCTTTGGCCCATAATTCAAATCCATAATTAACATTTAAAATCCAAATCAAATATATATAATTGTCATCTACAATTATATTTTTCTCGGTTGTTGTTTCTATTAATTTATACGACGTGTCAACACGTTATAAATTCAATCGATTTTTGCTTCTTGTCATCTCTATGACAAATATAATTATATCATATATAATTAATTATAACCATCTTATTATTAATTATAAACAATTCATAATTAATCAATAAGATTCTCCGATTAACTCCTATACGGTGTGACCGACAGATCCGTGTTATGTTGGTAAATAGAGTTAAAACCGTTTTAACTTCTATAATCATAGGAGGCATCCGCGAATGCACTATGACCATCCAATTACACAGATGATGATGTACTGTACAATATCATGATCCAAAGAACTATTTACTTGTGTTTAATTCTTTTGTCTCATAGCTATCGATCGTTTCAAGGTAGGTATGTGTCATCCTTGCAAACTTAATCTTTTCTTGATCCCGAGTAAATTATCAAATATAATTACTCTTGTAATTATACTTGCTAGCAGATAATCTTACTCTATCAAGGGGCCCAAATGATGCTATAACTCGTATAGAAATACGAGGACAATAGTATTTTTGGCAAACCATCTCTTCCTCCGCATAAGTTATGTATACCGAAAGAGCTACCTTTATAGCCACCTTTTACGGATAACGTTTGGTAGAAATCACACACATACATATCTTATGTAGGAAAGATGAATACCTCATACTTTAGAATTTAATACGAACGAAAACATTAATGACACGAACACAATTCCATTTAATGTTTCATTCGGGTCTATCAAATACGATGTTCCTAGAACATCTATCTATGTGATTAAAATGACAACTCTTTGTCTATGGTCCAGTAAAACTTGACCATCATTTAATCCACATACTAACCGATAACGGTTAATTAGTGTTCCCGCTAATTACCTTGGTTAGTGACTTTTAAGAGTATATTCTATATTATGAAGTTTCACAATTCCAGTCATGAACTCGGAATGATTCATAAATTCAATAATACTCAAGGAAACAAAATATCGTTTAAATATCCAATTCATGAACAAAGCTTTATATAACAAATTTATCGTATTATTGACTTCAAGATTATTACAAACTAACAGACAATTCATTTAACGAGTATAAATATTCATGGCATTACATGAGCATGCAATATTCAAACAAGTTATAACATACATAGCCATAATAATCAAAGCATAACTCTCATCTCACAAAATGGTAAAACCAAAATGAAATATAAGAGTACAAAAGAATTGTGGACATCATTCAAAATAACTTTGTATATTTGAGTTATTTTTTGAGTTGAAATGGGGCTATAAATGATATAAGACTCGAAAAAACTGAAAACCATTTTAATGAATTTGTGTTAATATTTCAACACTTTTCATGTCATAAAGTTTCAAGAACACAACGATTATAGTGTAAATGAATTGAGAACATCATTCAAAATAACTTTGTGTATTTGGGTTATTTTATGAGTTCAAATGAGACTACAAATGATATAAAACTCGAAAAAATTGAAAACTATTTTAATGAATTTGTGTTAATATTTCGACACTTTTCGTGTCATAAAATTTTGAGAACATAACGATTATAGTGTAAAAGAATTGAGGACATCATTCAAAATAACTTTGTGTAGTTGGATTATTTTATGAGTTCAAATGAGACTACAAATGATATAAAACTCGAATAAACTGAATATTATTTTAAAATATTTGTTTTAATATTGCAGCACTATTCATGTGATAATGGTTCGAGAACACAATGATTATAATGTAATGAATAAGGGACACTATTCAAAATAACTTTGTGTTTTTTAGTTATTTTATGAGTTATATTTTTTAGTTATTTAAAAGAGATAGTCTTCAAGCTTGGTCCGGTGGATCGGTATGAGCAACCTCTTGCTCACCTACCATCTCAGTTTCTTCCTCCTCCTCTCGATCCCGCACACTAGGGTCATTGCCCATCTCCATGTCCATATTGCCCCGCTCCAAATCAAAATTCATGTCACCTGTATTATCCACCCATTTTTCATATTTATTAACCCAATTGGTTTGAAGATTATGTTGCCAATCTTCCATACGGATTAGGTTACTTGTGATGTTGAAAATCTCATGGTTGATATTGGTAAATTCATTATTCACACGGGTTTGAAAAGTTTGTTGGTTTAAGTTTATGTGATATATGGATTAAACAATGTAACCAAAATAGTCTTGCATAGAACCGGTTTGAGGTGAGGGTAATGTAAGGACCAAATAAGGTTTGATAGTCCGATAAAAGATAAAACTTGGCATGGTTGCAAATAAATGCTTGAGGATGTGCTATTAATAAAGTAGTTTATTCATTTTTTGTGATATGTAGTGTTCAACATATGACGTGCTCAATGTGTTTTTTCATATAAATTGGTATTTATATTCCCATCTAATAAACTACCAATAGCGTATGTAAGCTAATGTGTTTTTAAATTTATAGCTCTCTTTGAAGCATAGTGACAATTTTGTTGTCCAAATAATTCAATGAGATCTCAAATTCACTACTTGGGTATAAAAATGATATTATTTTTGAAAATCGTTTGTCATTTTATAATTTAAATAATATATATCAAAATATGAAATATTATATAGAATTTCAGAAATGCTGTGTCGTTACTCGTTAGTAGCATTCAGAAATTATTTAAAATTATTTATGCGGTGAACATAATAGAGCTTCCACTAACTCTGAAGTCCGTGATGTATATTACTAATTTTTCATAATAAAGTCAAATTTAACGCCGATATATTAAAAATCAGACCGAGTAACAGAATTTAGTTTACCGAGCCCCTCTTTTCACGCAGTCGTAAACTGTGTTGACGCTCCGCACTCTCCTGCGTAAACTGACGGGTTACAGAGTGCTGCTCTGTAGTACTCCATGCGAGTAACTGTCCGAACGAAATCACGCTGTCGGATTCGGATGGCGGGTGGAAATAATATAAGTCAGATTCATGCGCCGGGCAGTACTTCACGCGTGAAGTACTGTACAGTGTAGACGATACGAATTCCGGGCACCGGGCTACGAGGGGAAGAAACACGGAAAATAAACTAATGGAACTCTCCAGTAGCAGAGATCGTCATAAATCCATACTTCGGTCGCAAGAAAGTTGCTGAAAATGTGGGCCCATATCCTCGCAATTTGATTCGGAGCTCCGAGAGGACCACGTCTACCGTGATATTGCCAACCTAACAATTCTTTCTGTGACACTGGCGCGCACGAAGTTTGATCCGTGGAGATCAGAATTGGGAATTGGGGGAGAGGGGAGAGACGCGCACAGAGAGGCGTAAGAGAAGGCATCGGAGATCTCGTCCGTTGTCATCTCAGCCTTCGTAATTTTCTCGTAGCCTTCATTTACATCCCGCATTTGTCCCCCGAATCAATTCTTGCGTATAAGGATCTAGCGAAGCTCGATTCGTTTAACATAGAGGTAAACTCCATGACTCGAATTGACCGATCTATTATTTCCGATAATAGGCTATAGGTGGAATTCTGCAAATTGAATACGAACTTGCACTTTAAATAGGTAATGATCGTTGATTCGATAATTTCGAATGGAGGTTAGTTGGAAATTGTCAGATACAGTGATAAAAATGATAATCCCCAACCAAAAGTGAGCCATGTTTCTTGTCTTTCAGCTTTGATTCTGACGTGCATTGTCGTTTTCTTGTCGTTCAGCAGAAATGGTGTTAATTTGATGTTTTTCCGGTTGCATTTGTGAGAATCTGAGCTGGTTAGCTTCTTTGAGGCATCTCGAGCACACTAGATTGCATAGTTGTTACACGTACAGTTTGTTCATCAATGTTTTGTGAGAGAAATAGAATTTTTGTCCCATTGCATTCTGCAAATAGGCAATTTTTACTTGAGTATAAATGGTGTCCACAAGAGAGAATGTTTCTTTACAGGTAAGAATTTGGGTTGCAGGAATGACCAAAATTACTTGCATGAACCTGTTTTGAAAATTTTATTGTAGTAATTGAAAATGGGAGTTGTGTCAAGGAGGGTATTACCAGCGGTTGGGACCCTATGTTATTTCTTCCCTGGCCTGAGAGCTAGGTCCCGCCAGCCGGTTAAGCGCTACAAGAAGATTATTGCCAATATCTTCCCTCACACCCCGGTTAGAATCTTAATGTTTTAATTAGAGTTAGTTCATGTTTCCTTTCAAAAAATAAAAGGAGATGAAACTTAGTTACAATCTAATTTCAAAATTTCCCAGGATGAAGGACCAAACGATAGAATGATTGGTAAATTGTGTGAATATGTTTCCAAAAACCCAATGCGCATCCCAAAGGTATTCTTCTATCACATGATATTTTAGTTTATAAAAAAGGCATGTACAAACTAAAATTGGCTTTGGGATGGATCACATATCATATCTAATACTATCGTATTACAAAAGTAGTACATATTTTCATTATTTTCCTGTATTATTTTCCTGAACAGATAACCTACTATTTGGAGCAGAGATGCTACAAGGAAATGAGAAATGGGCAATTTGGCTATGTCAACATTATCATAACTATTTACCGCAGATTATTATTTTCTTGTAAAGAACAAATGTATGTTTTCACTGGGATTAATTTCCACACTTTGTATGTTTGTTAGTGAAATCATCTTGATACACATCCTGATGTTATTAAGTGGTTCTTACTCGTAATATTAATACATGATGATTTGTATGCGGTGCAGGCCTTTGTTTGCTAGCAGTTTACTCGCACTTATTCAAACACTTTTTGATCAAAGCAGAGATGATGAGATGCGCACTACTGGATGTCTTACTTTGTTTGATTTTGTCATTAACCAGGTACATCTCAACGACTCCTTTTCCTTTTCAGTACTGTAACTGAATTTATACTTTGCATTTTACATGCAAATACCCTTAATAATTTTCATCTCCAGTGGTACTGATCTCTCAAGGTAAGTGAACTCAATTTTGGAAGATGCGCTCTTAATCTATGTTTATTATGGTTTGGTATGAATAAACTAACTGAGAATGCGATAAATGCTTGGTAGGTGGATGGTACCTATCAATTCAATTTGGAAAGTTTGATTCCAGGAATTTGCCAGCTTGCACAACAGCAGGGTGATGAAGAAGACTCCTGTCTCCGTGCTGCTGCATTGAAGGCTCTCTCTTCTTTGGTACTATGTTATCCTTCTTTGTCCCTTTTAACTGGAAAAAAATTCAGTCCTGGATTGGTCATTTTGCATGTAGTTGCTGGGTTGCAAATGTGTTGGTTATTTTATTCTAATATTGCTTCTGGAATGATCAGATTTGGTACATGGGCGAACATTCTCATATCTCATCAGATTTTGACAATGTAAGCAAGATCTTGCTTTAATTCTGTTCCCTTACAATACTACTGTCACACATTGATCATCATAAGAACCCTAAAGTTTTAAATATGTTGAGTAGTGTTCTGTAATCTGTTTGGTACGATATTTCATAAAAAAATAATGAAAAGTCAAGTGAGCAATGTGAAATGCTTTTATTGAAGGCAATCTTGGTTTTGCTAAAAGATTGAACTTTGCTTTTGAACTCCAAATTAAGAAATGGTTCCTTGGTCATTTAGCTACTCGAGTGACCTTGCAGTTGTGGGTAGGTAGGTTTCCATCACTAGTTTAACCTATTTTGGACCAGAAACTGTTCATTCTATTTTGGATCAGAAACTGTTCTTTCTATGAATAAATTACATTAATTAGACCTGAAAAAAAAAAGACTTCTAATGGCAGTTCACAACTGAATTCTGTATTATCAGGTTGTATCTGTGGTGCTAGATAATTACCCACATCAAAAAAAGGCAAATGAAAGTACAACCAGTTTTGATGCTAGTGCTTTAGAAGATGAAAACAACAATGAAAATGGCAATGCTAAGAAAAGCAATGACAATACTAGTAATAAATGGGTGCAAGAAGTGCGGAGAGTGGAAGGACATGTAGTACCGTCTTCATCCTCTGTTCTCCCTCGCATCCCCTCCTGGAAATCCATCCACAATAACAAAGGCAACTTGACCATGTAAATCTGCAACCTTCTCCCCTCAACATTCACATTATCTTTTTTTAAGTAGCAGGCAATCATCTATTAACTGAATTAAAAAAGAAAGAAAATATTTACATGGACTCCAGTTCTTTTTTCTTCACTCTCTTTTACCTCATGTCTTCAGCGAAGGGGACAATAGTGCATCCTTTTGGTCTAGAGTATGCGTGCACAATATGGCAAAACTATCCAAGGAAGCGACAACATTCAGGCGTGTTTTTGAGTCAATCTTGCGCTACTTTGATCAGTGCAAGTTATGGCCATCACGTAAGGGGCTTGCACTACCTGTCTTGTTGGAGATGCAGTTGCAACTGTATGAAGAATCCGTTGCTTCAAATCCTTCTAATGCTACATATGTTCTAAATCCCTCTAATAGTGGTAAGATATGTATCCATATTTCCTAAATTCATTCGTGCATTTTTTTTTCTTAAAGCTCAAGAAAAAAACATATGTTATTTTAATTTAATGCTGTGTGTATTCAACTTTCTAGTGCAAAGCACACATCTGATGATATCCATGCTAATAAAGCACCTAGAGCACAAGGCTATCTTGAAGCAACCAGAAATGCAGCTGAGTATAGTTCAAATAACTGCCACACTTGCCGAGCAGTCACGGGTCCAAACATCAGTGCAGCTCATAACAGCAATAACTGATTTAGTTCGCCATCTCAAAAGGACGCTACATTTTTCACTAGACAGCAAGGACTTGAGCCAAGAGATGATAAAATGGAATGAGAAGTTCCGGGTTGCTGTGGATGAGTGCCTTATTCAGCTCTCAAAAAAGGTAAACTGATACTTCTGTTCATTACAATCTAAACAAAAGGTGCTAATGTTGGGTTTTTGTTACAAAAGGTTGGAGATGCAGCACCTGTGCTTGACATGATGGCTGTTATGCTAGAGAATATCTCACCAAATCCTGTGGTTGCCCAGTCTACTATCTCAGCTGTTTATCGGACGGCTCAGATCATCGCATGTGTGCCAAATGTTTCATACCAGAATAAGGTACTCTACCTTATAAATCATGTCATGCTGTATGTTAATCGCTATATATTCTTCACATGGATCGAACTTACTAGATCTGATGTGATGCTGAATATCAAATGATGCACTTTTACTTTGATTAGTCTAAACTCACGTATTTTCAACTTAGGCTTTTCCTGAGGCTATATTCCACCAAATACTGCTAGCAATGGTACACCCAGATCATGAGACACGAGTTGGGGCCCACAGAATATTCTCAGTTGTACTTGTCCCCTCGTCTGTGCACCCAACCATCTCCTCAGAGTCCACTACTGTACATGATATGCAGAGGACTCTTTCCAGAACTGTTTCTGTGTTTTCTTCTTCAGCTGCACTATTTGAAAAACTGAGAAGGGATAAGTCCTCCTTTAGAGAGAATACTATCCATGAGAATGCAGATCATATGGGTGGTAGGTTCAACAAACAAACTAGCAATGTGAGACCCGCTAGGTTGCAGTCAACTCACAACCGTGCACCTAGCTTGAAAGCTCCTTCGTTGCCTGTAGTGGAAGAACAAGATCCCTTGACTAGGTCTGTCAGAGACAAGGTACCCCCCCCCCCCCCCAAAAAAAAAAAAAAAAAAAAACCTTTTTTTTTTCAAATTAGAACTTCCCAAGTGATATCATCTTGACGTATAACTATTTCCTCAGAGGAGTTTTATCAAATATCTTGAAGATCGATGTCTAGATGTTTATATAATCTCATACCTTTAAAAGCACACAGTTATCTTTAATGATTGCTTTTATTTAAATTTTAGGAAGGGGTCGTGTTGAGGTTGAGCAGTCGCCAGATAACACTTCTATTGTCCTCTATTTGGCATCAAGCTCTTTCCAGTCAAAATGATCCAGAAAACTATGAAGCCATTGCACATTCGTATGGATTGAGCTTGCTCTTCTCTAGACCTAAAGTATGTTTTGATCTCTCAGTATTGACTGCTTTTTTTGGTTTCCTCTTGAGAATAATGATTTTTCTGTTTTCAGACCACACTTGATGAGACTCTCACTCAGAGTTTTCAGCTGGCATTTTCTTTGAGAAAAGTTGCACTCAGTGGAGATGGTAAGTTTGCTAATTTTAGCTCTGTGTCTGTCTGCCTAAACTATGATTATGACAAATAGGTTTGAATTTTGTAGGTGCTTTGCCTGCATCTCGTTGCCGCTCCCTGTTTACTCTGGCAACTTCTATGATCGTGTTTTCTTCAAGAGCTTTCAATGTCCCCACGCTCATTCCCATCATAAAATGTTCTCTCAATGATAAAACGGTAAGTAATCAGCTTTATATCCTATTCATCCTGGTCCTAAATTTCTCTACTGTCTGTCGATATCTCATATTTTCTTTTTATTTTTTTAAATGGTAGATTGATCCATTCCTGTATTTACTAGAAGATAAGAAGCTACAAGCCGTGAAATCAGCACCTGGTATGGGACCTCATTATGGTTCAGAAGAGGATGAAAGCAATGCATTGAGATCTCTTTCTGCTGTAGAGCTGACTGAGAGCCAATCAATCGAGTCCATGGCCTCCATAATTGTCAATTCAGCAGTTGACTTACCTGATGTAACCTTTTATTTCTTCTCCAGTTTAGAGAAATAGCCTATCCAACAGCCATATTTGCGCCATTTGTAGAAATCTTTTCCAAATCCTTTGTATCATTGTAGGAATTAAGAGAAGAACTTAACGTGTATCATGCATTGCTCTTTTACAGTCAGAAGTGACAATTATAAGGAATAGATTGCTAAAAGACTTCTCCCCTGATGATCTGTGCCCACTGAACGTACAATATATGGAGTTTCTGGCACCCAATCAGCTATCATCAGGAGCGGATATGGAAACTGTTTCTCAACACAAGGTTGTGCTTATTTTATTTAATAAGTTCCTAGCCTGGGCTCACCTTTTATTTTCTTAAATGATATGCATATAATTAATTATATATTTTTTAATAAACTTTCATGTACAGGTTGTGCCTGCTACTAAGTTCACAATTGATGACGATGACCTGTTTGGTGATGCATTTGATAATTTGGCGAATCGTGAATTGATGCTAGTTAATGACACATCAAATCTTCTGACACCTAACCAGATTTTGGATTCAGTAATCTCTCTTTCCCCCTCTCACCCTCGCTGAAAGCTTGGGTAGTGGCTGTCAAGGATTTATTAACAGCAAAAACACAGTTAACATGTAACTTACTTTATGCTCTCCAAATTTTATTTTCAGGCAGTTGAAACAGCATGGGAGGTGGGGACATTGTTAGGTGAAAGAGCACAAGAGTTGGGGTTTAATGAAGTGACAAGCCACTGTGAGGCATTTGTTTTGGGGAAGCAACAAAAAATGTCTACTCTTATGGACTTTTCTGACAACCATGATGCTTCATCGTACCTCTCAACTTCGAGCTCCAATCATCAAAGAGTTGAATCTTCATCTTCAGTCAGTGATCCTTCACAACAGGTTAATAGAGGCTCTTAAAATTGCAGGAGCTGAGGCTCTATTGATGCTAATTTGGGCAAACATATACAAATAGTCGCATGGTGTCAGCTGTGTTCTAAATCTCCAGTAACCAATCAATTTTCTAACCCTCAAAAAGAAAATAAATAGCAAAATATTTCCGAATGAGTTAAAATTTGGTCACCAAGGAGATTTTAATATAAAGATTACTTTGAACGGTTTGGACCGTCCATTTGAGTTTCACAACATGAGATATAAGTAGAAAGCATCGGACACACTGTGCTTTAAAAGCACATTTACATACCCCCTCCCTTTCTCTCTCTCTCTCTCTCTATAGGGACCTTATGGTGTTTCGCGAAACAAAGAGGCATTTTGCTTTAGTCTCAAATTCTCTCAAAATCGAAGTTTGAATGGCCAATCTTATTCGTCCAACATATTTTTCATATTGAAATCTTATGAATATCGAAATATATATATATATATATATAGAGAGAGAGAGAGAGAGTTGGGTTATGGTGCTATGCATAACAAGGATCGATTTCGTGTTATGGATCAGTTCTTTGTTCTCAAAGTCTAAATGGTCGATCCAAACCGCTCAAAATATTTTCCGTATGAATATCTAGTTGGGAACCAAGTTTTATATTTTTTAGAATTTTTGTACTATTTTTTAGATAGTTAGAAAATCACTCATTTTGAATATATCATAATATATATTTTTTTAAAGTGGTAGGTGAATTGCCTACCATAATTTTATATTAATAAAAACAAAGAAGAGATTACAGAATTGAGAAAATACATTGTGGATATTGTACCTAATATACCCAAATAGCCTAGTTCTAGGAGCCGACTAGACCCTAATCTAACTATTTGCCGATTATACTGCCTAACTAGGTATTATATGCCCGGATCCAGAGGTCGATAGTCTTGAATGAGTTGTTGAACCCTGAAGTTTGAGTTGTGTTCCTGTCTGAAGATACGTGTGTTCCTTTCTTTCCAAATTTCCCACCTGATCGATGTCCAGGCTCTCTGTTTGTTGGACCTCCATGCCTCTTCATATTATGTAATGAAGTTGCCATCCTAATGTCTGGCCGCCTCGATCCGACGTGAAATTATAGCCGCAGTAAAGCGGCAGATCCGACGTGAAATTATAGCCGCAGTGAAGCGACAAGTTTGGAATAGGTGCAACCTTGTCTCTGCCGAGTCGTTGCAGAGAATGCAGTGCTGGGTCGATGGCCATCCCTTTTTTTGTAGGTTTTTCGTCGTGTTGAGCTTGTCCTATAGTAAGAGCCATAGGAAAATTTTAATTTTGTTGGGAATCCTAATTTTCCATATCCTCGCCAGATGGTTTTGTTCAATCCCTGGATTATTGTAGGCCTTGTACATCGATCGCGCTGTGAACGTTTGTCCCCAGCGCCACGAGATGGTTCTTTCGTCTTGGTTGAATTGTACTGATGCTTGGTAGTATGGCAAGAACGTTGTTAGGTCTTTTAAGAAGTAGGAGAGGTGATCGTCATTTCCTTCGTTTGTCTCCCCTATGGATAGATGCAGCGAACGTAACGTGAGCGCCCATAAGCATGTCTCATCTGTTTGAGCTAGCCATATCCATTTAACCAGCAACGTTTTATTTTGCAGGCTTAAATCCATTATTCCGAGGCCCCCGTGCGTTTTTGGTAGTGTTAATTTCGGTCATGCCACCAAGCAATGACCCCCTGAGTATGTGTTTTCGTTTCCTCTGAAGCACCTGGTTATTCTGTTGATTCTGTTAATGACCCATTTGGGAAGGAGGAATGCCTGCATGTAGTGTAAGGGAATCATGTTAAGGACTAAGTTGGCCAGGACAGTGCAGCCCGCTTGTGTTAGGTATTTTCTCCCGAAGCCTTCGAATCTCTTCTGGACGTTGTTTATCAATGGTAGGTAGGCAGATTTTGGCGGTTTTTTCAGCGTTAATGGGAGTCCCAAGTACTGAATCAGCGTTGACAGTTGGCCGCACATGATTAGGGAGGCTAGGGTTGGTGTGAGGTGTTGTGGGATAGCGACTGACAAGAAGCCACTCTTGTTAAGTTAATCTGGAGTCTCGAGGCCCAAGCAAATGAGTCCAAAGTAGCCATTATCAATTTGATATTTGTGGCATGGACCGGCATGATTATGGCCGTGTCATCAGCAAACTGGAAGAGCGTTGTTCTGGCCATCGGAAGGTTGATTAGGTCATCGTTGAGGTTTTGGATCATCGCTTGTAGGGGGTCGACGACTAGTATAAAGAGGAGAGGGGATAATGGGTCGCCTTGTCGTATTCCTTTCCTATGATAGAATATAGATCATAATAATTAAATCAAGTAATTTTCTAACTATCTAAAAAAATAGTAAAAAAAGTTCAAAAAAATATAAAATTTGATCTATAACTAGATATTCATATGGAAAATATTTTGAGCGGTTTGGAACGACCATTTAGACTTTGAGGATGAAGAACCGATCCATAGTACGGAATCGATCCATGCTATGTACAGCACCATAGCCCAACTCTCTCTCTATATATATTTCTTAACTGGGATTGTTATTAGCCAATTATTTTAACTTATAAGTTTGTCAAAATGCAGTATACAAATCCATTCCTCCAGGGAAATTTAGAAGGATACGTACAAGATTTACCTCATGAGAAGAACAATACACTAGATGCACAGTTTTTCAAGCTTCCAGTTTCAAGTCCGTATGACAATTTCCTACGAGCTGCAGGCTGTTGATGAGTTCTTACATTTTTTTTTTGGATAACTTGATGTATCCATGAGCAGTTTCTATTTGTACAAATGCGGAAATGCCGGAGCCTAGATGTGCTTAATATGCAGGATACCATATACCAACTTCTTTCGTCTCCCTCACTCTTCCTATCTCTGTCACATCTTCTGTTTCTTTCTTTTTTCTTTTTTGTTTTTCCCTCTGAGATATGCCCCTATATTTGTATGTCATATAGGTTGCTGACAATTTGTTATTGGTTGGCAATTAATGGGATTTCAGTTTAATTTTGTATTCTTCTTTCTCAGGCAAAGAATGTTCCAATTAAAGTGAGTTTGTGTATAGTGCATGGTATCTGAAGCTTTAATTGTCAATTTTACTATTGTAGTTAAAACTGATAAAAAAGTGAATTAATGAATCGTTGCTTATAAGCTGCAGAATTGCTTGCTTTCTTCCTGCATGGATAGTGGTTTTTTCCCCCTCGCTCATAATGGTTTTAACCTGGTTTATAACGCAAAAGGTTGTCATTTTATCTGTTAATTGAAATGTCGTTTTTTGTGCTCATCTTCTACTGGATAATGGCTGAAACAGATTGGAAAAGGAGCAAAATTTCCATCTGTAATTTGTTTACCAAAATATTTGATGTAGCACCGGCTGTGGGTTCTTTGGCCGCTGCTCCACCTACTGTTCTCAGTGGGAGTCAACCTTCTGGTGCTTAGCAGTCATCAGGGAGTCCATGTGAAGATGAGGATCTGCTAGATGTTTGATATAGCTGGGGTTTATTTTGTATAGGCAGTACTAAACATAGTACTAGACATTCTTGTCATAATTGTTTTGTTTCTTTCAAACATCCCTATATGATTTCTTTCTTTTGTTGATTTGGGGCTTTGCCTCTCTTTCAGATTTAGGTTTATTGCTCAATAAATAGTGGTTTTGTAAGACAATTTGCTTTCGTAAAGTAATGGAAGTGGACACCATATTATATAGTGCTTTCTCTCTTTTTAAAAAAAAAAGTATTTGACTGCCAAATATGCTTATATATTGGATTTCTTATTTTTAGAAAATATGGTTTATATCTATCGTTCAAAATAATAAATCTAAAAAAACCCATTGATATTAGTTCCACTCGTGAAAATAGCGGCATATTTTGCATCTATAGCATTTTTGCCCTGGTCAGTCTTTCTTTCATTTCAAAAATGTTTAGAACTTTGGATTAGTAATTGGTGGAATACGAGTCAATCCGAAACTCTCTTGAATTATATTCAAGAAAAACATCTTTTAGAAAGATTCATAGAATTAGAAGAGCTTTTTTTATTAATACGTATTCTATACATTAAATGACTCATTTCTTATGACATATATTAAACCTGATTAATAATACCGAATTTAATCACTTCATAACAGATATAATTTAACAGTCTATTATATAATATAAATTTATTAAATATAAATCCATACATGTTATAATTAATAATAATTAATTTCAACAGAGGATCCACCGATCCATTCATTGACACATTACACGCACATAACTCATAGATCAATACATTCACACTAGCACATCATCATCCTTCTCCTTGACAAGGCCCAGCAGCCATTCCCAGAACGTATCATCGTTTATAAATTCTTTTCTTATAATTTGTGAAAAAAACGTTAAACACAAATTTTCATGCCTCATCAATCAATCAGACACAGTTTCATTCAAATTTCCCTCGCTTTCAAATATATCTTCTTTTCCTCTCTCCAAACCATTTTTGTGTTCCTTATTGCTGAAACATTGAAATCAAATTCAACTACAATCACATCTGCATCTAGATGCACATGGCGCTCAGACATGTTGGTTTTGCCTCTCACTAGCTAGGCTTTGGCATGGTTCTCAGAAATTCCTAAGCCAAATTTTATTATATTTATTTTGTCTCTCTTTCACGCTAGCTATTTTTCTTGTGAGTCTCTGGAATTCAAATATGGTACTACATTAATATATAATCAACTTCTCATCAGTGGTGGGGAGAAATAAAATTCAGTGATGTCATTATATGTATTTTATATTAATTTTAAAAAATATCAATTGAATTATACATATTTATGAGATAAATTTATAAAATTTAGTGGCGTCATTTATATCCATAATTGTATATGTGGCTCTGCCTCTGCTTCTCATTATATCTTTTGTCTTATGATATTTCTTTCATAATTCAATGATACTTTGATAGTCATACTTTAGTTTTCATTTATCAAACTTTTCTATATATTTCAATTATTTGTTCATCCGCTCTGTAAAATTGGTTGCTTATTATTAATAACTCTTTAGTATAAATAGTTTTTTCAAAACTATAAATAGTTTAAAATTCAGTCTCAGCGACATAATGAGCGTTAAGGTGCTTGACAACTTTTCACTAAAATATCAGGTTTAAGCATCTGATCAAAGTCTTTGGAGAACATTCTTTGGGGATGATATTCTGAGAACTATTATCATTGTCATGAAAAGAATCTTTTCACTAAATTTAGCATATATGCCACTTCATGCACCGAATATTTTTTTTGCCCCAATTCCGCGAGAGCTAAGTAACACAAAAATAGTTGGTGCCATTGTTATTCTGAGCTAGAGGCCTGTAATTCTCAAAACTATATCACTAGCTAATTCGTTGTGGTAAGGTCTAGCACAAACCATATTTAGCAACACAGTTAATGTTTCTAGTTTTTTCAACGATCAAGACAAACAACCTGTCCCCCTGCTCTTTTAATTTCCCCATTCTATGCATAGCCTAATGTTCAAATTCAAACTAAAACCTTTATGTTTGGATCGTGCAAAGAATAACATAAGAATAAAGGAATTGAGAATAGTAATTGAGAATAATGAAAAAATAGTGATTTTTCAGCTAGCGTGAAGATAATAAAAATGTGATGTTATTCTGAATAGTAGGAAAATTATTTGGATTGTTTGTTTAGAATAATAATGGAGAGTTGAGAAGAATAATAACTATTTTATCTCTTTCTCGGAATAGCAGAATAATAACTATTCTTACTATTTCGAAATAACAGATTTACGTTTAGTTATAACGTTATTATTTCTATTATGAGAACAACAACTATTCTACTATTCTAGTGTCATCCAAACATACCCTTATTGTTGGCCTTACTAATTAAGCCAACTGTGCTGATTTCTGTAGCACAAAGCATCACCAATCCCCAATTATTCCTTCAGTACTTAATTTGAAACCTGAGTTTAATCACAACAACTAAAATGGGGCGCTATTGGAACATGCTCAAATGTAGCTCGAAAAAGAGGCAACCATCTGATGTTAATGCCTCTCGGCTGTTAGTGGAAGTTCCAAAGAAACATTTTGCATTCCATGTCGGTGCAAATGCAAAGCAATGCGTGTTGCCTGTGAGTTATATCTCCATCCCGTCGTTCCGAGCGTTGATGGACAAGTCCGTTGAAGAGTTTGGGTCCCAACGCCGTGCACCCCTTCTGCTTCCATGCGAGGAGGAGGCATTTGTGGATGTTGTGAATGTTGTGAAGTGTGGATGTTGTGGATGTTGTGAAGTGTGAACTAGTGATGATATAACTAGTACTAGTTTCCTTTGTGTCTTACTGGGCGCATGTTTGGAGCACCCAATAGTACTTTTAGCAGCAAATCCTGGAATGAATTTTTCGAAAGGTTTGTACTCTTTCACGGAGATTTCTGATTCTGCCAGTCCGTTTGAAATTTTTGTGGAGATTTCCACAAATGCAGAATTCATGAGAGCATTTAACGAAAAAAAATTCTATTGAGTCGAACCAATGAGGCCAGGGCGTTTCTTCTTTCATCTTTTTTCCTACTTTCATTTCAAATTTATGGGATATGAAGATGTGTTGGTTGTATTCTATAATTTTCCTCTTTATCTTGTACTGTTTTATTTACTTAATGAAATTTAGTAGGCATAAGTCTGCTATTATATTCCCCCCTAAATTATACAATTTCGAACTTTTTTTTTCCTTCCAAAAAGCTGTTGCCGCGTTTTTTTGCTTTTATAATGTTTTGCCCTGGGCACCTGAACAAACTTTTTCCTTCCCAAGGCGGATTCGTATATTGGCCAATTTTTTTTTTTTAATTTTTAGTTTTGATGTTGACTTTTTAAGAAATATTTGATCTCTCAATTTGAACGAAGTTTCATCTTTCGAGTACCATTTGATAACCTATCAATTCTAAGTTTTTATAACTCACTTTTATAGTTCAATGGTACAGTTATATTTAGCTCATACAAAATCACCACTAAATATGGCCACTATCTACGGATTATCCAAGTCAATATAAACACTCAATCAAAATATATGAATAATGCACAACGCACAAAATCACATATAATAATTGCCTTAGACACCAATTGGCTGCTACTTAAAAAAAAAACTTTGTTGCCAATTCTACACAGATCTCCTTTGTAAGTAATTAATAGTGTATTTAACCTTTAACCTCTTTTTATTACATTTGATTACTTCGTTTCGAATTGCCCTGCTTAATTCTTAAATGGGTTCAATTTGCGGTTTTTGAATGGATTCAACTTTCTATGCTGTTTTGGTGGTAGCGAAATTGACTAAGAAAAAGTCTTAAAACGGTTGTTTACCAAAGGTCTAGAATTCAATAACCGCTCACAATTAGAAATGCACAAAATATTCGTAGTTCGTAACTCGTTCGCGTTCGACTCGACTGCAACTCGCTATCAGCTCGTTCGTTATTAACTCAAATTGTTAATGAGACGAGCTGATTAGCTCGTTGAGTAACGAGACGAGCTCGAATTATGATTAACTCGGCTTATCTAAATACGGATACCTATACGAGTTAATCTGAACCGAACCATTGATTAATATGTATCTTCATCCATCTGTTCAATTTTCAAATCTATTAACTTGTAGCTGCTATATGATATGACATATGACTCATCTGTCTAGTCATATCTGACTTTGAGTGAGAAGTTAGTAGTCACGAGAATCAAGGTTCTAGAATATAAATAAACAGACTCGAGAATCAAGGGTTGTTGCCTATAGGACTGGTTCTACTTCCCCTCTTTCGACAAATTAGTAGTATTCATTGACTCATTTGACTTTTATTGTTCTATTCAATATTTAAACATATAAGTACTACAAGAGTGCAGGTGCTGTGCCATAGAGCTGGTGACGAGAATCAAGATACACCCTACAGTCCCTCTGTCTGTTTTATTTTGGAGTGTCAAGTGTAGCACATTCAGTCCAAATGGCTAATAAATGCTCGAGGCGATCGACAATATACTATCTTTTTACCTTCTTCAGCTATCTGATGAGCTCATATGACTGGATAGCTTCAGTTGGTAAGTTTTTGAGTAATTTAAAAGTGTGGTAATGAAAAGCATTGTCCTCATCTCGTTCTGTACTTTTCAAATTTTGAACTCAGACCAACCATTTAAAGTCTCCTGGACATCTGAGTTATAAACGAGCTAGCTCGAACTAGCTTGATTCGTAACGAGACAAATTCGAACAATGTATTTTAACTCAGGAGTATATATAGTCATGAGCTGATTCGTCTTGCTAATTTTTCGAGATGAGATCGAGTTAAGCTTAGTTCGTTCGTAGCTCATCTCGTGGACCGCCATACTCACAATTATGCAGCCACCGGGAAAAAAAATTTAAAAATAAGTTTCTACGTTTTTAAAAGGGTTCAACTTCCTATGTATTTTTTGTGAGCTATGGAAAGAATCTCATAAGCCGGCATGTAGCGAATAGTGATGTAAAGGACAATTTTTATTTTTATTTTTCTCATAATATTTTATAAACTCCTCAATCTGTCTAAAATTATAAATAATCAATATGTATAGTAACAAAATTACATCTGATGTATATATTTATTTTCTAAATGATAATTGTCAAAATCATTCATCTTTCATAATGCATATATTTCGTTCTTAAGAATCATTTTGACATATGTTTTGGAAAACAAAATGTACTTTCATTTAATTTAGATGAAAAATATCAAAATGTATTCATAATTTGATGACATCCGTTAGTCAAATTTTGTTACTCTAATATGATGTAATTTTGTACAATACTATATATATATTTTTTGTGATGTCTTCAAATTTGATGACATCACAATTTTTTTTTTTGTACAATATTATATATTTTTCATTTTGTAAAAAAATGATTGACATTTTTATCTAAGTAAATATTTGAATAAATCAACGAGTGAACTAGTTGGTATGACGGTCTGACCAGTAAATCAATGATCCGAAACTTTACCTAGTTGATAGCATTGAACAATAATGTTCCTTTATGTCTACTTATTACTCTTTAAATTATGCGTTTGACTCTTTAAGCGCACTTACCTTCAAACAAATATGGCCTGATTGGTTTGAAAAAAATGCCGGCTGTTATTTCCTTTAACTCGTTTGATTACCAAACAATTTCATTAAAAACATACAAGAATTATGATGCACAAATATGGAGAGAGAAACTTATATGGTCACCCTCGATTTCAAGTATCGTTCTAATTTGCCCCTAATCTCTATTATTCGTCTTACTCAATTTGCAAGTATAGAACATTGATATTTTTTTTCATGGGACGTATCTTATATGTCATTTTCTCAAACTAAGATTGTTCAGTTTTGTTTCTGAAAAAAATATTCACTTGATAAAAAAATAGATATCTAAAATGAGAAAAAAATTTAGGAGTTTTGAAAACGTTATATAATGTATATGAAGTAAATCTTGAATACAAATAAGTTTCTTTTCAAAATTTAAAGATAAAAATTCTATATCTAGAAAGAGGGTTAACTTTCTAAACTTTTAACTATGTCATATCAATTATGCTTTTTCACAATTGATTTTATTTCTTTTTCTTCATTTATATTAATCAAATGATTCATATCATTTAGATAAATGATATGTTGTCTCTAATGTATAATTTAAATACTAAAGCAATACAACTCTTTTTAATAAATTATTATGTAGCTAATTATAATATTTATCATTAAACATATTTTTAGAATTTAGAAAAAAATATTTATGTTAAAAAATTTCCTAAAAGAAAGTTATTTTACAGAAAAATATTTTCATTTTAAATATATGATTATTTATATATTTTATATTTTTTTCAAGGCGAAATCCGATTAACCGCCCTAGTAATTGAACATCGTGATTAGAGGTATGATAATTCATGTAATAGAACACAAAATGGTTCTATCGTTTTATGAATTTAATTATATCTTAGATATATCAATTTATTATCATTTATACGAGGACAGAGAAAGTCGCACTTAAGCCATCCAATTAATGTATTATTTTCTCTATAAGAAAATAGAAATATTCGGATTTTTTGGCTTTGCACTGGAGAAAATTCTTTTATTGAAATAGTTATATTTTTTATAAATAGATAATTACATCAGTTAAAGTTCTAGAAAGTGATAATTGAAAATTGATATTTAATCTAAAAATAAAAAAAACTATTGGACTCAAACCATTTCTTTTTAAAACATTACATCTCGCAAGTATTCATAAAGAGAAATACAGAAGAGAGGGTTTAATTTTCTAGTCCTTGGATAAAGGATTCAATTTACAACGACAACATTTTTATTCCAAATTAAGCTCCAACTGCGGAAGCATAATGCACCGAATTCAAAATCACACAAAAGTAAAATTGTCAATTGAAGAGGGGCAATTAGCTCACATAAAAATTAGAGAATCCGAAAGAATTTTGCCAGATAAAGTCTTGACAATTGAAAATTCTTACTGGGCTTAATTAGCCCCAATATTTTTATGTGGTTTTCTCCTCGACTCTGCATCTTTTCTCTGAAGTTAAGAAGCCCATGCAATTGAAAGAGTTTTTTGTTCTTCTTTTCTTGTTCCAGATTTTATTGAATAATAACAAAGCGTGCTATGTCCCTCATGGGCTTGTGTCTGCATCTAGTTACTCCCACTGTTTGAGAAATGAGCAGTCAGTTTCGAGTATAATTTATCAACGACATGCAAAAGATGATAATGATTACTTGATTAGATTAAAATATCTCATCAGAGTCCAGACAGAACCGCCAACATTTATGGATTTCAGATGAGTTTATCTGAAATGAATTCAGCATCATCTCTAATCAAGATAACCCACCCTTGATGTATAAAAAAAAATCCTAAGTTGTGAGGGAATTGATATATAAAAAATCCTAAGTTGTGAGGGACACATGGAGAATTAAGACAAAGGGAGATATATAGGGGGTGTAAATTATACTTTTCTATTTTATTTATTAGATTCGTATCGTATTTGATAAGATGAATATGAATAAAAAAATCATTAGCTTGTATGATATGGGTATGGGTAAGATTATGTTTTGTTAAGTAGATGAGTAAGGATATCTATAAACATCATTTCGTATCCGTTTTCTCTACAGGATAAATTATAAAAAATAATATATATTATTTTTAGTAATAATTTTCTCTATATTGACCCGAGTTCTATAAATTAATCATAATAAATTATGAATTATAATTATTACTTTTCACACATTCCACTATCTATTAAATTATAATGTTGAATAATATTTAGTAGAGTACTTTTAAAATGATAGAATGAGATAATGTAAGATTTTATTTTAGACAAGATACTATCATTTGCTTTTAATACGTTTTATTTTCTAGTTAAAAAGTTTGACAATAAATGTTTGTATTTTTTTTTTAAATTTGATTGTTTGAAATGATTCAAGTTAGAATTGATTGCATAGTTATATTTTGATTTCATACTAATAAAATAGAGATGTATTTATATAAAAATGAATGAGTTCAGATGTTTTTATAGATGGTGATAAAATTAATTCATATATTAGTATTATTCATTAACATCAGTTATTATTTTATTATCCGTTTATTTTAACGGGTAAGGATATAGTATGAATAAATTTAATTTTAATGGATAAAAGTAAAGTGTGAGTAAAATTAATTTTAAATAAGTACAATAATGAAATTTTTTCATCCGTATAGTACACATTGGCATCTCAGTCACCAAGAGGTGCAAGAATTGTGGATGAATTGTGAATGTGGGACTTTAATTGGAGAAAATTGAGAAAGAGAGGAATCGATCAAAATGGAAAGGTACAATCACATATTAGTTATCAAAGGGTGGATGCAGGATTTCGATCAGCAGGTCAATAATCAGATTGTAATAATTTATCAGATTTAAATCCATTAACTAATCGAGTACTAAATAAAAAAAATAATAATTCAATATATATTCTTACCTAATAAAAAATTATCAAAATAATATCTTTTTATATATTAAAAATAATAAAAATAAAAATAAAATTCAAAATAATATATAATCATGTCAATTATGAAAATTTTCCTCTACCGAACTTAAAATTTTAGAACATTTGCATAATTACTTCATTATCTATAATATTAAATATTTTTTTCTCAATCAAAAGAATAAGCAATTCAGAAGAGGTCAAAAATTAAATTCAGAGATGATGATATTAATAAAATATTAGTATAAAAGTACTATTTTTGAAAATCCAAAAGTGTTAGTCGACCCCTCCTGACTGTTACTACATCTGCCCCTACCAAATATAGATTTACCTTTTCCCAGAGTATCCTACTTTCATTCAACGATATTCGAATCGATTTAATCTTTTTTCCTCACAAAAATGTGGTGTACTGAAGACTCACGGATATATTATATAGCACAAACAATAAATAAGCATCCACTTGCATCTACAAACCATTTTAATGTAACATGTGTGAAATAAAAAAAAGAACTAAATTGGTCAGTCTAGCAGAGCATATACCGGTACAAAAGAACAAAGAAAAAATAAAACGAAAGGTTGCTTTGGTCAAATTAGAGAAGTAAACCAGCATGTATAAATAAATACAAACGAACATAGAAATAACATGCAGCTGATTAATTATAGTCAGATTCGAGAAATTCTCACGGTAGAGGAGCAAAAGTAAAGCAGCCTGCATATCAGGGTAAGAGGAGAAGTAACATGGCATGGCACCGATTTCTTGCTTTCTTCAAATTTCTTTGGATCTACCCCGTAATAAGGTTATAACTCACAGCTAGGGGTGTCAATGGGTCGGATTCGGATTGAGTCATATTATTTTATTATTTTTTTATTCGATCCGAACTCGATCCGTTTAAATTTGAGTCACACAAATCTTGACCTGTATTCGACACAATCGGGTCACGGATCGACCCGACCTGAATCATGAAAAATAATTAAATATTTATTAGTTTTTTATAATTTAAGTAATTAAATATTAATTATTTTATAATTAATCTTAATTAGTATATATTTAAGTTTTAATTAGTATTAAATTATAAATTTACTTTAAAAAACATAATTAATCGGGTCGGGTCGGGTCGGGTTGATCCGAACTCGATTTGACCCGATTCAGATAAAAAATATTAAACTCGTACCCAACTCATTTATCTTCGGTATGTCAGGTTGGGTTAACCCATCGAATCAGGTCAGTAATTGACACCGTTACTCATAGCCGACTTCAATTTCTAAAGCAACAATCTATTTTTCTCGTTGAAGTCTATAAGGGTCCGTTTGGCAAATCAAGGAATAGGTTTGGAAGAGGGATAGAATAATATTTTTTTTTGAAGAGAGGTGGAAGAGTGATATTCTTGACTATTCGGAAGAGCGAAAATATCATTTGGCAGTTGTTACTCAGAATAGCTAAAATATGAATAATTATGATATTAATAATGATGATGATAATAATAATAATAGTAAAATAATAATCATAATAATAAGATAATAATAATAATAATAATAAAGTAATAAAAAATAATCATAATAAATAATAATATTATAATAGTAATATAATAATAAAAAATTATAATTACAATCATAATTATAATAATATAATAATAAGTAATCATAATTTTAATAATATAATCATAATATAATAATCATAATCATAATCATGATAATAATAATTATAGTCAAAATCATAATAATATAACCATAATCATAATCATAATAATAACTATAATAATAAAATAATAAATTAATCATAAATATAATCAATATATAATAATATAATACAACATAATAAAATAATAATAAATTAATAAAAATAATCATAATAAATAATAATATTATAATAGTAATATAATAAAAATATAAACATAATCATAATATAGTAATATAATAATAAAAAATTATAATTACAATCATAATTATAATAATATAAGAATAATAAGTAATTATAATTTTAATAATATAATCATAATATAATAATCATAATCATAATAATGATAATAATAATTATAGTCATAATCATAATAATATAACCATAATCATATTCATAATAATATAATAATAAAAATATAATCATAATCATAATCATAAAAATAATTATAATTAATTATAATTATAATAATATAATAATAAATTAATCATCACTATAATCAATGTATAATAATATAATGCAACATAATAAAATAATAATAAGTAATAATAATCATAATCATAATCATCATAATATAATAATATAATAATAAAATAATTATATTTATATTCATAATATAATAATATAATATTAAAAATATATTTATAATAATAATAAATAATATAATAATACTAATGGTAACAATAATATAATAACAATAATGATAATAATAATTTAATAATAATAATATAATCATAATAATCATAATATTAATATAATAATAAATTATGATCATAAATATAATATAATAATATAATAATGCTAAATCTTAATCATAATGATTAATATAAAAATATAATATAATATAATCAAATAATAATCGCTATTCCGACGAGAGCTAATCCAGTATTCCACATATAAATTGGTATACCGGATTAGCACTATTCCGCACTCTTCTACTTAGTCTAAAATTCGTTTGGCAAATTAATTCGTCGGAATAGCTATTCTATTTCAACTTTTTGCTATTCCATTGAGTGCTGAACACTCCCTAATAGAAGATAGCACAGTCAGGGGTTATAATAGAGATGTAAATGGATAGTAAATTATTTAATTTAATTCATGATTTTGATTTGAAATCATTTGATTTTTATGTGTATCTGGAGAAATTCTTATCTAAAAATTATAAAGGATAAAAATATGATTTGACTTATCCATATCCAATCATTTAGATATTTTCTGTCAATATCCGATATTATACAAAGATATCTAAATCTATATCCGATATTATTTGATTTTGTCCGAATATATATTTAAAAATTCTCATTATATTTTTATTAGATTTTTAACATAGATTACAAATATTATTAATTTTATATCTAATTTGCTCCAATATATCATATTTTTATAATAATTTCTTATATTTGAACTGCTAATGTGATGATTATTAATATTTATTTTTTTATAATTAATGATTCTTTAGAAAATAGCATGCAACTAATTTTCAATGACACATATAACATTTTTATTCAATATCCTAAATGTATTCATAATTATATTTATTTGATTTCTGATTTATTTTCAGATATCCTTCAAATATCTGATTATTATTTATATCCAAATGATCATCACAATACAATAGAAACGGATAAAATTATTATTTGTCAATCTCCGATCCGTTTACGCCCCTCGTTACAAACCTTTAGGCCGAATAAATGTGTAATGACTTTCATCTGTTTACGCCCCTCGTTACTTTTTTTTCCTAAAAAAAAAAGTACTCGTGATTCGGGCAATGTAATAAAATTCACGAGCTTGACGTATAGGTTGAAAAGGAAATGCACCCAGTGAGTCGGTGACGCGGCGCAGAGTATTAAAAACTTCTTACACGTGCCAATGTGTAATGACCTTTTCTCATCTTTGATACTTATTAGCCTAGGACCCTGGTGTGTAAATGCGTTGCTTTTATTGATTTAGAATTAAATTGTTAGATTTTAGATTATTTGATTTAATTTTTTAATTTAAAAATTTTAGCTCGGTTAAAAAATTTAATTAATCGGTTTTTATTTTTGGTCCGAATTATGTTTTTCTAAATCGGATAAATCGAATAAATTGAATAGTCTAAAATTTATCAAACTAATTCATTTTGCTTTATATATATATGAATCATATCAAAGATAGTCCAAATATATTTATTTTCTATATGTTTATTTAGATATTTATTTTATTTTTTAAGCTACTTATTTTTTCTATCAATTTTTAACTACTAATATTTTCCATTCCTCTCTAGTATAATTTCGGTTTAACCGAATAAACCAAATACAACTTCGATTTATTCGGATTTTGATTTATTCGGTTGATATTTTTAAAAGTTTGATTCGGTTCTTAGTTTGACAAACCGATTAAAACTCTGAATATATATATATATATATATATATATATATATATATATTTATATATATATATATTTCCGATTGAATCATGGCGGATCGATTAGTAAATTAGATATATTTGAATCGTCCTAACAGCCGATTGAAAATAATATTAGAAACTTCGTTATTCCGTATTTTTTGGAGATTATATTACATTAATATATATAAGTTACTGGCATAGAGTGACCGAAATCTTTTGTTATACTAAACTGTTATTTCATAATTAATTTTTTGGAAAATTGAAATCGTAAATATCGCTTTTTAGACAGAAAATTTATAACCCCCTGTTCAGTCCCTATATCCCAAAACTGTAATTCTTAGGAACTGGATATTTAATATTCTATTTCTTAAAAAAATGATTATCAATTAAAAATATATTATTATTATAATTAAAAGTTCTCGGGGCGAGGTCCGCATCATTTGAAGCAAAGCATTATGAAAAAATGTATGGTTCCTGGGGGCAATCTTTTATTATTATTATTTTTATTTTGGAGGAGAGGGAGAGGTATTTGTCACACTCACATGAATTTGACGGTTAACTCGGAGAAATTGGAATTTTCTTCTCTGTTGACCGAAGATGATCTCGAGTTGACTAATGAAATACTTCTATAGCACCAAGGTCACTCAACGGGTCCACAGGGCCGGTTTTCCTACGAGCTCTTATTCAAAGTAGAAAAAAAAACTGATTAAAAAAATAAAGGTTAATATCATGTACAATATTTACAATAAATATTAATAAATATAAAGTTTATATTATGAAAAAGGTTCAATACTTATATTTACAAATTTCAAAAAACAAAAATGTTTAAACCCAAACAACAAACTAAAATAATTAGATATAATCTATATTCACTAGTACATATATGTCAATTAGTATCAACACATTAGTGTCAGACATTTTAAAAAAAGCACAAATGATAACTGTTGTAGATTTTTCAAAAATGAAACTAATTATTCAACAATTTTTAGTGTCGATTTTTTTTAATAAATAATTGATACTGAAAATGTCACAATAAGTGTCTTCTTTTTTTCTAAAAACATTGAAACTGATTATTCATTAAATTTTGTTGTAGTTTTTTTATACAAAATGCTGGCACTGAAAGCATAAAAAAACAATGTCGATTTTGGTTGTTGAATAATAAAAATTCAACACTAATCATTTTCTATCTTTTCTATTCAAATTTTGATATTTCAATTAATGTCAAATTTTGAATAAAACTGTAAATGAGAGTTTTAACTAATAGAAAACATAAACAAGGCACTCACAAATCTTTGTACTCTCGCTCATTTTTATTATATCCATCATCTGACGTTTCTGATTAAAAGAACCTCCCTATATAATCTTCTTCCTTGTATTTTATACAACTCGAGATAAGAAAATATGTGGCAGAGAAAGAAAAGTTGTTGAGGATGACATGTGAAGCAAAATTTTAATTTGAGCAATTTATTTTTAAACGGTCATAACTTTTTAATATAAAACTATGATTGGAACGTTTTACACGGCTATAAAAAAGCTCGTGAGAAGATTCTGTTTCGGGTAAAAAATAATAATCATATGATACCTCAAAAGTTGAATTGATTTTTTCTGATTTTTAACTAATGTGCTCGTCATATCTTTGTATTAATTAACTTTTGTTGTGTACGGTTCATATTATTGAAGTTATTTTAATAGTTTTTCTTATGATTTTCTATTTGTTATTGTTGACTTACAAATTCTGTCTTCAATTAATCGTGTTAAAAAAAATAATTTAACAATTAAGGTTAGCTTTTTTTTAAAACAGAATAATTCTTAACACATAAAGAAGGTTAAGTTTTCAAACTTTTCAAACATATCACATTATCAATTTTTCTTCACCATTGATTTTGTTTAAATCTTTTCATCTTCTTGAATTTAAGGGTTCATATAAAATAATTTCTTTCTCGTCATTTAAAATAATATGTGTAATGTACTTAAAATGAAACTTAACTCTTAAAATGATCTAATTTTTTATATGATCATTTATAGATTATTATGTATTTAATTATATTATTTATTATTATAATAACTATTATTATTTAGCATTCAAAAATATTGTGTCTAAATTTTTTTAACGTAAAATTTTATTAAATATGTTTAAGATTTTATATTATTAATTATTTATTTGAGAACTATATTATCGGGACCAAATCCGAATTATAGCTCTAGTGATGATTTTTTTCCAAAAGCCGACGCTTATTTTTAACAACAAAATATAGTGTCAAACTTTTTATTCAAACAAATTAATAACTTGGAATATCAATGTTTTTGTGCGTGCAAAGAAAATGATATAGATCATATCTAACTTAAACTATGCTATTTCGATATTTGAATTTTGAAATGTGAATTATTGGAATTAAACAAAAATCATAATGGAGTGATGCATTTGAGTTATTCTCTTATATATTCCTCTATGAAAAAAAATCGTATAAATCAATAAATTACGTGAATTCGTATTTATTTATATCCATTATATAATTCCACATCCATCCATAAAAGATAGTATTTATCCTTATCTGCTGTATTATAGATGTCGGCTCCATAAAACATTTACCCCTTCAAAATTTACCCCTGTCAATACCTCTGTTTGCAACTTGCGAGCATTGACCACAATTATATGGGGAGTTGCAGAAAAAGAAAAATGAACTAATGAGAGAAATTTTTGAGAATTATAGGAATGGAAAAGCCAAACGAAATAATGAGAGAAAAATTTGATAATTAAACATAATATTTTTTATATGAGAAATTTGTAGATTTAAAATTCGAATGAAATATCACTGACAACACCATCTGAGATTCTGATGTCACTGACTTGAGTGACTTCCAACTTCCGAGGATTCCATATTATTTTACTCTCAATAATTCTCTAATAAAAATTGTTCAAGAATCCAACCTTGACGAGGCAATAGTTTATCCTTGCCTCCGGAAGTGATGATCTTCGACAGAGAAAGGTGGATTCATATTGTCAATAATAAATTTGACAATCTTGAAGGTACTTTGTCAAATAAATTTAGAATTCGTTTTTAAATGGATTTTTTTTAGACATGTTATATTATTATTGTACTCATCAATTGATTGTCTTTCAGCTCATACAATTTAAGTTTCATTTGATATTTCATAAAAGTATTATTAAATCAAGACAGTGGTAAATTTGAGCATTTCAGATATACGCTATAAATTTCATGAAACAATTTCATTTCTTAAATAAAGATAACTGTGTGTAATTCAATATAGATGTAAATAAAATTTCAAGTGTCGAATTTCAAAATTTTAAATTATTCTTGACAATTTCTAATATTATCAAAGTTAGCTCATTGTCAATAAATTAATCTACATTCTTTATATTTCAAATATTTCTTAATTTCTATTGCAATGATACATAGTAGCAATACAAAACTGATGTCCATGAACAGAATTGTCAAGTTGTATTGAATATATCCTCTCAATATATAGTTGTTTTTAAGGGAATATCGTTTATAAGGTAAACCTTGCTACAATCATCCGAATATATTTTATCTAGACTCTTCTATCAATAATATTGAGTCATATTATCCTTTTCACAAGGGCAAATTAATCAGGAACGGAATAATATGTTTTTTAGAATAAAAATTTGTTGAAAGAAAAATTTTCACTATTTAAAGTTCAACGATTTAATTTTTCTTCATCTCAAACAACAACAATAACATCCTTAATCTCAAATAATTTGGGGGTAAAATAGAAATAAAATTCAATTTGAAAATAAAAAATATCAAAGATCTCAAAGATAAAAAAATTCAATGATAATAGTAGTAATAATGATAATGCTAGTATGATGATAGTAAAGACAATGATGATGATATGATATTAATAATATAGTAATAATAATAATATTAACAATAATAATAGTAATAATAATATAATATAATATAATATAATAATAATAATAATAATGATAAGTGATATACTTCAATTGCATCTATATATTAATAAGATTTGGTTACTAAAACTAGCTATTTTACTTATATTTTATGTTATTTTATTATGTTTTACTTTTGATTCTTTGTATTACTCCCTTTTGGCTCTTCTTCCAAGTTTTTTGATATTTTAGAGCACTTGGATGCACTTGATACATTATATGAGACATTTTAGGTACCGGAGCTGAGTTTGTGATCTGCACACAAATAAATCTGATAGCTGATTGAGAATCAACAACTACCTTCTCTAGTGTCTCCTAGCTACAAAAGCCAACTCTAATCGTCTCTCTTTATCTTTGAATATGCTAAATTTAAATGATGCCAAGGAACAGACTAGGCCCTTCTTGGAGCACATTTGGTGCATTTTCAAAAGAGATCAAAACCAAATGACGAAGAACATACTCAAGGACTCGAGCGACAAGCTGGAAAAATGGTGGGAATTGGATTTTATCACTATTTCCTATTGATTTTGTTGTTGTTATATATTGTTGCTATGATGATCTTGATACTATCCTTCTTTGTTTTTTTAGATTTTATCATGCGTGGCTAGATCCGTAATTACTTTTTAGGACTAGGATGACTTTTATACTTGATTTTTGTTATGACTTGATATTTTTATCCTTATTATCTATTATTGTGTGTGTTGTCCATTATTTATATGTTTGGTTGGATGTATGCAATGATTTGGATAAATTATAGGTAAGTGACATATCTAGTACCAGCCTCATTTGAGTCAAATATACTTATATCAATTAATTGAATTACCAAGGTAGATTATAACCTTTTTAAACCAATAGTTTGACTAAGCAATAGCTGAAAGATAAAGTTTTACTTGAATCAAGAGATCGAGTGTGTCTTAGAAAACTAATACCAAAACTAATAGAATTTGATCTTGACACGAAAATGCAGTTAAATACCTTTGGAGGTTTAAAATGAACAAACCAAACAACGAAATACCTTCACGTCACAAGTTGGTATCTATTAGATGTCAAATAATCTCAACCTAAGTCATCACATATAAAAAAATCATATTTGTTAGCCACTATCAAATTCACCATTACTTTGTGTGGACCTCACAACAAAAGTGTTCGGACTGTACAAGTCAGGATCATATAGAAAAGTTATTTGAAACTCTAGGAATATTTATTTTAATTTCATTTTAAACCTTTTATTTATTATCTATTATCTATTATCTATTATTATTATTATTATTATTATTATTATTATTATTATTATTATTATTATTATTATTATTATTATTATTTACATTTTCAAACAAACAAAAATCCCAAAAATATTTTTCTAAAAGTAGATTGAGTCCAGTTAAATTTTCATGTCCTATGGATTCAACACTTAGCTATACTTTGTGAGTCCTATGGATTCAACTTCGATTGTGTAACGGATATTTATCAGCTTCTTACTATACATCAATAAGGACATCATAATAATAATAGTCATCCTAATCATAGTTAACCTACACTAAAAACCGTACTCATATATTATAAAATCATAATTTTAAACCCTAAAATTTAAAATAGATAATCTAACAATTTAATGACATGAAGTCTATATTTCTAATTTTATTACTGGACACGAACTCATAAATTATGATTTTAGTATGTGAATCGTCATCTTTCAGGTACTCCTATTCAAAGCAAGTTCTTTCAAAATTCTTCATTCCTTCAAATATTTTTTTATCGCTTCTTCCTATGTTCGTTTTGATCGGTTTCTATCTTTTTTTTTGTGTTTTCAGACAACTTAGAATATCATTGTATACTGATATCTCAAAAAGTCTTTATTAAATATGATCAAACTATCATAAATAGTATTGGACTAACTTCTTTTAAATTGAACTCAAATTCATTTCATATATTATCATTTCTGATTTGATCTCTTTTTACATTACTATAGATCCAACGTAATATACGCATTTAAGCGACATTTATCTTCTAAATCTGAAATTCTTTATTAGCTCAACATTATATACCATATAACATCGCATAATACAGAATGTTAGACTACTCAAAGATATCACGTTCAAAAGATAAATGTAACAAGATACTCTTCACGCGATACACCTGGTAGCCGCAGCTTCAGCCTGGTTCATCCTATTATTTAGATTAAAAATCATAGATGATTGAGATATTAAAAGTCACTGTATAATTAAAGAAGGCGCATTATTCTCGCAGCTTGGTTATTAACTATTGCATTATTGAGCAAACCTGACACAAATCATTTGATTGACCCGTATGCAATTATGCAGTGTAAGACACACAGAAATCCCAATTATTCCAACCATCGGATCAGTTGACCCTCATCTAAATTATGCTCAATACGAATATCCATAGTACTGCAAAAATAATTCTCTTAAAATATTCAAAAAATATTTGAGAGTTAGATTGCGGTATTTTACAATGTAAAGAGAGGGTAATTATTTTGAATTTAAATCTTGAATATCTTAATTTGAATGGTTTATCCAGGTGCTCGGCACAATTTGCACCCTAAATATATCATGAAATACTAAATTTTATTATTTTAGAGATCTTCTTACTATTGTTTGAACTTTGGAAAGATGATTCTAGTACAAAAGAATGCTATATAAAATTTTATAATAAAACTTGAAAGAATGGAATGTCAAATTCAGTTTTTAATATAGAGAGGGTATGCAATAAAAAAACTTCATAAATAAAGAAAACTATACTATACTTTTTTCATGTGAGGGTTTAATTCTAGACTAATTTCTGAATGAAACTTAGTAAATCTGGCTTAATTTGAAAATCGTTTAGGTTAGGCGCTGGAGCGTAATAATGGTTTGAGAATCGTTATAACGGCTTAGAAAGGATAGCCGTTGGATCTGATTGAGCTGGATCGTTATAACGATTTGATCAACCGTTACAACGATTACTGAACAGTTATAAAACGATACGCTCTGGCTATTTGAGAGCTTTTCTATCTTAGAATATTTTCGAGTATTGAGATGAATCGTTATAACGGTTACTAAACCTTATAATGATTTGCTGGGCAGAAACATATTTCTTTATTGTTTAAGCTCAATTATCTTAGAGTCTAACTAAATCTAGGCCTAATGTAGTCTTGATTAAGCTCTTGTATCCCATCATTGGTCTTGGTTCTTGTGCACTAATCCATTTTATATTTTAATCCCTGCACAAAACTTGAACAAGGTAAATTATAAAATTCAAGTTTGTTTTGCAAATTAACAAATCAAAAAAAGTATTTAGTACAATAATATCCAATCCAACCAGGTCACGGGTCGACCAGACCCGACCCATATAATGGTGAGGATCACTTGACAATGGGTTATTTTGATAATCTTGACAATGAATTTTTAAATAAATACGAAAAAATGTTAAAATAGAAAAAAAAACTTATGGATATCATAATCTATTGTGCTCCCAGTAGCATTTCGGCCGAAACGCTATCAGTCCAAATTTTAATTTTTCATACTCAAAATTCTAATTTAAATAGCTCAATAAAATATTTATATCATAATCATATAGAATACTAATGTTTATTGTGTTTGAAACTAATTTACTATGCTTAATGATTTTTTTAAAAATAGCCCTAAAATAATAGAAAAATAATAAAATTTATATATAAAAATGCTTACTTTCTAAAAATCATTAAGTATAGCAAACTAACTCCAAACACGATAAAAAATAGTATTCTATAAGATTATGATATAAATATTTTATTGAGCTACTTCAATTGAAAATTGTCTAAATGAGGATTTGTCTAGAAGTTTGTCTATTTTATTGTTCTTCTTATAGATTGATGATGATTCAAATTTTAAGCAATTTCATTATCGTTTGATGTTCATCAAAGACCGTCAAATTAAAACCGTTGTAAATTATATAAATTTTTGATGATCCTTGATGGAGTATCAAATGATAATGAAATTATATAAAATTTGAATCATCATCAATCTACAAGTAGAAGAACATATTCATAAACTTTTTTTTTTCTATTTTAAGATTTTTTTCATATTTATTTAAAAATTCATTGTCAAGATTGTCAAAATAACCCATTGTCAAGTGATCCTCACCATTATACGGGTCGGGTCTGATCAACCCGTGACATGGTTGGATCGGATATTGTTGTACTAAACACCTTCTTTGATTTATCGATTTGCAAAACAACATTGAATTCCATAATTTGTCTTGTTTGAGTTTTCTGCAGGGAATAAAATATAAAATGGATTAATGCACAAGAACCAAAACTAATGATGGGATACAAGCGCTTAATCAAGACTGCATTAGAGCTAGGTTTAGTTAGACTCAAACTAGGTTGAATTGGTTAAGATAAATTAAGCTTAAACAAAAAAGAAAAATATTTCTGCCCAGCAAATCGTTATAAGGTTCAGTAACCGTTATAACGATTCATCTCAATACTCAAAAATATTCTAAAATAGAAAAGCTCTCAAATAGCCAGAGTGTATCGATGTATAACTGTTCAGTAATCGTTGTAACGATTGATTAAATCGTTATAAGATTCAGCTCAATCAGATCCAACGGCTATCCTTTCTAAGACGTTATAACGATTCCCAAACCATTATAACGGTTCATACTGAAAAAAGTTTTTTTCTTATCTGTTTCAGAAGATCTATTTTAAAAAATATCACATATCTCATTGATAAGCAACAGATCCATCTAGCTAAAACATTCTTCCTAGAGAACTTACGAGCCATATACAAAGTGAGAGAGATAAGCTAAGAGATAGAAACACTCAATTAGTCAAATCCTTATTTAAACTCAATCTAACTTCTCTCTATTCTCTTAATTTGATCCTTCGTGATTTACTATCCTTGTAAACTGTTTTGAATTGTAGTGTTCACCTTCTTGAGTGTGTTGTCACTCATTTTTTATTTTGAGTGTGTTGTCACTCTTGTTACCGATGGGCTTGGCAGCCCATTTTTGTGTAAGGGATCAAATTCTACAAGTGTAAAATTGTTTTTTAGTGTTTCGGCTCAACCTCAATTGTTAGAGGTTGGGAGTCCTAGAGACATAGGCATTGTAAGCCGAATTTTGTTACATCTTGTGTTATTGTTTGATCTTTTATTTTATTTTCTCTCATTTATTTGATCGTTACATTCTTGTGAGAATTGAATCGAATTAAATTGTCTTCCGCTGCCATTACACTTGAACACTAAACCTCAAATCAGTTTATGTATTTTCACCTTAGATTCTTTACAATATTGTACCATTCTAGTCTTAAAGATCATCCACCCTAGGGCCATCAGATATGAATCAAGATTTTTTGAGTCATATTTTAACAAGCCGGATTAGGATCGAGTAAAAAAAATAAAATAATAAGATCTTATTTGAACCCAACTAAACCCGATCCGACCCATTGACACCAGCATTTATGATATTGCTTTCACATTTTTTTTCTTTATTTTTGTCATAATAATTGAACACAGACCAGTCTCTCGTTATTTTCTTGATTAAATCGACATTTTTGACCTCTTAGATGGCACAGCAGCGAGCAACCTTCCCCGCATAAAAACAAATTCAATGTTCTATATTATTTTTGTAGGCGGTCAAAAGTCATTTTGTAATATCTAACTACTTGGGCAAATTACTGTTCACTTGAATAATACTTGCGTGTTGGGTTCTAAGTCCGGACGTATTATTAATAATTCATAATGCATGCGGGCTAAATTTTTATTATTGATTTAATTTAAATCTTTAATTTATTCAATTTTTTATCTACATTTATTTAAAAATGAATGAGCGTTATATATTTTAGGCAAAATTAACTCATAGAATTATCTAAAATTTACGTGCTATCATTTGTAAATTAGATGTGTTAAATTATATTATTATTATTTATTATTATTATTATTTTAGTACCTCATTATTGTGTTAATCCTATGAAGTTAAATGCCATGCCATGCCTAGGTCCTTCAGCCTTTACATTATTATTATTTAAAAATATGTTTAAAATTTTCTTAACATAAATTTTTTATTGAAAATATTTTTAAATTTCGTGTTTTTAATTATTTCGATGTCTATGACTCTTTTTTGGGACGAAGTCAAAAGGACAACCCTAAATACTATAATAAAGTTTTAAACATAATCAATTATTTAAAATTTTCGTTACTTTCGATAAGTCATAATATAATAAAACATGATCATACTCTTTGCTACTTAATCAGGGGTAATCAATTTATCAGTTAAGTCTAATTCCTCCGGGGGCGCGCATAACAAAATATTTTTTTCTATCTTAGAAAATGCAAGTTTTATGTTTAAGGTGTTTCTAAAGTGCAAACTATTATTTTGTATTAGATGAAACCTCTACAAAATTTTTCGACGATCATTTGACACAATTTTTTGACATGAAATGTTGGATGTAATGATACTAATGATAATCTAATCTTTATGCGATCATACTATCAGGGAAGAATGGAGATATTATTAGAGGATTAAACTTATTTTTTTAAAGGGGAGGCCAATAGCCTGCCCAAATTTTCATTAAATAAAAGCATATGTACAGAAATGAAGGATTGAAAAGGGAGAGAAAGGAAAAAGAAGAGAAAAAGAAACTAAAATTAAAAGCGAGCATCGAGGCTTCCTTTAGACTATTAAATCCTAAGCTAAAAAATGTTTAGAAAATACAATTTAATCTAGTCAATAGAGAATGATCATTTGCTAAATGTGCTTTCAGAGATCGATGACTGTCCGCAATTATCTATATCAGAAATAATCTTGCTGGCCTCTCGCTGTTTGAAATATTTTCTGATTTCGTTCCTTTCATACATTCCAGCACGTTACAGCTGAATTGTTTTGGAGTCCCGTCGTGCCCAGTTACATTAGAGGATTAAACTTAACTTGTTAACTCTACATCAAAGACATATCTTATTCATAGAATTAGGGGCGGATCCAAGAGGGCTGGGCCCCCGGTCTGCTCTAATTTTTTAAAAACGTCCGATAAATATGTATAATTTCATAAAAAAATTAAAAATTTATATATCTAACTCTCTTAATATTTTTTCTCTATAATAAGTATATAACCCCTCCAGTTCCAGCCCCTCAATCTAAAATCCTGGCTCCGCCCCCGCATAGAACATACATCACTTGATAGTTTGACAGACTAAAGTATATGAATGGTTTTAATTTTGTTAGAACATGATTGATCAATTGATTATCAAATTGTTTTAGTTTTGTTAGATCATCCTTTTGAACGAAACGATTGCTCAGAGTCTGTTTGTTAGGTGCTTCAAAATCATAATATAATATCAAAGAAATAAAAGATAACATCTTTTGTGTGGGAGATTGTGAGTTCAAAATTATGATGGAGCTTTTCTGAATAATTATAATAATTAAAAATTTGACTTTCATCTTTTTAATAAAAAAATTCAAAGAAATAAAATAAAAAATAAAATGCGCAAATTTAGGCTCGCGACTAGAGCATGGATAAAACAGTTTTTTTTTAGTAAATAAAATAAATAAATCGATGAAACTAGTAAAAAATAGCTGGAGTTTTGTGACGTGGCCAGACCCGAGTTTCAAACTCGGGTCCAGCTCCCTGGCCCGAGTTTGAAACTCAGGTCAGTTTTTTTTTACGTTTGTTAGTTATTATTTTTAATAGGTTTTAATAGTTTATTTAGTTTGTTTATTATGTTTAAATATTTATTTGTTAATTTAACTTATTTTAATGGATTTTAATAGGTTTTAATAGGTTTTTATTTTATTTTATTTTTTTAATTTAGCTTATTTTAGAATATTTATTTAATTATCTTGTGATGTGTAATTATGTAATTAAAGTCATTAAGGGATCGATTTTATTTATTTTGTTTAAAATATTTATTTTTTTAGTTTAGTTTATTTTTAAATATTTATTTAATCATTTTGTTATGCGAAATAATAATAAAAGATATAATATTATAATAATTAGAATATATTTTTGAAAATATTAATACTGAGTACGTTAGTCCATATTATCATTATAACAGAAACGACCTCACACAACACCCAAACCAACGATCCAAAAACTGTAATATCACGAATTATCAACCCTTTTTATATATTCATATATAATAAGAGAGGAGAGAGAGAGAGAGAGAGGGAAATAAGAAAGAAAGAAGAGAGAGAAGGAATAAAAATAGAAAATCGACCATCTCAACTTCAAACGGTCATAACTTTTGATAGGAAACTCCGATTGAGGCGTTCTACGCGGCCAAAAACATCGTCTTCAAGCTCAAAAACGCATTTGAAGTTTTTAATTCTCTAGTTTTATTTCTTTCTTTTTTATATTTTTTTCATAAAAATTATATATATTTTTATATTATTACATGAGTGTGATGTATATATGTATTATTGAGTAAATATTTTTTTATTATTACATGTATAATTATATTTTATATATTACTTATTGAATGAGTGAATAATATACAATAATATATGTTCTTATCTAATTAATTTATCTCCATATAATTATATTTGACTCCATATATCAATCTGACTTAAATATAGAACATTATAACTATTTTTAAAAAAAATAAAAATTATCTTTAATGATGATTATTAATTAAAAATTATTGTTATATTAAAAATTGAGTTAAATTAATAAATAAATATTTAAACATAATAAACAGACTAAATAAACTATTAAAGGCTATTAAAAATAATAACTAACAAATAGGGAAAAAAAACAGCTGACCCGAGTTTCAAACTCGGGTCAGGGACTGGACCCGAGTTTAAAACTCGGATCTGGCCAGCGTCGCAAAACTCCATCTATTTTTACCAGTTTCATCCATTTATTTTTTTTATTTACTAAAAAAATCTATGTATAAAAACCCACCAGCCCCTTGCTGAAATAATTCGTGGATATTTATAACATATTATGATGTCATTGAGCGAACACTTTTTCATAGTCATCTTTTTATTTGAAGACCTTGTTTTCGAACAAAAAAATATTGGGAGGGATAACTTGTATTTTTGACAATCTTGACAATAAATTTCTAAGTAAATTAAAAAAATCTGAAAAAATATAAATATATATTTGTTAGTCATATATTGACAATGATTCAAATTTTATGCAATTTCATTATCGTTTGATAGTCCATAAAAAATAGTTAAATTAAAATCGTTATAAATTATACAATTTTGATGGACTATTAAATGATGATAACATTACATGAAATTTAAAACACTATCAATCAATAAATAAAATAATACAATTATAAATATTTTTTTTAAGATATTTTCATATTTATTTGAAAATTTATTTTCAAGATCGTCAAAATAACCCGATCCCTCCCAAAATATTTCCCCAAAGAACACAGAATTCATCGTATGATGAGTTTGTATTTATAAAATTTTAAATTATGTAACTAAATAAGATAATTTATTCTTAGTCTTGAGAAAAGAGCAAATCGGTCAATACCATTTTAATGAACTGAAAGGAAAAAAATGTTAAGAAATCAATTTCATGGAAAATAGAGTTTTTTATGATTTGATAGAGACATTTATTGTTCTAAAAGTTTTAATGATACGCCGAAAATTAACCCTTTAATTTCATCTTATGGAGTACTATTCACTAGTAAGTTAATGCTGACCCACGTGATAAACGTGTGTGACAAGGCTTTCTAGTTGACACTTCTGTAATTCTCATTATTCTTTTCATATTGCTTAATTTTTTTACAACTTTTATGGGTCGGGTGTCGGGTCAATTCGGACTGCAAAAGGAATCAAAATACTTCAGAAATGGGGCGTGTACTAAAAGGGCCAATCGATTGAATTTATGTAAGGGTGGGGATGACTTTATAATGGGTTATTTTAATAATTTTAATAATGAATTTTTAAATAAATATGAAAAAAAATTATGAATATATTCTTCTATTTATAGATTGACGGTGATTCAAATTTTATGTAATTTCATTATCGTTTGATACTCCATCAAGAACCATAAAAAAATATATAATTTATAACGGTTATAATTTGTCGGTCTTTGATGGAGTATCAAACGATAATGAAATTACATAAAATTTAAATCACCATCAATTTATAAGTAGAGAGATATATCCATAAATTTTTTCTATTTCAAAAATTTTTAAAATCAATTTTCAAATTTGTCAAGATAATTATCAAGATAATTATCAAGTTATCCTTTCCCTTTATGTAAACAGCCACTGTTGTTATCTATTTTTACTTAAATATCTACGGGTTTTCATTAAAAAAAATTCAGAACTTATTCCGAGACTATCATTTGTCATCCCAAGGAAATTTCAGGCCATCGGCTGCTTTTTTCTTTCCAAAATAACAAACCTGCAAGTTATTGCCACACCGTGTGGATTTGCGGTCTTGGTGCAGTCGCCAAAAGTGAATTGACGACACTGACCTCTCAGTTCCCAGCAGCTATTCGTCTGGTTCGGAAATCTTACATGTGAATTAGCAACATAATTATAATAATTATATCTATAGAATATTTTTTTCTAATTTCTATTATAAAATAAAATTACAATAATATAAAAATATTTAAATTAATTTAAGTTAATAAAGATAAAAAATATTTAGAAAATTTTAATGGGGAAATTCGTGGATCTAATGAGTCATTGAGTAGCTCTGCCAATGCGGTTAGTATAAGTCGATCGGCTGCCGCCGGTTAAATATTCTATAGAATTTACAAAATATAAATTAATATATTTTTGAAGATAAAGTATAATTTATTAAATTTTACAAAAATATTTACAATGACTTTTATTATTTAATGTTTTATTAATAAAATAATAATATTATTCTAAATGATTGAAATTAAATAGTTATTTTAATATTAATCTATATACTTCTTACTTTCATCGTATACATTTATAAATATTTTTTAACTTTGTTAATATAAAAATTAAGTTAATGCAAATAAATTTAAATTATTATAAATAATTTTTATAATTAAAATTAATAAAAATATGTAAAATGTATATAGAGGAGAGAGTGTGCTATATGGAAATTAAATTTTACTTTTAATCTTTAAAAAAGACGGATTTATAGACTGAGATTCTGAGTTAATATTTAAAAAGGCGGATTAAAGAGTGAGTCCACCTTCAAGGAATGCGGACTTACAAGAGGAGTTCAGACGGATTTATCATATCAGTAAATTCCACTCATCCTTGTTGTAATCGTCAGTTAGAATTTTTTTTATTATTAATAAAAAAAATCGGTATGTAATTGGTACTACTATGAATTTGCACTAAATTTCGAAAATGCAGCGCTCTGAATCGAACGGATAACTCGAAACAACGCGAGTCATGTGACACAACAGTATCCAACTATCCATTATCCTATCCAACCATTAAAAAATATTTAAATTGTTTTTCAGGAGACTGTATAATTCATTAATTCTATAGCCGGTACTCGGTAGCCCGGTATTGTTAATTGATTTTAAAATAATAAAATATTCCACACAAGGACACACTTGTGGTGTCAGTCTGTGTCTTGAGCTTCAATCAAATAACGCCACCCGTTACTGTGGGCCCAGTTATCTTCACAGCATCTTCAACGTACGAATCTTTAACAAGCTGCACCGTGCTTCCCAAACAGTTTCCACCTCTTAACATCATTTAACTCTGTATTGACTCGATTATCGATTTATTTGATTGATAATTTTATAAATTCAGTTCACTTATGATTTAGGAAATTCGGTTCGGACCTAATTATCACTTCCTAAACCTTGTTGCCGTGCTTAAATAAAATAAAAGAAAACAAAAACGAAATGTGACTCAAAAAAACAGTTCCTATATTCATTCCAACGGTTGGTTAGTATAACCCGAAACGTATCAACTGCCATAGTTGTACTATAGCAGCAATATCATATATCATTGAGTCATTTATGATGGGATCCATTTAATAATAATTTTTTGAATATCTGAACAGTTTAAATTAATATGGCAGTTGAAACAAATATGTCATGATCAGGAAAAGAAGTATCGCAGCAGATACGGATCCGGTATTAACCCATGTCTGTTGTAAATTAAGAGGAGAATCTTCGAAATCCGGATTGATGATTTCTATGTCATTTAAATTGGATGGCTTATATTATCTGAATAAAATAACAAAAAAGATAGAATAATTTACAAGTGGGGTGGGGTGCGAGGCGTCCATATTGATTGTTGACTGGTATCTAAATAATTTGCCAATGAATTTGTCCGAATTTGTATAAATACAAAAAGTCATTTAATTAATGATCATATACATAACACCGATGGTCAATGTAATTATTTTTTATTTTTAAAATTTAAATGGTCGATCATATCGCTCAAAATAATTTTTATATGAAAATCTAGTTGTAGACAAAATTTTAAATTTTTTAGATTTTTTCTATTCTTTTTAATGTTAGAAAAATTCTTTGATTTAATTATTACGAGCCTCAAAAGAAATTATTTTTTAACTATCTAAAAAATAAAAATTCAAAAAAAATATAAAATTTAGTCTACAGTTAGATTTTTATATGAAAATCATTTTGAGCGGTTGATTGACCATTTGAACTTTAAAAATAAAAAAATAATCCATAACATATGGATCATTTGTGCCACGTATAGCACCATAGGCCCATAGCACAACTATATATGTGTAGTTATACTATCGTAAGTCGTGAAGTACAAAATAATTTTATCTTTACGTCATATCGCTCATTCCTAAATTCAAAATATTGATCCAATCATTTACAATATTCTTCATATTAAAATATTTTTGTTAAACAAATTATATATTTTTTTGAAAATTGTTTTCTATTTTTTTAAGGCATAGAAAATACATTGAGTTTATGAATTTTAATAATAATAATTTTTCAACCCTTAAAAAATAGAAAAATAGCAAAAATATAAAAATGGTCTTCAAGTATATTTTAATATTAAACACTTTAAACAGTTAGATCACTGATTTGAGTTCGAAAATAAGAGATACGACACAAAATACAAAAGACATTTTGCTGGTATGCTTCCGTTTGAATTTCAATCTGAAATGCAAACGAGTTATATTTTCACTTTTTACGCTCAAAATATTATTATCAGAAGCTTTTAAAATCTTTATATCAAAATCTCATAAAATATCAATTTTTATTATATTTTAGTGCTATCTTTAAAAAATATTAGCATTTTCTATTATATTTTAGGGTTATCTTTAAAAAATCATGAAAAATAGTAAAAAAAATGTAAAAGTTTGTATTCCACAAGATTTTATATAAATATTTTGTTAAACAACTTAAATTATCATTTCGAGCATGACAAATTAAAATTAAAAAATTGAAATCTTTATAAATAAAATAATATTTATAGTCTTATTATTAAATTTATAGATTTATTATGGCTCAATTTCATGAAATTTAAGTATTGTTTCCAGATCTATCAAAAATTATTGAATTGCTATCGCTGTTATTAGAATAGTAATTTAGTACTCTTTTATTAACTATAAATGACATTTAAATTTCATGAATTTGAAACACTTATAATATATAAATTTAAAATATATCTATATTTTTTATTTTTAAAATATATCTATATTTTTTATTTTTAAAATATATCTAATATCAAATTATCAATATTACCAAAATAAACATTGTCAAGTGATCCGTCCACTTGTTTATTATTAAATGAGTGAAGACATTTGAAAGCTTTTCAGACAAACATATGTGAAAGGGGATCATGGCACTTCAATTTTTTATTTTTAGAAAAAATAAAATATTTTCACGAATTCTAACTTGATAACTTTTTTTGATGTACTGAAAATGCCTGAAATAAAATTTTGGGCTTTTTAGACAAATTCGGACCAAAATTTTATCTCAATGCCTTTTTTTTCACGATTTTTTTTTCGGTTTGGCCTCCGTATGGTTGACAAGTAAAGGGTCCTTTAATTTTGGACAATATTTTTTTTATTCTTATTTCTATATTATAATGTTAATTTTTTCTTTGAATTGTGATGAGCAAAAGTCCGAGAAAAAAATTGAGTCTTTTTTATTTGGATTTTTAATTATTATTTTTTAAAATCATACTATTAATTTTTTGAACCTGTGTGCTAAGAAACTGTGATAAAAACTCGAGGATTTTTTTTTTTGGAAATTTGAGATATTATATTTCTTTGAATAAAAAAGTGCATTATTGGTCTCGGAGGAAAAAAAAATAGGGGTCAACTAAGTTATTAAATATTGCATTATTGAGCAAAACTGTCACAATTCGCTTGATCGTGAAGTCGTGCAGTCTAGGACGCACGCGGTTGCTTAACCGTCAGAGTTGCGACTTTACTTTGATCTGAATTTTTTTATTTTTTTTAAAGCTTGACATCGGCTGTTAAGTGTTCTGAAATTATTCTAAATCCAGAAATCTGCAGTCGACGATAAAGTGCATCAAATCATGCCAGTACATGAAAACAAATTTATCATATGCGCGAAATCATGTATAATTCTGCAAAATATATCATATTGTCAATATTATCAAAATAAATATTATCGAGCGATTTCTCCTCTTGTTTATTTTTAAGATCAGAGTTATAACTCGAATTTTACTTTGAAATAGCGTCATCAAATAAACAATTAGAAATATAAATTTTTACATTAAAAATGAAACATAATTCTTTAAATGTTAAATATATATAATAATATTAATATTATTATAGATAATATAATTAAATATATGATAACTTATAAAAAATCATAAGAACTATATCACACATAGTAAATTTAAATGAGTAAAGAGGAAAAACTATACATGGACTATTAGATTCAAGTAGATGAAAATATTAAAATAAAGTTAATGGTAATTTTTTTGATGATGTGATATGTGTGAGAAATTAGAAGACTTAACTCTTTGTATGGAGTATATTGGGTGAAATTTTTTAAAACAGTTCAGACAAATATATGAGAGAGGCAATCACGACATTCAATTTTTTATTTTTAGAAAATATAAAATATTTTTCACAGATTCTAGCGTGATAATTTTTCGATGTATTAGAAATGTTTGACATGAAATTTTGGGCCTTTAAGCAAATTTAAAGGACTGAAATTTTATCTCAATCCATTCGTTTTTCATGATTTTTTAGGTGTAGTCACAATATGATTGATCAGATAAAAGTCCTTTGTATTTGGATTTTTTATAATTATTTCAACATTACAATAATAATTATTTTTTTTGAATTGGGGTGAGTAAGGAGACGAGACAAAAGTCGGGCTTTTTAGTTTTTGTGTTTTTATCATTATTATTTTAATATTAATATTATTTTTTTGAAGCAGGTGTTAAAGGTCTGATATAAAAACTTGAGCCCTTTGAAATTTGACTTTTTTGTGACACCCAAAAAATCATGAAAAATAATCGGTTCGAGATAAAAAAAAAATTCCATTTGTATTTGATCAAAGTCCAATAATTTTACCTTCCGACCAATTTAGTGCATCAAAATTAAAAAAAAATCAGCATACTATAATTCGTGCAAATGCTATAAATTTCATATAAATAAAGAAGCACTTTTTCAATAAAAGAGTGAACAACAAGAATGTGTGTGCAGATATGATATCTCGATACTTTTTTTGGCATGGTTGAGGAAATAATATTTCGGAATACTTAATACACTAGGAAAAACAGTCCGTAGTGTTGAACTCTCTTAATTAAAATATATATTATATATCGCACTATTTTTATAGATAAATATTTTACTTACGTACAATTTATGTATAAATCAATTACAAAAACTCTTAAATTTTTAAATAAAATAAATTTATTATTTAATTAGGATGATTTATATAATATATAATTTTATTTTCTGGGTATAACTATACAGTGGGTATTTTTAAAATAAAATTAATAATAACTAATATTTAATGTATTTGATGTAGAACCTCTTTTTCTATATATTCTATTAATATATGGTAAAAAAAATAGTAAATGAAATGGGAAGACAAAGTGATTTTGGGCTAAATCTGACAGTTCATCATTATAAATATTTGATTCTCATCGTCAACTTAAAAAAAAAGGTTAAAAAGGCTGAACATCACTTAAATAATTCACTATATATACTCTTTATAATATAGTATAGATAAATAAATTTCGTGAAAAAAATGAATTTTTATGATATATCTGGTAGAGACGGTTATGGGCTGCATTGAAGTAATGATTTTTTTTTAAAGAAAAGATAGAGTCATGTGATTCAACTTATTTATATTCTCTTATATTAAAAATAGTCTTTCTCATTAAGGAAATCTTTTATATTTTTATAATTAATGTAGAAGCTAGCCTGCTAACTGGCCAACCTCATTTAATTTCCTCCATACATAAATATGAATGGTGCATAACATTCAAAAATTTTATTGAAATGAAATAGAATCAATGATGACAAAAAAAAGAATTAAGGACTCGGATGGATAATAATTGTAATTAAAAAGAAAAAGGATGCTCTTCAATTCATGCACCTACCCAGGGTTGCCAAAAGTCAAAACCGACCTAATGAGTCAATTCGATCCGATTCAAATCAGTCATGATCAGAAATGATCTGAGAATAAATGAATCCGGTACAGATTAAGGTTTTTTAATCGGTCATGGTTCGGATCAGGTACAGATTGATCCAACCCATTTAGTTGTGTTTTTTTGAATTTATTTTATAATTTAACTCTAATTAAAGTTTATATATACTAATTGAGATTAATTATATATTAATTAATAATAAATTATTCAGCTAAATTACTTACCAGTCATAACTTCCGGCTGTCAGTCAGCTAAAAAGATGCATTATTAGCCTCTGGAAGAAAATACGGGATCAGCTAAATTATTAAATATTGCATTATTGAGCAAAACTGTCACAACTCGCTACCAATTATTGGCCTCGGACTCACGCGGTTTTTTACCGTAATATTTCACAATATCAAAATTCTACGTAATATTAATTATTGTTTTTTATTTTAGTATAAGAGCACGTAAGATAACTACTAATTTATACTTGGAGAAGATTAAGAGTTGCGTAAGATAACTACTAGTTTATAATTCGAGTATTCGACATGCATTTTTGCATGACTAGACGTGTATACTTTATTTCTTGTTGTAGAATATGGAATGAGGAAAATCAACTTTTACAAAGATATATTCATTAATTAATCAATTGTATATTTCAATATATCTTTTCTTTACTATTAAATTATTATATTATCAAATTATCAACTCGGGGCATATTTATAGCGCTTTTGAAAATAGAATTTTTATATTGGGTTGACTTTTGGCTCTTTTTTTTGTACGTGTGAAAGCAATTTTGCAGTATGAGAAGAAGGAAAACCTTGTTTTAGTAATAGTAATTTCTTTTATGTACATTACCGATTTACTAATGATTACAAAAAAATTGTCATAATAAATTAAAGATCATGAAAACCAGCATTTTATACTCACGAATTAATTAGCCATTAGCTTCTAGATAGGAAATCATTGGGGGTTGAAAGACGAATGAAGTTCTTTACACATTTAAATTTGAATAGTTTGACTTCTGTTCTATAAAAAATATAATTTTTTTTAGGGAAAGATGAGTCTATCACACAAATTTTATTTTATGTCTGTATGAGGTTTTAACCCATGATCTTTTGAAGACCATCCTAGTTAGCTATTAGACCCGAAAAAAAAATACAAGTTCAACAAATTAAAAATCTTGTACAGTGCTCGAAATCAATGAAGATCAAATTAATTCAATTCAGTGCAGAAAGGCTAATTTTCAATTTAGCCATATATTAAAATGAATAGTTAAGCACAGTTTCTACTTTGATCTGAAATTTTCCTCAATCCAGAAATCTGAAGACGTTAAAGTCTATCAAATCATGCTAGTACACGAAAATAATTTTACCATATGCGCAAACCCTTGTATAATTCTGCAAAAGAATGCAATTTTTTTCTATTAAAAATTTAGTCAATTTAAAATTAACATATGGCATTTAGTATAGGGGCGGTATCAATTTTTTAATATAGAGAGCTGAAATATGGGTTTACGTCACTGGATCTTTACATCATTAGAACATAAAAATAAAGGGACCAATACATCTCACGAAACAAAAATATATGATAAATTTTAACGTCCAATATATAACGTCTATGAAGATTAGAGGGACCGGACCCTAGTCCTTTTTGCCTCCGCCTCTGATTTACTATTATTTAATTAATTATTTTTTAACAGTATCCAGTTGCTCAGTATATTACAGTTTACGTTAACCGAGAAGATTTATTTATTAAATGAATTGGTTCCATTATCTGCTTCATGCATCTCTTCAAACATCTCTTTCAAAATTAATAAAAAACAAATAATTTCATCTTCTTCACACCGAAGAATAGTGAGATCAAAGAATCACAAGAAATTCAGTAATCTCTCCCATGCTAATCGCTTGGTTAATATTTTCATGAATCAAATCCGTTGTCAAAAAAATTAAATTATCGTTAAAGCCTCATTCTCAAAATAACAATTAAAAAATAATATAAAACTTTAGTTTCATTCTTAGCACCGGCCCCCTCGATGTGCTATAAGCATATAACAATATTCATCCCCCCCCCCCCCCCCCCCCCCCCCCCCCCCCCCCCCCCCTAAAGAACAAAGTATATATAACAGTTAAGACCAAATAAAGCGGAGGGGACAAAATTATAGTTTTCTTGTACAATTGAATACTAATGATGGTCGAATTAAGTTTATTCCAGCCAAATATTATGTTAATGAAAAAGGAAAAATATGAAAAGAAATTCTTATTTGATGGATAAGCAATTTCAAATGTATTGGAGGACATGTATGTAAAATAATTCTTTATTGATTTTTATTTACCAAGGTCCGTGTTCTCTGTCTTGGGCATGCCGCGTTGCAAGCGTGTGCAAAATGTCCCGTTCTACACCTCTACTTCTCACTTTTCTTTGGCGTTAGTTTTGTTTTGTTTTAATAAGGTTTAATTGTCTATTTCATTCCGATTCCAACGAACCAAATAAAAGTTTATGCATTCATTGAACCAACGGGTGTTGAAATTTGGCTCTGGTCACGGAAGCTTGTGACTTTAGTGGCGAATATTTTCTACACAATAAATTCGTATGAAAATTTTAATAGAAGTAGATGTAGTTAAAAATTTCAGGAAAAAAAAAGGCATCGCAGTATTTACAAGTTTATAATAACAAAATAATTATACCGTAATTATTCCAAGGCCATGTGTATATCAGACAAGCAAACTGTGCACAAACATACTAATTTGACTTTGGATGAACAGATAACTAATGATGGGCACAAACAGAGGCAGGTCTACAAACCAGCGAATGGGAATCAATTGACTCCATCAATTTTTAAAATTTCAATATCAATGTGCAATGTTATAATATTTTTTCATTAAAATGCTATAAAATTTTCAGAAATTGATCCCTGTACATTTTTTGAAGTTTATATACAGTTAATCTTCATACATTTTAAAATAAAAAGAATTATAGGTGTAGATCAGGGACTAATAAATTCTGTATATTTATATGTTTGACCCCATAATTCGAACGTCTGGCTCCACCCTGGACACAAATATACTAATTAATTTGACTTAGATTAACATAGAACTCTGGACGGGTGGAGATAATCTTTTACATATAAGTAAGAACTGAATCTCCTGTTATTCCGAAAGGTATAACAAAATTCTTTTATTCCGACAATTTTTATCAGATAAAAAAATCAACGGATTGGATTGATTCATTTTTTCCCTCTCTCTCATTTTCTCACTCCTCAGATAAATCTGATGTGTTGATTTTTGATCTGATAGGAGATCTGGTTCCAATCATTCATATATAACTAGTACAAACTATATAAATAAATAAATAAATAAATCTAATTGTCTTATGGCTAGTAATCTCGTATCCGATCTAATTAGTGCTTTAAATTGCAAATCTTCCATCTGTTACTTAAAAATTTCATCTGAATACAAATATTAAATTTTAAACCTCCCAAGTCTCTATTAATTTAACTGTACAGCACATGCATACACATTAATTAATTATTTAAAATATTAATCTCAGCTAATTTGATATTTATTGGAAAGGAGGAAAAGGATATCATATGAGTCAGATAAAATTGCACTAGATGGGTACCTTTATTGGAACAAATTTTCTCCGTCCACAAATTAAAGTTCAGTTCATTATTTGAAAGACAAGATATATTAATAGGACAATTTTTTTTTCTTCTAAAAATCGTATGAGCGTCAAAGCTCTTCATCTCATTTCTACTGGACACTGAATTTTACACGGAAAATACCTAATTTACTAGACTAAATATTATCACTTGTAATTAGTAATTATTGCATGCATCTCTTAACTTTCTGTTACTTAATTTGTTTCTGAGATCATTAGGAAAAACATTTACTAAATATTTTTTTTGATGATATAAGAGTAAAATTCTTATATTTCATAAATATTCATAAAACATTTTTATAAAAAATTTGAACTTACGATCTCTCATACGAAGGACGTTATCTTTTACCATTAGTCCCCGTTATCATGTACTAAACATCCCTTTTCAATTTCTAAAGACAACGTAGCATGGGCAGCATGTTACCTACAAAACAAAGATAACTATTTTTATAGTTAATGTCTCTACTTGCAATTTATGAAGTATAATCCCATCTTGAAGTACTGTGCTATACAATATTATATTCTTTGTCTTGATTTTATATACAAATAATTAATAAAACATGGGATCATTCATACTGGTCGCGACGATTTTACTTCTATTCTTAGATCTCAACCTCTATAGTATAGCTTAATTAAATATCAACTTGAAATTTAATATTGCCCCAGTTCTCTTTAGTTCTGCATGTTTCTATAAATATGCATACATACCTTCTCCTTTTTAGCACCTAACCATAATAACAAGACCATCTCTCACTTTGCCTCTCCGTCCCTCCATACTGATGGATCTCCCTGGCTGGTACAATGCAATTATACTAATCAGAATTCAGAGCTTTGTACGTGCAAGTCGGTACGTGTTGGGTTCAATTATGTTCATGTACCGGTTCATCTCAAGCCATGTTCATCCATTTTGGATCCAATTCTTCTACTTCATCATCATTGATCTTTTCGGGTCTCTTCTTTTTATGGTATTAAAACCGACTGATCCTGATTTCAAACCCCGTTTCATAGACATGTTTTTCCTGTCCACCTCAGCCCTAACAGTTTCGGGTTTAGCAACAGTATCTATGGAGAGATTGTCTAGCTCCCAGATCGTAGTCATGACCCTTTTGATGCTTGTAGGTGGGGAGGCCTTTGTATCAATGCTCTGTGTTTTTTGTCGTACCAGTAGGCCAACCGTAACACAAATTACTGTGAGCCGGGTCAATTCAGTTAGTATTGAACTGGAAACAATTGATTCAGTCAGTACGGTCGACCGAATTGAATCTGGTACGGATATAAGTGTCAAAGATTCAAGTATAAGTTGTCCCAAGTACTTGGGTTTGGTTGTCCTTGCATATTGGGTTTTCTTTCATGTGACTGGCTTTGTAGCATGTCTCGCGTACTTATTTATGATCTCGAGTGCAAAAGATGTCTTAAGAGGAAAAGGGATCAATTTGGGTCTCTTTGCATTTTCTACTACAGTTTCTTCCTTTGCAAATGGTGGCCTAATAGCCACAAATGAAAACATGGCCATTTTTGCAAAGAATTCGGGTCTCCTTTTATTTCAGATTCTGCTGATTCTTGCTGGAAACACACTACTTCCACTATTTCTAAGAGGAACTATTTGGGCATTGAAGTATTTCACAAAAAATGAAGACGCCGAATTTATGTTAAAGAGTCCAAAAGCGATGAAATTCGATCATCTATTGACCAATTTGGGTACTTTCTTTCGGTCAATCACTGTGATTGGTATAATAGCCTTCGTGCTCACGCTGTTTTGTTCCATGGACTGGAGACATCCAGTGTTTGATGGCCTCAATTCGTACCAGAAAATCGTTGCTGCGTTGTTCATAGCAGTCAACGCGAGACATGCAGGAGAGAACTCGGTTGATTGCTCCCTCATCTCCCCGGCAGTTTTAGTATTTATTATAATTATGATGTAAGTATTAAATTTCATGTAGAATTAATTTAACCCATCTGGCCGGATCTTTCATTAATTTACTTTAATTTCTTTAGTATGTATGGCACCTAACAAGTAAAATTGACACATTGTTGTTAGGTACTTGCCTTCTTCGACAACTTTCATGCCTTTAAAGGAAGATGAGGAGAAGAGATATGTTGGAGAGAAGGATAATTCTAAGGGAGTTGCAACAATTACAAAGACGGCAATATTGCCTCAAGTTGCATGCGTAATTGTTTTCGTAGTCGTGGCATGCATAACAGAGAGAAGAAAGCTACTATCAGATCCGCTCAACTTTTCCACTCTTAATGTCATTTTTGAGGTGGTCAGGTATAAAATTTAATCCGTAATAATTTATAAAATGTTTTGTTTAAAATTCAGCTGGAGGTGTAATATAGTAACAATCGTTTGGCCTCCAATTTCCAGGAGAGGAATTTACGAACAATTAATACTTAACCTACTTTTCTTATATTCACTTGATTTTTTTTTTCATCTTAGATTGCTCTGGGCTGAAAAGTTTAGTATTGACAGTTATATATTACCAGTTACTGGTATAGCATGTCCCAGATTATGTTAACAACTTAACAAGGGATAAAAGAACCAGCAAAATTAATTATTATAATATATTACCAGTATCAGTTGTAAACTAAGCCATTTGTCACAATACAGTAGAAAATACTAGTAGTAGTCTGGTACCTCTCTATATCTTTTCCTACTGTGCGCATTTCAAATTTCAATCAAGCAAATATTGCTTCACGTCATCACCTATTTTTTCTAAGCAAAAATATATATATGATCTTTTTTTTTTTTGATAAAAGTGGAGGATTTCCACCTGTTTCATTGAAATAGAAATGTTCTTACAAAAGGGTACCAAAGATTGGTACCAAGAGACTAAAAAGTTTCAAGATCAATATATAGATTATCCACTACCAAATATATGTCTGATTTCTAAATCTAATTCAATTTTTCTTTTTTTCTCAATTGTAGTGCGTATGGAAATGTTGGGCTGTCAACAGGATACGCCTGTTCGAGACTACAAAAGTTGCACCCGGAAATGAGCTGTATAAACCAGCCTTATAGTCTTGTTGGTTGGTGGAGTGATGAAGGAAAGCTTCTGATAGCATTCGTCATGCTTTATGGAAGACTCAAGAAATTTAGTGAGAGAAACGGCAAAGCTTGGACATTGAGGGGTTAATTAATTTTGGGTAATCTCTTAGTTGTATGAGGAACTCAAAAACTAAAGAGAATACTTCATAGGTTGTTTGTTGCAAAAATGTATACGTACCAGTGGAATCAGATTATACACTCAGAATTCATTATTCCATTGATTGTACTTAACTGTTTATATATTGAAGTGATGTATATCCACATTACTTGTAAGTACATTCTGATTTCAAATCAGCTGGCATCAAATTGCATGCCTATCTTTCAGGAAATGAAATTCGTTTCGTTTTAATTTCTTTTAGCCTATTCTTTTAGATTGATGCTTAATAAACATTTGAAGTTATCAGTGCAAGCAACGGAAATGTCAAGCTGAATTAATTCAACAAAATAGCAAAGTTAGTTGAAAGAGGAGTGGAGAGGAGAGGAGAGGCCATATATAAATAGTCGGTGTAGGTGCACAGTCTTTCGAATTGAAAATTTAGTTTGAAGGGTTTTCGGAACATTGATTTTACATCGGGATTCGTACTTTTAATAGACTCCGAAGTCTGAGATTTGCATTTTCAATAATCATTACGAATCCCGACGCAAAATCAACGGTCTGCGAACCCTTCCAACCATTTTTTTGATTCAAAGGGCTGCGAACTTACCGCAAATGCATATATAAAGGGGAGGGATCCCCTTGACAAAGAGTTATTTTGACAATCTTAACTATGAATTTTTAAATAAATATAAACAATCTTAAAAATAAAAAATATATATTTTTATTTATTTATGAATCGATAGTGATTCAATTAATGCAATTTCATTATAATAGTTTGATAGTCCATCAAAAATCTTTAAAATTTTATACAATTTGCAATGATTATAATTTAATGGTTTTTGATGAACTATCAAATGATAATAGAATTGCATGAAGTTTAAATCACTACCAATCTATAAGTATAACATATTTAAAATTTAAAATTATTTTTTTTTCATATTGAGTTAAAATTCATTGTCAAGATTGTCAAAATAGTCATTTAGCCATTGTCAAGTAGGGGTGCAAATCGATCGAATATACTTGGGTATTAGTCAAAATTGTATTCATATTAATTTAATTTTTGTAATATGAATATGAATATGGATACTTTCGGATACAAATATAAATACAAATGTTCTCGGATATGAATATAGATATTCCCAGTGAATATGAATACGGATGATTCAGATACAAATATAGATAATTTGTATAAATTATCAAATATAAATATAAAATTCATTTAAAAATTATAAAATTTATTGAATGTACAACAAAATAAGTTTTTCAATATTATTTTTTATTTAAAAAATTATTAATTTTAAAAATATTAAAATTTATAATATTTATTTAATTATAATGGTGAATAATATTTATTTTTTATGATATATACTAAATAGTGTATTATATATTTAATATTTGAGTACGGATAATTAAATTAAAAACTATTTCCTTATCATTTTTCATCGGGATATATGATTACATATTATCATATTTAATTTTTCGGATATAAATCGGATAAACTTGAATATTATTTGGATAAGTTTGCACCCCTATTATCAAGTGACCCCTTCCTGTTATAAATAGAAATGCTTACTAAATGGCTTCGTTTTACGCACAAATGAACAAAACTTTTGTGATTGGCCCACAAAATTTTTCACCGTACGTTTTCCTATCCAATTTGAATTTGAATTTAGTGGCTGATTGGCTGATTTCCATTGTTTGTCAATTGGAGATGAAATTGTGTGTCTATGTCACGTAGCCGGTCACAGCTTGTTCCAGACCAGCAATTACGTGCTGGTTTCTTCTAATGCATGTGATTGAAGAATCTATACATGGAATATATACGGTAGATTAAACATAAAGCTTGTATTTCTCCTTTTCTTTGTGGAGTATGGTAGAAGGATAAATTTTACAATGTAGTTATTAGTTATACACCTCCTCCTACTGTGAAATTCAACGAAAAGAATGCACATCGACTGATCAACACATTTTCTGAAAGTTTATGATGTATGTAGAGATGGTCTGATTTCTCCCTATATATAAACGTTCACGTGTCCTAGTCCTCACGTGGAGTACTGTGATTTGCTAGTTAAGTCTCAAAATAATTTAAAACTCCTAGAAGTCAAACCGCGCAAATTGTTTTGCATGGCTTTCACCATGCAAACATTATAACATCCCAAGAAAGTTATGAACTAATCAGGATGGAATTTAAATATTTTTAGAATATGCCATTCCCTGCGAAAGGGTTTAATATGGCTACCACTGCTAAATTTTATCTTTAATATTACAACTTAATTTAAAGAATTTTCCCATTAGAAAAGACGAGTTTGACTAGCTTGCCTATTTAAGAGCTTATTTGGCTGTTAAGATAGGAATGTATAGAAATACGAATAATTAGGTGTGCCGGTTAATTGAAATTTACTGGAAATGACAGAAGGTCGCAGAAATTGCAGTGCCAGTTAATTGAAATTTACTGGAAATGACTGAAGGTCGCAGAAATTGCAGGAGTTCAGTACTGTATATATATATATATATATATATATATATATTAGTGTATAGGCAAAGAAAAGAAATGGCTAAATTTGATTGACATCAATCATCAAATTCTAATTTATGATGGTATAATTATTTTTTCAAAAATCTAATTAGTAAAAAAATCTTAGACTTAATTTGCTCCAATTTAGTATAATTATTATGCCTATTAATAATGGTTTAAAAAATAATTTATGGGAAATTCTGTAATCATAGTGAAAAATTGATCTAAAGCAAAGATTATGCAGAATACATTTTTTTGAAGAAAAATTAGATAAGATGGACATCCTATAAATACAAACTTTATAACGGACATAGATATATAATAGGAAAAAAAATATTCTTGCATCCCAAATTTTGTACCTCTTTTACACACCAAGTATCAATATTTTTTAAAAACACATGTTCCAAAATTTAAGACAGAGATTATATATTCTCGAAGTCTAATATATCGAGTGCAAATAAATGGTGCAGAAATTATGTTCAATTATCACTATTCCAGGAAAATAAAAAGACTACCAAGAACAAAAAATTTCATCTTATGCTTGTCCACCTGTCACTGAATGGCACATGTCAAGAATTGTCAAAGTCTTTTAGAAATATGTCATGCAAAATTGACTATATCATAGTTGATATTATGCACGCACCAGATTTATTTATATTTCACCATTTTATTAACACAATTTTAAATCAGCGCTTTTTGATCAGTACAAATTTATGTTTTGAAGTTAATACTAAAACACCTTAATTATCGGTACTTAAAAAATAATACTGATACATTTTTTTGTTGAGAGAAATATGAGAGTTAAATAAAGTTCGGGGTTTGATGTCTAATTGTGTGTGGGATATATATGGACGAAATTGTTTTCCTGATACATGTAGATGGAGTTAAAAGCAAAATTGTTCTAGCAAGCCAATCATTTTTCCTCAATATAAAAATAATAAAAACAAAAGAATATCCAAGCCTAAAGATCCTTCCAACGTTTGATATATCTTATTCGGTTATTCCTAAAGATCATTCCAATGTTTAATATTTTAGTCTATTATTGGCAGTTTGGCACCAACCAGCTAATAAAATATTCAATTATTGATGGTGGGCAAGACAGGTGGATGAAGGTTTTGTCCATAACATATCAGACAATTCCAACAATTAGATACTTGGATTCATGTGAATATTTTCGTCACATGAATTATTATGACAATGAACGGATGATCTTCAGTCAGCACGAGAAAAAGGGAATTCCAGAAACGAACGTCATTCCGTGGACATTGAAATGAATCCAAAAGAAACTAATAGATTCCTTTGATTAAGCTGCTCGGCCACGTGAACCTTTTGAGGGTATCAATGGCAAAATCACCGCTACTTGTTAGATCAAATTTAATTGTAATAAAAAAAAATATTTTTTACTATATTTTTAGTTAGGTAAAACTATCACTTCTTTGATTTTTTTTAGGACTTCTTTGATATTTCAAAGTGTTTAAAATAATAAACAAATTATGAAAAATATAGGACGCAAATTGGTCCATAAAAATAATATTTAAGGCAGGCGAGACTATATATATATATATATATATATATATATGCCCTTGAATATAGGCAAAGAAGAAATAGTGCTGTTGTAAATGTTCTTTTATGTCAGACTAACTATGATAATGCTAACTGCTGGAAGAAAAATAAGCTAAGGTGTGTGTAACTAACAGAAATTAAAGAATTTTCTGCTTTCCAAAACAGAGAAATTTGAAAGGCGAACCTATTTGAAAGAACAAAGATTGAACTCTGTGGATTAAGACTCACTTTTTTTTAAGTAATAAATGTGGAAGAATTTTCATTTTCTTTTTATATTCAGTAGCTACTAAGCAATTGAATAATAAAAAAGTAATAGCATTTCTTATATGCCTTTGCAAAAAAATCTAAGTACTAAATCATCTAAGATAGGATTTTGATGTTGTTCAAACCGTAAATCCACCTTTCTATTTTGCATGCAGAAATTACTATAATTTTAGGGACCATGCTGAATCATTCAAATATTGGGATGAAAACTTCATAAAATCCCCCCCCCCTTTTTTTGGAGCAGATTGGCTGATTAGGGTTGAACTACAATACTATTATAATGGACGCCAATACGATAAAATTATTATCCACTTGATTCGTTTACCCCTCTAAAATTATAATGTTTTCCAAGTAAATATACTACTAAAAACTCTCAATTATTACCAATAAAAAAGCTTAAAAAATGAGCAATTCAAATACGTACCATGAATAAAATATGGTGATGTGATTGCTACTTATATTCTCTGTCCAATTAAATTTGTCAATCTTGACCCGAGAGAGATTGGCATTCGGCCAGGATTTTCTATTTCAGGGACAAATATGCCGGTCGGTAACAACCTCTCTGTTTTATAAGTTTGCAATTTCAAGTAATGGACGGCCTTGCCGTATTTTTATTTTATGTCTCAGTCAAATCAGATTTCTGTTCCACAGTTTTTACATCTAGAGACTAGAGTTGATATCTAAGACTAAACTCATCAAGATTACGACTCTTTCAAAAAAATATAATACTTCCCTGGATAATTTTTCAAGAGGGAAGTGCTCATTATGTGTCTCCATAAATCAACTCCAAAGAGTGTTCTTCAAGTTTTTACATTGACTTTTGAAAAAAAATCTTATAAAATATAATCCTATTGAATTATTAGAATAAAAACTCACCCGGGACTGATCCATTGTATTCCAGTGGGTTAGCTGATTTCCTTGAATTTTAAAAAATAGTATTTTTAGACTAAATTTTTGCTAATTTGGCTCTCCTGGATACAATCTCTGACTCTGAATTGTTGAATTACTTTCACGAGAAAAAATATTGATATCATGGATAATGAAAGAATTATGCAAAAATTCAAAACATATAAAGTTCAATAGAGGAAAGTTGTCTTCATCAACTTGATTGTTTATTATTTTGAGTTTTATTTTATATTATTTTTAATATATAAAAGATATTATTTTAATAGTTTTTTATTATATAAAGATATATGTTGAATTGATTTTTTTTCAATACCCGATTAGCTAATGAGTTTTTAACCTAATAAATTATTACAATTCAATTATTGACCCATTCCGACTAAAATCATGCATCCATCCCTACCCATAAAAGAATACAGGTCACCATATCCATGGAGAGGTGGGATTTGTTGTGTTATCTCAATTTTTTTCTAATAAAGCTCTCAATAATTATGATATATATATATATATATATATATATATAGTGTAACGTCCCGACCGAGGCGTTACGGAGATGACATCTTCTACATTCATCCAACGGTCCGCAACAAATAAAAGAAAAAACAATGGAAACAAAAGAAACAACACGGAGTCAGCTTACAAACCTCAGTAACCAATTATTTAACGACGCAACTTCTCTATAACAGTATTATGAATAATATAAATTTATTCAAAGCATTCAAATAAGAATAATTCATTCTTATTTATTAAAGCATATATTTTAAACAATTATGTAATAATACATGAAGATCACACACCGTACCTTCCGTGATAATTGAGGGATATCCCATAAATCCGCTAGTAAGCGGGACTCCGCAGAGCCATCTTCCACTCACAACCCTTCAGGTTGTGTGGACTCTCTCTTTCGGAGTTCGAAAGGGTTAGCTTACGACATGTTCAATTATACATAATTTGATCAGTTTTAATTTATCAACATGCTTCAATTCAGACAATCCACACACATCGACCCGTATCTCAAGTCAAAGGTCGATCAATCCATATCAACTGAATTTAAGTCAAGTAAAGAATTCAAATAACAAAAAATATTCAAATACAAGTTATAGAGAAGTTCGGTTACCTGATACGAATACGATTTTGAGTCTCAACTTAATCACAATGTTTCTTGAATTGATCCGAAAAATCATGATTTGAAAATCTCTCTAATTCCGTAATATCCATTAATTAGTAAAATACCATACACGCACTACGGAGAGCAAGGAAATTCAAATCCTAACCGGTTTTCCTCTTTTCTTTTTCTTTTGCGTTTTCCATTTTCTGTTTCATCTTTTTTTTTTTCTGTTGATTATCATTAATAGGGGAGGAGTAGATGAGGGGTTCTAGTGTATTAAAAACGGGTCGGGTCGGGACGGGTTGGCGGGTTTTGGCGGGACGAGTCAACAGATTTTCACGAGACGGGTTAGGACGGGTCCATTTTTTTTTGGGGGGGGGGGGGCCGCGACCCGTCGGGTCACCGGGGCGAGTTGGGTCGGGTCCAAAGATTTTTTTTTCAAAATTCAAAAATAACCCAATAAAATCCAAATAAGTTCTCAAAAATTCTGAAAAATTCAAAAATAATTATTAGGAATATTAAAAATATATAACTATTTATATTTTTTACAAAAAAAATTATTTTTTCCAATATTTTTTGATTTTTTTTTTTAATTTCTCCGGATTTGCACGGGTTCTCGGGACAGGTTGGGCGGGTCGGGTCTAGCACGGATTTTATTGTATTTTTTTGCCCGCGCCCGTGCTAGACCCGTCAGTTCTAACAGGTCATGGGTCAGGTCGCGGCCACGAGTTCGGCGAGTCGGGTCTGACCCGTTCGGATTTTTTTTTAAACTCTAAGGGGTTCTACCGCCTTTTGCATGGAACCATGTGTCACAAGGAAGGCAGTCAACGTGTAGGATCTTTCTTTCATTTTTTTTACAATTAAACCTTTAACTTATTTTAATTTATAAAATAATCCAAAAATACATAAAATAAACTTACTGATAATGTTACATACAAAGAGAGTAAAGATACTGTGAGGTTAACTCAAAAAGTATATCAAATCATCTTTAAATTTTAATTTAACATACTCATTAAATTTTTTATTTGAAAATCTTATGGAATACATAAATTTAGAGTGTTTTGAGTTTTTTAAGTCATCTTTTTTTTTTTCTAATTTTTAATAATGATGTTCAAACATTGAATATCTTATTATTATTTTTAGAGATGATTTTGAAAAATTAAAAATCATGACTTAAAAGGCTCAAAACACTCCAAATTTTTGCATCCCAGAAGATTTTCATATAAATTATTTAATAAGTATGATAAATTAAAATTTGAAGGTAATTTGATATATTTTTTTGAGTTAAACTCACGGTATCTTTACTCTATATATAGTTTGTCTAGCATGCTTCCGTTAGAATTTCAACCGAAATGCTAACGAGTCAAATTTTAATTTTTCATGCCCAAATTTCAATTTAAGTAGCTTAATAAAATCTTTATATCATAATATTATAGAATACTAATTTTTATCATGTTTGGAGTTAGTTTACCGTGCTTAATGATTATTGAAAGATAGTTTTGAAATAATAGAAAAATAATAAAAATTGTATGTCAAATAAAATTACTTTCTAAAAATCATTAAGCATAGTAAACTAATTCCAAACACGATGAAAATTAGTATACCACAAGATTATATTATAAAGATTTTATTGAGCTAGTTAATTAAAATTTTGAGCATGAAAAATTAAAATTTGACTTAGAGAGATATATACCCCAATATATATATATATATATATATATATATATATATATATATTGTTTTATATGCATATCTCCGAATTTGATTCGCATCACAGAGAGGCGAGATCCGATGCTATATGTACTAAGACTTACCATTCTCTCCAAAAAAAAAGTGTTAATTACATTCACCTTATAGTTGTAACTGTTATTGCTACCGAAAGCTTCAGCCTTCGAGCGCTTAATTTGTCGCACCCTTAGACAAAGACTGGGTGAAACTTTCCAATAACTGTTATTTGCCACAATCCAAACATTTACTGATTTACCAAGTGAAAGCATGCATATACAAAACTTCAAAAAGATATACCTATTTAATATTTATTAAAGGAAAATGGTATGATGATACTAAAATCAATATCATTTTAATATCCACATCCATTGAGTTGATATTAAGTTAAGACAAAATTGAGTATATACCTCCAATACATTTTAATTTAGATATTTACCCCTTCAAATTTAAAAATTAGATATTTATCTCTCAAAATATCAAAATCTTGAATATTTATTCATAACTATTATTATCCTCAAAAAAATTAAATTATAATAGAACAAGAATACCCTTCTTTTTATTCTCACTATTTGCTTAAATCTTCAACAGTCTATTTAAATAGTCTTACCCTTTATTTTTCCATTAATTTTGTGAACTCGGGAAGGGGTAATTAACAATCTTCGGCACAACCATTAGTCTCCCTAAAAGACCGATCGAGTTCCAGCAACCTCCCTGAGACATATGTGACTGAATCTTCTAGATCTTGACTGTGAAGAAAAATATATATGTTTGTTGAGAGTTTCGTATTTGTGAGGTGGAGGAAATTAAAGTTTGAAATTCATACTATTCAACTTGATCAGATGGTAAAGATAAAATTAACGCTTCTCAATTTGCTAGCTCTCAGCGAAATTGAGGTGAATTATTGACTGATGGAGTGGTATTTTTATCCTTTTACAATTTTAATTAATTATTAGCTTGATTTTTATGAGGCTAATTTTCAAATTTAGAGGGATAAATATTCAAATTAAAATATGTTGAGGGGTATATATCCAATTTTCCCTTAAGTTAACAACTTTATGACTGAATTTATTTTATATAATATTATAATTATTTAAATTAAATGAGTTAATATTAAAGTTAACATTATCTATTAAAAATATAAGTACAATAAAAACTAAGTTAAATAATAATATAATATATCCTCCTTAAAGGAGGGGAGAACAATGAGCTCTCATGCAAGCCACGTCAACAAATTATTTTCATCTATTAATTTACATTCAGATTCGCACATACTTTTACTATGCTTTGATCGTATATTTATTTGACTGTATTTTATATATGTGTAGTGGATGATAATACATGCTAAAATAGGTAGAACGATTGCACAATCACCATGGATAAAGATTGCAATAGAAAATATATTACTGATTATCTATGCTTTTTGTTTTCGTAGTTTTGATGATGAGTTATTAAATTAGTTCCACTCAGTGATTTAAAATGTGATTTATGCGATTGTATATGTGGTCGCATATGCGTGTGCAGTCATATGTATGCGATGAAGTTGATATGTGGGTAAAAATATACAGGCGGGAATATACGGTCCAAATATGCAAATATATGGGTGTCTGTTTGAAAATACGAACGCTTAGGTGAGAATATGCGGCCACATACAAAGTTGCTCTTTTTATTTTTATTTTTTTGATCTTGTTTTCTATTTTATATTTGATCGAGTAATAGGGGATTGTATTATTTTGTTAGTTTGTATTAAATTTTATTACAATGAATTTATATTATTTTATTAATTTATATTATAAATTTATAATATATTATGATATACATTTTATAAAATTAATTATATCGTATATGTGACACTACCAGAAAAAATTGATTTAGAACCGTCTATTTAGAATCGGTTTTTAAAAAAACAGGTGTTAAAAGGTGATAGTGGCATATTTATAAATTTTATTAAAATTATTAGAACCGGTTTTGTATAACAACCGGTTACAAGTTTTTTTATTAAAACCGGTTTTATAATAACCGGTTCTATTTGATTTAATTAAAACCGGTTTTAACAAAACCGGTTCTAAATTTTTTATTTTAGAACCGGTTTTATAAAAACCGGTTCTAAATTTTTTGTTTTAGAACCGGTTTTTATAAAACCGGTTCTAATTCAATTTTATGAATTAGAACCGCTTTTTAATAAAAACCGGCTCTAAAGAAATTCTTTGCATCAACCAATAGCATTTCAGTTTTTTGCTCCCACGGATTGCTATGTTTTTCAATCTAACCGTTGGTTCATGCTTATCCGACGATCTAAAAACCAAAAATCAAAAATCTATATCCCACGGATTATCACTCTTCATCCTCCTATTTCATATATAAAAGAGATATTCAGAGACAGAGAAAGAGAAAGAGCAAAAGTCGTCTTGAAGAAAAGAAAAAAGAAAGGGAATGAGAAAGACAGATTTGAAGCTCGTCTTGAAGCTCAAAAATGAATTTGATGTTTATTTGAAATTTTTAGTTTAGTTTTTTTATTTTTTTCTTTAGAAATTGTAAAGATAGAAAACATTTTTTTGTGGTAGTGTGAACTCACATATAAATCTACATACCGTATATACGATATACATTAGTCTTCTACATATATATTAAAATTCATATTTTAAAACATTAATATTACCTGCATCTATTATACTGAAAATTAAACGATGTGCTCAATGTTATTTGAACCAGGGCAGTAATTGTTACCTGAGTTCTTATCCCTTCCGATTTCTCTCCTGTTTTGTTCTTATCCCTTATCTCTCTGCTTTCTTGTCGTTCTCATCGTTTGTCCTAATCTCTCCGTCCTTTGTTTCATGCGGATCGCCTGAGAGATCTTTGCATTGCCTTTGGATCCTGTTCATTAGAAGATGAAATCTCAGGTGCCTTCTTGGTGTTCCAGAGGTAGCATGGATCAGAAGAGTGCTTATCAATTCACTATTGATGAGTAGATATCTTCAGCTCACATGATCTTCACAACTTTACCTCTTCTCATCGGAAGACCATGACCTTCTCCGATATGACTTCCTCGCATCAAGTTCGCAGCTTTGAGCCTTGCCTGCTCGAAGGAGGCATGGATCCGGGTGTCTATGAGGTAATCTTGGTCGGGAAGTTCGGGCAGGCATTGATCCATTGCATTTGAGGAATGGTAACGAGCACAACCTGAGGGTGCAGACCCGCAAACTATGCAGGTAGATACGACCACACCCGCTGCGTCCCCCCCCCCCCCCTGAAAAGAAAAGCAAGGAGTAATAGATCCATCTGCTGACGACGAATGGAGGTAATAATCTTAGTGGTGTCAATAGTATTATTTTTGAAAAAATTAGTTAAAAATTATTTAATTAGTAACTTTATAAATTTGAGTGGGTCATTTGCATCCAATATATTTCCGGGGAGCGGAGGGGTTACTCACAGATGGACACCATTTGATTGTGCACATTTATGGCCCTTCGATTAGAAATAGATTTTACGATTAGTGCTGCTTGATACACGGAACACGGTAGTTTTACTGGTAGTTGCAGACGGAGATGAAGAAGTTCTGAAAGATGCCTCTCCGTTATTTACTAGAAATCTATTCTCCCTCTTGAGTCTCGATCCTTCCAAGTCGCGCTGCTCTCTTCTCCCCTTCTCTGTGCCCCGTTGTCTTCCTCGTCACTAATTCGGTGTTCTCTTGCTTATTCTCTCCGACAGATAAACAGATCGCCGGTATGTGCCCTCTCTATTTGGTTGAGATCGCGTGCTCTCTGTCTAAATATTCTGCCCCTCGATTTTTGTCTCCCTGAGAAGCAGGAGCAAATGTTTATTTTTGTGCATATTTCAGAAGGCCGGATGAAATTTGGGATTAATTGTTTATCTTTTCAATTCAAGGTTCGATTTATGCACACAATGTTGGAAAAGCCGAATAAAAACTAATTTTCTTCTTACTTAAGGTCCACGGTCCAAACTGAGGCATACTGTATTTTAGGCTTTCTGTCGTATAGGGCAGAAATCAATCATATTGCAGTATATAAAGCATGATTCATATGCATTTGGTTTGATTTGACAAATTTATGGAACCATTATGGTGTTATTACTGTGATTATGACAGTATGATTAAAAAAAAAATTAAATTCACTCCAGAATATAGCCCTACTATTATAGTATCTAATTTATAAATTACTCAAGTCTATTCAGAGAACATGCTTTGATGATATACAGTATGGCCAAAAACAATAATTTGTATATATCTCTATTATTATGGTATAATTCAAAGATCAGAAAACTACAGGCCATCGATGCGAAAATTGAGAAAAAAATCATGAATAAAATCTACAAAGTGGCAACTGAGGTCAGGCATAGAAAAATTTCATACTTGACGGTTTTAGTTTTTGATATACTTCATGCCAAATTGGAGCTTGTCTTGTAGGAGTGCAGTGAGAATGATATGACATTCTACATGGTTGTCTTGCGATGAACATGATAATGAGATGCATCTATCTTCAAAAGACTGGAAGTGCATACAGATGGCTTTAACATAGAGACACATCTGTAAAAGGAAAGAAATGGGATGGCCGGGTAAATTGGGGTAACTTTTAAAAAAAAAATCTTAATTTATGAGAATTTGTATTGATAGTTTTATTGATATTGTGTGGTCCGTTTTTCATTCATTTTGATCTCTTGATTGATTCTTCTTTATCGAGAGCTCGGTGAGTTTTAATTATTGTTAAAAACTTGGATTGTCAACTTAAATTGTATTTTGTTTTATTGTATCATTTATATTTCAATTTTTCATGTGAATTGTAGTTGCTATTTTGGATGGATGTTGTGGTTTATTAATACCGTGCTTGATAGCTTAAGCTAATCCCACACGATTGTACTACAGGAATCCTTATAATATTTTGATATGAACTTCAAAATTCTACGTACAATTATTTTTATCGATCAGTTGTTACCTAATCATGATTTTGTACAAATTTGAAGGAAAAAATCAAATAAGTTGAATTAGTATACACAATTGGTTATGATCACCAACTCCAAATTTTCTCTTCAACACAACATTGAACCATGCATTACAAGGCCCCATCTGAAATCCTGTTAATCCAAAATGAAATTCCTCTTTTGATCCATCAGATGTGTAGTAAGATAATAAAAATATAGCATGATCAACAAATTGTGTAAGTGGACTCGGGTGTAACACAATCTTGTTATTTTTTTCAATTTTTGCCCAAAACACATCGCAGCAAATAATGTTAAACTACTTACCAGACTAAACGACAACATAAAAGAAAAGTTTAGATTTTTTTATTTTAAAAAAATCAGAATTTGGCCTCCAATTAGACTGACAAACGGTAAGTCATGAATAATGTCCAGATGTAATAGCACGGAAACTATTTGAAGATTTAAATTGAAGTAAAAATATATTTAAGGTCTGTCAAACTGAAAATTTAATCGTCAGGTGGAAGAGACAAAGAGAGGGAGAGAAGAATTTGCAGGTGTCTTTAAGCGAGAAAGCTGCGGAAAGAAGAGAGAAAACTATGTTAGTAGGGTTTCACATTGATATCCTCATATCCATAATCTTAATTCATATGATAGACTAGAGAGGAGACCGGCGGTGTTGAAGGAAGTTGTTTTTGATTTTACATTTCTTTTAGGAAATGAGAAGAGGAAAGTGGCCTGATTTGAAGGATCGAGACTCGAGAGACGGAGAATAAATTTCTAGTAAATACCAGATAGTCTTTCAAAACTTTTCCGTCTCCGTATATCAAGCAACACTGATCGTAAAGTCTTTTTCTGATCGCAATTCACTACAGTCTACAACACAGATAAGTATTTAACAACGATTTTTTGGGGCCATTAACAGCGGTTCTACAACCGTTATTATTGGTCATGCTGCTAATTTATATAAATAACCGTCGTAGAAAAGGGTGCTTTGAGTTAAATTTGTGTATAAAATAACAACAGTTATTAGCAGAAAATCGCTGCTAACATTCCGCCTCAACAACGGTTATTTATAAAAAAACTACTGTTAACATATATTCAACAATGGTTATTTATAAGAAAATCACCGTTGAGTGAGAGAATAGCAGCTGTTATTTGTAAATAACCGCTGCTAAATAAATGTTAGCAACGGTTTTTTTTTTTTTGTGAATAACCGCTGTTAAGACGAATATAACAACGATTTTAAGTTAAAAATCGTTGTTGATCTTTTAATTTTTTTTTGGATTTATTTTGTTTTCTGTGACTAGCCCACATGCTAGCCGTATATAATTTCATTCATCGAATTCACACACATACAATCGATACAACAATCAATTATATTCAATAAACAATTCACACAGATATAAGACACACATACATAAATATAAATTAAAACATAACATAAATAATCATAACAAATGTATACATCACACCACAAAAAGTATTGCATATAATCAAAAAACATTAAAGTATCTCGTACAATCTCATAATATTGACTTCAAAAATTTTATCAACCATATTTTTATCTGCTGGAGATCCTCAGGCGGCAAGGGCGCAAATGATCTGAGAGACTACAAAAAATAAAAATATACATGGTTAGTAATTTTATAATACTAGGTAAATGAACGAAACTAATTAAGTAATTATCTTAAAAATTATACCTTTGGAAAATCCGTCTATGGGTCTGCATGCTTTAGGATTATGTCAATCATGTTTCGCATGACATAATACCCGCACTCACCAGTGCCTTGAGTTGGACTCTAATACAGGAAATAATTAATTTGAATAACCCTAAAAGCCAAGTAGTGATTAATTAATAAGTTTAGCAAATCCTTAAAAGAATTTGTTTATCATACCATAATCTGTCGAAACTGCAATATACGCAATTGTCGTGCATATCTACTATTGCCCTTGAGTTGCCAATAATGTCGTGTTGCACTGAAATCAAATTAAATCAAGTGATTAGTAAATTAATAAATAAGTATGCATATAATTTATAATCAATTACAAGAAAATATACGTTTCCAAATGATGTCTGAGAGCTAAATCAAGTGGATTCAACAAATAGTTCAAAGAGTCCACATAATGAATAATTTTTTTTCTCAAACGACACTATCAGAAGAATCCAATGTGGTATGCAATTAAAGTTATCATCGGCAATATATAAAACAAGCTTGGACAAATAAAAATACGATTGTATAAGTAGATTACTAAGTATGGATACTTAAGTTCATTATTACCCGGTGCAATAAGGCACTAAGATGTACTGGTGAGACTTTACTATCCCGACAATTAAGATGACGTATTTGGTCACCCCCTCCGGGTACAAATCGAGACACATTGTGCAGATAACTTCTGGATCCACAAATAAAAACTTATCGCTTACCAAGAAGTTATCCAACTTGTCCTTGTATAACACAGCTATGATATCTCTAACTATATTTGACTAAGTTATTAGATTTGAATGTACGTACATGCAACATATCTGCATGATCTGAATGTCGAGCCACTCATTCTTGTAGACCTCCATGATGTCCGCCAACCTAAGAGCAATGAACTTCTAATCGTTCTCATGGTTGAAAAGCCATTTTCGTAGTTTATCTCCCAAGAAGTGCGGGGCTGCCCCCATAAGCATCCGGTGGAGGTCGTGGTAGGGCTTAGATAATCTTGACATTACTTTATTTGGAATCATCGGTGGCCTCTCGACATTTAACCCCGCACTTGGAGCCTTTGTCGCATCCTTCCTCTTCATCGCATGTACTGACTTCTCAGGGGTGTTCTCCTACGCATAACAATGTATTGGTTAGCTAGTGCGGGTTTGAAGTAAAAAATAAGTTAGTATAACTATTGTATGATACCTGGCCGGAAAATAACACTAGGACTTTAGGCCACTTGAGAAAGGCCTCTCGGTGCATCCCAACTTCTGGCTAGTCCTCCTTCGTAGGGTACAGAACATTATACTTGGCACATCCGTCGAGGACTAGCTCAAGACACACAATGTAGCAGTCACCGGGTACAAACTCATTATGAATTCGATCTACCTCACTAGTCTGGTAAGCCCTCCCCTCCGCTACAAGGATCCGTATTCTGTCCTTCTCAATAAAAAACGTGCACAGAGTGAGAGCCTGAATCAATAACTTATACAATCAGACTCACATTTTATTTCCAATATCGATTGTCAATATCGATTGTGTAACATATAATTACTTGCAGATCAATCAGTAGCCCAGATAAGTGATTGGAGCTAACCTTGGCGATCAGGTTGATCAGGGCATCATCAGCATTTCTCCTTTGCTCCAATATGATCTTCATGAACTGATTTATCTGTGCCTATAGCTGTAAATGACATGAAGACATAAAAAGGTTAGAGAGAAACTATAGATATCTTTGTGAATGTTTCGATCACTTAATTTTGTAAATTTACTCACGTTGTTGATTCTCTCATCACAGGCAGCGTGAGACGTAGCTTTTCTTTTGCCCTTCCCAAAAATAGACTTCATACCAACATATCTCTGGGAGTGGCCTCTCAACCTCCCAGGGTGCTTGGGCGTTCCAAGTGACGCACTCAACGCGTCATTAGAACGTTATGTCAAGAACGTCCTACCCTTGGCTTTGTCCACCTTATTCTCCTATAACATAGAAGGGTTAGTAAAATTTACAAAAAAAAAAATATATGAAACAAATATATGGGGAATTATCACTAGTCGGAGGAGCTCCTGATCAGCATCAGAACAAGGAACTAGTTTTCCTTCCTCATTTTGCTTGGATCTCCCAGCCAAGAACCTGAATGCCCTCGGGCAATCCTCCTGACTTACACCGGACGAGTCCGGGGATGAGTACGCCCTCATGTCCTTGCTCCACTTCTTCTCGGCGGACTTGTAGCCGCCGGACCTGAGCCTGTGAGGATGCTTGTTCTTACTAGCCGCCATCGTCCCTCGCGCACTCGCCGCCTACGAAGCCAATCATCAATATACTTTGTGAGTTTTAGATTATTTGGAAAGTATAAAAAAATAGAAGTTTTTATATTCTTACTTGAAACTCGGGAGTTTCTTTCTCCTTCTTGAAAGCCTCTCAATCATCACTTGATATATTGAAATCATCACAGGGTCTCTTGCCCTTCCTGAGATATTCCCGCACCAACGAGCCTCTCCAATTTTGATAAAGCTCGGCCATGCTCACTAAGCACTGGTGCATGTGCGTGTCATCCTCTATGTTGAAAATATCCTAAAAATAATATTTTATAACTCATTTTTAAATGCATCACACAGTTAATACGATGGAATATAATATTTTATAACTCATTTTGTACCTTAATATCTTTTCACATGGCCTCCTTTACAGTTTGAGGTACCTTCTTCCATGAATGGACGGTACACCCTAAAATCTTTCTCGCCATATACGAGAGTACGGTCTGAAAAACATTCATGTTTGACCCCGTCGGCACGCCCAAGGGATCAAACTCTATCGTCCTTTCTTCTTTAGGCTTTTTAATGAAGTTCCTTATAGCGGTTCTTATCTTTTTATTATGGACGGACTCATGGGCTGCCATGTCTGCATGTTAAAACCCAATGTTAAATGCTAAGCTTAATAACAAGAGATTAATAACCATGGTTTAAAAATCAACCTACAAAAACAAAACATAACAACCAGGATTTCCTTATCCTTTTCATTATTTGGTCTTGAAACAAGAGTTTCCTCTACTCTCTCGTTAGAGTTATTTTTAGCAATTGTATCAAACAAAAGACAACAACCATGATGCTTCTTTTGATCAAATTCACCTCTTTCATTAATTCAAAATCGAACAAACTGAACTTATTTTCAAATCAAGTAAATACTTCATTTGAAATACATCCCACATTTTATTCACTTTGGCCATTAAACTATTATGGTTTTCTCAGACCTCACTCGAAAGAAAACAATAAGTTTACAACCAAAATTTATGAACAATAAACCTATAACATAGATAGTTAGTGCAAACAAAATATCAACACATATCTTGAAAAGCAATATCGGCACATATCAGCACATACCGGGCAAAAGGGTTAAAAAGCAATATCAGCACACATAGCGGCAGTTACAAACATAACTTGAAGTGGCAGCGGGGCATGCTCGCGCGATAGGAGAGTAGACGGCGATGGGGCATGCTCGGGCGACAGGAGAGGAGACGGCGAGGGGGCGTGCTCGGGCGACATGAGAGGAGACGGCGAGGGGGAGAGCCTCGGGTGCGACAGGAGAGGAGAACGGCGAGGGGGAGGTGAGACGTGCTCGGTCGACGTCGAGGTGTGCTCAAGCGACGGGAAAGGAGACGGTGAGGGGGGGTGCTCGGGCGACAGGAGAGGAGACGGTGAGGGGGAGGGCCTCTGGTGCGACAGGAGAGAAGAACGGTGAGGGGGGAGGCGAGGCGTGCTCGGGCGACGGCGAGGCGTGCTTAGGAGACGACGAGGCTCAGGCGATGGCGGCGAGACGTGCTCGGGCGCTGGGGCAGGCAACGTTGCGCGTCTCTGGACTTAGGTCATGAGGGGAATGAAAATTTAAAAAAAAATACTAAGTGCTGGGATTATAGTGGTAAGACAATGGTTCAACAGTGGTTATTAATAAAAAATCGCTGCTAAACTCTTTAATGGCGGTTATTAGCTCAATAACCACTGCTAATTTATACTTTACAACGGTTATTTGTTAAAAACCGTTGTTAAAAGGTTTTGCAGCGGTTTCCTGATAATAACCGCTGCTAATTTATTTATATTTATTTATTTACTTAATAACCAACAATTTATTTATGTGCAATTGTATCTTATTAAAAATAATATGCTTAATTTGTTAATTAAAAAACTTGAACATGTATAAAAAAATCTTTAATTACTACATATACGAGATGATATAATTACTACATAATTATCGCATAAAATTATAAATTACAAACTTAAGTTCAATTTGTTAACTTAAAAATTTACATTCAAATTGTTTTTCTTTGACTTTTTTCTTAACCCACAAACTATCTTCATGATATGTCCGTGCATAGACTCTTTCGGCACCATCGTCCACAGGCACGGGGTCAATTCTGATGGAAAATACTGGAATCTCATCAAAATGATCATATTCTAACTCGTCAGCAACATTCTCCGCCCCAAACAATGCGTCTCTTTCCAAAAAGAATGATATGCAATTTTTTATTAGTCGGGTCATTGACGTAAAATGCTTGTTTTGCTTGTTTCGCTAGTATGAACGGGTCATCTTGGTAACCCAAATGGTTGAAGTCAACTGTAATGAATTCGGGACACCTTTCGTACACTCAATCTCATTAGTCTTAGGCTTGTATCGTGAAACATTACATTTTAAACACTTATTCAAGCTCGAGTGCTCTTCTCGGAATAAGATGCAATCATTTCGACACACGAAAATTTTCTCTGCTTCCATACTCAAAGGACACAACATTTTTTTTTGCCCTGTATGTCGATTCGGGCAACTTTTTTTTTTCTGGGAGCATTTCTCATAAAAGATCGAGAAAGGAGTCAAAACTCTTGTCACTCCATCCGTTTTTTGCCTTCAAATTATACAATTTAAAAGTAGCAGTCATCCCTGGCACATTTCACAAATTTCTCAACTCCTTCCATATATTCAAATGTGTCCCGCCTCCCATACATCCAGCTCTGTGAATCCATTTGTATGAGTTAAAAATATTTTCACGTCATGATAGTCATATAACAATGATTGGTTTTGGGCCGGCCAACCATCCTAACTCATTCTTTGATACATTATCTCAATAGTGAATGTATGCTCGTCAATCTGTTGTTTGAAAAAAAAATTGGCGGCATTTCCCCTTAGCTCCCTGAGTATGCCAACGCATGCATATATGTACGTGCGTACTCGTGGGAACATAAGAGAAAATGCTAGACCGAATCCTTCTCGGACACCAGATTGCTAAGCATACATCCACTAATCCTAATTGAGACAAAGTATTCAAAGAGCAGTCCCAAAAGGGGATTATTCGAGATTAATCCCTATCGGATTAATCTCAAACGGGTACCGACCTAAAATAGTTCAAGTAATGGTATAATGTTCGGTTTCTATATGACAATACTCTAATCATGCAAATGCACTAATTAACACATAATATAATATAAATTAAAAATACTAAATTAATTCTTTCTTTTCATTAGTTAAAGTTTAAGTGTCGACCTTAAATCAGATTGCCACTCCGAACCGCTGTCCTTGTCGCTCCGACCCGCTACCTCTCTCACTACTTTTTGCTTTTGATCCCGCTCTCGGAGATGGATATAAATAGATGGAACAAGATAAATAAGAAAGAGAGACCAATTCTTTTGAGTTTGGGATGTTGTTGGACGAGCTGAATAAATTGAGCTTGTTAATAGTGCTGGTGTTGGCGGTTGTAGGGTTCTGAAATAAGTGGGAGAGAGGCTTATATATATATATATGTGTGTGTGTGTGTGTGTGTGTGTGTGTGTGTGTGTATTTAACAGTGGTTATTACAAATAAACCGCTACAAAATAACATTTTACAGCGGTTGTACAAGAAAACCGCCATAGAATGTAAAGATTTAACAGCGGTTATTATTAAATAACCGCTGTTAAGTTTTTAACAGCGGTTATTTAGTAATAACTGTTGTTGAAGCAATAGCATTTACAGCGGTTTTGTTTTTAAAACCGCTGTAAAGTTAATTTAGCAACAGTTCTCCCAAAAAATCGCTGTAAACATACATTATTAAATCCCTGTAGTGATTTAATGTGCACAATCAAATGGTACCCATCCGTGGATACCCCTTCGCTCCCATATTTCCGCTATTGACACAGACCTGCAAATCATAACATATCGAGCAAGGAGCAACAAATCGAGCTAGTGGAGCAGCGTAATAGAGACAGTGTGTATTGATAGATAGTGACAAACTTCGTAGGTAGATAGGGGTTAGAGGCGGAGGTCCGGAGTCAGGTCTGTGGCGCGAGCACAACCTTCATACAAAGGTCAGACTTTTGTAATTTTGCTTTTTGGTCACCAGGAAAAGATTTAACGTCTTTAACTTTTTTTTCCAAAATATTAGTCGTAAATTGTCTTTTGTTTTGAAAGTAGTGGTTGTAAATTGTATTGAAAGCCGTGGCTGTAAATTTTATCTTACATTGTTTCGCTTATTATGTCACAGGGTTAATAACTCAAATGACATCATTACGTATTTTATGGCCAATTCCACTTCAATTTGAGATTAAATCTGACAAATTTCATACTACATACCAGTCAGAGTTAATGTGGTTCTCTCTTTTATAGCTCTGACATGCTATACATATTGTATATTGTCCTTCAGTAGAGGTTGTACTGGTATATATATTATTGCTTGTATGTAATAACATCTCCTAAAGGGTGGGGGGAACTTGTCTCCTCAGTGATTTGGCATTGATGGCCACCTGATGTGCGTGATGGATGACATGGATCTTTCTGCACATTTTTCTCTTTTAATATAATCAAAGGTAAAAGTTTCTTGATGGTTTGTATTACATCGACCTCTCTGAAGCTACCCTCGTTGAGGAGCTTGGTTTATATTATATAGGCTATGTTGATGGGCATAACATCAATGATCTGATAACAATCTTTAAGAAGGGTTAAGACCTTGCCGGTTCTAGAGACAGTGGTGATCTATGTTGTCATTGAGAAAGAAAAAGGTCACGCTCCTCCTGAATCCGCTCCAAATAAGATGCATGGTATTCTCACTTTGGTTTGTTTACGCTTATTAATTTATTATTGTTAGTACTTTCAAAGCATTGATTTTTTAAGGTTTGCCTGACTTATTGATGATGTTCTAAAAATAATCTGATTGTTATCATTGGTCTCATAAAAGATTAAATCTCTATATGTTATTTTCCTTTTTGGTGTTGTAAAGTAACTAAAATTTGATCCTCAAACTGAAAACAATTCAAAACCAAATCCAATACTCTGTCATACACAAAATATTTGCGTATATTTTGTGAATGAACTTATAAAGGAGACAAAGGTGAACAACAAGATAGTGGGAATCCATTCAGTCATGGGAGATGAGACTAACCTTAATTACTTCTAGAAGTTCCCGAAAAGGTGCTTTGATGTTCGCATTGTTGAGCAACATAATGTTGCTTTTGCTACTAGCCTTGTCACTGAGGGGCTTAAGCCATTCTGTATCATTTATTCTTCATTTCAATATATGATCAGGTCTTTGTGATTAGTCTTTAACATTCTCAATAGTTGTAAAAAATTGTATTATATTTCTTTCTTATAAAATTGTATGAGCATGTTTTGTTAATGTATAGATAAATAAAAAGACGATGGAGGGAGTCAGGAGGGTTAAACAGGGTTACCTAAGTATATTCCAAGTAAAATTTATTTCTCATGCTATTCTTCACGTTCAGTTCTCACTTATTGCCTATTTAAATTATTATTCAAACCTTCCAAGAATCTCATTTTGTCAATTTTTTTAGGTGGTACATGATGTAGATTTGCAGAAGTTGTCTATATGATATGCACTGGACCGAGCAGGCTTGGTGGGTGTTGATGGACCCACACACTGTGGGACCTTTGACATAACATATGTGGCATGCCTTCCTAACATGGTTGTGATGGTACCAGTTGATGCTGAAACAGATTCGGATGGGATCTCTTGCTAGTCTGCGTCATACTCCCCGGGTTGATAAAAAACTTGACCTCAAGCTTGGCTTTACTGGCTTTGGTACTGATGACCAGTTCGGGAGGTGGTTCGGGTAGTTGAGGTAGTTGCAACAATAGACAGGGTGGGGACAGATTTGGAGCAGGAGCCGGTGTAGGCGGTGCTTCGGGCTCGACTAGTCCATAGTACTCTTCTTTGGGTTGAAACTCGGCTAGTCCTTCGTCTTCGAACTCTTGATCCAACTCTGTAACTTCTTGAAATTCTTGATGAAACTCTTCTAACTCGAGATATTCATGAAATGAAAAATCAGCAAAACTATATCATAAAATAGCTCGCGATGCTAGAAGTGCATATCAATACAAGCAATAATATAATCTTTAATTTGAATTAAAAACACCTCATTATGCTGGAGCAAACTAACCTGACAACCATTATCCCAAGTATAGTATGTGTCGGGTCTGCCAAGGCTGATCAACTATTGTGAATTTTTTGCTTATTCAAGCTTCGTACACTTGATGATCCAATGTAGATTAATGGTATAACTTTGTTCAATTTTTTCTTGACTATTATATTCTATTATATTCGAGAATTTTTATGATTTTATTTATATTCTTAAATAACGCTCATCGGGTCTCAAATCTCAACTCCACGAGGACGGAAAGAGACAAATAGTTTAGTGGAAAAGAAAAAAAGAAAAAATAAGTAACATGCTAAGTAGCAAAACAAAGAATTCTCAGAATTCTTAACATACTGAAAATTTCATTCAACAAAAGATAATTTCTGACAAATGACTAGAGCCTCTTTTATAGGCGACAAGTGCTTTGATCCCAAAGTAAGCAATAACTGAAAATAAAGAAAACAAATAATTGATTGATTATGTAAATAAATAGTAATTATCTGCTAGGAAAATAAAAGGAGAAAATAAGTAAATAATATAGGTAACTTAGAGTGCACACAAAGTGATCTTGGAGATAAAATCTTAGTAAGATACATCAAATCAAATCTGGAATAGGGGATCAGATTAATAATTAAACTAAAAAAATAAAATTATCTGTACAAAGTTGATCCGATATGTAACTGGTAGCTTCAGTATTCTTCTTTCTAAAAAAGAAAGAGAGGAAAGAAAAAATAATGTCAGTTTCAGCTACAACAACAAAAACACTATTATACCAACTTGACAAATATTCATTTTTGCCTTATTACTTGAGATTATAAAGAGATCCTCAACAAGCAGACATTATGTATCGCCAAATGGAAAGGACTAGAGTTATAATTCTACATTTACAATATTTAAAGGACATCCATGAGATTAGATTGAAGTTGACCCTATCATATGTTAGAGGACAACAATAAAACTAAACTTCCAGTTCAGCTCTGCAAATGAGCATTGACTCCTAGTGTGATGGTGTTTAAAGAAGAATAGGATTGAGCTATAAATTAAAAAATAAATAATATAAATACAAAGGACAACAATGGTAAAAGGCAGTTATTTCTGAATTAAAGATAAAATAAAAGAAATTAAAGAATACTAATCTCCCATTGTTTTTCTTAAGTCTGCTTAGGAGCTAACACTCCGTCTCTCTCATTTCTTTTGAGCTTTTTCTTCTTCTTTTTTTTAGCAAGCACCTGATTTTCCCAAACAACTCATCCAGAAATATCATTTCACTTCTAAACCACCCACAAAAAATCTAAACTATGCTCCATTAGATCAATTAAACGACTTACAATCTAACTAACAATAATGATAAATTCAAAAAAGTGTTCAAGAACATTTACCTCAACAAAAGGAGGCATCTAAAGTCCATTATGATTGCATATAGTAGTTAAATATTCTCGAGTGCGACGCCTCTCCTCCAAAATAATTGCATCAACTTCTTCTTGTGTGTAGGCACGTTGTGGTGGTGGAGGCGGAGGTGGTGAGGTCGGCTCACACCTTGATCGTTTATTTTTAACAATTTTGGACGCATCAATCACACTACTAACTCTATAAAGTCGCCCATGCGAGACGCCACCTCCAGCTCGAACCTACTTCTCATGATCTCCTCCTCTGAAAACTCTAGATTGGTTTTATAAAATATGTATTTCTCCTTCAATCAAGCAAACAAACATGAGACATCAAATATAAATTGGTAAGTCCCTTTGCAATCAATGAAATTTAAAAATAATTCTACAATATTAATCTCTATTTAAACTCTAATTATATGTTCAGAAAATAGATTCTCTTATATACTTTTTTGTACCTATTCTCTGTTACATATGTCTCCTAAATAAATACATGACTAAAATTAGTAGAAATCTTGTACTCAGATGTCTCTTAAAAATGATAATTATCTAAAAAACTAAAATTCATTCACAAATATCATTTGACCGTTCTATTAATTTAACTCAGTTTAATCCACACATAACTTCTACTTACAATAATTAAAAAACATTAATAAGTGGACACACATATATCAAATTAAGGGATAGAATCATAACAAAATAGTATTATAACTGAACATGCATTAAATTTGCAAGAAAGAAGTACTAACCAACACCTCCTTTGATTTGTCATCACAAAACTCCCCTGTGAGTTTTTTCACATGTGTTTTCCTGAATACCTCCTCATAAGTTGGTTCCACACCAACATCTTTTTTTTAATGTTACAAACATACAATCAGATTTATATGTAATGAAATTAATTTATCAAGATTAAATAAAAATAATACCATTTTCTTAGCATGATGAAATGCATTCCTGGTTCTTGAAACATGGTTGACAATATTTTCGGGAGCCCTCCGATTATCAGAATTCTGCTTAGAAAGTTCCTTCCACGACGGACGTGCCCACTGATCATACATGGAATTCCAAAACTCTTGGTTTCCAACCCAATTAGGTAGCGTCTCCTTCCATTTTTCAATGTCGAAGCCATACTTATCTTTACAGCCCAACGTGCTTTACTCATCGCAGAACTGTACATGTTGCATGCAATCTTTTCAAATACCTTTTCACACTCATCAGGCTCTTGTCCATCAGCCCAACTATAGCTCTCTTATGCATTTTGATTAGCATATGGCATAAAAAATTCAATTTAGTTAATCTTACAATTCAATTCATTAGTAGAAATTTTGACAATACAGAACTAAAAAAAATAAGTTACCAAAAACTCTTCTAGACATTATTTTCTATCATCATTGGGAAATTTCTTATAATTTGTGTACGGTCCTGTGACATTACTGCATACAATTAGCCTAATAGTGGTGGCGATATGTGAGCAATCAAGCTCTGCAACGAACTCATGCTCGCCAACAATAGTCAGCATGGGGCGTTTTGATGGTTGAGTTTCAGCATCACGACCCTTATTAGGTCCCTAGGGCTTCTTTACCTTTGGCTGAGATGGCTCAGGTAGTGGTGAGGGTGGAGGAATATGCTGAGTTTCCATTTCTTGAGAGGTTCGAGGATTTGATTTTCGTAGCCTTTGCTACCTTTTCATTTGAATTTATTAAGTAAGAAATTAAAATATAGTGACAAACTTGATCAATTTAGTTAGCAATAATTTAAGTAAATCTTACTTTTATTACATAAACTTTTTGTATTTTCAATTAGTCGGTCAAAATTCAATTTTCAATTAGTCTATTTGCTGGTAAAATGTTATGCCAGTTAATACCCAACAAACAAGACACAAACCAGTTGGAAATAATATAGTTGAATTCACTTATTTCGGACATAGCATTTTTTTTGTTTTATCATTATTTTATTCTTTTTTATTTTGGGAGGGATCACAAACCTACGTCCATATTTCAAACCCCCTAAAAAAGAAATAGAAAAAAATAACTATAAACAAAAGACATTGGGATATTCAACAAACTTACAAATGTAATAAAAAAATGATAAAATCAGAACAATGCAACTTGTTACTTTCAGGATGTTTCTCATCAAAGTGCTTTCATGCTAAACCATCTGCTGGATGCATCATGAGATTATGATTTTCTCAAATTCCTTCTTTGTGTCATCTCATATGCTCAGTACTATCAGCAACTATATATAACCTTTGGAGTCTAAGAATAATAGAAAGATAATGCAGTACCTTTTGTGCAACTGGTTTGTCATTTTTATTTATTGGATTCTTATAACGAGATTCTTTGCATACATCATATTTATCTTCACCTTTATAATATAACATACAATTATTAGGACACGCGTCAATCTTTTTATACTCCATATCAAGTCCCCGAACTAATTTCTTGGCGTGATAAAAATCTTAGGGCAATTTCTCACCCATATGGAGCATATTCTTCATAATCGACATCATCCGATTAAAATTATCTTCACTCATTTGAAAATTAGATTTCAAATTTAAACATTGGATGACAGCTGATAACATTGTATGCTTTTCACATTTTACCTTCATTTCTCCATTGATGTCAATTTCCCACAAAGGTGCATCGGCTGCTTCTAACATATCATAGAATGCTTTAGCTTCTGCATTTGGTGGTTTCTCATGACTAGATCTATCCCAATTAAAATTAGGATAACAACATCCATAATCATTGACTCCATACTATTCCCAGTAATATCTTCCTCGAGCACTGATGGTGGACATCTATTCTCAGATAAATAGGATTCTCCATGCTTATGCCATCTTTGATACATGAGATGAAACCCTTTCCATAATAAATGCTTACTAACTTCATCTCATTCTAGAAACTTTTGGTTGTCACATAAAGCGCATGAGCACCGAATGCACTTCTTACCATTTCGCTGACATACCACCCGTAAGTTTCCAAAAGCATACTCAAGAAACTCTTCTACTCCATTCATAGATATGAGGTTTATAGTTTTAACATCCAAGATCCTCTCGTACATCCAGCCACGATTGGTCTCCAATTTTGTTCTGCCCTAAATTTTGAACAAATAATTAAAAAAGTTATCAAATTAAAAAATTGTAACTATGCAATTTATATCTTAACTAGACAACATTATCTACTCAAAATTTTGGATCATAGAATTTTTTTGGTACAGAACATTTCTACAATTTTCTTGAAGCTACAACGTGTTTTGATTCTTCTAACCAATTATAAATATAATAACAAACTATTACAGTTAGAAATAATTAGAATGGAATGGCTCACAACAAATAATAATATAATTACAACTTATAAGTTTGAATCAGAAGATAAAATATTGTACAACGATTCTAATTTTATAATTCTAATTTAAACTTGAACTTTTATCGATTGCAGTAAAAAATATTGAAAAGAATCTACAGATCTATAAATACTTAATTATCTTTTCAATTGCACGACCAGGAAAGAGTGTGAGGGATTAGTGAGAGGACACGATGGAGAGTGAAGATAAGACGTCGAATTATTTAGAAGACGTAAGGGAAGATTATCGTGTTCGGAGCTAGGAGGAATGAGTATCGTGCAACATTGTACGGGGATAGATCTGCTTAGAATGGAGAAGAAGATTATTGATTAGTAGAAAAGGAAAATAGAATTGCATCAATAAAATATGCCTAATTGCATGGGTAAAGAGATATATGTGTGGGTATTATCTGTATGGGCCGAAAAAAATTTAGCACTTGTTGTATGGTTTGCGCACCCATGCAGATCATAATTTCTGCATCGACTATTCATAGGGATGCAATTATACCGAAATTACACATGCAATTGTTATATTTTCTTGTAGTGGCATAACACATATCGTTTCTGTGCTATGAATCGTTTGTTCATTCTCAAAGTCTAAATGATCAATCCGAACCGCTCAAGATGATTTTCATATGAAAATCTAGTTGGAATTAAATTTTATATATTTTTAGATTTTTTTACTATTTCTTAGATAATTAGAAAATCACTTCTTTTGAATTGTTCATAATAATTAAATCAAGTGATTTTCAAATTATCTTAAAAAATAGTAAACTTTAGTCCCCAACTAGACTTTCATATGGAAATCATTTTGAATGGTTCGGATTGACCATTTAAAATTTGAGAATGAAAAAATAATCTATAGTACAGAGCCGATTCATACTATGCATAATACCGTAGCCCAACTCTATACACACACACAATTGAACTATCTTTTTTCCTTTAACACTTTCTTTTCTCCCCACATTTTTCTATATCACAGGATGTATTTTTTTTTTAAATATATGTATGTTGAAAATATTATATAAATTTTGTGTCATTAGACGATAATTTTTTATTTAGTGTTCAATGGCGGTAACTTTTTATATCATACATACATATTATTTACTTATCATGTTCAACCAGTAGCTAAAATGTTAGCTTACGCTACAATTAAGTTTAATGATAATTTTGCATGCAATAGACATCAGTTTCAATAAAGCGCATAGCCCCGCTGCGAAGTACAGATACGTCACCCTAGTTAATTTAAATTTTGATTTATTTAAAATCAATACCAACTAAGATCTCAATTTTGATATCTATGTATTAGTTCCCTCTATCAAAAAGATGCTATTAGTATATGCTGAACAATTTCTAAAGTGATGTTTTTTCCCTAATAAAAACCTGTTATTCTGGTGCGATGCTCTCCGCATCCTGTCAGTTGCACCAGGCCTCATGTAGCTGTGATGTCAAGTCTGACTTTGAAACAGACTTGGAAACAGATCGTTACATTCTTCTAATAGCATGAATAGACCTATCTCTGCAATCTCCTAGTACCTTTTTTTTTATTAAATATTAATCTCATAAACTTCAATATATATTGCTTTTATATATCTTTTTCAGAATTCAAAACCTACGTCACTCTATAGAGTCTATAGAGAAGCGAGTCCTATAATCATATGTGGTAAATCTGCGGTTCACATTCTCCTAATACTTGAGCTGAGATGATTTTAGTCTCAGTAACTTTTGGAACCTTTATTTTTAGCAACATTTATGTTGTATTTCTTTTAAAAATTCATTAGCCTTGAGCAGGAATTTTAAACCTGACCCAGACATTTTGTATTATTTGGCATTTCAACTTGAAAATTTTGAATTTCCTATTTTTCATTTAAGTTGTACAATAACAGCACTGTGCAAAACGAATTTACATAATAAAATCATTAATGTACATAATATATTAATATACGGATCAACAATCTTTGTATGAGCTCCCAATATATCTTCCTATGCATCCTCGCTGCAACTATTCACCGACCAATTTGTGGAGAACGAGAAAGAGATTTGGTTTCATTCAAGTATGACAGAAAGTTGCCAATATATCAAAACATTTTAATTTGGTGTGTGAATTTATAGTTTGTTCATTTTCTTAGCAGTAAAAAAAATTAATTCCTATTATAAAATAATATTGTATTTTTTGGAAAAAAAAATTGCGGACTAGATACATTTTGGGAATCTGAAATGACAGGTCCATTTGAAAAAGGACCTCAAAATTGAAATTAGAACCAGCCCAATAAAAATTTATGAATCCAACAATAACTATAATCAGTCTTAATCTCTGAAGCTTATGGGCCTCCTTGTCTACCGGGCTTTTCCAATCCAACAATAACTATAGTCGGTAACGCAACTGATTTCATTTGTTGTTTGATTTCAGTCCAACACAGCGTATGAGCGGAGCTTTTACCCTCGTCGAGTTGTTTGTACACTCCGTTCTCCTTGTAAAGTAAAAAACCCTAGCCACGGATCGATTGAGACTCGAGAGTCATCGACATCTCTATTCCTCATCTGATAACACGAGACGCTTGTATCAAGATCTAGGGTTTCTTGGCAGCGATGGATTCGCTCGATGCCGAGCTAGCTCGCGCCCAGGAGGAGCGGCGCAAGCTTGAGGAGATGGTACCTATGGCCCCCTCTGCCGTTGCCTTCGACGCCGATCTTTACGGCGCCGCGGGGAAGAAGAGATTCGAGGGTTACGTATCTTCCATCCCCGCCACCGACGAGGAAGCTGAGGATGACGTGGCGCCTCTTCCCTCTCGTCAGGCTTCTTCCATCACTGGTCACCGGATAGCGATGCAGGATCTCCCTCGTGACTCGGAGGAAGACTCGTCTGGGTTCCGAAAGCCTCAGAAGATCATAGACAGAGAGGATGAATATCGTCAGAGGAGGCTGCAAAGGATCATTTCGCCTGAGAGGAACGACCCGTTTGCCATGGGAGAGGCCACGCCTGATCCGTCTGTAAGAACCTATGCTGATGTCATGCGAGAACAGGCTTTGCAGAAGCAAAAGGAGGAGATTCTGAAGGAGATTGCTAAGAAGAAGGAAGAAGAGAAAGGAAAAGTTGTAGCCCAGGAACCAGCTCCTGCACCAAAAAGGAGGAACCGATGGGACCAGTCACAAGATGTTGATGTTGCTGCTGTGGCCAAGAAGGCTAAGATTGGTTCTGATTGGGACGCACCGGATGCGACTCCTGGTAGGGTTTCTGATGCAACCCCTTCAGTACGACGGAACAGGTGGGATGAGACACCTACGCCTGGCAGACTGGTTGATTCTGATGCAACCCCTGGTGCTGGTGCTACACCAGGTGCCACGCCAGCTGGGATGACTTGGGATGCCACACCAAAGCTTGCTGGTTTGGCCACACCAACTCCTAAAAGGCAGAGGTCTCGATGGGATGAAACACCAGCCACAGGCAGTGCTACCCCTGCAACACCAAGTGGCGCAACTCCTGCTGTGGCATACACCCCTGGTGTCACTCCAGTGGGTGGTGTTGATTTAGCAACACCTACACCAAGTGCACTTAATCTTAGGGGTCCGATGACACCTGAGCAGTACAATTTACTTAGGTGGGAAAGGGATATTGAGGAGCGAAACCGGCCGTTGACTGATGAAGAGCTTGATGCCATGTTTCCACAAGAAGGATACAAGATATTGGAGCCACCGGCCTCATATGTGCCAATTAGAACACCTGCGAGAAAGTTATTGGCCACACCAACACCGATGGGGACACCCCTGTATTCAATTCCAGAGGAGAATAGGGGTCAGCAGTTTGATGTACCCAAAGAGGCTCCTGGTGGTTTGCCTTTCATGAAACCAGAGGATTACCAGTATTTTGGGTCGCTGTTAAATGAAGAGGAGGAAGAACAGCTATCACCAGAAGAGCAGAAGGAGAGAAAAATCATGAGGTTGTTACTGAAGGTGAAGAATGGAACCCCAGCTCAGAGAAAGACAGCACTGAGACAACTGACTGATAAAGCCCGTGAGTTAGGTGCAGGCCCGCTCTTTAATAAAATATTACCCCTGCTCATGCAACCAACTCTTGAGGATCAAGAGAGGCATCTTCTGGTCAAGGTAATTGATCGAGTTCTGTACAAGCTTGATGAGCTGGTGCGGCCATTTGTGCATAAGATCCTGGTGGTTATCGAGCCTCTTTTGATTGATGAAGATTATTATGCACGTGTGGAAGGTCGGGAGATAATCTCAAACCTTAGCAAAGCTGCTGGTTTGGCGACCATGATAGCAGCTATGCGACCTGATATTGATAACATAGACGAGTATGTCAGGAACACAACAGCTAGGGCTTTCAGTGTGGTTGCCTCTGCTCTGGGTATACCTGCTCTTTTGCCCTTTCTGAAGGCTGTTTGTCAGAGTAAGAAGTCATGGCAAGCTAGGCATACTGGTATTAAAATTGTTCAGCAGATCGCTATTCTCATGGGTTGTGCTGTGCTTCCCCATTTAAGGTCTCTGGTTGAGATCATAGAGCATGGGCTAGTAGATGAAAACCAAAAGGTGCGGACCATTACTGCACTTTCACTGGCTGCTTTGGCTGAAGCTGCAGCCCCATATGGCATAGAGAGCTTTGATTCTGTGTTGAAGCCTCTGTGGAAGGGGATCCGGGCCCACCGTGGCAAGGTTCTGGCTGCCTTTTTGAAAGCTATTGGGTTTATCATCCCACTCATGGATGCAGTGTATGCAAGTTATTACACCAAAGAGGTGATGCCAATTCTGATAAAGGAATTTCAATCCCCAGATGAAGAGATGAAGAAAATTGTTCTTAAGGTGGTCAAACAGTGTGCTAGTACTGAAGGTGTAGAGGCAGATTACATCAGGGATAGCATACTTCCTGAGTTCTTTAAGCACTTCTGGGTTCGTCGAATGGCACTTGACAGGAGGAACTATAAACAGCTTGTGGAGACAACAGTTGAGATGGCCAATAAGGTTGGTGTGGCAGATATAGTGGGGAGAGTAGTTGAAGATTTGAAGGATGAGAGTGAGCCGTATAGGAGAATGGTCATGGAAACCATAGAGAAGGTTGTGGCAAATTTGGGTGCATCGGATATTGATGCTCGGTTGGAGGAGTTGCTTATAGATGGTATTCTGTACGCGTTTCAGGAGCAAACCAGTGATGACGCAAATGTGATGCTCAATGGGTTTGGGGCTGTGGTTAATGCTCTTGGTCAGAGAGTTAAGCCATATCTTCCTCAGATCTGTGGTACCATTAAATGGCGTCTTAATAACAAGAGCGCCAAGGTCAGACAGCAAGCTGCTGATCTTATTTCGAGGATCGCTATTGTCATGAAGCAGTGTCAGGAAGAACAGTTGATGGGACACTTGGGTGTAGTTTTGTATGAATACTTGGGAGAAGAGTATCCTGAGGTTTTAGGGTCAATTTTGGGTGCCCTAAAGGCCATAGTAAATGTGATTGGTATGACCAAAATGACCCCACCAATCAAGGATCTGCTCCCTCGTTTAACCCCAATTTTGAAAAATCGACATGAGAAGGTGCAGGAGAACTGTATTGACTTGGTTGGCAGGATTGCCGACCGTGGTGCTGAGTTTGTGCCTGCCAGAGAATGGATGCGCATCTGTTTTGAACTGTTGGAGATGCTGAAGGCACATAAGAAGGGAATTAGGAGAGCCACAGTGAACACCTTTGGTTACATTGCCAAGGCCATTGGTCCCCAAGATGTGCTTGCAACTTTACTGAACAACCTGAAGGTGCAGGAGAGGCAGAACCGTGTGTGCACCACTGTTGCAATAGCCATTGTTGCTGAGACATGCTCTCCATTCACTGTTTTACCAGCATTAATGAATGAATACCGGGTCCCAGAACTAAATGTCCAAAATGGAGTTCTCAAGTCCCTCTCCTTTCTCTTTGAATACATAGGAGAAATGGGAAAAGACTACATATATGCAGTCACGCCTCTACTAGAAGATGCTTTAATGGACCGAGACCTAGTTCACAGACAGACTGCAGCCTCAGCTGTGAAGCACATGGCATTGGGAGTAGCTGGTCTAGGATGTGAGGATGCACTGGTACATCTCCTAAATTACGTCTGGCCCAACATATTTGAGAGCTCACCTCATGTGATAAATGCTGTGATGGAGGCGATAGAGGGGATGCGTGTGGCCTTAGGTCCAGCGGTGATTTTGAACTATTGTCTCCAAGGGTTGTTTCATCCAGCAAGGAAGGTGCGGGAAGTGTACTGGAAGATTTATAACTCACTATACATTGGAGCGCAGGATGCGCTGGTTGCAGCCTATCCCATACTGGAGGATGATGAAAACAATACCTACAGCCGCCCTGAGCTTATGATGTTTGTCTGATTGGAGAAATGTAAGGTTATTGTTTCTTTTATCTTCCATCTGTTGACTCGTTTGGCAATGTTCTCCTTTTCATTATCTTTTGAAGGATTAAATTTTCATAAGCTACTTGATTTTGAATCTAATATCGGGTATTTATTGTTGCTTTTCTTATATGAGATAGGATTGATACCTGTCTGATTTAGATTTAAAATTAGGTTGAAAACATTGAATAAGCTCAAATGAAATAATAAACAGAAATTGTGTTCCCACTGATTTAGATTTAAAATTAGGTTGAAAACATTGAATAAGCTCAAATGAAATAATAAACAGAAATTTTGTTCCCAGAATTTTGATTTCTAATGTATAATATAATAAACCTGACATATACTCCTATTGTTCCAGAATTTTTGGTTGTCATTATTGGCTTTTTCTGGGTTGAATGAAAATCTAATCAATTGTGAGCATATGAAATGCTGTTTGCATAGGTTGTCTAGTTATGAAATTGATGTTCTCTCCAAATTTACAACAACTACTTATGCTCTTGTTGACATGGCTTCAATTTCAAACCTTCCCGCATGTTGGGTTTTGCATACATTTACACAATGGTTGTAGAGTCAACAATCAAGACTTAGCTGTTATTTTTCACAAAATGTTCAAATTGATACTTTAATGTGACAAAGTCGAGGCTTGAATACATTTGTGTAAGTTGTCTATTTTTTTTTTTTTGCAGGACATTCCGAGCTCAGTTTCCCTTTTGTCTGGATCTGAATGAATCATCTTTTGTTTTGCAACTCAGATCAGACTTTTTTTATTTTAACTGTGTTTGAACTCTTTTTGTTATATTTAGATAAGATAAATATGCTAACAACTTGATCTATTTTATTTTCTAGGTTTGAACTGGATCTCAAGCAGGATTATATTATATTCCGACCTGGTGCTTTATATCTTTTTTCCATCTATTTTTTTTTTTTTGTTCTATTACAAGACGCCTATTATATCAATGCTATGAAATGGGATTTTCTCTTGTAGCTGTACAATTTTCAGATGCAGTCTGGTGTGATATTGAATAGAGAAGAGCTGCTTTAGAAATACATGGTTTTGGTTATGAAAAGGGCCTTACTACATTTGGGATCTAAATTTGTAGTTCGTTGTGGTATTTGTTTGTCGGACATGTTGCGTTAAATTAAGGTTATATTTTTGTTCTGGTTGTCTTTATATAGACATCGCCCTTGAAATGGCATGAGAATTATTTCTGATGCTTGTGATCCGTTAATCGTACCTGTGTTTATAAACCCTCAGATGCTTTACAAGTTCTATCAAAGCTAGATGCATAGTTGCAGCTCCCGTCACACTTTTTTCTGTGCATTATATTTCTATACAGTTCTGCATGTCTGGATTATGTAATTTGTGGGATACTATCTATTAATTGACGTACAGAAAAAGTAGATAATATAATAAGAGGAAAGATGCGATGAAGTTCCAAGTGATAATACCATTTTCTGAGCTTTAGTACTCTCAAACATTGTCTAACAAGGTTCTTTAAAAAATTAGAGAACAATCAGTACCATGACCATACCATTTTCGTCCGATCCTATCAGCTTATTAACATTTTGCAATAGCAGTGACAAAATACCCCTAACAGAAAATTAGATCAAAGAAAACACAATCGTTTTCCTAAAAAAAACAAAAAGATTAAAAGAAAACAAAATCATGGCAATATAGCATCAAATTTAGAAATTCGCCTTTGAATCCTTTTTCTTAAACATAGTACATTAGTGCAAAAAGATATCAAATATTGTAAGTTAAATCATATTGAAGAACAGAAAACAAGAAAATTGACGAATCATTTAGCCACCAATGTTATATTTCTCTTCACTATAAAGTTCCTGAGCTGTAGCTTGCAAATTCTTTTGCCTATCACGTAATGAGATTGAGAAATTAATCAATAAGCATCTACGTATAAATATTATAAGCGTTGCCTAAGTTGATACTGAAATCTTCAAGTATATGTGCCTATTAATTAATAGAAATAAAAATATTTGTATTAAACAAAGCCATTAAGCTAGACAAAAGGAATAATGTCACCATCCGGATACTGGCAAATTCCCATTTCTGGCATAATATAATTGGTAAAAAAAGAATTCTCTCACTGTCATAGCATTTCAATATTCTTTACAGAGGGCATCAACGAACCAAGTACAAAAGAAAGTAAGGGAGAAAGAGGTGGCGTGATTTTGAATGCATTTTACTCCCATCTTGTAGCAACCAGCAGCGTAGAATACAACCAAGTGCATATCATACTGTCTGCCAGGAGAAAGCTCTCAGGCTCGGCAAGGTATCACACAGGCTCAGGCTATGTACTGTAGTTTGCAGAAGAATTCTAAGCAGAAATTGTAGGGCTTGGTGCCTTAGTTTATTTACTGCTCGGTTGACTGGGTCAGTGGCGGAGCCAGGATTTTAAATTGGAGGGGTCAAACATTTACTACAGAGAAAAAATATTAGAAAAGGATAGATAAACAAAATTTGCATTTTGTATGAAATTATACATGTTTTTAGATGTTTTTGAAAAATTGGGGGCCTCCCCCCTGGATCCACCCCATGACTGGGTGTTGACCTTTCTCCATTACTTGAGCCGATGAAATTTGAAACTTGTATCTATTGAAAGAAAATTGTCAAATTGTCAAATTTGGTCGAAAGATGCGTTGGATCTATTTCTACTTTCTAGCTACTGCTCAAATTTCAAATCTAAAGGCTCAACAGATCAAGAGCTATGAATTATTTACAAAACTGGACACAAATACCCCTCTGTTGTACCTAGAAGAGGTTTTTTTTGTTTTGTTTTTATTATTGTTGTATTATAGACTGGTTTAAGCATTTGAAAAACCTTCCAAACGCAAAATAGAGCACAAAGAAAAAGAGCAATCAGAAGAAGGCAAAGGAACTCAAAAATTTTCAGCGAAGTGGTATCAAAGATGAACACAGCTTAATTCAACAGTTATCAACACTACGTACCATTGATCAGATTTGAGCATGAGCAATTGATGACTAGGTCTTTCTTTACCAGAATTGTCTAGATGAGATCTAGACCGAAATCAGATTGCATCATAGATTAATACAACAGTAGGACTAGGTACAAGATTGATATTTCAGGGGGAAAAAGTATGATACATGAATATGTACAGTTGAAAATCCATTTTAAAACATGCGGACCATAAGTTCGCAGGAACTTTCTAAATTAATACTTACGATACTTATAAAAAAGTATTAGTATTTAATAATATTCGCTAATAATAAATATCCAATTTAATTTTTTTTTATTATATTTTTATATCATTTTTTATAATTAATGATTGTGATCTGGACCCTATTTGAATTTTTTTGGCTCGGCCCTGATAATGGTGATGAGATTAGGTGTTTGTTTTCCATATATCAAACAAATATAATCTTAATGATTCAAATTCAATAAACTATTCTGTTATTTCTAGTTTTTTCAGAAATAAAATATAAAAATTAGATATAAATAATAAATTTAGAGAACAAGCCTGATGAATCCTGTAAACCGAGTAATGTTCTAAAGACACCGGAGCTTGTTTCTGGGCCGTACCAATGGCACGAGAGTCTAGCACCAATTTCCTTCGGCAATTATTTTCGTATTAGAAGGAATATTATATTAAAATAGGATCTTCTTGTACTGTGTTTTTTTTGTCCCTTTCAAAAGCATCAAAGGACGTGAGTTACATAGCCAATTTTATTCACAACCACTTAGTGCCATACAGGTTACAAGATATAATACTAATGATTGTACGTTAATATCCAAATTAAATCTTCCATTTAATGTGGTATTTTCAGATTTGTATGACTCGTATTCATAATATTTAGTGTATTAGTTTGATATTAATTAGCAAATTTATCTCATACACCTATAATTCATTGATTTCTCATTAACCAATTTATTTGATTTTTTTTTTTTGAAAAATTATTGTCAGATGATTTGTCCTCTAAAACATGGGAGGGGATCTCGACACCTAATATTCTGATAACCTTAACATCAGATCTTCAAATAAATTAAAAAAATAAAACTATAAAAACTTCTAGAAATATATTTTTGAACTAGCTAATAGCTTAATTGTTTTTGTGCAATTTAAAATATCATTTGATACTTCATCAAAGACCATCAAAATAACATAAATTTATAGTGTCTAAATTAATAACTTTGTTGGAAATCTCCTCCACTTAATATATATTTTATGATAAGGGTTTAAATATCTTAATTTTTTGCGCCTCAAATCATGCCTCCACTTCTTAAATTTCTGACAACTAAAAATTTAAAACTTAAATACAAAATAAAATAATTAGATTTAATCTGTAATATAAAAAATGTTCATTTTTTACTTTTATTTTATATAAATAAACAAGTCATAAAATTAATGTCCAAAAATTAATCATATTAATGTATTTTTTTACAAGCTCTTAATGTCACATAAAATAATATTTAAAAATCATAATTTTTAATTTATACATAAATTAAATGATCTAGATCAAATCTAAAGGCTTTATATTGATATTTCAGTTTTAAATTTTAAATTATTAGAAATTTAAAAGGTGGAAGCATGATTGAGACACAAAATTGAGTTATTTGAACCTCTTTTTATATTGGTTTTCGAACTTTTCTATTTTAGGTATCCGATGCTTTGACGTTTTTGTTTCTCAATCACGGGCATCCAATTATCCAAATACAAATAGTTTTCATTTTAATTTTAGTTTTTTTACTAGCAATATACCCGTACGTTGCAGCGGATTTTTTTATTTAAACATGAAAACATTATAAAATAACAAAAATTCACATTAATCGAATATTAAATTATAAATTCACCAAATTATAAAGAAAATCTATAATAAAAATTAGATCTAATCTTGGATGGGATTTTCTGCATAATATGAGTTAATGATTCATGATGTTTATGATAAGAAAAGTGAATTATTCTAATATATATTATCACCATTAATTTCTTACCAAACATGTATAAAATTTCTAATCATAGCGCATACCTTAAGTCTTAAATCAAATTTGTATATCATAACAATAAATAAAAAGATATCGAGTATTCTAATTTATGAATTATGTGCATAAATGAAAATAATAATATAGATGAGAAAGAAATGGAGAGAAAGAGAGGATCAATGGATGCGATTACATACGTTCGATCAATCAAAAATAGATATTATCCGTTTAATTGAGAGATAAAATGGGTATAATAAAAAAAATACCATGACAAAAAATGGACTCTACAATTCTGAGCTGCTTTATATAATAGTATAAATATAGATATTTATATGCTTAATATTAATAACTTTATTGAGGCCCAAATTTATTCGAATTCAAGCCAATTAAAAATTTAATTATAACATATCTTAGTCAGAGTTACTTTCCTCGAACTAATTGGGCAAGTTATTTCCCAGGACATTTTTTTTTGCCTAGTCTAAGTTCGATATTTAAGTACATAAATGCCAAAAATTGGATCCAGATCGAACGATGGAAAATTTTCATAGGTAACTTGCCCACCGGGACAGTTGTCTAATGTGTGTGTATATATATAATTTTCCCTTTTTAAACGCCTTTCTTTATATGATTGTTGATTGAAGGAAATAAAAAATTATAACTATAAAAATACAACATGCAATATTTCAGATATGGGAATCAATAATATTTGACAACTCTCTTTTTTTATTGCCTTTTCCCACTTTCGGTGTTCACCGGAACCTAAATCTAGCGTATCAATTGTTATTGTTTGCCCTTGCTTGCAAATTGGCAGAACAAACTATTTATTTATTTTTTAAAAAAGAAAAGAAAAAAAGGTCTAGATTAACAAAACAAATTCGGACTAAGCTTAAAATTGTTCTCGTTTTAATAAAAGAAAGTACTTTTTCAAAACAACAAATGAAAGTAAAACTTGCGTGAAACAATATAAATTAATTAGCAAAATAATTTTTCATCATTAAAGTTACTTTGAAAATAAGATAACATTTTATACATCTTACATGGCGTGTATGAAATGAGGTTTATGGGAAATTTTTATTAAGTTAACAATTGGCGCTTGATAACCATAAAACAATACATCATACATCATCCATCAAATGTAGAGGTGGCAATCGGGGGGTTGGGCACGAGTCTGATTGGGTCGGGTCGGGTATTAGATTATTTAGTGTCGGTCATTTTAGGTTTTGAGTCGTATTTGGTCGGGTCAGGTCGATTATCGGGTCATTTTGGATTCCTAGTCGTATTAGGTCGGGTCGATTCGAGTCATTAGTGTCGGGTCATTTTGGGTTTTGAGTCGTATCAGATTGGGTAAGGTCGGTTATCGGGTCATCTAGTGTCGGGTCATTTCAGGTTTTGAGTCATATTATGTCGGGTCGGGTATCGGGTCATCTAGTGTCAGTTCATTTCGGATTTTATCAGACTGGATCAGATCAGATCAGATTTCTCTATTTCTATGTGTCTGATCTAGTCAAATCAGATGAATCAGATCCGATTAAATTTCTAAGTGATACATGTATTGAGTCATGTAGGTTTCACCTTAATTTCAATTGAAATAAACTTTTTTTGGATTATCATTTTATCTTCTTAATCCTTGTCATCCATATAAATTTCATTTGAAAGATGTGTTAAACAATAAACTCATTATTATTATTATTATTATTATTATTATGAATAATAAATTTTTAACTTAAATAATAAAGTAATATCGATTTAGTAATTGATATCAACTGTAATATTCATAATTTCAATTTACTAAATACTTTTATTATTTAATCTAGTCAAATTAATTTAATTTAACTTGTTAAAATTCTAAATCCATTTTAACTTATTTTTAATAGATTCATAGAAACAGCTAACTTGTTATTTAATTAGTAACTCATAATTTGATATGTAGTAGAGAAAGCATCCCTATTAATTTCTATTTGAGTTGTTGAATTAGCATTTAGTTTATTTAGATTTAAACCATCAGATATAAACTGACATGGATTCTTAGCCTTTTTAGATAGATTGATGATGCTCGAAGCGAGATCACATTCTTTATCTATAAGCTTAAGTTTGTCCAATATTCATTTTTTAGCCTCATTAATTTATTTGAATGAATGATGCTGCCACCTATATAGGTCGGTGAAGGAAGCAATTTAAGCATATGATACAATAAGAAGGTCAAACTGATTCGACGTGATCTGATTTTTTTCAGAAGGTCAAACTGATCCGTTCTGATCCGTTCTGATCCGATTTTTTTCAGAAGGTCAAACTGACCCGACCCACTCGATCCGGACTCAAAGCCGAACCTGAACCCGACCTGACCTGCCCGATTGCCACCTCTAAACATATGATAGAATAAGAACCTAGTCGCATCATCAATGATCTATTCCGCTCACATTCTAAATAAATCATGTCGACTATACACTAAACATATTTTATCATGTTCAAAACTTACGATAATGTTGATCAACTAACTTTAAAAACACATAATCGAATGATCATGAGTTGTCCGCAATATTTGAATGCCATTAACATCAGCTATGCACGCTGATGTGATTTTTTCTAATAATCATATCAATAAACAGTAAGCAAAATAAGTATCATAAATTACTCTAAATAAGGAAAAATATCTTGCTGGTAAGCTTCCGCTAATGCTCAAATCAGATTATGTCGGGTCATTTCGGATTTTGAATCGTAGTAGGTCAGCCATTTTGGCGTTTGGGTCTTATGAGGTCAGGTCGAGTATCGAGACTTCTAGTACCGGGTAATTTCAGGTTTTGGGTCATCTCAAATCAGGTTAGGTCGGGTATCGAGTCATCTAGTGTTGGGTCATTTTGAGTTTTGCTTCGTATCGGGTCGAGTATCGGGTCATTTTTGGTTTCGGGTCGGGTCATCTAGTGTCGGATCATTTTGAGTTTCGGATCGTATCAGATCGGATCAAGTTAAGTATCGAGTCATCCAGTGTCAAATTATTTTGAATTTTAAATCATATAAGGTCCGAACGAATTTCTCTGATCGGATCGAATTTTGTCATCTCTGAATTGTCCCTGAAGCAAAGAAATGGGTCTTTGAAAACAGCCTACGTAAGCAAATAGTTCGGCCCAATAACGGCCCGATAAGAAAAACCCTACCCGAGAAAGAAGATGGCACACGGACACACCTCCACCTTTGCACTTTGTCCCTTATAAGCCGCCTCGCCAAACCCTACTTTACTTTCTCTCTCCCCTCTCTTCTCACGCCGTTGAATTCGAGACTTGTAGCCTCGGATTCAACTCTTCGCCAATCGATCTACTTTTCGCGCTTCAATTTCTTGATCTTACTCGATTTACTCCGTCTCGACTTGCTGATTAGCTTGCGGTATGAATCTCCTGCTATTTTTAGTTAGATCAGAGACTCTTTTGTAGATCTGAGATTAACCAAGTGTTACTTTAGGATTAGGGTTTAGCAGTTCTCTTTTCTAAGTTTAGCGGGTTTTATTCGTTATGTATGTTATCGGTAGGCTTTTCTAGGTTGGTCTAATTTAAGGCTCTTTTAATTTTTAATTCTTGTTTGTGCTATATAGGCACTAATATGCCCATCTGTTTCTAATATTTTGCTATCAGACTCTTCAATTTTGATAGAAACGAAAAAAGAAACTCTGGTTAGTTTTCAATCTTCTTCCTTCTTCCTTGATTATGTGTTCCCTTTTGTAAGAAAAAAAAATCTCATATGTGTGTTGGTACAAAATCCGAGTACTTGAATGGCGTTGTTTCTTTTCAATTTCTTACCTCTTTGTTTGTCTTTAATCTCGCACAAATATAATCTGGATCTGCATCTACGATCTACTTGATTCATCTGATGACCAGCTTAAACATGGCTCACATACAATCTCTACATGAGTTGCCATGATTTTTAAGAGTATTGTTTGTAGTTTGTTGTTGTGATCTATGTTATCTATCATTTGTGATTTTTCTGTATGCCTATGTTTAAACTTGTCAGTGACTAATCTTTTGCAGTATTTAGTAAATTTGAATTATTAATTCTGATTATATCTATATGAAAAGATATAGTTGTCTGTGAAATTATAGGATTTTATACTAACCTATGTTTGATGTGTTTTCAGTATTTTTGAGGAGAGGTTTTATTGATTTTGTTTTAATTGTTTTTACAGAAAATGGCAGGAGTTGCGGCACCTCAAGGATCTCAATTTGATGAGCGTCAGTATGATGCTAAAATGACTGAGCTGTAGGATTCCTGCTATTTGTTATCATATATTTATTTATTTTTTATTTAGCAATGTACATCACTCTTATTTTATTTTGATTTACATGTTGGTATTAATGTAGGATTACTGATGGTCAGGAGTTCTTCACGTCATATGATGAAGTCTATGAGAGCTTCGATGATATGGGGCTCCAAGAGAACCTTCTCAGAGGAATATATGCTTATGGTATGAATGTAATGTATCTAATTCTTTTTTTTTATTGTAATAATTTGCTTTACAACTTATGAATGCATTATATAATGGTGTCCTAACTGTAGCATATTTTGAACTTTCAATTTACAATGTTTTCATGCTTAACAGGATACAAAAAAAAGATGTGCTCATTACAATAATTGATCATTTTATATATGATCTCGTCAGAGATTTTTGAAATTTCAATAAGCAATTCAGCCCCTCTTTGATAGGTTTTGAGAAGCCATCAGCCATCCAGCAGAGAGGTATAGTACCATTTTGCAAGGGGCTAGATGTGATCCAGCAGGCTCAGTCTGGTACTGGTAAAACTGCCACTTTCTGCTCTGGCATTCTTCAGCAACTTGACTACAGTTTGGTCGAGTGCCAGGCCTTGGTTCTTGCCCCGACCCGTGAGCTGGCACAACAAATTGAGAAGGTCATGCGTGCTCTGGGGGACTACTTGGGCGTCAAGGTGCACGCCTGTGTTGGTGGTACCAGTGTCAGGGAAGACCAGAGAATTCTGCAGAGTGGAGTCCATGTTGTGGTGGGAACCCCTGGAAGGGTGTTTGACATGCTCAGGAGGAACTCTCTGAGGCCTGATAACATCAAGATGTTTGTTCTTGATGAGGCTGATGAGATGCTTTCCCGCGGTTTCAAGGATCAGGTATTGTATTGTAGAAAGATAGCAATGTTCTTTATTTACTAAATTGATGTTTTGTTGGTTTAAAGCCTAACCATGTAGAAAGATAGCACATTGAAAAACAAATTAATTTATGATCATAATTAGGTGAATTTGTCTATGACCAATATTTTTGGTAATTTGATGCTAACAGGTCATGTTGCTTCCATTAGAACTTGTGAAATTGAGTTGCATCTTCTTTTTATAAATGTTTTCAGATCTATGATATCTTCCAACTCCTTCCCTCAAAGATCCAAGTTGGAGTCTTCTCAGCCACAATGCCTCCTGAAGCCCTGGAAATCACTCGCAAATTCATGAACAAGCCTGTGCGTATCCTTGTAAAGCGTGATGAGCTGACCCTTGAAGGTATCAAGCAATTCTATGTCAATGTCGAGAAAGAGGAGTGGAAACTTGACACCTTATGTGACCTGTATGAGACGTTGGCAATCACCCAGTCTGTTATCTTCGTTAACACCCGACGCAAGGTTGACTGGCTCACAGATAAGATGCGCAGCCGTGACCACACCGTCTCTGCCACCCATGGTGACATGGACCAGAACACTCGTGACATCATCATGCGTGAGTTCAGATCTGGTTCGTCTAGGGTTTTAATCACCACTGATCTCCTTGCTCGTGGTATTGATGTGCAACAGGTGTCTCTTGTAATTAACTACGATCTGCCGACTCAGCCTGAGAACTACCTGCACAGGATTGGTCGTAGTGGTCGGTTTGGACGTAAGGGTGTGGCCATCAACTTTGTGACCCGTGATGATGAGAGGATGCTTTTCGACATTCAGAGGTTTTACAATGTGGTGATTGAGGAGCTTCCTGCTAATGTGGCAGATCTTCTGTAAGTGGTGTGACTCAGCTTGGCTTGACTTGGATTGGTTGGTGAAGTCTTATAAAAATCAAATCTGGGGTGACTTTTATAATTGTATTAAGATTATTGTTGTCTTTATTGGTCGGTCCGTTTGTCGACCTACCTAGCTGCTACTTTTTTGTAGGATTTGTGTTTATGTTGTCTTTTTTGGATCGGAGTTAAAGGTATTGTGGTCTTTTAGAGTTTGTTGTTTAAAGTTTATCACTAGGGATGTTTAAATTAATGTTGTCTTGTGGTGGAAGAACCAAAGGAAGCAGTTTTGTTTGTACTTTTATGTTTGGAGAATTTTGCCCTAGTTACTGTCCTTCATCTGACTTCGACTTGTGCAGTAGGTCTTATTTTGGAAAGAAGAGGGGTTGACCACTGACTAATTGGAAAATCTTGTTATGATGGTGTTGTTATCGGTGCCATCTTTTTGCTGTTTATGTTTCACATAATATCCTTATAGTTGATTTTTATGAATCCTTTCCTCGGTAAAACTGTGTTTTCGAAAATGTTTTTCAAAAAAAATTATTCGCATGTGTAACATTCATGAACACCATTCATGGGCAATTCACTGCAAGCACCCGCAACCTAGTTCATGACAGCCAGAAAATGCAATTTCTTCAAACGATTTGTTGCATCGGAACATGGCGAACATGGCTTTCGGAAATATGGGATGACAAGCTCTCATTGCCTTTTTGCAAGCATTATATAATCCCTTTAAGGATTTTGCTTTTCCGTTGTACTTCTATGGGGATTGAGGGCACTTTCAGCACTCAGTAGACAATGTGGTTTTGCTTTTTGTAGATTCGAGCATGTGCCTGCCATAACGCCATGGATTTTTCTGGTAGTCCTTATTGTCATGACATGGCTGTCGTCTTGTTCTTTCTTTTTTTTTTTCTTTTTTTTTTGTATATGGTTAGTCACTTGGGTGCATTGTTTTCCTAGTTTAGTTGAGGTTCTTGAGGATGGTTTCTTAGAATAACGTAATATTTGATTATAATGACATGCAATTTGCATGTTCACTGATGAACTGATTTGTTTAGTACAGACTTGCACGAACACTGTACCGCTGGCTAACTTGTGTAAGGCTTGTTGTAATATTCCGAAATCGAAGGTGCTCTTAGTATGCTCCCTTCCATTTCTAGAATGAACTCTATTATTATCATCTATTCATCTACAGTGTAGATAGGTTGAATAAAGCGCTTCTTATCAGCAGGCCCGGGTAACATCCAATTTTATTCCAGCGTATAAGAATATGTTTGGATCGTACAAAGAATAACATAAGAATAAAGAAATTAAGAATAGTTAGTGAGGATAGTGAAAAATAGTGATTTTTCAGTTAGCGCGAGAATAATAAAAAAGTGATACTATTTCGAATGATAGGAATGTTGTTTGGATTGTTTGTTTGGAATAATAACTGAGAGTTGAGAAGAATAACAGCTATTTCATCTCCCTTTTGGAATAGCAGAACAATAGCTATTCTCAGTGTTATGAAACAGTATATTTATGTATGGTTGCACCATTGCTATTCTTATTTCGAGAACAGCAGCTATTCCGTTGTTCTCGTGCCATCCAAACATACCCTTAAGGAGTGTTTGGCACTCAATGGAATAACAAAAAGTTAGAATAGAATAGCTATTCCGACGAATTAATTTGCCAAACGAATTTTAGACTAAGTAGAAGAGTGCAGAATAGTGCTAATCCGGTATACCAACTTATAGGTGGAATACCGGATTAGCTCTCGTCGAAATAACGATTATTGTTTGATTATATTATATTATCATATTATGATTATGATTTAGTATTATTATAATATTATATTATATTTGTGATTATAATTTATTATTATATTAATATTATGATTATTATTTATTATTATTATTAAATTATTATTATCATTATTGTTATTATATTATCGTTACCATTAGTATTATTATATTATTATTTATTATTATTATAAATATAATTTTAATATTATATTATTATATCATGAATATAAATATAATTATTTTATTATTATATTATTATGATCAAGATTATTTATTATTATATTATTATATTATAATGATTATGATTATGATTATTATTACTTATTATTATTTTATTATGTTGTATTATATTATTATATGTTGATTATAGTGATGATTAATTTATTATTATATTATTATAATTATAATTATTTATAATTATTTTTATGATTATGATTATATTTTTATTATTATATTATTATGATTATGATTATGGTTATATTATTATGATTATGATTATGGTTATATTATTATGATTATGACTATAATTATTATTATCATGATTATGATTATTATATTATGATTATATTATGGTTATATTATTAAAATTATTATTACTTATTATTATTATATTATTATAATTATGATTGTAATTATAATTATTATTATTATATTACTATCTTACGATTATGTTTATATTTTTATTATATTACTATTATAATATTATTATTTATTATGATTATTTTATATTATTTTATTATTATTTTATTATGTTGTATTATTTTATTATATGTTGATTATATTTATGATTAATTTATTATTATATTATTATAATTATTATTATTATTATGATTAATTTATTATTATATTATTATAATTATAATTACTATTATGATTAATTTATTATTATATTATTTATAATTATTTTTATTATTATATTATTATGATTATGGTTATATTATTATGATTATGACTATAATTATTATTATCATGATTATGATTATGATTATGATTATTATATTATGATTATATTATTAAAATTATGATTACTTATTATTATTATAATTATGATTATAATTATATTTTTTTATTATTATATTACTATATTATGATTATGTTTATATTTTTATTATATTAGTATTATAATATTATTATTTATTATGATTATTTTTTATTCTTTTATTATTATTATTATCTTACTATTATGATTATTATTTTACTATTATTATTATTGTCATCATCATTATTAGTATCATAATTATTCATATTTTAACTATTCTGAGTAACAACTGCCAAACGATATTTCCGCACTTCCGAATAGTTAAGAATACCACTTTTCTACCACTCTTTCAAAAAAAAAAATACTATTCTATCACTCTTCCAAAATTACCAATGTTCAAAGCTATTCCTTAATTTGCCAAACGGACCCTTAGAGAATAGCCGAAACTTTGCCCAACTTTATATACTGTTAAAAGGAAGAGAAGCAGATATTCACCATTGGCACTTGGCAACAATTAAGCTGAGTTCTTTTGCTCCGGCTGTTGCCGCGATATATATGATCGAGCAAAACACAAGGATATGATTTTCATGAGTGGCTCGTATTGTATGTAATCATATTGTTAAATAAATATTGTATATATATATATATATATATATATATATATATATATATATATATATAGAGTGGAGATACCGTGAGCTTAAGCTCACGGAGGCCTTCCGTGAGCTTAACTCAAAAAATATATTAAATCATCTCAAAATTTTAATTTATCATTCTCATTAAATTCTTTATATAAAAATCTTGCGGGATGCAAAAAATTGGAGTGTTTTGAGTTTTTTAAGTCACCGTTTTTAATTTTTTAAAATGATGTTCAAGTATTGAATATATTATTATTATTTTTAGAGTTAATTTTCAAAAATTAAAAACCACAACTTAAAAAGCTCAAAACGTTCCAAATTTTTGCATCCCATGAGATTTTCATATAAAGAATTTAATGAGAATGATAAATTAAAATTTCGAAATGATTTGATATATTTTTTGAGTTAAGCTCACGGAAGACCTCCGTGAGCTTAAGCTCACGGTATCTCCACTCTATATATATATATATATATTAGTAGTATTTATTTTTTTTTATAGATATTTAGATTTTTATTTTTATATAATGTGATTTATGTTAGTTATTGAGATATGTGTCATACATATTTAATTATTTATTATAGGTATTTAGATATAATATCTAGATATTTAGATTTTTTATTTAGGTACTTAGATATGTGTTCTGGGTATTTAGATATGTGTTCTGAATATTTAAGTATAATATATAAGTAATTAGATATGTATTCTGGCTATTTAAATATTTTTATATGCATATTTAATTATCTATTATAGATATTTAGATATAATATCTAGGTATTTAGATTTCTTATTTAGGTATTTAGATATGTGTTATGGGTATTTAAGTATAATATTTAGGTATTTATATTTCTTATTTAGATATTCAGATATGTGTTCTGTGTATTTAAATATTTTTTATATGTGATTTACTTATTTAAGTATTTAGATATGCATTTTGGATATTTAAATATTTTTTATACGTATTAAGATTTCTTGTGATGTGAAAAATAAAATTAAAACATCACAAAAATAATATTTCACAGAGAGCAATTAGACATCTTTAAAACATATTTCAACAACAAAGTGTAAATCACATATTACAGTATCAAATATTTTAACTTATAAACATTCTAATCACGATATTTTAAAATAATATTTCAATATCACAGCATTTTAATCACATATTCAACATCAAATATTCTAATAGCTAAACAACATATTTCAACATCAAAAGTTCTAATACCTACAACAGATAATTACTTGATTTACTTATTTAGATATTTAGATACGTATCATGAGTATTTAATTATCTTTTATAAATATTTAGATTTTTTATTTAGAATTATATGATTTACTTATTTAGGTATTTAGATATGTGTCATGCATATTTAATTATCTTCTCTAGATAATTAGATTTCTTATTTATGATTTTGTGATTTACTTATTTAAGTATTTAGATATGTATTATGTGTATTAAATTATCTTTATATATATTTAGATATGTGTTCTAGGTATTTAAATTTTTTATTTATGATTGTGTGATTTACTTATTTAGATATTTAGATGTGTGTTCTAGATATTTAAGTATCTTTTATAGGTATTAGTTTTTTTTTGTAATTATTTAACTATCTGGAGTATGCGATTTCTTTTAATTATTTACTGAATAACACATAAAATAAAATTAAACTTCACAAAATAATATTTTCTCATAAAACATCAAGTACACTTTAAATATATATTTATATAACTTTATCAGTCTAATAATATATTCAATATCATAACATTCTAATAATATGTTCAACATCAAAGTTATAATATCTGAAACACATTTTAACATCACGAGTTCTAAGAAAGAGAGAATTCAAAAAGAAAGTGTTAGACAACATATCTAATTGAGAAAAAAATACTATATTAAATAAACTATATATATGAGATGTCAGGCTCAATTAACACGTGTAAATATAAAAAATAAACGTTAATAACGCGGGAATTATCTCGGGATGAAGCCATAAAAGGTCCTTGGAATAAAAGATTTCTCTTTTCAATTTACTTTTTAATAAAAAGTCCGAACTAAATACCTCAACCGACTAACTATTTCTTTGTATGGTGCAGAATCAGAATCACCATTTCAAATTTGTTCTTTTAATTCTGAGGCCCTCGTCCTTTTTCGTATTATTATTATTATTATTATTATTATTTTCTTTTGGCATAGGTGCATTTCTTTTGTCTTATCACGAAGACTTGCTCCATAAAATGGAGAACAAGTCAGATCCCCCCAAAATAAAAAGTGACTTCCAATAAAGATGACACCAATCCCAAAATCTTTTTTATCTTTCCTTTTTTTTGAAGGATCTTTTCTTTCCGTTTAGCAAACCACTTCACTATTATTTATTAACTTTTTGTCAAGTGGAAGATATTTAAGTATAAATTGGGCGTCAAGATTACCATTGTCATTATTTTCATCATCATTACTGTTATTATCATTATCACTATTACTATTATTATTATCATTGATTTTTAATATTTAATATCTATAATCTATGATTTCACTATGATTTCCAATTGAGTTTTATTTCTAGACTATCTCAATTTATTTGAGATTAAAAACTTTATTATTGTTATTGCTGTTATATTTTTATGGCGTCAAGTTTGATATTAAATTGAATTTACATTTGCAAAAAAAGTTTGAATTTTACTTCAATTTTGAGTTTCGTTTAGCACTTTGTCAAGTTTTTAACGTACTTTCCAGTATCTAGGATTGCAAAAAAAAAAAGAAGAAGTTGAAATTCAATATTTCCTTGTCCATTGAGACTTCAATAGTTTGTTGTAGGGGTGAAAACAGAGCATATATTATCCATTTTGTTTGACTCTGTATTTGAAAGAATATTCATAAATATGTCATTCGTATTCATGTTCGTTCCATATCCATAAAAAATAATGCAGGTGCCAGTACAGATAATTTCTAAATAAAAAAATGTGAATATCCGAATTATCCTTATCCAAAATTGAAACATATTTATAATATTTTTATTTATAAATTAGTATATGCTGTCAAAAATTCTATTTGTATATAGTGCTATTTATTATGAATATTAACAAATATATGCGTTGTAAACACTTATTATTATCTAAAATATTTTTATTACCATAAATAGCTATTTTAATATATATTTATATCTATTATTAAAAAAATATTAGTTTCGTATTTCTTATTTATTGTTAAATCTATATCCGTTTCATATTCATTTTCGTTTAAGGAGGATATAATTCTGAACATATATCCATATCAACTAAATATGGATATAATTTTACCACTCTTTGTTCCAAATGCGCTACATTTTCACCCTATTTTTTGATAGCATACATTTTTCTAGAATTCGGTCTAACTAAGTTCTTTTTAGTTCAGATAAATTGTACAATAAAGTTTTCCAAGACTAGGTGGATATTATAAAGTTATATAAAAGATACAAACTCCTTTTTAGGGGCTTTCAAAACTATTTTTTAGGATATGATTATAAACAAGATTTTATATTAAGTCCCTTTCTTGTAGTGACCACTGTGATTATTTTACTATACCCTACCTCTTAATTAGTGCTTCACACTTTTTCTAATAAATAACTTTAATAGGTTGACGAGAAAAGAAATCGATCATGCAAAAGTTAGATTAACGCCAGATTGATTTTAGTAAGCTCCTGATTTAAATACACTGCATCGCAATTTCTGATTAAAGAACAACTCAACGTGTAGTTTTTCCATTAATTTAGACATGGCATTTTGCCATCTATAAATGAATTGAAGATAAAATTAATTTAGTTTGCCTAATTTGTTGTATTCTAACTGTCTACAATCTTACTAATTAAACAACACACAACATCCAATATTAATTATTCTGGATTTAATTTTTAATTTTTCTGAATTATTTAATTATTTTTCATTAAAAAATATTTAATGACATGAATAATAAAAAAAATTATGTAAAGATTAAGTTTCATATAAAAATTATTTTTATCGACATGATTATTTATCATTTGAGTTTTGTTATTTTTATTATATAAAAAGATATTATTTTTGATAATTTTTATTAGATAAGAACTTATACTAAATTATTAATTTTTTTATTTAATATCTAATTAGTTAATAAATTTAAATCTAAGAAAATATTATAATCTGATCACTAAGTCTGCATCCGCCCTGAATCAAACACGTGCTTTCAAAATGGAAATGTATTACCTATACGTGTTCTTCGAATAGGGAGTCATGATTTCATCTGTTATTATATAGTTGTGATGACGTGATGATTCAAACACCATTCTCTTTTATTAATCTACATAAATCCGACATTTTGGATCGGACCGAGAGCATATCTATACATAAAATCGGGCATTCATACATAAGAGGGATTCAATGCAAATATTTCTTTTGTTTATGTCATATTTTAATGAAAAATTATTTTTGCACATGTCCAAATATTTATATTTAACGTTGGGTGTAAATAATGATGCAATTATCATTTCTCTTAAAAATGTCATTTATATTTAGAGAACTTCAATTTCGTTCATTTGAAATTTGATTCATTAATTTTGTTGAATCTGTAAAAACTATTGTAAGCTTAGATAATTTTATATTTGATAAAAAAATATAAAAGTGATCGAATCTAATTAACTATACGACAGTATAATTTAAGAACTTTCGCTGTTTGACTCTTAATCTATTATATAAATGAAATATAATATAAAAAATTTCCATGGATGCAACATCCTTAAATTGAAAAAGATCAATATAGCAATTCAATATTTAAATTTTAATCATTAAAATATTAGCGAGAAATTATGACATATTATAATGCAAAAAAAAATTAATCAGAACATTCCTGTCAGATTAAATGATTAAATTTTGGAACAATGATGCATGGATTTTCCAAAGCTTCATCTTCTGAGAGATTTAGGAACAAAGGCAGCATACAATGATGCATGGATTTTCCAAAGCTTATTGGATTAATTATTTTCATAATTTCATGAGTTCCGGTAATCGTATCCCAAATCATCAAAAGCCTACACAATTAATTCACCGTCGAAGTTGCGCAGTCGCTATATTCATTATTCACGTCGGAGAAAATCTGATCCATTTTACATACATGACATGCGTTTTACAATAAATTTACAGTACACATCCAATTAATTTGTTGACAAATATATTTTAAAATAAAAAAATAAGTTCGTTCGTATCCTCTATCGAAATTGAATAGAGTATGTATCAAAATTTAACTAATTTGAAAGTGAAGCAGCCATCGCTCGAACAGTATAAATATATATAATCCATGAATGAATTATTTTAGCTTCTTAGTAGATTGCCAAAACAGATTACGGCAAAACAAGGAACTCCCGTCCAAAATGAATTGCAGAAACATATTTCGTATTTTAAACTGGAAAGTTGAAAGTTGAAGCAGTTACGAAATATTCAAAATTTATGTGATGTAAATTTGATATTTTGTGATTGGAAATTTTGAAGCATCAACCGCTAAACATTAAAATTGTTAAAGTACGAAAAAAATTGGAAACAAGAGGCAAAGGAAACACAAAAAATGCATATCAGCGCATACGAGTCAAAAAGACATTTTGTTAGAGAAATTTATAAGCAGAGTTGTTTGAACTTTTTGTTTTTTTTAAAAAAAAAGTAAGACGTACTGTTAGAGTTATACACGTTGATGATGCATCTTCGTCTCTTTTTCTTCCTTAAAGGATGTGTAGAAAATATGCATCACTTGTTTTCTTTAAAATTTGAAATAAGAGATTGAATTTTGAATTTCGTTCTTTCTATATTTTAAATTAAAATTTGAATATATTTCAATTTGAATGTATATTATGTCATTATATATTAAATTTAAATATATTATGTGCAGCACAGTCTCAAATTTTGGCCTAACTAGAGAAGTACGTTAGTACAAGGAAATTAACTTATATATGCACTGACAGCAGTTGCAGTACTATATAGTCCCCCCCCCCCCCCTCAAACAACGAAAATATTTATGTTGTTTCTCACTAACTATGTCACCGTGTCATCTTCTAATTGCTAGCTTAGTCATTGATGGTACCATTTATAATATATTTCAGATATATATATAATTTGTCTATTATGTTTACAGTAGCACATCGGCTGAAATACTATCAATTCAAATTTTAATTTTTCATACTCAAAATTTCAATTTAAGTAGCTCAATAAAATATTTATATTATAATCTTGTAGAATACTATTTTTTATCGTGTTTGGAGTTAGTTTACTATGCTTAATGATTTTTAGAAAGTAAGCATTTTGACATATAAATTTTATTAATTTTCTAATATTTAAGGGCTATTTTTTAAAATTAGTATTCTATGAGATTATAATATAAAGATTTTATTGAGCTATTTAAAATAAAATTTCAAGCATAAAAAAATAAAATTTGAACTGGTAGTGTTTATGCCGAAATGCTAATGGAAGCACAATGGACAAACTCTCTCTCTATATATATATGACTTTAAAATACTTATGCAGCTTTCAAATCATCTAAATGCGATGACATAAGATGACATGGAGACCAAAAATAGAAAATCTGTGAAAATAATATATATATATATATATAGAGAGAGAGAGAGAGAGAGAGAGATTATTGTGAAAACGTTTGTATTTCAGCCGATATGCAAACGCATCAAAAAATATATTTTAAAATCTCAAAAATTAACTTATTATTTTCATAAATTATTCATATAAAAAGCTTTTAGAACACAAAAATTTGGAGCATTTTGAGTTTTCTAAGTAACTCTTTTGAATTTTTGAAAAAACAACACAAACATTGAATATTTATTATTATTTTTAGGGCTGTTTTTTAAAAATTCAAAAGAGTAGCTTAAAAAACTCAAAATGCTCCAAATTTTTGTATTCCACAAGTTTTCATATGAAGAATTTAATGAAAACTATAAATTAAAATTTTTGAGATTTTAAAATATATTTTTTGATACGTTTGCATATCGGCTGAAATGCAAACGTTTTCACAATAGTTTATATATATATATATATATATATATATATATATATAATATGATATGATATGAAAGCACCCATAATAAAAATCATTGTTGTAAATTATTAGATTCATCCTCAAGCAGACGTCACCAGCGTCCCACCTTACAAACTTGAGTCTCACCTAAGCGAACGCCACTAGCGTTCTGACTTATGAACTTAGAATTTTTATTTATGCGAGCGTCAATACCCAACATAAAAGAGAAAAAATCGGCCTCCCGAAGCGATATCGCCTTAGGAGAGTAAACAATTAGAAATTACACACTATGGTATACTGAATCTGGTAATCTACCTCAACAAAATAAATCAAATGGATAAAGTGCGATCTCAGTTGCCATATTCAAGTAAGGAGATAACTATACGTAAAACAAGAAAGAAATAGATAAATAAAATGAAAAACTCTCTTTACCAATCAGAGGCTGAAGGAGAGCTCCCAACTTTCTCTATACTAATCAGGGGTCAAAGGAGAAAGTCCTTTGGACATATTGAGATTTCTATTAAGCAGACTAAATAATAATATAATAAAATAGAAATATAATTTATAACTTAATATCATACTCTAAACACTGAGGATCAAAATTCTAATCACTTAATTCAATTTAAAAAATAATATAATAAAGAATAATAATATTGATCAATATAGAAAACTCTTGTGGCAATGTCGAACTCATCAAGTGATAAGACCTGGTGAATGATCGATAGATAGCGGTACTCAGGTATATACAAACTAAGGGGTCCCACAGGCGATGCGACCTGAATGTAACCCGTTGGTCTGATTATATCCGACATTCGATGATTGAGATCACCCGACTCGTTCTCTCAACACTCCTATATATTTTTTATGTATAGTTTGAACTAGATTTTTTTTAAATAACTAGAGTAATAGTTTAATATTAAGTATAATTTAAATTACTAAGTATTTCTAAAAACTAATCATATCTCAGAACTAACTCCCGAGTTCTTACCCTAATCCAGTAATCCTAACTACATGCAAAATGACATGCAGATACAAGTAGGTCAAATATAATGGTCAGAGTACCGTATGCCTATGGAAGATCAAGTATAAGGTCTCTAGAAGATTTGGTTGAACTGAAAATACCACAATTCAATTTTTTTTTGAAATAAAATAGTCTGGTTTGGGTTCCTAATTCTAAAAAAAAAGAAAATCAAATCCTAGGAACCCGTACATAAGAGTGTTGGTGTGGATCCCATAGCTGCTCAACTCCGGAGGCAGCACGTCAGTCTCATGGTCGATGTCTACGTCTACGGGGTCAGGAATGACCTCGTACTCCGTGAGTGGATCCAAGCCAGTTATATCACCTATCAAATTAATTAAATTTTTATAAGTTTTAAACGAACTATTTTGTAAGTCATATTTAATTTATAAAGGGAGTCTCGCATAACGTTCGATCGAATTTTATGTTTCTCTAAAATTTTGACAGCATCTCTGTTATAATTATAAGACGTCGGAATATTTTCTTATTTATATTTTTATCATTTTTAATAGGTTTATAGCCTAATCACTTTTATTAAAATTTCTTTATTCTTGTTATAGGTTTGAAGTGTGTGTTTGTTGGAGTTCGAGTCGATGGGTTTGACGTGGGTCGTTGGCTAGTGATAAGGAAATCAAACAAATAAAAATATGCATTACAAGCACTTAGCAAAATATATGATTTTATTTATTCAATTCAATTATAGTTACATTTATAACGAATTTGAAATAGAGAAATTAATTAATATATAATTTATAATATCTATAAGTATTATATTCCTTTAAAGTACTTATTAGTGATTATTATAAGTGATAACTAATTATAGGTTATACATATATCATTTTGTAATTGACAATACTACTAGTATTATAAAATGAATTGTTAGATATCAATACATTATTACTAATTCTAACCTATAGAAATTATTTTTTATGTGTATAAACTCTTCTCATGTACATTAGTTTTATAATTGCGTTCAAATGTAGAGATACTTAGTATTCATATTTATTGTACTCTTATTAATGCTACTTCAGAAATATAGAAATTAATTATTATTATACATGTATATATGTATATATATGTGAGTATGAATTTTTATTAACATTATTACTATTGTTAATATATAAATTATGATTTTTTTAATGATAACTTTTATATTTTATTTTAATCATATTGTTATTAGCATAATAATTTATTATCATATATTATTGTATTATGATTATTTTAAATATTAAGATAAAAATACATATTTTTATACATGTATATTTTCACTACTACTTAATCTTAGTAAAATTACAAATTTAATTCATACACATTTCAATATAACTAATAGGATTTTAAAAATTAACTAGTTGCTATTACATAAATGATTATACTTATTAATTCTTATTAATATGATTATATTTCAATTACTTCATAAACATTTTGAATAATTAGAATTTATATATGAAACCAATTATAAGTAAGAGTTAGGCTATGGTGCTATGCGTAGTTAATGATTAAATTTATTACGGACTCAAAAGTATAGTTAAATCATCTCCAAATCTTGATTTATGGGTCTCAATAAAAATTTTATATCAAAATACAAAGGGATATAAATTTTTCTATTGTTTAAAATTTCTAAGTATTAGTTTTACTTTCTAAAAATGATCTAGAAAATATATATGATTTTATTATTATCATTATTGAATCATCTTAAAAAAAATCCAAAATTAATACTTAGAAAATTCAAAAATAGTAAAATTTTATATCTCATCATATTTTGATATTAAATTTTTTATTGAGATTCATAAATCAAGGTTTGGAGATGATTTACTTATATTTTTTAGTTCGTAGCAAATTTGATCATTAACTACGTGTAGCACCATAGCCTAACTCTGATTATTATATACGACTAGCAAAATCAAATAGGCTAGTCACAAAAAAAAAAAGAAAATAGATTTAAATTTTTTTCCGCTAATGATTTGTTATTCAAAACCATTAGCAAAACCTCTATTTTCTAACGATTTTACATTTAAAAATCATTAGTATATAACTTTGCTAACGATTTTTAAAAGAAAATCATTAGAAAAGCTCAACGAAAAATCTTTGAAGACGCTTGCATTTGTTAACAGTTTTAAAACGAAAACCGTTAGGAAAGCTCAGCGAAAGAACATTCAAGACGCCTACATTTACTAACGGTTTTTAAATGAAAATAGTTAGAAAAGCTCATCGAAAAAGCATTCAAGGTGCCTATATTTTCTAACCCTCCATTATTAATGGTCATAAAACTGTTATTAAATCTTTTTTAAAATCATTAATAAAGATCTTTTGTGCAATAGTGAAAGATGTTAATATCACTTAAAAAGAATTGTGAATACTAGCGTGAAATTGAAAAAAAAAATAAGATTGCTATATTGACATTTTAATTAATTGCAAGCGGGGTGAAAATGCTCTGGACATTCCAATATCCCTTTCATTATAAGTAAGAAAAAGCTTATTCATAAAAATTAGGAGGGCCAAACGGCTAATTGAAAGCTCCCATACAAATTTCATCCTTTTTTCTTTTCATTTTGTTTTAAGTTTTATTCTGTTTAAGATATATTTCAACACAAATTTTCGCAAATTTTCATTCATTACTACCAAAAAGCCCCTATAATAATAATAAAACAAAACTTGGTATGTGACCTCTAAAGCATCATCTTCATAGGTTTCCTAATTTCTCTTTTCTATTTCAAATTTCTGAAAAGATGCCAAAAGCTGAAAGTGTAAATGAAAAGCCTTGTTGGTCGATTGCACACACGCTGTGAGCCATAATGCCAATGTTCTTCACTCTTCACTTATGCAAAATATGTGAAATAAGGCAAGTTTTGCACGCAGGCTTAAAATGCTAAAAGAAGGAATATGAAACTGAAATGAAATGAGAGAGTTTTGATTACTTTGATTAAAGTTCCCACTACCCGTCCAGGAAAACGTTCGACTTGTCACAAGTTTGGTCGAAACTATTAATTGTTTATCTCGTGTGGCTCTGGACCAGATGGAGATGGACTTGAACATTAATAATTGCTGGAAAGGAATAAACTCTTTTTGAAAAAATTTATTTGGAAAAGGTCCGTACGATGAATGATTATATAACGTATATCATCATTCATTGGGATGTAAAGATATGCATGATATGAGGTCTAAAATTGTAAAATAACATGAATGTGGAGTTGGCCCAACAAAGTCGAGATGCAAAAGTGAGAATATTCGATTTAAGAAAATTAAATAAATAATAATATATAAATGATAATATGAAAATTTTGAATGATTTTAAGAGTTAACTTTTATCTCGGATATATTTGTATTCATCTATTGAGAGAAAATTATACATCAACTATTAGATAAAATAGATGAAGAGTTTTAAACAAAATAACAATATGATATAGCTTAAAAAAACTTAAAAGATTAATTCTGTAGAGGTGTACATACGTTGAAATTTTCATATAATGATTAAATTCTTCCATTTTTTTCCCAATAGAAGACGGTATATTAGAAGCTCAACATATTATTTTTCAAATATTTAAAATTGATGAAATAATTCTTAAATGTTTACAGTTATGTTGTATAAGCTCATGCAACGGTCCATTTTGGATTTAGAGATGAAATGTTGAAGATTACAAGCTTATTTTTTATATTCAATGAAAATTTAATCGAATTTAATTAATAATGACTATCAAAGTTGAAAATCATTATAATTTAATGAATGTATTTATCTACCATCTAAATATCTACATAATATATTCCATCAATGAAGAAAATGAGCATATAATTAATGAAGATGGTTCAAACACTTTCACTTTTGGTACTTATATTTTTAAAGTTTTAACTATTAAAATCTAAAATATAACTCATATATCAAATAAAATTATTGGATGTATTATTTTATTGTTTTGTTGTTATTTTATTTGCATGCACATGCTAAAAAATGACATTTGAGTGCTTCTAATAATATTATATAGACCAGACCATATCTGACAATTCGAGATAATGCAGATCTGGCATAAATGGTGATGTGCGTCTTTTTTTTTCAAAAGATATTTAAAAAGAAAAAGATGTCAGAATGAATTGAAGCCCTTCTACTTAGATGAAAATATGTTTAACAATTTGTTTTTATATAAATTTTAACCTTTTATCGTCAATAATAAATAAGACAGAAATATGAAGATAAATAAAAAAAAATTATTTGAATTCTGATTAAATTGTTTCTTAATTTGAGGAAACAAATTGAATGGGAATATGAGATCCAATTTTGTGGATTCATAATCTGCTGTTATTCCGAGAGAAAAGTAGAGTTCTGTTATTCCTTCATCAGAATCGTCCGAAATAATGAGTGGCTTAGTTTCTTTCTTATTTTATTACTTTTTGACACTGCCCGTTTTTGCCTGTAATTTTCCTATTCTCACTCAATACAAAAAGAAAGAAACGAAAACTGATTCTTCTTTCGGTATCCCAACTTAGAAATAATATCATAGAATTTCTTATCAGTGCTTCTGCTTTCTCTTAAGATAAGATATTTCTTACGGACTGTCCTGTGAAATTTTAATGTCTTTAAATCACTTTTCCTCACTGCACTTTTTCATATATTCTAACAAAGTAATTTTTCTGGAGGATTTAGAGGGTTGGAGACCCGGAGAGACAGAGAAGACTAAGTTTTAAATAAAATAAAATACGGATGGACATGGACAACAACTAGAGTTGTGAATGGATCAGATCGGCTTCGTTCAGATTATCATTATTTATTTTTATTTTTTAATCTGATTCGATCAGATGCAACTGATTTATTTTTTCATCCAACTCAGAGTAAAACAGTTTAAGTATATATTTAATAATTAAATTTATATATTTTTAGTAATGAAATATTAATTAATTTATAATTAATCTTAATTAGTGTGTATATAAGTTTTAATTAATATTAAATTACAACACAAAAATTACAATTAAACGGATTTGATCGATTCGTATCTGACTTAATTCATGATAGATTAAAAAATCTTAACTCATACTCAATTTATTTATTCTCAAATTATTTCAAATTGAATTGAATTGAATTAGCCCATTGAGTCGAATCAAATTTAAACACCCTTAACTGTTAACAAAGAAGAGGGCCGGAGGGAGCATGGGCAACCGAGGACAACCGTTATGAATTATGGAATGAAAAATAAATGATCTTAAACTGTTTATTAAATCAGACGAACTAGACTGAAAAATGCACGAACCAACTTTTTCACAGAATAACAGCAGATAGGGATTCAAATTTTCTACAACTAGTAAACAACTCGTATCTTTCATGAGATTTATTTTAATTCTTAAGATGATAAATATTATATAATTTACTAGAATATTTGTACTAGTTTCTTATTCATTCTTTATAGTTTTCTTTGCTTAATTAATTTTATTTTGATGTAAAAAGAAACATAAACATCATTTATGTGGAAAATAACTTTATATACAGCACATTTACAAATTTTTTTTTGAAGTAACAGACGATGAGCCTACTATATTTTTCATTAATCAAAATAAAGAAGAGTGCATAAAAAGTGAGAATTATAAGAGGAAAGACAAGATGAAAATTTTATATGCGCATAATTAAAATTTCAGAAATAAAAAAATTATTTTGGTCATTACACTCTTTATTTTTATTATTATAAAATGTATATATGACGTTTAAAATAAAACCGTATGATTGGTCCTCTCCTTTTCGGGCAAGCAAGCAAGCGCTGGCCGATAAGATGACATAGGAATCGCCGTAGACAAAAGACATCCATCTATAGAGATATTAAATACTCTTTGCTCTTCTAGTAAAGTGCTATAAAGACGCCGAGAAGAAATAGAGAGAAATAAAATTAAAAAAACTATTCGAATTTGCTTTGGAGGTGAACTGAAGTTGAATATTATCAACTTCTTCCAGTAGAAGAGTAATGCTGCACTCATAAGATTGGAGTAAGAAATTTAACCTATTATTTTTCTCCGTCTCTTTCATCTCGCCTTCAATTGGGGAGCACAACTTAAAAGAGATTATCAGAGATAACATAAAAAAAAAACTCATCAACTGACGCTTTTAATTGAAGCTCGTATGATTATTATTCATTATTATTTTTTATATAACTATAAAAAAAGTTTTCAATACATAAACTCTTTATATAATTATATTACAATATAAATATAAATTTAAAGTAGGTCTAGTCAGTCAGTTGTCCTACATTTAATTATCGTTTATCCATTTTATTTTATTTTTTTGTGATATTGGGATTGCTTCTTGCACCGAATCAGTGAAAAGTTCAAATGAGGTGTCATACCCTGCGGCACCTGTCAGCGCCACCCTCTTTCCGATTCGTCGTGTTTTCTTAAAGCGCTCTCCCTCTCTCTCTTGTTGGATTCCATTATCTCTCGATCGTTATTTCATTCCTTCACGGTTCACACCACCACACAGTCTCTCCACTCATTTTCTCAACCCTCTCACGCAGCATTAAGTAACAGAATCCAGCATCTCCATTTTCGCATTGCGCAAATAATTTCCGTAGGTTCTTTCTAATAAAAATTGTAACAATTAATTTCTTTCTTCCTTTTATTTTTCTTTGAATCGACTTGTTTCTTTTGTGTTAGTTTTTTTGTTCCTTCTTTATTTTTAGTGTCTTCCTGCAATCAACGCCTATAGAGAAGCAATCTAATAATATATTACTTGCATGCATATGCATCCGCATAGTCTGGAAAATGGAGATCATTTTATTATTTATTTAGTTGTTGATTCTTGAAAAATTAGTATTTCGGGGTTCATAGCATTGTCTTCCGTAAATAAATAGAAAAGTTAACTTTTGTTTAATTGTTTTACTCTTTCTCTCTGTATGAAAATTAATACATATGGCCATGGTATTGTTACAAAAAATGTGACGAAACATTAAATGTTCTACAACTGAGCAATGAGAATTAATTAATTAATACCAAATATTAATTGTGTTTATCTTTTCCTGAATATTAGAGAGAGATGGGAGATGGCGGTTTTCTGACAAACAAGAGGAAGAACAGAGGAGAGAAACACAAAGAGAAAGAAGAGAAGCAAGTGATGAATACGAACAAAAGCTATCAAAAGAGCTACTTCGATGTACTGGGGATATGCTGTCCCTCAGAGGTGCCTTTAATTGAGAGAATTCTGAATCCACTGGAAGGTGTTCATGGCGTCTCGGTTATAGTCCCTTCTAGAACTGTTGTAGTTATTCATGACCCTCTTCTCACTTCTCCTTCCCAAATCGGTATGTAAGCCCCCCCTGATATATATGCTATCTGCTATCTATTGGATTCCTATTCTTTTCTTTGCTTCTCTATATTTCTTTCTTCTTTTTCTTTCTCTTTTCCTTGCTTTTGCAATGCTTGCTGTTTTAACTTAAAATTGATGTATCCCATCCCCCCCCCCCCCCCCAATTGTATCTATATAATTTGTGGCATGCACCAAGATGCATGTTTTCCTTCATATTTATTTATGTGCCTCTGGGGAGGTTTTTGATTATACAAGTAGCGTGTCGTATGAAAATTTTGAAGGGGCAAATAATGCATTGCTAAGAGATGAGGCGTTTTATTAAAAAAAAAAGAGTAAAGCATTCTCTACTCGTTTTTTTTTTCAAGAAAGATTTTTGAGAAATAATAGAGGGATTCTTGGAGGTCCTAAATGAAGTTAGCCAACTATATGTGCTATGAGGAAAGAGACTTAATAGATAATATTAATTCGAACAAATTTTGAAATACTCGTGCTAATTTTGGTTTGTCTATAAATTTGGGGTTGAGATTTCTATTTAATGGTCTTGAAATGTTATTTGTCATTTTTCGGTGATTGAGAGACAGGGAAAGGTAGGTATTGAGAAGCATAAATGCATATTTTATTTGAAGTAGTTAGTGATGACCAACTTAAAATGCATTAATGCTCAAGCCCTAAATATTTTCTTAGATGGCTTTAAATTAAATCAATTTCCATAAAAGATTTGTTTAGCTGGTTCATTGCAGATAATCTTGTTTAGCTAGTAATTTCAAGTACAGTTGATGTTATCTATTCCCAACGAGGTTTCTTGCGGGGTTTGATAATCCCTTAATTTTCATCATAACTGCGGCCCCTTTTTTTTGTGTCAAGTGTCAACTATGATTTTTAATTTTTTTAAAGTGAAACCATTGATTTTTACAGTAACTAAATGGCAAAATCTTATAATAGGAAATGCATCATATAGTGTACCAATATGATTTTTTGAAGTTTTAGCTCGAATTGAGAAGGAGCAATGATTAATGATACATAGAAATCATGTTATATTGAGATGAACAATATCTTGGAAATATGACATTAATTATAATTTCATGCTTCAACACTTAAAGTACTGGGTCCTCTTCTAACTTTTTTTTTAGATTGTACTTTCATTCTAACTTCTCCAAAAAATTTGTGCTAATGTAGTTAAGGCACTAAACCAGGCAAGGCTAGAAGCATCTGTAAGAGCTTACGGGGGAGAGAAGGTACTGAATACATGGCCAAGTTTATATATAATTTTGTGCATGATTTTACTAGTAGCATCTCTTTTCAAGATGCTTTACCATCCATTGAGGTGGTTCGCCGTGGGTGCTGCTGCTGCTGGCCTCCCTCCTATTCTTATCAGAAGTGTTGTGGCCATTCGAAGATTGACCCTGGACATCAATATACTAATGGTCATAGCAGGTACAGGAACATTTTTCTTTTTCTTTTTAGAAGTTATTGGTGGGCATGCAAATTTCCAAAATCAGCAGCAGTATCTTCATGCAAATCTTTTTTTTTTTTAAGTTTTTGGCCATACGTCCTTTATACATATGGACAAAGCATGACCTTGCATGCAACCATCGGAGCACTTAGAAAGTTTCTTGTGAAATTTTGAGATTCTGTTAGCCTACTATTTTTTGTATTAAGGAATTTTGTGATTCTGAGTTGTTACTTAGAATATCGACTGTGTTCTTATTTCTTGTTTATTATTTTAATTTTTCGGAACCATAAGGATATTCCCAGACCACTAAATCTGAAATGCAAATTTGTCCACATATATTCAGATGCCACTTGGTGCATTTATACTCAAAACAATGTGGGGGTGTCTTCCCTGGTTGATTTTGGACATATCGAATTAAATACATTCCGAAATACTTATCCAGAATTCTGATTGCTGTTTGTGGGTGGTGTAGACAGACATGGAATCAAACTTTCAGTCTAGAGAAAAAAAAAATTTATGAGGGACAAATTTTGAAAATTTTCTTCAATATAAATATATTTTTCTATTTTTTCTTCTGAAAATATACATAATTATAAGGGTATTATTTAAAATGCCAAGGTATGGCGGTCCCCCTGCCATAGTGTGGCTCTGCCCCAGGGTATAAAACAAATTGGCAATATAAAGTGGATTTGAGAATCAATTTTTGGTCTAGTGACAAAAAATAATGCTCTCTGTAAATATAATTTGAGAAGTCTTTAATCCAGTAACAAAGAAAATGCCTTATATGTGTTCAATGATGTTGCATGGATGGGTAAGTTAGACTCTCATCGATCCCTCAAAAAAAAGTGGATTCCTCTTCCTACTTTACGATAAGCATGTGTATGGATTTTGGGTTCCACAATGCACTTAGTTGTCATTGTCAGGATTTTGGTGGCCTCACATCTTTTAACAGTCTCCATCTTGGTTTTGGGTTAAATTAATTAGGCACCAGTTTTGTTGATGGTAGCGTAAAACCAAATCCCATTAGATATTCTCCTGATGTTCTGGTATTTAATATAAACGCATTCATTATCAAAGACTTACATGTACTTATTTAGCATATGTCAGTTTGTTTGTGTCCATGTGCTTGGTTGTTCTTACATGTACATATTTTTTTCTGGTGTTTGTCACAGTATGTGGGGCAGTGGCGTTAGGGGATTATTCAGAGGCTGGTTTTATAGTCTTCCTCTTTACAACTGCTGAGTGGCTTGAAACCCTAGCCAGTCATAAGGTATCTTCTCCAACATTTTTATTATCCGAAAAGGATGTTAGGCTCAGTAACTTTTATTGATCTTTGACAAAATAATTACTTTCAGTATTATTCTAGGAAAAGAATTCCCCTCTGCCCATGTCCTGTTTTTCAGTGGGGTACTGAGGGGTAGATACAGTGCCCCAAGTTTCACTCCTCTATTTACCCCCCTGTTATTGCACATGGGTCCCACACATTCAATGCTTATAGAAGGTCCATTTTTTAGTGATTGTTGGGGCATTGGAGCATGTTATGTTTTTCCTTTTTCAGTGATTTCCTTTTTGTTTATTTTACCAGATCACTATGTTAGAAAATGAATCGATTCAGTTATAAATTTATAATAGATAAAGCTGAGTTTATTGCTTGTGGACAGTTCAATAATTGGGATTTCAATTTTGAAATGTTATTGCGAAAGACCGTAACCTATTTTTATTAAAAGAAAATTAAGTTTATTAATCAAAAGTACACACCATTTATGGTAGTTTTTGCAGTTTTTATTATTAAATTAATATTGTTAAAAATAAGAGTGAAAACCGTAAAATTTCAAATATATGAATGGCAGCGCGCCACTGGCAGTGGCGCGTTTCGTCCAAACCCCGCGCAGCGCCTCCATCTCACTTGTGCCTGCGCGCGTTTTGTATATATAAGAAGTAAACGCGCCAATGTCAGTGGCGCGTTTCGTAAAAAAAAAAAAAAAAGGAAACGCGCCACTGCTAGTGGCGCGTTTCGTAAAAAAAAAAAGAAACGTGCCACTGCCAGTGACGCGTTTCGTAAATTCAAACGCGCAGTGAGCGCGTGGCGCACTGCCATTCGTATATTTGAAATTTTACGTTTCTCACTCTTATTTTTTATAATATTAATTTAATAAAACTTATTATTACTAAAAACTGTAGTTTTTGTCCTCACATTATGAGCAAAAACTTCATTTTGTCATTAACATTTAAGCGGCAGAACTTGTTCCGTGAGTACTTGCTTCCAGAAAAGAACATGTGTAGTAATTAGTATTTGACAGGATGGATGTTTTGTCACATGTAATAATCTGTCGTCTGTAACGCCGTAGACTCCCACAAACACATTATAAAACTACTATGATTTGGAGGGAATGTTTGAAAGGGACCATGCATTCCAAGCACGGTCGACCATATGGCAGTCACAAGTTGTAATATAGATTCTGTGTTCAGTCCTGTGGGTATATATTCCTTCAGAGTTAAAACTGGTCAAACCCAACAACCAACCATACAAACTATAAAATCACTACCAGATTCCTTTAATTTTTTAAGGATGTATTTGAAAAAGGTAGGATTTCTTTTTGTATAGTTCAAAGACCCCACCCGATCATTCAATTTTATGAAAGACAAGAAGGCAATTATACTATTGTCTTTTGACCAATCCACACAGTAACAAAGCTGTGCAAGTATCTGAAAGTATAACTGTAAAAAAATTGCACTGCGACAGATTCACTGGAAGAGAATACTAACACGAGATATGATGATACTAGAGGAACAATCTCAGGATTGAATTTTTACTCCAAACTAAGTTCAAATTGTAAAATGTATGGACATTTCAGGCAACAGCTGGGATGACATCCCTGATGAGCATGGCACCACAGAAAGCAGTGTTGGAGGAGACGGGGGAAACAGTGGATGTGGGAGAAGTCAAGATTAACAGCATGATTGCTGTCAGGGCAGGAGAGATTATTCCTATTGATGGAGTGGTGGTAGAAGGCAGGAGCGAGGTTGATGAGAGGAGCCTCACAGGAGAATCTTTTCCTGTGCCCAAGCAGGCCAGCTCACAGGTTTGGGCTGGGACACTCAACATCGATGGTATCCGTCTTATATTATATTACAGCGCCCTCTTTAATTCCCATACAAAGTGGTGGTCATATAGGAACTGCTATTTTTTAATAAAATCATGCATGATTTAAATATGGACTGAGATATCTTGATATTACCAATTTTATTGGGTAGGGTATCTGAGTGTGAGGACAACTGCCATGTCAGAGAACTCAGCTGTGGCCAGAATGGCGAGGTTAGTGGAAGAAGCACAGAGCAGCCGATCGAGTACTCAGCGGCTTATTGATACTTGTGCCAAATACTACACACCTGGTACTAAAAGCCCAGCCTCTGTTATCTGCATAGATTTTTGAACTCTGTGCTTTAGAAAATTATAATATTTAAGGTCACTGTTACTTGCGCTTGTTATATGTGCAGGTGTGGTATTCATGTCAGCTGGGATTGCATTTATTCCTTTAATTATGAGATTACACAACCCACAGCATTGGTTTCGACTGGCATTAGTACTCTTAGTCAGTGCATGCCCTTGTGCTCTTGTTTTGTCGACTCCAGTTGCAACATTCTGTGCGCTACTCAGAGCAGCTAAGATGGGCCTTCTGGTTAAAGGAGGGGATGTTTTAGAAGATCTATCAAGGGTCAAAGTTGCAGCATTCGACAAGACAGGGACCATTACTAGAGGCGAGTTCACTGTCAGGGAATTTCAGGTTTTGAATAGAGACATCTCCTTGCAAACTCTTCTATACTGGTATGGTGATGTTTACATGTTATGTTAATGCAATTTTCTTTTGCTTTGCAATAAGTGTTTAACCTTTGCTCATTGAAATTATGTAGGATTTCATGTGTAGAGAGTAAATCGAGCCATCCTATGGCATCAGCATTGGTCGACTATGCACGGTCAAACTCAGTTGAACCAAAACCAGATGAAGTGTCAGAGTTCCTAATATTCCCTGGGGAAGGTATATTCGGTCAAATTGATGGAAAAGATATTTATGTTGGGAATAAAAGGATTGTTGCACGTGCTTCTTCTCAACAAGGTCAGAAATTGTTAATCTCAATACGTAGGTTTGTGTCTGTCCGTCCTTCATATGAAATTGTAAATGCTAGATATCTCATAATATGAATTATATGCGCATATTGTGCTGTTGTAAGCTGGTAATTTAGTCTCCTTTTTCCTTGTTATGTTTTGCTTTCAGTTATTTTTTGTTCAATTATAGTTTATGTTGTTGACCATATTTTTTTTTTTCTTTGCTTTTTTTTGGTCAGATTGAATGGACTAAATTTTAGAAATTATGGTACTCGGGAACCATATTTATAAGAAAAAATATTGCTAACATTCAATCTTAATTTCATGATTTACATATGTACTTCAAAATGAGCCTGTAGTATGGAAATAAATTGATTGTTATGGTGAAATCTCAAAATCACACTTGAATTCTTGCAGTTCCCAGCATGGAAGGGCTGGAAGGAGTGACTGTTGGATACCTGGTCTGTGGTCAGGATTTGGTTGCTGTCTTCACACTTTCAGATTCATGCCGAACTGGGTCGAAGGAAGCAATTCGCAGACTCAAATCATTAGGCATCAAGTCTGTGATGCTCACTGGAGATAGCACTATGGCTGCGAACTTTGCACAAAATCAGGTACGGAAAATTAATGGTCTGTGAACAAAATTGCAATTGTTCCATACCATAAACAAATTGGCAAATCCAGTTAGTACTTTGAACTTGCTATCCTTTGTGACTTCTGCAATCACCAGAAATCAGGCTATGGCCAGTACAGGTAATGGAATCTGGCCGTGTTTAATGGTAGTATCTTCTCTTTCATGCCAGTAAATTAATCAGTAGCTATACAGGAATTTGATAATGCGGTCATGACAAAAGCCAGTACTTTATTCCAATCAAGACTTGTAAATTTGTAATGATAACAAACCTTCTCAGCCAGTAAATTAATCAGTAGCTATACAGGAATTTGAGAATGCAGTCATGACAAAAGCCAGTTCATTCCAGTCAAGACGTAAATTTGTAGTGATAACAAACCTTCTCATGATGATGGTGGTCCTGTACCAAATTGCTCTCAGGTACCAATTCTTGTACCAGTATCCATGTTTGACTAGGTATTATTATTATTTGTTGACAGTTGAACAATGCCCTAGAGGAAATTCATTCTGAGCTCCTCCCAGCTGATAAAGTATGTGTAATAAATGACCTAAAATCTAATGTGGGTCCTACAATGATGGTCGGTGATGGCATGAACGATGCACCAGCCCTGGCAACAGCCGATGTCGGCATCTCCATGGGTGTTTCAGGATCTGCTGTGGCCACAGAAACCAGCCACATTACCCTCATGTCAAACGACATACGAAGAATCCCGCAAGCCATTCGGCTGGCAAGGAGGACCCACCGCATAGTCCTGATCAACATAATCTTTTCGATTGTTACCAAGGCAGCTATACTTGGTCTTGCCCTTGCTGGTCACCCTTTGTTGTGGGCTGCTGTGTTAGCTGATGTCGGTACATGCTTGCTTGTTATTTTTAACAGCATGGTGTTGTTGAGGGAAAAGGATAATAAGGTCAAGAAGAAGAAATGCTGTGGTAGCTCTAAAAGGAAGTTTAACTGTAAGTCAGAGAAGTCTTGCGCAAAACCAAATTGTTGCAATTCAGAGACACCAGCAGAGCACTGCCACTCGCACACCCACTCCCACTCCCACTTGCACAACCATTCACCTAACTGCGATGAAGGAAAGGTGAAGAAAGAGCACTCCCACTCGCACACCCACTCTCATTCGCACAACCATTCACCTAACTGCAATGAAGGAAAGGTGAAGAAAGAGCATGATCAGTGTTTCATATCATGTCATGATCATGGCCATGCTGCCGAGACAAAACCTAAACCATTTCATTTGAACTGTTGTGATGAGCCAGCAAAAGTGGAGGGGAGTACATGCCAAGAGCAATGCCAGTCCAATTCTCCATCCCATTCCCATTCTCATTTGTACACTCATTCAGAACATCATTCTCACCATAGGAAAGAAGAAACAAAGGAGAAAGGAAATCCATGCCAAGGAGCACCCGCGACATGTCATGACGAAATTAAGAAAATAGTACCGGAGAGGAGAGGGGGTACTTCACTGGAGGGGTGCCGGTGTGGTGGTGCAGGGAATTCAAGGCTGGAGGCACTAGAGATGAGAAATGGTGGCTGCTGTAGTAAAAGCTACAGAGAGGAGGTTGCAAGGAGGGAGGGACATGGAAATGGGTGTTGTGAAAACGGAATGGTCATATTGCCTGAGATTATCATGGAGTAGATTGAAAATGAGCGTTGAGGGAGGTGCGCAGCCCTTCCAATTAAAAAATTAGTTTGAAGGATTTTTGAAACGTTAATTTTGCATTAAGATTTATATTTTTAACAAATTTTAAGATTCAAGATTCGCACTTTCAATGATCATTGTGAATCCCAATACAAAATTAACGATCCGAGAACGTTTCAAACTAATTTTTTGTTTTGAAGGATTGCGAACCTACCCCGAGCGCTGTAATTGAATGCATGGATGAGGCACCGTTAAGTGATTAATTATTATGCAGTCGATTAATTGAATATCTGTGGATGATTTAACATTCATAATTTAATATACAATAATATTTTTTATTCAAATAAAAATAATTTATTTACATGCTTTATTGCATTTTATGTCTTGATTTTATTTTAGATATGATAAATAAAAATTAAATATGTGAATTCACATTTTTTTCAGTCATTTTGAAAAAAAATATTATAATTTTATAAATGTTCAACTGAGTAAAAAAAAATGATATCATTGGTGAAGTCAAAATTGAGTGAAAATATGATTTAAAATATACGTTCGTGTATAACCTGAAAAAAATAATTGGTCGATTTATGAAACGTAACGGTTTATTTATCAATTATGACTAATCGACATTGGCATCTATTTTTTACAACTTGATTGAAGGGGAAAAGAGTAAATAATAGATTGGTTTCTGCCTTTCTGGTTTTGACTTTCGACCTTGTTTTTTCAAGGTTCTGAAATTAACAGAGAATGGAGTGCTGTAATTTCTAGAGTTGCAATAAAAGTTCGTAATTCATAATTTTTTTTCGCTATTTGATTTGATTTTAGTTCGGTTCATTTAATTAGATTTTTTTTGTCAGTTTGATTTGAATTTGATTCGATAACTTTTTAATGAACTAGTTCAAGTTCGATTCGTGATAGTTCGATATATAGTTATTTGTAAATATTTTTAACTATTTAGTCATATGTATTAATATAATTATTTATTATAAAATTAATAAGATATTGTTATCATTTAAACTTTCAGATTTGTTTCAAGGATGAGCAGAACGCGGACCATGAACCATGGCAAATGAGTTGAGAATGATAGGAAGATTAAAAGGTGATCCTTAATTTTTTATTACAAAATTAAATTAGTTCTTAGAACTTTCATTTGTACGAAATTGGTTTTGATTTTTTTAAGAAAAACCAAATTGGTTCATAAACTTTATATTACATCAAATAAATTCTAAAAAAATAATGTGGTGTTTGAACTGAAAAAAAATTGGTCATTGAAGTTTTTATTTTAAAATTATTTTTATTTGTTTATTTCCTAAGTTTAAATAAAAATATTTTATTAAAATTAAAAAAATACTAAGTAAATAAAAATCTATTAATGCATGGCATTGACCATTCAAATAAAACATCATCATTATCTAATTTTTGTAAGTTTAGGGAACAATTTTTTTTTGATAAGAAAAATGAGAATCAAGCTGTTAAATTTGATAAACATCTATAAATGACTCTTTATCCGAATTTCAAATTTATAATCTCTCACACAGAAAGTATAACCTTTTATCATTAGACTAGAGACTGATTCTGAAAATAAGGCCGACTAGGAACGATCCTCTACAGTCGCCAGATCCGGAAAGAGAGAGAGAGAGATCAGGCTCGTAATCACGCTCAGATATAGGGATCATGATTCATCAACTAGACTTTGGTGCCCGTTTCCTTTGATCTCAAGGACACAATTGTACGATCCTATAGAACATATCATAATCAAGTAAGGTCGTGGAACCAAATTAGTTTTTATATAAAAAAATTAAGAATTTATTTGATGTATTTTAAAATTTAAGAAATAATTTGATTTTCTAAAGAAGTTTACAAACCAATTCGTTTCTTTTTTAAGTTCAAGGATTAATTTAGTACGAATGAAAATTTAAGGACTAACTTAGATTTTTTTCGTAAAAGTTTAAGAGTCCAATATATGAATTTTATATAAAATGTTGAATTTGCAAGAATCACTAATAACAAATAAGTATTATGCTGGTGCAAAAAGAAACAACACATCATTAACAAATTGACCATAGCAATTGTTCTGGTCTTGTTTTTCTATTGAGTTACGTTGGTTTTTTATGGAGTGTGCTGGTTCAAATTTTGAAATAAAATTTGTTGGTTTCGTGGAGCCGTGGATTTTTTATCGTTTGTCGCGCTGCACTGTGTAACATAATTTTTGAATTGTTTAATTTGCGTGAAGATTCGTGTTTCACCAATTTCAAAAGATCTGTAAATCCAACAACTTACAATATGCCGCCCCGTACTGCGCGACAGACAATAACGATCCGAAATCGTGTATTTGTATATTTGAAAGCACTAAGGGAGTGTTTGGCACTCAATGGAATAGCAAAAATTTAGAATAGAATAGCTATTCCGATGAATTAATTTGCCAAACGAATTTTAGACTAAGTAGAAGAGTGTGGAATGTTACTAATCCGGTATACCAACTTATAGGTGGAATATCGGATTAGCTCTCGTCGGAATAGCGATTATTGTTTGATTATATTATATTATATTATTATATTATGATTATGATTAAGATTTAGTATTATTATATTATTATATTATATTTATGATTATAATTTATTATTATATTAATATTATGATTATTATTTATTATTATTATTATTATCATTATCATTATTATTATTAAATTATTATTATCATTATTGTTATTATATTATCATTACCATTAGTATTATTATATTATTTATTATTATTATAAATATAATTTTAATATTATATTATTATATTATGAATATAAATATAATTATTTTATTATTATATTATTATATTATGATGATTATAATTATGATTATTATTACTTTATTATTATTTTATTATGTTGTATTATATTATTATATGTTGATTATATTTATGATTAATTTATTATTATATTATTATAATTATAATTATTTTTCCTTATTTTTATGATTATGATTATATTTTTATTATTATATTATTATAATTATGATTATGGTTATATTATTATGATCATGACTATAATTATTATTATCATGATTATGATTATGATTATTATATTATGATTATATTATTAAAATTATGATTACTTATTATTATATTATTATTATAATTATGATTGTAATTATAATTTTTTATTATTATATTACTATATTATGATTATGTTGATATTTTTATTATATTACTATTATAATATTATTATTTATTATGATTATTTTTTATTAATTGGTTATTATTTTATTATGTTGTATTATATTATTATATGTTGATTATATTTCTGATTAATTTATTATTATAATAATTATTTTTATGATTATGATTATATTATTATTATTATATTATTATGATTATGATTATGGTTATATTATTATTATTATGACTATAATTATTATTATCATGATTATGATTATGATTATTATATTATGATTATATTATTAAAATTATGATTACTTATTATTATTATATTATTATAATTATAATTGTAATTATAATTTTGTATTATTATATTACTATATTATGATTATATTTATATTTTTATTATATTACTATTATAATATTATTATTTATTATGATTATTTTTTATTACTTTATTATTATTATTATCTTACTATTATGATTATTATTTTATTATTATTATTATTATTATCATCATCATCATCATTATTAGTATCATAATTATTCATATTTTAACTATTCTGAGTAACAACTGCCAAACGATATTTTTGCTCTTCCGAATAGTCAAGAATACCACTCTTCCAAAAAAATATTATTCTATCACTCTTCTAAAATTACCACTCTTCAAAGTTATTCCTTAATTTGCCAAAAGGACCCTAACAATTTATCACTCTACGTACAATCGAGTGCTGACGACCAATGACGGAGGGTCATAATTACCAAAAATTAAAACAAAAAGAAGAAAGGAGAAAAAAAAAGGTGATCTGACAGCCAATGGTGATTTTTGTTTAGGAAAGGATGAGGGTGCAGCCAACGGTGATGGAAAAAAAAAAGTTGATGGAACATTTTGCAAGACAATCTATGATCCTCAATTTGAGAGTAATTTTGAGTATATTTGATTATCTCGATTTTTTAAAACTTGACAAAGTCATACTTAATTTCTATGCATGTGTTCACCAATTTTGTTGAACTCATGCGCAGTTCAATTGTTTTTCTTTTGAAGTGCCTTATTGATTTTAGAAAGATATATTTCAAAGAACGACAGAAGTAAATTTCTTTTGAAGTATTGGAACAAAGATCCATATTTTTTTAGTAAATAAAAATAATAATAAATGAAAATAGTATGATTGCGGGTTTTTTCAGAGCTGGACTTGAGTTTGAAACTCGGGTCACGTATTTTTTTTCTTTTTCTGTTTGTTTAGTCTCGTCGTAAGCTTTTTGTGGCCGCGTATCACGCTTCAATCGAACTTTCGTATCAAAATTTATGGCCGTTTGAAGTTGAGATGGTCAAATTTCAGTTTTTATTTATTTTCCATCTCTTCTTTCTTTTTTATTTCTCTCTCTCACCTCTCTTATTATATATGAATATACGAAAATGGTTGATAATCCGTGAAATTTCAGTTTTTAAATTTTAATTTTTTGGATCGTTGGTTTGGGTGTTGTGTAAGGTCATTTATGTTGTAGTGATAATATGGACTAACATATTCAGTGTTAATATTTTTAAATTTATATTTTAATTATTATAATATTATGTCTTTTATTATTATTATTTCGCATAATAAAATGATTAGATAAATATTTTAAAATAAAATAAACTAAAAAATAAATATTTTAAACATAATAAATAAACTAATAAAACTTATTAAAAACAAATATGATCCCTTAATGACTTTAATTACATAATTACACATAACAAGACAATTAAATAAATATTCTAAAATAAGCTAAAGTAAAAAAAAAAAAATAAATAAACTATTAAAATATATCAAAATAAATATTAAAATCCATAAAATAAGTTAAATTAAAAAAATATTTAAACATAATAAACATAATAATAAATTAAAAATAATAAATTATTAAAAACACCTGACTAACAAACAGAAAAAAAAAATACATGTCCCTGGCCCGAGTTTGAAACTCGGGTTTGACCAGGATCCGAAAAAAACCGCAATCATACTATTTTTATTTATTATTATTTTTTATTTACTAAAAAAAATCTGACAAAGATCGGAGGCAAAAAATGCCTGAATTTATGAACGCAAGTGTTCAGTCATTTTAATTAAATTCACACGTTTAGGATCTCAAAAGACACCAAGTATATGACAATAGAACGGTATGGTCAGAGGTGATGTGATGGACCTAAATTTATTAGGTACAGATATTTGATATTTCGTTTAAGGGTCAAGTTATTTTAACTTAGATATTTATGAAGTACTTTTTATTTAGATTTCAAAATTCTGTCCTACTGTCCTCACATAAAAATAAAAGATATCGTCTGTGTCAAAGTTGTAGGGATGAAATTCGCATTTTCCCGGGTCATTCCCTCGCCCAATTTTTTTTTTAAATCTGGTATTTTTTCAAAAAATATATATATAATATATAATTGAGATTCAAAATAAATTTGAGAATATTCCCACCTTAAAAGTTTTATCACATGCAAATGTCATTTGAATCCGCGCCGCTGAGAAGTTTGGTTACATTTAGGGGTGTAAATGTGTCGGATCGGGTCATATTATTTTATTATTTTATTTGATTCAATCTGAATCCGATCCGATTAAATTCGGGTTAAAAAATCTTAATCTATACCCGACCCGATCCGACCCGTGTAAAATATTATTTTTATATAATTTTAAGCAATTAAATATTGATTAATTTATAATTAATCTTAATTAGTATATAATTAGTATATATTTAAGTTTTAATTAGTACTAAATCATAATTAATCGGGTCGGGTCGGGTTGACTCGAACCCGATCCGATTCGATTCGGATAAAAAATTAAATTCATATTCGACCCATTTATATTTAGATCATGTCGGGTCGGATTAACCTGTCAGGTCGGGTCGATAATTGACAAACCCTAGTTACATTTGATAATCAAATATAAATCGAGGGAGATGGGGAGAGGTTGTTGCGCTTGAATAGTGGACTCGTACATGCGTACACACAATAAAAAAAAATACAGATTGAAGAAGATACGCTTGAATTACATAGTGATAGTGTTAATGTGTTCATTTATTAATGCATCCATTCATAAATTAGACTTAGATGTGTTATCATCCCTTTGTAATTATCGGTGTTATTTTTCTCAACAATGCCGGGTAGACGAGAAAAATGCTCCAAAGTTAGGCCAATTAGAACTAGGGGAGTTAATGGGTCAGGTCGGGTCGGTTTCGGGTCGGATTACATTATTTTATTATTTTTCTTGATCCGATCCGAACCCGACTCGATTAAATTCAGTTAAAAAATCTTGACTCATACATGAACCGACCAAACCCGTATAAAATAATTAATTAATTATTAATTATTTTATATAATTTTAAGCAATATAATATTAATTAAATTATAATTAATCTTAATTAGTATATAATTAAGATATATTTAAGTTTTAATTATTACTAAATTACAAAAATTAAACCCATACTCAACCCATTTATCTTCGGATCATGCCGGGTCGGGTCGGATCGGTCAATAATTCCGTAATTAGAACAGTAAACTATTTCCAAAGAGAGATAGCCAAGTCTAGGGCTGTCAATGGATATCCATAATCCGAAAAGCCGATTCGAATCCGCACAAATGGATCCTTAAAATATATTCGTTAGTTTATTGGATCCGCATATGAATTCTAGAAAATGATCCATCTAATATAATGGATCCGCATTTGGATCTTATAAGATTCGAATTCGAATCCGCTATGACTTCGATAAATAAATAAAATTATATTATATGTCAATTAATAAAATAGACATGTCCAATTTAGTTTAAATTGAAGAGCAATGTTTATGTTTCACTCTGTGTTGATTCATAAAGTTGAATAGTAGTTATTGTATTAATTAGATATATTTTATTATGTTATTTGATGTTTATTGTATATTTTGAAAGTTGGAACAAATAGTTATGATTGTTGCTACGTTTATGATTGGAACAAATAATTTTAAGATTGCTATAATAGTAAATGTGAATTATGATTGTTGTTACGTTTGAAATAATTTTAAAATAACATGATAATTTTTCTCTTATCATATATTAATTATGTTATTTTTAATATTATTATAATACATGATATGAAATATGATCCGAATCCGATCCGAAATAGGATCCAAATCCGATCTGAAATATGATCCGAATCCGATCCGAAATCCGCTATAATAGTAAATATGGATTCACATTTGGATTCTCAAAATTTTATTGGATACGGATCCGATTCGCATTTGGATCCTCTGGGATCCGATTCAAATCCGATCCATTGACAGCCCTAGTCAAGTCGGCCATAGCGTAGACATGGATCTTCTGTGTCCCTTACTGAAGCAAGCAATCCTGGAGCTTCCTTCATGTTTGGATTTAGGAACAGAAGAAATTTCTACCCTTTTTAGTTTTTACCTCTGTAGTCCTTAGCGTTAGTACATTATCATAAGTTCATAACAGATTTGAACATGCATCAGTTAAGTGGATTGAGAACAATATCAAATTGTTAGCTTTTGTACATCTTCATCTGATTAAATTTTATTAATAACATTAATTTATAAGATATTATTACAAACCAAAATATCAAAGCAATGACGAAAGAAGCTGACGAAATGTGATATATCATTGAAACATATTAGTTCAATATTTGCACGGAGCTGCTAATTAAAATAATAATGTTGATGCTTTTATTCTTATTGTCATTATAAGTTTATAACAATGTTGAATTTTATGAATTACAAAATAGTTCTCAATTTAAAAATTATTGTTGTGAATTGTTTATTGATATGGGAATTATGAAAAAATAAAAAAGGTAAAAAAAAAGATATGCACTAAAACTAATTAGCTACTTAGATGGCGACAGGAATAGAGACAAGAATAAAGTGACCTCCGGAAGAACGATAAATCATAAAATACTAGTCCCAATGTCCCATGCTATTACTCAGTTTTTTTCTTCACTCCCTTCCTCCGCTTTGTCAAGACCTTTGTCCCTTTTGCTTTAATCTCTATCTGCATCGATCGATTTCCCATATCCATAATTTTATTCAGATCTGATCACTGGTATGTCGTCTTTTTCTCTATTTTTTGTTCTCATCAATTTCAAGCTATGATGAAGTAGATTCGATTTCTCTTGCTTGCGCAGTGAATATGATTTGCTCCAGAACTCTTGGTTACCTTTCTATTTTTTTTTAATATTTAGATTTCTGATTAACCTACTTGTTTGGATAGTTAAGGTGGATTAGTTTGAGCATTTTGTTTACTAATGAGATTTAGCGCAAGAGAGAATATACGACGAGGAGGGTTGAATTATGTTACCTTTTTTTACTTGCCTGTTTGACGCTATTAGGCTTGACAGGAAACCTTAAATTTCAGATTTTAATAAAATCACAACAAATTTCTATATCAGTTTTAGGGCAAAACATTTTCAACACTTAAAAGTGAATCCGAATTACTTTTTTTTTTCATTTTTCTTCCTTCTCCTTGTACGGCAGTTCTGTATGCAAGTGCTATATGGCCGTATTGGTCTGCTTAGATTATTTTTTACTTAGCCAGAGAATGGCAAAATATACCATTTTGTTGGTCCTATATAATATGGTACTTATCTGACATGAAGAATTGTTTGGTACAAAACAATTACCAGGATTACACATATAATTTTAACTGACGCAATTTTGGTTCTGTAATTGCTAGTATTGCTTTGGTGCTGCTGTTGTCATCATAATTACAAGGCTTTCCAAGATGTTGCTCTAGTGTTATCTGGTCTCTAGATGAAGATTGAAAAATTCTGGTACCATACAACTAGAAAATCACAGCCATGCCGCCATCTCATCGCGCTAGACCTTCTAGAAGGCCTGTATGGATCATAGTCCTAATTGCCTTTTTCTGTGTTGTGCTTATCGGGGTTTATGTATACCCATCTGACAAGCCTTACAAGTCATGCTACTACTTCTTCTCTTCTGACAAGTGTAATGGGTGGCCCCCACCAACCCCGGCTAGGGTTTACACAGATGAAGAGATAGCCTCACGTGCGGTGATAAAGGACATTCTAGCAGCACCTGCTGTCCAGTCCAAAAACCCTAAAATAGCCTTCATGTTTCTGACACTTGGTACATTACCTTTTGAGAGGCTATGGGAAAAATTCTTCCAGGTAAACTTTTATTACTTTAATATTTTCAGTTGGTAGCATTTGTAACCTAAAAAAAATATTATAGAGTTGTAGACCCCTGCAAACAAGAAATGTTATACATGCCCCCTTCAAAACGTAAACAATATCAACTTTTCTTCTGCTTTCCTAATTCCTATAAAAGGATTACTTAATTAGGAATATGTACTCCTTGACAAATCGGGAAGAGATGGGAGCATGTGATATTTTACAAGGGCATCCCCTAAATTTTGTCAGGATTAGAGATGACTTTTCTTATTTGAAGGGGTACATGATTTCTGAGATTGTTGTAGGTTTGCACATGATACTGCCCCTATTATTTTTTTTTAATTTTTATGTGATTGAATTGGAGTAAAATACCAAGATTTTATACCCTTCTGGTACACGTCTTAGTTCAAGGCTTATAGAGAAACCGTATGCCAATTAGCAAAGGAATCAAGATGAAGGAACCAGAAAAAGGAGGTAAGTATCAGTCGTTGTAGTGCTGCGCAGCTGACATACACAAGTTGTGGTGGTATAATAGCACAACCAAAATCATTATGACTGTGGTAACTATGTGATGCTTGCTTAAGCATTGATGAGTTTGTTCACACAGGGGCATGATGATAGATACACAATATATGTGCATGCATCACGAGAGAAGCCGGTGCACACAAGTCCATTATTCATTGGCCGTGACATCCGCAGTGAAAAGGTTTCAATATTTACATTTTTTTACCATCTTATTTCCAAGTTGCAATCAAGGTGTGGCTGTAGCTGGTACGGTGCTGTGGGAACTGTCTCAAAGTGACCCCAAATAATGAAAAAAATAGAGAACTATGGTTATCTTGTGAAAAAATAAACGATTACTTTAATCTTCATAATTGTTAAATAATCAAGGGCCCAAGTTGTCAAGGTCTGTGGATTGTTTTTAAAGCTGCCTCTCTTGTAATGGGAACTGTGAATGTTTGAGGATTGTTCGAGGGGGGGGGGGAGGGCAAATTTGAAAATTTTCTTCAATATAAGCACATTTTTCTAATTTTTTTCTGAATATATATATAATTGACAGGGGGGCGGCAGCCCCCCTTCCCAGAGCGTGGCTTCGGCACTGGAGGAGATACAGCAAAAGCTAATCTAAAAAGTACCTTCTGTTTGTAATTAGCAATGATTCTGGTGTACAGAAGGATATACATAATGTGTCAATATATCTGGTCATATAAAGTTTCAAGTTCGCAGATGTCAAATTAAAAGATCAATGAATAAAGAAGAAAGTAAAAGATAAAAAAGGAAAAAAAGTACAACATGAAGGTAAGATGCTATTTTCTATTTGAAATTTTTTTCCAAATGCTTGCCATATTGTTTATTTAGGGTAGCAGCCAGCTTGTGGTATTTACATTTTGGTGTATACATTTTATATGTTATTTTCAATAATTATCGATTTGAAAATTTTCTTCAATATAAGCATATTTTTCTATTTTTTTCTGAAAATATATATAATTACAAGGGTAATTTTGAAAAAATTTCTGGCCAGGGGGGCGGCGGCCCCCTTGCCAGAGTGTGGCTCCGGCACTGGAGGAGATGCAGCAAAAGCTAATCTAAAAAGTCCCTTTTGTTTGTAATTAGCAATGATTATGGTGTACAGAAGGATATACATAATGTGTCAATATATCTGGTCATATAAAGTTTCAAGTTCGCAGATGTCAAATTAAAAGATCAATGAATAAGGAAGAAAGTAAAAGTTAAAAAAGGAAAAACTACAACATGAAGGTAAGATGCTATTATCTATTTGAAAAGTTTTTTCCAAATGCTTGCCATATTGTTTAAAATTTTAAATAATTTAGGGCAGCAGCCAGCTTTTGGTATTTAGATTTTGGTGTATACATTTTATATGTTATTTCAATAATAAATCTGCGCCAAACCCCAATAGTACAACCTCCCCCATCTCCCACCCCCAACCCCCAGAAAGGAATTTTTTTTTATCATACTATACTCATTAACCCCCCCCCCCCCCCCCCCCCCCCCCCCAATATGTGGAGATTCCAATCTTTTAGCTCTAACCCGGATGTTCAATTAAATGTCCGTAATATTCATATTCATACTTAACAGTCTTCAAATTGCATGAAATTTGACAACCCACCAATACAATTTTTTTTTTTCCAAATGTTAGACTTTTTTTAATTGAAAGATGTTGTCAAAGGATTCTTTTTCCCCCATCTACAAGGACGGTTGGAACTGTTGCAAAAAATTTAATGGTTTAATTTGTTATAGTTCTCATGAGCCTCCTACTAATATGGTGCTATAACATATGATGGAAAGAATATGTATGCAATCTAATCTGTATACATTGTTGAGATGAGTTGTTATTTGCAAATACAATAAAATGTTGGCTAGTCTTACAAGATGTGACCATATATTGAAACTGGTTCAGTATTGTTGATGTGCAATTGATAAGCAAAGAAAATGTTGATATAGGTTGTATGGGGAACAATTTCTATGGTTGATGCAGAGAAAAGATTGTTGGCTAATGCTTTGCAAGATCCAGATAACCAGCATTTTGTATTGCTTTCTGATAGGTATATACTTTAAATTAAATGTGATACATATTTTTGTGAAGCATATCAAATGTGAAATTAATTCCATTTTTCACTTGTTATTTGTTAACTTCCTGATTTTTATAATTTTTTGGTGTAGTTGTGTACCTCTTCACAATTTTGATTATGTCTATCAGTTTCTGTTGGGCACAAATATCAGCTTTATTGATTGGTAAATAATCTATACTATTTTTATGATAGCTTATTACTTTGATTGATTAACTCGTTATCTTGTATTATGTTGATTTGACTAAGCATTTGATGTCCAGTTTTGAAGATCCAGGTCCCCATGGCAATGGCAGGTACTCTGAGCATATGCTACCAGAAGTTGAGAAAAAGGATTGGAGAAAAGGTGCACAGGTGAGCTCCCAGTATTTACAAATCAACTCGGTAATACTAAACGATTTTCAATACCTTTCTAATAATATGTATGAACCTATGTTGTTGGCATAGTTTGCCATAGTGAAAGCTATGTCAAACATCTGAAAACAATATAGTGCTCATATGTGCCTCACATCCAGGGGCGGAACCAGAAACGATCGATAGGGGGTGCCCAGTTCAAAGAAATAGAATGTTAGGGTTAAAAGAAATTTTATTTTTTATCATATGACCTTTATTTTTTAGTGAACTGAGGGGGTGCTCAGGCGTCGGCTGACACCTACCTTGGTGCCGCCCTTGCTCACATCAGAACCGATTTATGTGAAATTTTCTTGATTTTTGAACTTGATCGATTGTTAAATTGATTAATTATGCAGTGGTTCACCGTGAAGCGTCAACATGCTGTGCTAATTCTCACAGATAAACTCTACTATAACAAGTTCAAGCACTATTGTAAGGTATGCTGAAGTTTCATGCACTCAAATGTATGCCCACAAATTCAGTTTTCTTCTTGCTCATCTTATTAGTTTGTTTACATATTTTATGACAGCCAGGAACAGAAGGCAAGAATTGTTATGCTGATGAGCACTATCTACCTACCCTTTTCCATGTCAGAGTTTTTCTTTTATGCTCTTCAATTCATTTGTTTTCAGTGATAAAATTTTGAAAATAATTCTTGTTGAACAATGTGTATTTCAGACGGTAGATCCAAATGGAATAGCAAATTGGTCGGTAACACATGTTGACTGGTCGGAGGGGAAATGGCACCCAAAAGCATATCGGGCTGTTGATGTCACCTTCGAACTGCTTAAAAATATTTCTGTATGTTATATATAATTTGCCATTAACTTATTTTTTGAAACAAAATATGTAATTATATAGTCAAATCTTTAAAAATAAATTTTGTTACAATGCAGTCAATTGATCAGAGCATCCATGTCACTAGCAATGCACATGTAACTCTCTTATCTTTCTCTCTTTCAAGAAAAAATGATAATGTTTCAGTGCAGACACGTAGGAACTATATAATGAGGGAGGGTCACTTAGCAGTGCTTTATTTTGACAATTTTGGCAATCTTTAGCTCAAACTTGAAATCTAACATTATTTGTTTATTACATCATCTATGTTATTCATATATCCTATAGAATATGATTGAGATTGGTGTGTTTCAGCTTTAAATCAAATGACTTGAAAATTTCAACTTTTTGAAATTAATGATCCTTGATGCATTATCAAACAATGCTTAAATACATGGAAATTTAATTAGGCTATCTAAATGTCCAATAACATGTCTATAAATTTACTTTACATTGTTTTAATATTATTTGAATTGTTTCTAAAATTTACTTTACCTCATATATAATTAGTAGTTTAGTACATTCTTCGTGTGATCTCTTCTCTAGTCTATTGCCTGCTTGAATTTTGTCTTATATATTTTAATGTTTGAAATGACAGAAACAAGTTCAACAGAGACCATGTCTATGGAATGGGATGAAACGCCCTTGCTATCTCTTTGCCAGGAAATTTTACCCCGAGTCCCTGGACAATTTGATGAATTTGTTCTCTAATTTCACAGTCATTTGAGAAGTTGCTGGTTACATTCTGTGCAAACTCGCATCATTTTTAATGTATAATATTGTGCAACTCTTTTTTTGTGAAAGAGGCGAGCTGTGATTAACTGAAGCTAGGTTTATTATTATTTTATTCTTTTTCTTGTTTGGTTTTCTTTTGGATATTTTTGTAGTTCAACGGGAATGTAATGTTTGCCAAGCTTTAGCAAGCCATGCAATTGGAATTATAGCTATTCCATCAACTTTTGGTTATTACTAGCACCGTAATTCACGATCCATGTCTACTCAATCAAAATGTGCCGGAATTATCTCTGAAATTTCAGAATCATGGACTAAATTAAAAAAGTATTCCCTCCTAAATTACGAATGTCATACTTATTTTTAAATTATAAAGCCATATATTTCCTTTTTAAATTACAAATGTTTTTTTACATTTACATATCTTACTAATAGGTTGAAATTATATCTTTAATTGTAAAATTATAAAGCGTGTTTAATTTCATATATCTTAGTAATAAGTCGAAATTATATCTTTAAACATCCTCTTATTTGTCACCATCAAGCTGAACTTATAAAACTGTTTAAAATAAATTCATTCTTTTCTGTTATCTTGAATTTTCTACGATCCTGCGCAGTGTGGATTACGGGCCGACTGCATGATTGATATTAAAAAAATAAAAAGTTTGACTTAGTTGCGAGAGTATCAATTTTTCCTTGAAAAGTATATGTTAAATCTAATAGCAACAATTTAGATATTTTTATGTCTCCGAAATAAGGTCAGCACGCAAAGTAGAATATTCGACAAGTTAATTTTTGTCGTGCATATAAACAAATAAAATGGTGTATATATACTAATATTTTGCCGTTGCTACGTTGATATTTTTAAAAATATAAAAAACATATCTTCAGATAAAAAGAAAGAAATAAAAATAAAAATAATTTAGTAATTAATATAAATTTCAATCACGAATATATAATTAATGTAAAATAAATATAAAATTGAGAGAAAAATTGACATTCAGAATTAAAAAAAATTAAAATTTATAATTGATGGCAATCTAAAAAAAATAAAGTAGAACAATTATACTTCTAAAATGATCATAAAGATGATAATATTATTTAATGAATAACTCAATTCGATAACTGATATTAATTTTAAAATTTTAATAAAAAATTTAGACCGTTACTAAATTATGACACTTGCATGCTTAAAATAATGAGGAGTAAGATTTGATGCCTCGACGGAGAAGCATGTTGCAAGACTTGCTCACGGCATTAGAACTTGCATGAAAGGGCACAAATTGTTTTTAAGGCAGTGACATGCGTACAACCAGTCCCATCATGGAACGTTACGGGCGGCACATTTGTCTAGTGGTTTGTCGGCGGGTACCGCGGGCACGGGCCGGGTACACCCGCGGCGGGCGGCGGGTACGGCGGGCACGAGTAGACGGGTTTTTTTTTTCAAAACCGTACCCTACCCGTTTCATACTCGTGCCCGTCGCGGGTACACGGGTACGGGGGTACGCGGGCACGGGTAGAAGGGTACGGGTACGGGTACGAATTTTTTTTTTTTTCTGTTTTTTTTTCTTTTGTTGTTTTTGTTTTATAAATATATATTTTATTTTGGAATGTCGTAAAATCTGAATAATATCATTTCGGGTAAGTACAAATCTAAACGTTCATTTTAAAAGAATAATATATTTTCTAAACGTTCATTTTTTCAATTATTTTAAAATAATAGATTAAATCAAAAAATAGATAAAAAATTTAAAATGAACATTTAAAAATCAAATAATTTAAAATGAACGTTTAAAATATAAATAAAAAATATTTTAAATCAATTAATTTTAAAAGTAAAATATAAATAAAAATTTAGAAAATCAATTACTTTAAAAATAATTTTGAATTATTTAAAAAAAATAGATTAAAAAATAAAAGTTACCCTCCTCCTTTATTCCGGGCTTGGGACCCATGTATGTAAAATAACATAAAGCGGAGTTCTAACTTTTTTTTGTTAGTAGTTTTCTTTAAAATGAATAATTTAAAAACTAATTGAAATGTTTAGAAATTTATGTTTACCCCTAAAAAAAAAAAAAAAAAAAAAAAAAAAAAAAAAAAAGGGTCAAGGAATAGTGCAAAGGAAATCTGAAGAATCCGGTCTGGCCTAAGAGGCCCAGTATTACGGAGAAAGGCCCAAGAAGGCCTATTAAGCCCAACAGAGGTCTAAAAAGCTCAAACCAAGCCCGAGGACTAAGAAATTGAGGATAAAATTGAAAGAAATTGGAAATTCTCAGAAAAAAAGGATTAATTGCCGAAGCTCGAGAAACTCAAATCGAAAAACCTCGTCAAAGTCAAAAAATTTAAAACTCAAATTTTATGAGAGAATTATGTTCTCCATAAAATTATGAGAATTCTCATATATCATTCGGTATTTTTGGAGCTGTAGAAGTGAGGGAAACATAGAAATCATCAATTAATCAAATTAAATCAATTAATTGGGGGACGAAATTAATTAATTGATGATTAATCAGTGAGAAAAATGATAAATAAAATTTATCATAAAATTTGGCATAATTTATAGGAATTTTGTACAATTTTTGGTGAATTTTTAGCAAGAAAATCTTTCAAGAAAAATTCACAAAAGGAAAATATAAAGGAAAAATCAAAAAATCAGCCAAGAGGCTTTGTATTTAATGCACAGACCATATCTTTTGGGCCCACATGTCAGCAAATGAATGAATTCGGTCTACATTAAAAGCCATATACCAACTTCATTCAAAGAAAAGAAAATAAGAAGGGAGTTGTGAGCTCGGTTTTGGTGAGCCGGCTCAATGTCATTGAAATGGTTCATGTGAACCGGGTGTACGCAAACTCAAGGGACCCAACCTTATCACCTTGTCCCCCTCTCTCTTGCTATCCGACAGAACAAACCAAAAGAAAAAAAAAAACGTTTTCCCCTCCTCCTTTCGACAACAGCAAGAAAAAAGGAAGATCAATTTCGGTGAAATTAAAACCAATTGAAGAATGAAACCCTCAAATTCTGGGAGATCTTACCTATGCGAGTTCAATTTCAGAGAAGACCAAAGGAAACCGAAAGAGAATGCTAAACCCTAAAAAAATGAGGCAAAACTCAAAGGCAGTGCAAGAAACTGAGAAGAGAGAGGCAGTGAAAGTCGGGTCATGGTTGAACCGAGCAGCACATCGGAGCCAAACCAGCGGGCTATCCTAAGTCCGGGGCAAATAAGGCCTTGAGGGAAGAAGGAACGAGGTGGCATAGTAGCTCGCTGGTGATAACGAGGCGGCCCAAGTGTCGCAGCCCAAGCCCAGCTCGGGAGAAGGCTCCACCTATCACCTTTGCACCAGTCAGTTGCGGCTAGGTAGTGCTTCTCCGGATAATGCATGGATCAGTAAGCACCTCATTCAAAAATTTTGTTTTATTTGGGGTAGTTGTATCTATGTGCTGGCAAGCCATGTTGGCTGCCTCTAATTGGTTAGGATAATATGGGAATGATTTTAATTGGGTGCTTGCTACCACCTCAGCCAAGAGCACCAGAGGGAACCCTAATTCAAGGGATAAAACAGTAAAATTAAGCCCCTAAATCCTAATTCGAAACCCTAATCAAACCCTAGCCTACTGCCCTATATAAACACCCCTATGCCTACTGCTCAAACCACCAGTAAAAAAATATTGAACCCCCCAGATACAAGCAATCCCCCTGGCTCCATAAACCCTAATCCCTGTCTGGCCAATTACACACAAAAAAAACCTAATTACTCTCTAAGCACCACCTACCTAAAAAAAAAATCTGAATACCAACAACCCCAAAATAAACTAGCTCTCATCTCTCTCAATCTCTGCCTCAAAATTTAGACTAGCATAGGTAGCCGTTTTATTTTATTATGTAGTTGTAATGTTCTCTCTAAGAAATGAATAAAAAAAAAGGAGCTCTTAAATTGCTGTCAGTTTATTTTTTTTTTTTAATCATTATTATAATATGTTATGTCTTCTTTTAATTAGTTTTTTTTTTTAGGCCTTCCTTTTATTTCTTCCTCTGATCAGATTTTTACAATGCAAAATAATTGCTTGTAGAAAATGATTAGCATAAAATCAGTGAAGCTCTTTCCTCCATGATGCTTTAAGCACAATTAAATAATAAAAAGGAGGGGCTGAGATTAACTTTTAATATAAATTACATTTCTCTATAGTCTCTATGCACTTTTTTTTTATTTCCCTTTTATGATAAAAAAAAAATACTTTAAATAGATGTTCTAGATCATGTTTCTTAGACATAAAATAGTTTGCATCCCTTTTTGTAAGCTTCATGCATTTCATTTCATGTTTTACCCTAACAAGTCATAATTTTAACAAAAAATATACATACTTTTGGCCAGTATTTGCAATATGTTTTAGTCTGTCTCTTCTCTTTATCTTTTCAAAATAATTAAAATGCTATATAATTATATCTGAGCATCTAGCTTGATCTCAAGTGTCGGATAGTACAAATCTGACTTTGATTGATCATGTTAGATAGCAAGGAAATAAAATTTAGATTTTACAAACAAGATAGATGAATTTGATGCTCTAGGAAATGGATAATACAAATCTGTGCCTGGATTATTAAGTTCATATATTCTAAAAGTAATGTATATATTAATAGATGCTCATTTTCATGCGATGTTATCTTTTAAGATCTGGGGTAGTACAAATCCTATCTTATTTGATTTCATTGCAAATATAATAAAATAATATATACTAAAAAGTTTGTTAAGTTGCACTTTAACTTGATAGGTTGTATATATATATAACAGATTTATAATAGTTTGCATCGTTTGTAACAAGTTGTATCCTTCTTTTGCATACTCTTGATTGTCACTCTTCAGTTCACTGCTTTGCATTTTTTTCTTTAAGCTTCAAATAAAAAGAATACATCAACAAATGACTTAGAAAATAAACGAGCAAGTCAATGTTGGCTTTTCTGTTCTAAACTTGTTTTTATCTTTAAACTACTCACTAATCTATTATTGATACATAATGAAACTTGCAATTGAAATGAACTGCCCCTTTAAAATCTGGTACTGGCTAGTACAAAGCCTATGTATCAGATATCAAAAGCTTTGCATCAGTTAGTACAAAACTGTGCCTAGCTTCAGTGTGCCCCAACTTGGCTAATACAAAGCCAGGGGCATGCTTCACAAACTTGGCACTAATCCTTGAGGTCTTGTGCTAAGCTAAGTTCAATCAATTTTCTGAAAGAATTCAGAAAATGAACTCAAGTATAACTGAGGCAATCAAACAGTTATCTCAACACCCATCCAGTAAACAAAGCTTCAGTTATGCTTGACAAAGGGAGTTGATTGAAATTAGACTCTGCCTTGCAAAATAACAGAATAGAACAATGAATAATAGCCCAGAATTATGATCATAAGTTTCATTATGAATCACGAATAATGTAGGAAAAGTTTGAATAAATGTTTTCTGTTATAAAAAGGTTAAACAAAATATATCAAATTTGGAAGCATTCATGCATTTGTGAATAAACATGTAAATTGCCTAAACTTTTGAGGGTTGAAACACAAAAAGGATAAATGAGCTTTCGTGTAAATAGTTATGTAACTAATAAAAGGGGTTCGTTAAATCTTTAACAGAAGCTGGACATAAATATCAATTTCTTTAGAATTGGTTGGGCTGTTATGTAAATATTTGCACTGAATCAATAGTCAAGTGTGAAAGTCTAAATACCAGCAAATTAGGTCATGTGAATATTTAAGGATGGACCTGATACATGCATTTTGAGGTAATTTGCAATGAAATTTCTAACATTTCTTTACAGGATTAACAAAGGCCACTCGTCTTAACTAAAAAGATCTTTTGTTCATGTGAAATGATTTATAATCACTGTACAATTTGATGTATTTAATAATTTTCAATTGAATGCTTTGTATAAATAGACATGTATAAAGGAGTGTCAATTTGTTCAAATTCATATGTCTAAGCATTGTAATAATTCACTGTCATGACTCTGTTGACAATTTGGTAAAGTAATTTTGTATATAATGGACTGTCCTATATTTATAGGGGTATACCAATTTGATGTGATTCGGTACTAAGCTTGAGATTTATATTTTGTACAAATGCTTTAAACAAAATGCTAAATGTAAATCCTCACACCTGTCTACTTTGCAAAAATATGAGTATGGCCATAAATCTGCCACGAAATGAAATGATTATAATTAAAGTCCAAGTATCTAACACTTTAGTAACAAAAATGTGTCAATAAAAAAATAAACTTATACATAGTCGGCTCAGGGAGAGAAACATCAACCCCACAAAGAAATAAATTTCAGCAAAAAAGAATATTGTCAGCCCAAGAAAAATCACAATTCAAACAAAGAAGATGGCAGCCCAAAATTAGAAACGGAAAGGAGAAGTAAAATCAGCCCAAGAAGAGGAAGATTGTGGCCTGCGACAAAATGGAAACCCAAGTGTCTAAGTCAGTAGCAAAAAAAAATGTGCTCAAATGAAGTAACAAACTGATCGAACAGAAGAAATGATGAAACTAGTCTCACTCAAGCCAAGAATGAAAATAAAAGATCGATACGAAAAGGAAGTTAGCCCAAGAAAGAAATTCAAGGAAGATACGTGTTAATACTAAAAAATATTCTCTATCAAAAACCGACAAAAATAATAAGATTTATTTTCCTAGAAATAAATTTATATATGAAAACTATAACACAAAGGCTTTGATAAAAAAAATAATAATGACAATAATAATATAAACATTCTCATAAAATCTCTATTTATATAATAAAATGTCAAAAATCTCTTATAAGCAAACCTCATGAAAGTAAATACTAAATAAGTAACTAACGGAATAAAATATACATACTTTTTATTCTTTAAATAAATTAATCCAAAACAGATAAAATACTTCAAGAAATAAAATGAAGATAAATAAAATAATGATAAATAAAAATAAATAAATAAGTAATAAATAATGTAAGTAAAAAGAGAATGGTAAAAATGAGAAAACGTTAAATATATAAATAATATATATATATATATATATATATATATGCTTTCTTATTAAATGAAAATAAACTATATATTTTCTTAGAAATACAATAAAAAATATAATATAAAGAAAATAGTAAAAATAAAATAAAAACTACAACTCATATCCGATAAATTAAACTTTCAAAATCAATAAAAAAATAAGTAAAATAAATACTAAATGAAAGAAAAATAATAAAAGAAATAAAATAAAATGTAACCCTTTCAATTTCCAAATTAAATAAATTTAGAAAATAAATAAAATAAAAAATAAGATAAATATAAATCAAATTAAACACACAAATAAATCAAATAAAATAATTAAAAGAAATAAAATATTATCTTCTTTCATCAAAATTAAATAAACTTTCAAACCTCAAAATTAAAAATAAAATAAATAAATAAAATGAACAAACTCAAATAAAATAAAAATAATTAAAAGACATCATTGTTTTCATGAAATAAAATAAAATTAAAATTCAATCCCAAAAATAAATCAAATCCAACCCGAAACAAAAAATATCAATTCTTGATCTTGATATTTGAGTTGGTAAAGAGTCTTAACTCAATGTCTCGTATCTTGAAAATCATTCAAGTCTCTATATGGATCATCGAGACTTTGAATTCCTAGATTTATGAATTGACACAACGCTTCAAATTCATAATCTAGAAAATCGAGAAAGACCAAGAAAGGGCCAAATCTGTCTTTCGATTCATCGAATCTTGATGTTGAGCGGCGAGCGCTTACGTTCACATCTTGTATCTCGGAAGATTCACCTTGATCTTGATATTTGAATTGGTAAGGAGCCTTAACTCAATATCTCGTATCTCGGGAACCATTCAGTATCTCTATATGGATCATCGAGATATCTGAATGCCTAGGTCCATGAGCTGGCATAGCGCTTCATGTTCATGATCTAGAAGATCAGTTAAAGACGATCAAAATATTCTCCGTCTTTCTGATAACCAGTCCTTGATGCTGAGCTGGCATAGCGCTTCAAGCTTCACATCTTGTGTACTGATATTCACATGGTCTGAGCTGCCATTAATCGAGGCTCATGGTCTGAGTTGCCATTAATCGAGACTTATGGTCTGAACTGCCATTAATTGAGGTTCACAAGGTGTAGACTACCTTAAAAAGTTCATATCTTCTCTGCTCTTTCTCACAACGACCACTTAAAATTGCTTAACTATTCTGTTTATTTTTTCCTTTCTTAATCAGAGGTTCCTCGGGTTCAAAGCCCAGGGTAATTAACAATGGGGGCTTGCGCCCATTGGAATCTTAAAGACCCCACAATCTCTAAAACCTTTAAATGTGCATTCCAAATTTATATAAATATACCCCAATGCACACTTAGAGGGATCTCCGTGTCCTTCTTCCGCAATTCATCGCCCAGTTCCTTTTTCAGGGCGGTGAAAGGCGCTGAAGGGAAGTATTTCATTTTCTTTGGGACTATCCCGCAAGAAATCATCATCAACACTCCAACAGTGGTGGCTTCAACCATGGTGGCTCCCATCTCCGCAGCAGCCCCAACTGAAGAAGAAGATGAAGAAGTCTATTTTACTCTAACTCAGAAGGGTATAGATAACAAAATCATGAACTCTCCTCCTGAACCTCAAAGGAGGAGGAGACGCCCAACCAAGAAGGCAATCTCTCCCAAAACTGCCTCTACATCCAAGGTCTTCCAGAAAAGAACTTGGGAAGTACCTCAAGAACGCCTGGTGGCTAGGCCAAATATCCCTGTATCCAACTCTTTCTCCGCTCTAAGAGTTATAATAGAGAACCCTTCTAGAGGTCAGAAGCGTCAAGTTTGGGAAGTTTCATCACGAAAACCTCAACAAAATCAGAAGAAGCCAGTCTCGGCAGTAACCTTGAAAGAAAGAAGGAACCTGACAACTGGAAAGTTGAGATATCAGATCCCTGATCAAACTCGGAATCGAGTATCAGTTAAATCTAGGGTGAATTTTCCCTCTCAAGATCAAATAAGCCGAATTGGCGCGGTCGAGCCTCTCAAGTCGTGAGACTCGTAAAAGGAAGAAATGAGAAAACCATGCAAGAGTGGGTCCCTATAACTTCTAAGACTCAATATGAATCCCGATTAAAACCGGTGGCTGAAGAACACACCTCTTATAGCGTGTTTAATAGGTTGGGTCCCAAGATTCAATCCGAAAATTTAACTATCTCGGTGAATAACCAAAGTCGAAAGAAAAGACGGGTCGTTAAATATGTAGGAGATCTGGAAAGGCATTTCTCGGCCTATATGGTCACCACAAGCTTCGAAGAAAATAAAGAATCTCAAGTCCACGCCAGTGTCAATGTTGTGACTTCAGAAGATCCTCAAGATCCTGAAGACCGATCCCCGCAAAATCAGACCAATGCGACAAATACTGGTAAGGGCAATGGCCGAAAAGGAAGACCAAGAAAAAATAAAGGGACAAGCGATAGCAACAAATCTGGAGAAGAAGGGAATGAAGAAAATAATCCTTCCGACTCCGAAGATGGATGTGAAAATCATGGAGCAACAAGCATCCCTCCAGACAATATAGAATTATTGAGAAATCATATAGAGATGCAGGATGAAGAGCTTGTGAAACAAATGAGAACTCTTGATGGGCCGTGTTAAAGCGAGAATGAAGAACTAGCCAATACCATCAAGGCTTTGCAAGAGCAGCACATGAATCTTAACACCGATACTAACAAAGTAAAAGGTTCTCATCAAATAAGTATCAATGTTGATTCCAAAAACCAAAAAGGAAGAGATGGGTCAAATACCAATGCTGGTCCTAGCAACCCGAGAGTGACCTTTCATAGTCATATAAATTCTGAACCCGAATACCAAGGGGTAACCAAGAAAGAAATACAAGCGATGATTGCTCAACAGATGCAGATTGCAGGAGGTGGCTATGAACTTCCGTCTGTCCGAAACTGTGGACATCCATATCCTGCCATCTATGATCTCGAAGAATATCCGAAAGGGTATGTGATACCAAAATTCAGGGTCTTCTCAGGAGAAGGAAATCGAGATCTGAACCCGAAACAACACTTGGCGCACTTTGTAGCCTCGTGTGGGAACACTGGCGGGAATGATGCATTACTATTACGACAATTCTCTCAAAGTCTAGTTGGCACTGCTTTTCAATGGTATTATTCATTGGAGAATGAAAGTGTAAACACATGGGATGAGATGGCGAATGCGTTCAGGGCCAGATTTGCCATGATATCAGATAAAATAAATATAGCCGATTTGGCAAATACAAAGCCCAGAAAGGGTGAGTCCATGGTGGATTACATCACCAGATGGAGAAATCTCTGCATCAAATGTGACAGGACACTAACCGAAGATGAGGCGGTCAACTTGATCCAGAAAAACATAGATGGATGGATGGGAATGCTCTTGGGTGTGACCAAGGTCAACACGTTCAAAGATTTGCTAAGAGCAGTGTCCAACATGGAAAACATGTCGTCTTCCAACATTCCAAGTTTTATGGGTGCTCGACCATCAAGAAGGACAGAAGCAAAGGTGGCTTTCACCAAGCTCAAGGATAAAATGGTTGCCAATACAAATGTATCAGGTAACAACGCAAATAACAGTAGCGAGAGAAATTCTAAGCCCGTTATGGGAGGGAGTTCTCAGTCTTTTGAAACTCTAAGACAAAAGAAAAGCAAGCCATATTCCTTTCGAAGAGATAAGGTGCTCACAATCTTTAAGGGAGCATTGAAAAATGGGCTAGAATTACCCGTAAGCAAGCGCCCCGAAGATGCAGAAAAATCTGATAACCCTAATTATTGCCCATATCACAGAATATTAGGGCATACATTAGAAGACTGTTGGGTTTTCAAAGATTGGGTTGAAAAATCTATCCGAAATGGTGAAATTACTTTACCCAAGGGATTTTTGCAAAATCCTACGCCTCACGAACAAGTAAATGTAATTTCTCATGAAAGGGTAACATGCAACATGGTGTATCATGATGATAACACATCTGATGAAGAGAATACGCTCATGTTACAAGAGTTACTTTTCTCAGCGCATCAAGGGGAAGCCAGCACTTCAGGTACTAAAAAGGAAGAATGCAAGACGGTACTACGCTCTGGGACTTACATTCCTGAAAGACAAGCCGTGAAGGATTCAGACAAAAATAAAGACAAAGTCCAGAATAGGTCTAGAGAAATAGATGATATTGTCAAGAATAGCGAAAAGGCTAGGCAAACTATCGATGACTACAATGTCCTAGCACATCTTCGCAAAATTCCCGCGCTGCTCAGCATATTCGACGCACTAATGATGTCGCAAGACCTACGGGATGTGCTAATTCAAGCTCTACAAAATCCCGAGAAATACAAGTCTTATTTCATTGAGCAAAACTTACAAGAAGCATTGTATGTCGCCAAACGAGAAGTAGGCATTACCTTCACCAATGAAGATCTCCTAATGGGTACAACAGATCACAACCGTCCTCTGTACATTACAGGAGACTGTGGAGGACAAAGAATTGGTCGCATCTTAATTGATGCTGGATCTTCAATTAACATTATGCCTCTCAGAACCCTAAAAGCAATAGCACTGGATGTGAAGAATTTATCTGACGAAAAAGTAACTATTCACGGGTTTAACCAAAACTCTCAGAAGGCCTTGGGAGCAGTAACTCTGAATTTACAATGTGGTGGCTTAAAATCTCCAACAAAATTCTACGTAATAGATGCTGAGACATCGTATCGGGCATTACTGGGACGACCTTGGTTGCACAATAACCAAATAGTACCTTCCACCCTTCATCAATGCCTGAAGTACGTCGATAATGGCAGGCAGAAAAGGATCAATGGAGATTTAAAACCATTTGGTGTTCATGAGATAAAATTTAATGATGCCCAATTCTTCTTATCAAAAGAAGGCAAAGAGAAGGGTAAACCCTCAGAGCCAGTAAAAACACTAAGGAACATTGCGCCAACTGAAGGATCAGAATATGACGCGTCTTCAGAGGAAGAAGAAGAAATTAAATTTCACTTCAGACCTCAGACTACACTACAAACCAAAAGGTCAAACGAAAGATCAGATGAAGAGGTTATTTTTAACCTTAAATCAAAAACTATATCACAAATAGGGTTTTCAAGCAACGGCTCTGATGAGGAGGTTACATTTAATCTCAAGAACAAAACTGCATCTCAAGTTGAGACATCATCGAATGAAGAGTCCGAGGAATCTGAAGATTTAGGATACACGACGCCACATAATATCCCGGTGTACGGGAGTCCAAATGAAGAAGAGTCAGAGAATAATTCAAGATCAAGAGAGCAAGAATCATCCGAAAACTCAGAAAGAGAAGAATCAGATGAAGAAATTATCTACCGTTGTCTTCGAAGACCTAAAAATGATGTAGATACAAGCAGCGAAAGTGAAGCGTCATATGTGATCGATCACATAGAAGATAAACTTATGTGTCTCGCTATTACTAACAGATCAGGAGATGAAGATCACGTGTTTTCGGGTCCCGGCCCTTCAAATGCAAGGCCCCAATGGTGCGATGCCTCGAGAACCCGTATTTGGGATCTCGAGTAGCGAAACCTCCCTCAATCGAAGAATTGAGATGCCAAGTAGAAGTCAACGAAAGAGAAATAGGCCGAACAATGGGAGGTGATTCAGATATAAAAGTACAAAATAATGAAATCCTAGAAATGGTCAAAACCATTCAAATAACCATTAGTGACGCTAATACCTTAGAAAAAACAATAAGAACCCCGGGAGAGAACCAAGATAAAGGTAAACAACCCATGTACACAAGAGAGAGCAGACGAGACATGACTCTCAAACAAAAGAAGAGCAAACCATATTCTTTTCGAAGAGACAAGGTGGCGAAAATCTTCAAAGAAGCGATAGAAAATGAACTTATCCCGCCGACAAGCAAAAGACCAAATTTGAGATGGAGAAACACAAATGATTCAAATTATCGTCCTTACCATCGAGTCTTGGGACACCCGATCGAGGATTGCTTGGGTATTTAAAGACCGGTTGAGAAAGGATACACGAAGGAATAATCGAACTCCCGCAAAGCGTTCTTCAAAGCCCGCCCCACATGAAGCGAAAGAACAAGAGGAGAGTGTGCGATTCAGAGTATGCACTATCTCACATGATATGGTAGATGAAGACTCTGATGATGAGATTGTTTTCAATCTTAAGTCAATTAAGACTCATCTCCCGGAATCGGGAACCCAAAAAGAAGAAAAACCAAAAGGAGTCGGGAGTGATCAAAACCCTCTCAAGAAGTTTAAGAAGAGGAATCTTAAAGAAGTGCATCGCTCGAATCATGTATTGAATGTCGAAATAAAAAATGAGGCAATGTCACTGGCTATCACAACAGTGCCTGATAAATACTTCAAAGACTTGACCCCAAGGGAGGTAAATCACATACAAATTTTAAAAACCTTCGTGGTACCCGCAAAGTTGATATATGTGAAGGGAAAACCTATAGTTCAGAAAGCTATTATTTTCTATAAAAGTGATTCAACCCAGTCCAGGGAAGACTCTAGTGTTGATTCCTGGGAACGATGGATGATGGAGCAGGAAGACTCGGGCGACGAAAAAGATAATGGTGCTATTATTCACTTCTTCGAAAAGAAAATTTATGAGTTGGCACAAAGGATAGGTGGTCTAAGAGACATGTCGAAAGCCGAAGTCAAGACCTTTGTAAGGTTATGGGACAATCCCCGGAAGATGATCATGGGCCCAGATGGTAAAATGAAGAATACTCGAGGATTGGGTTACGAATCTGACGATGATTTGTGATTCATCAAGAACTAGTCCCACCGTACACAATTAGTCATGGAGTGCTAGAAATAAAATAAAGGCCTCAGTAGGCCCAAAAACCCAAAAATAGAATAAAGGCCTCAATAGGCCCGAAAACCAAAAATAGAATAAAGGCCTCAATAGGCCCGAAAACCCAAAATAAAATAAAGGCCTCAATAGGCCTAAAAACAAAAAATAGAATAAAAGCTTCAGTAAACCAAAAACCTAAAAATAGAATAACAAATCTCGAAGTCCGAAAATCCAAAAATAGAATAAAGACCTTAATAGACCCGAAAATCCAAAAATAGAATAAAGGCCTTAGTAGCCCAAAAATCCAAAAATATATAATAATAATGGAAAGAGACCTAAATAAACCCCAAACCCAAAAATATAATGAAATCAATCATGGCCAAAACCACGCGAGTTAAAGGCAATAGCTTTGGTGTTTGGGCTCATAATACAAATACCACTGGGTTTGTCCATTTGATCCGAGAATAAATATGAAAATGGACGGGGTTTGCGGTTGTCCCTCAAATATATCATCGTCGCCCAACGAGGAAAGTCACGCTCATCATGGTCGCTCGGTGAAAACCAAGGGATAGGTCGAGCGATTGGTGGCTATCCATAGTCACTTCGAGGGCATAAAAAATAAAAAAATTTCGTATATATTAATAATAAATAATATTCTTCCATAAAACACACAAAAATATTTTAGTTAAATAAAAATAATAAAAGAAACTATATTTTATAAAAATAAAAAATATATATTTTCTCGAAAAGGGGTTGTCATCTTTGTCCCCGACACCAAGAGTGTCATACAAAGCGAGTTGGGTGCATTCATCCGTAAAAGCACCACACTTCCACAAAATAAAATGAGAGGAGACGAGCGACGGTGAGTTTCCACTTTAGCACGCAAAGGTGCACAAATGAGGGGAGAGTGTGTGAGCTTCCACTTAAAAATGATATATACATGAAGTATCCATAAAATGGTGTTGTCAATTGAATCCATAATATAATTGACACTGACAAGTTTATCCGTCAGTAATAAAAGGATAAACGGGTTCACTCGTACTGCCTAGAGGTCAATACAGGTAGGATTGGTATCCTTAAATACCATGGTCCCGCCGTGAAGTTGTGTCAAAAGATGCTGATCAGAAGAAATAATGTTCGAACAACGTATACGAACAAGCAAGCAACAAGCATACAAGCCTACCAGAAACAAAGAAAGGTGAAAGCAAAAGTTCATTAAAAATCAGGCAAGTGCAGAATCTCCTGATGAAAGTCTGAGGTACGAAGCACTATTTAAAGGATATCGGGTAAACAAGCCACCAGAAGGAAAACACACAGAAGTATAAGCTGAAAGAAAAAGAAGTTAGAGTTGAAATCACTTGAAGCGAAGTTGCTTCGTCGAAGACCCCGACAGATAGAGGTCTCAAGTTGTAACATCTTCAGCCAAAGGATGCATCGAAGGCAAAATCTAAGATTCCCTGCGGATGAAGAAATGAAACAAGAGTTTCTTTAGATTAAGGCATCTGAGCAAAAACCTTTCACAGAAGAAATTAAATCTAAAACCTCTGCAAAAAAAAATCAGGGTCGAAACTTTTTGGAGCGAATGTACTCCATCGAAGATCCCACCAAATGAAGAGTTCAAGCCGAAACCTCTTCAAATGAGACTCTAATCGAAGATTGCTTTAGTAAGGAGTTGGAGACCTAAGTCCAAAAGCCGGCAGAATGCTTTGAGCTCATGACTTAGAAGGTCGGATCAGACATACAAAGCTCAGCCTGTCTTCCGATAATTACAGGCCCTGACGTGAGTTGGCATAGCGCTTCAGACTCGAAACGTCCCGAGCCATGTATCTTTTGTCAAACACAACCTTATTGGAGTAAAACAAATCAGAAACCTTTGTAATAAAGAAGTGAAGCTGAAATCTCTTCAGATGAAGACAGTTGGAGAGAAGACCCTTCACAAGAAGACTCAACCCAAAATCACTACAAAATAAGAATAAGTGTTAACTTCGAATGCACCAAAGCAGGCCCTTCAATTCTTAAAGTGTTCATGACCCGCTTTGGTGGGTGGCTCTTTGTTTACCCCTAAAAAAAAAAAAAAAAAAAAAAAAAAAAAAAAAAGGAAGAATAGTGCAAAGGAAATCTGAAGAATCCGGTCTGGCCTAAGAGGCCCAGTATTACGGAGAAAGGCCCAAGAAGGCCTATTAAGCCCAACAGAGGTCTAAAAAGCTCAAACCAAGCCCGAGGACTAAGAAATTGAGGATAAAATTGAAAGAAATTGGAAATTCTCAGAAAAAAAGGATTAATTGCCGAAGCTCGAGAAACTCAAATCGAAAAACCTCGTCAAAGTCAAAAAATTTAAAACTCAAATTTTATGAGAGAATTATGTTCTCCATAAAATTATGAGAATTCTCATATATCATTCGGTATTTTTGGAGCTGTAGAAGTGAGGGAAACATAGAAATCATCAATTAATCAAATTAAATCAATTAATTGGGGACGAAATTAATTAATTGATGATTAATCAGTGAGAAAAATGATAAATAAAATTTATCATAAAATTTGGCATAATTTATAGGAATTTTGTACAATTTTTGGTGAATTTTTAGCAAGAAAATCTTTCAAGAAAAATTCACAAAAGGAAAATATAAAGGAAAAATCAAAAAATCAGCCAAGAGGCTTTGTATTTAATGCACAGACCATATCTTTTGGGCCCACATGTCAGCAAATGAATGATTTCGGTCTACATTAAAAGCCATATACCAACTTCATTCAAAGAAAAGAAAATAAGAAGGGAGTTGTGAGCTCGGTTTTGGTGAGCCGGCTCAATGTCATTGAAATGGTTCATGTGAACCGGGTGTACGCAAACTCAAGGGACCCAACCTTATCACCTTGTCCCCCTCTCTCTTGCTATCCGACAGAACAAACCAAAAGAAAAAAAAACGTTTTCCCCTCCTCCTTTCGACAACAGCAAGAAAAAAGGAAGATCAATTTCGGTGAAATTAAAACCAATTGAAGAATGAAACCCTCAAATTCTGGGAGATCTTACCTATGCGAGTTCAATTTCAGAGAAGACCAAAGGAAACCGAAAGAGAATGCTAAACCCTAAAAAAATGAGGCAAAACTCAAAGGCAGTGCAAGAAACTGAGAAGAGAGAGGCAGTGAAAGTCGGGTCATGGTTGAACCGAGCAGCACATCGGAGCCAAACCAGCGGGCTATCCTAAGTCCGGGGCAAATAAGGCCTTGAGGGAAGAAGGAACGAGGTGGCATAGTAGCTCGCTGGTGATAACGAGGCGGCCCAAGTGTCGCAGCCCAAGCCCAGCTCGGGAGAAGGCTCCACCTATCACCTTTGCACCAGTCAGTTGCGGCTAGGTAGTGCTTCTCCGGATAATGCATGGATCAGTAAGCACCTCATTCAAAAATTTTGTTTTATTTGGGGTAGTTGTATCTATGTGCTGGCAAGCCATGTTGGCTGCCTCTAATTGGTTAGGATAATATGGGAATGATTTTAATTGGGTGCTTGCTACCACCTCAGCCAAGAGCACCAGAGGGAACCCTAATTCAAGGGATAAAACAGTAAAATTAAGCCCCCTAAATCCTAATTCGAAACCCTAATCAAACCCTAGCCTACTGCCCTATATAAACACCCCTATGCCTACTGCTCAAACCACCAGTAAAAAAATATTGAACCCCCCAGATACAAGCAATCCCCCTGGCTCCATAAACCCTAATCCCTGTCTGGCCAATTACACACAAAAAAAACCTAATTACTCTCTAAGCACCACCTACCTAAAAAAAAAAATCTGAATACCAACAACCCCAAAATAAACTAGCTCTCATCTCTCTCAATCTCTGCCTCAAAATTTAGACTAGCATAGGTAGCCGTTTTATTTTATTATGTAGTTGTAATGTTCTCTCTAAGAAATGAATAAAAAAAAAGGAGCTCTTAAATTGCTGTCAGTTTATTTTTTTTTTTAATCATTATTATAATATGTTATGTCTTCTTTTAATTAGTTTTTTTTTTAGGCCTTCCTTTTATTTCTTCCTCTGATCAGATTTTTACAATGCAAAATAATTGCTTGTAGAAAATGATTAGCATAAAATCAGTGAAGCTCTTTCCTCCATGATGCTTTAAGCACAATTAAATAATAAAAAGGAGGGGCTGAGATTAACTTTTAATATAAATTACATTTCTCTATAGTCTCTATGCACTTTTTTTTTATTTCCCTTTTATGATAAAAAAAAAATACTTTAAATAGATGTTCTAGATCATGTTTCTTAGACATAAAATAGTTTGCATCCCTTTTTGTAAGCTTCATGCATTTCATTTCATGTTTTACCCTAACAAGTCATAATTTTAACAAAAAATATACATACTTTTGGCCAGTATTTGCAATATGTTTTAGTCTGTCTCTTCTCTTTATCTTTTCAAAATAATTAAAATGCTATATAATTATATCTGAGCATCTAGCTTGATCTCAAGTGTCGGATAGTACAAATCTGACTTTGATTGATCATGTTAGATAGCAAGGAAATAAAATTTAGATTTTACAAACAAGATAGATGAATTTGATGCTCTAGGAAATGGATAATACAAATCTGTGCCTGGATTATTAAGTTCATATATTCTAAAAGTAATGTATATATTAATAGATGCTCATTTTCATGCGATGTTATCTTTTAAGATCTGGGGTAGTACAAATCCTATCTTATTTGATTTCATTGCAAATATAATAAAATAATATATACTAAAAAGTTTGTTAAGTTGCACTTTAACTTGATAGGTTGTATATATATATAACAGATTTATAATAGTTTGCATCGTTTGTAACAAGTTGTATCCTTCTTTTGCATACTCTTGATTGTCACTCTTCAGTTCACTGCTTTGCATTTTTTTCTTTAAGCTTCAAATAAAAAGAATACATCAACAAATGACTTAGAAAATAAACGAGCAAGTCAATGTTGGCTTTTCTGTTCTAAACTTGTTTTTATCTTTAAACTACTCACTAATCTATTATTGATACATAATGAAACTTGCAATTGAAATGAACTGCCCCTTTAAAATCTGGTACTGGCTAGTACAAAGCCTATGTATCAGATATCAAAAGCTTTGCATCAGTTAGTACAAAACTGTGCCTAGCTTCAGTGTGCCCCAACTTGGCTAATACAAAGCCAGGGGCATGCTTCACAAACTTGGCACTAATCCTTGAGGTCTTGTGCTAAGCTAAGTTCAATCAATTTTCTGAAAGAATTCAGAAAATGAACTCAAGTATAACTGAGGCAATCAAACAGTTATCTCAACACCCATCCAGTAAACAAAGCTTCAGTTATGCTTGACAAAGGGAGTTGATTGAAATTAGACTCTGCCTTGCAAAATAACAGAATAGAACAATGAATAATAGCCCAGAATTATGATCATAAGTTTCATTATGAATCACGAATAATGTAGGAAAAGTTTGAATAAATGTTTTCTGTTATAAAAAGGTTAAACAAAATATATCAAATTTGGAAGCATTCATGCATTTGTGAATAAACATGTAAATTGCCTAAACTTTTGAGGGTTGAAACACAAAAAGGATAAATGAGCTTTCGTGTAAATAGTTATGTAACTAATAAAAGGGGTTCGTTAAATCTTTAACAGAAGCTGGACATAAATATCAATTTCTTTAGAATTGGTTGGGCTGTTATGTAAATATTTGCACTGAATCAATAGTCAAGTGTGAAAGTCTAAATACCAGCAAATTAGGTCATGTGAATATTTAAGGATGGACCTGATACATGCATTTTGAGGTAATTTGCAATGAAATTTCTAACATTTCTTTACAGGATTAACAAAGGCCACTCGTCTTAACTAAAAAGATCTTTTGTTCATGTGAAATGATTTATAATCACTGTACAATTTGATGTATTTAATAATTTTCAATTGAATGCTTTGTATAAATAGACATGTATAAAGGAGTGTCAATTTGTTCAAATTCATATGTCTAAGCATTGTAATAATTCACTGTCATGACTCTGTTGACAATTTGGTAAAGTAATTTTGTATATAATGGACTGTCCTATATTTATAGGGGTATACCAATTTGATGTGATTCGGTACTAAGCTTGAGATTTATATTTTGTACAAATGCTTTAAACAAAATGCTAAATGTAAATCCTCACACCTGTCTACTTTGCAAAAATATGAGTATGGCCATAAATCTGCCACGAAATGAAATGATTATAATTAAAGTCCAAGTATCTAACACTTTAGTAACAAAAATGTGTCAATAAAAAAAATAAACTTATACATAGTCGGCTCAGGGAGAGAAACATCAACCCCACAAAGAAATAAATTTCAGCAAAAAAGAATATTGTCAGCCCAAGAAAAATCACAATTCAAACAAAGAAGATGGCAGCCCAAAATTAGAAACGGAAAGGAGAAGTAAAATCAGCCCAAGAAGAGGAAGATTGTGGCCTGCGACAAAATGGAAACCCAAGTGTCTAAGTCAGTAGCAAAAAAAATGTGCTCAAATGAAGTAACAAACTGATCAGAACAGAAGAAATGATGAAACTAGTCTCAGCTCAAGCCAAGAATGAAAATAAAAGATCGATACGAAAAGGAAGTTAGCCCAAGAAAGAAATTCAAGGAAGATACGTGTTAATACTAAAAAATATTCTCTATCAAAAACCGACAAAAATAATAAGATTTATTTTCCTAGAAATAAATTTATATATGAAAACTATAACACAAAGGCTTTGATAAAAAAAATAATAATGACAATAATAATATAAACATTCTCATAAAATCTCTATTTATATAATAAAATGTCAAAAATCTCTTATAAGCAAACCTCATGAAAGTAAATACTAAATAAGTAACTAACGGAATAAAATATACATACTTTTTATTCTTTAAATAAATTAATCCAAAACAGATAAAATACTTCAAGAAATAAAATGAAGATAAATAAAATAATGATAAATAAAAATAAATAAATAAGTAATAAATAATGTAAGTAAAAAGAGAATGGTAAAAATGAGAAAACGTTAAATATATAAATAATATATATATATATATATATATATGCTTTCTTATTAAATGAAAATAAACTATATATTTTCTTAGAAATACAATAAAAAATATAATATAAAGAAAATAGTAAAAATAAAATAAAAACTACAACTCATATCCGATAAATTAAACTTTCAAAATCAATAAAAAAATAAGTAAAATAAATACTAAATGAAAGAAAAATAATAAAAGAAATAAAATAAAATGTAACCCTTTCAATTTCCAAATTAAATAAATTTAGAAAATAAATAAAATAAAAAATAAGATAAATATAAATCAAATTAAACACACAAATAAATCAAATAAAATAATTAAAAGAAATAAAATATTATCTTCTTTCATCAAAATTAAATAAACTTTCAAACCTCAAAATTAAAAATAAAATAAATAAATAAAATGAACAAACTCAAATAAAATAAAAATAATTAAAAGACATCATTGTTTTCATGAAATAAAATAAAATTAAAATTCAATCCCAAAAATAAATCAAATCCAACCCGAAACAAAAAATATCAATTCTTGATCTTGATATTTGAGTTGGTAAAGAGTCTTAACTCAATGTCTCGTATCTTGAAAATCATTCAAGTCTCTATATGGATCATCGAGACTTTGAATTCCTAGATTTATGAATTGACACAACGCTTCAAATTCATAATCTAGAAAATCAGTAAAGACCAAGAAAGGGGCCAAATCCTGTCTTTCTGATTCATCGAATCTTGATGTTGAGCGGCGAGCGCTTACGTTCACATCTTGTATCTCGGAAGATTCACCTTGATCTTGATATTTGAATTGGTAAGGAGCCTTAACTCAATATCTCGTATCTCGAACCATTCGGTATCTACTATATGGATCATCGAGATATCTGAATGCCTAGGTCCATGAGCTGGCATAGCGCTTCATGTTCATGATCTAGAAGATCAGTTAAAGACGATCAAAATATTCTCCGTCTTTCTGATAACCAGTCCTTGATGCTGAGCTGGCATAGCGCTTCAAGCTTCACATCTTGTGTACTGATATTCACATGGTCTGAGCTGCCATTAATCGAGGCTCATGGTCTGAGTTGCCATTAATCGAGACTTATGGTCCGAATCGCCATTAATTGAGGTTCACAAGGTGTAGACTACCTTAAAAAGTTCATATCTTCTCTCGCTCTTTCTCACAACGACCACTTAAAATTGCTTAACTATTCTGTTTATTTTTTTCCTTTCTTAATCAGAGGTTCCTCGGGTTCAAAGCCCAGGGTAATTAACAATGGGGGCTTGCGCCCATTGGAATCTTAAAGACCCCACAATCTCTAAAACCTTTAAATGTGCATTCCAAATTTATATAAATATACCCCAATGCACACTTAGAGGGATCTCCGTGTCCTTCTTCCGCAATTCATCGCCCACTTCCTTTTTCAGGGCGGTGAGAGGCGCGAAAAAGGGTCGCACAATTTATAATTTAAAAAATAGCTATAAAAATTAAAGGAGGTTAGAGATTAATACCGACACTGCCTTTTACCTATCTAATAGTTTGCATTCATGTACCATTGCTCGCTCTCTTCTGCACCGTCTAAATCCGAATTATAACCCGGCCGCGGCTCGCTACCGCTTTCTTCTGTCTCGACTTCGGATGATTGTGGTTGATCTCGATATTGATTGCGCTCCTCGATCAATCCAAACTTTCAAGCACACAAGTCTCTCAAAAATATGTGCACCCAACTTACTACGTTTATCGGAGAGAATCCCGTTCGCCGAACTAAAGCAACTTTCGAAGGGACATTGACACGGCACGCAGCAAATACGTCGCGGGCCATCATCGCCAGCGTTGGATAGCCCCTTGCATTTCTCTTCCACCATGTCATGATGTCAACATCTTCATTTTCCTTGAGCATCGACATATAGCTCAATAACTCATTTGTGGATGTGTGCGGTGTGCTTTCCAATTGGAAATCTGCTAACAATCCACCACTGCTAGTGCTCCTAGAAGTGAAACTATTAAATATTTGGTCTCTTCTTTGATAATTTTGTGGATAATTGGGTGGTGGCATTTGGGAGGAACTATCAAGATAATTTTGTGGATAATTGGGTGGTGGCATTTGTTCATAGTTAAACGGTATGCTTGGGCCAAAAAGGTCTTCAAAAAATCTCGCGGCTTCTTCTTGCACTTGTTCGTTATAACTTGACATTTTTAAAATCTAACATATTTAAAAAAATTCGAAATAATTTAATAAATAAAATCTAACTTATTTATTTTTAATAGCTTATCTATGAAATTTAATGGTTGCCTTTTGGGCCAGTTACTATTACACACGAAATAACAACCAGGTAAGTTCCCAGAAAAACCAGGGATCACAAAGGATACGCTACGAGTTCCGATTTTCCTAGATTTAACTTTCCTTAGACATTGTGTTTTCATAATATTGCAACAGTTCTTACTAGAGAAACCATTAAAACGTCATAAATAACCTATTAAAAATAAATAATCTAACAATTTGTACAAATTAAATCTAACATACAATTTAAATTTTAAATTAAATCTAACAAAATTAAATCTAAAGTGAATTATATGTCAAATAATGTAACCTTCAAATTTGACGAAATTGTACTTGCGGGCGTTGCCGAACTTCGTATTTCCGTTTTCCAATACCTACATATTCAAAATATTAAAATCTAATTACTTCACATATTCAAAAAAAAAAACCTATTTTCTTAACATATTAAAAATAAATCCGAATTAAAAAAATAAAATCTAACCTATTTAAAACAAATCTAATTACTTCACATATTCAAAAAAATAAAAATAACCTATTTTCTTAACCTATTAAAAATAAATCCGAATTTAAAAATTAAAATCTAACCTATTCAAAACTAATCTAATTACTTCACATATAAAAAAAAATAACATATTTTCTTAACCTATTAAAAATAAATCCGAATTTAAAAATTAAAATCTAACCTATTTAAAACAAATCTAATTACTTCACATATTCAAAAAAATAAAAATAACCTATTAAAAATAAATCCGAATTAAAAAAATAAAATCTAACCTATTCAAAACAAATCTAATTACTTCACATATTCAAAAAAATAAAATAACCTATTTTCTTAACCTACTAAAAATAAATCCGAATTAAAAAATTAAAATCTAACCTATTTAAAACAAATCTAGTTACTTCACATATTCAAAAAAATAAAAATAACCTATTAAAAATAAATCCGAATTAAAAAAATAAAATCTAACATATTCAAAACAAATCTAATTACTTCACATATTCAAAAAAAATAACCTATTTTCTTAACCTATTAAAAATAAATCCAAATTAAAAAATAAAATCTAACCTATTTAAAACAAATCTAATTACTTCACATATTCAAAAAAATAAAATAGACTATTTTCTTAACCTATTAAAAATAAATCCGAATTAAAAAAATAAAATCTAACCTATTTAAAATAAATCTAATTACTTCACATATTAAAAATAAAAATAAAAATAACATATTTTCTTAACCTACTAAAAATAAATTTGAATTTAAAAATTAAAATCTAACCTATTCAAAACAAATCTAATTACTTAACATATTTAAAAAAATAAAAATAACCTATTTTCTTAACCTATTAAAAATAAATCCGAATTTAAAAATTAAAATCTAACCTATTTAAAACAAATTTAATTACTTGACATATTCAAAAAAATAAAAATAACCTATTTTCTTAACCTATTAAAAATAAATCCGAATTTAAAAATTAAAATCTAACCTATTTAAAATAAATCTAATTGCTTCACATATTCAAAAAAATAAAAATAACCTATTTTCTTAAGCTATTAAAAATAAATCCGAATTTAAAAATCTAACCTCGCTGAAAAATTTTTCGGGAGACGCCGAACTTTGTAATTTCAATACCTTCGTAATTCCGTGATCGTATTTTTATATTATATTTTTTGGAACAATAAATTTAAAAATTGAGAATAATATTATATTGAGAGAATAAAAGATTGAGAGATTGAGAGAATGTGAAAATGTTGAGAGGAAGAGATGTGTATTTATAGAGTTTTGATTGGAGGGAATAAAATTTGAAATTTATTAAAAAAAAAAATTCCAGCGGGTACGAGTTTTGATTTGATGTGAACCGGGGGGAAATTTTTGAAATTTGAAAATCACGGGTACGGTGTTGTGGGTACGCGGGGTACGGGCGGCGGGCAGCGGGTACGCGGGCACGGGTTCACGGGTACAACGGGTTTTTTCCAAAAAACAACTGACCAGCCCTTCTCAAACCCGTACCCGTGTACCCGCCTATACTCGGGCACGGGTACGGGTTGTACCCGGCGGGTTTTACCAAACCACTACATTTGTCTATTATATGTAGTGTATTAAAAACGGGTTGGGTTGGGGCCAGTGGCGGATCTAGGATTTTGATTAGGGGGGGCAATTATCGGATTGTAATGGCTTATCGGGTTCAAATCCATTAACTAATCGGGTACTAAATAAAAAAATTAATAATTTAATATATATACTTAACTAATAATTTTTTATTAAATAATAACATTTTATATATTAAAATAATAATAAAATAAAGCTCAAAGTAATAAATAATCAAGTTGATGAAGAAAGTTTTCGACTAAGGAACTTTATATTTTGATATCTTTGCATAATTATTTCATTATGCACGGTATTAAATATATTTTTCTCAATAAAAATAACCGAGACAATTCGGGGGGCAAAAAAAAATTTCCGGGGGGGCACGTGCGAAAACATTACCGAAAAACACTATTTTTCAAAATCCAGGGGGGCACGTGCCCCCCTGGATTAACTTGGGTCCGCCCCTGGTTGGGGCGGAACAAGTTAGGACATGTTTATTTTGGGGGTTTGACCGTGATTCGTTCTAGATCCGTTGAGTCGGCGGGTCGGGTCCAAGGGTGGGGCGGGTCGGGTCGGGAACGGGACAGGTTGGTAGTTTTTTTTTTCAAAATTCAAAAATAATCTAATAAAATTCAAATAAATTCTAAAAAAATCTGAAAAATTAAAAAATAATTATTAAAAATATTAAAATAGGAAATTAGTTAATTGCCACTATAAAACTGTAAAATTAGAAAAATACCATTTCAAAGTTGAGCCTTTGATAAATGCCACTCTAAATTAAATTTATTTAAAAATTTGCCACTTCTACTTTATAAAATTAAAATTTTAATATAAAAATATAATATTTCCCTATTATACCTAAAATACCCTTATTGCTTGTCCCGGTGCTTTCTCCTTGTTCCCAGTTCTCACTTGCAATTTTTTTTAAAAAAGTGAGAACTTTAGTGTGCAAATAGACAGAAATTTGGCTCTTGAAAGAAAAGCTTCAGAGTTGCAAGATGAATAGTCGTAAGTTGTACCACATTATGTTATGCCATCCTCCAATTCAAATCTCAACCCTGTAGCATTACCCCTCCATGGGATGAAGCAAGGATCAATATCTACTTAATCAATGCATCAACTGTCTTGAGATTGTCTTGCTTTGCACACAGCCAAAGACACGCATCAAGGCATGAACCAAGCGTACACCGATTCTTACGGATCCACCACAACACCTTGAAGACACTGGGTCTATAACTAGCGCAGAATTAACAGGGTAATCATTGTTACAGCTCCTCCCTGGCCAAGAGATGAAGAGGAAGAAGAAGAGCACGAGCCTGATCCAAAATCAGTGCGCATTCATTTTCTTTCTGGGGTCGAATCTATTTTTGAAACCAGATTGGGGTTAAATATAACAGTAGAGGATTCAACTGAGTCAAAAGAAGGGATAGATGAAGGGGGCGGGGGCGAGTGGAAACTGGGAACAAGAAGGAGAAATCTCTGATGGGACAAACAATAAGGGTATTTTGGGTATAACAGAGAAATATTATATTTTTATATTAAAAATTTAATTTTATACTGTAGAAGTGGCAAAATTATAAATAAATTAAATTTGGAGTGACATTTATCAAAGACTTAAATTTGGAATGGTATTTTTTTAATTTTACAGTTTTGCAATGGCAATTAACTAATTTTTCCATATTAAAAATATATAACTATAATATATTTTGACAAAAAAAATTAATTTTCCCGTATTTTCCTGCATTTTTTTGAATTTTCCGGGTTACTGGTTATTGGATCGGGTTTGCACGGGTTTCCCGGATCGGGTCGGGGCGGGTTATCACAGGTCGGGACGGGTCCAAAACGGGTCGGATCGGGACAGATCCAAAACAGGTCGGGTCTAGCACAGTTTTTTTTCAATTTTTTTTTGTCCGTGTCCGTGCTAGACCCGCTGGTTCTAATGGGTCACGAGTCTGACGAGTTTGAGCATGAGTCGGGGCGGGTCGCGGCCACGGATCGAGTCTGACCCGGACGAGTTATTTTAACACTCTAATTACATGATGTGTTTTATGTGTCCTTTGATGTAACGTGGTTCTCTCAATTAATGTTGGAACGTCATTTCATATGAAATTGTTTAGACTAGACATCTCCCTATAATCATGTGAAATCATATAATTATATTTTATATCTAACATAAATATAAAATATTTTCAACATTATTCTTTTTTCAATAAATTAATTTTTCAATGAAAAAATAAATTTTAAGAAGAATATATTAAATGTGTCTAAATGTGACTAATCGCAATTAAACATGATAAAACGTGACGTGCCATGTTGGAAATTTATTAATGTAATTAGTGCACAATTTCAAAAAGAGCACAAAACATCAAAAGAATATTGCGTATGATTGAAATATGAACCAAAAACCAAATTCAAATATAGCCTAGAGTATTTTTGACGTGTTTGATTGAGGTGCGCACAACTCTAAAAGATCAACCAAAATATCCTTCACCCTCTATAACAAATAATTTTAAATTTTTACAGTCCAAAATCAACGTTCCTATATATATACAGAGAGAGGAAGACAAATATAACGCGTTGCACGGATACACCCACGCGCTGCGTTAAAATCTCAAAATTTAAATTAAAAATGATCGATTCAAACCGTTCAATTTATTTTTCATTTCAAATTCTTATAGAAAATAAAATTACATATTTTTTATAATTATTATTTTTCATATCAATCCGTACTATATATAGCACCTCAACTCTCAACTCTCAACTCTCAACTCTCTAACTCTCAACTCTCAACTCTCAACTCCACTCTCAACTCTTATATATGAAATCCAAGCAAGAAATTAGCATGCGAAATCTTCTTTGTTGTACTTTTGGATAATTCACAACACCTTAAATTTATGGTTGCAATTGGAATGGGTCAACTAGTCCACTTGGTCACGTCACCATCTTTAGAGTTATAAGGTAATTAATGTAACCGGATTAAATGCAACGGTAGTTACTCCCACTTGTGTTCATACGAGTCTGACAGGTTACTATTTTGTAATAAAAGATATTACCATCTAAGAGCATCTGCATTTCATTGTCAAATTAATTGTCAAATCTCATTTGACAATTATCATTTGAATTTGAGGGATTCAGAAACTAGACAAAATTAGACAATTGTCTAAATTTGACAAGCTACGTCAGCGAAGAAATAAAAAATTAATTACAAAAATATAATTTTGACAATTTCGTTCTATTTAGAGATATCACTTTTAAAATAAATTATCAATTGATTACATGACATAAAAATTTAATTTTGAGAGTCGACACAATACGGATGCTCTAATGGGAAAGCAAACAAAATTGCCTGAGTCTAATGGGGGCGTATCTTCCAAATACGGGGTGTATCTTTGTAAATATGGGGTGCATTTTCCAAAATTACGAAAAGGTCATTTTTCTAATAGAAACAGAAAAATAAAAAACCATATTAATTTAACCATAAACGAGAGCTTTAGTTTTTTCATTTTCCATGATAAATATACATTATCATGTAGATCATTTTGAGTGGTTTGGATCGACCATTTATATTTTGATAATGAAGAATCGATATATATATATATATATATATATAAATATAAAGAGAGTAAAGATACCGTGAGTTTAAGCTCACAAAGACCTTCCGTGAGCTTAACTAAAAAATATATCAAATCATCTCTAAATTTTAATTTATCATGTTCATTAAATTTTTTATATGAAAATCTTGTGGGATGTAAAAATTTGGAGTGTTTTGAGCTTTCAAAGTTATGATTTTTGATTTTTGAAAATGAGCTCTAAAAATAATAATAATATATTCAATCTTTCAATATCATTTTTAAAAATGAAAACGGTGACTTAAAAAACTCAAAATGCTTCAAATTTTTGCATCCCACAAGATTTTCATATAAAGAATTTAATGAACATGATAAATTAAAATTTCGAGAATATTTGATATACTTTTTGAGTTAACCTCACGGTATTTTTACTATATATATATATATATATAGTGAGGTAATAGTATTTTGTGAAGCACAAAATCTCTCGTACTTCGCGTCCGTATCTAAAATTTTAAAGTCTAAACGGCCGATTCAAACTATTGAACATGACCTTTATATTAAAATATCTTTAAAGATCAAATTTATATTTTTTTTTTGCTACTTTTTAAATGGGTAAAAAACCACTAATATTAAATGGTGTAAAAATCATTAGATTAAGAAACTTTATATCTATCTTCTTTAATTAATAAAACCAAAAATTTCCCTTTCATTTTCTCTTATTTTGACAAACTCTCGGCAAACAGACGGCATATTCTTGAATCAGCATACCAATCCTGATTTGGAGTTATCAACTCTTGTCCATGCTGTCATTTCAAATAATGGACCAATTCTCAATTCTCAACTTTTGCTATTATAATTCGATCTAGCAAATAAAATTACACAATTAATTTACTAATATATTTGAGGGCATTCTTGTAAAACTCTTCAAGGCGTGTCGGCTTCAAATTTAACAAGCCATCACTATCAATAGGCAACCGAACCAATTTTCTAATATTTGAATATTCCACACATTTTGGCAATATACTAGTGATAGTATGTACTTCACAAGTAGCTAGCTAATATAAGCCGCATGGCTTCTCTCTCACTCTCTCCCACATCCCCTTCCTCTCCCTCCCTTTCTTTCTTTTTGTATACCAATCTTCAAATCACAAACCATGGGTTGCATACTTCCACGGGCAAAACCTAAGAAGTTTGACTGCGTGCGCGTGGTTCACATGAACGGGTATGTTGAAGACTACGAGGGACCTGTCACAGCCGGTCGGGTAATGGGTAAATCGGAAAGGTTTATGCTATGCTCCTCCTCCAGCATCCTTTATTCTGGCAAGCATGCTTTCAAGCCCGGGGACCCGCTCGAACCCAGTCGAATCTACTTCCTCCTACCAATCACTCTTTTGCAATCAGAAGCAAGCCCGGTTGACTTTGCTTGCCTGTTGAACCGGTTGACCTCGCTCGCAAAGAAAGGTGCGTCGTGCGTGAAAGGACCGAGTTTGATCGACTCAATATTGGACCAGGCCGGGTATGATCAGTCGCCGACTCAGGCTTGTGCCAAAGATGTGTCAGGCAACTGCCCGGCCAAAATGTCAGCCGATCTGGCGTTTGAGTTTGTAACCAGGCCACCAGGCATGTGCGGTTCGCGGAGTGCATGGAAACCATGTTTGGATCGTATTGACGAGTCATTCAGGCACAATTCAATGAGAATGGATTCGATCCGAAGCAATGGAATTGCTGAAGTGGAATTCAATAGACAATTACGATGAAGTTGATTTGGAAAAAGAGTGGGACAACTATTGGTGCTATGTTGTATTTACCCAATTTATTTCCTACATTTTTCTGTTAGTAGATATACGTATATAATATATGCTTTAATGCGTTTGTCTTAGCGTACATATGTGCAAAATTGAGGATTTTTTTTATGCAAGCTATTTTGAGGATTTTTATATTGGGCGATAACTTGACGCTTCTTTTTAATTTTAAAATTAGATTAAAAAATTCAATTTAAAAATTAAAATCAATATAAAATAACATGATTTATTTATTCACATAATGTATTTATAAAATGATAAGGTTTAATGTTGTAAAATATACGTTACAAAAGTTTAAAACTTCATTACCGTCTGTAATTTATTGATAGCATTAATTGTTTTATTAGTCAATTACTGAAATGAAAGAAAGGAAAGAGATGTGGTCCAACCAAGTCAATATCATCCATTTAATAGAATTAAGGATAACGAAACGTTTTATATATATTAGTACAATACTAATCACAAATGTCAATTATGTGAAAGAGATGAGTAGAGCAGAAATTAATAGGACAGAAAAAAAAAATATGATAGAAGAAAATCGCTATTCATATCCTTAAAATGTTACTTATAAGTCGGATTGAAAAACTCGGATTTACGCATTAGATACGAACATGCTACTAAAAGATAGAGGGAAAAGTCTCGATGGATCCTTTAGTGTAAATCACGGCATTAGAACCTGCATGAAAGGGCAAAATTTTTCTTAAGGCAGTGTTACATGCGTACAAATAGCAGATTTTTTTTAGTAAATAAGAAAATAGAAATAGTAAGATTTACTCAAAAATTAGTCTATATAGCTTGGACCGAGTTTCAAACTCGGTCTCAGCTCCCTAGACTGAGTTTGAAACTCGGTCCCAAGTTTTTTTTTACATTTGTGTATTATATTAAAAACAAAACACAACACTTAGTAGATTGATCTAAAATATTACAACAAGAATTAAAATAAAGTTTTATAAAATCAAATATAAACTCGATTAATACATTGTTCTAAAATAATGTCAAATAAATTAAAATATTATAATAATAATTAAAATCTAATTGTTCTGGTAAATATAACAACAACAAAATATAAACACACTAGTAATCTAAATCATGCTCTGTTGGAACGAGCTCGACCTCGAGTTGGCAGCATGTTGATATGACTCTCCATTTCATCCATAACCATTGGATTGCGTATCTTCTTTCTCCTTCCTTTGTTGATTTTTGCTAGATTTGGCTTAATGATCGGACCATTGTACATTGACCAATCTCGTCTATTATCATAACTACGCCAATGACTAGATCATGTGTTAATGTAGTACTGAATGATATAATATGGACTAACGCACTTAGTGTAATCCAGCATTCTGAATGAACAAACAACAAGCAAGTGGTCGCATGTGATGCCGGCTAATTATGATTTCTGACACAAACAATTATCAATTCCCGTCATCACTAATTCAACCTCATATTTTATTTCACCCATTTGTCCATATTATTTCAAATAGAAATTATAAATTATTGCTTAAATTTTGAAGTTAAATAAAAAAATAATATAAGTATAGAATATTACCGTCTCGATAAGTCCATTTCTGTTGTAAGCATCGTAGTTGTTGATACCCCAATCCAGTGGTACGACATCATAAGTTCTCCCCTTATCACCGTGATGTTTTATCAGTTCAGTGACCTTATGGGAGAATATCAGACCTTGGGCTTCCCAAGCTACTGCAACTTCTCGACGCTTATAGAACCACTCAACACATTTGTGCCACGTGTTCTCGATGATAACACATACCAGAAGTTGTCTGGCGATCCTGAACACGTTATTTTGTGTTTTTAATCTTTATTTTTTATTATTCCCCATCGATTAAGACACCCGTCTAGATATTGTGCTAATCTTTCTTGATGCAATGCAGTCACTTAATTTGAGGTTAACTCCTCATAATGAAAATTTTTAGCTGACACTTCCTCAGTTGCGACGGGTTGGTTATTGCGGTTTCTATTATTTCGTGTCCTTCTATTGGACACTTATTCCGTTGGGAGATTTTTTTTGTATAATTTCAGTTTTTCTGACGAATTTATAGGATGCCGGTCTAATGTTGTTAAGTTTTTTCATATATTTCTCGTACCTCTATGGCTTCTTATGTCTTGCAACTTGTTTGAAAAGAGTCTTTATTTTTTTGATATGGCAGTCCTTATATATATTTTGTGCAATGTGTTGAGTACAATAACGGTGAACAATCTCACCTGCTGATTCCTGCCATCCAATACTACCCTTTTACCTAGATGTTGATCTGGGATAACGGTAATTTTACTAGGACCGACAACTTCTTTACGCATCCACTGCATAAACCAACCCCAATTTGCCACGCTTTCCTCACCTGCTATGATAGCAAATGTAAGTGGTAGTAGTTGTTACTCCGCATCATAACCATATGCCATAAATAGTTTACCGGCATACCGATCCGATAAAAATCCAACATTGATAGTTAAGACTGGCCGTAAGTAAGGCCATGTTGTAATATATGGACCAAATGCCCATGCAACATGATCGAAAATTTCAACACCGAACTTTATTGAGGGCGATGTCTCTATGATGTATTTTGTACCATATGTGGAACTTTATATGGCTGCTAGCAGAGATGAAAGTATCTCGTATGACCTCTCTCAACTACCAAAAAGGTCTGCAATCGCCAGTTCCCTTTCTCTCCATAATTTATTATAACTTGGTTGTACTGTGGGGAACTTTTATTTTACTAAACCCCTTGCTTCTTTAACTGTCATTTTTAAGTTTTTCTCTCAACCGATTCTTAACAATATCTGCTATCATTCTGGAAGTCATCTATCTGTGGTCCGCCCTAATAGCACTGCCCAACACAAGAGTGCTCGAGCAGATTTGTTTGATCTTCCAAAAATCAGTTATGTTAGGTGTGGCATACATCCTCCATAGACAGTTAGAACCTTTACATTTCATCACTAATTTTATTTTGCTTCTATTTGTTACCTCCAATTCTATATCCCACTCTTCCTCTTTGTCATCCACATCCATATTTTATACCGGAACACGGGATGATTGCTACTCCCGAGCTCGGGAGTGAGTTATTTCCTCAGCCATGACTGGATTACTACTTTTAAAAATACTGGTCAGATCATAGTTGTCAGATCTGAATATTGGTTCAGATTCAACTACTAGCTCCAGTGTTTTATACCCGGGTAATTGGTACGGAGTTGTTGTTTTAGATTGATTGTCTCATAGGTAGAAAATGTGCACGCGGCATGAATGTTGTAACCCACGTCGGTTGAAGTGTTCAGGATTTGATCTCCGTGATACACATTGATCAACAACATTTTCGTCTCTACAGTATGAACAATAAATCCTACTGTTAGTGTATTTTAATTTTACAGCAAAAATTAATAGTCCAAATAGAAAAAAACTTACAATGTTGATGAGATGAGAGTGATGGATATGGATCGGCTCTGAATCTATCGAAAAAGAAATTTTCAGTTGGAAGCTCTTGTAACAGTAACAAAAGCGTTGTGTAGTTTGTAAACCAAATGATCGAACCAAACTGCTCAATCTAATCTTCATATCAACATCTATTAGTAAACCAAATTTTATATTTTTTGAAATTTATTTGCTATTTTTTTTAATAGGGAGAAAATCATCATTTTTGGATGAACCAGAATTCTCAGATCAAGTCATTTTCTCCTCATTAGAAAAAATAGCAAAAAAATATAAAAAAATATAAAATTTGGTTTACCAATAGATTTTGATATGAATATTAGATTGAACGGTTCAGATTGATTATTTCTGACTTAAAATTAAAAATAGAATGCAAAACACACAACACCTCTAAACTTTGTAAAACACTATAGTCGGACTCTCTCTCTCTCTCTCTCTATATATATATATATATTATAGTTGTATTCTTGAACTTATAAATTGATAGTGTTTCAAATTTTTTGTAATTTAGTTATCATTTGATAGTTCATTAAAAACCGTTAAATTTAAATTGTTATAAATTATATATAATTTTATTAGTCTTTAATGAACAATTAAACAATAATTAAATTATATAAAATTTAAAAAACTATTAATCTAAGAACTTAAGAATATATCTATAACTTTTTTATAATTCTAAATTATTTTTTTAATTTATTTGAAGTTCCATCGTCAATATAGTCATTATAAATACATTTCACTTGTTTCGCAGTGCTATTGCTCGAATAATGCAACTCCTGCATTTTGAATAACATACGAGTTTTGTTACAAATGGTCAAAACCATAGCTTGCACCTTGCATGTCCATGCAAACGGTCTTGGCTCTTGACTAACAAAAAATAACAATTTTGATTTGAGCGTGAAATTTCAGTAGAGTGATGATGTCGTGCTTTTTAGTGTATTCTTCCATTGGATAAGACAAAAAGAAAATAATTATTGAATGCATACTTTTATGTCTTTCATATTAATCCATTGTAAAACAATGCACTGCTCGTTTCCTTGTTATGCATTAGTGTTTCAATTATTGATCCGACTTGATGGATTAATCTGATCTGATCCGAATCTGACCTGACTCGATATGTTTCAAAAATAAATGTGTCGGATATGAATTTAATTTTTTTGATCCGAATCGAATCGGGTCGGGTTCAGATCAACCTGATCCGACCCGATTAATTATGTTTTTTGAAGTAATTATTTAAAATTATATAAAATATTTAATAAATATTTAATTATTTTATACGGATTGGGTCGATCCGTGATCCGATCGGGTTAGGTGTGAGTCAAAAATCCGAATTTAAAAGAGTCAGTTCAAATCGAATAAAAAAAATTAATAAAATAATATGACCCGACCCGACCTCAACCACTGACACCCTATTATACACCTTAGAATTCAAAACTACGCGTGCAAATTTACGAGTCAGAACTCCACATTTACTTTGATCAAGCTAGTTACAATTTGGAATTGCAAGATTAATTCTGAAAGAATCTCAACATTTGACCAAAAAAATCGAAGAGTTAATAATTTTAGAGCGTCTTTTTTCCACTTTCGAATTATTTGTTAATGTAATATTTGAAATTACAATTTTAAGGATGTGGAACACTTACTAATTTAATAATTTACTGAAATAAATCTTTTTAACATGCCATGCCGACATATACAACATTTTTTCAAGTAGTATGAAACATCTTCGTCCGTGCAATTATATAAAATCACTTTCTTTATTAATTAAAAATGGTCCACGGTGGCAAATTAGCAATTATTATGATGGCAGCATTCTGAAAGTAATACGTAATAAATAAACTTGAATTCTTGTGCAAATTGCAATTGAATGATGGAGATGCTCAGTGAAAAGCTCAATTGGCGCACGTCAAAACCTACTCATGAATCATGAATCATGAATTCACGACCATTGCAACTCAAAATAGTTGTACACTCATATATATATTTATGAATATAGATGATATAATAAATGATATATATTCTATATCTATATAAATAAGAATATTATTTAGCAATGATTGTCAGTCATTACTATAGAGTATCCTTATTTATATAGATATAGTAAATACATTCTAATAATATAAATTCTATATCCATATAAATATAGAACCCCAAAGCAACGATTGCCTGTCATTGCTAAGGGTTCTATATTGGCAGACAATCGTTGCTTTGGGGTTCTATATTTATATAAATATAGAATATATACTATTAGAATGTGTTAACTATTTTCATATAAATAAGGATATCTTATAACAATGGATGGCAATCATTGCTAAGTGATATATTTATTTATATGGATATAGAATATATATAATTTATTATGTCATCTATATCCATAAATATATATGAGTATACAACTATTTTGATATAGATGATATAATAAATAATATATATTCTATATTCATATAAATAAAGATACCCCTTAACAACGATTGTCAACCATTATTATTGGGTATCCTTATTTATATGAATATAGTAAACACATTCTAATAGTATATGTTCTATATTCATAAAAAAAAATACCTACATTCCTTCTCTCTTCTCCCTCTTTTCAAAACAAAATCTCCATCACCCCTTTAAATTTTTTTTGTCTCATTTTCAACACTCTCCGCGTTAATTATTAGTTTTACAGAATCCTATCATCTCTTTAGACAAATTTCATCATACATTTACATCATTTTTTTTAAAAATAAAAAGTTGAAGATAAATATACATCAACAAAAAGTTAAAAAAACTCTAAAAAAAAGTCATTTATTGATATGTTAGAATAATATTTTTAATTATATGTGTTATCTATATCCATATAAATATATAACCCCTTAGCAATAGCTGACAATAATTGCTTTGGGATTCTATATTTATATGAATATAAAATATACACTATTAGAATGTATTTACTATATCTATATAAATAAAAATATCGTATAGTAGTAGCCTTTAACAACAACTGCGTGCGTTCACTTCTACCGAGTTCCAATCTGGACCAAGTAACTAGCTAGTTGCAATACTACGACGCTGATGACTTTTATTAATCTATTTTTTAACAATGAATGATTGAATTACAACGTTTTGAAGCAATTTGATGGACAGAATGCTCATGATACAGTGATACTCATTTTCTATCTCCAAGTTCTCGGTTGACCTTGTCTAAGCGATGTCATCCGAAAAGGCCACTTTCATTCAACTTTCAGCATTAAGCATGTTTGATCTTGGTACTTCGTAATTTTATTATTTCAGTCAATGAAACGGGCTCTATCAGCCTTTTTTTTCAAAAAAAAAAAAAACATTAACTAGGCGTGAGCCTGACTTTGCAGCTGAAAACCAATAAGCTAAATCTTCTAAGTCTAAATATCCAAGTCAATACTAAAATTAATTGTAGTAGATTTCTCTCTCCGGCGTCTTATTATCTAATTTGTTAGTAACTGAGCATAATTAAAATTAAGCCGAATCTCCTCATCCATTCAACTATATGCGAGAAAAATCCGTTTGTGTTTTTTAGGCTTCAATTATCCATAAACCACCATCCATGTAGTGGAACACACGCTAAGTCCAACTTGATTAGAAAAGAAACAAGGAAAACTCTACCCCGTAAGTCGTTGACAATGCCCCATGACAATAAGACATTCAAGTATAGGTATCTTGTTTTGATTAATTGAACAAGTGGAATGGAAAATGGTGGAACAAAGACAAAAGACAATTAACAAGTGGGGCGTCCCGTGAGTAATTTTGCACATTTATTAGAACCAACAAAAACTAAGTCGCAGCGAGTATGAAGTAGATCACTAAGATGTTACAGCATCGTATTACATGCACTTGGATGTCATACACAGGTTAATTAAACTGTAGTACATAGTTACATGTTCTTAGTAGCCAGCTTCCTTGGGATACATTTCTTTTTAAGGTCACTAAACTACACCCCATGTCACCGAGTATACCAAACATACTTTCAAAGGAATAAGATATAGTGAAAGCAAAGTACCAGCTCTGTCAGTTCCACAGAAACAAATGAACACTTTTTCATGACCCATCTTTTGCATCTCTTGCAACAAGTTTGGAAGAGAACCAGAAAGACCTGCCATTGTTCATTTGATGAGAGAAAAGAACAAAGCAACCTTATTGGTACAAGGTTTATTAGCCACCTTAGGATAACCCAAAACTGAACTATCTATTTGACATGGGTATAGAGCTTAGTCACCTTTTAAGAAACTTCCAGCTTATCCTAAAGAAGCTACAAAAATATAGCTTTGTTAGTACGCTAATAAAAACTATTCCTTTCACTTGTTCTCTCTCTCATCTAGCTACCGAGACCCATCGCAACAACAGGGATCCTTACTTTATGTCGTCTGTCTCCTTTCATCAATATCTCACCAAAGCTGTATGTACCTGTCACTGACCTCACGGTAAGGGTTATTGTTACATCCCTTGACTGACCCAGTAGAATCGTCATTGCCGGTGGGCTTACTTCCAGAGCAATTTCCGGGGACATGCGCGATGTGATTGCATAAGTCTCTGCTTCAGACCCCACATTGGTGACTGTCCTTTTGATGATTCGAGTGCCTTTCAGATGTGCAACTGTAACTGATGGTATGTTCAGATCTGCAGGGTGTGAATAAGTTGAGCTGCATGTCATACCGGTTATGTTTGTTATTTCGTGCCTGTCAATGCCGGGTACCGAACATAGAAATTTGATGTAGTCCAAGTGGGCTGCAAAAACAAACCATAAGTCCATATTAGAAAAGTGCGAATCTAAAGAAACTTATAACTTCAAAATATAACTACCAGATTCGAACCGCTACAGTACATATCCTGTACCAGTATGGTCCCATCATGTTACCCTGGCAAACAATCATTATTATTTCCTAGTCAGATCAGCCATCTAATTTTGTCTCAGTCAATACAAAACAATGCTTTAACATTTTACCAGAAATCAAATTATAGAGCGCATCAGCTCCTAAAGATATCTCAAATCTATAAAAAAGAAAGAAGTGAAATCCATGCCTCAACTTTATTACTATGAAGCTATTTAGGTTTTTTATTTTTTAAAAATAGGGCACCTATAGACCCCGGCATATATTACTTTTCATATGCCTTTCTCGGGATTTGAACCCACGACACTTCATAATAGGCGAGCTGCGAGAACTATTACGAAGTAATTTAAGTTACCATTCAGAACATTCAAGATGGTCATTTTTTCTGACCCCTAAAATAATGTATAATGCCTAATATATCAGAAACAACAAATCATGAGAACCTTGCGATCAGTATATTCAACAATGGTGGATATTGCCGCGGGTTCCTGCATAACTCTCAGAAAAACTGTTTGCTGGCTGAGCCACCGAAATGTTATAAATGTTGCTAAAATGGCATTGCTCGGATACAGAATTAGGTCATAGAAAGCTGGTTGATGTATTTGATAATAGTTTCATTCTGGTTTATCTTCCTTCTATTGCAAGTAACAAGTACAAGAGAGAGAAAGAGGATACTAGGCATACAAGCATCAAAAATAAGGCCAGGGTCGAGTGCAGATTTAGGGTTGACGGCACCGCTACCGTAGTCAAAGGGGGTGGCACCAACGAGGGTCAATATCTCTTGGCCGGTGTATTCTTGTGCCTTGAGAGGTCTGCCCCCTTTGTCCATTATGGTGGCAGTTGTCATGAGTGCTGATTTGATGGCAGCTGGGCTCCATTTTGGGTTTTTCTGTTTTATCAGTGCTGCTATCCCTGATATGTGTGGGGCTGCCATGCTGGTGCCAGATATCATTGCAAATCCCTCCCCTGCAATCATTTTCAAATGCAGAAGGATATTATTTTTAATTTAGTAATTCTAGAGAAGGATTTTGGACTTCCTTTCTAAAGCAGAAGTACCATTTTTCTTCTCTTTCAGTCTGCTATTTCAATAAGAATATTGTGTGCACAAACAAAACAGGTGTAAAAAAGATATCATTGCTCAATTCTTGTTAGCATACATAGTTATAACTAAGTTATCTGTCAGAGGTCAAAATTATTAACTGACAGAAAATAGCACATTTAAATTTGTACTAGTCAGATATAAAACTGGAACACAAGATTTATCGTACGAGATCTCATTAAAGCGCTATATAGGTCATGACAAGAATTTAAGTATTGTTTCGTTCCCTATTATTTTTGTTTCTATCAGTGTATGTTTACATGTTTCATAAGCAGGGCTTTCTGAACACAATTTTAAACTGAGCATGTTTCTTGTTTAAGCGCCCATAGAAAAATGGACTTAAAAGTTTGAACACAAGCATATTTGAAAGAACTAGTGTTTAAAATGGCTGGAGTGATGTTGTAATGTGCATACCAACATAATTGGCCTCATCAGTCCCATTTGGAGCCCAGGCAGCCCATATCAGATTCCCTGGGGCCAATATATCAGGTTTTAGTACATCAGCATCTTGAAAGCTGAAATCTTTCACATCAGGTCCTCTCGAAGAAAATATCGCAACTTGAGGGGCTGAATTGTAGAGGGTCGGGGCCAAACCGTTTGCAATGCTAGCTGTTGCTTCGAAACTGATAGCTCGTCCAGCCCAGTCTCTTTTTGTTGAGCAGTTGTAGTAATCTATTAGCTCCTGGAAATAAAAAACAAACAGAAATAATATACGTTAGCTTTTGGCTTTTGCCCACAAAGAAAGGAACTGGACTGTATCTCAACAAAATGATAGCTTCAAAAAAACATAGTCAACTAGAAGAAAGAAAAAGAAAATCATACTTTCGTTTTAGTGACTTCAGTAATGAGAATGCCCGGAATTCTGAGAGGAACAGGATCAAACTTTATTCCAGGATAGTTATTCTCCACAGCTACAATGAATCCAGCAGCACCAAGACTCTTGGCAGTCTCAGAAACTTTTTTGATAGATGCAGTGCCAGAAACAAAATTGAAGGAATAACCACAGAGAAGAATATTTCCTTCCACCTTATTCTTGTTCAATAATTCAGGTCTCTGACAGTCTAATGGATTGTACTTTATGACTGAGGAGCCAATGAGCACATCACTTGCTGAAACCAGGCTGAATGTCCTGTTACCATGTGTAGCAGCTACATATCAAGGGGAAAAATATGAGAAAATATACATAGAGAATCTTTACTACTTGCAAAAAGGAATACAGTACAAATTATATATTGAGCACAAGCTTGTAACTAAAAAAAATAATGAAGAAAAATGCATCACACTGATCAAATGAAAACCACAAATAAACACACAATAGACAAAATGGTTTCCCAAATCTTGTGCTTTTACCATCCCGCACTATCTTACGTGACACTGTATCATTAGTAAACAATATACTAGATGAATACAATACATACAATTGTGTTGTTGTGACTATTCTTTTCTTTGCATTAAAGCTTATTATTTACAGATGAAAAAAAAAACAAAAGAAAATTTGTAGATATGCTGAAATGAAACAAAACTTACGGGATACTCCAAGTCCAGGCAAATTGATGCCATTACCAAGACTCAATTGGTTCTTGTACCTCCGATCATCTACACCAGCAGCAACTGTGGTGATCCACGGGCTGAATGATACCAGCGTTTTAGGAAAGGGACCTCCATTTCCAGCTGCTTGGGCCACAAAAACACCAGCTTTCACTGCTGAAAGAAGGGCTGCATCAAATGGGTTCAAGAATGTGGTACGTGTTGCAGATGGTGGGCTATTGGGCCCAACTGAGAGGTTAAGTACGTCTACACCATCCTCAACTGCCTGTTTAGAGGGGAATAACAAAGGTCATTTTTGCTTCAACTTTAAGAAGAAAAAGATCATGGTTTTGACTTCACCTGGGTCATGGTTTTGACTTAAATTCCACTTCTTCCTATCTAATCACAGAAACCTCAGTAAAGATCATAAAGAGAAATAAGCAGAGATCACTACTGCGGATTGATCAAATTAAATTTTATTTGTCATAGAATCAAGACATAGCTGTGTACAATTAACATAACTATGAAAAATCTTTGGTTTGCCTAAAGCATACTTGTTCAATGGCTGCTACAACATCAGACACATAACCACCAAATAGCCTGTACAGAACCTTATAAACCGCAACCCTGCAAGTGCAATAATGTTTATTAGAGAGAAAGATCCAACAAAGAACCCAGAAAGATATCCAATCTAAGAACACAAAGATATCAGTTTAAGAAAGACACATGAAAACTACATCACCAACCTGGCACGTGGAGCCATACCGCTTGCTTTACCAAACTCACAGCCGTGCAGTCTCACAGGAACCCCATTGTTTCCAGCAGCAATTGCAGCAGTATGACTAGTCAGGAAAATAATAATACTTGATTACTAATTATAACACTTGGTCTCATATACTAAACATTTTCATGATTGTATCACAAAAAATCAAACCAGATTTTTAGATAAACCCATGGGCTAGACATTTTACCTTAGGATGTGTACATAGCATAAAATCCGGTCACAATTTGCTTAGTTATGAAAAAGAGTTTACGATGGGGAACATACGGCATTTGTCATAAAACTCATAACAAATTACCTTCCATGTCCATCACCATCCAATGGAGAAGCAAAATCAATTGCAGGGTTGAAGGCACCTGCAGCAATTGCAGCTTTGGCAAAATGCTGGGCCCCAACAATCTTCCCATTACAGTAGCTCCTTCGTGTCACAGGATCAGCTTCACATTTACCCTTATATCGAAGCAGAGGCCCATAAGGCTCCGTATTGTAGGTTGAAAAGCTTGGATGTTTTGGATAAATACCAGAGTCCACAAAGCCGATAACAATATCTTCACCTGCTCTATCAAACCCACCTCCTGTAGGCCACACATCAGTTGGCAGTCCAAGAAATTGAGGGGTGTGTGTCGTTAATTTTCTTACTTTGGTGTCTTTTTCCACATATTTCACCCCTGGAGCTCTCCTCAAAGCCTCAGCCTAAAACACCAAAATTAAATAAAAAGAACAAAAGAGGAGTACAAAACCAGTGCAAAATTTAGGATAAAGTTCAAACTTTTAAGGGTTCTTTCTATAAAATAAGTTCAGAAAACAATCACATAGTCTACCTGTAGAGAATTCATGTGAACTGCAAAGCCATTGATGAGGTGGCGATATGTGTACAGTTTAGTATAGGAACCTTCTAAAAGCACTGAGTCCAGTATCTCATTGTGCTTGTTCTCTAGATGGATGGAGTATGCTCTTACAATATCACTGTAAGGAAACAATTATTTAACAGCCATATTTATTAAAAACTCATCCAACAATGGAATAAAACAAAAACCAAAAATAATAACTTTTGAATTATAAATTTAGAAGTCCATAGTCTGAGGTGGGTTTGGGGTTTTTACCTGTGAAAATTCATTTCCTCAACTGTATCAGTTGCAGTTGCAGGAAGACCTTCGATGTTACCTTCATAGCTTACAACAGGGTCTCCTTCAATAGCCACAATGTACACATCGTGGCGCCCATATGCCACGCATTCTATTAATATCAGAAATAAACATGCAACTTCTATCCCCTTCATTTTTCAGTTCAATTAGGCAATTTATTGTGATATTTCAACCAGTATCTCCAACTGCAAGTTCAAGAAAAGAGATTCCTACATTAATTATGGAGAAAAGACCGCGCTTGAGTTTGCATTGTTACTCAGATCAAAAATTAAGAAGATCATTCAGCAATTTGGAGTTTGTGTCAAACAGTAGCATGTCACCCGAAATAAAACTTGAGGCATTAGGAGACACACATAAAACTTTGTTCTAGGTAATTAAAATATTTTAACTTTCAGGCACCTGTTAGATTTGTTTATGTGCTGATCTGAGACCATGCATCCTAGTAGCAAGTTAGGAATCAAAGCAATTGGTGTTTTATCTCAGTAATAGTAAGATCAACTGCTCAAGAGATCAGAGATAAGAGAGGCTAACTATGCAGAAATATCCTCTAAAACTGATATAAGTCATCTGGCAAAAGCCGCAAAACCATAACTCTGATAATTAACAACTGATCCCCTGCTTCAATTAATTTGTATTTATTATGCGCATTATTACCCATTTCCCCCAAGATTTTTTTAAAAGAATTACTACAAACAATGGAAAATTTCATTGCTAAAGCTTACTGAGCAACAGGTTTTCACAGTAATGTATGCAGTAACTAGAAAAAAATAAATAAATAACTAGTTTCACACTAATTTGTATTTATTATGCGCATTATTACCCATTTCCCCCAAGAGTTTTTTAAAAGAATTACTACAAACAATAGCAAATTTCATTGCTAAAGCTTACTGAGCAACAGGTTTTCACAGTAATGTATGCAGTAACTAGAAATAAAAATAAAAATAACTCGTTTCTGTCTATAATAAGACCTCTCCGACGACCCCTTTTATTTTTTCTAAAAAAAATAGTGCATTTGTTTCCTTCCGTTCGGCCCCAGTCATCAAGCAAATATCGAACTTCATTAAGTAAACCAAAAAATTAAATATAGGCAAAGGCTTAGGGTGCTCCACAAGATAGGTAGAGGAGAGGGGGAGGAGGGAAGAGGAAATTTAATTTGTTATTTGCTTCATAAAATTTTATGTGAAGAGAGAAAGAAAAAAAAGTTATCTCTTTATCCTTCAAATCAATAAAATTTATTCCCTTCAAATTGAGATGTAGAAAAGGTAAACTCAATTTTAATATCTCCTCTCCCCTCCCCTCCCCTCCTCTTCCTTTTTTATTTTTTTTTTGTGGAGCACAGCCTTAGTAAACTAAGTACAAAATCACCCACATTTGGCACAAAACGCACCTACTCTCTCCTTCACCTTTCACCTTTCGCAAGAGAGCTAGGGTTTACGCCACAGGTGGCCCCACATTCCAACGAGCGTGCTGTTTGCAAGAAAGAAACAGCGAAGTGAGTCTTAAAACAGGGGTTAGGGTTCTTTCCGTTTAAGAGGTGGCTAGAATGTGATCTCTGGAGCGTGTCTTTAATTAATGGTGATGAGAACGAGAGGCAAGGAATCTTTGCACTCCGTATTTACGGTTGATGCCACTGACACTGAATAAACGAGAGTGTATCGGAGGAGGAGAAGGCATGGGAATGTATAAATGTCGGCACACTGCCATTTTTTAATCTAAATAAATGAAAATATACCAGATTAAATCTCAGCATTGGAGAAGTTGGACCGTTGGATCTGCAATGGATGGATGCCTTGATGTATCACGTGGGGTTATTTACTGTTCCCGCATTATATGCAAATATAGATTTGACGAGGAGTTCAGAATTCACACTCCAGATTGTATGATTTCAAATTTGCATTGGTCCCGCATTAGTAATAGTGTGCAACAGTAATAAATAATAATTCATTAATGTGTTGTTTTGGTTGCACTGTACGACAGTTCCGGGTTTGAGATGGATTCTATGGTGGTTCTGTTGGACTTGGAGGTGTGAACCGGCATTGCATCGTGTCAAGGCAATTGGATGCTGGAGCAGTGACAAAACAAAAAATGACAGATGTAAAGGCATTTGGATGCACATAATGATCTTTGCTAGTACTTAACTAGATTAAAAAAATACTATATGGTTCAAAAGTATAAAAATGAGGAGATCCGAGCGGCGACAAGCCACCCTATGTTTTTCTTCTCTCTTTTTTAAAAAAAAATAAAGCTGTCTTTTTTAGGACTTAAACATGTGTCACTGAATCAGTAGAAAAATAAGACTCATTACTAATTAAATCATTTGCATTTTATTTAGAAATTTAGTAAATTATGTTTTATCAAGTTGGCGGCTGAATTTTTTTTTCACTGTGGCTGAAGAAATTTAGAAAAATTCCGCAACACCAAGAACCACCTGTGTTTCATTCAAAAATTAATTAATGGTATTTGACAGGCTTGGCTAAGAAATTTTAGTTTTTCTTTTAACTATGGTACTACAAAATGTAAAAGATTAAGCTCTGTTTAGGATAAGAGCAGTCTCATTAGAATATATTTTATTTTAAATTGCTACTTATATAAAATTCAAATGAATGATATTCTAGCAGCAAGAAAAATGAATGATATTTAGGCAGCAGAAAATGCAAATTGTAGAACGTGATATATTTAACTTGTTGCTCCCTTCGATGTAATATATCCATATTATGATGGGTACCAGGTAAAAGCTATACATTATCATAAAAAGAAAAAAAATAACTGAAATTATGAAGTGAAAGGTTTCCCTAAAAACATTTAACCATGATTATATTTAAGTGAATCGCAGTTGTTAAATTGAGTATATTTTCTCGTTTGTAATATATTTGCAAATTAATAACATATTTATTCATATGAAGTTCTCCAAACACTATTCTTAAATCTTAATTACTTATTTGTTTTTATGCACACAGCACACACACAAAAAGTAAAAAACAGAGAGAACAAACTTTTGCGATTGAAATCTACTTAAATTTCTGTTATTTTCTGCTTTTCTCAGTTCCATTTAATTTTAATTTTTAATAGAACCCGCTACTAAAGAATAAAGAGTGGGAATTTGAAGCGCAGTAGTAGAGACTGATACGAAAGGACCGAAACCAGTTAGGCTGGGGCATGTCTGCATGTGAAAATGGGTGGAGGGGAGCCCATAAGCCCATTCACCGCTGGTGTAGGATTCACTTACACTTACACACACTCACACGTGCACGTGGTGGGATTCCTTTCCCTTTGTTTGCATGCGCCACCATCACTCCGTCAGTCCATTGTTTTATCATTATGCCCCATAATCCCTTCGTCATATCCCCAATTTAAGACATCCTATCACTTGATTGATTGCATGAGACCCCCACTTGCTGACCCTCCTCGTCCTCGCCTGACTGTTTGTATTCTAAATTTTACAAAGAACCAATCACATCAACAGTCTTGCGTGGTTGCTTTCATCTTTCAGATTTAGATCCATTTTTTTTTTGAAAAAAACTAACAAATTACAAAAGTATAGATGAAATATATGCATGAGTTTCAGACTATCAAAACAGGAACACTCCGCTTCATTTTTTTTTTTGCTCTTCGTACGCTCAGGTCGTTTTTGCCACCTCCTTTTTAGATACGGGCCAAAGGCCGAAAGCCCAAATCAGACTGAATTAATTAAATGTAACACAAATACACCCCAGCATTTATATGAACCCGTGTGATTAGTGAAGCTCAATTTCATCTGCCTGCTACAAAGGTCCCCCTGGAACTTGGAAGTAGCTATTACAGAAAGACCCACTTCTTATTAGGGATGCAAACGGATTGGATACGGACGGATAATAGCAAAATCGTATTCATATCCGTTATTATTTTTCAGATACGGATACGGATAGGTTCAGATATGAATACGGATCAGATAATAAACGAATACGGATACGGATCGGATATTATCGGATACGGAATGCAGATACGGATATAATTTGGATAGCTAAACAAAATAATTTATCATAAAAAATAATAATTTTGACATATCATGATTGGATCATAAAATTTAAGAATCTTTTTATATATAATATCTGTGTAAAATAAGTCCTCCTAAAAACTGTAATAAAGCATTATTGGTACTGGGCCAATAAAATTTTATTTGGCGGCATCACACTGTTTAATATAGTCAATATAATATTTGTATTATTTATGGGTCATGTTCATTAATATTTAATTTTGTATTGGATCAATACTTGGGCCATCTATATATATTTCAAAGTCACGGATATCCGAAATTTTAAAACTTTCGGATCCGGATAATTATCTGTATCCGGTTCTAAATTCCATACTGTATTAATATCTGTATCCGTCAAAAAAATATATGTATTCATATCCGGAAATATCCGAATCTGAATATCTGTATCCGTTAAAATCCAGATTCGAATCCGGATATTTTTGAATAATATCCGATCCGGTTACAACCCTACTTCTTATACTGGCTATACAACCGTTAGAATAATGGATTGATCCGACTACAACTGTGTTCGTCCGATGCATTTTTTTTTTTAAATAGCACCAAATAGACTAATTTATCTGGAATAATGTCATTAGATATTTTCGAAATTTTACTATGCGAAAAGACACCTTCCAACCGATGACCAAAATAACCTTCATTTTATAGTACAATATGTAAAATAACAATTCTAGACTTTTTAATCTATAGAAAGTTTGTAGTTTTTTTTTCTTAAGAAAATATAGAATTTTGATAACAAATTCATAATTCAGAATACATGAGATATTTTATTCTTTTGTTAGTGTTTTGTATGCTTTACTCTTTATTATGGGTTAATGTTAGTCTCATATATGTATAAACTATGAAGATAATGTATTTTTAGACTCGTCAAGGTTCTTGATGAGCTCAACTAAAAAATCAATTGAATTGACTTCAAATGACAAATTTAAAATGTTAAAACAATCTATATTACGAGTACTAAGCTTACATAATAAATTTATAAATTTTCAATTCATTTAGTATAAAGTCTGGCAATCAAAAAGTTGAAGGTTTGTAAATTATTTTTATGCATTCAATTTTTGCTTCAATTTTTGTCCTTTTTTTAATTTCTCCTTCTAGACTATATATATATATATATATATATATATTATTTTCCTCTGAACTCTTTCATTTCTTTTTATTTGCCCATTGAAATAATAGCACCATATTATTTTTCCAATTTCTTTATTCTTCTCTTATAATTTCTCCGATCATCAATTTTTTTTCTTTTTTTTTCTCACTTGCTTGTGTAGCAGGGTTCAAAGTAAAATAGAAATCATCCTTTATCTATTTTTTACTTGATTATGTCACGTGTACTTGCGACATCTCACTTTTATGAAAATGCTATATCTACCGGATTATCAAGTTGTATTAGTATTAGTACTTTTTAGTCTAAAAAGTTTCAAATATCGATTCGTTTTTAAGTATATCAATGAAAAATTCATATATATTATTGTTGTGTTGATGCAGTTCATTTTTTTCTAACAATGCCTATTAATGGAAGTTCCAATATCTGTCATGCTTCAGTATGAGTAGAGGAAAGAGAAAACTTTCGTTGAAGGGAAGAGGAAAAAAAAAATTGTCAATGTGCTTATCCTAAAACTTTAAAATTATCAAAATATCATATCAAAATTGACTGTTGCTTTAATGTCACCCAAAAATCATTTTAATTGTCAAAATAATTTATATTTTCAATTATAATCATTTCTCCTCCCTTCCCTCCACCACTAATTGAATTTCACCGACACATCCCTACTATCCATCTGCTGATCCAGTTCACCGATTGCCAGAGATCCAGAGCTTCTTCACCATTGACATAAGTGAATTTGAGGTAGGTATTAGAAGGTGTGGTTTCGCTTGCTAGTCTTGGCACCAACAGAGATAAAGAGGCAGGGTGAAATTATTTCTAAGGGGCACAAAAACTCTGAGCTCATGCTTAATCTCCAACTTGAAATCAGGTATTCGGTCTATTTCTTTGTCCTTCAATTGTCTTTGTAGCACAATCAACATTGAGTGGAGACTATTTTCCATCCGAGTGGATAGCACAAACATCCACATAAAAGGGCAAGAAGAGTAATCACCTCTAGCAAGTAATGAGTGAATATTGAGCTAAAAAAACTGTTATAAATCATACGATTCAATATTTGAGTACCATAATTCTTCCATATTAGAATGAACCACAGGATATTTTTTGGTAAGCATATTTCTGTTGACGAGATTTATTAATAGCTTATGTTCAAAGAAAAGCTTGTAACATTGTGGTTCTAATTATTTTAGCCAATTAATTTTCTATTTTGTCATGTTCTCTTTTGTTTCCTAGTTGTGTCACAGACATGCTGTAGGAAAGCAATCTTTGCAGCAACAGATTGTACAGCCATTTGAATAAATTATTGGTGACCTCATAATTTGAAATTAAAGATGAAATATCTACAAATAGAACTGAAGGTAAACTGAAGGTAGTTCTGGTCTGTGCAATTGAATAATCTACTCTGTCAATACTTTAAAAAAAAAAAAAGTTCAAGTTCTATCTCTGCGCTAAACAAACAAATCCAGATTTTGAAAGAAACGAAGAAACCAAAGGTCACCTTTCAATTGATCTAGTTGAGATGTTCGATTCCTTCACAGACTTCTTCTTGCTGCACCCATCAATTCTTTAACAGTGAATTTCAATTAGTGTTTGAGGGAAAATTCTTAATACATAAAAGAGGGTTAAGTTTTCAAGTTTTTCAAGCATATCAAATTATCAATTTTCTCCATTATTAATTTTGTTTAAATCTTTTAGTCTTCTTGAATCCAAAGATTTATATAAAATAATTTCTCTCTCCTCATTTAAAATAATTTATAATACATAAAGATGATTAATCTTCTAAATTTTTCAAGCATGCCACATCATCATTTTTTTTCATCATTGATTTTGTTTCAATCTTTTCATTTCTTAAATCTAAGGGTTTATATAAAATAGATTATCTCTCCTCATTTAAAGTAAAATGCATTACATTTAAGGTGAAACTTAACTTTTAAAATTATCTAATTTTTTTATAGTTTTTTTTCTTTTATAGATTATTATATGTTAGTTATATTATTAATTATTATAAAAAATATATTATTATTATTATCATTATTTTTTAATATTTAAAAATATCATGTCTAAATTTTTTATTATAAATTTTATATTGCTAATTATTTATTTGAGAACTATATTATCGGGGCAAAACCATATTACAACCCTAGTATGTGTAATGTACTTAAGGTGAAACTTAACTCTTAAAATGATCTATTTTTATATGATTATTTATAGATTATTATATATTTAATTATTACTTATTACTATACCAATTGTTATTATAATTATCATTATTATTTAGAATTTAAAAATATTGTATCTATTTTTTTTAATGTCAAATTTTATTAAATATATTTTAAATTTTATATTATTAATTATTTATTTGAGGACTATCAGGATGAAGTCCGAGTTATAGCCCTAGTTAAAATAATTTTGGAATGACATTAAAGCAACCATGAATTTTGAGATGATATTTTGATAATTTTAAAGTTTTTAGATGATATAAAGACAATTCCCCCCCCCACCTCCCAAAAAAGGTTAAAATGAAGAGATAGGGAATCCATAGTACAATGGAAAAATCAGCTAATAAACAATGAAAATAAAGCAAAAGAAATAATAGAAACAAAAGAACAAAAGAGGGAAGCAAAGAGATGTAGATGTGGTCTTTTTTTTTTCTTTAGTTCAAATTAAATTACAGATTTAATTGAGCATTAACATTATTGGAGCAAAGACATTAACTCAAGGGGTATATAAGAAATATTGTAAGAGTTTGATGACAAATAAAAGATATTGAAATGTAGATGGAAAAATAAAAAAATGATTAAGAATTAAAGAGTATATAAAAATATCTTATTTTCATTTGTAATGTAAATGAACACCTATGGAGTCAATATATGTTTGATGATAGTGATGTAAATAGAGAGAGAAAAGAAAAAAACTAAAGTTTTGAAATCAATTTTTAATTCACAACTTCGATATAAAATATTACTTTATTTGAACGAAGAGTAGAGGAAAGGAGAAATGAAATTATTATTATTATTATTATTATTATTATTATTTTCTTGTTAAATATTCAATATGAGGTTAAAATTAATAGATGTTAATCATTAATTTTTTAATCTTTTAAAGTTTATAGCTTACTAATTCTTAAATTAGAACGTAATAAAAATTAACAAAATGAACTGTATAAGAAAATATAAAATGTAATAACTTTAGTTTTTGTTCCTTTCCCTCGTAATTATTTTATTTCACCCTCACTTCATATTTTATCTCTCTTTTTTACAGAGATAGAGCTTATACCTACTTTTTTTTAGGAGGAATAAAATTATGATGATTATCGGTGAGTGGTAACAAATCAGTGGCTATAAAATTAAATATCAAATAGTTATTATTTAAATTCTTAAATAACAAAAAATAATTTAAGATATATTTGGTAAACATCATCTTATATATATATAAAAAAAAGAATTAGGTATGGTGTTACGTATATTTATGATCAAATTTGCTACGGACATAAAAATATAGCTAAATTATTTTCAAATTTTGATTTATGGGTCTCAATAAATTCTATCAAAATCTTGTAGGATATAAAAAAATTTATATTTGAAAATTTTGATGTATTTATTTTTGATTTATTTTAAGATGAGCCTATAATAATAACAAAGTAACTAAGTCATTTTCAAAAATCTAAAACTAATACTTAGAAAATTCCAATCATAGAAATTTTATATGTCCTATCATATTTTGATATAAAAGAATTTATTGAGATGCATAAATCAAGATTTGGAGATGATTTAGTTACATTTTTTATTTCATAGTAAATTTGATCAATAACTATGCGTAGCACCATAGACTAACTCATAAAGAGTTACATCATTATAATAATATTTATATATTCATCAAGCGTAGGAATGTCAATGGGTCAGGTCGGGTCGGGTTCAGGTTGGATCATCATTATTTTATTTTTCTTACCCGATCCAAACCTGATCGGTTTACATTCGGGTCAAAAAATCTTGACCCATATCCAACTCGATCCGTGTAAAATAATTAAATATTTCTTAATTATTTGTATATTATTTTAAGTAATTAAATATTAATTAATTTATAATAATTTTCAATTAATGTATAATTAATGCATATTTAAAATTTAATTAGTACTAAATCATAAAATTATTTCAAAAAATATATAATTAATCGAGTCGGGTCGGGTCAGGTTAACCTGAACCTGACCCGATTCGGATAAAAAAAATTAGACCCACACCCGACTCATTTATCTTCGGATCGGGTTAACCCATCCAATTGGGTTAATCCGTCAGGTCGGATCAATAATTGACACCCCCTAATTAAGCATTAATAAAATAGTGAACCAAATTTTATGATTTAATGACTATTGAAATTATATGATTTTTTTTTTGTTTTTTCAACTAAAGCATAAATAAATATTTAAATCAACTAACCCATTGAAATGATATAGTATTCATCCAATAATTCATATTTATACATCCAATGTTTCAATTGCCATAGTCATTGCTTTTATCGAAGCCTTGAACTCATGATCTTGAGATTATTCTATTTAATTATCGTCTGTCAGAGCATTTACCCCTCATTTTGTTGTTCAAAAATCAAACAGGTGTAAAGAGATGAGCTGCCTTTTATCTCCCGTCCTGATTCATGAGCCCTTCGATCCGCGCCAAGCCAATCCGTGCGGATCATGGTGCGATTGGGGAATTTTTTCTTAAATAACTTTAAACACTAATTAATTTACGCCAATGACTACGCATTCAATTTATTTTCACAGACGATTATAGTAAGGACGTAACCTGGACTCACACCCTTCTAAATATATTTTTCACACCCGACAATTGACAGCGTATAATTAAGATTGAAGGGTACAAGCTCAACTCACGCCATTCAGTTCAAACTTGAAGGGCGTATGCCCGGCTCACACCCTTTAATTAACCTAACAAATATATCTTTTATGCGAGGTTTCTGGATTGTATTTAACCGTCCTGATCGGAGTTTCCTATTAAAAATTATAAACATTTAAAGATTAGATTTTCAGCTCATCAACATAGATTTATAAATTCTTCATCCCATTACTCATTATAATAATATAAATATTTGAATATATAAATAATAAAATGAGTCCAAATGATTTAAAATAATTAATAGCTAACCTTTCGATAATGATTTTTTTTTTAAATTTTAATTAAGTTGAACTATTTATATATATAAATAACTTAAATTATATTTAAATTTTTAATTAGAAATACAAATATAATTTTAATTATTTGTTATATATAATGAGTAGTGGGCTGAAAATTTTTTAAATCAGTGCTGATGAGTTAAAAATTTAATCTTTAAATATTTATAACTTTTGATAGAAAATTCTGATCGGAACTACCAATTATCATTCCAAAAATTCCAGCCATTTTCTTTTAGTAAGTGCAATGTAGTGGGAATTCACAACTACTCTTCTAAAACATAAAACTCTCTATATAGCCTATTTAAAATTTTAAAGTTACATCTTTGTTCTTGTAAAATTTAAAGTATTATCTTGTCCTCCTAAAATACAATAAAATTTTACTTAAATCTTTCATAAGTTGAAATGTACATGTTTTCTTTCTCTAAAATGTATACATACTTTAATTCTCTTGTCCATTCATCTTCCCTACTTTGTCCCCTTGACTAAGTTCCACATTAACATGGATTTTGAATTGTTCAAATACGGGATACGTCTGTTCAAATTTCGAGTCATCCATTTTTCCGATTAGATGTGTTTCAATCATCTCAAGTTGAATGGGTCGAATTTCACAGTTTACTAAGAATATATTTATATATCTTTTTTTCATTTTTTTTAAATTTTCTATGAATTTATATAAAATTAGTTACTAAAATTGCCAACATAAATGATTAATTGTCTAAGAGATCCCCACTCTATATATACTAATAAAGTACTTTTTACTTCTAAACTCGCATAATTCTTTATTTATATATATTAGTAGTATGCCCTCCCCAAAGTGCAAGTCTCTAAAACTTTACTCTTTACAATTTAAATAATGTAGAAAAGTGATCATTCATAACCGTTATGAAGAATAAGTGAAATAATTCATTCAAGAACTAAAATATAAAAAACGGAAATGAAAACAAATAATTAATAAAATAGAGTAATTACATCAAATTAATAATATATTTTCCACTACGAAACTATGTTAAAGAAGAATATTAAGATTCAAATGAAATAGGTATTTGTATGGATTTCTAAAAAAGTGAAATTAACAATTAATACGACAAGTAACTGTTTTTTTTTTCTTTCTAGATACTAGTGACCGTCTTAAAACACTCAAAATACTAAAAAATATTTGAAGTTTGAAATAATGACTGTACTTTCCTATCTAGGAGCACATGAATCAGCCGAACATCTCTTCATCTCCTGCTCAACCGCAACATCTTTGGCAGGATCCGTATTCACCTGTCCAACAGCAACAACACACACAAAGCGCACAATCTTGGAAATGTGGAGCGAGGTAGGTTGAACATCGGAGCAGCCTCAATGGGCGGCACTAGCATGGACAATCTAGAAGGAATACAATCGGCATATATTCCAAGGGCAAGAGAAGAACCTGCACGCAGTGAAGATTGAAGACATCATACAACGCACAGGGGGTAGAAACGGAACTCATGGGCAATCAGGGTAGAAATACGATATGTAACTTTTCAATTCATTGCTTCCCACCTACGCATCTCCTTCTATCTCTTTTACTCTCTTTTTTTTTACTTTTAATTAATAAAATTAAATAGTAGATTTTTTGCCTGTTACTTCAAAAGAAGTTTGAAGTAATGACATTGCTTTAAAATATATTTGTTGATTTTATTAATGCTTGATGTATATATTATATTCCTTCAATTAGTTTTTTATTTAAGAATTTAAACAGTAGTTATATAATATTTAATTTTATAGATACCGATGTTGTACCAATAGCCATGATCATTATCCCTTTTCAGTATCCGCAATCTAAGCCTATAGCGCCATGATTTGGAAGTCAAATATGTTACCAATTATGAGTTATATTTGTCCCAACTTAGTTCAAATTTTGTGGATTCTCTCTGCTAATAGTTTACTGAAAATAACTAGCTAGGCATATATAAAAGTTTTCTTTAGTCATCGAGCATCAGTTGATCTCCAAGTGATATATCTCTTCCTTAATTTAGATTGTTCAATAAAATAAGAATTCTTTATTTAGAGCTATTTTGAAAAGAATACAGTCGAAGTTTCGGGGCATGATTGTATTTTTACAAAGCACTATGTTCAAAATAAGATCCTTTAATTGATGATACTTTGCATACAAATATAATTACTCTTTGAGTTTCTACAGCTGAAGGTAACTCCTGTCAAAATTTTCTACAATGAGGAATTAATCTTCCATGTGATCTGTCCATCAAGGAGATGAGAAATTGCAATGCAAAAGTTTGGCTGAAGTTCATAATATTTTTCTCTGAGCTACTCCAGCTAAACTTCCAGTTGAAAAAGATGAAATCTCATCAAGTAGAAATACCCAACAAAACAGAAATGGCGAATCGAGTAGGAATGCCTTATGAAGTTCTAGAATTACTTATTAATTACATACCCAATTATGTTGATCGTATGAGTTTCAAAGCTGTCTGTAAGTTGTGGCGTCTCCTGGAGTCTGATCACCCGGCCCCACCTGCGGAACTTCCCTGGTTAATGCTAACTTCTTCTGATGGTAAGCGTAAATTCTACGAGATGTGCAGTAGGAATTATTATGCTGACCCAATTCCTAAAGTAGATCCAAGGACAATCATTGGTTCATATTGTGATGGTTGGATATTCTGTCATTCTGATTCGCCGAAAAGATTTTTCCTAAATAATGTTTATTCAGGAGAAGAACACTCCTTACCGCTAAAAACCAGCCTTTGCTTTGACCCGAACCCCTTTGAAGAGTGCACATCAGAAACATGTGAACGGATCAATATGACTCGTGTGAACATTGATAGAACAGTTTTTTCATGCTCGCCTAGTTCGCAAGATTACCTTGCAGCCTCCGTTAGTCCTAGGGGATGTTTTTTGACAATCACCCGACCAAACTCAAAAAATTCTCCTGCAACCACTGTTCATGTGGGTGGTGCGGGGTTGACCGCCATTATATTTTACAACAACAAGCTCATGGGAGTAGACAAATCAAAAACGGTCTACTCTTTTGTCATAGAAAAAAATGCAAGAGGTTTGGCTCAGGCAACTAGCTTCCATAAGCCTAAGATGAAGAAATTTGATTTTCCCCTTCCGTCTTTTTCAAATAGATCAGCTAATGATTCTCTGCTTACCTATTTGGTTCAAGTTTCTGATAAATTGTTGATGGTACTGAGACATCATGGAGATTCAGGCCATGAGAATACCTGTACGGTTGGCTTCAAGGTCTATGAGTTGGTTTGGAAATGCCCCATGGAATGGGTGGAGGTGAAGAGCTTGCAGGGCCATGCTATTTTCGTGGATTCTTGCATCTCAAGGGTTTTTCATGCATCTCAATTTTCTGGTATTAAAGGTGATCATATTTATTTCACCACATCTTACGAGTCATTTGATACTGGGGTGTTTTCAATGAGAGAGCAGAGCATAAGTTGTATCCTACCAGCTGAAGATTTCATGAGCCACTCCAGGACAGCTTGGTTGTTTCCTCCCAATTTTCACACGGTACATACACATTCTTCTTTGTTTTTCTTCCATTTAAAATTTCTTTAAGAAACTAAGTAGAGTTCTTTCTCCTTCGGACATATAACAAGTCTGCATACAGAAGCTTTACATGTTCTAGTAAAGATTTAATGTAAGCATAATTCTGATTTCTTTCTGGCTTGTACTTTCTGGTGCAGGGGCAACCAAAGAGTAAGGTGGATAAAAAAACAGAATCTTTGTTATAGGTGCTTGATGTCAGAAGGCATATGCTCAGAGAAAAAGAAGGATGCATTATAGTATTTTGGAATAGTATTAACTTCGCACTGAGCAGAATTTCTCTGTTGATTTTAATCTCAGATTGGATTTGCAGTGTGCTGATACTTTTTAGAAATACTTTTTAGAAAAAAGGAGTTTGTTCCCCTAAATAGATTTAATTATTTTTAGTTTTTTTAAATGATTTATTTTGCAGAAAACCCTGTAACCATCAATGGATGCTCAATAAGGAGAAACCAAACCAAAGTTGGCTAAAATAAACTTTATGCAAGGAAAAATAAGAAATAAAAGCTCTTAATTAGTAGATGATTATCAGGGGCTATTATTTTTATTTTTATTCTTCTTTTTAGATAAATCTGGGATCAAAGTTTTTTTTTTGGTATTAAGTAGGTTGAGCCTACTTCAATCTTTTACTAAACAATAAAAAGAGTTATAGAGACCAAAAAGGGAAAAATGAATATATATAATATATAAGTGCACGCTCCAATGCACATCTGTTATAGGCTATCATTTTCCTAATATATCTATTTATTGATATCTCATATCTCCAATGATGAGTCCTACTAATGCATGCGGAAGGTGGCATACTCGAGTCTAGTGGCGGAGCTCTTCATTAAATTTTTGGATCATGACCCCTTTAAAATATGATAAAATATGAAGATATACAATGAATTATTAATATTTAGGCCTAGTTTCAATCTTGACCACAAAATGGCCCCCTCTCGGTAATTAATTGTTTATTTTTCTATAATTCAAATGTAGATAATTATGATTAAGTAAAAAAAACATTCATTCATTTTTTATGTGTTATCATGTTGTTATGATATAGCTTATCTTGATGCAATTCACTATAAAATTTTATCCCCTCTTAATTATGCTTCAAGTTCCGCCACTGCTTGAGTCAATCATGATTTATGCTCACCCTATTTTTTTTTGACAAAAAGTGGTAATATACTATTTGTTTCTATTGAAACAATGTTTTCAGTACCACACTTGATACCATGGGATTTAAACTATTTAAGCTACTATATTGTTCCAGCTGAAACATCAGTACTACAGACACACCAATTAAAAGAAGATTCCTAGTCATCAAATACTGGAAATGGAGATACCATCTCAAAGAAATCATTGCAGATTCATCAAAAAAATACAAACAATTAACTAGAACAGTAAATCAAGTCTTTTTTCCAGCTGTCTGGTCTTCTTTTTTGATCCAGTTGACAGAGTCTACTAATATTCCGTTTCAAACACTCTCTGGTACGATTTATATTCACCGTACTAAAATTAATACATACATAGTTAAGGATTTGAATGATCCTCTTTAATGACATCCATCACTTATATAGTATAGATTTTATTGATTCTTATATCAATAGTTTTTATCAGAAATTCTCAAATTCATCATACATATATGAAAATATTCTATCTAAACAATTTAGAGAAATAGTTAAGGGATCGAATGATCCTCTTTAATGATACTTATCAATTATATAGTATAGATTCTATTAAACTATAGATTCTATTGATCTATCTAATACAATAAATTCTAATAATAATTGTCCAACGTAAGTAATTTGTTGTTGGAGAAAGCCGTGCATGGAATCAAAGTTTTTGGCAATCCTACAGGGGCATGTGGCCGGATCTTGCGGCCAGGAGCCTCAGCATCGCTCTCTCTTTTTATTTGCCATGTATTATGCATAAACAAGAATCTAAAATGGCTAAATGACTATATAGTGCACCCATTCGTTTCATGTTACTGAACTTTAGAATATTCATGTCTATTTTGCCTGGCTATCTATATGACGTATGCTTCATGTATATAACTTTATTTTATTACCCAACTGAGGGATAAAAGTTCAAAATTCGGTTTAAGTCGGTGATTTAAATAAAAGGATCACCATGATTAATTGTTCTGTACTTAGATATGATCTATTTAAGAAAATAGTTATATCTCTCCTTATTTGTACCACCAAAAAGAAGTATTTATATATCATTTTCCAAAAATAAGTATTTATACTTGATTGATTACTCATTTTGTAATTACTAGATATAAGTACTTTGGAAGTTGTACTTTACTTATTTGATAAAATTCCAACTAAAAGTTTTCTATGATTATTTAGGAACAGAAAACAATGATATTCTGTATATTAGATACTATTACTTATAAATTTAGGTAAAAAGTTTAAATATTATTAAGTACAAAAAAAAGAACAATTTGTTAATGAAATTGGTGTGACTAGTCGATTGGTAATTGGTGTAATGAGTCAAGTAATTTCTTTTTTCCCCTATGCTTGTATTTTTCCTTTTATATATGCTTCAGTCTATACTTTTTTTATTTGTTAATGAAATTTAGCAGGTAGAAGCCTGCTACTTAAAAAAAATACGACAACAATTTCTCTCTGTTTCTTTTCTGAATGAAAAATTATCTTCAATCTCCTATAAGCATTCCAATAAAAATATTTTTTTTTCATGATATCTTCAGCAAGAAATTGACAATAAATATAGATTTATGTCATTAAGAAAATAAAATATAATTAATGATCGCAACACTATCTTCTGGTGGAACGATAAAAACTAAACTTTATATGTAGAAAGCTGGGAGATTATGAGTTCGAAATTCAGATTAAATTTTCTTTAATTAGAACATTTGAAGTTAGAAGACAGTAGCTTCCTAGTTCTATCTAAAAAGTGACTTCGCATTCTTTAGTTATTTTAGAGAAATAAAAGACAGTTGAAACGAGTTATGTTTGTTCAGTCGATGAAGGGCAACTAAAGCATTGTGTTAATAATACTTTTTTATTTATTTATGATTTGTATCGTATTTGATAAGATAGATATAAATAAAAAGAATTTTATTAATTTATTGAATATATATAGTTATGAATAATATTTTTTATTAAGTAAATAAATAAGGTTGTGGTAAAAAAATATATTTTGTATCCGTCTACTAAAAAAATATTAAAAAATTATATTATTTTCAATCTATTATCTTAATAATTACCTTCTTTTTTACTTGCTTTCAGTTGTTGTGATATTTTACAAACTAACAATTTAATATAAGTAAAAACAAAGGTCAGTCGTAAATGCACGACCTACTGTGTAACACTAAAGTACCAATCCCATAGAAACTAATTCAAATTACCGACATCGACAAATTTCCTAAGCTAAACAATAAAATCTGAATGTCTAAACTCTAAACTAGTTAAATTTTAAATTAAAAGTGATCCGAACTGAAAATTAGAGTTTTATCAAGATAAAAGAAAATGTAGGATTTTGACATCATTATCCACTTGAGCATTAATAGCACTTATTATTTGTTTATTCATATTTTCTGATTAAGGTTTAACACAGTACTCTAATCAAGTCAAACTTCATGATTAAGTATTTTATTCTATTAATTAAAGTCCACTAAGGCTATAATTCGGGTTTTGCCATGATAATATAGTTCTCAAATAAATAATTAACAACATAAAATTTTTAATATATTTAATAAATTTTCACATTAAAGAAAATTTAGGCACAATATTTTTAAATTCTAAGTAATAATGATAATTATAATAATAATAATTATTATAATAAATAATATAAATAAACACATAATAATCTATAAATGATCATATAAAAAATTGAATCATTTTAAGATTTAAGTTTCACCTTAAATATATTACATACATTATTTTAAATGAGGAGAGATAAATTATTGTATATGTACCATTGAATTCAAGAAGATGGAAAAATTTAAATAAAATCAATGACGAAAAAAAGTGATGACGTGGCATGCTTGAAAAGTTTAAAAACTTAACTCTCTTTATTTATTAAGAATTAAATACTGGTAATTCTAAATCATTAAGAGACTAATAGTTCATGATTAAATACTTTCAATTAATTACTCTAAAGCTTCAGAAAAAAAGAGTCCATTTATTCTGGACTTCAAGATTAAGTTTTTGACCTAGGGTTAGATATCATTTTTGGATAGAAATCTGAACTATTATCTCAAATATGTGCAGATCCTAATATCAATTTGGATAGAAATCTAAACTACTATCTCAAATATGCACAGATCCTAATATCGATTTATATTTCATAAATCTACCCTACTTAGGGTTTATAATCCTAAACGGATTATTCATACGAATATATAATTCAATTTCCATCTTCATCAATGGTTTCAAGATTTACAAACCTAATCCTAAAGGAGAGAATCATAACAATTCATTGTAAAAATAAATAAAGAAATCAAAAGAAAGAATAAAGTTACTCTCAATTTTGATCTCATCTTCTACCTTCTTCTCTCTCCTCCTCAAAAAAATATCTCTCTCTCTAAAAACTAACTAAATTTCATCAAAATGCTCCTAACCTAAGCCTCTGGAGCCATATTTAAAGAAACTCTAAAAAAATCTCGAAAACCCCAATAAAATCGCTCAAAATCTAAAACTGCACATTTGGATATTCCGTCTGAATAAGGGACCGATTTTTGAAAAGGTGGTTACGCAAGGAATTATGTCCGAGTTCACCCCTTTTGGTCCGAATTGGGTGTGTTTCGGCTGAACTCTTGGTCTTCGATCTGAATTACTGGGTCTTTGGTCCAAATTGATTGCTGGAAGCTTGAAAATGTTGTGATTCGATACGAACTAATTCGGATTCGGTCCAAATTGACTCTGCTTGGTTTGAACTTTGCTTGCTTTGCTTTGATTTTCTTCGACTCGATCTCCCATTTGAGTTTTTTCTCTGATTTTCTTCTAAACCTAAAATATGAAGAGAGCTACGACATTACTAATAACTTGTGCAACTTTAACCTAAACTAAACCTCGTCTAAATGTAGTACTTTAAACAATTCATCATCAGCTATGTGAGTTAATGATTATAAATTATAAATTATATTTTTATGTTCTTCACATTTGCCTTCTCAAAAATCATAATGTTTAAATAATATTTAGTATAATATTTTTTAAAATAATAGAACGAGATTATTTTTACTTTTAGTATATACTATTATTATTATTATTATTATTATTATTATTATTATTATTATTTTATTAACATGCAATTAAGATCAAAGTTCTTAGTAAATTATTTTAATTCAAATATTGAATTTGAAACTTGTGACATCGTGAAACACGACTAGTTTTCTTTCCAAGAGCTATCTGCTTGATAAGAGTGTCCATGAGTTGGGTCGAGTGATTATTATTTTATTATTTTTTAGTAGTAGAATTATAAATTTCAGGTTCTTATATCTTCAGCTTTTAGAATTTATGATTTTAGAGTCTAGAATTAGAATTTAGGAGTATGTTTGATAATATAAATTTAGTATGATCATTGTTATTAGGGCTATTATTATTATTAGCGCTATTATTATTATTATTATTATAGATGTCTATATTATTAATAATACTATTATTATTATTAATATCTATATTCTTATTAGTACTATTATTATTATCATCATCATTATCATGCTCATTATTTTAATCATCATTATTATCAGTATCATTGTCATTATTTCTATCATTGATTTTTTTTTACATTTGAGATCTTTAATCTCTATGCTTTCGAATTAAATTTCATTTTTATCATACCTCAATTTATTTGAGATTAAAGACTTTATTATTGTTGATGATATATTAAATTATTGTGGGAAGTTGCTTATGAGAAGCAGAATATCAAAATTTGAATGTCTTCGTGCTTAAATTGGTTTTGCTTAAGAGCCATGATGCGTAAATAATAGGCTAATTATGAGAAAGTTTTAATTTCCTTGAGAGATCGAATTATACGTAAATATCATGTTAATTGTCCATTTTCTTTATTTTTCTTGTGCTTCTTATTTTAAATTATAATGAAGAAGGCACACAGATTTATTTGAATTCAAGGAGTTCATTCCTTTTAAAAATACTATTTTCAGTTCGGTACATTCTCATTGAAACCTGATACAAAAGGTGGTAACATTCAACTGGTTGCTGGTTTACTGTCTACAATACAAGTGGTGTGGTCCCCTGTCAGGGAGCAGATGTATTGCATCTCTTTTCTTCATTTTTCATAAATTTGACACTGCGGTAGCGTACTTGACCGTTGACGATGCAATTCTTCTTGTTATACATATTAAGATGACAATTATTTATCCGATCCGAACTAGGACTGCAAATAAATCAAACACGAACGAACTAGCATGTGTTCGAGTTTGATTTGAAATCTATTTCGAACTAGTTTGATTTGAAATAGATAGGTAATTTCAAACTCAAACTATAGTTCAAAATTCGATTCGTTAAAAGTTCGAACTATTCGGTTTGATTCATAAATAGTTCGAAATTGAATTACAAAATGGTTAAATTTCATAGTTCATACTAGAATAACAGAATCAAATATAAAATGTCATATAGCTCATTCTTCATACCATACAAATAAACTTTGATACAAATTTCATAGTTCATTCAACAAAATTAATAAATTTCATAGGGTTACAGTCGGACTCAGTCACTCAGCGATAATCACATAAATAATCGGACGGCTCACAAATACTCAAGATTCAAACTATAATAGTTCGCGAACACCATTTGATCGAACTTACCACAGTTTGGGTTTGATTCGATTTAATTTCGAATCGAACCATTTTGATTAGAAATTAATTTTGAACTGAAATCGAACGAACTTTTTTTCAACTTTTTTCGAATCGAACACGAACGAACTACGAACTTCGAATATTTCTTGCAGCCCTAATCCGAACAGATCTGGCATGATCTCAAAATAAATAGATCGGGGCAGAGGCGGAACCAGGAATTTGACAAAGGGGACCAAATAATAAATTTTACTTTTTTAAGGGGAGGCAAAAGAGTATTTATATTTAAAAGTATACAAAAATATATTTTTTATTCATTTCTTAGGGGGGTCTGGCCCCCTTTTGCTTATCTTTAGTTTCGCCCCTGGATTAGGTATGAATTTATTTTTTTGACTCAAATTGGTCGGATTGGGTTTGGATCAACCCGACCTGAATAATTATATTTTTTGAAGTAATTTTATGATTTAGTACTAATTAAAACTTAAATTTATATTAATTATACACTAATAAGATTAATTATAAATTAATTAATATCTAATTACTTAAAAATAATTATTAAATATTTAATTATTTTACACGGGTCGGGTCGACCAATAACCCGGTCGGATCGGGTATGAGTCAAGATTTTTTTATCTGAACGTAATCGAGTCGGGTAAAAAAAAATAAAATAATAATGTTCCGACCCGATCTGACCCATTGATACCCCTGTCATATATAAGGGTTGGATTGCTTTATAATGGCTATTTGATGATCTTGACTTTATAATGGCAATTTGATGATCTTTGTCTTTATAATGACTATTTTTAGTATCCATTCTTTTCAATTGTTGAAGTAACAAAAAGAAGTAGAGGACGTGCAGAAACTATGTTTTGTATTGAGTAAAACAATAATAAAGATTAAGTAAATGCACATGTATTTTAATGTAAGGTCACTTAAAATAGCTGAAGAAAATACACATGTATTTTCTGACTGTATAGATGCGATATCAGTTTTTTTTTTTTAAAAAAAAAAGAGAGGATGCTGTAGAAAATGGTACAAGAGAGATTAATGAGGTACTGCCTATTTGTTCACGGGAATTATATAAATATGATTGTTGTGATTGCTCAGGGAAGAAAAAATGTCTTGCAAGGAGGCGTGTCAGGGCAAATCCAAAGACTAGTAACTGTAAATTCTTATTTTTACTGCTCAACTATAATATTTATGGAAATATCAAGGAATATCCTCTAAAATAAGGCACTAGAAGTTCAAAATGAAAATTTTCAAGTTCAAAAGCTGGAAATAACAGATTGTCCGGTTGAATTATCAATTCGGACCTTTCTTCTCCCACTGTAATTTTTGATAAATTGATGACAAATAAACTGATAATTCTCAGTAAGTAGCAGTGTCAGAGCTTGAACTTAAAGTCTGGAGGGCTAAAATAACAAAATTATTATAAATACATTGTAAAATATCATAATTTTTTTACAGATATACTAATTTTCAAAAAAATCCCCTCCCCCGTCCCTTCTAAGATCCGCCATTGGTGAGGAGAGTATGCATTCAACAAAGTGCTTATTTTTTTAATGAAATGAACTGGAGTCAAAAAGCCTCCTTGCACCACCAAATTCAAAAGGGCGCAAGGATGAGAAGTCCATTTATAGGTTTTCAGTATCTGAGAAGCCAGAGAAGGATGAGAAGTCCATTTATCTCTTAGCAAACACTAAAATTTGAAATTAATCGTTTAAACGCATCTCATATTTAACGGTTTTGAACCGTTAAATTCAAATTAAAACCGTAACTTAACTTTCATTCTTACACAATCCGTTTTAACTCTGTTTTAATTCCGTTTTTTAAAAGTTTGAACATAAGTGAAAATAAGTAAACAGTTGGCTTCCATGAAGAGTGAAAACTGAAAACTGAAAAGACACGGACAAATTAAATAAAGAGACGAGAGATTAAATTTGCTCAGTCCGCCAAATGAACAGGCGTGTTTCATTTTCACCATTTGTAGGTCAAAAAAACGGAAAAAAAAATCGTTGAAGACTGCATCCTGGAATCAAAAGGAAAATTTTAAAAGAACGTTTAAATATAGAAAGCGTGCTTTGGAGATTTTACTTGGGAAAGAGTAGTGGGATAATAATATTTATCCAAAGGGTGCTTCACAGAAGTTGAGGGAATGAAAAAGAAAGTAAAATTTAAATTGTTACATGTTCTATAAAATTATGAAAAGAAGGGATAGGGAAATAAATTACTCTCTGCTCTTCAAATGGATAGATTTTATTAGAGGCGGATGCGTATATGTTCAGAGACGTCGGTTTATCTGAATTTAAAAAATAAAATTTTTCAATTAAATTTTTACTAATCTGATCTCTTAGATCTAATTTTTTAATATTTTCTAAATTGTTTGATTACTTTCAAAGAGAAATTTTTTTAAATATCATGGGTAATGAAAAAAATTATGTAAAAGTTTTAAAAATAAAGTCTCGTAGAGAAATTTTTCTTCATCGCGTGATTATTTATTATGAATATTTTTTTATTATTATATAAAATATTTTTTTATAATTTTTTATTATATAGGAATGTATGTTGAATTATTGATTTTTTATTTAGTACCGATTAACTAATGAATTTGAACCGATAAATTATTATAATCCATTATTTTAAAATACGGCCGCATGGCCGCATATGCGGTCCGCTTATGCTTATGCTTATGTGGTGTGATGCCGCATGCATAAAAGTATGCATCCGCATATTCAACAATGCGCATTATTTTTTAAAATATTTATCGTATTAAGCCTATAAAATTAATTATATTATATTTTTCATGTAAAATATTCAAAATTATATTAATATCTTATTATATTTCTTATTTTACATTAAAATTCTTCAAAAATAAATGATCGATTCAAATATTATAAATTTTTTTAGAATACATATCCGCATATATAATTCAAATACTGAACCGCATATACACCCATATATTGCATATGCACTATGCAGTGATCAATCACACGCATATTAAAATTCACCTTTTAAAACTTTATTATAATCTAATTAATGATCCGGACTAAAATCATACATCCACCCTTAAATTGTTTTCCCCTCTGAATGCAGAGAAAATAAACTCACATTCTTAACAGTTAACACTCTCCTCCCTTCTTATTTCCTCACCTTCCGAAACCGTAGTCTCTCCGGAGATTTCTCCGTACGTACGAAGATCTCCACAAAGAGATAAATGACTCGTTTAAATCTAGATATTTATAAGAAAATCTAAATATAAATTTTAATATACAAAAAAAATATTATTATTAAATTGTAATTCTTAATTGGACGGTTCCTCACCTCCTTTCTAATTATTTTGTACAGCACGTCTAAAGAAAAACATATTTCTTTCAAAAAAGAAAAAGAAAAAGGGGTTCATAGAAAAAATGTATTCCGTTACGAATACCACCGGCGATCCCCACTCCACTCCCACCCAGACCTTGTTTATAGATGGTCACAAGAGAGATCTCCCTGAACTAGGCGCTATAGACCGACGGTTCCAGCTCTCTTTCTTCCCCACTCTTGCTCAAACTTGCTACGCTAGTTTCCTTATTGATTCAACCAAGAATTCGCTGTCGTTAAACGACATAATACTTCTTGCAAACAGGTATTTCTTTTTCTAAAATCGTTCTTTCTTTAGTTAGACGCTTATCGTGTTGTGTGGATTGAAACCCTCTTTTCTAGCAATGCTGGAAAAAATTCCACACTAAAGTGAAGGCCTAACACTGTCCGTGTTGTTCTTAAGTTTGATATTAGCAGAAACTCAGATGAGCTTTATGTATTTGGGATTACGACCCTAATTTTGCGTGTGAGGATGAAATATAGCTGAAACTCAATAATCCTGAGTTCCTGACAGAACCTATCACAATTGCAGGTATTCTAAAATTATCAATGAAGCGATCTGGAAAGGAATTGATAGTGTATACCTCTAGGAGAAAAAAGCCCAATACTATGAGAATTTCACTATGCAAAGTTGCATGTGACAAAAGACACAGTTCCATAAACTCTTTCACAAAGAAAAGGGCAGATCTGGAGAGAAAAAATGAAAAAGCAAGTAGAAAAAATGAAAAAGAAAGTAATGAAATTGTTAAACGTGGGAGAAAGAAAAATAAAAGAAAACTTGGGGAGTGTGATGAAGTGACTCGTTTGCAAAGGAGAGCAAGATACCTTCTTATAAGAATTAAAATGGAGATGAACCTTCTAGAAGCTTACAATGCCGATGGGTGGAAAGGCCAAAGGTTTTGTATTCTGCCCATTAATAATTCCATATGCTAAAATTTTATGTCAGTACAATTTTGAAATGTAGGATAGAAGCTTCAAATAGGTTTTTGAATCTTAAGTTCATTGCCAGGCATAATAACCCACTATATCCTTTATGTGTGGACTGCTCAAAGTTCTGTTGCCACTGAATGGATTTGTAAAGGTACTATACAGAGCAAATTGAAAATTCACTGACAGTTGGTGTTTTTTTTGGTAATTGTATCAGTCGTGAGAAAATTAAGCCAGAAAAGGAGCTAGAAAGGGCGGAAAAGGAGATAATGAAGTGCAAAATTCGCATTCGTGAAATTATTCATGAGCTTGATTTGTTTATTTCTACTTGCCAATGTGGTTCTCATCAGAGTTGCTTGGAGTGTCCAAACAAAGGTACATAACTCTTTTAATTTACTCAGATAGTGTTAAATGCATACTAGGTTGTAGTGAGTTCCCATTAATTGATTTGGCATTTACAATTACAATCCTTTATATTTTTTTCCTTCTCTATCTCAGCGCCTGGTGCTGACGACAAAAGGCTGTGCAAGTATGATGAGCATAAGATGATGATTATAGAAGCTATCAATGCACATCTTTGCACAAGCTTCTCCCTTGATTCTTCCTATGTGGTAATACTGATAAGCCATAGCCCTTATGAATGGTAATACTGCATCAATTTTTAACTATTATCAGTTCTTTTCTCCAATCTGACAGGATATATTCAAGGAAGAGGCCACTAAACCTGACAGTAAGGATTTAAAAATTAATGATGAGAAAGAGTGGCCCTCTGATGAATCAGAAGATGACGATTACAACCCTGAATTGAATGAAGTTACTTGTTATAGTGGCAATGAGACTGAAGAAATGGACTCTGACGAGCTTGACTTGTCCAACAGCACAACTTATTACTCTAACAGTGACAAAATTAATTTTGGGGAAGGTGATGTCGGTGAGATAATGAATCAGCCCAGGCAGAGAACAAATGTTGATTATAAGAAGCTTCATGATGTTAGTCTCATGGATTCTATTATTGTTTTCATGTTTGATATTTCTTTTAACTCTGCTAATTAAGATAAAATGTAACCCTAAACAAGTTGCACAATAATGTAGGAGATGTTTGCAAAGGATGCAGAAAATGGAGAGAGTGAAGATGAAGAATGGGGTCTGCATGTCAGAAAGAAAAGCAGAAAAAAAGCTAGTGAGGATGGATGCATGGTTGTTAATTCAATCAGAGACGCAAATAAAGTATTAAATGATGACGTACCAACACATACATCAAAGTATTCCAGGATCCCCGCTTCAGCTGTCAAGGTATATAACACTTTTTTGTTTTTGTTTTTGTTTGTGTGTTTCCGCGTTGTGTATTATGTGTTATATGTTACTGGTTTCCTTGTTGTATTGCCACATATGAACTCTTTCAGTTTGGGTTTTCGCTATAGCTATTGCACTGAATTGGAATTGCAGGTCTATATCTGTTGGCCCTATTTGATAGCTTTATAAATGCTCATTTTTTGTACTTTAGTTATTTTTCTGTACATTGATATCATATAAGCTAACTTGGGGTCCTGTTTGCATAAACAAAAAAGGAGCTTCAGCAAGCGTTTTCTAGGAATGAGCTTCCCTCGAGAGCTGTGAAAGAGAACCTATCCAAGCAACTTGGCCTTTCCCTGAAGAAGGTAATTATAAACTAAATGTCCGCAATGAATAGAGAAGCATATGTTTTCCTTGTCTCCTTTTTTTAGTCATCGAATATTTGAATTGTTTAATTTATATTTCATTGTATGCTTTGATGAAAATGCCCTTTCAACATTATACAGGTTGATGTGTGGTTTAAAAATGCAAGATGTGCTGCTCTTAAACTCCGAAAGGTAGTGTATTAACATTATGTTCTTTAAGATTACAAATAACAAGCAAAAATAGATACTGTATTTACTTGAAACGTACTGCGTAAATCTTACCCTCCTTCCTCTCTCGCTGCAAGATTCTAATAAATGAATAAGAAACAAGGGTAATTTGGGAAATCAAAAAGAAATTTTAGTCGGGGACATAAGTATTATAACTTGTATGTACTTAATTTTGTATGGGTTATACAAGGTAATCTAATACCTTTTTAAAGGGTCACAAATGTTATTACTTGTGATTTGTGAATTTATTTGAATGTTTGTTTTCAGGCATCAGCTTCAAATTGTGAGGGCAGAGATAGGAAGTCTGATGAGGTTCTGCTACTGGACGCATCCTGTTTCATTCCTTTGTCAGAACTAATTCACGTACCAAAAAGATCAGCAACTAATCTTCAAAGAAATAAGGCCTCCAAAACAGCAGTGGTCCAGGTAAAGATTATATAGTTTACTTATTTCTGTGTATACTAATTCCTGAATTTGAAATTGACGTTAGAACATAAAGCAACACTTGAGAAAGAGTAAGCATGCAGTTCAGGAACTCTTGATTGGATGGGTAATTATTTATTAAAATGTAATATAATTTCAGTAGTTGTGCATGCAAAAAATGTTTGTCAGTTGATAATTTCACATTTAGAGATTCAATTAATTTCTTTGCAAATTTTGACATGTTAGTGTGGTCTGTTTTACAAATATTTTGGATAGGACCAAGTTCCACATCCAGAACTACACTTTCCAAGACATATAACGAGTGCAACAGGTTTGCTTAGCAACCCAAGAAAAAGATTGGATTCGCAAAAAGAAACTGGGGTTGAACATGAGGGTGTATGGTTGGATCTAGTGAGGAAGATGTGCGCACTGCAAAACAGGATTCATAATTTACAGAAAATTTTGTTGCTGGCGTATGGTGGGTTTTGCAGTGGTACAACAATGAAAACAATCTCGCAAGTACAAGATGTGATGTATGTGCCCTTTGTTCAATTGAAGGAGAAGGCCAAGACTTAGGATTTTTTTTCTTTTTTTTCGCCTTTTCTTTTATTCCTTTTATTCGTTCAAGAAAAGAAATATTAGCTCCAATTCAATGAGATGTGTAGATAAAGATAAAGAACCGATAAAACAAATGAAAGCTAAAGCAATTTTGTAAAAAATCACATATCTTCATTGTTTCTCCTCCTCCGCCTTACAATTGAATATATGTGTTTCATTTTGTTTCCCCCCGTCAAATCGTAATATTTTTTTTATGTAGTAGGCGACTATTATTTTTTTATTAAATCAAATAAAAAAGAATTACATATTAGAAGGAAGATTAGAAGGAAGAAAAGAAGAGAAATAGAAATAGAAAAAAAAATGGTGAAGCAGACCACAGTAACATGTCAAAAATTGCAAAGAAATTAATTGAATCTCTAAATGTGAAATTATCAAACAACAAAAAAAGGGTAATTATCAAGCTCGAGCATCCGTCGGGCTTGCCTTCATAAAATTTTAATTTAAAACTAATTAAATAAAAAATCCTTAGTATCCAAATCCAATCCGATCTAACTTTTTTTGGAAAGTAAAACTAACTCGAATCCCCACGATCTAAATTGATCCAAGATAAAAGACCGATACAAATCAACTCGAAACTCAATCTGATGATCTTTTCTAGTCAAACTAATCTAACCTCAATATGATTTGAGCTCAACCCGATCTATCCGATTGTCACATGTACCTTTGGACTTTTTTCTCATCTAAACAGAATAACATGTAGTGAAATAAACTGAATCATAATCAGTCCTCCATTATTGAAAATTTTGATTCTCAATTAAATTACTGATGTTGCTTCATAAATAGGGTTGGCAAAAAAACTTATAGCTCGTGGCTCGTTTGTGACTCGCTCGGGATCGACTCGTTATTGGCTCGCTCATTAGTGAACCGAGCCGTTAATGAGCCAGCTCGTTAATGAGCCGAGCTTGAGTTTTGGTTAGTTCAGCTCATTAGGCTCAGTAAACTATTAATATTTATTATTTTTATTATGAATTTTTAGTATAGTAAATAATTTATAGTATGTCATTATTTAAACTATTATATCAAATTTGTATGAAATATATTATTATTAGTTATTTTATTAATTTTTGTATAAATTTTGATATAAAATATTATAAAAAAATATTATTAATTATTAAATATGTCTTACCGAGCCAGCTCGGTTAGCTCGTTAACTTAACGAGTCAATCTCAAGCCAAAATTTTTGGCTCAGAAGTAAACGAGCAAGCTCGGCTCGGCTCATTAAGCTAATGAGCCGAGCACGAGATTGACCTAGCTCGGCTCAGCTCGTTTACAACCCTATTATCATAAATTCCTGCACTTATTTTGCATATCTATGAAATAGGCAGAAAAGACATTTTTATCATATTACAATCTTAATTATTTTTAAATTTAAATTTTATGAGGACATAATCTATTATGGTAAATATCCAAGGCTCTAATATATTAATGGTTAAATTTCCAGATTTAAAGTGATAGATATTCAATTAAAGAGTTTTTGGGTTCTTTTTTGGAGAAACAAAATGGAGAATAGTTATTTTGACAAATTTTTAATAATATTTTTCTAAAAAATTGAAAATAAAAAATGGACATATATAATTTAATGATTTGATTTTATATCATCATGCTCGTTTCATAATATCTGTAAGGACACTATCTAGATTTCAGATCCGCCCCCTTCCACACAAAAGACAGCCTTTTACCACCAAAGACGGTCTTTTTACTACATAAGAAGGTTATTTTCCTTTTCTTGATTGATGAGTGTTTTTTCTATCAATCAAAAATTTTAGTAACTATTCCGATACAGACTTCGGTCGACAGGAGAATTGATCATGGAACAATGAGAACAAAATGGAAGCCCCCAAACCAAGGTTATTCAACCAAAATAATGAAGCAGAAAAATATGGAAGAATCCAATAAATAGTGACAACTTTTATTGTTTACATTGCAGTAATTCTGTGATATTCCATTGAAAAAAGATGTGTAATTTGTTGTCCACCTTACGGGAAACAAACACAAAAGCAAATAAACTATTGCATCACGAATCTAAAAATATTAAATGGCTCCCACCCAAAACAAAAATAAAAGTAAAACAAAATGAAAAAGAAAACAAATATACCGTGTATCAAATGCAAAACAAAACCTAAAACTGTGAAGGTACACACGACGGTACATCACCTTCTTTAACACACATATCTTGTACTACTTTTACTGGGGCCTTTGCCTTGAGCATCATCTCCTCGTACTCCTCTTCAGGCTTGGATAATGCCACTATGGCCCCACCTGACCCCACTGAGATCTCTCCATCACTCCATACAAGAGTTCGTATCACAATATTCAAATCAAATGTGCCATTGTAAGAAATAAATCCAATAGATCCAGAGTAGATACCTCTGGCACAACTCTCAACCAAATCGAGCAGCTCCATGGACCTCAATTTAGGAGCGCCGGTCATGGACCCACCAGGAAAGGCAGCTCGAATGCAGTGGATGGGGTTGAGGTTAGATCTTTTTTGTCCTTGAATAGTGCTGACCAAAGTATGTACAGTAGAGTATGATTCTACCTCCATCAGGCGGGGCACCTGCACCGTGCCAGGCTGGCAGACTTGGCCTAGGTCATTGCGTAGAAGGTCTACTATCATTAGGTTCTCAGCTTGATCCTTTTCACTGGAAACAAAATGTTCAAGATTATCAGAACAACGTCAAGTCCCTTTTTTTTTAGTAGCAGGTAGTTCAGTTTCTTAGCAAAAGATATTTCAAATTAATACAAGAAGCTTCATTCCTAAATTGCTCCTGGTGATTATTACCTTCTTTGCAAACAAAGTCCAGACCAGACCTGCATCAAGATAAAACACTTCTTGGTATTGTAACCATTAACTATTGAGAATTTATGATGCAAAGTCTATGCTTCATTATTTACAAACAAGGTTTTCCAACAAGTTGGCTGCCTTCGATTGGAGATAGCCAAAATTGAATACAAATTAAAAGATAATGATAACATTGAATGTTGGCCTCCAAGTATCCAGAACCAATATCATAATGCATCATATCTCTTTACAGGAACCAATTAGTAAATTTCATGTGGACTTAACCTTTATTATATACCTCTATCATTAGCATCAAAATAAAACCTCAAATTGTTGGCCACCAATTTTAATTGAAAATTTGCAATACAGACAACATGAGTTATTTGAACATGATGATGATGATGATGATGATGATGATGATGATGATATAAGAAATGAACCAACTTCAGTTCCCCATGGAAGACAAGTACCTATATTGCAGTTGTAACCTATGCCGCTCATCCTCCTCTATTGAGTTCCCACGGGATATTGTACCTTTGATAGGCTTCGCCTCTAATATACCATCCCTGTCCAACCTCAAGAACCTCTCGGGTGAAGAGCAGCAAACAGCTAGTTGCTCATATTCAAAATTCAACCAAGCAGCATAAGGAGCTGGATTCTTTTCCCTTAATTTAAGATATAGACCCAATAAATCTATGTTACCCACTCTTCTCCTTTGTTGAGTTGTCAGACAGAGCTCGTAGCTCTCTCCATCTCTTATATAATTCAAACATTTCATCACATCCTTCATGTATTGGGTTTTGGACTTTTCGGGAGTGAAAGATGAATCTTTCTTTGGGGATGGTTTGGATGAGATTTTGGTGTTCATACTTTTGGGTCTTGCAGCCAATAGGATGAGTTTATTCTCTGCTTCTACTAGCCATTGGTTACTCAAACTTGTATTTGAATCCCGTAGAGAGAGAAGGTATACATCACCATTGGTATGGTCAATTACTAAAAGGTTATCAGCAAAGAAGAGACATGCATCAGGAGTCGTTGATTTGTGACGATTCCCTGATGCACCGCATTCAACTTTTATGCCATACCTGTTTTAGCAAAAGTGTATAGATATTTCAGAAAAACACATAAAATTTAGAATTCGGAAATACTATATATACTTTGGTAAATAAATTGAAGAATCAGAAATTGTACCCAAGAAAGCCCACAAAACCGCCAAAGAAATTAAACGGTAGTCCCTCGAAATCTTGTTCATCATACTCAAATGACTGGATTTCCTAAAGAAAAAACAATTATGTAAACCATTGAAAAATTCATGGATAACCCTCATAAAAATTCCACAACATGAGGAATCATAACAAAAACAGTCACGCAAGATAAGCCTCCCTTCTTCAAGTCATGGCTCAGCTCTGCACCCCCCCCCCCCCACCCCACACACACAAAAACAAAAAGCTCCGGTACCCACCCACCCACCACCAACAACCAAAAAAGAAAAAGAAAAAAAAATGTGCCAGGAACTAATGATGGAGAGGAAATAAAGGTGTCCAAGAACATGGTGGAAGAAAGGTGTATAAATATGTAATGCTTATTTTGTCAAGTTATTATTCATGGAAGAAATAGAAAAACCTTATCAATGAATTGCAAAAAGCCATCCTTCAGGAAGCATCTTTTGATGGATCCACTGCTGTCTCGGACCAAAAGGTGGCCTCCATTATTGGCTCCATTACTGCATTATTAATCATATCAACCAAATATATAAAAAAATGACATGTTTAAAATCCTATTTTCTTCTTACCTTTGACCAATCAGACGAAAAGTCATTTGCTTCCAGAGAGGGCCCCCTTTGCCCCCCATGAAAGAAAAACGTGCTCTATTCTGAAACAAGAAGCACCGCTTTATTAACTAATTATAAAATATTAAAAATAAGATAAATGTCAACAAAGTGTACAGTGCTTGTTCATTAAAGATATAACAAAAGCAAGTAGCACTACCACTAGTGCTAATGTTGTTTTAACTGGACTTTTAAATGATCAGTCATCTTTTTCTTTCTTTTCATGTTTTCTTGTGTCTCCTTCATTTATTTGTAAATTTGATGTGGCCTGAACTTAGCATAGTAACTAGGATTTATATTTGGCCTTCTATAGACGAGCAAAGTCTATTGTGATAAGATGCTTGCAGTGTCAGTTTTTATTGGAGGAATCTACATCTCACATCGGAAATTGGTCACTTAACTTTGACGTTTTACTCAGAAACTATTGAGCTTGTGCTTTTGTCCCCATACAGTCACTTGTCTCTTATTCATCCAATAGAGAAACAAAGGAAACATCTCCCAGTTTCTTTCTATGCTGTTTCTCCATTACCTCTCATCTTTTTTTTTTATTCTTTTCGTTTTTATTTTCCATCCTTCTCCACTTCTCTATCCTATTTGCCCCCACCCCCTTTTCCTCAACAACCATGCATGCTCACAAATACTTGCCCTCCCTCTGCACTTTTTCCATTTTATGGTTTGAAGGGAAGAGGAAAAGAATATGAAGGAAGGAGTAATAAGGTACGATGGAGATGAAAAGAGAGTGAACCATGAGTTCCATCATCTTCTTTAATAGAGACATTGACATTGTAGCCTGATTCCATTATATTCTTCAATAGAGACATTGTAGCCTGATCGGTTTGAAAAAGTTTGGTGGTTCATTAAGGATAAATACAAAGTACAGTGGACATAAGTTTGTGAGACAGGGCACTGATTACGTGAACAAATATTTCTAAAGAAAATGCTACTGCACAACTGGAAAGATCTCATGTTCCCATCTAAAACCTAGAAACATTACACATATCTATCCTATATTAGTTTCTCTAACACCACTACTATATTAATTTGAAGCTATAAACAATCACAAAAGAGTGGCACTTTGGTTATCTTCTGAAGTAAAAAGGGTTTGAAGAGGCACATGAGTTTATCTTTATGTCCAGAGAACGCTGTCATATCTGTCATGTTTTGAGGGAATCAACACTGGTACTGTGGGGAACAATTAAGTCCGAAATCACCCCTCAAAGAAAGCCCTTAAATAGGATACTTAACCAACACAAAGATATTGAAAGAGAAAACTTAAAAAGGCAAATCCAACACCTTCCTACCTGATCAGTGGAAGAACTATCTAACCAAAAAGTATCTCTTGCGTTATTGTCACCAAATAACTCAGAAAATATCTTTCCGGGACCATTGATTCTATTAGCCAACCCATCCAGCTTTTTCCATCGCAATTTCAAATATTTTCTTTTACTTTCTCTAGTTCCAGTTAAAAACTCATCAAGCATTAGGTGATTCTTTGCTTCCTTTAGACAATTCATTGATCCATTCCTCAACAAATCAAGATTGTCGCCTATATCTGACACCTGCAAAAATAATGATAATTGAGTGTACAAAAAAGAGGAGGTTTTCTCAGCAAATAAGTGAAAAAGAAAATTTACAGTTTTACCACTAACTGTGAACCTTTCTGTCATGAAGTGGTAAGGTACAATGTCCATATTCCAGGGTCAGCTCTTTAAAATTCTGAAAAAGTTGCCTTCCAAAAGATGTGGCAATACTCTCAGGATGGAACTAAAATATCAAATGTAATAAAAGAAAATGAGAGAAATGTGTCATGATGAAAGCATGAAACATGTAGAACTTTAATATGGGAGGATAGATACGAGGTTGTCATGTTATTTGGCGATGAATAATTCCAGGTTTCTCTTTGAAGAAAGAAGCAAAACAACCCCACCTTGCTCACAATTCAAGAAATAATTACACCTACTCCAACTACCAACCAAACAAACTTGACTTAAAAATAATTATCAGAGTAAGGACAGTGTTCAAGTTTGCTTAGGCCCCAGAGAACATAACATCATGAAACACCTGAAAAGCAAAAATAGTTTTTTACCTGGACACCATAATGTGGCCTTGAAGAGTGCATGACTCCCATTAATACTCTCTTGGTAAGGTCAAAACTGGACTTTCCATTTGTATTTGGTAAAGAGTTGCAGATTGTACAGGGATCCTCAGTTTCAAGAAATGAGAGGGTACGGTCAGAGGTAGTCCATGCTATTGGTACCAGCTCCTTAGGTAGAGAATTGGCTTCAATAACAAGAGAGTGGTACCTAACCACCTAAAAAGATAACAATTCAGTTACTTGTCCTTATTTGATAATATTGCTTCTCTGAAAGGAAAAGGAAAAAACTAGAAAGGGCACTGAAAAAATTACAAACCTTGAAACCAGAGCTTCTACCTGATGGAATATGTTTGAAAAGTCCGCATCCTATATGATCTATCTCACTGCAAATGTAAAGGCAATAATAGTAAAAATAACAACCAACATTAAAACTTTGATGACTACAATGATGGTGGAGCGTATTTAAATGCTTCATAAAAATGAAAGAAATGGATAGTCCATGGCAGCAAATATACTTGTCCTGAATGGTCCAATACCAGTATATAACAGTTGAAGCATAAGTTTGCCATTGATATTAGTTTAATTAAAAGTTAACATAAAACAATTGAGGCATAATTATAAAGTGCATGCTGACAATTTTGGACTTAGTTTCTCTCAAATGCAATGAAGGATATACCAACAAGCACCAGCTGAATTTACGATTCTATACATCTAATAAAAATTATGAAAACCTTGACAAATTGTCTCGAGTTCCATACAATTGCAGTTACTTTGTCCTGAGAGCAAGCTATTAACCTTATGTATATCCAATACAAATATTACAAACCTTAAGAAAACTGAAGAAAGGATGATTACCTTAGACGGCCATGTACTGGTTCAGGTGCATGGGCAATTTTGGCGCCATGTACCAACCCCAAGGCCTGTCACAATGTTAAAAAGAGAGAAAAGGAAAAGGAAAATTGTGATCGTATCTATTGCGCTTCAAACTGAAAAAGAAAAATAATAAAATAGTCAAAAAAAAAATACCTGGTGGCCGAGACAAACACCTAATATTGGAATATCTCCGCACTCGCGTAGTATATGCAAACAAACGCCTACACCAGAAATGGGAATCTTTTATCATTGGTGCATAGAAAATTAGAAATATTCTTGCAAATCAATCAAACAATCATGAAAGGGAGCAAAAACTGACCTATATCATCTGCGCACATAGGTGAACCCGGGCCAGGAGAAATGACAATATTATCAAATGCCTTCTTCTCATACAAGCAATCATATATGTATTCCCATGTCCACTCATCATTGTATATCACTACTGGTTCCACTACGGATCAAAAATCAATCTAGAATTTATTCAATCGTCATTCCAAAAAGAAAACGAAGAAAGAAAGAAAGAAAGAGAGAATGAGAGGTAAGGAGGGAGGGAAGAATCGAGTGATAGAAACACAAATGATATTGAACTTACCACGATTGACAACAGTTAGTTCTTGAAAGATGTTATAGGTGTAGCTATCGTAGTTATCAATCAAAAGCGTGCGCACGAGCTCGTGGCCTCCTTCACCTCCGTCTTTCCGCCGGAGAGCGGAGAGGTGGCTGGGATGCTGAACAGGAAAGCGAGCGGAGTCGAGTCTGAAACCGCCGGAGGAGGCGGCGCAGAAGCGGCGGGGCCACCAGGGGTTTGAGCGAATCCCTAGCGCAGTTGTGGCCATACTCCTTTGCAGAGAGTGGCGCGGGCTCGAAATTTGGTCCTGTATTTTGTTCGGTTCCTTGATTCCTTCCCTCTTCTTTATATTCTTTTTGTCAGAGAAGTGCCTGCGCAGTGTGCGGTCTATGAAGTCCCGACTCCCGAGAGCTATAATTTTACTCTTTGCACCTTGCAAACTACCAAAAATTTTAATACCGGTGTCATCCAAAATCTGAGGGAAAATGAACTGAAATTTTGCACATCGTTCATCTCCGGTCCTCTTTCACCGCCTCATCTCCTACAATAATTATTCTGAAGCGAGTAACTCACCGCTGGACAAGCTGATCAGTGCATTCGTTTTTTTTTTCTCCCCTCCACTATCTCGTTCTGGAACACGCCCTAAGAGATAATTTTATAAAATGACTTCCTTTCTTAAATCATAGAACAAATTACTCTTCTTTTAAATTTATTAACAAAAAATCCTTATGGGACCATCGCACTCGCACATACACTTTTCACTCTCTTTTCTCTCTCATCTCTTTACTTCCAATCATTTTAATATTTACTTATTACACTTATAGAAATTCTGAAAAATCTTTGTATATTAAAATAACTAATATGATTTTGTTATCAAACTTCAAAAATAATATATGAACAATAATAATATGTTGTGAACTAATTTTTTGCATCATCAAAATACATACTTTCTGTTTATTATTTTCCCTATTTCTTCTTCACATGTTTTATGGAAAAAAAAAATTAGCATATAAATTTTCTCAACATAATTTGGTATAAATTTTTAAATATAGAATCATATTTTCAAAATGAATAAAAGATTTATTTCTAATTTACTTTTTTGTCCATGAGGGATTATGATGATTCAGTTGACATATATAATATTTTTAGACTATATATGAGACATGAGAAATAACTTGCTATCCGACAAGCATACGATGTTGAAAATTGTATGTCTAATATTAAAATTAAAAAATCAAAGTTACAATGGTCAGCCATAATAAGGATTGGAGATCAGATTCCGTATCATATATTTGTTATTTGAACATATAAATATTTTTTTGATCATTTCTAGATATAAATAGAAAAAAATGAATATGAAGATCACCACACCGTAATGATTATTTTTGTTTGATGAACATAATGACCACATACAAATAATTGTATGAACATAATGATTAATTTTCTATTTATCCGTCATCGTGAAAATTAGTGCACAACATTTCTAGAACATAAAATCATATTACTTTATTATTTCAATGAATAAATATTAACATGGTTGAAAGTAAAGAGAAGGAAGAAAAAGCAGAGTGAAAGGAGGGAAAGGAGAGTGAAATAATGCATATGTGAGGGTCCACAAGAGTATTTTGTTAATAAATTTGAAAGAGGGATATTTTGTTTGATGATTTTAGAAGGAAGAACATTTTATAAAATTGTCGGATGCTAAGAGTCTAGACCCCTTTTTATCAAGTTTATACATGAAATTCTGATGTTCTATAAGTTTTTCTGAAAATAACGTAGACTCTTTTACGTTTGGATGGTATGAAAATAACGGAGTAGCTACTGTTTTCAGAATAAGAATAGCAATAATGTAATCAAATGTAAATTTACTATTTCAAAACAGTAAGAATAGCTACTATTCTGCTATTCTGAGAGAGAAATAAAATAGTTATTATTCTTCTTAATTTTTCATTATTATTTTAAACAAATTATCCAAATAATATTTTTACTATTCAGAATAGCATAAAAATTTTACTATCCTTGCGCTAGCTGATAAATCACTATTTTTTCATTATCCTCATTTGCTATTTTCAATTCATCTATTTTTACGTTATTCTTTGCATGATCTAAACGTACCTCTGCATTAAGTTTTTTTTTAAGTTGAAATATACAAAGCCCATTAAGAATATGAGACGTTAACAAAAAAGTTCATAAAATAATTAAAGAAATTGTCTATTTTCTTCTCTCTTTTTTTTCTTTACTGTACATTTTTAATTGTCTCTTCGTCTGATCGACATAAACTGGGTGTTGTCCGTACATTTCCTTATTTTGGTCTTGGACATCCATGATTCATTCTTGCCTCCTGAATGTAACATTCATCTAGAACTTATTCGAATTTTAAATCTATTATCAATAAATAAAAAACTAAAGGTGTGTTTGATTTATATGAGTTAGTAGCTGACCCGAAATAGTTCACTACTCAGAACAACATCCAACATCCAAAGATTCCAAAAGATTCCAAACACTCTTCTCGGAACATATTAATCAATTTCCAACAAAATGTAAATACAAAAAATTGAAGTTCACGTAATTTATTATCTCCGATCACAAATTAAAGTTCTACTTAAATGCATGATTGATCTAATGACCAAGCATTTTTGAAAGATTATGTTTAAGAGAGAGATAGAGATTGAATGATCTTGTTATTCACACTTCTTAAGTATTACAAGAGGTGGGACATATATAGGCGTATGTCTATTCTGTTACAGCAAAATTAATCTTGTAAGTAACTAACTAGTCTTGATAATATTGTTACAATAACTGCTAAGCCTAATAGTCCCCCTCAAGCAGAGCCGGAAGTGAAACAGAGGGTCAGCTTGGTGCGTAGATAATTGAGGCGAGCAGTGGTGAGTGATTTGGTGAAGAGATCAGCAAGCTGATCTTTGGAGGAAATAAACCGAACATTCAATTGCTTGTTGGTGATTTTTTTCCGGACAAAATGATAATTAATTTCAATGTGTTTTGTACGGGCATGGAAGACCGGATTTGAGGCAAGAAAGGTTGCTCCAAAGTTGTCACACCAAAGAATTGGGTTAGAGGTAATTAGAGTATTAAAAACGGGTCGGGTCGGGTCGGGTCGGGACGGGTTTGCACGGGTCGGGTCGGGACGGGTTTGCACGGGTCGGCGGGTTTTGGCGGAACGGGTCGGGACGGGTCAACGGGTTTTCACGGGACGGGTTAGGATGGGTCCATTTTGGGAGGTTTGGTCGCGACCCATCCTAGACCCGTCGGGTCGACGGTCACGGGCGGGGGCGGGTCGGGTCCAAGGGTGGGGCGGGTCGGGTCGGGTCCAAGGTTTTTTTTTTTTCAAAATTCAAAAATAATCCAATAAAATTCAAATAAATTCTCAAAAAATAATTATTAAGAATATTTAAAATATATAATTATTTATATTTTTTTACCAAAAAAATTAATTTTTTACATATTTTTTTGAATTTTTTGAATTTTTTTTGAATTTTTCCGGGTTTGCACGGATTCCCGGGACGGGTCGGGGCGGGTCGGGGCGGGTTTGCACGGGTTGGGCGGGTCGGGTCGGGTCGGGACGGGTCCAAAATGGGTCGGGTCTAGCACGGGTTTTTTTGAAATTTTTTTGCCGCGCCGTGCTGGACCCGTCGGTTCTAACGGTCACGGGTTTGACGGTTGGGTCACGGCCGGGCGGGACGGGTCGCGGCCACGGGTTCGGCGGGTCGGGTCTGACCCGTCCGGGTTTTTTTATAACTCTAGAGGTAATGAGAACATGGAGCTCACGTAATAACTGTTGAAGTCAAGTAAGTTCAGTACAAGCACTAGTCATGTTTCGATATTCTGCCTCAGTATTGGATTTAGAAATGATTGTTTGCTTCTTAGATCTCCAAGATAGCAAATTTCTGCCAAGAAACACACAAAAACCTGAAGTCGAGCGTTGATCATCAGGACATTCAGTCCAATCAGCATTAGAATAAGCATGAAGCTCAAAGGAAGAATGATTGTAGATATGAAGACCAAAGAAGAGGGTGCCTTTAAGATAGCGCAAAATACGCTTGACTCCATTACAATGCTCATAGGTAGGAGAGCGCATGAATTGAGAGGCTTTGTTGATAGCGTAGGAAATGTTAGGACATGTTATTATGGAATATTGAAGAGCACCAACAATGCTACGATAGAGGTGATGATCGTGCATAGGAGTGTCATCAAATTTAGAAAGAGGATCACTTTTGACAAATAGGGTTTTACAAAGTTTGACACCATCCATTTTAGATCGAATGAAAAGATCACGAGGATGTTGAGGTTGAGAGAGGTGAATGTCATTGGTGTTAGAGGTGACTTGAATGCCCAAAAAGAAATGTACAGGGCCAAAGTCTTTGAGAGAGAATTGAGAACCAAGAGAAGAGATTAGAGATGTCACAATAGAGGGATCAGATTTAATGATAATGATATCATCAACATAGACCAAGATGATGGTAATAGAGGAAGAATCACCACGTATAAAGGAGAAGGCACACATGATGTGAAAAGGAAGAATCCGCAAAACCTGGTGGTTGAGACATAAAGATTTGTTCTTTGATATCACCATGGAGAAAAGCATTGTTGACATTCAATTGTCGAATGGGCCAATTGCTTGAGGTGGCAAGAGAAAGAACCACTCAAATAGTAGTAGGCTTAACATCAGAGCTATATGTTTCATGATAATCAAGGTCGGTCTCTTGATGATATCCCTTAGCAACAAGTCAGGCTTTGTAGCGCTCAATGGACCCATCGGCATTTCATTTGATTTTGAACACCCATTTGTATCCAATAACATGATGATTGGGAAAATGAGAAACAAGAACCCAAGTTCCATTTTTTACAAGTGCATTTAATTCGTGTGACATAGCCTCACGCCGTTTGGGTTGTGTATTTGCCATGGTGAAAGAAGTTTGTTCAGAAATAAATGTGGGAGGTAGGGGATGTTTGGTGGTTAGGTGAGTCATAGGAATCAGTTTAGGGCTGAGATAGTGAAATCGGCTGTGTGTTGTCATGGGATGAACCGAACTAGGAGGGAGTGGAATGGAAGAAAGTGCATGAGATGGTAAGGGAGAAGGCGCATGAGGTATATGCTTGTGTCACCTGTGATAAACTTGGAGAGGTGGTTGTGAGTGATCCAGGGACAAAGTAAGGCCAACAGGTGAATTGGAAGGAGGAGTCAGAGAAGTAGAAATGTTGGGTTGCAGTGTAATATAAGTAGTGGGCTGCTAGAAGGAATGGGCTGAAGTCGAAGACTTTGTTTGGAGAATTGACAGGGAGGTGATGAGAGGGAGGTCAGTAGTAAGATGAGAGGAGTTTGGAGAGGAGAGTGAGGCAAAGAAAAATGTATGTTCATCAAAACGAATATGATGGCTAATGTAGATTTTGTTTGTTGGGATATGAAGATATTTATAGTCTTTTGGTGTTGGCAATAACCCAAAAAAACACAAGGTAAGACACAAAATTATAGTTTGTGGGAATTATAAGGACGAATCTAAGGATAACAAAGACATCCAATAACTCGAAAGGTGTAGTGAGGGTTTTTGTTGAATAAAATTGTGAAGGGAGAAGTATGAGGAGATGTGGTAGGAGGAAGTCGGTTAATGATAAATACCACGCTTTGAAAGACATGATCCTAATATTCAAGAATGATGAAGGAATGAGAAAATATGGCAATGCTAAGTTCCACAATGTGGTGATGTTTTCGTTCGGCAATTCCGTTTTGTTGAGGAGTACAAGGGTAAGGTACTTGATGAATAATGTGAGGAAAAAGACATCCAAGGTGCTTGAATTTTGTACCACCATCCGTTTGAAGTATCTTAATGTTTGAACTAAAAAGATTCTCAACTTAACATTTAAATTTCGTAAACACATTAATAAGCTGATCTTTTGTGTGAAGAAAGTAAATCCAAGAAAATCGAAAACTCATTAACAAAATGCACATAATAATGAAAATCACTCTTAGAAGTAATTAAAGATGGCCCCCACAAGTCCGAATGTACCACATGTAAAGGAGAAGTAGCACAAGTAAGAGAAGAAGTAAAAGATAAAGTATGAGTTTTCGCTTTACAACAATCACCACAAATGTCCAATTTATTAGATGAAATAGGTAGAGAATGAGAGTTAATGACTGAGTTGTTGAGGGAGATGGATGTCTCAATCGCTTGTGCCATAGAGAAACTGATACACGCTCTCCAATCAAAGCATGAGGAGAAGAGGGAAGTTGATAAAAGTCATTAATTTGTGTAGCTTGAAGAATGAGTTACTTTGTGTGGTGGTCCTTTATAATACAAAATAAGGGGGTGAAACTCTAAAATAACATCATTATCTTTGGTTAATTTAGAGATACTAATAATGTTTTTGATAATATATAGTACATATAGGGCATCATTTAAATCTAAAGAACCATTAGAAGAAGAAAGAGAACAATGGTCTAGATGTTGAATGAAAAGGTGAGAGTCATTACCAATTTAGAGGCGGTCGGGTCCATCATAGACATTGAATGATGTGAGATTGTTCAAGTCGGAGGTGATATGATGAGATGCCTCCAGAATCAAGAAACCACCCTTCTTGTGGAGTAGAGATGATAGTGTTAAGAAAAGCTTGAGGTGGAGAAGGATAGGTGTGATTGTCAAAGCGGTACCAACAATCAAATGCTTCATGGCCTCTTATAAACCTGATAGAGAGGCTTCTCTCCAGAGAACACGCGGCATCTGCCTTGAGAAAATGGCACAGAAATTATTGATTGAGCTGGACCCCCTCTGCCTTGAGAGTAAAAAAATTGCACGCTCTTTCTCTGATAGCTGCTAATTGATCGACAATATTGCGCATCCTTTCAAAATACTCGTTACAACCTTGGCCTCCTCTGGTGGTGGTTTAGAGTAGTCGTCAGAGCTCCATAATTTTCGCAGAAGAGACGGCAGAGTAAATGCGATGTAAGGCACTCCACAGTGCGGCAGTAGTTTGGCACTGAACGTGTTGAGAGAGTACAACAACAAAAATTATCGAATGGAGCCAGCCAAGGAGCAAACGATCTTGCATATGCCAGGTATGAAAGTCTGGATTAGGGGTTGATTGAGTATCAATTGTAATTTGGTGAGGAGGAGCTGCAACGGAAGAATCAAGATGCTTGGTGAGACCATAGTCATTGACAATTGGCTCGATTTGAGAACGCCAGGTGAGAAAATTCATACGATCCAATTTAGTCGATACTAGAATTGAGATGTGAATCACGGGTGGAGAGGGTGTGGAGAGAGGAGTGAAGATATAGTGGAGTCAAAAGGGGCCATGATAGGCGAATATGAAAGAAGAGATCTTGATCAAGGTTCTGATATCATAAAAGAATCTGTGTAAAAGAGAGAGAGATTGAATGATCTTGTTATTCACACTTCTGAAGTATTACAAGAGGTGGGATATATATAGGCGCCTGTCTATTCTTTTACATCAAAACTAATTTTGTAAGTAACTAACTAGAAGGCTAATATTGTTACAATAACTGCTAAGCCTTACAATTTTAGTTATTTTCTAAAAGCCGAAATTTAAGTCCCCGCAGGCGCTTTTCTTTGATTCAAAAAGATTAAAATACAAATTTACAGTTCTACTTGATTGCAGAAATAGAAATTTCAATGTTTTGATTGTCAAATTTTTAAAAAAAATGAATTCTCATTTGCATCAACTTCCTTGAACTTTTAGAAGTGATTATATTAGTGCTCTGACTTTTCAAAAGTGTTATTCCTTAAATCATTTATTTTTGTTGATGTGGTTTAATTGATTTGACATATGAACTTCGATCTAGAGTAAACATGTTCTGCGAGAAGTAAATGTGTATAGTTTTTATTTACTTTGTATGAATAATTTATATGAGAGTTTTACATATGAGTGTGTTCTATAATACTGCTCGATAAAAATTGAAATAATTTATCGATCAACCCCCCCCCCCCCCCCCCGGACGGCGTAAACAGCAACGTTCCCAAACGCACTTCTTTTTGTGCTTGGTTTCGTACTAAAGTTTTAAAAGAATCAACCCAAAATATATAAAAAATCGTGATTCGAAGACCAACTTAGTCTCTTTTGAAATATATTGCTAACTGCTAACGGACTAATATGGTTAATATTTTAACTTATAGAAAGTTAATACAGTAAAAATTAAGGAACCGCTTTCATTTTTTTCTGGAGAAATTCGAGGTCAAAATCTGAACTTTCGTTTAAATAAAATAGTTTCAAATTTCATAATTAAGTGAATCGATGCATGGTTTTAATTGAATTTACTTGCTTTACCAGATGTTATTCTTGAATAGGAACGCTTCAAATCTTTATATCATCCATCTTTCTACACTTACCTATGTTTCTCGGTACCCATATAGCATGATATGCGCTGAGATTGGAAAAACTATGAGGTTTGAAAAAAAAAACCAATTGTCGGTACATGTGGAAAAAAATCAAATATGATCCGAAAAATCTGTCTAATTTAATTTGAAATCAAATAATTTATAATTCAATCAAAATCAATCCAAAATTAAAAAAATAATATATAAATTGATTTGGAGTGTTCGATCCTGACTTAATTTCTTCTAAAAAATTAAACCGACCTAATTTGACTCACCTGAACCCAAACACTACTCACCCTTTCCGTCTGATTGCGACCTCTAGTTTTATCGGTGCGACTATTTGATAGAGGTTTAATTTGAAAAGTCCTCTACAAAGGAGAAAAAGTAATACGGATCATACCCTTCGGTTAAGAGTTTTGAGTAGCACTCTCTACTAAATTTACGATTTAAGAGTGTCCTTGTGTTTTTTGAGGATGTCAATGTCCATTCTATTTTTCAAACTCCGTTTTGAATTGATTTAGTATTAAAAAAAGAAAGAAAATCAGAGATTAATTATTAAAAAATGGAATAAATTAGAATATTACCAATAATATCTTCCTGTTAACTAGACACTAGTCTGAGGCCCAAATAGACACTAGTTTTTTATGGTCCCCTGAGACTAAAGCTCATTCCTGTGATGAAGACTGGAGATCCATTAGCTTATTATGGGCTTGCTTATTAGGTGTCGTTGCTGAGAAACCAAAAGAGACGCCAATAGGTACATATGGGTCGGTGGAAATCAGTTCCAAAACCAGAAATAATGCATAGTACAAATTTAAAATACAAGTATACAATCAGTTCCAACTCAACCATTTTCATTTTGACAAACACAAGCAAATTCAAAGGCCCGCATATTTTGTTTGGTTCTTTAAATAAAATCACGAGACACAAACAATGAGTATAAAGACACAGAATGTTACATCATATTAATATCAAAACATATGCATTGCGTAATCCTATTGATTTTATATTATCACTAATTAACTATTTTTTCTAGAAATTTAAATAGTGCTGTGATTAAGTTTGTTTGGAAGGATAAAGTGTACACCACCAAATGCATTCCGTATTAGGAGATTAATTAAGATGGCAGGATGTATTGTTAAGAATCTATCTTTTATTCGACAGTTTGAAAATATATGTAATAAATATTTAAATTTGTGTTTATGTAAATATCATATAGATACAATTTTATTGTTTAAAATCACCTGATAAAATAACGAATCATGTTACTTTTATCCAATAAACTTACCATATTCATATTTGATAAGCTAACAAATTTTGTTATCCTTATATGTCTTATTGAGCACGATACAAATCAAAATAAACGGCTAAATAATTTTGTTGATAGAATCCAAACATCACAACTATTTGTTTATCATGAAAAGTTGCAAGTGTGTTTACTCTCTTGTTATCTGTAATTTATCAAACAAAAATCCAAAACCACTAGATGTCAAGATAAGGTTACTGAGCCCACCTAAGATGTCTTTTAAGAACCTCATAGCCTTAACTAGATCAAATTAGGGATTAGGCTGGAGATTTTCACACTCCAGTTGCATCGAAACTGTTACAGTGGGACAGATCTATAATTAAGTAGTCTTTGTTTTATTAAAATCATTGCAATCTTATTAATTATTAGTCACCAGTAAGGTTGTTCTTGTTTCCCTACCTGGCCTTTCTGAAAACAAAATATCAAATAACAGTAACAGATAACACAAGGGGAGATGTTTAAGTAACTGTGATCTCATTTTATTCTATTTCCTCATTAAAGGGAAGCTCTCTTGATGCCTTCCTGGCCTCCAAAAACCCTAAAACCATCCTACTTTTTTTTATATCTCTTACAACAACTTTGGAAAAGAACAAAATTCTCCCATATTTTATAAAGGAGGTACAACAGAAAAGAAAACCAAAAGCTATCCAAAAAAGGAAAAAAATGAGGGGGAAAGAAAAAGCTCTAGATTATCCTAACTTCTCTTCTTCTAATGCTTGTTGAAGTAGAGATGGGCTCCTCACAAACCTACCCTGTACAAATAAAATAATTTGCAAAAAATTTAAGCCCTTCATAAAAAAAGAACAGGCTTTTAGGTTGGTTTTACAAGATTAAGTACGCTAAACTATATTCTTCTAAATGGAAAAAATATATATTGAAAACAATAATTAAAATCTTACACTTGCCTTCATCCTAGGACGCTGATCCGCATTCACCTTTCTAACTTGGTATCTAATCTTTTTTGAAAAAAGACGGGTCCGCCTCTTCTCCTTGTACCTCATAACACTTGCCTCTCTGATGCCGTTGGGTCCACCCTCCAATGAAAGATCAATGTTTGCCTGAAAATTCAGTTCAATTGTTAAGTTAAATTCAATTTCAGATGGATTTCTTTTATTTAAAAAAAAAACAAATTGAGGGGTAATTAGCTAAGTGCTTAAGAGGTTGGGAAATGAGCATCATGCTGGTCCCAAAAGACTAACCAACCAAATGCATTATTATCAGAGACAGACAAAATTATCCTAAAGTTTTTAATTATTGTCATGTATATACAAATGATGTGAATATTTATGCATGTGAATGCCCGAAACAAAAGAGCATGGGGTACTTATCAAGTCCAGAGCAAGATGCCAGACACTTGAGCACAGCCGTTTAATTCAAAATCAGAGCCTCGTACTTTATTTTCCACTTTACAGTAAAAAACACATGACTCAACGCTACCACAAAACACAACACGAGTAAAATAAAAAATAAAAGAAAGCGCGTGCACATTCAGAAGTACATTACCAGACTATAAGCCTATCAAGGGGCTAGAAAATTGAAGTCAAAGGGTCCCATTACAACATCAACAGTTCTGAGTCATATGAAAAGGTTTTCTTATTGTAACGAAAATAACTTCCTAATATACATTTTATAATCAAAACAAGAACATTCTTGCACTTGCCCAAAACTCTCACAATCACAACCTAAAAACAAACCTAATGTATCTCCAATGAGATTTCTTTCAAATTATGTGAGGATAATCAACCTATTAAGAATGTTTTGATGGAATAAACATAACTACATTTGGAGACACTTGAATAAAGCCCATAACTATGAGCCATATCTGCACTAAATCTGAGACCAAAGAGACAAATAGGAAATCCCCAGAGATCTGTCCTCTATTATCATTATTAATTGGTCCCCATAAGCAAAAAAGTCTGATACATATAAGATCCGTCATTTTTACAATTTTACATTTTTTCTAGATAGAACCCTCAGTAGAATTTCAGTGTAATATCCAGATGCAAATCAAGAAAATTATACATTATTATCTCAATGGCATGCAAATTTTATGTCCAAAACGGTAATGGTTGGAGACTTGGAGTTCCTTATGTTGGAGAAAGCAGAATCAAAATTAGTTCAACCACTTGTAAACTGTTCTAATGTATGTATAAAAACAAGAAAAAAAAAATATATGCTGGGTTCTGGAAAAAAGATAGAACCCATATAAACATGATGACTTTGCATTTATATTTTTGAAATTTGTGCTTCCTGTCTCAAACTTCACTCAATGTGGGAAGGTCTAAAATTGTACTTTGAAATGCATACTGAGCATCTCTGACACTATTATTTCATCTCCTTCATTAAATACCATATAAATCGGATGCTTCTGTTCATGTAGTGAAAATTGTGCAAAGGTAAAATTAACAATTCTCCTTTCCGAGGTAAATAACAAATTTACCTTAAAGGGGATGACAATTTAAAATAATTTAAGTTAATCATTTGTAAATTCGATAATGTTTATGTCGAATTCCATCCAAACACTATACTAAATATCTGCTATAAATTTCATCTCCATTACAGAAAAGAGAACAAATGGTACCTCAGAAAAATAACCGCAATTTTGAAACGTACCAGGGTTTCAGCAGACAGTGGTGAATCAGGCCCCTCTGAAAACATGGATCCTCGATCTGACCAGACATTGATGACATCATCATGGTTTAATTTGAGTCCCAATTTAACCCTTGGAGCTGCACCATCCTTCTCTGGTTGATTTACAGTGCTGCCGCATACAGCAAGTTGTTTTGCACCCACCACTTCCCCAGCATCTTTGTCTCTCTTTTCCTTATCTCCCTTGTCAATCTTCTTTTTCTTACTACTCTTCTTCTTTTCTGGCGCGACTACTGGAGGTTTGAATTTTGTAAATATTTCCTTCATGGGTACGGCAGAGGACTGGTACCAGTCAGTAGCATTTCCCCGGTTTTTGAATGCCCGGTTGAAGTGCTCCAATTTTGAACATAACCCAAGCCCAATTAAGCTCTTTAGGCAAGGATTCATATTTGGATTTAGATTTGGATCCAAGACTGAGCCTGAATCATTAGAGCCGTTATCAGTACCACTGCTGGCACCCGTACCAGTATTGTCTACTGAGAGCGTACCCATTATGCTATCAATCCCTTCTCCACTGCATCCAATTGATTCTTCATCCAGTATGGATTCAGTGTCAAAATCATCATCTATAACCTCGCTGCTAAGACTCGGGCTGGAAACAGGTGAACCAACCGGGTCACGAAAAGAGTATCTTTTAACCCAACTCGATGGACTTGGCAGTGTTGGCACAAACTCTGATGCCAAGAATGGGTCATGGAGCAAGAATGCAGCAGGACCAGGTACTGGCAGTGGAGGGAGGAGCACTGAATTCGGGTTATCAGGCACATCAAAAGTTAATGGGTTGAGTTGCGGCTGCTTGTTGGGCCTCTTATGGATTGGCTTGAGGGTCTTTTTGGGGTTAAAAATGGAGGGGCAAATAGAGGACAGCAGAGAAGCTGCTTCGTTGTATGTTTGGTTGGGACGCTTCCGGGGAGCACGAGGTTTTTTTATAGAAATGGAGGAACTAGAATCTGAGATTGTAGAGGAAGGAGAGGACTGAGAGGAGCAAGCCGGAGAGGTTGATACTGATTTTATCATATCAAGTTGGTACGGCCGGCCCCCTCCACTGGAGAGACAAGATGCCATTTTCAGTTAGGAGGTACCTTTGCAGGTGACCAGGGGGGTTTTGTTTGTAGTAAAAGAAGACTCTAAAAACACAAATTCAGGAAAAGGGATGAAAAGAGAGATTGGATTCAAAAGCACCAAGATAAGGCAATTCAGGGCTGATGACCCTGCTACCAGGAAAACTTCAAAAAATTGAAACCCCAACCAGAGACCATAAAACAAAAGAACCCAAAACTTGAGTCGATTGCAAAGCTAACAGCCCTGATAGGGAAGCTAAAATCCTAAAACCCTAGTAAAGAAACAGTACACAAACTCAAATTGCGAATAGCCTAAGGGACACGGGTGAAAATTCTATAAGAAAAACTCAGTCCGAATTTCGAAATTCAAAACTGTTCCTAAACCCCAGTAAAACCCCCAATGATGGGAATTGAAGATGGACTCTGTTTTCCAACCAAAGACGGAAAACAACATATAAAATAACTTTTTGACGGAAGCCCACGTTGCACGTAGTACGTACCAATTTGCTATTGGTATCCAATAAAGAAAGATAGAACTGGAGTTCGTCCTCCTATTCTTTCCTGTTACTACGGAGATAGTATCAGTCGACGAAAGAGGATGATAAAGAAGGGGAAGGCGAGAGGGGTTTAAGAGAGAAGTACCCAGAGGAAGAGACAAACATCGCTTTCTAAAGCCAGGCCATCATAGAGAGAGAGACAGAGAGGTAATCTTCTCTGTTACAATTCCTCCATATCTGATCTTGTTACAGGTCACTGGCATTGACTGCGCTTAATTCTCTTGTGTTAATCTTGGGCCAATGCGTCAGTAAATTGTGACAAGACATCAACAGAAGAGATGCTACAGGGGATCTTGTTTCAGACTCCAGAGAGTGGTTGTGCGTTGCTGGTTGCTCTTTGGTAGAGAGAGAACGAGAGAAAGGTTTCACTGTCCTGCTGGGAGGACCACCCGATCGATGCCTCTCTTAATTCTTCTGCGCTTTTGCACGCTCTTTCTCTATAGGTGCTTAGGAGCTGAATCTCCGTGCAATACATTTATCTATGCTTCAATAAAGACTAAGGTGCCCCTCATCAGGTGCTTACTGCTTAGTATTTTACAAGTAAATGTTGTGAACTTTCTTAATATTTCGGCTTTTACAAAGTCATGAAATTCCTTTTAGAAAAATGGTGCAAAGTCCTTCTCTTTTTCGGAGAAAAAGGAGTGCAGGTCTTTGAGGATGACGATATGACGTTCTGTTAACTAATAATTTATTAGGGACTGTGATGTAAAATATTGGAAGTCGTTAGAAGACAAGAAATTGCCATGCAAAATTATGTCAATGTTCATGTTTTGTTAGTATTTGTGCCCATAATGTGTAATTTTGTTATTTTTGGGGAGACGACGTATAATATTGGTCTTTTAATTGATTTTAGCACGCGACTGTTGCAATTAATTTCAAATTATTCATCTTTGAGGATATCGGGTAGAATTTAAACACTTTTCAGAATAGTAATTACTCACTAAAAACCACTAAAACAAAGGTACAATCGGACTTTTTACTGTTTTCTGTTTGACTTGTACCCAAAATCAAGACAAATAAGTGGATAAAGACATATTACAAGGTAGAATAAGATTTTGTTATTAAAAAAATTGAAAATTTAATTTGCCGAAATAATAAATAACGTTCTTACTCACCCTGGTCATTACTTGTAAGGGAAATTTTCCTTTTGATGGTACATTGGTTGTCTGATTTACGCAATAAAAAATTACAATTTTTTAATAAAAAAAATTACAAAATTAGAGAAAATAATATTTGTTAACACAAAAAATGACCAGAGTGTCAGAATATTATTAATTATGGGTCTAAATGATGAGTCTATCCCAGAATATCAAAGAATTAATTCTTTTTTTTAAAGAAGAATTAATTCTTATTATCGAAGTATCTATCATAAACACAAAGGCTGCCTCGCAAATTAATTATATGATAATATAGAATAAATTCTGAAGTCCAATTAATCACGTGTTACCAATTGCAATCAAACTTGTTGTTAATCATGTATTAATTCTAGATTATACAAAAATTTTGGATCCCACGATATAAATTATAAAGTGATTCATGTGAGTGGTAATGATTGCAACATTGAAAACTCCGTGAAAATAAAAGCACGCTGCTACGAATTTAATTAGTAATTGTTAGAAAAATATCTAAAATTTTATATTATTAATTATTTATTTGAGTACTATGTTGTCGAGGCGAAACTCAAGCTAAGTCCTAGTATAAATAAATTCTGTACAATTTACACTGATATGTGCAAGTATGTTATTTTTTGTGTTAAAATGAGGAACATTGAACCCGATTTCACATATTTTTGTAATTAAAAATGAATATATGCCTACATTTGTATACTCATAATAAACATTGGTTCTGAGTTCAAATTTTTGTCATAAATTTTGACATCCGAGTTATGTTTGAGTGGGACGACATTAAAAATGAGAAGTGCTATTTCAAGAGAATTTTGCTCTCAATATTATAATTATTGCTCTTAAAATAACATTACATATGTATTATTTTAAAGGCAATAATTTAAATATTAAGAACAGAACTCTCAATATTATAATTATTGCTCTTGAAATAACGCCACCTTCAAACATTAAGTGTCATAACTCTGATAATTAGGGGCGGATGTAATGTAGACCAAGGAGGGGGCAGTTGCCCCTCTGGATTTTGAAAATCAGTGCTTTTAAGTAATGCTTTCGGTAATCTGCCCTCTGAATTTTTTTTGCTCCCCTCTAGATTGTTTGATTATGTTATTGAGAAAAAAAATTAATATCGTGCATAATGAAATAATTATACAAATGTTTTAAAATGTGAAGTTCCGTAGAGGAAAACTTTCATCATCAACTTGATTATTTATCAATTTGAGTTTTATTTTGTTGTTATTTTTAATATGTAAAATGATATTATTTTGATGGTTTTTATTATATAAGAATATATATTAAATTATTATTATTTTTATTTAAAACCCGATTAGTCAATGGATTTGAACTCGTTAACCTATTACAATCCAATAATTGCCCCCTGACCGAAATCATAAATCTGCCCCTGCTGATAATTACAATTATGCAATAGATCGACGTGAACTTATATGGTTATAGAACTTCTAATAGCCACATTAATTCTTTTTTGTCTGAAGAAACATACACCACATCAAACTAATAATAACTATAAGGTGAATTAAAATTTACAGTTCAATTTAACTAAGTAACGGTTACAAAATTAACATCCAAACGTATGTGACATCAGATATTTTTATTTACTTAATACTAATTCATTTTTTATTTAATTTAGAAGTACCAAAACTTCATTATCTTTATTTCTCAACAGAATCCAGTCAAGCAAACCAAAACTCCAACAATTGTTTTTATAAAATTCATTTCATTCCATTCCATTCATTCACCCACACCAAATTGAAGCACCAAATCAAGGCAAATCCAATGGCAATAGTGCTGTGTTTATCTTCACTATATTTTTATATATTTTTTGATAAACACTTTTATATTTAACAACTACTAATTAGCTGAAAAATGGATAACAAGGACCACCCCCAAAATTTGGTTGGGGCATTTTTGGAAAGCACGCCACCAAAAAAAGAGCCGAAAAGTGCCTCAGACGGACTCAGGAGTACAAAAGAAAAGCTATAAACTTTTCTTTCCTTTTTCTTTATTATTATTTTTCAATAAGCCCAAAGTTTCCAGCCATCTTATAAAATGGGAATTATTGAGCTTGAGTGCTGCCCCAACCTGACCTTGCTTTTCAAGTGAGGCCCCTTCTTATCTGCTAACATGGCGCATTCTGATTGGCTGACGTAGATTTTAGTGCCAACGTGGCACAATCTTTATTCACTTGACAGCTTTCACGTGAATCGAGGTTGCTGTGGGTTTCTCTTGCTCCTCGGTTTCCGTGTCCATATGCTATTATCTATCCCAATTTGCACCACTTAGTTCCTTGTTGCACTGACACGTGTCCCAATTTGCACCCGTTTGTTCCTTGTTGCATATGGACACGTTCCCATGATGCTACTCGTTAATTTTTTAAAATATAAATTAACTGTACTATAAAGAAATTGCTGACTGACCCACAGTAATTTATATAAAAAATGTTTGCTGATATAATATAATTCCGTCAAATGAGAATGATTATTCTCCTCTTAATTTTGTTTAGAATTGTACTTGCTTGCTTATTGCGAGGTAATATACTATGGGTCTATGACATATTATATTAGCTTTCAAACCACAACAGTTTAGCTTGATATTATATATCTGCAAGTACAATATATTTGTTAACCTTGATTTGCATTTAATATACACTTGACTAATGAGGTATAAAACAACTTTCTTCACTCGTCCATGCATTTCATAAAATCGTTATTCTAAGGTGCTATTTGCAAACTAAAATTCTTTGTTTATTCAAATCTCAATTTTGAAAATAAATGACCGATCCGAATCTGTGTCAAAAATATTATTAAATTTATGTTGTTAGGCATTGTACTATAATTTTAGATATGCACGGAAAAAGACATAATTTATTGGATGACATGTTATTTTTAAATTAATATATTTTGTTCCAACCTAAATCTAATAATAATTCAACAAGATTCAAAATGTAGGCTAAGATTGGTTTTCGAATTTTGAAAAAGAATTTGAATTTAAAAGTACTGAAACTCACTTTGTATAGGATCCTACAAAACTCTATGATAATTTATATAATCAGAGGCGGAATCAGAAATGATCCGTAGGATGTCTACATTAAGAAAATAAAATATCTGAATCAAAAGAAATTTTATTTTTTACTGCACGAACTTTATTTTTCAGCGAACTAAGGTCTCCGATCGCCAGCTGGCATCTACTTTGATGTGCCACTATGTATGTTTGAGTTCATCAAGTACGTCTTCATGCACAATCCTTAATCAAACCATGTCCTAATTAACTTCTACTCAAAACATTGTAAATTAAATATACATACCGTGATATATGCCTTAATTATGTACTACATGTGATAGGGTCTCCTATTCGACACCGTCTAATGGGTTCGAGTAGGCCCACAGACCTAACTCGGGGCTTCTATAAGCCCATAATTCCTCTTATCCATCTCGGAGGCCCAACCTCAAAATAAGATGTCTTAAATGCTCAGACGCGACATCAAGCACCATGAATGTCTATACACGACATGTCATGAATGCACATGCACGACATAAAGTGTCATAATTATCGTCCCAAAGACAGCGGCTAAAACGACCCAACGGTCATATGACGCGAAATGGAGCCTATATAAGGCCTATCTCTGATATATCGGGGGGGTGACTTTTTGAACACATATCATACACTCACACACACAAAACAATTTATAAAGAAGAGTAAAAGCCTGTCGAATACCCCTCAGTGATTGGAAACAACCCGTATCAATATGTAACCCAAAATTTCACTTGGATGAGCAAGCTAATTAATTAATGCAACATATTTGGGTCACAATTGGAGTAGAATAGCATTGCATGCACGATGCATCTCTCTCAGCCTCGGATCTGATCATCTCAGTGACTTTGGATTTTTGCACAAATTGTCTTTGCTTTTGGCTTTTGCGGTTGTTACAACTCCTCCGTAAACCCGGTCCTCAAACACTAATATCACTGACAAGAAGGGATGCCCAATCAGATAAGCACCCAATCACAATTCAAACAAAGGGAAATATGTGTGTGGTTGCTTTTGCTCCTACGTTGTGTTCCTTGTATTCAACCAGTAATTAATGATCACAGGCCTCTCTATCCCCAAACTAGTTTGTCTCTTTTCAGGTGAAACTAACGGCTCTCTATTAGGGAATAAGAGATATTTATTTAGGTTCTTAAAGAATAATTTTAGAAGAGTGATAATTTTAGAAGAGTGACAGAATAGTGTTTTTTTGAAAGAGTGATAGAAGAGTGGTATTTTTGATTATTCGGAAGAGAGAAAATATCGTTTGGTAGTTGTTAATTAGAATAGTTAAAATATGGATAATTATGATACTAATAATGATGATGATAATAAAAATAATAGTAAAATAATAATAATAATAATAATAATAATAATAAAATAATCATAATAAATAATAATATTCATACTTGTAATCATAATAATATAATAAAAATAAAAATAAAATCATAATATAATAATATAATAAAATTTCTAATTATAATAATAATAATAATAAATAATAATAATAATTTTAATAATATAATCATAATATAATAATATAATATAACATAATTAAATAATAATCATAATCATAATAATAATAAATAATAGTAATAATTATAATATAATAATAATAATATAATCACCACTATAATAATAATATAATGATATAATGATATAATGATAATATAACCATAATCAAAATATAATAATATAATAATAAATAATCATAATTATAATAATATAATAATAAAATAATCATAATAATAAATAATCCAAATTATAATAATAATATAATAATAATAATATCATACTTATAATAATATAATAAAGTAATCATATTTATATTCATAATATAATAATATAATACTAAAATTATATTATTATAATATAATGATAATAAATAATAGTAAAATAAATAATATTATAATACTAACAGTGATGATAAAAAATAATAATCATAATATTAATATAATAATAAATCATAATATAATATAATATAATAATATAATACTAATAAATCGTAACCATAATCATAATCATAATATAATAATAATACAAAATAATCAAACAATAATCGTTATTCCGATGAGAGCTAATTCGGTATACCACCTATCACTTGATATACCGGATTAGTACTCTTCCGCACTCCTCTACTTAGTCTAAAATTCGTTCGCAAATTAATTTATCAGAATAACAATTCCATTGAGTGCCAAACATATATTTACATTCTATTTGTCAGTGTTAAGGATTCAATTCACTCGACAGATATATATGTTTACACGTACCTGAAGAAGAGCTCAATAATGACTATTGACTAATGAAATTTACAGAGAACTTGCTATTTGTTGTGGTTCTGAAAATTGGGTGAAATTGCTTGGCGATGTTTCCGTTTATCTTTCTGATATTTTTTTTTTGAAAGAAAAGAATCTGAGGCAGTATTACAGCCGAGTCAATAACAGCTGTTTTCTCGATGTGTTTTCGTCAAGACAATGTACTGTAACTGCTATACTAATTACTGATCATTAAATAGAAATAATGTGAAATTTTATGCACATAATATAATATTCTCAATTAATTCTTATTAGCTTCTGAAATAAATTTAAATTTTGACGGCCCGCGCCAAGGAATGAAATCCTCTGTAGAGGTTAAAAAAAACTCCGCAGAATGCGATGTTTTATTTTTGAACCATCCAATCAACAATCAACATTTATGATTCAATAATAATAAATCTCTGGTACATCATAATAAATCCGCACAGAACCGTTGTGATTTAATCGTGACGTTCAGATTAACCTCTGCATCTTACAAAGTTAAAAAAAAACTCTGCAAAGTATAGCGGTCTCGGAACCTAGCTCTTGTTATTTCCACGGAAATTCAGAACAATTTCTAACTGTTACAAGATTTGCTTCATACATTAATAAATGTTCCAAGGCATGATAACAGTTACTACGCTATTGGCTCTAAAAAACATTATGTTCTGACGTTGCCATCTTCAATGTATATTTTGCCCTTTTCTGACACCAAAATATCATGTCTTTTCAACATTTAAAAAACACTTGTTCAACGACAACAAGTCAACGACAAAAAAACATTTAATCTCAAAAACAGACTAGAAATGAAATTCAATTCAAAATCATAGAAATCTAAATCTCAAATATAAAAAATCAATGATATGATAGTATTGATGATGAGAATAATAAAAATGACAATGATAAATCTCCATAGAGAATCTCCATTAATTAATTAATTGTAAAATTCACAGAATTTTACACACGAATATTGATTTGACCTCATATCCATCATCCATAAGTCAACTTATGAATTTAATTATGTAAACGTGTAGGTTGAGATTTTGCTTTCTCAAGGTTGTCCCTTACTTTGTTCAAAGGTTAACTAATTTGAAGTTATAAGAATACTTGTGATTAAAGAAATTTTGAAAGAAATGGGAGATGATGAAATAATATATTTATTCTTTAAAAAAAATGAAGTTATAAGTTCCATTTTTATTTTTGAGATAGTAAAAAAAACACCCAAAATGTGATTTTCTCCGTAAGCATATAACGCTCGGATCTTATATGTGTTCTGGTTAATACAAGATATTCTTTAATTCATACTATAGGATAGCATGGCCTTATTTTTATTGTGCATATTCAGTTAGGCAAAAGAAAAAAAGTTGTCTATTCAGCTCCCCTTTAGACCACCTAATAGGACGACAACTTTTATCCTCTGTTGTGTAACGACGATATCCATTAATATAAATATTAGCAAATAGCCAAATACTATGCGGTATCATGCTAAAACAAACAAAAAGATGTAATAGAAGAATGATTTGATTTATTTAGAAATCGATTACCAATACGAGACGTGTTCTTCACCGTGCATTTTTTGTCATCATATCAGTTGAATTTCCTGTTTGGAGGAATTCTTGACAATGGGTTATTTTGACAATCTTGACAATGAATTTTCAAATAAATATGAAAAAAATCTTAAAAATAGAAAAAAAAAATTATAAATATGTTCTTTTACTTATATTGATAGTGATTCAAATTTCATATAATTTTCTTATCATTTGATAGTTCAATAAAGAACATCAAACATTAATAAAATTATATGAAATTTAAATCACTATTAATGAACATACCTATATCTTTTTAAGATTTTTTTGAACTTATTTTAAAATTAATTGTCAAAATTATCAAATAGCCATTGTGTCATCCATTCGCTTAATTAAATTACAATGTTGCCACATATATACATCTAAGTCGGCAGCTCAATTATATCTATTTAGGACTTGGTTTAAACTATCACCTAGTAATTAAATAAATTCATATTGGTAAGGTTATTATATACTGCTTTCACAGATGGATAATATTTTTGTCGAATTTACACTTTAATTATTAGCACAATTATTGTCAAAAAAGATAATATTAGAACAATTAATTATTAAGATACAAAGCTTTTCCAGGTAATTGTTATCAGTTGTATATACAAAATAATAATAATCCCAACAATTACTATTATTTGTGAACAAAAAAATGTAATTTTATTCCATTTATTCATTCATTATTGCAGCAACAACTAAAATCATACTGTGATTTCTTTGTTCTAGAGAAGAGAACAGAACAGAAAGAACCAGAAAACACAGAATCGTACAAAACTCCTACTTGAATTATTCATCTATTATACATCAAAAACCAAAACTTGCCTCTTAGTAACTTCGCGTCTCCAGAAATTTTCCTAAAAGATTGATACAGGAAGAGAACAAACCAATTCTTCTGCAAGTTCTGAAATCATAATTAATGCTGGTATCTTTCTCTGCACTGTCTTTTACTTTTACCAGAAACGTACAAGATCTCTCTGATTAGGTGAACCTTATCATCCCGGTACCATTGCCATTATTTGGAGGTTTATCGACCTCTTGATCTGGATAAACCCTTGGGAAAAATCAAATATGGGCCCAATTTGGTCCCAACCATGCTGCAGGTGACCTCTTTTTTACTTTCTTAGAGTAAGAGGGATCCATCCACAGTTCCACACAGAGTGAGAAAGAGAGAGGGTCAGAAAGAGGCCAATGATATACTTTGAAATGGTATGTTTGTGTAGAGGTGGGAATCGGGCGAGTTCGGATTTGGATCGGGTCGGATTGGGTTAATTTAATTCAATAAGATTATTGGGTCACGAGTCTGGTCGGATCGGGTATCGGGCCTTTTAGTGTCGAGCATTTTAGGTTTCGGATCGTATCAGGTCGGTTATCGGGTCATCTAGCATTGGGTCATTTTGGATTTCGGATCATATCAAGCCGGGTCGGGTCGGTTATTAGGTCATCTAGTGTCGGGTCAGTTATTGAGTCATCTAGTGTCAGGTCATTTCGGATTGTGGGTCATATCAAGTCAGGTCGGGTTGGTTATCGGGTCATTTAGTGTCAGATCATTTCGATTTTAAATCATATCGGACTAGATCGGATTATATCGGATCAAATCAGATTTCATCATCTATGTATCTGATCTAGTCAAGTCGGATGAATCAGATCAAATTAAATTTCTAAGTGATACATGTTTGAGTCATACAAATTTCACCTTAATTTCAATTGAATTAAATTTTTTTGTATTTATAATTTATCTCCTCAATACTCAATTACTCGTCATCCATATAATATAAGTTTCATTTGAAAGATATGTTGAATTGTTGATTGAAAAATATTTAATAGATATCATAATTAATATCATAATTAATATTAACTTTATTATTTAAATTAAATAAATTATTATTCACAATAATAATTAAATTATTCAACTTATTACACGGAACCCGCGGAGGTCACGTCTGAGTCTCCAAGAATGTGAACTGGAGCTTGTAGATAATGTTTTCATAATTCATCCAAGCTTTAACCATAATTACGAAAATCTTACTGTTGGGTCATATCAGGTCGGGTATCGAGTCATCTAGTGTCGGGTCATTTCGGATTTTAGATCGTATCAGGTCAGGTCATGTCAGGTCAGGTATTGAATCATCTAGTATCGGGTTATTTTGGATTTAGTGTCGTATCAGATTGGGACGGATCGGGCATAGGATCATTCAGTGTTGGATTATTTCGGTTTTTGAATCGTATCAGATCAGATTGGGTCGGCAGATTTCTCGGGTTTTGTGCCATATAAGGTCCCACCTGGTGACATTATTAACCGTTAAGAGACAACATCTAATCAGGTAGAGATTTTGAAGATTTTCCTGAAAAAGATAACATAGCCCCACTGTTCCTGATTTGGGTAATTGATTTTTCCATAGATGAAGTCACTTTTCTTTTTCCCCTAAAAACATTGCATGGTGATTATTTAAGTCTTGTTTACTTGTGTCAGATAACAGATTGAATTAGCCAGTTATGTGAATGCTACATAAACAAATTCGCTTAATCAAATAGAATATGAAATATCCATTCTATCTAATAAATATTTGTTTCCAAATATTGCAGGTCTGATTCTGAAGTGGCTTTGCATACAGTTGCAAAGCAGTAGATTAACATAATTACTGCATGCAAATTAATATACATTACTCAGAATATATATTTCATGCAAGATATTTTTGCTGCCCAGAAGTTGTTCACTAGCAAGAACAGCCAAGTAGATTTGTTTGGATGAGAATTCCATGTTTCCCAACTGATATTTTCGCATATATTACACCAGTAAAACTAAAAAATCTGCACCATGATAAAGTGCCATCAACGGTGGCTGGAGATGTTTACCAATCACCATCCAAATTTCCTAGCCCTTGCACAGAAAAAGGCAACGAATGTCTCCATCACAAATTACCAGGAAATCTACCTTATTGTATCTTATCGTCTCTTGTGTTAACTTTCTACCCCTTGTAACTATATCATGCCAATTGTACTATTGGTTTTAGGCGGGGACACATATCCAACTATCCACCATTCTCTGTGGATAATGTACAGACTAGCACATGGTAACCCTAATCTAATTGGTTGCGGCGTTGTTTACTGGAGCTTCCACAAACAATTTAGATAAGATTACCTACAACAGTAGTGGGCCAAGAATGGGCCGAGTTTTTTCTTTTTCTTTCTTCGTCTTCATGGGCCCATTTAGAAATGAGGATCTAAAGGCAGAAAGGGGATTTGAGAGAGAATTATTACTTTATTAATCTACGACCAACTTCATTGACGGCACGGGAATATAATTACAAACCCAAAAAATTTATATTATTTTATAGCAATAATAAAGCCGGTAAGCACATATACTCATATCAGTTTAGAATAAAAAGATTGAAATTAAGAAATCCGTAGCTTGATCCAGTTTCGCAATATCGATTTTTTATAAGAAAATCCATTCAATACAAGTAGTAAATAGTTTTTGCACCACCTCATTAGCTTTCGGTTAACATGAGGAAAGCCTTCAGGCCCAAAAAAAAGAGCCTCTTATGTTTCAGTATTTTTGTCTTCGGTGAAAGAACTAATAAATAAGGAAGGATCTTGACGATGGATCTTTAAATAAATTTTGAAATATTTATATTAAATTTAAAATGGTTTTAAAAATAAAAATATGTGCAAATATATTTTAAGGTTCATTGATTGAGAAACTGAAAAAAAAACGCTCAATTTTACTAAACCCTTTCAATTTATGTCTAAATTAATTACAAATACTCTTAAATTTATAAATAAAATTAATTAATTATTTAATAAAATATATTTATAAAATATAATATTTTTAAGATAAATTTGTATAGTATATAGTTTTTTTCAAAAAAAACTTAAAAATAGTTAATTATTAATTTATTTGATGGATAATTTTTTTTCTAGACCTCTCATTAGTGCATGGTAAAAAATAAAAAATAAAATGAAGAGAAAAAAATAATATTATTTGAACTGTTAATTTTTAAATATTGATCAGCACAGTTCGATTATAGACGTTTCGGTCATTAAAAAAAAGGCTGAAATAATAGACAAACCTAATGCATACGATCTTTATAATATAGTATAAATATAGATCCTAAATATCAAAAAGAAAAAAAAAATAGTGCTTGCAAATTTTTATATCCGTTGACAGCTGGAGAGTTCTATTCTTGTAAACTTTAAATATCCCATAAAAGTTTGTCGTGATTGTTTTGCACAACACAAAATTGAGGATGGGAAATGAAGAGAATAAACAAGGAGGTTGATTTTTAACCTTTCAAATTGGAGATGAATAAATTTTTGAAGAAACAAATAGAGAATTCCTACATTATCTCATCTATTATCGCTTCCTTCAATTTGAATTTAGAAATAAGTTTAAGATTTTTTATTCTCCTCGTCACCTCCTCTAACCAACTTGGAGGCACATTCTATGGTGCCGGAGTAGAAAAAGCCAGAAAGGGAGAGAAATAAAGGAACAAAAAGTCATTATTATTTTTATTTGATTGAAAATTTAATAGGATATTAAGTTTAATGGAGGTTACTCATTTAACTTTCTGTAATCTCTTAAAATTTATATTTTATTATTCTCCAAATTAAAGTGTAATGGAGATTAACAATATAAATTAAACAAGATAATGTAAAATATTATAATTTTTCTTTCCATTCCATTACCTCCCATTCTATATTTCCCATTCCTTTACTTCGTGTTATCCAAATAGAGTGCAAGGAGACTAATATGTTTTTAACTTGCATATATTAAGCTCAACAAGAGCATTAGTGAACTAAACTAAAAAAAATGTACATTTTCTAAAGTTTTCATTTTATATTACTTAATAAAATTTTCAAATCAAAATCTTATAGAATATATTTTTTGAAATTTTTAAATATTTATTTCAGATTTTTTTTAAAATGACCTAACTTCGTATGCAAACATTTATTATTATAGAGCAATATTAAAAACATTTTGAAAAAAATAGTTAAAGAAATTTTAAATAGAATGTTTTTGTATTCGTTTATTGTGCAACATAAATCAAATAAAAAACATGATAAATAACTTTTAAAATAAAAAATTTTGGTACTCAGTTTATTGAACAACATAAATCAAAATTTCGAAGATGATAAAGTATATTTCTTCATTAAGTTTATCAATGACCTTGGTGTGCTTAAAAACACTCTAGTTTATCAAAATATATTACATATTACATATTATAAAGGCGTATTATTTAGTGTTACAATATAGTTTATCCATAAAGTTAAAAGTTCTTTGAATGTATATTGAAATGGATGAACTCTATTAAATTTAGGATTGATTTCATAAATAACCATTTTCGAAATCCCAAATTCTTTTATTATGGAAAAGTTCTCTTTCATTGTTGTTTGAAATACGAATAGTGTGATTGTTTTGTTATGACATAATATATAATATGTGCATCATGATACAAAATGTATGCACAGTGCACTTAAGTTAAATGTTAATAGATATTTAATTTGTACTGAAAATCAATGTTTGAATGAGTTTTGATTTGTAGTGAGATATATAATAATTTAATCCTGACATTTGACAAGTTTTTCATGAGGGAGAAACAGTTTTGCATGATCAATCAATAGTTAAGTTGCGTGAAATCTGAAACATCGTCATATATTTATAAACCTTTTTTTTGTTTTCTATTTTTAAGTTTTTTTTTTGAAGTTTATTTAAAATGTCATTAACAAGATTGTCAAGTGATCCCTTCATTTTAACAAATAGGAATATAAGTACATTTAGCTGGAAAGTTAAAATTAATTTCCTGGTCTATATGTAGACTAATAAACGATACGATTACGAAGATAACTTGAAAAAAAATATAAATTAGGTTAGTTTTTGCTTCAACAGACAATTTAATATAAATATATGAATTCTGCGGAATGCAATTTGTTCTATATAATTCTTTTTTTTCCTTCAAATAATCGGACATTTGATATTCATAAATTAGTTGGTAATGCAGACTACACAATTTCCGGATAAAAGCTCTAACACGAGGTGTGACATAGCTCTATTTCCATGCCGTCAATGGAGGGAAAACTCAGCAAGTAGGATGCTGATAATGGATTTAGAAGACTCAAAACATGTTTGTTAAATCTTTCGGCGATCATTATGTTTACTATCATAAAATCCAACTCTCTTAATTTTAAAAATATTTATATTTAATACTAATTTTGTTATGATTAAATAATATATGTTACTTAAATATAATTAATGTCTAAATCAATCACAAAGATTTTTAAAATTTTAAATGAATTTAATTTATTATTTAATAGAAAATGATATACAAAATATAATAAAAATTTTTATAAATAAAGTCATAGAATGTGTAGTTTTGTATTCTCCGATGTATACACAGCATAAATAAATAAACATAAAAAAAGTAAAGAGTGATACTTGTTCTTAGATCCTTCTTATTAGTCGACCCTCGGTACCGCCGAAAACGAGTTCAGGCGCTCAAAATATGAAAACGGGACCGGACGCCTACGGTACCGTCAAAAACAAATCTGGGAGTGAGTATTGACACGCATGGACGAATCTCGGAGAAAATCGGACGTTTGCAAAAAATTACAGTTTAAAAAAAAATAGCAAACACATCTGGGTCGTTCATCGTTTAATGGATTAATCTCATAACATATCCAATGGCCCACATTAAATAGCAGAGTTAAAAGAGAAAGGGCCGGCCTAGCTGTGTGCTGGGCCCAATTTGGGAAAATAAAAAGAAAAGAAAAAGAGAAAATGAATTTGGCCCAATTCATTTGAAGCCCATTGAGTTAATAACAGAAAATTAAATTTAACTACTAAATAAATCATTTTAAAATGTTTCCAAACTCCAAATTGATTCAAATTTATTTCTAAATTTTTTTTTCATAGTATTTTTCTATGTAAAAATATTTCAGTTTTAAGAACTTTACTGTACTGAAAAAATTTAAAAGCAAAACGATTTTGTTTGCTTTTTCTGTTTGACCAAGTTTTGACTTATTATTTTGGCTATTATAAAAATTTTTTAAAATTCAAATAAAATTCTGAATAATAGCCAGCCGATTTTTTAATATTTTTTAAGTGATTTTCTACAAAAATAAAGAGAGTTAAAAATAAAAATAAATTCACCTTTGTAATTGAGATAATAATAAATGGTATTATCTTATTAATAAAAGTCAATAATAATGCAATAATTCTTTTGCACTTTAGAGGTGATTAAATAAGCTCACGCAAGGGGTGTAGAGCATTAGAGTAATTTTGCACAAGTAATGCAACATTCAGAATAGTCAGTTAAAAGTAGTTAGGACAAGAACATTCTGACGCTTGCCAAGAGACAACTGAGACTGCAACATCAACACAGTGAGTATGATGACTTCAAAGAAGAACATTATGATGATTGAAGAAGTGACATCATAATGTTAAGATTGATGATTCAGTAATCATCAATACATAAACTATCTCCCAAGATTGGTAGTGTACAGATGAAGGGTGATGAGTATTTCTTATAAAAGAACATTGATGTTCTTGCACAAGGAATCGTTATAACGATTCATTGAATCATTATATGCGTCATTAAAGCGTTGAACGCTTTACAGACCGTCAGCAATATTTTGACTATTTTCTGACAAGTCTACAATTCTTAGGAATCGTTATACGATTCATCAAAGCGTTAGATGCTTTACAAAATGTCGGCAACATTTTGACTGTTTTCTGACAAGTCTATAATTCCTAGGAATCGTTATAATGGTTCATTGAATCGTTATACGCTTCATTAAAGCATAGAACGCTTCACATAACGTCAGCAATGCTTTGATCGTTTGACCAACCCCTTGATAAATCTGCTATCCTCCAGAAACGTTATAACGATTCATTGAATCGTTATACGCTTCTTGAGGTATTGAATGATTAATAAAGTGGTGATACACTCTGCTGACTATTGATGAATCATTATAATATAGCAGATTCTGAGCTAGATTGTCTAAAAGCTCACCTTCTAACAAGATTTGTCTCAATATTAGATCACTCAAGTGCTCCGAGTCTAATTTTGTGTACAAGGTAACCCTGAATCCATGAATCGTCTAAGTGCTCAGGATTCATGATTTAGGAGGTCAAACAAGACAACTGTAGGGACCCTGTCCACTGTCTACTGACCATGTGTCTTGAACAACTATTCATGACTGAACATGCTAGCAAGACTAAACTGATATGCTTGTAAGTTTGTCTTCTAGTCCATGAGATCAAACTGATCTGTTTGTAAGTTCATCTCTCAAGTCATAAGATTATACCGATCTGTAGTAGGTTCATCTTCTAAACAGTGAAATCGAACTGATCTGTTTGTAGGTTCATTCACTAACACACATGCCTCAACGTTGAACTGGCTTAGCGCTTTATGTTTGACTTTGTGTGCATAAGTGTTCCTAGGTCTATGAATCTGCTCAGTGCCTGGAATTCATGATCTAGAAGATCAGCAAGATGAACAAGTGGGTCATATCCACCCATCTTCTGATTCACCAACGTCAAGATCAAACGGTTTAGTGCTTCGAGTTGTATTTTGTGTGATTGGTCATTGACTAGTTAAGATTGAACTGGTTTGTTAGTAAGTTCATCTTCTAGATCAATCAAGATTGAGTCGATCTGTCAGTAGACTCATCTTCTATTCCTCCGTAGAGATTGATTTGATCTGTTTGTAAGATTGTCTCTCAGAGTTGTAAAGATTGAACTGATCTGTAGTAAGTTCATCTTTCTCTGCCACATAATGAACTTATCTGTTAGTAAGTTCATCTATATCTGTCATCAATCAGCGAACTGATCTGTAGTAAGTTCGTCTGTCCACACTCCACGTAGGTTGAATCGATCTGTTAGTAGATTCAATTTACACTATATCTGTATCTGTGAACTGATATGTGACAAGTTCACCTATATTCATTTTTACCTACATTCATAAACTGATTTGTAGTAAGTTCATCTATATCTCTGTTATTTGCATTCATGAATTAATATGTAGTAAGTTCATCTATACCTCTGTCATCTGTTTCAATGAACTGATCTGTAGTAAATTCATCTGTATCTACATCTGCATCTATTATCTGTTTTGAATTTGAACTGATCTGTTTGTAAGTTCATTTTCACCTATTCCTAATCTTTGAACTGATCTGTTGGTAAGTTCGTTTGTCAATACCCTACATAAGTTGAATCGATCTGTTTGTAGATTCAATTTGCACTGTATTCCGAAGATAAAATTGATCTGTTGGTAAGTTCGTTTTCTCTGCCATTCCTGCCTCACCGGACTGATCTGTTAGTAAGCCCATGGTGCTTTAGTGATCCCGATCACCAAAGCACTTGACCCCTTGATTATAAATTAGTTATAGTATTTACTTCATCTTTCGAGATCCCGAGGTGCCTCGAGGTTAGTAGCTCAGGGTAATTAACGGTGGGGGTTTACGCCCACAGGAATCTAAAAGGATCTCCAATTAATAGAACCCCTCTGAATGTGCATCCCAATGGGTATGAGCGGTGAGTTCAACCGGTACTAAACAAATGCACGCTCGGGAGGGATCTCTGTGTCCTTCTTTCGCATCTCATCCGCCCCATCATCCAGCGGTGCGGAGCGCGCGAAAAAGGGTCGCACAATTAGGAATAACTATATTAATTTGTACGAAATTATATGTAGTTATGCGGCCAAATTTTATGAAAAACTCAAACAACTTATTTAAACAACGGTTTTTTAAACTTTTTACTTATGTTTTGTACAAAATTAGTATCATAAAATATTTATATCAAAGTTTTAATTAGAAAAATCTAATAGTAGACGTATTTAAGAGTAATTATATTAATTTTGAGAAAATTATGTATAGTTATAAGGACAAAAATATTAAAAAAACTCAAACAATTTTCGCAAGCAGCAGTATATTATGCATCTTACAAACGTTTTATGTAAAATTAGCGTCATAGAATGTTCATACCAAAGTTTTAACTGGATAATATTATAATAAGCGTAATTAGGAGTATTTATATTAATTCGCACGAAATTATATGTTGTTATGCGGTCGAAAAATTTAGAAAACTCAAACAAGTTGATTAAACAGCTGTATTAAAAGAATGCTATTTATTTTTTGTGCATAATTAATGTTGTAGAATGTTCATATCGAAGTGTTAATTATATATTCTTTTAATAGACATAATTAGGAGTAATTAACTGTAGTTATGAGGCCACAAATATTATAAATCTTAAACAACTTACTCATGTTTTGTGTAAAATTAGTGTCGTAGAGTATTCATATTTATGTTTTAATTGGACAACCCGATAGTAGATGTATTTAGGAGTATTTATATTAATTTATATGAAATTATGTGTAGTTATGAGGCCATTTTTTATTAAAAACTCAAATAACTTATTAAAACAACTATTTTTAATGCATGTCACTTACTTTTCATGCAAAATTAATGCCGTACAATGTTCATATTGTAATGTCAACAGAATAATTTTTAATAGGCATAACTAGGAGAAAGTGTATTAATTTTTACGAAATTTGGCATACTTATGAGGCCGAAAATATTGAAAATCTTAAAAAACTCATTTAAACAACAATTTCTAATGTATCTTACCTATGTTTTATGAAATATTAGAGTCGTAGGATATTCATATCAAAGTGTTAATTGAACAATCTTATAATAGATATAATTAGGAGTAATTATATTCGTTCTCATGAAATTATGTGTAGTTATGCTCCCAACAATTTTATAAAACTCAACCAACTAATTTAAACAACAGTTTTTAAAGAATCTTACTTATGTTTTATGAAATATTAGAGTCATAGGATATTCATATCAAAATGTTAATTGGACAATCTTATAATAGATATAATTAGGAGTAATTATATTCGTTCTCACGAAATTATGTGCAATTATGCTCCCAACAATATTATAAAACTCAACCAACTCATTTAAACAGCTGTTTTTAAAGAATCTTACTTATATTTTGTGCAAAATTTAGGTCGTAGAATATTCATATCGAGGTTTTAACTGGACAATAGTATAATAGGCGTAATTAGGAGTATTTATATTAATTCACACGAAATTATATGTCGTTATGCGGCCGAAGAATTTAGAAAAATCAAACAAGTTGATTAAACATCTGTATTTAAAGAATGCTACTTATTTTTTGTGCATAATTAATGTTGTAGAATGTTCATATTGAAGTGTTAATTACATAATCTTTTAATAGACATAATTAGGAGTAATTGTGTTAATTTTTACAAAAATATGTGTAGTTATGAGGCAAAAAATATTATAAATCTTAAACAACTAGTTTAAACAGCCGTGTTTAAGGCATCTTACTCATGTTTTGTGCAAAATTTATGTCGTAGAGTATTCATATTGATGTTTAATTGGACAACCCGATAGTATACGTATTTAGGAGTATTTATATTAATTCACAGGGAATTATGTGCAGTTATGAGGCCTATTTTATTGAAAAAATCAAACAACTGTTTATAATGCATGTCACTTACTTTTCGTGCAAAATTAATGTCGTACAATGTTCATATTGAAGTGTGAACCGAATAATTTTTAATAGGCATAATTAGGAGAAGGTGTATTGATTTTTACGAAATTTTGCGTACTTATGACGCCAAAAATGTGGAAAATCTTAAACAACTCGTTTAAACAGCAGTTTCTAATGTATCTTACTTATATTTTATGAAATATTAGAGTCGTATGATATTCATATCAAAGTGTTAATTGGATAATCTTATAATAGATATAATTAGGAGTAATTATATTCGTTCTCACGAAATTATGTGCAGTTATGCTCCCAACAATTTTATAAAACTCAACCAACTCATTTAAACAGCTGTTTTTAAAGAATCTTACTTATATTTTGTGCAAAATTTGGATCGTAGAATATTCATATGGACGTTTATCTGGAAATATTATAATAGGCGTATTTAGGAGTAATTAAATTAATTTGCACGAAATTATATGCAGTTCTACGGACGAAACATTTGAAAAACTCAAACTTATTTAAACAACAATTTTTATTGCATGCTATTTATTTTTTGTTCAAAATTAATATCGCAGGATGTTCATATTGATGTGTTAATTGGATAATCTTTTAATACGCATAATTATGAGTAATCAAATTAATTTTGACGAAATTATGCGTAGTTATTATTCCGAAAATGTTGAAAATCTTCAAAATCTAGTTTAAACAACAGTTTCTAATGCATCTTACTTATGTTTTATGGAAAATTAGTGTCTTAGGATATTTATATCAAAGTTTTAATTGTACAATATTATAATAGCTTTAATTAGGAGTAATTATATTAATTTTTATGAAATTATGGGCAGTTACGAGCCCAACAATTTTGAAAAAACCAAACAACTAGTTTAAAAAACTGTTTTTAAAGTATCTTACACATGTTATGTGCAAAATTAGTGTCATATAATATTCATATCGATGTTTTAATTGGAAAATATTATAAGAGACGTATCTAGGCGTAATTATATAAATTTGCAAGAAACTACGTGTAGTTATATGGCCAAAAACTTTGGAAAACCCAAATAACTTGTTTAAACAGATGTTTTTAATGCTTCTTATATATGTTTTGTGCGACATTAATGTCATAAAATATTCAAATCGAAGTTCTAATTGGATAATCTTCAATATATATAGTTAAAAGTAATTATATTTATTTTGACGAAATTATGTATAGTTATGAGGCCAAAAATATTGAAAATCTCAAGCAATTTCTTTAAACCGCTGTTTCTGATGCATCTTATTGATGTTTTGTGCAAAATTAGCGTCATAGAATGTTCATACCGAAGTTTTAAATAGACAATATTATAATAGGCGTAATTAGGAGTATTTATATTAATTCACACGGAATTATATGTCGTTATGCGGCCGAAAAGTTTAGAAAACTCAAACAAGTTGATTAAACAGCTGTATTTAAAGAATGCTACTTATTTTTGTGCATAATTAATGTTGTAGAATGTTCATATCGAAGTGTTAATTGCATAATCATTTAATAGACATAATTAGAAGAAATTAAGTTAATTTTTACGAAAATATGTGTAGTTATGAGACCAAAAATATTATAAATCTTAAACAACTAGTTTAAACAGCCGTGTTTAAAGCATCTTACTCATGTTTTGTGCAAAATTTGTGTCGTGGAGTATTCATATTGATGTTTTAATTGGACAACCCGATAGTAGACGTATTTAGGAGTATTTATATTAATTTATAGGGAATTGCGTGTAGTTATGAGGCCTATTTTTTTAGAAAACCTCAAACAACTGCGTTTCTAATGCATGTCACTTACTTTTCGTGGAAAATTAATGTCGTACAATGTTCATATCGAAGTGTTAACCGAATAATTTTTAATAGGCATAATTAGGAGAAGGTGTATTGATTTTTACGAAATTTTGCGTACTTATGAGGCCAAAAATTTTGAAAATCTTAAACAACTCGTTTAAACAAGAGCTTTCTAATGTATCTTACTTATGTTTTATGAAATATTAGAGTCGTAGGATATTCATATCAAAGTGTTAATTAGACAATCTTATAATAGATATAATTAGGAGTAATTATATTCGTTCTCACGAAATTATGTGCGCTTATGCTCCCAACAATTTTATAAAACTCAACAAACTCATTTAAACAACAATTTTTTTAAAGAATCTTACTTATATTTTGTGCTCAATTTGGGTAGTAGAATATTCATACCGAGGTTTTAACTGGAAATATTATAATAGGCATATTTAGGAGTAATTAAATTAATTTGCACGAAATTATATGCGCTTCTGCGGCCAAAACATTTGAAAAACTCAAACTTATTTAAACAAATAGCTTTTTATTGCATGCTATTTATTTTTTGTTCAAAATTAATATCGCAGGATGTTCATATATTGACGTGTTAATTGGATAATATTTTAATACGCATAATTATGAGTAATCATATTAATTTTGACGAAATTATGCGTAGTTATTATTCCAAAAATGTTGAAAATCTTCATAATCTAGTTTAAACAACAGCTTTCTAATGCATCTTACATATGTTTTATGGAAAATTAGCGTCGTAGGATATTTATATCAAAGTTTTAATTCTAAAATATTATAACACTTTAATTAGGAGTAATTATATTTATTTCCATGAAATTATGTGCGATTACGCACCCAACAATTTTGAAAAAAACAAACAACTTGTTTAAACAAATTTTTTTAAAGTATCTTACACATGTTCTCAGTGCAAAATTAGTGTCATATAATATTCATATCGATGTTTTAATTGGAAAATATTATAAGAGACGTATCTAGGCGTAATTATATTAATTTGCAAGAAACTACGTGTAGTTATATGGCCAAAAACTTTGGAAAACCCAAATAACTTGTTTAAACAGATGTTTTTAATGCTTCTTATATATGTTTTGTGCGACATTCATGTCATAAAATATTCAAATCGTAGTGCTAATTGGATAATCTTCAATATATATATATATTTAAAAGTTATTATATTAATTTTGACGAAATTATGTATAGTTATGAGGCCAAAAATATTGAAAAACTCAAGCAATTTCTTTAAACCGCAGCTTTACGATGCATCTAACGATGTTTTGTGCAAAATTAGCGTCATAGAATGTTATACCGAAGTTTTAACAGGACAATATTATAATAGGCGTAATTAGGAGTATTTATATTAATTAGCGCGAAATTATAAGTCGTTATGCGGCTAGAAAAATTTAGAAAACTCAAACAAGTTGATTAAACAGTTGTATTTAAAGAATGCTACTTATTTTTTGTGCATAATTAATGTTGTAGAATGTTCAAATTTTAGTGTTAATTGCATAATCTTTTAATAGACATAATTAGGAGTAATTAAGTTAATTTTAATGAAAAATATGTGTAGTTTATGAGTCCAAAAATATTATAAATCTTAAACAACTAGTTTAAACTCGCCGTGTTTAAGGCATCTTACTCATGTTTTGTGCAAAATTTGTGTCGTAGAGTATTCATATTGATGTTTTAATTGGACAACCCGATAGTAGACGTATTTAGGAGTATTTATATTAATTTATAGGGAATTACGTGTAGTTATGAGGCCTATTTTTTTAGAAAACCTCAAACAACTGTTTCTAATGCATGTCACTTACTTTTCGTGGAAAATTAATGTCGTACAATGTTCATATCGAAGTGTTAACCGAATAATTTTTAATAGGCATAATTAGGAGAAGGTGTATTGATTTTTACGAAATTTTGCGTACTTATGAGGCCAAAAATTTTGAAAATCTTAAACAACTCGTTTAAACAAATAGCTTTCTAATGTATCTTACTTATGTTTTATGAAATATTAGAGTCGTAGGATATTCATATCAAAGTGTTAATTAGACAATCTTATAATAGATATAATTAGGAGTAATTATATTCGTTCTCACGAAATTATGTGCGCTATGCTCCCAACAATTTTATAAAACTCAACAAACTCATTTAAACAAATTTGCTTTTAAAGAATCTTACTTATATTTTGTGCTCAATTTGGGTAGTAGAATATTCATACCGAGGTTTTAACTGGAAATATTATAATAGGCATATTTAGGAGTAATTAAATTAATTTGCACGAAATTATATGCGCTTCATGTAAAACATTTGAAAAACTCAAACTTATTTAAACAAATAGCTTTTATTGCATGCTATTTATTTTTTGTTCAAAATTAATATCGCAGGATGTTCATATATTGACGTGTTAATTGGATAATATTTTAATACGCATAATTATGAGTAATCATATTAATTTTGACGAAATTATGCGTAGTTATTATTCCAAAAATGTTGAAAATCTTCATAATCTAGTTTAAACAACAGCTTCTAATGCATCTTACTTATGTTTTAATAGACATAATTAGGAGTAATTAAGTTAATTTTTATGAAAAATATGTGTAGTTTATGAGTCCAAAAATATTATAAATCTTAAACAACTAGTTTAAACAGTAGTGTTTAAGGCATCTTACTCATGTTTTGTGCAAAATTTGTGTCGTAGAGTATTCATATTGATGTTTTAATTGGACAACCCGATAGTAGACGTATTTAGGAGTATTTATATTAATTTATAGGGAATTACGTGTAGTTATGAGGCCTATTTTTTTAGAAAACCTCAAACAATCGTTTCTAATGCATGTCACTTACTTTTCGTGGAAAATTAATGTCGTACAATGTTCATATCGAAGTGTTAACCGAATAATTTTTAATAGGCATAATTAGGAGAAGGTGTATTGATTTTTACGAAATTTTGCGTACTTATGAGGCCAAAAATTTTGAAAATCTTAAACAACTCGTTTAAACAAATTTCTTTCTAATGTATCTTACTTATGTTTTATGAAATATTAGAGTCGTAGGATATTCATATCAAAGTGTTAATTAGACAATCTTATAATAGATATAATTAGGAGTAATTATATTCGTTCTCACGAAATTATGTGCGGTTATGCTCCCAACAATTTTATAAAACTCAACCAACTCATTTAAACAAATTGTTTTTAAAGAATCTTACTTATATTTTGTGCTCAATTTGGGTAGTAGAATATTCATACAGAGGTTTTAACTGGAAATATTATAATAGGCGTATTTAGGAGTAATTAAATTAATTTGCACGAAATTATATGCGATTCTCGCGTAAAACATTTGAAAAACTCAAACTTATTTAAACAACAGTTTTTATTGCATGCTATTTATTTTTTGTTCAAAATTAATATCGCAGATGTTCATATATTGACGTGTTAATTGGATAATATTTTAATACGCATAATTATGAGTAATCATATTAATTTTGACGAAATTATGCGTAGTTATTATTCCAAAATTGTTGAAAATCTTCATAATCTAGTTTAAACAACAGCTTTCTAATGCATCTTACTTATGTTTTATGGAAAATTAGCGTCGTAGGATATTTATATCAAAGTTTTAATTCTAAAATATTATAACAAATTTTTAATTAGGAGTAATTATATTTATTTCCATGAAATTATGTGCGATTACGCACCCAACAATTTTGAAAAAAACAAACAACTTGTTTAAACAAATGCTTTTTAAAGTATCTTACACATGTTCTCAGTGCAAAAATTAGTGTCATATAATATTCATATCGATGTTTTAATTGGAAAATATTATAAGAGACGTATCTAGGCGTAATTATATTAATTTGCAAGAAACTACGTGTAGTTATATGGCCAAAAACTTTGGAAAACCCAAATAACTTGTTTAAACATATGTTTCTAATGCTTCTTATATATGTTTTGTGCGACATTCATGTCATAAAATATTCAAATCGTAGTGCTAATTGGATAATCTTCAATATATATATTTAAAAGTTATTATATTAATTTTGACGAAATTATGTATAGTTATGAGGCCAAAAATATTGAAAAACTCAAGCAATTTCTTTAAACCGCAGCTTTCGATGCATCTAACTGATGTTTTGTGCAAAATTAGCGTCATAGAATGTTATACCGAAGTTTTAACAGGACAATATTATAATAGGCGTAATTAGGAGTATTTATATTAATTAGCGCGAAATTATAAGTCGTTATGCGGCCGAAAAATTTAGAAAACTCAAACAAGTTGATTAAACAGTTGTATTTAAAGAATGCTACTTATTTTTTGTGCATAATTAATGTTGTAGAATGTTCAAATTTTAGTGTTAATTGCATAATCTTTTAATAGACATAATTAGGAGTAATTAAGTTAATTTTTACGAAAATATGTGTAGTTATGAGTCCAAAAATATTATAAATCTTAAACAACTAGTTTAAACAAATGTGTTTTAAGGCATCTTACTCATGTTTTGTGCAAAATTTGTGTCGTAGAGTATTCATATTGATGTTTTAATTGGACAACCCGATAGTAGACGTATTTAGGAGTATTTATATTAATTTATAGGGAATTGCGTGTAGTTATGAGGCCTATTTTTTAGAAAACCTCAAACAATCTGTTTCTAATGCATGTCACTTACTTTTCGTGGAAAATTAATGTCGTACAATGTTCATATCGAAGTGTTAACCGAATAATTTTTAATAGGCATAATTAGGAGAAGGTGTATTGATTTTTACGAAATTTTGCGTACTTATGAGGCCAAAAATTTTGAAAATCTTAAACAACTCGTTTAAACAAGCAGCTTTCTAATGTATCTTACTTATGTTTTATGAAATATTAGAGTCGTAAGATATTCATATCAAAGTGTTAATTGGACAATCTTATAATAGATATAATTAGGAGTAATTATATTCGTTCTCACGAAATTATGTGCGCTTATGCTCCCAACAATTTTATAAAACTCAACCAACTCATTTAAACAAATGCTTTTTAAAGAATCTTACTTATATTTTGTGCTCAATTTGGGTAGTAGAATATTCATACCGAGGTTTTAACTGGAAATTATTATAATAGGCGTATTTAGGAGTAATTAAATTAATTTGCACGAAATTATATGCGCTTCACGGCCGAAACATTTGAAAAACTCAAACTTATTTAAACAAATAGCTTTTTATTGCATGCTATTTATTTTTTGTTCAAAATTAATATCGCAGGATGTTCATATATTGACGTGTTAATTGGATAATATTTTAATACGCATAATTATGAGTAATCATATTAATTTTGACGAAATTATGCGTAGTTATTATTCCAAAAATGTTGAAAATCTTCATAATCTAGTTTAAACAACAGCTTCTAATGCATCTTACATATGTTTTATGGAAAATTAGCGTCGTAGGATATTTATATCAAAGTTTTAATTCTAAAATATTATAACAAATTTAATTAGGAGTAATTATATTTATTTCCATGAAATTATGTGCGATTACGCACCCAACAATTTTGAAAAAAACAAACAACTTGTTTAAACAAATGTTTTTAAAGTATCTTACACATGTTCTCAGTGCAAAATTAGTGTCATATAATATTCATATCGATGTTTTAATTGGAAAATATTATAAGAGACGTATCTAGGCGTAATTATATTAATTTGCAAGAAACTACGTGTAGTTATATGGCCAAAAACTTTGGAAAACCCAAATAACTTGTTTAAACAGATGTTTTTAATGCTTCTTATATATGTTTTGTGCGACATTCATGTCATAAAATATTCAAATCGTAGTGCTAATTGGATAATCTTCAATATATATATATATTTAAAAGTTATTATATTAATTTTGACGAAATTATGTATAGTTATGAGGCCAAAAATATTGAAAAACTCAAGCAATTTCTTTAAACCGCAGCTTCGATGCATCTAACTGATGTTTTGTGCAAAATTAGCGTCATAGAATGTTATACCGAAGTTTTAACAGACAATATTATAATAGGCGTAATTAGGAGTATTTATATTAATTAGCGCGAAATTATAAGTCGTTATGCGGCCGAAAAATTTAGAAAACTCAAACAAGTTGATTAAACAAATTGTATTTAAAGAATGCTACTTATTTTTTGTGCATAATTAATGTTGTAGAATGTTCAAATTTTAGTGTTAATTGCATAATCTTTTAATAGACATAATTAGGAGTAATTAAGTTAATTTTAATGAAAAATATGTGTAGTTTATGAGTCCAAAAATATTATAAATCTTAAACAACTAGTTTAAACTATAGTGTTTAAGGCATCTTACTCATGTTTTGTGCAAAATTTGTGTCGTAGAGTATTCATATTGATGTTTTAATTGGACAACCCGATAGTAGACGTATTTAGGAGTATTTATATTAATTTATAGGGAATTACGTGTAGTTATGAGGCCTATTTTTTTAGAAAACCTCAAACAACTCGTTTCTAATGCATGTCACTTACTTTTCGTGGAAAATTAATGTCGTACAATGTTCATATCGAAGTGTTAACCGAATAATTTTTAATAGGCATAATTAGGAGAAGGTGTATTGATTTTTACGAAATTTTGCGTACTTATGAGGCCAAAAATTTTGAAAATCTTAAACAACTCGTTTAAACAAAGCGAGCTTTCTAATGTATCTTACTTATGTTTTATGAAATATTAGAGTCGTAGGATATTCATATCAAAGTGTTAATTAGACAATCTTATAATAGATATAATTAGGAGTAATTATATTCGTTCTCACGAAATTATGTGCGCTTATGCTCCCAACAATTTTATAAAACTCAACAAACTCATTTAAACAACTGTTTTTAAAGAATCTTACTTATATTTTGTGCTCAATTTGGGTAGTAGAATATTCATACCGAGGTTTTAACTGGAAATATTATAATAGGCATATTTAGGAGTAATTAAATTAATTTGCACGAAATTATATGCGATTCTAAGTAAAAACATTTGAAAACTCAAACTTATTTAAACAAGCAGTTTTTATTGCATGCTATTTATTTTTTGTTCAAAATTAATATCGCAGGGATGTTCATATATTGACGTGTTAATTGGATAATATTTTAATACGCATAATTATGAGTAATCATATTAATTTTGACGAAATTATGCGTAGTTATTATTCCAAAATTGTTGAAAATCTTCATAATCTAGTTTAAACAACGATTTCTAATGCATCTTACTTATGTTTTAATAGACATAATTAGGAGTAATTAAGTTAATTTTTATGAAAAATATGTGTAGTTTATGAGTCCAAAAATATTATAAATCTTAAACAACTAGTTTAAAATGCAGTAGTGTTTAAGGCATCTTACTCATGTTTTGTGCAAAATTTGTGTCGTAGAGTATTCATATTGATGTTTTAATTGGACAACCCGATAGTAGACGTATTTAGGAGTATTTATATTAATTTATAGGGAATTACGTGTAGTTATGAGGCCTATTTTTTTAGAAAACCTCAAACAATCATTTTCTAATGCATGTCACTTACTTTTCGTGGAAAATTAATGTCGTACAATGTTCATATCGAAGTGTTAACCGAATAATTTTTAATAGGCATAATTAGGAGAAGGTGTATTGATTTTTACGAAATTTTGCGTACTTATGAGGCCAAAAATTTTGAAAATCTTAAACAACTCGTTTAAACAAGCTGAGCTTCTAATGTATCTTACTTATGTTTTATGAAATATTAGAGTCGTAGGATATTCATATCAAAGTGTTAATTAGACAATCTTATAATAGATATAATTAGGAGTAATTATATTCGTTCTCACGAAATTATGTGCGTTATGCTCCCAACAATTTTATAAAACTCAACCAACTCATTTAAACAAATTGTTTTTAAAGAATCTTACTTATATTTTGTGCTCAATTTGGGTAGTAGAATATTCATACAGAGGTTTTAACTGGAAATATTATAATAGGCGTATTTAGGAGTAATTAAATTAATTTGCACGAAATTATATGCGCTTCTGGCAGTAAAACATTTGAAAAACTCAAACTTATTTAAACAATGCTTTTTATTGCATGCTATTTATTTTTTGTTCAAAATTAATATCGCAGGATGTTCATATATTGACGTGTTAATTGGATAATATTTTAATACGCATAATTATGAGTAATCATATTAATTTTGACGAAATTATGCGTAGTTATTATTCCAAAATTGTTGAAAATCTTCATAATCTAGTTTAAACAACAGTTTCTAATGCATCTTACTTATGTTTTATGGAAAATTAGCGTCGTAGGATATTTATATCAAAGTTTTAATTCTAAAATATTATAACAAACTTTAATTAGGAGTAATTATATTTATTTTCATGAAATTATGTGCGCTTACGCACCCAACAATTTTGAAAAAAACAAACAACTTGTTTAAACAAATGTTTTTAAAGTATCTTACACATGTTCTCATGCAAAATTAGTGTCATATAATATTCATATCGATGTTTTAATTGGAAAATATTATAAGAGACGTATCTAGGCGTAATTATATTAATTTGCAAGAAACTACGTGTAGTTATATGGCCAAAAACTTTGGAAAACCCAAATAACTTGTTTAAACATATGTTTCTAATGCTTCTTATATATGTTTTGTGCGACATTCATGTCATAAAATATTCAAATCGTAGTGCTAATTGGATAATCTTCAATATATATATTTAAAAGTTATTATATTAATTTTGACGAAATTATGTATAGTTATGAGGCCAAAAATATTGAAAAACTCAAGCAATTTCTTTAAACCGCAGCTTTCGATGCATCTAACCGATGTTTTGTGCAAAATTAGCGTCATAGAATGTTATACCGAAGTTTTAACAGGACAATATTATAATAGGCGTAATTAGGAGTATTTATATTAATTAGCGCGAAATTATAAGTCGTTATGCGGCCGAAAAATTTAGAAAACTCAAACAAGTTGATTAAACAAATTGTATTTAAAGAATGCTACTTATTTTTTGTGCATAATTAATGTTGTAGAATGTTCAAATTTTAGTGTTAATTGCATAATCTTTTAATAGACATAATTAGGAGTAATTAAGTTAATTTTTACGAAAATATGTGTAGTTATGAGTCCAAAAATATTATAAATCTTAAACAACTAGTTTAAACAGTAGTGTTTAAGGCATCTTACTCATGTTTTGTGCAAAATTTGTGTCGTAGAGTATTCATATTGATGTTTTAATTGGACAACCCGATAGTAGACGTATTTAGGAGTATTTATATTAATTTATAGGGAATTGCGTGTAGTTATGAGGCCTATTTTTTTAGAAAACCTCAAACAACTTGTTTCTAATGCATGTCACTTACTTTTCGTGGAAAATTAATGTCGTACAATGTTCATATCGAAGTGTTAACCGAATAATTTTTAATAGGCATAATTAGGAGAAGGTGTATTGATTTTTACGAAATTTTGCGTACTTATGAGGCCAAAAATTTTGAAAATCTTAAACAACTCGTTTAAACAAAGAGCTTTCTAATGTATCTTACTTATGTTTTATGAAATATTAGAGTCGTAGGATATTCATATCAAAGTGTTAATTGGACAATCTTATAATAGATATAATTAGGAGTAATTATATTCGTTCTCACGAAATTATGTGCGCTATGCTCCCAACAATTTTATAAAACTCAACCAACTCATTTAAACAAATTTGTTTTTAAAGAATCTTACTTATATTTTGTGCTCAATTTGGGTAGTAGAATATTCATACCGAGGTTTTAACTGGAAATATTATAATAGGTGTATTTAGGAGTAATTAAATTAATTTGCACGAAATTATATGCGCTTCTCTTACACGAAACATTTGAAAAACTCAAACTTATTTAAACAAATAGCTTTTATTGCATGCTATTTATTTTTTGTTCAAAATTAATATCGCAGGATGTTCATATATTGACGTGTTAATTGGATAATATTTTAATACGCATAATTATGAGTAATCATATTAATTTTGACGAAATTATGCGTAGTTATTATTCCAAAAATGTTGAAAATCTTCATAATCTAGTTTAAACAACGCTTCTAATGCATCTTACTTATGTTTTATGGAAAATTAGCGTCGTAGGATATTTATATCAAAGTTTTAATTCTAAAATATTATAACAAACTTTAATTAGGAGTAATTATATTTATTTCCATGAAATTATGTGCGATTACGCACCCAACAATTTTGAAAAAAACAAACAACTTGTTTAAACAAATGCTTTTAAAGTATCTTACACATGTTCTCAGTGCAAAATTAGTGTCATATAATATTCATATCGATGTTTTAATTGGAAAATATTATAAGAGACGTATCTAGGCGTAATTATATTAATTTGCAAGAAACTACGTGTAGTTATATGGCCAAAAACTTTGGAAAACCCAAATAACTTGTTTAAACAGATGTTTTTAATGCTTCTTATATATGTTTTGTGCGACATTCATGTCATAAAATATTCAAATCGTAGTGCTAATTGGATAATCTTCAATATATATATATTTAAAAGTTATTATATTAATTTTGACGAAATTATGTATAGTTATGAGGCCAAAAATATTGAAAAACTCAAGCAATTTCTTTAAACCGCAGCTTTACGATGCATCTAACGATGTTTTGTGCAAAATTAGCGTCATAGAATGTTATACCGAAGTTTTAACAGGACAATATTATAATAGGCGTAATTAGGAGTATTTATATTAATTAGCGCGAAATTATAAGTCGTTATGCGGCCGAAAAATTTAGAAAACTCAAACAAGTTGATTAAACAGTTGTATTTAAAGAATGCTACTTATTTTTTGTGCATAATTAATGTTGTAGAATGTTCAAATTTTAGTGTTAATTGCATAATCTTTTAATAGACATAATTAGGAGTAATTAAGTTAATTTTTACGAAAATATGTGTAGTTATGAGTCCAAAAATATTATAAATCTTAAACAACTAGTTTAAACAAATAGTGTTTAAGGCATCTTACTCATGTTTTGTGCAAAATTTGTGTCGTAGAGTATTCATATTGATGTTTTAATTGGACAACCCGATAGTAGACGTATTTAGGAGTATTTATATTAATTTATAGGGAATTGCGTGTAGTTATGAGGCCTATTTTTTTAGAAAACCTCAAACAACTCGTTTCTAATGCATGTCACTAACTTTTCGTGGAAAATTAATGTCGTACAATGTTCATATCGAAGTGTTAACCGAATAATTTTTAATAGGCATAATTAGGAGAAGGTGTATTGATTTTTACGAAATTTTGCGTACTTATGAGGCCAAAATTTTTGAAAATCTTAAACAACTCGCTTAAAATGCAGCTTTCTAATGTATCTTACTTATGTTTTATGAAATATTAGAGTCGTAGGATATTCATATCAAAGTGTTAATTGGACAATCTTATAATAGATATAATTAGGAGTAATTATATTCGTTCTCACGAAATTATGTGCGCTTATGCTCCCAACAATTTTATAAAACTCAACCAACTCATTTAAACAAATTTGCTTTTTAAAGAATCTTACATATATTTTGTGCTCAATTTGGGTAGTAGAATATTCATACCGAGGTTTTAACTGGAAATATTATAATAGGCGTATTTAGGAGTAATTAAATTAATTTGCACGAAATTATATGCGCTTCTATGCGCCGAAACATTTGAAAAACTCAAACTTATTTAAACAATAGCTTTTTATTGCATGCTATTTATTTTTTGTTCAAAATTAATATCGCAGGATGTTCATATATTGACGTGTTAATTGGATAATATTTTAATACGCATAATTATGAGTAATCATATTAATTTTGACGAAATTATGCGTAGTTATTTGTGCGACCCTTTTTCGCGCGCTCCGCACCGCCGCCGGGCGATGGGTTGCGGAAGAAGGACACGGAGATCCCTCCCGAGCGTGCATCTCGGGTGTCGGCCGATTCTCGCCGTTTAGAGATTATTTGGATGCACATTCGGGGGTTTTTTAGTGATTGTGAGTTCTTGTAGATTCCGGGGGGCGCAAGCCCCCACCGTTAATTACCCCGGGCTACGAACCTCGAGGCACCTCCGGATCTTTGAAAGAGAGAAGCAAATAGTATAGTTAAAAGATGGTCAAGTGGTCGTCTAGGTTTATAAAAAGGGATCTACGGAAGATGAACCTACAAACGGATCGGTTCAATCTAGGGAAGACAAAACCTACAAACAGACGGTTTTATCCTATGGGGACGAACCTACAAACAGACGGTTCGGTCCATGCCACCTCGAGATGTAACCTTACCAACAGATCAAAGTTAATCTCTTCATAGGGGCTTGAGGTGAGTCTACATACGTACCGACTCGACCTCCGTTGATCTAGAAGATAAACCTACAAACGACCTGGTCAATCTTAACTAGTCAACAACCAATCACACAAAATACAACTCGAAGCACTGAGCCGGTTGATCTTGAGGTTGGTGAATCAGGAGAAGGGTGGATATGGCCCACGTGTTTCTTCTCACCGATCTTCTAGATCATGAATTCGTAACACTAAGCCGATTCATAAACCTAGGAAACACAATTGCACACAATGTTAAACTTGAAGCGCTGGGCCAGTTCAACATTGAGGCATGTGTTAGTGAAGGAACCTACCTACAGAACGGTTCACATTCACTGTTTTGTGGATGAATCTACCAACAGACCGATTCAATCTCACATTCTCGGGAAATGAGCCAGGAGATAAACTCATCGACGGACGAGTTCAGTCTTGCCAGCTCAAATGGTCATGAATTACTTGTTCATGACACCGAGTCATTAAGATGTCACTTTACTCGGACATCGTAATGTTCTTCTTCTTCAAAGTCGACATATCTCTCCATGCTGATGTCGTAGCTTTGGTCAATCTTCAACGAGCGTCAAGATGTTCTTGTCTCGACTAATCATTCTATACGTTGCATTACTTGTGCAAGATTACTATGGTGCCCTACACCCCTTGTGTGAGCGTATTCAATCATGAGTTACTTGCTCATGGCAGCGAGTCATTAAGATGTCACCTATCTAGGACATCATAATGTTCTTCCTCTTCAGAGTCGATGTATATCTCCATGTTAGTATCGTAGCTCTGATTATTCTTCATCAAGCGTCAAGATGTTCTTGTCTCGACATGTTCCTTCATGTTGCTATCGAAGCCTTAATCATTCTACGTTAGGATGTTCTTGTCCCAATGTATCTTATTATTCTTCATCAAGTGTCGAGATGTTCTTGTCTCGACGTATCTTCTCTTGTTGCTATCAAAACCTTAATCTCCTCACGTCAAGATGTTCTTGTCTCAACGTATCTTCTTCACATTGCTATCGAAGCCTTAATCATTCTACGTCAAGATGTCCCCTGTCTTGACTAATGTGTGCAAATATTCTCATATGGCTCTACACTCCTTATGTGAGCATATTTATTCATTTTTAAAATGCACAAAGTCTATTGTATAATATCTTTCATTATTATTATTTTTTATGAAGATGCATTTATTTATTATTATTATTATTATTATTATTATTATTATTATATTCTTATTACTATTATTATTTTTTTATTATTATTATTTTTATTTCTTAAACTCTATTTATCTATGTAGAAAATTATTTACAAAAATAATAGAAAAGGGGTTAGCTATTTAACTAGAGTTTCATTTATATATTTTTTATTTTTTATAATAGCTAAAGTAGTAAAATTCTATTTTTATTATTTCTAAACTCTATTTATTCTGTAGAAAACCACTTACAAAAATAATAGAAAGTAAAATGGCAATGATTTTTATTTGTATTTTTAAAATGCTTATAATAGCTAAAGTAATAGAATTTTGTCATTATATCCCATTATATTGTAATACTATTCATTATGTAAGAATTATTTACAAAATTAAAAGATGGTTAGCTATACTATTTTACTATTATTATTTTTATTATTATATTTTTTATTATTATTATTTTTTTTTAATATCTATAATAGCTAAAAGAAATCATTACTAATATTCTATTCTATTTATTATACTATTCATTATATCCATTTTTATTATCTCTATTTATTATCTATAGAAAAGTATAAGATTTTTTTATTATTACTATTATTAGTTGAAAAATAGCTATAAGAGATGAAATTTATTATACTTTTATTACAACTATTATTTTTATTTCATTTTATTCATCAAAAGTATAGAAATAACAAAAGAAATACAATTCATATTATAAAACTATATTATCATTATAAAAGAAAATGTATTTTACTATTTATTACCATAGTAGTATATTTTGTATATTTTGTGCTATTTATTTTTATTATTCTTTTTACAGAAAATATCAATATAATATCTATTATTATTATATTTTTTATTTATCAAAGAATATAGCTAATCTCACTTTTATTATAGCATATTACTATCATCATTATTATTTCATGGAAAATCACTTGAAAAATCACTAAAATATATCTAGTTATTATTTATGATTTTTATTTGTATTTTTGGAATTTTTATAGTATTTAAAATGACAAGTCAAAGCTAGGTCAACTATATCAATATATGTAATGTATTTTGCTTTTAAATTGTTTTATCATGATTATATTTCTAAAACTGGAATATTATTGTATAGAAAAATAGTATGAAAAATAAGAAAATTTTAGAAACAAATTTGAGTCAATTTGGAGTTCAGGAACATTTTCAAATTATTTATTTACTATTTGTTTTTAATTTTCTGTTATTTAACTTAATGGGTTTAAGAGAGTGGGCCAAGATTTAGTTTCTTTTAATTATTATTGCTGGGCCCGATTTAATTTTCTCTTTTATTTTCGTAACTGGGCCGAATTTTTATCTTACAGACAGGCCGAGACAAATTCCCTTTTTAATCTTACGAGCTGGACCAGATAGATGAATTAAACCAATTTAGTTAGCATTTTCCTCTGGGCCAACAACAAAGCCTTTCTTCTCTCTTTTCTTGCACCCGTCAGATATTCTCAAGATTCGTGCTAAGATAAATGAATGCTTGTGATGTATCATGTTTCTCATTCAAACTTTCCATTACTCTGATGTCGTTGGATTGCTCCAGATTTAGTGCAAACACGTTAAGATTGGTGATTTCATTTCAGCAACCGCGCCAAGTGATTTTCTTGTCTCTTTCTTCACCGTACTTCAAGATCCGCGCAAGAGAGATGTCGCCAGGTGAACGAAGGTGCTTGATGGAAGATCGACGATGGGATTAGGGTCGTCTCTGCGCCTCAACCTCACGGTGACACCCGATTAAGAATTTATACGGTGGAAATACAAGATCCGCCTTTGTACCATTTTTCACCTCGCACCGATTTGATACCGCCGCGTCTGTGTGCTAATGGATTGATGAATTGAGCTCGCATCGCCGCCGGATTCTTGGCTCATAATGTTCCTCTTACGCTTATCCCGCCTAAAGGCTCGCGCTATTATTCCGGGCCGGTGGCTCACGGATGCGCCGAAAAATCCTCGAGACTAATCTCTTCTTGATATTCAAGCGGTATGATCAATCTAGCAGCCTATCTCGCCTAAAGGCTCACCAGTGCTTGCTCCGGCGGCCAAATGGCTCGCGAGATGTCTTCAAGATTCTACTTCCTAGTATTCACTTAATTCTGATAACATAATTCAAGAAAGGGATCAATGAAATCAAGAAAGATAAACTGAAAATTCAACAATTAGTCCAAATTCTTAATTCAAGATAGCAGTTCTTGATCGATTATTATAACAGGAATCAAGTTCAATCATATTAAGAGGAGAGCAAGCTTTGTTTTAATTCTCAAGGGAAGGTTTCTTCATTTAAAATGGGATCGGTTTAAACCCAAAGCTTCACCAAATGCTTGTTTAGATCAGTAATTCACTAGACAAAATACTCAAAAATTGAATCGGCAAGAAAGAATAGGAAAGAAAAAAAAATCTAAGTTTCGGACAAAAGAAAAGGAATGCAGCTCCATTATTCTGCTAATTTTGATGTATAATAACAAACCTTTCTTGAAATGCAGCTATACATCTTCCAATTCACCAGAATTGATTTTGTCTTTGATAGTATCAAGATACACCTAATCTTAAAAATAACCTCTCTTTTACTGGTAATTGCCACAATCCGTTTTTTTTTCTCTTTAGAAGTAGATGATCCCCCCCTTTGCTGATTTTGTTGTTATATATATAGGAGTTGATTAGAGGCCCAATTGTGCTTCTCTAAACACAATTTGTGTTTCTTTTAACCCATGGATTGCTGATGTGGCAACACACTATTGCATCTCAATAGGATCTGATGGCTAAGATGCACCCAAGGTGTGTTTGTTGCTGCCATAGGTTGAGTTTCGGATCGATGACATGGCAATGAGATCTCAATTCATCCTCCCTTGCTCTTTGTTCTTCAAACACCAAGCGAATTTTACTGCAAAATCGGTCCAAGGTCTTGTGCACCAGTTCCACCATGAAATTCATATGGATAGGGATCAATTCATGCCAGTAACTGCCTCAACGGAATCGTGGGACCCACTTAAGCCTCCTTGAATCGCCAATTTATCCAATTATTCGCCAAATCATCCAATTGGATTTTAAACCCGAATCCCTTTCTCCTCTGATGCGAGTGACTTACAGTGCACCATCTTCCAAAATAATTGTTTCAATGAATTCTCCTCGGTTAGAGCTTTCCATCGGTATATAATTTGCAATTTTTCGTTACCGTTTGAATTATTTTCCATTTTTGAGTTGATTCTGTTGAAGAATGGAATCGAATGCTGACCTAATTCGCTTGGAGAGAAGGGAGATGAGTCTCCTGTCCCCGTGGGACCCATTGTCGGTGAGGGAAATAAGAGAAGAACAAGGGAGGGAAGAGGTCATGGTTCGGATGAGCTAGGCATACATGGACCGGCCCCACATGTCATTATTAATGAGAAACAACAATTGTACACCGAGTCTACGCGATTTGTTACTCTTTCAAAAAAAAATCTTCCAGCGCCTAAATCAGCAGCTCTTTATTTGGCAGCCCCAACTTGCACCAAGTGAGGTCCTTGTCCCCAAGTTGCACCCATAAGGACCAAGATTAAATCCTCGCCTTTCGATTAATCGATTTTCTTTCTCCAATTAATTTTAATAGATCCCCTTATCCAAAAATCATGAAATTTTCACCAAAATTCTCTAAAATCATGATAATCATCTCTGTATTTTTATTTTCCCATTTTACCCCCGTCTCGCTTGTGCTAAAAATTCCATGATCAATAAAACCCCGTGTTTATTCTTATAAAATCCCTATTTATCGGTTGTAGCTCGTTGTCTCTCCAATTCTCTCTCTCCTGCAGAAACCACCCTAACTAAATACCAATTAGACTTATATTGATATTCATTAGGGTTTGATTTGATCAAATGCCGACTACTTATCGCAATTAATACAAATCTAGACTTGATCGATGATGGTTGCTCCCACTTTGCACCGATCGGTCTTGTGAAATTGACTTTCAATCCCTTAACATGAGGGTAATTTGGTCATAGAGCCGACTACTTATCAAGAATTGACACAAATTAAAGCATGGTTAGGTGGTTGCTCACAAACTTTGGCACCAGTGTCGGCCTTGAAAGCAAAAATCACATCGGGATTTCTCATGATTGGTTGTATCAAAATACCGCTTGGCATTGATACTATTCCATGTAGTACAGGGATTGTACTGCTTCAGCTCATAGGGTTTAATCTTGGCTTTCTCTCTTGTATTTCTTCCTTCAACCTTTCAGGGGTAAACAAAGAGCCACCCACCAAAGCGGGTCCTGAAGAATTTGGCAAATTGAAGGGCCTGCTTTGGTGCACATATTCAACACACCTCTCTCCTTCTTAGGGTTCAGGCTAGACTTTGATAGATTTTCCTTTAATCAGATTCTTCTCATGAGCGCAACATGGTGGGGCCTGTCCTCTCAGCCTCTCGCTCGTGGGATAATGGTGCATGTACTCAACCTCCTGCTGAGCTACCTGCTTCAGCCACTATGGGGATAGGTAAAGATAGCATCTCTCGGCTACCTTATTTCGCTTTCTTTTCTTCTCTTTCACTGTTGGGGATGTTGATCGCCTGCTTTGCTATTTTCTCATCTCTTCTTTCGCAGTATGGGAGATTTTCATAAGCTCTTTACATTTTACACTCTCAATCTTAGTTGCAAAAGTGCCTAATACAGCTGCTTTTATTTTCACATAGCATCTAAGTACAAAAATAGAAAAAGGGAAAGCTTTACAGCACCCTATTGCACTTATTCTATACATATCTTCTCTTTATTTATTACAATACAGAACTGAAGTAACCGTGGTATTTTACTTGATACCGAACCTGTCTGTATTGACCTCTAGGCCGGCATGACAATAAACCCGTTTATCCCTTTATTACGATGGATAAACTTACCGTATCAATTGGATTATGGATGCAATTGATAACACCATTTTGTGGATGCTCCTTGTATATTTAATTGACATTTATTTTGTGGAAGCTCACCCACTCTCCCTCATTTGTGCACCGTTAGTGCGAAGTGGAAACTCACATTCACTCATCTCCACTCAATTTGTTTTGTGGGGTACTACCCTCAAACATCCATCACGCATCCCCGCGAGACAAGCTTTCATCGGGTAGGTCCGCTCTCCATGACCCGAGTCACTTCTTTAAGCGAATTACTTTATTTGACACCGAATGTCGGCAAAAGCGTAAACCCTTAGTCCGACCCCTCCATGATCTATTTTGGGATTAGAAACAGACCACCTCCTTGGGCGTGTGGTACTTTTGCGGATGAATGTACCCAACCCGGTTTTTTATATTTTAGCTACCCTCAAACATCCATCACGCATCCCTGCGAGACAGGCTTTCATCGGGTAGGTCCGCTCTCCATGACCTGAGTCACTTCTTTAAGCGAGCCGCTTTGTTTAACATGAAATGTCGGGTACAAGCGTAAACCCTTGATCTGACCCCTCCATGATATGTCGTGGGATTATGACATACCATTTCTTCGGGCGTGTGGTGCTTTTACGGATGAATGCACCCAACCTGGCTTTGTATAACACTCATGGTGTCGGGGACAAAGGTGGCAACCCCTTATTGAAAAGATTTTATTATTTTTTATTATCATTTTTTTTTTTTTATGAGTATGAAAATAGGTTTTTATTGTTTTACATATATATCCATTTATTTTATTAGAAGAGGGCAAATTTTGTTATTAGTGATATATGCTACTAATAATACGAGAGTTATTTATTTACATGCCCTCAGAAGCGACTATTTGCTAGCCACCAATTTGCTCGACCTATCCCTTGACTTGCGCCGCGGGCGACCAATATGAGCAACTTTCGTCATTGAGCAACAGATAGTTTGAGGGACAAACTGCAAACCCTGCCCATTTTTGTGTTTATTCTGTATCAAATGGACAAACCCAGTGGTATTTGTATTGTGAGCCCAAACACCAAAGCTCTCGCCTTACATTCTCGCGTGGTTTTGGCGTTGAATTCTCTTATTCAATATTTTTTATTTTTATAGGGCTATATGTGTTTGTGTGGTTTTGGATTTTTGGATGCATTCTATTTACAAATGCATAAGTAGGGTTTTTTTTGGATTTTATGCAAAAGTGGAGGTTAGACATGGGTTTGTGTTTCGTGCACGTGTGTGTAAACGAACACTTATTCTCTCCTTACTTATTTACAATAGATACTACTCGATCGGCCCCACTCTGGGCTATGTGTAGTACTTCTTCAGATATCGCCCATTAATCGGTGGCATGGGCCTTTCACCTTCATGGTCTATGAGTTGGTATGCGCCGCCCCCGTATACCTTCTCAATTACGTATGGCCCTTCCCAATTCGGGGAGAATTTTGGGCCGATGTGCCGGCCAATGATCGGCCTCTTGAGGACAAGAACAAGCTCCCCTTGTTGAAATGCCCTGACTCGCGCCATCTTATCATATGCCCTTGCCATTTTTGCCTGATATATTTCAAGGTTCTCTTGGGGCTATCGCCTCTTCTCGTCCATGGCATCCAATTCGTCCAATCTAAGTTGTTGGCATTCATCCATGGTCATATCGTTTTGCATAGCCACCCGTAATGACGGTAATTCCACCTCAAGAGGGAGAACGCTTTCAACCCCAAAAGCCAAAGAATACGGGGTAGCTTGCGTAGGCGTTCGTATGTGGTTCGATAAGCCCATAATGCCTCCCGTAGACGATTATCCCGGGCCTCGTTGGTTACCGTCTACGGTCTTCTTCATGATATTGATTAGGGTTTTGTTAAAGGCTTCGGCCAGGCCGTTGGCTCTCGGGTTATAAATGGACGAGAATCTCCAATCAATGTTAAATTGCTCCGCCAGGGCATAGACTTTGGAGCTCTTGAAGGCCGTTCCATTATCAGATATTATTCGTTGTGGTGTACCAAATCGGTAAAGGATGTGCGTCTTGAAGAACTTAACCACATCGGATGCTTTAACTTCTTTAAGCGGAACGGCTTCAGCCCATTTTGTAAAGTAACTGTCGCGCCAGATGAACCGGTGACCTCTCGACGTAGGAGGGTCTATGGGCCCCACTATATCCGTGCCCCCCCACATATTAAATGGCCAGGATGCTACCGTAGGGTGCAACGGGTTTGGCGCTTGATGTATAAAAGGGCCATGTATCTGGCACATGCGGCACTTCTTTGCGTGCTCTTCACAATCAGCCACCATTGTGGGCCAATAATATCCCATCCGCTTGATCTTTAATTTCATTTTTGGCCCAGACTGATGTGCTCCGCATAGTCCGAATGAACTTCTTTCATAACCTGGCCCGCTTCAGGCCCTGATACACATCTTAGCCATAACTGATCATAAGACCTACGGTATAGCGTATTGCCCACATACGCATACCGTAGTACCCGCTTTCTTATTTGATCGGCCATCCTTTTATCTTTGGGAAGGGTACCATGCCGGAAATATTCGATGAACGGTTGTTGTCTCCAATCATCGTCTTCTTCTATCATTGTTTCTTGGCATTCTATCTTTTCTAGCCCAAAGATTTTCATTATTCGCCTCATCCGTTGTTTGACACAATGATAATGGCCTCCTATCATGACGGTGATGTGGATTTCCGCCTGTTGGTTCACCCACTCTTTGGCGAGTTTGGCCAACGCATCTTCTTCACTGCGTTCACGCCCTCGTGACCTTCTCGATGGACACATACGGGATTTTCTTCATTAATCCTATGGCCTTTTGGTGATATTGTATTAGTTCCGCTTCAAGACCTTGTATTCGCCAATTATTTGATTTATTATCACCGTGAATCCCCAAAGATGCGCACGCCTTGATCTTTAGCTCCAAAGATGCTCTAATCCGGCGATAAGCGCTTCATACTCGCTTCATTATTTGTGCATGGTTCGGTTAAAGCCGAGAAATGTCGTATTATCCCGCCTTCCGGGTTACGAAGACTAGTCCCGCGCCGCCCCATGCACAGTTGGGACTCCGGCCCGCGATCGGCTTGATTGAAGAAGCACCATCAAAGTACATCTCCCATATAGGACTTCCTTCTTCAACATGTAGGGTTTCCTCATCAGGGAAGTCACATTTTAATGGGGAGTCATCTTGAATCGGATGTGCGACCAGAAATCGCCGGCGCCGCCCCTTTATCGCCTTTTGCGGTGTATAGGTGATGTCGAACTCGGTGAGAATAATAGCCCACTTGGCCAGCCTCCCCGTCAACATTGGCCGAGTCATCAGGTATTTGAGAGGGTCTACCTTGGATATTAAAATGATTTTATGGGCTAGCATGTAGTGCCTCAATTTCTTCACCGCGAAGATTAGGGCTAAACAATGCTTCTCGATCGGTGAATACCCATGTTCTGCCCCTACCATCATGCGACTTAAGTAATATAGCGCATTTTGATTACCATCTTGGTTTTCTTGTGCCAATAGGGCTCCCAAGGATCCATCTAGGGCGGTCGTATACAGGATAAGTTCCTTCCCGGGTATGGGTGCTGCCAATACTGGAGGGTTGAGTAGATATGCCTTGATTTCTTCAAAGGCTCGCTGGCACTCGCTATCCCACTTAAACGGGATATTCTTCTTAGTTAGCCGGGTGAAGGGTTGGATTTTACCCGATAGGTTGGCTATAAACCGCCTAATGTACGCCAATTGCCCTTGCAAGGATCGCAATTGTTTTAAATTCTTTGGCGGGGATAGTTCGCTTATTGCTTTGATCTTGCCCGGGTCTATTTTCAATTCCCCGTGGCGTACCACAAACCCTAGAAATTTACCAGATGATACCATAAATGCGCATTTCAACGGGTTTAATTTAAGCGCATGTTCTCTCAGGCGGTTGAAAACGACCTCAAGATATTGGAGGTGTTCTTCATATGACATGGCCTTGACGACTAGGTCGTCCACATAGCATTCTACTATCTTGTGGATCAGATCGTCGAATATTTTCGTCATCGCCCGTTGGTAGGTGGCTCCCGCATTTTTGAGCCCAAACGGCATGACTTTATAACAATATATGCCAATCGGCGTGCGGAATGCCGTGTGCCTCTCATCTTCCGGCGCCATCTTGATTTGATTATAGCCAGCGTAACCGTCCATGAAGGAGAAGACTTCATAGGAGGATGTATGATCAATTATGATTTCGGTCACTGGGAGCGGGAAATCATCTTTAGGGCACGCCTTGTTTAGGTCCCGAAAGTCCACGCAAATGCGGATCTGCCCATTTTTCTTCTTAACCGGGACAATGCTAGCCACCCATTCTGGTGTCTCTTCTTCCCGTATGAAGCCTGCGTCGATGAGTTTCTTCGTTTCCTCCACGACCTTCTCTTCGAGTTCTATTCTCATTCGCCTCGGCGCTTGTTTAATCGGCTTGAAGGTTGGATCAATTTTTAAGTAATGGACCGCCACATTGGGATCTAATCCAGGCATTTCTTTATAACTCCAAGCGAAGCAGTCCATGTAGCTTTTAAGGAACGTCTTCAACCTGTCAGCCACCTCTTCTGGCAACGACGCGCTTATGAAAGTTGGTCGTGGGTCTTCTTCCGTCCCCAAATTGATTTCACCTAACTCATCGACCGTGTTAGGCTCCTTTTCTAGTCGCTTCAAAGCATTTTTCAGACCGGGTATTGTCCTCTTCGTTTCATTATCCGGCATCTCAACGAAGTCATGCAACAGCCTTCCTTTCATACGGTACTCTCGTTGAGAGACCCTTCAAAACATGTCAAGCGTCATCGCAGCTTATACCCTAACCCTCGGGTATATTTTATTTTGCCATCCAGGCCCAGGACCCTATTCTCGCCGCCATTCCGTAGTTCATCGAAGCGCTTGGCCTCGCCTTGGATATGTCTCTCGACATTTCGCCCTTTTGCTAGTTTATACAAACTCCTTTCCAAAGGGATGAGATGCGCGTCATCGCTCGTTGCATTCTCCGATTCTTGTTCTATCACCCACTTCTTCCAAGTGTTGTGATCGTGGTTCTTCGTAGACCGGGTTGAATCGCTCGATAGAAAATTATAGCCTTGTGGATGATAGTTTTCCCTTTAATGCGCTCTACCTTTGCCGCACAACAAAGGTCTTTAGGGTTTGAATGTGGTTCACCTCCCTTGGTATGAGGTCTTTAAAATGCCTTTCGGGAACCACAGTAATCTCTAGCGCTGCCATCTCTTCTTCTATCTCAATGTTCATGACTGAGTTGGAGCGGTAGATTTCTTTGATCGGCTTTCGTCTCGCAATCTTAGGTTTACTAGGTACGGGAGTGTGCGAGATCGTATAAGCCACCCCTTTGCCCTTGTTATTCAAGTTATGCGGAGCTGGGTCTTGTTGAAAGCTCTTCGGGAGTTGAATCGTCCCATTTCTGTGCCCTTCTTCTATAAGGTCTTTGAATACCCAACACTCTTCAATTGTATGGCCCAGTATGCGATGATAAGGGCAAAATTCGCCTTCACCGGCTCTTTCTATGTCGGCGGGTCTTTTACAGACGGGAAGTGTTAATCCGCTCTTTAAGGCCTGCTCAAATATCCGAGCTGTTTTATTTTTCAGGAAAGAGTATGGTTTACTCTTCTTGACCTTGAGGGTTTGCATGACGGTCGATTGCTTAGCTTTTATTTCTTCCCCTTTTGATTCATCTACTATGACAATTACCCGTTTGCCGCTATCGGGTGCTTGTCTTTCGGGGTCCCGGAACGGGGTTCGCTCGTCACCTCCTTGAGTAGCTCGGAGTTATAGATCGCGGTTTGCAGGTTTTCAATCATTATCATGATTTCATTGTGTTGCACTTTAATATCCTGCATCACTTCCCATTGTTCAGACACCTCCCTCCTATTATTTTCAACTTGGTGTCTTATCTCATCGATCGCATTCCAGACGCGACCTTCGAAATTTTCCCGCCATGAGCGTTCTTCATTTATAGGCCTCGGCCTAACCGGGTTATCCCTTCCGCTACCGGGTCCCGTGTTGATCATATATGACTCCTCACTTTCATTGTCTGTCTCAGGCCCTTTATATGGCTTCTTGAGGATGTGATAGATGATCTCTTCGTCAGATTCCTCTTCCCAAGGTTGACGATCATGGCCAGACTCTTCTCCCGAGGTGGTATCGCCCAAGTTATTAGAATCTTCGGAGTCTTCTCCCGAAGTTGCCTCTGTGATCTGGATTTGAGGGGTGTTGGCAGGTTTAAAATTGAAAATGACCTCCTCTTCAGAATCACTTGCATTGATTTCGTTCGGTTTTATTTGGGCCTTATACGCAGCCACCTGTTTGAAGCGGAAGGTTGCTTCTTCACCCGACTTTCTTCCGGGTCTTTGGGCTCGAGCACCTCGGGGTTTAATATTAAATTTGACCTCTTCTTCTTCTCCGGATGAGGTATCAAATTTAGGGCCTTTGTTGAAGGGTTTCTGACCTGCTTTTGTCATTGGCCGGCTCGGTGCCACGGCGGACTTAGGCAGAAAGTATTGGGCGTCATTGAATTTAATCTCATGCACCCCGAATGGTTTGACATCCCCGTCAATTCTCTTTTGCTTACCATTCTCAATATATTTCAGGCATTGGTGCAGAGTAGAGGGTATGACCTGATTACTATGAAGCCACGGGCGACCCAACAACGCCCGATAAGAAGTCTCAGCGTCAATGACATAGAATTTAGTAGGCGCTTTTAGGCTTCCGCATTGCAGGTTCAGAGTTATAGCTCCCAGGGCCTTTTGGGAGTTTTGATTGAAGCCATGAATAATCACCTTTTCATCAGATAGATTCTTCACATCTAAGGTGATGGTCTTCAGAGTTTTGAGCGGCATAATATTGATCGAAGACCCCGCGTCGACCAAGATGCGGCCAATCTTTTGCCCTCCGCAGTTTCCGGTAATGTACAACGGGCGGTTGTGGTCGACGGTGCCTATTAGGAGGTCATCGTCTGTGAAATTTATACAAGCGGCCCGCTTGGCGGTGAATAGGGCTTCTTGCATATTTTGCTCTATGAAGTATGACTTGTACTTCTCAGGATCTTGCAAGGCCTGGATTAGTACCTCCCTTAGGTCTTGTGACATCATCAACGCGTCAAATATGCTCAATAGCGCTGGAATCTTACGCAAATGTGCCAACACATTATATTCTTCGCCCGTCGACCGGGTCTTTTCTGGGTTCTTGCTTAGGCTCTCGGCCTCTTTGCCTTTATTCTGGGCCTTGTCCTTTCCCTTATCGGACTCTTTGGGAGCTTGTCTCTCGGGTACGTAAGTCCCGGACCGGAGCACGGCTTTGCATTCTTCATTTTTGGTCCCAGAGGTGCTTGCTTCCCCTTCATCATTTGGGAAGAACATCTCCTCTAAAGTTGGCATATCTTCGTCGTGAGAAGAATATACCATGTTGCACGAAGCACCCCAGATTTCTTCGCTTTCCTCTTTATTTATTTCTTCATCTACATCTTCTTTCTTTTGACCTAGGGTCAACTTCTCCCAGTCTTCTTTGGAGATGAAGTGTTGGAGGGTGATCGCCTCGGGACTGCCCTGCTCGTACTCTTCAATTTTATTTTTTCTGGACTTGCTGTTTCTATGCTTCTTTCTCTTCTTAAGAACCTGGTCTTGGCTCTGGTCCACCTTATAATATACCCTGGATTTTGGTGGGACCACTGGCGTGATGTCGTCTTTCCATCTCATGCCGGGTTCTTTCTTAAGAGCTTTAAGTATTTTAATCGACTTTTTCGATAGGTGTGTAGTCCATTGTTCTTCCTGGTCTTCACTTAACTGGTCCGGGATCTTCTCTTCCTCGTGAGAGATCATATTAGCCTGTTCATGGGCTGATGGGCTTTGCAAGAACCCTTTAGGTAAAGTAATTTCACCATTTTTGTACGCCTTCTCGACCCAATCTTTGAAGACCCAGCAATCTTCAATTGAGTGCCCTAGTACTCTGTGATATGGGCAGAAGTTGGGTTCGTCCGATTTATCGGCATCTTCTGGACGTTTACTGGCTGGTATGGCTAGACCGTTCTTTAGTGCCCCTCTGAAGATTTGGGCAACTTTATCTCTCCTGAAGGAGTACGGTTTAGATTTCTTTTGTTTGAGGGACTCAAAACTCCGTGAACTCCCTGCTGTATTGGGCCTAGGTCCCTTATTGTAATTGTTGCCATTTGTGCCACTGCTGCCGCTTTGGGTATCCGTGTTGGCGACCATCTTATCTTTTAATGAGGTGAATGCCACTTTAGTCTCGGCTCGGGCCCCTCGTTGCGGCCTATTGTTCATGAAGTTCGGCACGGTGTGCGGTGACATCCTTTCCATATTGGATACCGATCTGAGCAAGTCTTTGAATGTGTTGACCTTTGTCACACCAAGAAGCATGCCCATCCACCCGTCAATATTTTTCATGATTAGGTTGACGGCCTCATCTTCAGTTAATGTGCGATCGCATTTAATGCGAGGTTCCGTCATCTATTGATAAAATCCTGTCATTGACTCCCCTTTCTTGGGTTTAGTGCTCGCCAGATCGGCTATGTTTATCTTGTCAGACACCATGACAAATCGTGCCCTGAACGAATCTGCCATCTCGTCCCAGGTCCTGATGCTGTTGTTCTCTAATGAATAATACCATTGGAATGCGGTTCCCACTAGGCTTTGAGGGAATTGTCTCAACAATAGTGCATCATTGCCGCCCGTGTTGCCGCATGAGGCTACAAAGTGGGCCAGGTGTTGTTCGGGGTTCAGGTCCTTGTTGCCTTCCCCGGAGAAGGTCCTGAAGCGGGGGATCACATACCCTTTAGGATATTCTTCTAAATCGTATATGGCAGGGTATGGATGTCCACAGTTTTTGACAGGAGGGATAGCGTATCCACCTCCAGCTATTTGCATTTGCTGGGCAATCATGGCTTGAATCTCTTTCCGGGATATTCCCGTTGGTTCACCTCCACTTCTATGGTTCTATGTGGATGAGGTTTAGAATTGACGGGTTGTTTTTCTTTATGATTGCTCTTGGTACTGTGGACCCCTTCTTGACGGGAGCTACCAGCTTTGAAATTGGCGTCTTGTGATTCTTGCAATGACTTGACCGCCTTAATCAATTCTTCATTTTGTTTCAGCATGGTAGCGATTAGTTCCCGTTGCCTAATCAGCTCTTCGTCCCGTGCCTCGATGTGGCCTTTTAGTATTTCAATTTCATCGATAGGCACTTCGGGACGTGTTTCAACGTCATCTTCATTATCGAAGAAGTCAGGGTTTTCGTTGTGGTCTTCCCCTTCCCTGCTATTGCCCTCGGGATTGACTCTTTTGGGAGGTCTCCCTTTTCTACCATTATTTTTGTTGGTATTGGTGACGTGAGCTTGATTAGGCGGGGATTGGTCATCCTGGGTCATATTCACCTCAGCATCAGTGTCCGGATCAGTATCGTAGCTTATGCTGATGGTGTTGACTGAGAAGTGCTCTTCATAACGAGCGGTTCTTCTCTTCTTCTTTGTTTGGTCGTGGCGCTTATTTTCGGGTTATTGAGTGGTATTCTCGAGCCTAATCGGTGAATACACTCTTCTGACCTAGACGGCTGAACACGCTCTCGGGTTGAGCGTTAGATCTGCCGGCCTTGCTGGGCTGGGCTTGAGACTGGGGTTTTGTTGGCTGGGAACCCTTCGGGACCCACACCTGCTGGGTGCTAGGCGTTACCTTTGGTATAGACCTCCTTGTGTTCGGAGTGGAGGCAATGGCTTGCGGCTGAGCCATGTCTTGAGATTGACCGGAGCGGGAGACGTATTGTCTCGACCTAGCGTTTCTCACGCTCTTCCTCTGCTTGAGGGCCCCGCGAGCCTTGTAGATGGCTTCGCAGGGGGCTTGAGACTTGTCTCCGCGCGCCGAGGCCTTTGAGTTAGGCGAGGTGTGGGCTTAGGCACCTCCCATGCCCAGGCGGAGGGCGGCCCGTGGCGAGTTCTTGGCCACTATGCGAGAGCCGTGAATTTGTTAGAGATCGGGATAGGGCCTAGCCACCAGCTGGTTTTGGTATGCATCCAGGGCCCTCTTCCTGGATGCTTGAGAGTCACGGGCAGTTCGGGCTGTCCTCTTAGACGGTCGCCTTCTCCTCTTTGGGGAGGTAGTAGGAGAGGCCATGACGTTATTTGAGATCCCCTTGGGAGTCAGGGTGATCGAGTCCTCCTCCTCGTCCGGGATGGAGATCCGGACGGTTGCGGGGGTGATCGTGGCCACTGGAGCTGGGCCGTAGATGGTGAGTTCCTGCGGGATGGTCCCGAAGAACATGAATAGTTTGCCCTCTGGGCTCTGAGCAGGAGTGACGGTGTAGGGAGCGAGGTTGAAATTTCCAAAGTATGCCATTTCCTGCAAAAACAAAAACACTTGAAAATTATTAGTCATTTTTAGCGCATAGAAGACCACTTGTATCTCTTAACTATTCTATTTGACTCTCTTTTTCAGAGATAAGAGGAGAATCTAGGTCCCACTGGGCGTGCCAGATCCTGTGCGACCCTTTTTCGCGCGCTCCGCACCGCCGCCGGGCGATGGGTTGCGGAAGAAGGACACGGAGATCCCTCCCGAGCGTGCATCTCGCCGGGTGTCGGCCGATTCTCGCCGTTTAGAGATTATTTGGATGCACATTCAGGGGGTTTTTTAGTGATTGTGAGTTCTTGTAGATTCCGGTGGGCGCAAGCCCCCACCGTTAATTACCCTGGGCTACGAACCTCGAGGCACCTCTGGATCTTTGAAAGAGAGAAGCAAATAGTATAGTTAAAAGATGGTCAAGTGGTCGTCTAGGTTTATAAAAAGGGATCTACGGAAGATGAACCTACAAACAGATCGGTTCAATCTAGGGAAGACAAAACCTACAAACAGATCGGTTTTATCCTATGGGGGACGAACCTACAAACAGACCGGTTCAGTCCATGCCACCTCGAGATGTAACCTTACCAACAGATCAGGTTAATCTCTTCATAGGGGGCTTGAGGTGAGTCTACATACAGACCGACTCGACCTCCGTTGATCTAGAAGATAAACCTACAAACAGACCGGCTCAATCTTAACTAGTCAACAACCAATCACACAAAATACAACTCGAAGCACCGAGCCTGGTTGATCTTGAGGTTGGTGAATCAGGAGAAGGGTGGATATGGCCCACGTGTTTCTTCTCACCGATCTTCTAGATCATGAATTCGTAACACTAAGCCGATTCATAAACCTAGGAAACACAATTGCACACAATGTTAAACTTGAAGCGCTGGGCCAGTTCAACATTGAGGCATGTGTTAGTGAAGGAACCTACCTACAGAACGGTTCACATTCACTCGTTTTGTGGATGAATCTACCAACAGACCGATTCAATCTCACATTCTCGGAAATGAGCCGGAGATAAACTCATCGACGGACGAGTTCAGTCTTGCCAGCTCAAATGGTCATGAATTACTTGTTCATGACACCGAGTCATTAAGATGTCACTTTACTCGGACATCGTAATGTTCTTCTTCTTCAAAGTCGACATATCTCTCCATGCTGATGTCGTAGCTTTGGTCAATCTTCAACGAGCGTCAAGATGTTCTTGTCTCGACTAATCATTCTATACGTTGCATTACTTGTGCAAGATTACTATGGTGCCCTACACCCTCAGTGTGAGCGTATTCAATCATGAGTTACTTGCTCATGGCAGCGAGTCATTAAGATGTCACCTATCTAGGACATCATAATGTTCTTCCTCTTCAGAGTCGATGTATATCTCCATGTTAGTATCGTAGCTCTGATTATTCTTCATCAAGCGTCAAGATGTTCTTGTCTCGACATGTTCCTTCATGTTGCTATCGAAGCCTTAATCATTCTACGTTAGGATGTTCTTGTCCCAATGTATCTTATTATTCTTCATCAAGTGTCGAGATGTTCTTGTCTCGACGTATCTTCTCTTGTTGCTATCAAAACCTTAATCTCCTCACGTCAAGATGTTCTTGTCTCAACGTATCTTCTTCACATTGCTATCGAAGCCTTAATCATTCTACGTCAAGATGTCCCTGTCTTGACTAATGTGTGCAAATATTCTCATATGGCTCTACACTCCTTATGTGAGCATATTTATTCATTTTTAAAATGCACAAAGTCTATTGTATAATATCTTTCATTATTATTATTTTTTATGAAGATGCATTTATTTATTATTATTATTATTATTATTATTATTATTATTATTATATTCTTATTACTATTATTATTTTTTTATTATTATTATTTTTATTTCTTAAACTCTATTTATCTATGTAGAAAATTATTTACAAAAATAATAGAAAAGGGGTTAGCTATTTAACTAGAGTTTCATTTATATATTTTTTATTTTTTATAATAGCTAAAGTAGTAAAATTCTATTTTTATTATTTCTAAACTCTATTTATTCTGTAGAAAACCACTTACAAAAATAATAGAAAGTAAAATGGCAATGATTTTTATTTGTATTTTTAAAATGCTTATAATAGCTAAAGTAATAGAATTTTGTCATTATATCCCATTATATTGTAATACTATTCATTATGTAAGAATTATTTACAAAATTAAAAGATGGTTAGCTATACTATTTTACTATTATTATTTTTATTATTATATTTTTTATTATTATTATTTTTTTTTAATATCTATAATAGCTAAAAGAAATCATTACTAATATTCTATTCTATTTATTATACTATTCATTATATCCATTTTTATTATCTCTATTTATTATCTATAGAAAAGTATAAGATTTTTTTTATTATTACTATTATTAGTTGAAAAATAGCTATAAGAGATGAAATTTATTATACTTTTATTACAACTATTATTTTTATTTCATTTTATTCATCAAAAGTATAGAAATAACAAAAGAAATACAATTCATATTATAAAACTATATTATCATTATAAAAGAAAATGTATTTTACTATTTATTACCATAGTAGTATATTTTGTATATTTTGTGCTATTTATTTTTATTATTCTTTTTACAGAAAATATCAATATAATATCTATTATTATTATATTTTTTATTTATCAAAGAATATAGCTAATCTCACTTTTATTATAGCATATTACTATCATCATTATTATTTCATGGAAAATCACTTGAAAAATCACTAAAATATATCTAGTTATTATTTATGATTTTTATTTGTATTTTTGGAATTTTTATAGTATTTAAAATGACAAGTCAAAGCTAGGTCAACTATATCAATATATGTAATGTATTTTGCTTTTAAATTGTTTTATCATGATTATATTTCTAAAACTGGAATATTATTGTATAGAAAAATAGTATGAAAAATAAGAAAATTTTAGAAACAAATTTGAGTCAATTTGGAGTTCAGGAACATTTTCAAATTATTTATTTACTATTTGTTTTTAATTTTCTGTTATTTAACTTAATGGGTTTAAGAGAGTGGGCCAAGATTTAGTTTCTTTTAATTATTATTGCTGGGCCCGATTTAATTTTCTCTTTTATTTTCGTAACTGGGCCGAATTTTTATCTTACAGACAGGACGAGACAAATTCCCTTTTTAATCTTACGAGCTGGACCAGAGATAGATGAATTAAACCAATTTAGTTAGCATTTTCCTCTGGGCCAACAACAAAGCCTTTCTTCTCTCTTTTCTTGCACCCGTCAGATATTCTCAAGATTCGTGCTAAGATAAATGAATGCTTGTGATGTATCATGTTTCTCATTCAAACTTTCCATTACTCTGATGTCGTTGGATTGCTCCAGATTTAGTGCAAACACGTTAAGATTGGTGATTTCATTTCAGCAACCGCGCCAAGTGATTTTCTTGTCTCTTTCTTCACCGTACTTCAAGATCCGCGCAAGAGAGATGTCGCCGGTGAACGAAGGTGCTGATGGAAGATCAGACGATGGGATTAGGGTCGTCTCGGCGCCCTCAACCTCATGGTGACACCTGATTAAGAATTTATACGGTGGAAATACAGTACCGCCTGTACCATTTTTCACCTCGGTACCGATTTGATACCAGTCGCGTCTGTGCTAATGGATTGATGAATTGAGCTCGCATCAGCGCTGGATTCTTGGCTCATAATGTTCCTCTTACGCTTATCCCGGCCTAAAGGCTCGCCAGTTATTCCTGGGCCAGTGGCTCACGGGATGCGCTGAAAAATCCTTGAGACTAATCTCTTCTTGATATTCAAGCGGTATGATCAATCTAGCAGCTATCTCGGCCTAAAGGCTCACCAGGCTTGCCTGGGCCAGTGGCTCGCGAGATGTGCTGAAGATTCTACTTCCTAGTATTCACTTAATTCTCGGATAACATAATTCAAGAAAGGGATCAATGAAATCAGTAAAGATAAACTGAAAATTCAACAATTAGTCCAAATTCTTAATTCAAGATAGCAGTTCTTGATCGATTATTATAACAGGAATCAAGTTCAATCATATTAAGAGGAGAGCAAGCTTTGTTTTAATTCTCAAGGGAAGGTTTCTTCATTTAAAATGGGATCGGTTTAAACCCAAAGCTTCACCAAATGCTTGTTTAGATCAGTAATTCACTAGACAAAATACTCAAAAATTGAATCGGCAAGAAAGAATAGGAAAGAAAAAAAAATCTAAGTTTCGGACAAAAGAAAAGGAATGCAGCTCCATTATTCTGCTAATTTTGATGTATAATAACAAACCTTTCTTGAAATGCAGCTATACATCTTCCAATTCACCAGAATTGATTTTGTCTTTGATAGTATCAAGATACACCTAATCTTAAAAATAACCTCTCTTTTACTGGTAATTGCCACAATCCGTTTTTTTTTCTCTTTAGAAGTAGATGATCCCCCTTTCTTGATTTTGTTGTTATATATATAGGAGTTGATTAGAGGCCCAATTGTGCTTCTCTAAACACAATTTGTGTTTCTTTTAACCCATGGATTGCTTGATGTGGCAACACACTATTGCATCTCAATAGGATCGATGGCTAAGATGCACCCAAGGTGTGTTTGTTCTTTGCCATAGGTTGAGTTTCGGATCGATGACATGGCAATGAGATCTCAATTCATCCTCGCTTGCTCTTTGTTCTTCAAACACCAAGCGAATTTTTGCCGCAAAATCGGTCCAAGGTCTTGTGCACCGGTTCCACCATGAAATTCATATGGATAGGGATCAATTCATGCCAGTACCTGCCTCAACGGAATCGTGGGACCCACTTAAGCCTCCTTGAACTGCCAATTTATCCAATTATTCGCCAAATCATCCAATTGGATTTTAAACCCGAATCCCTTTCTCCTCTGATGCGAGTGACTTACAGTGCACCATCTTCCAAAATAATTGTTTCAATGAATTCTCCTCGGTTAGAGCTTTCCATCGGTATATAATTTGCAATTTTTCGTTACCGTTTGAATTATTTTCCATTTTTGAGTTGATTCTGTTGAAGAATGGAATCAGTAACAGCCTAATTCGCTTGGAGAGAAGGGAGATGAGTCTCCTGTCCCTGTGGGACCCATTGTCGGTGAGGGAAATAAGAGAAGAACAAGGGAGGGAAGAGGTCATGGTTCGGATGAGCTAGGCATACATGGACCGGCCCCACATGTCATTATTAATGAGAAACAACAATTGTACACCGAGTCTACGCGATTTGTTACTCTTTCAAAAAAAAATCTTCCAGCGCCTAAATCAGCAGCTCTTTATTTGGCAGCCCCAACTTGCACCAAGTGAGGTCCTTGTCCCCAAGTTGCACCCATAAGGACCAGTGATTAAATCCTGCCCTTTGATTAATCTGATTTTCTTTCTCCAATTAATTTTAATAGATCCCCTTATCCAAAAATCATGAAATTTTCACCAAAATTCTCTAAAATCATGATAATCATCTCTGTATTTTTATTTTCCCATTTTACCCCTGTCTGCTTGTGCTAAAAATTCCATGATCAATAAAACCCTGTTTTATTCTTATAAAATCCCTATTTATCAGTTGTAGCTCAGTGTCTCTGCCAATTCTCTCTCTCTGCAAAACCACCCTAACTAAATACCAATTAGACTTATATTGATATTCATTAGGGTTTGATTTGATCAAATGCGACTACTTATCGAAATTAATACAAATCTAGACTTGATCGATGGTTGCTCCCACTTTGCACTGATCGAGTCTTGTGAAATTGACTTTCAATCCCTTAACATGAGGGTAATTTGGTCATAGAGCCGACTACTTATCGCAATTGACACAAATTAAAGCATGGTTAGGTGGTTGCTCACGCTTTGCACCAGTCGTCCTTGAAAGCAAAAATCACATTGGGATTTCTCATGATTGGTTGTATCAAAATACTGGCTTGGCATTGATACTATTCCATGTAGTACAGGGATTGTACTGCTTCAGCTCATAGGGTTTAATCTTGGCTTTCTCTCTTGTATTTCTTCCTTCAACCTTTCAGGGGTAAACATTATTATTCCAAAATTGTTGAAAATCTTCATAATCTAGTTTAAACAACAGTTTCTAATGAATCTTACTTATGTTTTATGGAAAATTAGCGTCGTAGGATATTTATATCAAAGTTTTAATTCTAAAATATTATAACAGCTTTAATTAGGAGTAATTATATTTACTTTCAAGAAATTATGTGCAGTTACGCACCCAACAATTTTGAAAAAAACAAACAACTTGTTTAAACAAATGTTTTTAAAGTATCTTACACATGTTCTCAGTGCAAAATTAGTGTCATATAATATTCATATCGATGTTTTAATTGGAAAATATTATAAGAGACGTATCTAGGCGTAATTATATTAATTTGCAAGAAACTACGTGTAGTTATATGGCCAAAAACTTTGGAAAACCCAAATAACTTGTTTAAACGCAGATGTTTCTAATGCTTCTTATATATGTTTTGTGCGACATTCATGTCATAAAATATTCAAATCGTAGTGCTAATTGGATAATCTTCAATATATATATTTAAAAGTTATTATATTAATTTTGACGAAATTATGTATAGTTATGAGGCCAAAAATATTGAAAAACTCAAGCAATTTCTTTAAACCGCAGCTTTACGATGCATCTAACGATGTTTTGTGCAAAATTAGCGTCATAGAATGTTATACCGAAGTTTTAACAGGACAATATTATAATAGGCGTAATTAGGAGTATTTATATTAATTAGCGCGAAATTATAAGTCGTTATGCGGCCGAAAAATTTAGAAAACTCAAACAAGTTGATTAAACAGTTGTATTTAAAGAATGCTACTTATTTTTTGTGCATAATTAATGTTGTAGAATGTTCAAATTTTAGTGTTAATTGCATAATCTTTTAATAGACATAATTAGGAGTAATTAAGTTAATTTTTACGAAAATATGTGTAGTTATGAGTCCAAAAATATTATAAATCTTAAACAACTAGTTTAAACAGTAGTGTTTAAGGCATCTTACTCATGTTTTGTGCAAAATTTGTGTCGTAGAGTATTCATATTGATGTTTTAATTGGACAACCCGATAGTAGACGTATTTAGGAGTATTTATATTAATTTATAGGGAATTGCGTGTAGTTATGAGGCCTATTTTTTTAGAAAACCTCAAACAATCAAGTTTCTAATGCATGTCACTTACTTTTCGTGGAAAATTAATGTCGTACAATGTTCATATCGAAGTGTTAACCGAATAATTTTTAATAGGCATAATTAGGAGAAGGTGTATTGATTTTTACGAAATTTTGCGTACTTATGAGGCCAAAAATTTTGAAAATCTTAAACAACTCGTTTAAACAATGAGCTTTCTAATGTATCTTACTTATGTTTTATGAAATATTAGAGTCGTAGGATATTCATATCAAAGTGTTAATTGGACAATCTTATAATAGATATAATTAGGAGTAATTATATTCGTTCTCACGAAATTATGTGCGGTTATGCTCCCAACAATTTTATAAAACTCAACCAACTCATTTAAACAAACTGTTTTTAAAGAATCTTACTTATATTTTGTGCTCAATTTGGGTAGTAGAATATTCATACCGAGGTTTTAACTGGAAATATTATAATAGGCGTATTTAGGAGTAATTAAATTAATTTGCACGAAATTATATGCGATTCTGTACCAAACATTTGAAAAACTCAAACTTATTTAAACAATAGTTTTTATTGCATGCTATTTATTTTTTGTTCAAAATTAATATCGCAGGATGTTCATATATTGACGTGTTAATTGGATAATATTTTAATACGCATAATTATGAGTAATCATATTAATTTTGACGAAATTATGCGTAGTTATTATTCCAAAAATGTTGAAAATCTTCATAATCTAGTTTAAACAACAGTTTCTAATGCATCTTACTTATGTTTTATGGAAAATTAGCGTCGTAGGATATTTATATCAAAGTTTTAATTCTAAAATATTATAACAGCTTTAATTAGGAGTAATTATATTTATTTCCATGAAATTATGTGCGATTACGCACCCAACAATTTTGAAAAAAACAAACAACTTGTTTAAACAATTGTTTTTAAAGTATCTTACACATGTTCTGTGCAAAATTAGTGTCATATAATATTCATATCGATGTTTTAATTGGAAAATATTATAAGAGACGTATCTAGGCGTAATTATATTAATTTGCAAGAAACTACGTGTAGTTATATGGCCAAAAACTTTGGAAAACCCAAATAACTTGTTTAAACAGATGTTTTTAATGCTTCTTATATATGTTTTGTGCGACATTCATGTCATAAAATATTCAAATCGTAGTGCTAATTGGATAATCTTCAATATATATATATATTTAAAAGTTATTATATTAATTTTGACGAAATTATGTATAGTTATGAGGCCAAAAATATTGAAAAACTCAAGCAATTTCTTTAAACCGCAGTTTCGATGCATCTAACGATGTTTTGTGCAAAATTAGCGTCATAGAATGTTATACCGAAGTTTTAACAGGACAATATTATAATAGGCGTAATTAGGAGTATTTATATTAATTAGCGCGAAATTATAAGTCGTTATGCGGCCGAAAAATTTAGAAAACTCAAACAAGTTGATTAAACAGTTGTATTTAAAGAATGCTACTTATTTTTTGTGCATAATTAATGTTGTAGAATGTTCAAATTTTAGTGTTAATTGCATAATCTTTTAATAGACATAATTAGGAGTAATTAAGTTAATTTTTACGAAAATATGTGTAGTTATGAGTCCAAAAATATTATAAATCTTAAACAACTAGTTTAAACAGTAGTGTTTAAGGCATCTTACTCATGTTTTGTGCAAAATTTGTGTCGTAGAGTATTCATATTGATGTTTTAATTGGACAACCCGATAGTAGACGTATTTAGGAGTATTTATATTAATTTATAGGGAATTGCGTGTAGTTATGAGGCCTATTTTTTTAGAAAACCTCAAACAACTGTTTCTAATGCATGTCACTAACTTTTCGTGGAAAATTAATGTCGTACAATGTTCATATCGAAGTGTTAACCGAATAATTTTTAATAGGCATAATTAGGAGAAGGTGTATTGATTTTTACGAAATTTTGCGTACTTATGAGGCCAAAATTTTTGAAAATCTTAAACAACTCGTTTAAACAAAGCAGTTTCTAATGTATCTTACTTATGTTTTATGAAATATTAGAGTCGTAGGATATTCATATCAAAGTGTTAATTGGACAATCTTATAATAGATATAATTAGGAGTAATTATATTCGTTCTCACGAAATTATGTGCAGTTATGCTCCCAACAATTTTATAAAACTCAACCAACTCATTTAAACAAATGTTTTTTAAAGAATCTTACATATATTTTGTGCTCAATTTGGGTAGTAGAATATTCATACCGAGGTTTTAACTGGAAATATTATAATAGGCGTATTTAGGAGTAATTAAATTAATTTGCACGAAATTATATGCGTTCTCACGCCGAAACATTTGAAAAACTCAAACTTATTTAAACAGCAGTTTTTATTGCATGCTATTTATTTTTTGTTCAAAATTAATATCGCAGGATGTTCATATATTGACGTGTTAATTGGATAATATTTTAATACGCATAATTATGAGTAATCATATTAATTTTGACGAAATTATGCGTAGTTATTATTCCAAAATTGTTGAAAATCTTCATAATCTAGTTTAAACAACAGTTTCTAATGCATCTTACTTATGTTTTATGGAAAATTAGCGTCGTAGGATATTTATATCAAAGTTTTAATTCTAAAATATTATAACAGCTTTAATTAGGAGTAATTATATTTATTTTCATGAAATTATGTGCAGTTACGCACCCAACAATTTTGAAAAAAACAAACAACTTGTTTAAACAAATGTTTTTAAAGTATCTTACACATGTTCTGTGCAAAATTAGTGTCATATAATATTCATATCGATGTTTTAATTGGAAAATATTATAAGAGACGTATCTAGGCGTAATTATATTAATTTGCAAGAAACTACGTGTAGTTATATGGCCAAAAACTTTGGAAAACCCAAATAACTTGTTTAAACAGATGTTTCTAATGCTTCTTATATATGTTTTGTGCGACATTCATGTCATAAAATATTCAAATCGTAGTGCTAATTGGATAATCTTCAATATATATATTTAAAAGTTATTATATTAATTTTGACGAAATTATGTATAGTTATGAGGCCAAAAATATTGAAAAACTCAAGCAATTTCTTTAAACCGCAGTTTCGATGCATCTAACTGATGTTTTGTGCAAAATTAGCGTCATAGAATGTTATACCGAAGTTTTAACAGGACAATATTATAATAGGCGTAATTAGGAGTATTTATATTAATTAGCGCGAAATTATAAGTCGTTATGCGGCCGAAAAATTTAGAAAACTCAAACAAGTTGATTAAACAGTTGTATTTAAAGAATGCTACTTATTTTTTGTGCATAATTAATGTTGTAGAATGTTCAAATTTTAGTGTTAATTGCATAATCTTTTAATAGACATAATTAGGAGTAATTAAGTTAATTTTTACGAAAATATGTGTAGTTATGAGTCCAAAAATATTATAAATCTTAAACAACTAGTTTAAACAGCCGTGTTTAAGGCATCTTACTCATGTTTTGTGCAAAATTTGTGTCGTAGAGTATTCATATTGATGTTTTAATTGGACAACCCGATAGTAGACGTATTTAGGAGTATTTATATTAATTTATAGGGAATTGCGTGTAGTTATGAGGCCTATTTTTTTAGAAAACCTCAAACAACTGTTTCTAATGCATGTCACTTACTTTTCGTGGAAAATTAATGTCGTACAATGTTCATATCGAAGTGTTAACCGAATAATTTTTAATAGGCATAATTAGGAGAAGGTGTATTGATTTTTACGAAATTTTGCGTACTTATGAGGCCAAAAATTTTGAAAATCTTAAACAACTCGTTTAAACAGCAGTTTCTAATGTATCTTACTTATGTTTTATGAAATATTAGAGTCGTAAGATATTCATATCAAAGTGTTAATTGGACAATCTTATAATAGATATAATTAGGAGTAATTATATTCGTTCTCACGAAATTATGTGCAGTTATGCTCCCAACAATTTTATAAAACTCAACCAACTCATTTAAACAGCTGTTTTTAAAGAATCTTACTTATATTTTGTGCTCAATTTGGGTAGTAGAATATTCATACCGAGGTTTTAACTGGAAATATTATAATAGGCGTATTTAGGAGTAATTAAATTAATTTGCACGAAATTATATGCAGTTCTGCGGCCGAAACATTTGAAAAACTCAAACTTATTTAAACAGCAGTTTTTATTGCATGCTATTTATTTTTTGTTCAAAATTAATATCGCAGGATGTTCATATATTGACGTGTTAATTGGATAATATTTTAATACGCATAATTATGAGTAATCATATTAATTTTGACGAAATTATGCGTAGTTATTATTCCAAAAATGTTGAAAATCTTCATAATCTAGTTTAAACAACAGTTTCTAATGCATCTTACATATGTTTTATGGAAAATTAGCGTCGTAGGATATTTATATCAAAGTTTTAATTCTAAAATATTATAACAGCTTTAATTAGGAGTAATTATATTTATTTCCATGAAATTATGTGCAGTTACGCACCCAACAATTTTGAAAAAAACAAACAACTTGTTTAAACAAATTGTTTTTAAAGTATCTTACACATGTTCTGTGCAAAATTAGTGTCATATAATATTCATATCGATGTTTTAATTGGAAAATATTATAAGAGACGTATCTAGGCGTAATTATATTAATTTGCAAGAAACTACGTGTAGTTATATGGCCAAAAACTTTGGAAAACCCAAATAACTTGTTTAAACAGATGTTTTTAATGCTTCTTATATATGTTTTGTGCGACATTCATGTCATAAAATATTCAAATCGTAGTGCTAATTGGATAATCTTCAATATATATATATATTTACTAGTTATTATATTAATTTTGACGAAATTATGTATAGTTATGAGGCCAAAAATATTGAAAAACTCAAGCAATTTCTTTAAACCGCAGTTTCTGATGCATCTAACTGATGTTTTGTGCAAAATTAGCGTCATAGAATGTTATACCGAAGTTTTAACAGGACAATATTATAATAGGCGTAATTAGGAGTATTTATATTAATTAGCGCGAAATTATAAGTCGTTATGCGGCCGAAAAATTTAGAAAACTCAAACAAGTTGATTAAACAGTTGTATTTAAAGAATGCTACTTATTTTTTGTGCATAATTAATGTTGTAGAATGTTCAAATTTTAGTGTTAATTGCATAATCTTTTAATAGACATAATTAGGAGTAATTAAGTTAATTTTAATGAAAAATATGTGTAGTTTATGAGTCCAAAAATATTATAAATCTTAAACAACTAGTTTAAACTGCCGTGTTTAAGGCATCTTACTCATGTTTTGTGCAAAATTTGTGTCGTAGAGTATTCATATTGATGTTTTAATTGGACAACCCGATAGTAGACGTATTTAGGAGTATTTATATTAATTTATAGGGAATTACGTGTAGTTATGAGGCCTATTTTTTTAGAAAACCTCAAACAACTGTTTCTAATGCATGTCACTTACTTTTCGTGGAAAATTAATGTCGTACAATGTTCATATCGAAGTGTTAACCGAATAATTTTTAATAGGCATAATTAGGAGAAGGTGTATTGATTTTTACGAAATTTTGCGTACTTATGAGGCCAAAAATTTTGAAAATCTTAAACAACTCGTTTAAACAGCAGTTTCTAATGTATCTTACTTATGTTTTATGAAATATTAGAGTCGTAGGATATTCATATCAAAGTGTTAATTAGACAATCTTATAATAGATATAATTAGGAGTAATTATATTCGTTCTCACGAAATTATGTGCAGTTATGCTCCCAACAATTTTATAAAACTCAACAAACTCATTTAAACAGCTGTTTTTAAAGAATCTTACTTATATTTTGTGCTCAATTTGGGTAGTAGAATATTCATACCGAGGTTTTAACTGGAAATATTATAATAGGCATATTTAGGAGTAATTAAATTAATTTGCACGAAATTATATGCAGTTCTGCGGCCGAAACATTTGAAAAACTCAAACTTATTTAAACAGCAGTTTTTATTGCATGCTATTTATTTTTTGTTCAAAATTAATATCGCAGGATGTTCATATATTGACGTGTTAATTGGATAATATTTTAATACGCATAATTATGAGTAATCATATTAATTTTGACGAAATTATGCGTAGTTATTATTCCAAAATTGTTGAAAATCTTCATAATCTAGTTTAAACAACAGTTTCTAATGCATCTTACTTATGTTTTAATAGACATAATTAGGAGTAATTAAGTTAATTTTTATGAAAAATATGTGTAGTTTATGAGTCCAAAAATATTATAAATCTTAAACAACTAGTTTAAACAGTAGTGTTTAAGGCATCTTACTCATGTTTTGTGCAAAATTTGTGTCGTAGAGTATTCATATTGATGTTTTAATTGGACAACCCGATAGTAGACGTATTTAGGAGTATTTATATTAATTTATAGGGAATTACGTGTAGTTATGAGGCCTATTTTTTTAGAAAACCTCAAACAACTGTTTCTAATGCATGTCACTTACTTTTCGTGGAAAATTAATGTCGTACAATGTTCATATCGAAGTGTTAACCGAATAATTTTTAATAGGCATAATTAGGAGAAGGTGTATTGATTTTTACGAAATTTTGCGTACTTATGAGGCCAAAAATTTTGAAAATCTTAAACAACTCGTTTAAACAGCAGTTTCTAATGTATCTTACTTATGTTTTATGAAATATTAGAGTCGTAGGATATTCATATCAAAGTGTTAATTAGACAATCTTATAATAGATATAATTAGGAGTAATTATATTCGTTCTCACGAAATTATGTGCAGTTATGCTCCCAACAATTTTATAAAACTCAACCAACTCATTTAAACAGCTGTTTTTAAAGAATCTTACTTATATTTTGTGCTCAATTTGGGTAGTAGAATATTCATACAGAGGTTTTAACTGGAAATATTATAATAGGCGTATTTAGGAGTAATTAAATTAATTTGCACGAAATTATATGCAGTTCTCATGGCCGAAACATTTGAAAAACTCAAACTTATTTAAACAACAGTTTTTATTGCATGCTATTTATTTTTTGTTCAAAATTAATATCGCAGGATGTTCATATATTGACGTGTTAATTGGATAATATTTTAATACGCATAATTATGAGTAATCATATTAATTTTGACGAAATTATGCGTAGTTATTATTCCAAAATTGTTGAAAATCTTCATAATCTAGTTTAAACAACAGTTTCTAATGCATCTTACTTATGTTTTATGGAAAATTAGCGTCGTAGGATATTTATATCAAAGTTTTAATTCTAAAATATTATAACAGCTTTAATTAGGAGTAATTATATTTATTTTCATGAAATTATGTGCAGTTACGCACCCAACAATTTTGAAAAAAACAAACAACTTGTTTAAACAGCTGTTTTTAAAGTATCTTACACATGTTCTGTGCAAAATTAGTGTCATATAATATTCATATCGATGTTTTAATTGGAAAATATTATAAGAGACGTATCTAGGCGTAATTATATTAATTTGCAAGAAACTACGTGTAGTTATATGGCCAAAAACTTTGGAAAACCCAAATAACTTGTTTAAACATATGTTTCTAATGCTTCTTATATATGTTTTGTGCGACATTCATGTCATAAAATATTCAAATCGTAGTGCTAATTGGATAATCTTCAATATATATATTTAAAAGTTATTATATTAATTTTGACGAAATTATGTATAGTTATGAGGCCAAAAATATTGAAAAACTCAAGCAATTTCTTTAAACCGCAGTTTCGATGCATCTAACTGATGTTTTGTGCAAAATTAGCGTCATAGAATGTTATACCGAAGTTTTAACAGGACAATATTATAATAGGCGTAATTAGGAGTATTTATATTAATTAGCGCGAAATTATAAGTCGTTATGCGGCCGAAAAATTTAGAAAACTCAAACAAGTTGATTAAACAGTTGTATTTAAAGAATGCTACTTATTTTTTGTGCATAATTAATGTTGTAGAATGTTCAAATTTTAGTGTTAATTGCATAATCTTTTAATAGACATAATTAGGAGTAATTAAGTTAATTTTTACGAAAATATGTGTAGTTATGAGTCCAAAAATATTATAAATCTTAAACAACTAGTTTAAACAGCCGTGTTTAAGGCATCTTACTCATGTTTTGTGCAAAATTTGTGTCGTAGAGTATTCATATTGATGTTTTAATTGGACAACCCGATAGTAGACGTATTTAGGAGTATTTATATTAATTTATAGGGAATTGCGTGTAGTTATGAGGCCTATTTTTTTAGAAAACCTCAAACAACTGTTTCTAATGCATGTCACTTACTTTTCGTGGAAAATTAATGTCGTACAATGTTCATATCGAAGTGTTAACCGAATAATTTTTAATAGGCATAATTAGGAGAAGGTGTATTGATTTTTACGAAATTTTGCGTACTTATGAGGCCAAAAATTTTGAAAATCTTAAACAACTCGTTTAAACAGCAGTTTCTAATGTATCTTACTTATGTTTTATGAAATATTAGAGTCGTAGGATATTCATATCAAAGTGTTAATTGGACAATCTTATAATAGATATAATTAGGAGTAATTATATTCGTTCTCACGAAATTATGTGCAGTTATGCTCCCAACAATTTTATAAAACTCAACCAACTCATTTAAACAGCTGTTTTTAAAGAATCTTACTTATATTTTGTGCTCAATTTGGGTAGTAGAATATTCATACCGAGGTTTTAACTGGAAATATTATAATAGGCGTATTTAGGAGTAATTAAATTAATTTGCACGAAATTATATGCAGTTCTGCGGCCGAAACATTTGAAAAACTCAAACTTATTTAAACAGCAGTTTTTATTGCATGCTATTTATTTTTTGTTCAAAATTAATATCGCAGGATGTTCATATATTGACGTGTTAATTGGATAATATTTTAATACGCATAATTATGAGTAATCATATTAATTTTGACGAAATTATGCGTAGTTATTATTCCAAAAATGTTGAAAATCTTCATAATCTAGTTTAAACAACAGTTTCTAATGCATCTTACTTATGTTTTATGGAAAATTAGCGTCGTAGGATATTTATATCAAAGTTTTAATTCTAAAATATTATAACAGCTTTAATTAGGAGTAATTATATTTATTTCCATGAAATTATGTGCAGTTACGCACCCAACAATTTTGAAAAAAACAAACAACTTGTTTAAACAGCTGTTTTTAAAGTATCTTACACATGTTCTGTGCAAAATTAGTGTCATATAATATTCATATCGATGTTTTAATTGGAAAATATTATAAGAGACGTATCTAGGCGTAATTATATTAATTTGCAAGAAACTACGTGTAGTTATATGGCCAAAAACTTTGGAAAACCCAAATAACTTGTTTAAACAGATGTTTTTAATGCTTCTTATATATGTTTTGTGCGACATTCATGTCATAAAATATTCAAATCGTAGTGCTAATTGGATAATCTTCAATATATATATATTTAAAAGTTATTATATTAATTTTGACGAAATTATGTATAGTTATGAGGCCAAAAATATTGAAAAACTCAAGCAATTTCTTTAAACCGCAGTTTCTGATGCATCTAACTGATGTTTTGTGCAAAATTAGCGTCATAGAATGTTATTAGAAGTTTTAACAGGACAATATTATAATAGGCGTAATTAGGAGTATTTATATTAATTAGCGCGAAATTATAAGTCGTTATGCGGCCGAAAAATTTAGAAAACTCAAACAAGTTGATTAAACAGTTGTATTTAAAGAATGCTACTTATTTTTTGTGCATAATTAATGTTGTAGAATGTTCAAATTTTAGTGTTAATTGCATAATCTTTTAATAGACATAATTAGGAGTAATTAAGTTAATTTTTACGAAAATATGTGTAGTTATGAGTCCAAAAATATTATAAATCTTAAACAACTAGTTTAAACAGCCGTGTTTAAGGCATCTTACTCATGTTTTGTGCAAAATTTGTGTCGTAGAGTATTCATATTGATGTTTTAATTGGACAACCCGATAGTAGACGTATTTAGGAGTATTTATATTAATTTATAGGGAATTGCGTGTAGTTATGAGGCCTATTTTTTTAGAAAACCTCAAACAACTGTTTCTAATGCATGTCACTAACTTTTCGTGGAAAATTAATGTCGTACAATGTTCATATCGAAGTGTTAACCGAATAATTTTTAATAGGCATAATTAGGAGAAGGTGTATTGATTTTTACGAAATTTTGCGTACTTATGAGGCCAAAATTTTTGAAAATCTTAAACAACTCGTTTAAACAGCAGTTTCTAATGTATCTTACTTATGTTTTATGAAATATTAGAGTCGTAGGATATTCATATCAAAGTGTTAATTGGACAATCTTATAATAGATATAATTAGGAGTAATTATATTCGTTCTCACGAAATTATGTGCAGTTATGCTCCCAACAATTTTATAAAACTCAACCAACTCATTTAAACAGCTGTTTTTAAAGAATCTTACATATATTTTGTGCTCAATTTGGGTAGTAGAATATTCATACCGAGGTTTTAACTGGAAATATTATAATAGGCGTATTTAGGAGTAATTAAATTAATTTGCACGAAATTATATGCAGTTCTGCGGCCGAAACATTTGAAAAACTCAAACTTATTTAAACAGCAGTTTTTATTGCATGCTATTTATTTTTTGTTCAAAATTAATATCGCAGGATGTTCATATATTGACGTGTTAATTGGATAATATTTTAATACGCATAATTATGAGTAATCATATTAATTTTGACGAAATTATGCGTAGTTATTATTCCAAAATTGTTGAAAATCTTCATAATCTAGTTTAAACAACAGTTTCTAATGAATCTTACTTATGTTTTATGGAAAATTAGCGTCGTAGGATATTTATATCAAAGTTTTAATTCTAAAATATTATAACAGCTTTAATTAGGAGTAATTATATTTACTTTCATGAAATTATGTGCAGTTACGCACCCAACAATTTTGAAAAAAACAAACAACTTGTTTAAACAGCTGTTTTTAAAGTATCTTACACATGTTCTGTGCAAAATTAGTGTCATATAATATTCATATCGATGTTTTAATTGGAAAATATTATAAGAGACGTATCTAGGCGTAATTATATTAATTTGCAAGAAACTACGTGTAGTTATATGGCCAAAAACTTTGGAAAACCCAAATAACTTGTTTAAACAGATGTTTCTAATGCTTCTTATATATGTTTTGTGCGACATTCATGTCATAAAATATTCAAATCGTAGTGCTAATTGGATAATCTTCAATATATATATTTAAAAGTTATTATATTAATTTTGACGAAATTATGTATAGTTATGAGGCCAAAAATATTGAAAAACTCAAGCAATTTCTTTAAACCGCAGTTTCTGATGCATCTAACTGATGTTTTGTGCAAAATTAGCGTCATAGAATGTTATACCGAAGTTTTAACAGGACAATATTATAATAGGCGTAATTAGGAGTATTTATATTAATTAGCGCGAAATTATAAGTCGTTATGCGGCCGAAAAATTTAGAAAACTCAAACAAGTTGATTAAACAGTTGTATTTAAAGAATGCTACTTATTTTTTGTGCATAATTAATGTTGTAGAATGTTCAAATTTTAGTGTTAATTGCATAATCTTTTAATAGACATAATTAGGAGTAATTAAGTTAATTTTTACGAAAATATGTGTAGTTATGAGTCCAAAAATATTATAAATCTTAAACAACTAGTTTAAACAGCCGTGTTTAAGGCATCTTACTCATGTTTTGTGCAAAATTTGTGTCGTAGAGTATTCATATTGATGTTTTAATTGGACAACCCGATAGTAGACGTATTTAGGAGTATTTATATTAATTTATAGGGAATTGCGTGTAGTTATGAGGCCTATTTTTTTAGAAAACCTCAAACAACTGTTTCTAATGCATGTCACTTACTTTTCGTGGAAAATTAATGTCGTACAATGTTCATATCGAAGTGTTAACCGAATAATTTTTAATAGGCATAATTAGGAGAAGGTGTATTGATTTTTACGAAATTTTGCGTACTTATGAGGCCAAAAATTTTGAAAATCTTAAACAACTCGTTTAAACAGCAGTTTCTAATGTATCTTACTTATGTTTTATGAAATATTAGAGTCGTAGGATATTCATATCAAAGTGTTAATTGGACAATCTTATAATAGATATAATTAGGAGTAATTATATTCGTTCTCACGAAATTATGTGCAGTTATGCTCCCAACAATTTTATAAAACTCAACCAACTCATTTAAACAGCTGTTTTTAAAGAATCTTACTTATATTTTGTGCTCAATTTGGGTAGTAGAATATTCATACCGAGGTTTTAACTGGAAATATTATAATAGGCGTATTTAGGAGTAATTAAATTAATTTGCACGAAATTATATGCAGTTCTGCGGCCGAAACATTTGAAAAACTCAAACTTATTTAAACAGCAGTTTTTATTGCATGCTATTTATTTTTTGTTCAAAATTAATATCGCAGGATGTTCATATATTGACGTGTTAATTGGATAATATTTTAATACGCATAATTATGAGTAATCATATTAATTTTGACGAAATTATGCGTAGTTATTATTCCAAAAATGTTGAAAATCTTCATAATCTAGTTTAAACAACAGTTTCTAATGCATCTTACTTATGTTTTATGGAAAATTAGCGTCGTAGGATATTTATATCAAAGTTTTAATTCTAAAATATTATAACAGCTTTAATTAGGAGTAATTATATTTATTTCCATGAAATTATGTGCAGTTACGCACCCAACAATTTTGAAAAAAACAAACAACTTGTTTAAACAGCTGTTTTTAAAGTATCTTACACATGTTCTGTGCAAAATTAGTGTCATATAATATTCATATCGATGTTTTAATTGGAAAATATTATAAGAGACGTATCTAGGCGTAATTATATTAATTTGCAAGAAACTACGTGTAGTTATATGGCCAAAAACTTTGGAAAACCCAAATAACTTGTTTAAACAGATGTTTTTAATGCTTCTTATATATGTTTTGTGCGACATTCATGTCATAAAATATTCAAATCGTAGTGCTAATTGGATAATCTTCAATATATATATATATTTAAAAGTTATTATATTAATTTTGACGAAATTATGTATAGTTATGAGGCCAAAAATATTGAAAAACTCAAGCAATTTCTTTAAACCGCAGTTTCTGATGCATCTAACTGATGTTTTGTGCAAAATTAGCGTCATAGAATGTTATACCGAAGTTTTAACAGGACAATATTATAATAGGCGTAATTAGGAGTATTTATATTAATTAGCGCGAAATTATAAGTCGTTATGCGGCCGAAAAATTTAGAAAACTCAAACAAGTTGATTAAACAGTTGTATTTAAAGAATGCTACTTATTTTTTGTGCATAATTAATGTTGTAGAATGTTCAAATTTTAGTGTTAATTGCATAATCTTTTAATAGACATAATTAGGAGTAATTAAGTTAATTTTTACGAAAATATGTGTAGTTATGAGTCCAAAAATATTATAAATCTTAAACAACTAGTTTAAACAGCCGTGTTTAAGGCATCTTACTCATGTTTTGTGCAAAATTTGTGTCGTAGAGTATTCATATTGATGTTTTAATTGGACAACCCGATAGTAGACGTATTTAGGAGTATTTATATTAATTTATAGGGAATTGCGTGTAGTTATGAGGCCTATTTTTTTAGAAAACCTCAAACAACTGTTTCTAATGCATGTCACTAACTTTTCGTGGAAAATTAATGTCGTACAATGTTCATATCGAAGTGTTAACCGAATAATTTTTAATAGGCATAATTAGGAGAAGGTGTATTGATTTTTACGAAATTTTGCGTACTTATGAGGCCAAAATTTTTGAAAATCTTAAACAACTCGTTTAAACAGCAGTTTCTAATGTATCTTACTTATGTTTTATGAAATATTAGAGTCGTAGGATATTCATATCAAAGTGTTAATTGGACAATCTTATAATAGATATAATTAGGAGTAATTATATTCGTTCTCACGAAATTATGTGCAGTTATGCTCCCAACAATTTTATAAAACTCAACCAACTCATTTAAACAGCTGTTTTTAAAGAATCTTACATATATTTTGTGCTCAATTTGGGTAGTAGAATATTCATACCGAGGTTTTAACTGGAAATATTATAATAGGCGTATTTAGGAGTAATTAAATTAATTTGCACGAAATTATATGCAGTTCTGCGGCCGAAACATTTGAAAAACTCAAACTTATTTAAACAGCAGTTTTTATTGCATGCTATTTATTTTTTGTTCAAAATTAATATCGCAGGATGTTCATATATTGACGTGTTAATTGGATAATATTTTAATACGCATAATTATGAGTAATCATATTAATTTTGACGAAATTATGCGTAGTTATTATTCCAAAATTGTTGAAAATCTTCATAATCTAGTTTAAACAACAGTTTCTAATGCATCTTACTTATGTTTTATGGAAAATTAGCGTCGTAGGATATTTATATCAAAGTTTTAATTCTAAAATATTATAACAGCTTTAATTAGGAGTAATTATATTTATTTTCATGAAATTATGTGCAGTTACGCACCCAACAATTTTGAAAAAAACAAACAACTTGTTTAAACAGCTGTTTTTAAAGTATCTTACACATGTTCTGTGCAAAATTAGTGTCATATAATATTCATATCGATGTTTTAATTGGAAAATATTATAAGAGACGTATCTAGGCGTAATTATATTAATTTGCAAGAAACTACGTGTAGTTATATGGCCAAAAACTTTGGAAAACCCAAATAACTTGTTTAAACAGATGTTTCTAATGCTTCTTATATATGTTTTGTGCGACATTCATGTCATAAAATATTCAAATCGTAGTGCTAATTGGATAATCTTCAATATATATATTTAAAAGTTATTATATTAATTTTGACGAAATTATGTATAGTTATGAGGCCAAAAATATTGAAAAACTCAAGCAATTTCTTTAAACCGCAGTTTCTGATGCATCTAACTGATGTTTTGTGCAAAATTAGCGTCATAGAATGTTATACCGAAGTTTTAACAGGACAATATTATAATAGGCGTAATTAGGAGTATTTATATTAATTAGCGCGAAATTATAAGTCGTTATGCGGCCGAAAAATTTAGAAAACTCAAACAAGTTGATTAAACAGTTGTATTTAAAGAATGCTACTTATTTTTTGTGCATAATTAATGTTGTAGAATGTTCAAATTTTAGTGTTAATTGCATAATCTTTTAATAGACATAATTAGGAGTAATTAAGTTAATTTTTACGAAAATATGTGTAGTTATGAGTCCAAAAATATTATAAATCTTAAACAACTAGTTTAAACAGCCGTGTTTAAGGCATCTTACTCATGTTTTGTGCAAAATTTGTGTCGTAGAGTATTCATATTGATGTTTTAATTGGACAACCCGATAGTAGACGTATTTAGGAGTATTTATATTAATTTATAGGGAATTGCGTGTAGTTATGAGGCCTATTTTTTTAGAAAACCTCAAACAACTGTTTCTAATGCATGTCACTAACTTTTCGTGGAAAATTAATGTCGTACAATGTTCATATCGAAGTGTTAACCGAATAATTTTTAATAGGCATAATTAGGAGAAGGTGTATTGATTTTTACGAAATTTTGCGTACTTATGAGGCCAAAATTTTTGAAAATCTTAAACAACTCGTTTAAACAGCAGTTTCTAATGTATCTTACTTATGTTTTATGAAATATTAGAGTCGTAGGATATTCATATCAAAGTGTTAATTGGACAATCTTATAATAGATATAATTAGGAGTAATTATATTCGTTCTCACGAAATTATGTGCAGTTATGCTCCCAACAATTTTATAAAACTCAACCAACTCATTTAAACAGCTGTTTTTAAAGAATCTTACATATATTTTGTGCTCAATTTGGGTAGTAGAATATTCATACCGAGGTTTTAACTGGAAATATTATAATAGGCGTATTTAGGAGTAATTAAATTAATTTGCACGAAATTATATGCAGTTCTGCGGCAAACATTTGAAAAACTCAAACTTATTTAAACAGCAGTTTTTATTGCATGCTATTTATTTTTTGTTCAAAATTAATATCGCAGGATGTTCATATATTGACGTGTTAATTGGATAATATTTTAATACGCATAATTATGAGTAATCATATTAATTTTGACGAAATTATGCGTAGTTATTATTCCAAAATTGTTGAAAATCTTCATAATCTAGTTTAAACAACAGTTTCTAATGCATCTTACTTATGTTTTATGGAAAATTAGCGTCGTAGGATATTTATATCAAAGTGTTAATTCTAAAATATTATAACAGCTTTAATTAGGAGTAATTATATTTATTTTCATGAAATTATGTGCAGTTACGCACCCAACAATTTTGAAAAAAACAAACAACTTGTTTAAACAGCTGTTTTTAAAGTATCTTACACATGTTCTGTGCAAAATTAGTGTCATATAATATTCATATCGATGTTTTAATTGGAAAATATTATAAGAGACGTATCTAGGCGTAATTATATTAATTTGCAAGAAACTACGTGTAGTTATATGGCCAAAAACTTTGGAAAACCCAAATAACTTGTTTAAACAGATGTTTCTAATGCTTCTTATATATGTTTTGTGCGACATTCATGTCATAAAATATTCAAATCGTAGTGCTAATTGGATAATCTTCAATATATATATTTAAAAGTTATTATATTAATTTTGACGAAATTATGTATAGTTATGAGGCCAAAAATATTGAAAAACTCAAGCAATTTCTTTAAACCGCAGTTTCTGATGCATCTAACTGATGTTTTGTGCAAAATTAGCGTCATAGAATGTTATACCGAAGTTTTAACAGGACAATATTATAATAGGCGTAATTAGGAGTATTTATATTAATTAGCGCGAAATTATAAGTCGTTATGCGGCCGAAAAATTTAGAAAACTCAAACAAGTTGATTAAACAGTTGTATTTAAAGAATGCTACTTATTTTTTGTGCATAATTAATGTTGTAGAATGTTCAAATTTTAGTGTTAATTGCATAATCATTTAATAGACATAATTAGGAGTAATTAAGTTAATTTTTATGAAAAATATGTGTAGTTTATGAGTCCAAAAATATTATAAATCTTAAACAACTAGTTTAAACAGCCGTGTTTAAGGCATCTTACTCATGTTTTGTGCAAAATTTGTGTCGTAGAGTATTCATATTGATGTTTTAATTGGACAACCCGATAGTAGACGTATTTAGGAGTATTTATATTAATTTATAGGGAATTACGTGTAGTTATGAGGCCTATTTTTTTAGAAAACCTCAAACAACTGTTTCTAATGCATGTCACTTACTTTTCGTGGAAAATTAATGTCGTACAATGTTCATATCGAAGTGTTAACCGAATAATTTTTAATAGGCATAATTAGGAGAAGGTGTATTGATTTTTACGAAATTTTGCGTACTTATGAGGCCAAAAATTTTGAAAATCTTAAACAACTCGTTTAAACAGCAGTTTCTAATGTATCTTACTTATGTTTTATGAAATATTAGAGTCGTAGGATATTCATATCAAAGTGTTAATTAGACAATCTTATAATAGATATAATTAGGAGTAATTATATTCGTTCTCACGAAATTATGTGCAGTTATGCTCCCAACAATTTTATAAAACTCAACCAACTCATTTAAACAGCTGTTTTTAAAGAATCTTACTTATATTTTGTGCTCAATTTGGGTAGTAGAATATTCATACCGAGGTTTTAACTGGAAATATTATAATAGGCGTATTTAGGAGTAATTAAATTAATTTGCACGAAATTATATGCAGTTCTGCGGCCGAAACATTTGAAAAACTCAAACTTATTTAAACAGCAGTTTTTATTGCATGCTATTTATTTTTTGTTCAAAATTAATATCGCAGGATGTTCATATATTGACGTGTTAATTGGATAATATTTTAATACGCATAATTATGAGTAATCATATTAATTTTGACGAAATTATGCGTAGTTATTATTCCAAAAATGTTGAAAATCTTCATAATCTAGTTTAAACAACAGTTTCTAATGCATCTTACTTATGTTTTATGGAAAATTAGCGTCGTAGGATATTTATATCAAAGTTTTAATTCTAAAATATTATAACAGCTTTAATTAGGAGTAATTATATTTATTTCCATGAAATTATGTGCAGTTACGCACACAACAATTTTGAAAAAAACAAACAACTTGTTTAAACAGCTGTTTTTAAAGTATCTTACACATGTTCTGTGCAAAATTAGTGTCATATAATATTCATATCGATGTTTTAATTGGAAAATATTATAAGAGACGTATCTAGGCGTAATTATATTAATTTGCAAGAAACTACGTGTAGTTATATGGCCAAAAACTTTGGAAAACCCAAATAACTTGTTTAAACAGATGTTTTTAATGCTTCTTATATATGTTTTGTGCGACATTCATGTCATAAAATATTCAAATCGTAGTGCTAATTGGATAATCTTCAATATATATATTTAAAAGTTATTATATTAATTTTGACGAAATTATGTATAGTTATGAGGACAAAAATATTGAAAAACTCAAGCAATTTCTTTAAACCGCAGTTTCTGATGCATCTAACTGATGTTTTGTGCAAAATTAGCGTCATAGAATGTTATACCGAAGTTTTAACAGGACAATATTATAATAGGCGTAATTAGGAGTATTTATATTAATTAGCGCGAAATTATAAGTCGTCATGCGGCCGAAAAATTTAGAAAACTCAAACAAGTTGATTAAACAGTTGTATTTAAAGAATGCTACTTATTTTTTGTGCATAATTAATGTTGTAGAATGTTCAAATTTTAGTGTTAATTGCATAATCTTTTAATAGACATAATTAGGATTAATTAAGTTAATTTTAATGAAAAATATGTGTAGTTTATGAGTCCAAAAATATTATAAATCTTAAACAACTAGTTTAAACAGCCGTGTTTAAGGCATCTTACTCATGTTTTGTGCAAAATTTGTGTCGTAGAGTATTCATATTGATGTTTTAATTGGACAACCCGATAGTAGACGTATTTAGGAGTATTTATATTAATTTATAGGAATTACGTGTAGTTATGAGGCCTATTTTTTTAGAAAACCTCAAACAACTGTTTCTAATGCATGTCACTTACTTTTCGTGGAAAATTAATGTCGTACAATGTTCATATCGAAGTGTTAACCGAATAATTTTTAATAGGCATAATTAGGAGAAGGTGTATTGATTTTTACGAAATTTTGCGTACTTATGAGGCCAAAATTTTTGAAAATCTTAAACAACTCGTTTAAACAGCAGTTTCTAATGTATCTTACTTATGTTTTATGAAATATTAGAGTCGTAGGATATTCATATCAAAGTGTTAATTAGACAATCTTATAATAGATATAATTAGGAGTAATTATATTCGTTCTCACGAAATTATGTGCAGTTATGCTCCCAACAATTTTATAAAACTCAACAAACTCATTTAAACAGCTGTTTTTAAAGAATCTTACTTATATTTTGTGCTCAATTTGGGTAGTAGAATATTCATACCGAGGTTTTAACTGGAAATATTATAATAGGCATATTTAGGAGTAATTAAATTAATTTGCACGAAATTATATGCAGTTCTGCGGCCGAAACATTTGAAAAACTCAAACTTATTTAAACAGCAGTTTTTATTGCATGCTATTTATTTTTTGTTCAAAATTAATATCGCAGGATGTTCATATATTGACGTGTTAATTGGATAATATTTTAATACGCATAATTATGAGTAATCATATTAATTTTGACGAAATTATGCGTAGTTATTATTCCAAAATTGTTGAAAATCTTCATAATCTAGTTTAAACAACAGTTTCTAATGCATCTTACTTATGTTTTAATAGACATAATTAGGAGTAATTAAGTTAATTTTTATGAAAAATATGTGTAGTTTATGAGTCCAAAAATATTATAAATCTTAAACAACTAGTTTAAACAGCCGTGTTTAAGGCATCTTACTCATGTTTTGTGCAAAATTTGTGTCGTAGAGTATTCATATTGATGTTTTAATTGGACAACCCGATAGTAGACGTATTTAGGAGTATTTATATTAATTTATAGGGAATTACGTGTAGTTATGAGGCCTATTTTTTTAGAAAACCTCAAACAACTGTTTCTAATGCATGTCACTTACTTTTCGTGGAAAATTAATGTCGTACAATGTTCATATCGAAGTGTTAACCGAATAATTTTTAATAGGCATAATTAGGAGAAGGTGTATTGATTTTTACGAAATTTTGCGTACTTATGAGGCCAAAAATTTTGAAAATCTTAAACAACTCGTTTAAACAGCAGTTTCTAATGTATCTTACTTATGTTTTATGAAATATTAGAGTCGTAGGATATTCATATCAAAGTGTTAATTAGACAATCTTATAATAGATATAATTAGGAGTAATTATATTCGTTCTCACGAAATTATGTGCAGTTATGCTCCCAACAATTTTATAAAACTCTACCAACTCATTTAAACAGCTGTTTTTAAAGAATCTTACTTATATTTTGTGCTCAATTTGGGTAGTAGAATATTCATACAGAGGTTTTAACTGGAAATATTATAATAGGCGTATTTAGGAGTAATTAAATTAATTTGCACGAAATTATATGCAGTTCTGCGGCCGAAACATTTGAAAAACTCAAACTTATTTAAACAACAGTTTTTATTGCATGCTATTTATTTTTTGTTCAAAATTAATATCGCAGGATGTTCATATATTGACGTGTTAATTGGATAATATTTTAATACGCATAATTATGAGTAATCATATTAATTTTGACGAAATTATGCGTAGTTATTATTCCAAAATTGTTGAAAATCTTCATAATCTAGTTTAAACAACAGTTTCTAATGCATCTTACTTATGTTTTATGGAAAATTAGCGTCGTAGGATATTTATATCAAAGTTTTAATTCTAAAATATTATAACAGTTTTAATTAGGAGTAATTATATTTATTTTCATGAAATTATGTGCAGTTACGCACCCAACAATTTTGAAAAAAACAAACAACTTGTTTAAACAGCTGTTTTTAAAGTATCTTACACATGTTCTGTGCAAAATTAGTGTCATATAATATTCATATCGATGTTTTAATTGGAAAATATTATAAGAGACGTATCTAGGCGTAATTATATTAATTTGCAAGAAACTACGTGTAGTTATATGGCCAAAAACTTTGGAAAACCCAAATAACTTGTTTAAACAGATGTTTCTAATGCTTCTTATATATGTTTTGTGCGACATTCATGTCATAAAATATTCAAATCGTAGTGCTAATTGGATAATCTTCAATATATATATTTAAAAGTTATTATATTAATTTTGACGAAATTATGTATAGTTATGAGGCCAAAAATATTGAAAAACTCAAGCAATTTCTTTAAACCGCAGTTTCTGATGCATCTAACTGATGTTTTGTGCAAAATTAGCGTCATAGAATGTTATACCGAAGTTTTAACAGGACAATATTATAATAGGCGTAATTAGGAGTATTTATATTAATTAGCGCGAAATTATAAGTCGTTATGCGGCCGAAAAATTTAGAAAACTCAAACAAGTTGATTAAACAGTTGTATTTAAAGAATGCTACTTATTTTTTGTGCATAATTAATGTTGTAGAATGTTCAAATTTTAGTGTTAATTGCATAATCTTTTAATAGACATAATTAGGAGTAATTAAGTTAATTTTTACGAAAAAATGTGTAGTTATGAGTCCAAAAATATTATAAATCTTAAACAACTAGTTTAAACAGCCGTGTTTAAGGCATCTTACTCATGTTTTGTGCAAAATTTGTGTCGTAGAGTATTCATATTGATGTTTTAATTGGACAACCCGATAGTAGACGTATTTAGGAGTATTTATATTAATTTATAGGGAATTGCGTGTAGTTATGAGGCCTATTTTTTTAGAAAACCTCAAACAACTGTTTCTAATGCATGTCACTTACTTTTCGTGGAAAATTAATGTCGTACAATGTTCATATCGAAGTGTTAACCGAATAATTTTTAATAGGCATAATTAGGAGAAGGTGTATTGATTTTTACGAAATTTTGCGTACTTATGTGGCCAAAAATTTTGAAAATCTTAAACAACTCGTTTAAACAGCAGTTTCTAATGTATCTTACTTATGTTTTATGAAATATTAGAGTCGTAGGATATTCATATCAAAGTGTTAATTGGTCAATCTTATAATAGATATAATTAGGAGTAATTATATTCGTTCTCACGAAATTATGTGCAGTTATGCTCCCAACAATTTTATAAAACTCAACCAACTCATTTAAACAGCTGTTTTTAAAGAATCTTACTTATATTTTGTGCTCAATTTGGGTAGTAGAATATTCATACCGAGGTTTTAACTGGAAATATTATAATAGGCGTATTTAGGAGTAATTAAATTAATTTGCACGAAATTATATGCAGTTCTGCGGCCGAAACATTTGAAAAACTCAAACTTATTTAAACAGCAGTTTTTATTGCATGCTATTTATTTTTTGTTCAAAATTAATATCGCAGGGATGTTCATATATTGACGTGTTAATTGGATAATATTTTAATACGCATAATTATGAGTAATCATATTAATTTTGACGAAATTATGCGTAGTTATTATTCCAAAAATGTTGAAAATCTTCATAATCTAGTTTAAACAACAGTTTCTAATGCATCTTACTTATGTTTTATGGAAAATTAGCGTCGTAGGATATTTATATCAAAGTTTTAATTCTAAAATATTATAACAGCTTTAATTAGGAGTAATTATATTTATTTCCATGAAATTATGTGCAGTTACGCACACAACAATTTTGAAAAAAACAAACAACTTGTTTAAACAAATGTTTTTAAAGTATCTTACACATGTTCTGTGCAAAATTAGTGTCATATAATATTCATATCGATGTTTTAATTGGAAAATATTATAAGAGACGTATCTAGGCGTAATTATATTAATTTGCAAGAAACTACGTGTAGTTATATGGCCAAAAACTTTGGAAAACCCAAATAACTTGTTTAAACAGATGTTTTTAATGCTTCTTATATATGTTTTGTGCGACATTCATGTCATAAAATATTCAAATCGTAGTGCTAATTGGATAATCTTCAATATATATATTTAAAAGTTATTATATTAATTTTGACGAAATTATGTATAGTTATGAGGACAAAAATATTGAAAAACTCAAGCAATTTCTTTAAACCGCAGTTTCGATGCATCTAACTGATGTTTTGTGCAAAATTAGCGTCATAGAATGTTATACCGAAGTTTTAACAGGACAATATTATAATAGGCGTAATTAGGAGTATTTATATTAATTAGCGCGAAATTATAAGTCGTCATGCGGCCGAAAAATTTAGAAAACTCAAACAAGTTGATTAAACAGTTGTATTTAAAGAATGCTACTTATTTTTTGTGCATAATTAATGTTGTAGAATGTTCAAATTTTAGTGTTAATTGCATAATCTTTTAATAGACATAATTAGGATTAATTAAGTTAATTTTAATGAAAAATATGTGTAGTTTATGAGTCCAAAAATATTATAAATCTTAAACAACTAGTTTAAACAGCCGTGTTTAAGGCATCTTACTCATGTTTTGTGCAAAATTTGTGTCGTAGAGTATTCATATTGATGTTTTAATTGGACAACCCGATAGTAGACGTATTTAGGAGTATTTATATTAATTTATAGGGAATTACGTGTAGTTATGAGGCCTATTTTTTTAGAAAACCTCAAACAACTGTTTCTAATGCATGTCACTTACTTTTCGTGGAAAATTAATGTCGTACAATGTTCATATCGAAGTGTTAACCGAATAATTTTTAATAGGCATAATTAGGAGAAGGTGTATTGATTTTTACGAAATTTTGCGTACTTATGAGGCCAAAATTTTTGAAAATCTTAAACAACTCGTTTAAACAGCAGTTTCTAATGTATCTTACTTATGTTTTATGAAATATTAGAGTCGTAGGATATTCATATCAAAGTGTTAATTAGACAATCTTATAATAGATATAATTAGGAGTAATTATATTCGTTCTCACGAAATTATGTGCAGTTATGCTCCCAACAATTTTATAAAACTCAACAAACTCATTTAAACAGCTGTTTTTAAAGAATCTTACTTATATTTTGTGCTCAATTTGGGTAGTAGAATATTCATACCGAGGTTTTAACTGGAAATATTATAATAGGCATATTTAGGAGTAATTAAATTAATTTGCACGAAATTATATGCAGTTCTGCGGCCGAAACATTTGAAAAACTCAAACTTATTTAAACAGCAGTTTTTATTGCATGCTATTTATTTTTTGTTCAAAATTAATATCGCAGGATGTTCATATATTGACGTGTTAATTGGATAATATTTTAATACGCATAATTATGAGTAATCATATTAATTTTGACGAAATTATGCGTAGTTATTATTCCAAAATTGTTGAAAATCTTCATAATCTAGTTTAAACAACAGTTTCTAATGCATCTTACTTATGTTTTAATAGACATAATTAGGAGTAATTAAGTTAATTTTTATGAAAAATATGTGTAGTTTATGAGTCCAAAAATATTATAAATCTTAAACAACTAGTTTAAACAGCCGTGTTTAAGGCATCTTACTCATGTTTTGTGCAAAATTTGTGTCGTAGAGTATTCATATTGATGTTTTAATTGGACAACCCGATAGTAGACGTATTTAGGAGTATTTATATTAATTTATAGGGAATTACGTGTAGTTATGAGGCCTATTTTTTTAGAAAACCTCAAACAACTGTTTCTAATGCATGTCACTTACTTTTCGTGGAAAATTAATGTCGTACAATGTTCATATCGAAGTGTTAACCGAATAATTTTTAATAGGCATAATTAGGAGAAGGTGTATTGATTTTTACGAAATTTTGCGTACTTATGAGGCCAAAAATTTTGAAAATCTTAAACAACTCGTTTAAACAGCAGTTTCTAATGTATCTTACTTATGTTTTATGAAATATTAGAGTCGTAGGATATTCATATCAAAGTGTTAATTAGACAATCTTATAATAGATATAATTAGGAGTAATTATATTCGTTCTCACGAAATTATGTGCAGTTATGCTCCCAACAATTTTATAAAACTCTACCAACTCATTTAAACAGCTGTTTTTAAAGAATCTTACTTATATTTTGTGCTCAATTTGGGTAGTAGAATATTCATACAGAGGTTTTAACTGGAAATATTATAATAGGCGTATTTAGGAGTAATTAAATTAATTTGCACGAAATTATATGCAGTTCTGCGGCCGAAACATTTGAAAAACTCAAACTTATTTAAACAACAGTTTTTATTGCATGCTATTTATTTTTTGTTCAAAATTAATATCGCAGGATGTTCATATATTGACGTGTTAATTGGATAATATTTTAATACGCATAATTATGAGTAATCATATTAATTTTGACGAAATTATGCGTAGTTATTATTCCAAAATTGTTGAAAATCTTCATAATCTAGTTTAAACAACAGTTTCTAATGCATCTTACTTATGTTTTATGGAAAATTAGCGTCGTAGGATATTTATATCAAAGTTTTAATTCTAAAATATTATAACAGTTTTAATTAGGAGTAATTATATTTATTTTCATGAAATTATGTGCAGTTACGCACCCAACAATTTTGAAAAAAACAAACAACTTGTTTAAACAAATGTTTTTAAAGTATCTTACACATGTTCTGTGCAAAATTAGTGTCATATAATATTCATATCGATGTTTTAATTGGAAAATATTATAAGAGACGTATCTAGGCGTAATTATATTAATTTGCAAGAAACTACGTGTAGTTATATGGCCAAAAACTTTGGAAAACCCAAATAACTTGTTTAAACAGATGTTTCTAATGCTTCTTATATATGTTTTGTGCGACATTCATGTCATAAAATATTCAAATCGTAGTGCTAATTGGATAATCTTCAATATATATATTTAAAAGTTATTATATTAATTTTGACGAAATTATGTATAGTTATGAGGCCAAAAATATTGAAAAACTCAAGCAATTTCTTTAAACCGCAGTTTCTGATGCATCTAACTGATGTTTTGTGCAAAATTAGCGTCATAGAATGTTATACCGAAGTTTTAACAGGACAATATTATAATAGGCGTAATTAGGAGTATTTATATTAATTAGCGCGAAATTATAAGTCGTTATGCGGCCGAAAAATTTAGAAAACTCAAACAAGTTGATTAAACAGTTGTATTTAAAGAATGCTACTTATTTTTTGTGCATAATTAATGTTGTAGAATGTTCAAATTTTAGTGTTAATTGCATAATCTTTTAATAGACATAATTAGGAGTAATTAAGTTAATTTTTACGAAAAAATGTGTAGTTATGAGTCCAAAAATATTATAAATCTTAAACAACTAGTTTAAACAGCCGTGTTTAAGGCATCTTACTCATGTTTTGTGCAAAATTTGTGTCGTAGAGTATTCATATTGATGTTTTAATTGGACAACCCGATAGTAGACGTATTTAGGAGTATTTATATTAATTTATAGGGAATTGCGTGTAGTTATGAGGCCTATTTTTTTAGAAAACCTCAAACAACTGTTTCTAATGCATGTCACTTACTTTTCGTGGAAAATTAATGTCGTACAATGTTCATATCGAAGTGTTAACCGAATAATTTTTAATAGGCATAATTAGGAGAAGGTGTATTGATTTTTACGAAATTTTGCGTACTTATGTGGCCAAAAATTTTGAAAATCTTAAACAACTCGTTTAAACAGCAGTTTCTAATGTATCTTACTTATGTTTTATGAAATATTAGAGTCGTAGGATATTCATATCAAAGTGTTAATTGGTCAATCTTATAATAGATATAATTAGGAGTAATTATATTCGTTCTCACGAAATTATGTGCAGTTATGCTCCCAACAATTTTATAAAACTCAACCAACTCATTTAAACAGCTGTTTTTAAAGAATCTTACTTATATTTTGTGCTCAATTTGGGTAGTAGAATATTCATACCGAGGTTTTAACTGGAAATATTATAATAGGCGTATTTAGGAGTAATTAAATTAATTTGCACGAAATTATATGCAGTTCTGCGGCCGAAACATTTGAAAAACTCAAACTTATTTAAACAGCAGTTTTTATTGCATGCTATTTATTTTTTGTTCAAAATTAATATCGCAGGATGTTCATATATTGACGTGTTAATTGGATAATATTTTAATACGCATAATTATGAGTAATCATATTAATTTTGACGAAATTATGCGTAGTTATTATTCCAAAAATGTTGAAAATCTTCATAATCTAGTTTAAACAACAGTTTCTAATGCATCTTACTTATGTTTTATGGAAAATTAGCGTCGTAGGATATTTATATCAAAGTTTTAATTCTAAAATATTATAACAGCTTTAATTAGGAGTAATTATATTTATTTCCATGAAATTATGTGCAGTTACGCACCCAACAATTTTGAAAAAAACAAACAACTTGTTTAAACAGCTGTTTTTAAAGTATCTTACACATGTTCTGTGCAAAATTAGTGTCATATAATATTCATATCGATGTTTTAATTGGAAAATATTATAAGAGACGTATCTAGGCGTAATTATATTAATTTGCAAGAAACTACGTGTAGTTATATGGCCAAAAACTTTGGAAAACCCAAATAACTTGTTTAAACAGATGTTTTTAATGCTTCTTATATATGTTTTGTGCGACATTCATGTCATAAAATATTCAAATCGTAGTGCTAATTGGATAATCTTCAATATATATATATATTTAAAAGTTATTATATTAATTTTGACGAAATTATGTATAGTTATGAGGCCAAAAATATTGAAAAACTCAAGCAATTTCTTTAAACCGCAGTTTCTGATGCATCTAACTGATGTTTTGTGCAAAATTAGCGTCATAGAATGTTATACCGAAGTTTTAACAGGACAATATTATAATAGGCGTAATTAGGAGTATTTATATTAATTAGCGCGAAATTATAAGTCGTTATGCGGCCGAAAAATTTAGAAAACTCAAACAAGTTGATTAAACAGTTGTATTTAAAGAATGCTACTTATTTTTTGTGCATAATTAATGTTGTAGAATGTTGAAATTTTAGTGTTAATTGCATAATCTTTTAATAGACATAATTAGGAGTAATTAAGTTAATTTTTACGAAAATATGTGTAGTTATGAGTCCAAAAATATTATAAATCTTAAACAACTAGTTTAAACAGCCGTGTTTAAGGCATCTTACTCATGTTTTGTGCAAAATTTGTGTCGTAGAGTATTCATATTGATGTTTTAATTGGACAACCCGATAGTAGACGTATTTAGGAGTATTTATATTAATTTATAGGGAATTGCGTGTAGTTATGAGGCCTATTTTTTTAGAAAACCTCAAACAACTGTTTCTAATGCATGTCACTTACTTTTCGTGGAAAATTAATGTCGTACAATGTTCATATCGAAGTGTTAACCGAATAATTTTTAATAGGCATAATTAGGAGAAGGTGTATTGATTTTTACGAAATTTTGCGTACTTATGAGGCCAAAAATTTTGAAAATCTTAAACAACTCGTTTAAACAGCAGTTTCTAATGTATCTTACTTATGTTTTATGAAATATTAGAGTCGTAGGATATTCATATCAAAGTGTTAATTGGACAATCTTATAATAGATATAATTAGGAGTAATTATATTCGTTCTCACGAAATTATGTGCAGTTATGCTCCCAACAATTTTATAAAACTCAACCAACTCATTTAAACAGCTGTTTTTTTAAAGAATCTTACTTATATTTTGTGCTCAATTTGGGTAGTAGAATATTCATACCGAGGTTTTAACTGGAAATATTATAATAGGCGTATTTAGGAGTAATTAAATTAATTTGCACGAAATTATATGCAGTTCTGCGGCCGAAACATTTGAAAAACTCAAACTTATTTAAACAGCAGTTTTTATTGCATGCTATTTATTTTTTGTTCAAAATTAATATCGCAGGATGTTCATATATTGACGTGTTAATTGGATAATATTTTAATACGCATAATTATGAGTAATCATATTAATTTTGACGAAATTATGCGTAGTTATTATTCCAAAATTGTTGAAAATCTTCATAATCTAGTTTAAACAACAGTTTCTAATGCATCTTACTTATGTTTTATGGAAAATTAGCGTCGTAGGATATTTATATCAAAGTTTTAATTCTAAAATATTATAACAGCTTTAATTAGGAGTAATTATATTTATTTTCATGAAATTATGTGCAGTTACGCACCCAACAATTTTGAAAAAAACAAACAACTTGTTTAAACAAATTGTTTTTAAAGTATCTTACACATGTTCTGTGCAAAATTAGTGTCATATAATATTCATATCGATGTTTTAATTGGAAAATATTATAAGAGACGTATCTAGGCGTAATTATATTAATTTGCAAGAAACTACGTGTAGTTATATGGCCAAAAACTTTGGAAAACCCAAATAACTTGTTTAAACAGATGTTTTTAATGCTTCTTATATATGTTTTGTGCGACATTCATGTCATAAAATATTCAAATCGTAGTGCTAATTGGATAATCTTCAATATATATATTTAAAAGTTATTATATTAATTTTGACGAAATTATGTATAGTTATGAGGCCAAAAATATTGAAAAACTCAAGCAATTTCTTTAAACCGCTGTTTCTGATGCATCTAACTGATGTTTTGTGCAAAATTAGCGTCATAGAATGTTATACCGAAGTTTTAACAGGACAATATTATAATAGGCGTAATTAGGAGTATTTATATTAATTAGCGCGAAATTATAAGTCGTTATGCGGCCGGAAAATTTAGAAAACTCAAACAAGTTGATTAAACAGTTGTATTTAAAAAATGCTACTTATTTTTTGTGCATAATTAATGTTGTAGAATGTTCAAATTTTAGTGTTAATTACATAATCTTTTAATAGACATAATTAGGAGTAATTAAGTTAATTTTTACGAAAATATGTGTAGTTATGAGTCCAAAAATATTATAAATCTTAAACAACTAGTTTAAACAGCCGTGTTTAAGGCATCTTACTCATGTTTTGTGCAAAATTTGTGTCGTAGAGTATTCATATTGATGTTTTAATTGGACAACCCGATAGTAGACGTATTTAGGAGTATTTATATTAATTTATAGGGAATTACGTGTAGTTATGAGGCCTATTTTTTTAGAAAACCTCAAACAACTGTTTCTAATGCATGTCACTTACTTTTCGTGGAAAATTAATGTCGTACAATGTTCATATCGAAGTGTTAACCGAATAATTTTTAATAGGCATAATTAGGAGAAGGTGTATTGATTTTTATGAAATTTTGCGTACTTATGAGGCCAAAAATTTTGAAAATCTTAAACAACTCGTTTAAACAGCAGTTTCTAATGTATCTTACTTATGTTTTATGAAATATTAGAGTCGTAGGATATTCATATCAAAGTGTTAATTGGACAATCTTATAATAGATATAATTAGGAGTAATTATATTCGTTCTCACGAAATTATGTGCAGTTATGCTCCCAACAATTTTATAAAACTCAACCAACTCATTTAAACAATGTTTTTAAAGAATCTTACTTATATTTTGTGCTCAATTTGGGTAGTAGAATATTCATACCGAGGTTTTAACTGGAAATATTATAATAGGCGTATTTAGGAGTAATTAAATTAATTTGCACGAAATTATATGCAGTTCGCGGCCGAAACATTTGAAAAACTCAAACTTATTTAAACAAAGTTTTTTTATTGCATGCTATTTATTTTTTGTTCAAAATTAATATCGCAGGATGTTCATATATTGACGTGTTAATTGGATAATATTTTAATACGCATAATTATGAGTAATCATATTAATTTTGACGAAATTATGCGTAGTTATTATTCCAAAAATATTGAAAATCTTCATAATCTAGTTTAAACAACAGTTTCTAATGCATCTTACTTATGTTTTATGGAAAATTAGCGTCGTAGGATATTTATAACAAAGTTTTAATTCTAAAATATTATAACAGCTTTAATTAGGAGTAATTATATTTATTTCCATGAAATTATGTGCAGTTACGCACCCAACAATTTTGAAAAAAACAAACAACTTGTTTAAACAAATTTGTTTTTAAAGTATCTTACACATGTTCTGTGCAAAATTAGTGTCATATAATATTCATATCGATGTTTTAATTGGAAAATATTATAAGAGACGTATCTAGGCGTAATTATATTAATTTGCAAGAAACTACGTGTAGTTATATGGCCAAAAACTTTGGAAAACCCAAATAACTTGTTTAAACAGATGTTTTTAATGCTTCTCATATATGTTTTGTGCGACATTCATGTCATAAAATATTCAAATCGTAGTGCTAATTGGATGATTATATATATTTAAAAGTTATTATATTAATTTTGACGAAATTATGTATAGTTATGAGGCCAAAAATATTGAAAAACTCAAGCAATTTCTTTAAACCGCAGTTTCTGATGCATCTAACTGATGTTTTATGCAAAATTAGCGTCATAGAATGTTATACCGAAGTTTTAACAGGACAATATTATAATAGGCATAATTAGGAGTATTTATATTAATTAGCGCGAAATTATAAGTCGTTATGCGGCCGGAAAATTTAGAAAACTCAAACAAGTTGATTAAACAGTTGTATTTAAAGAATGCTACTTATTTTTTGTGCATAATTAATGTTGTAGAATGTTCAAATTTTAGTGTTAATTGCATAATCTTTTAATAGACATAATTAGGAGTAATTAAGTTAATTTTTACGAAAATATGTGTAGTTATGAGTCCAAAAATATTATAAATCTTAAACAACTAGTTTAAACAGCCGTGTTTAAGGCATCTTACTCATGTTTTATGCAAAATTTGTGTCGTAGAGTATTCATATTGATGTTTTAATTGGACAACCCGATAGTAGACGTATTTAGGAGTATTTATATTAATTTATAGGGAATTACGTGTAGTTATGAGGCCTATTTTTTTTAGAAAACCTCAAACAACTATTTCTAATGCATGTCACTTACTTTTCGTGCAAAATTAATGTCGTACAATGTTCATATTGAAGTGTTAACCGAATAATTTTTAATAGGCATAATTAGGAGAAGGTGTATTGATTTTTATGAAATTTTGCGTACTTATGAGGCCAAAAATGTGGAAAATCTTAAACAACTGGTTTAAACAGCAGTTTCTAATGTATCTTACTTATGTTTTATGAAATATTAGAGTCGTAGGATATTCATATCAAAGTGTTAATTGCACAATCTTATAATAGATATAATTAGGAGTAATTATATTCGTTCTCACGAAATTATGTGCAGTTATGCTCCCAACAATTTTATAAAACTCAACCTACTCATTTAAACAGCCGTTTTTAAAGAATCGTACTTATATTTTGATCAAAATTTGGGTCGTAGAATATTCATATCGAGGTTTTAACTGGAAATCTTATAATAGGCATATTTAGGAGTAATTAAATTAATCTGCATGAAATTATATGCAGTTCTGCGGACGAAACATTTGAAAAACTCAAACTTATTTAAACAGCTGTTTTTTATTACATGCTATTTATTTTTTGTTCAAAATTAATATCGCAGGATGTTCATATTGACGTGTTAATTGGATAATATTTTAATACGCATAATTATGAGTAATCATAATAATTTTGATGAAATTATGCGCAGTTATTAGTCGAAAAATGTTGAAAATCTTCAAAATCTAGTTTAAACAACAGTTTCTAATGCATCTTACTTATATTTTATGGAAAATTAGTGTCGTAGGATATTTATATCAAAGTTTTAATTGTACAATATTATAATAGCTTTAATTAGGAGTAATTATATTTATTTCCATGAAATTATGTGCAGTTACGCACCCAACAATTTTGAAAAAAATAAACAACTTGTTTAAACATCTATTTTTAAAGTATCTTACACATGTTCTGTGCAAAATTAGTGTCATATAATATTCATTTCGATGTTTTAATTGGAAAATATTATAAGAGACGTATCGAGGCGTAATTATATTAATTTGCAAGAAACTACGTGTAGTTATATGGCCAAAAACTTTGGAAAACCCAAATAACTTGTTTAAACAGATGTTTTTAATGCTTCTTATATATGTTTTGTGCGACATTCATGTCATTAAATATTCAAATCATAGTGCTAATTGGATAATCTTCAATATATATATTTAAAAGTTATTATATTAATTTTGACGAAATTATGTATAGTTATGACGCCAAAAATATTGAAAAACTCAAGCAATTTCTTTAAACCGCAGAGCTTCGATACATCTAACGATGTTTTGTGCAAAATTAGCGTCATAGAATGTTATACCGAAGTTTTAACAGGACAATATTATAATAGGCGTAATTAGGAGTATTTATATTAATTAGCGCGAAATTATATGTCGTTATGCGGCCGAAAAATTTAGAAAACTCAAACAAGTTGATTAAACAGCTGTATTTAAAGAATGCTACTTATTTTTTGTGCATAATTAATGTTGTAGAATGTTCATATCGAAGTGTTAATTGCATAATATTTTAATAGACATAATTAGGAGTAATTAAGTTAATTTTTACCAAAATATGTGTTGTTATGAGCCCAAAAATATTATAAATCTTAAACAACTAGTTTAAACAGCCGTGTATAAAGCATCTTACTCATGTTTTGTGCAAAATTTGTGTCGTAAAGTATTCATATTGATGTTTTAATTGGACAACCCGATAGCAGACGTATTTAGGAGTATTTATATTAATTTATAGGGAATTACGTGTAGTTATGAGGCCTATTTTTTTAGAAAACCTCAAACAACTGTTTCTAATGCATGTCACTTACTTTTCGTGCAAAATTAATGTCGTACAATGTTCATATTGAAGTGTTAACCGAATAATTTTTAATAGGCATAATTAGGAGAAGGTGTATTGATTTTTATGAAATTTTGCGTACTTATGAGGCCAAAAATGTGGAAAATCTTAAACAACTGGTTAAACAGCAGTTTCTAATGTATCTTACTTATGTTTTATGAAATATTAGAGTCGTAGGATATTCATATCAAAGTATTAATTGGACAATCTTATAATAGATATAATTAGGAGTAATTATATTCGTTCTCACGAAATTATGTGCAGTTATGCTCCCAACAATTTTATAAAACTCAACCTACTCATTTAAACAGCTGTTTTTAAAGAATCGTACTTATATTTTGTGCAAAATTTGGGTCGTAGAATATTCATATCGAGGTTTGAACTGGAAATATTATAATAGGCGTATTTTGGAGTAATTAAATTAATTTTCACGAAATTATATGCAGTTCTACGGCCGAAACATTTGAAAAACTCAAACTTATTTAAACAGCTGTTTTTATTGCATGTTATTTATTTTTTGTTCAAAATTAATATCGCAGGATGTTCATATTGACATGTTAATTGGATAATATTTTAATACGCATAATTATGCGTAATCATATTAATTTTGACGAAATTATGCTCAGTTATTAGTCCAAAAATGTTGAAAATTTTCAAAATCTAGTTTAAACAACAGTTTCTAATGCATCTTACTTATGTTTTATGGAAAATTAGTGGCGTAGGATATTTATATTAAAGTTTTAATTATATAATATTATGATAGCTTTAATTAGGAGTATTTATATTTATTTCTATGAAATTATGTGCAGTTATGCACCCAACAATTTTGAAAAAACCAAACAACTTGTTTAAACAGCTGTTTTTAAAGTATCTTACACATGTTATATGCAAAATTAGTGTCATATAATATTCATATCGATGTTTTAATTATAAAATATTATAATAGGCGTATCTTGGTGTAATTATATTAATTTGTAAGAAACTACGTGTAGTTATATGGCCAAAGAGTTTGGAAAACCCAAATAACTTGTTTAAAGAGATGTTTTTAATGCTTCTTATATACTTGTGCGACATTAATGTCATAAAATATTCAAATTGAAGCACTAATTGGATAATCTTTATTATATATTATTAAAAGTAATTATATTAATTTTGATGAAATTATATATAGTTATGAGGCCAAAAATTTTGAAAAACTCAAGCAATTTCTTTAAACCGCAGTTTCTGATGCATCTTATTGATGTTTTGTGTAAAATTAGCGTCATAGAATGTTCATACCGAAGTTTTAACTGGACAATATTATAATAGGCGTAATTAGGATTATTTATATTAATTCGCACGAAATTATATGTCGTTATGCGGCCGAAAAATTTAGAAAACTCAAATAAGTTGATTAAACAGCTGTATTTAAAGAATGCTACTTATTTTTTGTGCATAATTAATATTGTAGAATGTTCATATCGAAGTGTTAATTACATAATCTTTTAATAGACATAATTAGGAGTGATTATGTTATTTTTATGAAATTATGTGTAGTTATGAGGCCAAAAATATTATAAATCTTAAACAACTAGTTTAAACAGCCGTGTTTAAAGCATCTTACTCATGTTTTGTGCAAAATTAGTGTCGTAGAGTATTCATATTGATGTTTTAAAGACACTCTCTCTCCCAAAATGAAACTCTATTCTCTGATCATGCTATCCTGAAACCCGATGCAAGAAATGGTCAAGAACCTTTCTTTCCTTTTCCTTCTTGTCTCCCTGGGCTCATTCTTTCACCACACCGCCACAGCTTCTTCAAGAGGTTACATGCGATTCACACAAAATGCTACTCTATTCCCAGCTGATCCATCCCGATCGTGCATGAGCTCAGACGACTTCTCCTCTAATCAGTGAGTACCCCTGTCGGTACTCGGTACCTCTCAACACCTGAATCAAAATCCTCTCTCTCTCATCTCACTCCGTTGGCTTAGGTGACAACTTAAAAATGGCGGCTCCGCCTTTTCTCTCTCCCGATTCCTGATTTTCGATTTCGAACAAAAAGGCTAGAAAGAACGCAAAGGCGCAAAGCTACACGAATTGACGGAGGTGAAACACATTTTGAAATCAAAGCACGGTACTTTTCCACCTCTCAATGCAGAAAGACGATTTCAGACAAAGACAATCGATTGAAATACCCAGAGAATACCATGACAACAAGATTGCAAACCGAGATACTTGCCCTTCTCTCAGATCTGATCTGCTTGTAGAAAAATCTGAGCCAGTAGATGAGGTCTCATCAGAATTATATCCGCACGCATCAGCTGTACTTTTGGAGTCCATCAAGAAAGCCCAAGAAGCCAACAAGCTCGAATTCATAGCAGAGGACAATGTATTTGCTGATGCTTGTCTCATTCCCTTTCTCTCAACTGAGGTCATCAAATTCCTTTTTTCCCTTCATCGCCTCTGTAGCATGCAGCAACATGCCATCCCTTGATTTCTGAGGTTCTTGTTGCCAAGTCCGAAGAACTGGAGCACCCAATGGCAAAATCTTAAGCTGAGATAGTTAAAATGTTACAAAACCTGTGGTTTCACCATCCAAGAAGAGAACCAAGAAGCAGGTGCCTAGAGATAGTGATGTTGATCGCCCCTTAAGTGTTTGTCGAAATACATCTGAGAACAGACCCAGATCCGTACATCCACATCTGGTGCCACTGCCCATACTGATATAAATACCAATACAGATGCAAAAACTAATGCAATGAGCAAACCCCTATTTTCTCAATTCAAAGTACAAAACCAAATCAACATGAGTTTCATTCCTCTTCTCTATCTACAACAATGCATTCTATCTCATTGCATTGCACCACTGAGCCAATGAGCCAAAGAACTCACAAATAACCTTCTTTTTTATTTTTCTTTTGTTTTGAGAACTTCAACGAGTCTTTTTTTTTTGAAGAGAACTCAAACGAATCTCAATTTGTGGTTAAAGAGGTCAAAAGAACCTTCAAATTTGTTCGAAGATGAGGACCAAAGAACCTCTCAATGTTGTTTGGAGATGCCAAGAGAGCATCTAAGATGAAGACTAAATAGTCTCAACATGTTATTTCAAGAGGTAAAAGAACCTCAAAGAAGAAGATCAAAGAGTCTCATCATATTAGTTCAAGAGGACAAAATATCCTCAAATTGATGTTTCAAAATGACTCAAATGAGTATGAAATAATTAATAGTTTTCTTGAGTCAAAAGAACTCTACTTCCTTTTGTCTTTCTTCAAGACGACCCGTGATGCACTTGGAGATCAAATTCATGAATCGAGATGTACAAACTCACCATGCGTACCGCACGATATGTTTCAGGGGATGTTAAAGTATAAGAATAGAATTGTATAGGTTAGTTGGAGATATTGTGTGATGTATAATGTTGGAGATACTTAGTATTTAGTAGTTGATTTGTTAGATCATTAGTCTATAAATAAAAATTTAGACATTATAATCAATTCACTAAAGATAATCAAATATTTTTCTCTCTCTCATTCTATCAATAGATCTACGCATGGCTAAGGTCCTGAATATTTATTAGTTAGATGATGCCACTGTATTTTCTCAGCTAGAAATTGGAAACCTCTCTTGTGCAATGGTATATTAGTTCTGTAGAAAACTGTAGATCCTTCCAGATTGTTAACCACTGAAGCAGACAGAAACAGAGAACCCAAACTGTTAATGCTTGAACAATAGCACCTCGTTCTTTATCCATCGAAATCATCAGATGCTAAGTTCAATCTTTTGAAATAAAGATGGATCATCAGGTAGCTGAGTTAAGGGGAGAGAAAAAAGAAAACATGTTGGATTGTAAAAAGGTTGTAATTCATGCCAAGTGGCAGAAAAAATGAGAATTGCATGACAACTGCCTAGAGTAATGTAACAAAAATCATATATCTAAATTCAAGAACATGTGTCATTGCTAAGCGTCACCCAAACTGCGTCTCCAAAGCACTTTATCATCAATCTTATTCCTTTCCAGCTTTTCCCAACTGAACTAAAATGACCCTGCCTCTCCTAGGCCAATAGGCTTTACCCATATGCAGGATAGCCAAAACCACCTCCATAACAAAACCATATACATTTGATATTACCACAAAAAACATTAAGGTGGTCATGACCGATGAAAACTGATTTTACATCACCCATTTTGAGAAGGGAGGTCAATACACCAGAATTTACTATGGAACAGGCAACAAACTCTTGATATGTACCAACGATCCCTTGTACCATAGGTCACGTACCTCAGGTATTGGGATGTGGAAAAATGCAAGTGCAGGAGCAGGAGATATTTCCTCTTAAAATTTAACAGTAGGATAGTTGAAACAATTACATTAAATTTGACATGCTCAATAGAACAACAGTTGGAGAACAAAATTCAATAGCACGATAGTTGAAACAATTACAGTAAGCCAACAGTCTTGATTAGCCAAAGTAAAACCCATTTTGCCCTCAATTCAAACTCAATTGTGCATTAAGTTTTAACAAGATGTCTGTTTTTCAATCCTAAACCTCACTACGCAGTTGAGAACAAAAAAACCAAAAAAGAGTTGATGGCAGTACGATACAGGTATCCTATAGGCCAACCTGCGAGTTCACAAAAAGTCATCCCCACAAACAACATCAACATCAATAATTGTTGTGTTGTATCCTATAGGCTAACATGCAAATTCACACAAAGTTCCCATCCTGACAAAAACAACACCAACATCAACAATTGTTATTTGTTGCTTATAACAAAAGGCAAGTAAAAACATTAAAAAGAAATTAGAAAATGTTTAGGGAAAATGTAGAAACCTGAAGTGTTTGAGAAGTATTGCGTAGCCTTTGGAGTTGTGACTCTTTAATCCAACTGTAAATCTTTTTCCCATTTACAACCTCTTTATCCCCGCTATCCATGAAATACAGATTGAGAACACTCCTATTTACAAACCCAGATCCGAACGGCCCGTTAATATTTACATGGTAATTCCCATATCTTAATCGCATAACCCTGCGGGTTGACTTGAGAAAGCGAATAATCCATTGATGATATGAAATCCATTAATTCTAATCGGGTCATGGTTGATTGATGGTTGTGGTTGCCTAATATTGCAGCCAAAGGGATTTTATGCTCCTTAACAAGTTTGAATGCCTTTATTACTGATTCGGCTGCACCAGCTGCACTTGCTCCAAATATGTTGTCTCCTGATCATCAGTTTATCACCCATGGAAATGTTAAAATCATACACTTCAACCGCACTGAATTTTTTATATAATAATCTGAATAATCCAATTATGAATAATAATAATGAAAAAAATAAAATTGTAATAGTAGAAATAGCAGTGCCGCCACTGCCAGCGACGTCTGAGAAATGCGCCAGTCTGAATGACGTGTTTTGGGAGTGTGTCACTCCCACTGGCGCGTTTTGAGAGTGCGTCACTCCCACTGACGGATTTATTATTATTTTTAAATACCGATTTGAATGTGAAATAGCCAATCAAAACATCGATGCATTTTTTGCCAGCAAGAGTGTGTCATTCCCACTAGCGTACTTTTTTTTTGCAAAAACATATATGAAAAATAATAATAAAAAAAACGTAACTCCCAGTGACGTGCTGCCATTCTTACTATTATAATTTTATTTTTTCCATTATTATTATTAATAATTGAATTATTGAAATTATTAGATAAAAATATCCAGTGCTTCAACCGAGTTATACTAGTAATAGAGATCTCAATGTAAATACAATCAGGTCAGGATTCTCAGCATCAATAAGCCGTTCCAAAAATTGAGTTGTGTTATGATCTGAGCAATATGGTGCTTTGTCTGGTAGCGCATCTTGGCATCTTGTCGTGGCCCCGTTTCCATAGTGCATATCTGCTATTACTCTTTTCTCCCACAATTAAAACGAAACAAAATGAAAATAAATGAGAGGTCTCAACTTCGGATAAAACTGCTAGAGTTCATGTATAGATAAAACTACCCAAATCATGATATTTCCAAAATGGATCCTTTGATTTGACACATTAGGATTTAACTTAGCGTCGCAATCTCTGTTCGGAGAGAGAGAGAGAGAGAGAAGATGCTGACCTAGAGGATCTTGAAGGAACCATCATGGCGGAAGCGGAGTGGCAGTTGAGGTAATACCAAACAAATTATATAGGTGATGAGTAAATGTGACAAAAAATTAAGAGAGATACATGAAAGTTTTGATGGCTAAATATAAAATAAGAAAAAAAAATAAAGGATATAATTTTTTTTTTACCGGAGAGAGAGATAGGGCGCAAGAAAAATTCATAATTTGTTCGGTGTTTGATTCGATTTTAGTATGAATTCAGTTATTTTGATTAGATTTTTTTGTCAGTTCGATTCGAGTTCGGCTCGATAACTTTTTAATAAATTAATTTGAGTTCAGTTCATAATAGTTCGATATGTAGTTATTTGCATATATTTTAACTATTTAAACAATAATACATGTAATAATATAATTATTTTATTATAAATTAATAAAATATTATTTATTATTATAAAATTCATAAATATTAATTATTTTATCAAATTTTAATATAAAATTAATAAAATATTAATTATTTTAGCTCTAATTATTTATGATAATATGAAAAAATATATAAAAATATAATAATTGAGTTCGTCTAGAGTTTAATTTCGGTTCGAGTTCAATTTAGCTCGAGTTCAAATTAGTTCAAATTAATTTCAAATCAAACTCACAAACTAATTAGTTTGATCAAGTTCGATTACTTTGCACCTTAAGACAGGAAAAAATGCAAACCAATGGCATGTGATAATATTCAGCGTTTTTAAGAATTCATAAGCTGAAGAAAATTCGTCTTCCCAGCCTTCCAGGGGCGAACTTTGATGTGCTGAAACTTTGTCAAGGAAAACATTACTTTTTGGGCTTTGAATGAAACATGATTTGTGGGCCCTCAACAGTAGAAATTGGGCTTTGGATACGGGCTTTCAAACATAAAAATAAACAGAAGCAACTTCTGAAATTGTAATCTGGTAATTCGTTCCGACTCACATCTTTCGACTTGTGAATAACATGAATAAATAATACAACACTATGAAAATGAATAATAAATTCCGACCGAGGCATTTAATATGAATAATTAAGTAACCAACGTCAATAATAAAACAAACAAACCAACTAAAGTGAACAATATGAACCCAAAATTTATACCCAGAAAGAGGGTTAAATTTTCTCTCACCTCAGCTATGCCACATACAGTAATTTTATTTATTTATTTATTTATATTTATTTTACTTTCAACAAAGACAATGACCGAAATATTCATCACATATATAATATTTCGGTTTCTAATTGTTCGAATCCCCTCTTAATACCAGCAGCTAGTTATAAAGGGGATATAGAAAGTTTTTTCTATTTTATTATTCTTTTACGGTTTTACAGTTTTATAAAGCACACACAATGAATATAATAAAGTAATCAACGTCAATAAATAAAAAAAACATACCAAAGTGAATAATATGAATCCAAAATTAATAATAATCTTTGGAGGAGCTGAAGCAAATTTCTAACATATGCATTAATGTGAATATGGAAGCATCATAATTGAAATACAAAATAGTCGACAATTATAATAGAACAAATAAATTAAGTTAACAGTAAATAATCAAGATGAACAACAAAAGGAAGTGTATAATAAAGTATGAAATTTATTTTTTATCCCAAGTACTTCATTTTTCATATATTGTATATTTATGCTGAGTGTTTTATTATTTATATTGTTTGTTTTGTTCTCCATAAATGCTTTGTTGAAAGTTTCTCGGAGTTCATTAAAGCTCCATCGATGGATATTATAAGTTAGTGAAAGTAATACTGTGTCAACTCACAAAAGGAATGTTCATGAGTCAAAATATTGACTTAATCAAATGAATTCTGATATTAACAACGCTACCAAAGTAATATTTCTTTAATATAACTATATATATAGTTTTGTTCTTTCTTGATTAAAATCTACCGTGACAATGTTAGAGACTTAGAGTGAATGGTAAAAACGATAATTAACTCAAGGTTGATCTACTTTAATTGCCAACGCGGAAGCCAACTTATTTAAGACATAAAACAAAATTTGCATTATTTTATTTGACTAAAAATATTAATTGGCCCCAGTACTCAACGCGCTGGCATTGTACTTTAGTGCTAATATATTATTCAGTGTGAAAACTGAAAAGCATGCTATATAATAATGCCAGAGTTCTTTTCAAGATTCCAACCATTAATAAATTAATTATTTTCTTAAAGCCTGCTCTTTTCGATTAATAAAAACTATAGGTATTTAATTAAGACACGTTTTGAGATGAACAGAGCATGCACGATAAAAAGCACAAAAACAAAGTTCTGAGCACCAACTATTCAGGTGAATGTCCTTCAAAAGACTATAGTTATGACTTATGGATGGACTCTTAATTAATTAAAATATGGTAGATTTAAAACGTGGAAAACAACTAAAATCATTCAAATGCTTGATTTAAATATTGCCATTGGATTTCTGCAACTCTTTCAGAAGACAAAATTCGATCAACTTGGAGAACTTTTCAACTCACATGAAATCAAATAGAACACGATTTTTTTTTATTTTAAATATTGTTATTCGAATGCTACGTACTATAGATCTAAATCCAAATTAATATATAACCAAGCTAATTTAATTATATCTGACTAGATCCAAATTATATATAAACTATTTTGGTTCGACGTTTTGAATCATTTTGTCACCGGAAAATTAACACAATGGCTACATCAAATGACGAATTATACATATCACGAGATCGATGATAATTAACATGAAATAACCAGAGTCAAGAATTCAATCAGTCTGAAATTTATTTGACCTTGCTCGACTAGGATCTGAAATTCAAGGAACAACGAACCTAAATCTGAATAATACATGGCGTCAGATAATTCAAATTCAAATGATGATTAAATTTTTGAGGTGACATGAACCAGCAATTCTCTCCACTGAAGGTGGCTCGATTAACAGCAAATTACCCCATTAATTGGCATGATAATTCACCTAGCAATTGAAAAGGGTGGTTTATTGCTCAATTGCTAGATCATCTCATCTCAGATATCAAATCATCTGAATTTGAGTTATCTGATATAGTGAATTATTTCAGATTCAGACCGTTTTGAGCCAACAATTTCTCAAATTTTAGATCTCAAAGGACCGAGGTCAAATAAATTTAAGGTTTATTGAATTCCCTGGGGAGACTGGACAAAACTTCTCCTTCTCTAATTTGGAAGAATATGTTCTGGATCCTGATTATGGAGTCCAAGATATATAATTTAAATTTTTTTTATGTTGTAGATAAGGAGGAGAATTTGTTATGGATCTTAATTAATTCTGTTATTCTCAATTTTTTTTTGTTCCTAATTTGATTTTATTCTTCTATTTTCCTGTTGTTCGATAAATTAAATAGACATGAAACGAAATATGATTAGTGAATCAAACAGGGTATTAATTAGTAGGTTGCGTTATTTTCCTAGCTAAATAAATGTTTGTCGCAGCTAGCTAGCGATGATATACATATTAATTACACACGAATATATTCCATTAAGATATATATATATATATATATATTGCTATATAAATCCTGTACACTGTGTACTGTAATACTCTCACTTGGACAAATTTAATTGTCTTGAAAAGTGACTGCACCTTAGTTGCTAACTGATCTGTCACATGCATCATGACATCAAATTTGATTCACCAATGACATGAAATCAGACGCAGAGTCAGGATTATCGAATAGAGAGGGTCAAGATTATAATCGGTAATTACATAAATAATTAATATAAAAATATAATAAATTAAGGCATGAAATTGAAAGCTCATTATTAATTATAACGGTAATTTTATGAAACTTTCTTGACTTTTGTTTTTATAATTACAATCATCTTTTTAAAATAGAAAATAAATTTTTAAATGAAAAAATAAAATAATTGACTAGCAATTGTAATGGGTAGCCAACAAATTAATATTGAAACAAATTATGGTTCAAACATAAAATTATATATATATATATATATATATATATGAAACTAAATAGTTAGACAATATAACAATGCTTCGGCTTAATTCTCAAAAGTCAGGAGTAAATTAAATATATCAAATAAGTACTTTTAATAAAAAAATATTTTTTTCAACCAAAAAAATGGTGAGTTTGATAAAGAGTAAAAGGCTGAAATTTGAGACAATTAATGTAATTATGAATGAAAAATTATAAACAAAAATAAAAAATAGAGTACTTTATCTTATTAGAGTTTACTCGAATAATAACTCAACCATCATAAGGACCTAGTCTATATATATTATTAAAAATTTAATAAAAAATAATATATATTTAATACATAATTTGAGAAAACTTAAGAAGTGTCAAGCACCCTCCATCTCCAATTCCCCTCCGCACTGCATGAGCATGAAATAATCAAAAGACTGTACTTCAGTCAAGACAACATGCCTCGATAGTTCACCATTTCATAATTCACTTCTATTGCTACGTGAAATGGTGAACTATCGAGGCATATTGTCTCCACTGAAGGTGTCTCGATTAGTTCTCATGCCAATGGTGTAATTTGCTGTTAATTAGCGATGCAAGTGGCAAATCAGCTTAGCAACTCTGATACAATTCCTTTCGAGACTAACCAGTTAATTAAAGTTTAATTAGCTTCACTGCGCACAGACTCTCTCCATTTAAATTTCACCTCCAAGTCCCCATTTCATCTTTAAATGATGATTTATGTATTCATTTGGATGTACTCGATCGCCTAATAATATTTTTCGATCGTTTAGTGATTGCATTTCTTCTTCTTTTTTTGAAAATTTGTCTATCATGTTACCTAAAAAAGAGCAATCCAAGTGTACATTCAATTCTATGGTACATTTAATGTTTACAATACATCTTTTTTTTTAAAATATTGCTTAAATGAAAAATATAAAATTATAGATGTATTTCTAATAATTTAGATAGAATGTGTATCATATTTAGTCAATCCAAATGAAATTGTGTCTCTCATCTTAAAATTTTGAAAATTTAACCATGGAGTTTCAACAATATTGTGATAAATGATCAATTAATCTCTAAATTATTTTAAATTTGATACACATTTTATGTAAGTCATTAGAAGCACATCTACACTTTTGAATTTTCCATTTAAATAATTTTTTTGAAAAAAAAATACTGTAAAAATTGTATGTACCATAAAAGTTAGAGGCACGTACACTCGAATTACTAAAAAAATTGTCTATCATTAGTTTAATTAATTCCTTGTTTGTTCTCCCGTTCACAACCTACATACTCACTGAGTCGTCATCATCAGTAAAGTAATTGCTAATATATTGACTACGCACGATACTCTTACATAAATGCATGCATTTTATTTTATTTTTTTGGTAGAGAGGAGGGATCACCTTTGACAATGTTTATTTTGATTTCTGACAACAATTAATTTCAATAAATTAAGAAATATTAAACAAAATAGAATAAGTTCATAGACATGTTTTTTAACTAATGAACTGATTGTATTTCAAATATCATGTTATTAAGTATCGTTTGATACTATTTGCAACAATCTATCACATGGTCATTGATAAAATAACATCAAGTTAATTATATATTTGTTTCTATCTTTAAGTTATTTTCCTATTTTATTTGAAATGTCATTGCCAAAATTATCTAATTACCAATATCTAGTGACCCCTCCTCTTCCGTAAACAAGAACAGGGGTTATTAATTAATCACTCAAGTTCAGTAAATTTTTATTCATCAAACTTTATTCAAATTTAAGGTTATCAAAATAAATATCAGAATAAATTTAAAGTACATCGAAGCATAATAGATAATATATATACTTGTCAATCCCGTATTGGAATAATTTCTTCCTGTAACCAACCGCTGAAAATAAAAATCTGAACTTGAGTTCAGAGTGGATATGAAATTGTCAATTTCATATATATTCAACCTTTACTCTTTCACCCAAAACTTATCCATATGGGCCGTATCAATGTGTAATTGGCATGCCTAGACTAAGAGTGAGCTTGACATGATCTCCACACACACACAAACAGCATACTTAGGGAAATGATTTGATAACTTCATCTAAGAACGGATTGACAAATTTGTACTTGCAATAACTCTTTGAACATATGTTGTGTTCTTGCGTCGAAGCATGTATAAATAAGTTCATTGTACGTATTACTTTGCAAGAAAATTATAAGCAATGAATGACAAAATATTTTTATGCTATTTAATTTATAACATCTTCATGACGGAGGTATTAATAAATGAGAAAAAAGAAGTGATTAATTAACAATTTAACATACAAATTAGGGTTATTGATTGATATACGTGGGAATCTGCAAGATTTTTTTTATGAGATGTGGATGTAAACTCATTGGTACATAGAAATTGAAACAAAGAAAGCAACTCAAGAGGAATGTGCGAGATTAATATACTGATTCAAAGAAAAACGAACCTGAGAATTTTTAGCTGATGAAGAACGTTACTGGCCAGTACACAATCTAAATCTATCCACCTTATGAACACCAAGTCGGAAAATATTTATAAGCTATTTTTTTGCATCTTGCATTTATGAGTTGGAGCAAAAAAGTTTTTGAGTCCCAAGCTATGGAGTACTGAACTGGGCTTTCTTTTGTGTTGTGCATATATAGTTTATATGTGTTTTTAAAGGTGCTTTCTCAACTTGCCTATATCCGTCCAAATGGAAAAAAAATAATGAATGAATGATAATTAAACAGAACATGATAATGACGATACCTAACTTTTTCCACATAATTAATTTATTTATTACAACATATATGCCCACTGCCATCATTTGAAATCGATCGAAGCTAATATTACTTTTTATGAGTTTTTTTTTTCTTGAACATTACATGCGTATGTAGTCAGTAATTACATCCATAAAAGAAAAAAAAAAGATTTTTTTTTATTCAAAACTAAATAACACAAAGTTACCAAATAATTATCAAATCAGTAGCGGAACTTCAATTGGATTGTAGATGGGGCCACTGACCTAGCCAACCACCTATTAGAGCTAAATCTTCAACTTTTCTTATATTGGAAAAAAAAACAATCTATACACTTATAGGGTAAGAAAGGGGGCTAGTCTTTGATTTATTATTAATAAATACATATTATTTACTCTAACCATATTAACTTTTCAATCTAGGGGGGTCACAGCCCACACCCCAATTTTGATCAAGGAAGCTCCGCCACTGTATGAAATGAACTCTAAATTAAACTTTCTAGCTACTTTAATAATCTAAATGATTTTGTCTTCAATATATGTAAGAATTAAGATAAATTTTTAAAAAGCTCAAAATATCTTTTCGATCTTAAAGTAATTGGCTTGACGAATATGATTGTGTTTGATTTTTTTTCTAAATTTGATTAGTTGTTGAGCATTTTGCGGTACTACAAATTTTGAATTATTATTTAAATTTATTGAAGTTAAAGTAAAACTCATCTTCTTAGCACAATATATCTCTAATAAATAATTTTTTTAGAGCAATAAAAAGATGGACGAAGAACAAAAAGAATAATGAGATAAAAATAAAAAAAAAACATTAATAAAGTAGATACACAGAAGAAGAGGTGGGAGAAAAAGACAAATCAATGAGATCTCGGCATTAAAGATTTTTTTCTACAGAGATGGACTAGCTAGATTCCTGTTTTTTCTTTAGTGTATGGAACTATGAATGAGCTGCAGTTGCTGTTAGAGTATGTAATCTCCTAGGTGTAAAATTTCTGATGTACTTGATACCTCTGTTAATAAAATTCCTTGACAGCCTCTGTCAAGTTTTTGAAAAAAAAAAAAGAAAAAGAAAAGAAGAGATGGACTAGCTAGGCGGTTCGGCGGCGAGGGTTTTCCTACTTTTTTCTGAGTTATGTTATTGACATTTTGCAAAAGTACATGCACAATATACATTCTAACTCATTAATTTACACAAGATGTAAATTATACTAATTAGATCTACTTCTGAAGTAGCTTTCAACTATTGTATTTGTGTAGATTTTTATTTATTTTTAGATAAAGATAGAAGTTTAAAATTTTATATGTTTAATTTTATATTACTATAAGACACTCCATTTAGGTATTGAATATGTACTTATATCAAAAGCATTATCTTTGCTACTAGAATAATCTCTGATTATTCTGATCATTTTGTCATATAGATCTTTATAATTCAAAAGAAATCTGTAGAATTATGAACTTCTTTGCCAACAATCTAGTAGTTTGATTGATGTATTGAATGATTTTTTTTTTCTGAGAAAAATAAGGGTTATGTAAATATATATATATATATATCTTTACATATATGTACATTTCGTACCCCGACGAACGCAAATATGAACGTGCAACTTGTAAATTTTCTCCAATTATATTTGATAAAATATATATATATATATATTGTTAGACGTTTCTTCAACAAAAATTCACTTTAATTAGTAAACAACTTTATTTTAATATATTATAGAACAACATGTAAAAGATTTAAAAGCTGGATGATTTTCATATATTAAAAGGGTGGGGATCCCTTGACAATCTTGAAATCTTTAAATAAATATGAAAAAAATCTTAAAAAAAACTCATAGATATGTTCTTCTATTTATAGATTGATGATATTTCAAATTTCATACAATTTCATTATTGTTTGGTACTCCATCAAAGACTATTAAAATTTTCTATAATTTATAACGGTTTCAATTTAACGGTCTTTGATAGAGTATCAAATGATAATGAAATTACATTAAATTTTAACGACCATCAATCTATAGATAAAATAACATATCTATAAAAAAAAAATATTTTTAATTTTTTTAATATTTATTTAAGAGTTATTGTCACGATTGTCAAAATAACCATAATGATCCCACTCATATTAAAATATTAGTATTATTGGATTGGCGCGCATGCACGTTGATGACGCGTTATCACATATGTCTTCCAATCATCACATGCCACATTTCACACATCTATCACATTTTTCATCCAGATCATTGCTTCAATAAATATACATAACCACGTGCAAAAGGGACTTAATTTGCATATATATGCAAAAATGATGTGCAAGTTGACTGGGTCTAATATATAGATAGCATTTGTTAATGCCATATCGAGGCCATGATGCAATAAATTAATTTTTCTAACGTCCAATACAGTGCATCAATCATACACCAAAATAATTGCAATGTGAAGGGACATTATAAGCATGGACTCACTGGCTTTGGACAGCATTAAAATATTGGGCCTACATAAATCTTTTGGAAATTTCCTATGTATATGCTTTTTAAAGATAAATGGGCATGAGAAAAATGTGGATCCGACTTTCACTAAAATATTATATTCAAAACAATATTGGTGAATATTAATTACGGAGTTGTCTTTTCTTTGGTCTGTTCTGGAGCATGTGTCAATTTGCATGAGCATGGTCGTGTAATTAATTTAAAATTGGAAATGAACACGTTTAATTGAAGTGGTGAGATGTCTATTAAAAAAAAAAGATAAAAAGCTGTTACAGGTTATATGCTAATTAACGGCTCTAATTGAGATGGTGAGATGCATAATAAATAATCCAGCTTGCTATCTTTTTTCTGATTTCCTACTAGATATTGTAACAGTAGGTGTCGGAAAAATGGTCGCATTTGATAGAACTTTGTGTAGAATCCAGACACAGATAGTAACCATAAGGATCAGAGGATGTACGACCTCTCCGGAGAAAAAAATCTCATTCACAGATGGATGACGAAGGAAAAATCTCATTCCCTTTTGGTGTTCGGCACTCTTTTTATTTTTCCCAAATCTGTTATTTTTTCCATTTTAAATTTTTAGTACCCAAAAAAGGATCATTCCTAAGGAAAAATCGGTGAGTATATATTGACTTGTCATTAATTTATTATTTTATATTATGAAATAGTTAATTTTTTTAAAATAATTCTAAAATTAATTGTCAGAAATTCATCCTTCCTAAAACCGTTGCAAAATATATTTTTTCCGATTTTGTTTTTGTTTTTTGTCTGATTTACATATTACAAATAAAAAAATTAATAAAAATAACGAGCAAAATAACAAAAATAAAATAAAAAATACAAACAAAATTGAAATAAAAATCACAACTCTGATAAACTAAAATTATAACAAACCTAAATATAAAAATTACAACTAAAATAAAAAAAAATATATAACAAAAATGAAATAAAAATTACAACTCGATCAAATAAAATTACAACTAACCTAAATATAAAAATTATAACTAAAGTAAAGTAAAAATTACAACAAAAATAAAATAAAAATTATAACTCGATCAAATAAAATTAAAACTAACCTAAATATAAAAATTATAACTAAAATAAAGTAAAAATTACAAAAAACATGAAATAAAAATTAGCACGCTGATACAATAAATTACAACTAACATAAAATAAAATTTAGAACTAAAATAAATTAAATATTACAACAAATATGAAATAAAAATTATAACTCTGATAAAATAAAATTATAACTAACGTTAAAATAAAAATACAACTAACATAAAATAAAATTATAACTAACATAAAATAAAATTACAACTAATATTTAAGTTTTAGATTTTTTTTCAAAGTTCTTATGTTGACCCACACGACTTCTTCATGATCTATGCGCAAATAATTTACATCTTGATTATCATCAATTGACATGTTGTCGATGCTGGAAGAAAATAGGGGAATTTAATCAAAATGATCATATTCTTGTTCATTAATAACGTTTTCAATATCAACAATTCATCTTCTACCATGGAGGATAATATGTCATTTTTTATTAGATGGGTCCATAATGTAACATACTTGCTTGGCTTATTTTGCCAGTATGAAAGGATCATTTTGATACCCCAATCTGTTAAAATCAACAGATACAAATTTATCTTGTCAATCCATTTACATAAAAACAAAGGAATCATGAATTTGACATAAGCTAGTTCTCATATCTGTTCAATCCAACCATAATATGAATCCATGGATGCATTTTCAGTATCCGATAAACCTTTTAATGTCGCTCCACTATTCTGAATAGTGCTTTTACCATCTTTAGTGTACCAGATATATCCATTCAAGTCGTACCCTTGATAAGTATGCATTGTTGATCCGGGGCCATATGATAGCCATTGAACGGTTTCATTAACATTCTCTATTGGTTGAGATTTTACTTTCTCTTCAAACCACTTTATAAATTTTAAATTGTGCTCTCTAGTGATCCAATTTTTGTCCCTTAAAGGATTATGTTCTTTTATCTCAGTTAGATGTTCATTCACATATGGAGCTACAACTATTAGGTGTTACAATACTTTGAGGTGTGTTTTTTGTTGTAACTGAAGACTCATCACAAGAAGTTTGTATCTAATTGTATCATACCCTTGGAGTCTACCTTTGTGTCATGACTTCGGAAGGCCAATAGATTCAACACCATCTAAGTAGTTAGTATAAAATTTAATATTTTTTTCTACAACATATCCTTCAACGATGCTACCTTCAGGTCTGAATCAGCTTCAAACTAAATCTTTTAACTGGCCTATTACTCTTTCAAAAGGATACAAATAACATAAAAAATATGGATCCTCATATTTATATTTCTCGTGTGAGATGTACAGTTAAATGCATCATGATGTCAAAAAATGAAAGTGAAAAATATATCTCTAGCTCACAAAGGGTTAGCACAACGTCGGACTGTAATTTATTCAATGTTTCTGAATTTATAACTTTAGAACAAATTGTGTTAAAGAAGAAATAAAATTTAGTGATTGAGTGTCTGAATTTTAGTGGGAGAATCCCTCGAATTGCCGTTGGAAGTAGTTGGGTCAATAGAACATGACAATTATGTGATTTTATACCAATCAGTTTTAGTTTTTTTATTGACACTTTTCCAGGAGATATTTGATGAATAACTAGTTGGAACCTTAATAGATTTTAGTCACTCCAGCAAACTAATTTTTTCTTTCTTTGATAAAGTGTAGCATGTCGCGAGTAAGAAACTCCATTTTTTGGCTTCTATTGGTGCTAGGTCTGGGCGAATCCCCATTTCAACTATATATTTTCTTACTTTGACACCATCTTTTATTTTTCCTTGAATATTCAACAACGAATCAACCATACTTTCATAAATGTTCTTAATAATATGCATTTCATCCAGACAACACCTGATTTCTAAACTCGACCAATACGGAAGATCCCAGAATATAGATTTTTTCTTCCATATGTTGTCATTTACAATGGGTTTGACCGCTTTACCAAATTAAACTTTTAAATTTTTTAATTCATTATAAACATCTTTTTCGGATAATAGCACTGGAGCTTGTCGGGTCTCGACTTTACCATCAAATTCTTTTTTCTTCCATCGATAAGGATGATATCGAATAAAGAACCTGCGGCGTCCCATATATATATTTTTTTCTTATAGTTTTTTAGCCTTATAGAATGAGTATTATCCCTAGGGCACGTTTTAGCTCCTTTTGGTTTTAAAATAGATATATTACTGAATACGAGAAAATCATTAACCGTGCAAAAAATAATAGCCCGAATGATGCAATGTTCTTTCTTATATCCATCATAAATATGCACATCGTCCCTCCATAATTTATTGAGGTCCTGCACTAATGGTATCAAAAATACATCTATATCGTTACCCAGTTGTTTATGACTAGAAATCAACAACAATATCATCATATACTTTCTTTTCACGCACAACCATGGAGTGATATTGTAAACACACAATAGAACAGACCATGTACTGTGATGACTACTTATTTGGCCATAAGGATTCATCTCATCTGTGCATAATCCTAATCTCAATTTTTTTATTTCATCACTGCCATCAGGCCATTCTCTGTTAATATTCCTCCATTCGGGAGAATCAACAGGGTGTCTGAGCATTTCATCTTCTTTTCTATATTTTACATGCCATCGTAATAATTTTGCATCTCTTTCATTTGAGAAAAGACACTGCAATCTTGGTATTATCAGTAAATACCGTAACACTTTTGTTGTCGACATTTTTTGGTTGTCAAACTCATCATCTTTCTCATTTTTAACTTGATCATCTTTCTATTTATAGCATGAAGCCTTACACTTCAGATATTTATTTATATCACTATATTCATTCCGGTATAATATGTAATCATTAGGACATGCATGAATTCTCTCAACTTTCATACTCAAAGGACACAATAATTTTTTAGCTTTATATGTCGAATTTGGCAACTCATTATTTTTCGAAAGCACATCTCCTAAAAGTTGAAGTAAGGATATAATTTTTTTATCGTTCTAATAATTCTTCGCTTTTAGATTGTATAGTTTGAAAATAGCCATTATTTTTGTGAATTTTGTATACCCAGGAAACAATAGAACGTTGGATTCATTACACACAAAAAAAACAACAAATTCTGATGGAACATCCTAAATCATTTCATCCAAATATTGATTATCATTATCAATATTTTGATTATCATCCAGTTTTTCTATATTTTCACCACTTGATTCATCATGTGTTATATCTTCTAAATCGGCTACAAATCTGATACTAGTACTGCCATTTATCGATCTTTCATCATTACACTCTCCATGCCATACCCATCGAGTGTACCATTCTTTAAATCCACATCTAATTAAATGATTCATCATTTCTTTGACATTCTGAAATCTACATACATTCTGACAATCCCGACATGGACAAAGAACTGTATGATCACCCATTTGTCTCATATTTTCAGTTGCACGATTTAAAAATTCCTCAACACCTCTTAAATATTGAAATGTATCATGTTTGACTCCATACATTCATTTGTTACGATCCATCTGAAGAATAATAATATATTATCTTGTTAGATAGGGTTTAAGGTTTAGAATGATCTAAGTTTAGCGAAAGTTTAGGTTTAGTTTAACAATCCGACAAAATCTATATAGAAATTATCAAGAAGTAGCACAAATAATAAAATATCACAAATAAGTCGCACAAACAACAACATATTTCTTAAGTTTATCTAAATAATTTTATTATAACATTCATCTAAATTTAAAAAAATAATCATACATGACGATTGCTTATCTCCTCCAGCTCCTTAATCTTAGTTATCACAACGTCATGAATGATTGTCGTTGAACCTACAAAACAAAAAAAGAAAAGAAATTATGGTAGTTAACAAATAAAATTATTCAATTAAATTTAGAAGATTATACATACCTCTCGAGATATCAAGTTGCAGTGGCTCATATGACACTCCTAGAGCTTTTATCATCGCTTGATTCATTGAAATAATTACTTGATACAATGAAATCACTTTATCTTTTTTTGGACTGCATTTGTTGATCATTTTGCCTTATAATCTCCTTAAGATTCTCAATTTCGTTAAGAAATTCAATTTTTGTTGGTGTCGTTACTAGTGAGATTGAAAAAAAATGATATTTTACATATTTTCATAGTCGGATTGCTAAACGATATGTTTAGAGTTTAGGTTTTAAGTTTTTATTTTTAAGTTTAGGGCTTTAGGGCTTTAGTGCTTTAGGATTTAGGGTTTTGAAGTTTAGGGTTGAGAATTTAGAATTTAGGATTTATGACTTAGGGTTTAGGGTTTTAGAATTTAAGGTTTAAAGTTTGGGTCGACCAACCATCCTAACTCATATTTTGAATATTTTGTCTCATTAGCGAAGATACGCTAGTCAATCTAGTGTTTAAGAAAAATCCAGCAGCATTTCCCTTTAACTCTCCGAGTACGCCAATGCACATTTGCATGCACATATGTACTCACAGGAACAAAAGGTGGAATACTGTATCAGATAATTCTCAAACACAAGATTGAAACTAACATACCTTCATTAATCATATATGAGATAAAATATTCAAAAAGCAGTCCCAATAGGGACTATTCGAGATTAATCCTTATTAGATTAATCTCATACGGACACCGACCTAAATTATTAGAAATTCTGGTAAATTGATCCTAAATGACAATACTATCAATTACATATATTTTTTTATTAATATATATGTAATCAATTTTATATAAATAATACTAATTAATTATTCACTAATCTAATATATACACATACACATGCTAATTAAATAATAAACTTAATTATATGTTAAACCATGAAAATTTAATTAAACAATAATAGAACTTTAGACAAAAATCAAAATAATTTAACACAAAATATTTTGATCTAATTAAAATTAATAATAACAATGTAATATATTAAAATTTGATGAAATAATTAACAACCCTAATAATAAACGTAACGGTGATAATAACAGTAATAATATTAATTTTGTCTAAAAGAAAAACTTATGAATTTATGGAATCTAAATTAACGGTTTAATTTAAAGAATACGAATCGATTTGTTTCAATAAACTATGATAAACGAATCATTATTTAAATAAATAAATATTGAATTAAATTGAGATTATGATAGACACACGAATAATCACACCGAAATACCACAGAAAATCCCCAACCCATCATCTCTCAATTAATACCCATCCCATCTCTCTCTCTCTCTCTCTCTCCCATCTCTCTCTCTCTCTCCCTCTCCCCTCTCCCCTCTCCCTCCCGTGACCCCATTTTCTTTTCTTTTCTTTTTCGTCCCCCAGTGCAGAGAGCACTTTCTCTTTTCCCCTTCCTTGTTTTGGTGACACCCCTCCATTTTCTTTCGAAATTTCACCTCACAGAAGGCGGTGTTTCCCTTCTTCTTCTCTAGCTGCTCAAGGCAGCACGCAAGAACCCCGCTCGACCCCCTGTTTAATAATCTTCTTTGTGGCATCGGCAGCTCCGCGCATTCTCCCACTCGGCGCCACTAGAACCGAACCAGCCACCACATGGACGTTGCTGCTCCAGACCCGTCTGCCTCTGGCCAGATTCGGCGCCACCGACCCTCTTGCTGTCATAAGCCCTATTCGGTAACCTCTTTCCTCTTTTTCCGGCCGTGTGGGCCGTGCGCGGCTGAGCCGTGCTGCATTTGTGCTTGCTTCACTGTTAGTAGAATCTCTTGTGGAATGTCATGCCTGGCTCTTGTTCCTACATCTACTTGTTGTGATTTTTTTTGCTGGTACTAATCGGTATGCTGGTTTAAGCTCTTGGTACACTGGTACCACTCGGTACCAGTGAAGCGAGACTGAGCCTCGTGCCCTCTGTTGCTTGCCTTGTGGGTCATTCTATCTGGGTTTTTGCTTGTTATGTCCGTTCTTACCCTTGCTACTGTTGTGCTTTGGTACAATGGTACCAATTGGTACCATTGATGCAAGGCCCGTGCCATTTGGCTGGTTGTGATTGTTGTCGGCTGTTGTTTCAGTTAGTATGAAAATTGTTGCCCTGGAAGTTGTCCGATTCTGGTAGGATTCTGGAATGTTGTCATGTTGGTATTTTCGTCTATGATGGTTCCATATGTGCTAGATCGGCTGCTATCTTGTTCTTATTACAAGACTTATTTAGTATATGTCCTTGTTTGTCCCTGAATCGGCTGCCATCTTGCTCTATTTCGGTTGTTGGGTTGATTTGGAAATATCAGAAATAACATGGGGGCCAAATTTTAACAATTGTAGCAATAACTATTTTGAGGGTTATATGCGTAAAGATTAACTCATAACCAATAATTTGAGCTAAGACATACCGTGGAAATACATGAAATGAAATATAAAAGAAATGAGTCCTTAAATACTAAGTAAGATTAAGAAATAAATAAACTCATTGTGCCAATAAATAAATCATAAATAAATTTGAATTTAATTAGTGTTAATAATAATAGGATAAGGCACAATGTTAAAAGTCCCAAAATAATAAAATATGACTAATTAATTGGAAGCCGCCCGAAAGGTTTGGCGGTATCCATGGACTAAAACGTAAACTTTAAGAAATTAGGAAATGATTATATTCCCTGACCGCCCCCGATTCGGGATATCGGTGCATTGGCACCAATGATTTGGTAGTCAGCGTATGATCCCGAACATTAAAATACCAACACATTTAATTAAATAAAAACATTAATTAAATTTAAGTGTAATTGAATTTCTTTTCTTTTAATTTGATTTTTATTTTTAATTCTAGTTTTATATAATATATTTCTAATTAATGAAAATAATATTAAAAATATAAAATGAGATAAAATTTAATAACATAATATAAATAATTAGGGATTATAAATAATAACTAAAGGATAATAATAATTTATAATATAAAATATATATTAATCAAATTTTCTATTTTAAAATAATATAAATAAATACATAAATATATAATTACATATTAATCAATTTCTCTATTTTTAATAAGAATAATATCAATTATATAATGTTATATATTAATCAATTTCTCTAATTCTAAATAGTTAATTATCCTAATTACAATTAAATTAATTAAGGGATAACATTAAGCTAACTTAATTAATTTAAATGAATTAAATAAGTTACATTAATTGAAATAAATATAATCTCAAAACACCAACATAGTTTAATTAAAACAAACACGTTAAATTAAAATTAAGTTCATTTAATTTCTTTTACTTCTATTAATATAATATCTAAATTATAAAAATAATACTAGTATAAATAAAATAAAACATAATTAAAGAATATACTATAAATAATTAAGGGTTGTAAAATAATAAATAAAATATAATAATAATTTATAATATAAAATATATATTATTCAATTTCTCTATTTTAATAATTGAATAACATTAATTAATATATATAAATATATATTAATTAATTTCTCTAATTAATAATGGAATATTATTAATAAATATATAAATATATATATATTAATTAATTTCTCTATTTTTAATAAGAACAATATAAATTATATATATTATGTATTAATCAATTTATCTAATTCTGAATAATTAACTATCCTAATTATAATTCAACTAATTAAGTGATAACATTAATCCAACTTAATTAATCTAAATAAATTAAGTGAATTATATTAAATCAAAATAAATATAATCTTAAAATACGAACTTAAATAATAATAATTTCAATTTAGGGTCCGGTATACCTTGATCAAATCAGACCTAATGTGAATATGATACTCGCCCATTTAATCTATTTCTGACTTCATAGGTTTTTGAAAAATATCTTGACGAGCCGACAAACGAATACACTCGAGATGAAACGGCTCATCTGACAAGATCGTGATGCGCCACCCGAGACTTAGCAATTTGACGTTCTGACCTAACTAAATTATTCTCAGGTACGGTGTCCTGGGATTTAATTTTCTTTCTTCAGAAATAGGAACCCAAACCGAAAATAAAACCGTTTTTAAAATATATCTGAATTGCGGTATTTTTGGCCAAAAATTTGTAGAGTCTAAATCTGACCTGTCATTTGCATCCGGTAAATTGACCAGCATATTTGAGACATACCCGCATTTACATGTCATATCATGTCATACTGCACGTAGACATGATAGGAGTAGGATCCGGGAAATAGTCCCGAGATAGGATTAGATAGAATGAAATAATTCAAGTTGTAGAATATAATTATTAGGAAAATATTATTACTATCACCGATTATTAATTAAGTCGTAGTTAATCATGCATTAAATGCATGGGAGTCTTGAGAGAGGCGGACGGGTAATTCTCGGTCGGAGTTGCCTTGCATAACCGACCGTTGTGGTTACGTACGGTGACCCATAGGCCGTGGGACCCACCGGTCCATATATGCACTGCGCATCCTCGCCTGTCGGGTTATCCACCGATCCCGTCATTTGGCGGGTTCGGCTGTGTCAGAGTGTTTTCTTTTGATCTTTATTATATTCTTATTATTATTCTTTATATGATTAAATTTTTAATCCAAATTTGAGCGATTTAGGATACCGTGTACTTCAGTATTTAGTGTGGGCGGCCATATCCGAGACTGGAATCTATTTCGTGATACTATATTATTATATTTATCCGGCGTATTTAGGATCCTAGTATTGTCCGAAGGGCTTTCTCCTTTGGCCCTTAGTTGGTACAGAGAAAGTCGGGATGCGGTCCGCTGACCTTAGTGGGTACAGTGTAGGCTCCCATTTGTTTATATTCCGATTTGATATTTTTACGGGATGCGGTCCTCTGACCCTTGGTTGGTCCAGTGTAGGCTCCCATTTGTTTCCATTTTGTCAATTCACGGGTAGTTATCTCCTTTTTACGATATGGCAACTGAAGACATATTATATCCATTTGTTTATATTTTTGAAAGGTGAATTACCAGATTCAGCAGACCAGAGTACGTGCTTTATAGCCGTTCACTCTCCTAGGGCGTTATCGCCCGGAGCCGAATTGTCGTTTGTGCGGCGTTGTCGCCGCACAAACATAAAGTCCTAAGTTAGTAAGTTGGGCCCCGGTAGTGCCCGCTTAGGCAAGGCCCGAGTTAGTAAGTTGGGCCCTGGTAGTGCCCGCTCGGGATGAGTCTGGTAAATTTACAATCTGGGTATTTATTACGGGTGTTTGACTCTCGTATCTTATACTTTATATTATATTATTATTTCCACAGAATTTTTCTATTTCGGGTTTCTTTACCATATCATATCATATCATGTAGGTCAATGGGCATAATAATATTATTATTATATTTACGCATCAATGTTATTGCATTTCAAACATCAGTATCGGTTTTTGGGTCCAGTCTAGGAAAGAAGATTAAATCTTAAGGCTGGATCTAAATCCGTACTGAGTAATTTTTAAAATTACTCACGTTTCCACGGTGGTTGTGGGATCCAGGTATTACAGGTTCGGGATTTTTCTTGGAGCGAGTGCTAGGGACATTCCTGCGCGATGACAGGGATGCTTCGCTGCATTGGCATGTGAGCTGGGTAGTCAGTTAGGATCCATCGGGTTTTCGAGTTTTATTTCTTTCTTTTGGGTTTTTCTTTGAGAGATTTTGCTGCCCATTCCGATGGAGCTAGCCCCGCCGATGTCGGCGTTGTATTTCTCTTTGTTCATTCTGGACTGTATAGTCATGTGTACTCTTATTATTATTATTTTGTTTATTATGTGATTGCCTTATTTTTATTCATTTAGCCTTCCGTACGCACGTCTCGTCGTGCGTACGTGGCGGGATTATGCACCCCTAACCCGTTCAATTTATTTCTGGGGTGTGACATCCTTCGGTGGTATCAGAGCATGGATCTTATAATCCGATCCTATATAAACCATGCTAGGGTAACATCTCAGAAATCTCGAGAAAAATGAATAAATAAACAAAATAATAATATGTACTTGACATAGATTTGTAAGGGGTAGGTATAGGAATGACGGGCAAGCGTTACACGTATTGTTGCGTTGTTGCGCTGCTCCTGTAGGATCCCACCACTCGAATGTGAGAAAATTGAACTTAATAAATAAATTTACAAGCAGTTTAACAAATTTGAAATTGAAAAACTTAAATTGTATTTACTTCGCGCGAATTTTTGTTGTACAATCTCGACCGGAATTGCTGACAAGGATAGTAAACTCGAAAATCCTCATGTCGGAAATGAGAAACCTAGCACAATATAAATATACATATATATATATATATAATAACAATAATCTAATTTAATATATATATATATATGTATAATTATAATAGAATTTATAATCAAGAATAATGATATAACTAAATGAAGTATAGAGATTTGAGTTTATGTATAGTAATAATAATTAACGATTATGGTTTTCAATTAAGTTAATCCTTGTCTCTAAACTTTCATATCCTTACTATGTGGGTTACATCGGCTATTGGTAACTCACTCGCTTAAACTTCATATAATTAAGCTTAGCTCATCGGTTATGAAATTTTTGTGCTCGCGCGGAATTGTCCAGTTGATTCAATCCAAGTTGATCTAAATGGTATATATGCTGGTCATTGGTCCAAACCAGATTCAATTTAAGGAAATTCTCTTGGACCAAAATTGTTTCCGCGTGTCTATCTGATTTTTCGGTCCGTTGATCCAAGTGTGATTATGTTTATCTGTTTGAGTTATATTTCTTTCGATATATACTTCACCTAGATCGTTGATCAACTCTGTTTCTGAGATGAGTGTCGTACTGATCAGGTTGACTCGTATTTGACCAAATTGATCCTCTCCGAGTTCATTGACTCCTAAACAAATATCCAATTTAAGACGTGCACACTACCAGATAAATTGTCCCGCAAGAGTTATACGGCTTATTAATATTTCACATTGACTTATATGCCACAAAATATTAAAATGATAATAGGTACATGTATATAATTAACCTTCAAACCAAATTAATTAGAAATCAAAACTAATACCTGCAATAGTATTTAAACCTGATAATCTAATTAGGGCAAAATAACAGTGATACCTCAATAATTTAAGCAAATGTAATATAAAGGACTTATCATGATGTTCTTAAATTTGAATTCACTAATCAGAATTGAAAGAACTTAAATAAATGATATAATAATCATTATTTAAAATACTAGTAATACTGATAGAAATTTTATTATTTAATAAATATATGAAGGGCTGTACATGAAATTTATGGAACCTTAATGTAAGCGTCAAGTATTAAATCCCATATTTATTCGAAATTTATTAATTATAATAAAGTGAATATAATAATAACTTGTCAATCAAAGTGATTCGTTTCGGGACGAAACGAAAATTTTAAGGGGGGTGAAATGTTAAACCATGAAAATTTAATTAAACAATAATAGAACTTTAGACAAAAATCAAAATAATTTAACACAAAATATTTTGATCTAATTAAAATTAATAATAACAATGTAATATATTAAAATTTGATGAAATAATTAACAACCCTAATAATAAACGTAACGGTGATAATAACAGTAATAATATTAATTTTGTCTAAAAGAAAAACTTATGAATTTATGGAATCTAAATTAACGGTTTAATTTAAAGAATACGAATCGATTTGTTTCAATAAACTATGATAAACGAATCATTATTTAAATAAATAAATATTGAATTAAATTGAGATTATGATAGACACACGAATAATCACACCGAAATACCACAGAAAATCCCCAACCCATCATCTCTCAATTAATACCCATCCCATCTCTCTCTCTCTCTCTCTCTCCCATCTCTCTCTCTCTCTCCCTCTCCCCTCTCCCCTCTCCCTCCCGTGACCCCATTTTCTTTTCTTTTCTTTTTCGTCCCCCGGTCAGAGAGAGCACTTTCTCTTTTCCCCTTCCTTGTTTTGGTGACACCCTCTCATTTTCTTTCGAAATTTCACCTCACGAGAAGGCGGTGTTTCCCTTCTTCTTCTCTAGTTGCTCAAGGCGACGCAAGAACCCCGCTCGACCCCCTGTTTAATAATCTTCTTTGTGGCATCGGCAGCTCCGCGCATTCTCCCACTCGGCGCCACTAGAACCGAACCAGCCACCACATGGACGTTCTTGCTCCACCGTCTCGCCTCGGCGCGATTCGGCGCCACCGACCCTCTTGCTGTCATAAGCCCTATTCGGTAACCTCTTTCCTCTTTTTCCGGCCGTGTGGGCCGTGCGCCGGCTGAGCCGTGCTGCATTTGTGCTTGCTTCACTGTTAGGTAGAATCTCTTGTGGAATGTTGCGCCTGGCTCTTGTTCCTACATCTACTGTTGTGATTTTTTTTGCTGGTACTAATCGGTATGCTGGTTTAAGCTCTTGGTACACTGGTACCACTCGGTACCAGTGAAGCGAGACTGAGCCTCGTGCCCTCTGTTGCTTGCCTTGTGGGTCATTCTATCTGGGTTTTTGCTTGTTATGTCCGTTCTTACCCTTGCTACTGTTGTGCTTTGGTACAATGGTACCAATTGGTACCATTGATGCAAGGCCCGTGCCATTTGGTTTGGTTGTGATTGTTGTCAAATTTGTTGTTTCATTAGTATGAAAATTGTTGCCCTGGAAGTTGTCCGATTCTGGTAGGATTCTCGGAATGTTGTCATGTTGGTATTTTCGTCTATGATGGTTCCATATGTGCTAGATCATTTGCTATCTTGTTCTTATTACAAGACTTATTTAGTATATGTCCTTGTTTGTCCCTGAATCGGCTGCCATCTTGCTCTATTTCGGTTGTTGGGTTGATTTGGAAATATCAGAAATAACATGGGGGCCAAATTTTAACAATTGTAGCAATAACTATTTTGAGGGTTATATGCGTAAAGATTAACTCATAACCAATAATTTGAGCTAAGACATACCGTGGAAATACATGAAATGAAATATAAAAGAAATGAGTCCTTAAATACTAAGTAAGATTAAGAAATAAATAAACTCATTGTGCCAATAAATAAATCATAAATAAATTTGAATTTAATTAGTGTTAATAATAATAGGATAAGGCACAATGTTAAAAGTCCCAAAATAATAAAATATGACTAATTAATTGGAAGCCGCCCTGAAAGGTTTGGCGGTATCCATGGACTAAAACGTAAACTTTAAGAAATTAGGAAATGATTATATTCCCTGACTGCCCCCGATTCGGGATATCGGTGCATTGGCACCAATGATTTGGTAGTCAGCGTATGATCCCGAACATTAAAATACCAACACATTTAATTAAATAAAAACATTAATTAAATTTAAGTGTAATTGAATTTCTTTTCTTTTAATTTGATTTTTATTTTTAATTCTAGTTTTATATAATATATTTTCTAATTAATGAAAATAATATTAAAAATATAAAATGAGATAAAATTTAATAACATAATATAAATAATTAGGGATTATAAATAATAACTAAAGGATAATAATAATTTATAATATAAAATATATATTAATCAAATTTTCTATTTTAAAATAATATAAATAAATACATAAATATATAATTACATATTAATCAATTTCTCTATTTTTAATAAGAATAATATCAATTATATAATGTTATATATTAATCAATTTCTCTAATTCTAAATAGTTAATTATCCTAATTACAATTAAATTAATTAAGGGATAACATTAAGCTAACTTAATTAATTTAAATGAATTAAATAAGTTACATTAATTGAAATAAATATAATCTCAAAACACCAACATAGTTTAATTAAAACAAACACGTTAAATTAAAATTAAGTTCATTTAATTTCTTTTACTTCTATTAATATAATATCTAAATTATAAAAATAATACTAGTATAAATAAAATAAAACATAATTAAAGAATATACTATAAATAATTAAGGGTTGTAAAATAATAAATAAAATATAATAATAATTTATAATATAAAATATATATTATTCAATTTCTCTATTTTAATAATTGAATAACATTAATTAATATATATAAATATATATTAATTAATTTCTCTAATTAATAATGGAATATTATTAATAAATATATAAATATATATATATTAATTAATTTCTCTATTTTTAATAAGAACAATATAAATTATATATATTATGTATTAATCAATTTATCTAATTCTCGAATAATTAACTATCCTAATTATAATTCAACTAATTAAGTGATAACATTAATCCAACTTAATTAATCTAAATAAATTAAGTGAATTATATTAAATCAAAATAAATATAATCTTAAAATACGAACTTAAATAATAATAATTTCAATTTAGGGTCCCAGTATACCTTGATCAAATCGACCTAATGTGAATATGATACTCGCCCATTTAATCTATTTCTGACTTCATAGGTTTTTGAAAAATATCTTGACGAGCCGACAAACGAATACACTCGAGATGAAACGGCTCATCTGACAAGATCGTGATGCGCCACCCGAGACTTAGCAATTTGACGTTCTGACCTAACTAAATTATTCTCAGGTACGGTGTCCTGGGATTTAATTTTCTTTCTTCAGAAATAGGAACCCAAACCGAAAATAAAACCGTTTTTAAAATATATCTGAATTGCGGTATTTTTGGCCAAAAATTTGTAGAGTCTAAATCGACTTGCGTCATTTGCATCCCAGAAATTGACCAAAGATATTTGAGACATACCCGCATTTACATGTCATATCATGTCATACTGCACGTAGACATGATAGGAGTAGGATCCGGGAAATAGTCCCGAGATAGGATTAGATAGAATGAAATAATTCAAGTTGTAGAATATAATTATTAGGAAAATATTATTACTATCACTGATTATTAATTAAGTCGTAGTTAATCATGCATTAAATGCATGGGAGTCTTGAGAGGCGGACGGGTAATTCTCGGTCGAGTTGCCTTGCATAACTGCATCGTTGTGGTTACGTACGGTGACCCATAGGCCCGTGGGACCCACCGGTCCGTATATGCACCGCGCATCCTCGCTCGTCGGGTTATCCACCGATCCCGTCATTTGGCGGGTTACCGTGTCGAGTGTTTTTCTTTTGATCTTTATTATATTCTTATTATTATTCTTTATATGATTAAATTTTTAATCCAAATTTGAGCGATTTAGGATACCGTGTACTTCGCATATTTAGTGTGGGCGGCCATATCCGAGACTCGGAATCTATTTCGTGATACTATATTATTATATTTATCCGCGTATTTAGGATCCTAGTATTGTCCGAAGGGCTTTCTCCTTTGGCCCTTAGTTGGTACAGAGAAAGTCGGGATGCGGTCCGCTGACCTTAGTGGGTACAGTGTAGGCTCCCATTTGTTTATATTCCGATTTGATATTTTTACGGGATGCGGTCCTCGACCCTTGGTTGGTCCAAAGGTAGGCTCCCATTTGTTTCCATTTTGTCAATTCACGGGTAGTTATCTCCTTTTTACGATATGGCAACCGAAGACATATTATATCCATTTGTTTATATTTTTGAAAGGTGAATTACCGCATTCGAGCAGACTGTAGTACGTGCTTTATAGCCGTTCACTCTCCTAGGGCGTTATCGCCCCGGGAGCCCGAATTGTCGTTTGTGCGGCGTTGTCGCTGCACAAACATAAAGTCCTAAGTTAGTAAGTTGGGCCCTGGTAGTGCCCGCTTAGGCAAGGCCCGAGTTAGTAAGTTGGGCCCTGGTAGTGCCCGCTCGGGATGAGTCTGGTAAATTTACAATCTGGGTATTTATTACGGGTGTTTGACTCTCGTATCTTATACTTTATATTATATTATTATTTCCACAGAATTTTTCTATTTCGGGTTTCTTTACCATATCATATCATATCATGTAGGTCAATGGGCATAATAATATTATTATTATATTTACGCATCAATGTTATTGCATTTCAAACATCAGTATCGGTTTTTGGGTCCAGTCTAGGAAAGAAGATTAAATCTTAAGGCTGGATCTAAATCCGTACTGAGTAATTTTTAAAATTACTCACGTTTCCACGGTGGTTGTGGGATCCAGGTATTACAGGTTCGGGATTTTTCTTGGAGCGAGTGCTAGGGACATTCCTGCGCGATGACAGGGATGCTTCGCTGCATTGGCATGTGAGCTGGGTAGTCAGTTAGGATCCATCGGGTTTTCGAGTTTTATTTCTTTCTTTTGGGTTTTTCTTTGAGAGATTTTGCTGCCCATTCCGATGGAGCTAGCCCCGCCGATGTCGGCGTTGTATTTCTCTTTGTTCATTCTGGACTGTATAGTCATGTGTACTCTTATTATTATTATTTTGTTTATTATGTGATTGCCTTATTTTTATTCATTTAGCCTTCCGTACGCACGTCTCGTCGTGCGTACGTGGCGGGATTATGCACCCCTAACCCGTTCAATTTATTTCTGGGGTGTGACATTATATATGTAATAATATACTATATTATTCACTAATAAACAATTATTATTATCTCAGCAGATCAAAATTAAAAATTATTATTTATGATAATACATAACTAACTATATAGAACAATACTATCATCTACTAATTAAGAACTAAAAGTATGAAATTTTAAATATACCTTAGTAGTAAAATTCCTAAAGAGAGAGAAGTGGGTCAAAGAGATCAACAGCAATCTTGAAGAAAGGGGATTAAGGAGGCAACACCAATTTGAACAGCAAGGAGAAATCGAGCTAGGAGTGGCGCTGCCAGAGAAGAAGAGAATAGGAGAAGGAAAAATGATTGAAGTGGCACAAACCTAAACCTATAGGATTTCGGAAAAAATATATTTAACAACAGTTCTTTCATGGAACTGTTGTTAATATTTAGCAACAATTTTATGTGGAAACCGTTGTTAAATCCTTTTGCAACGGTTCTGCAATGGAACTATTGTTAAATACTTTCGCAACGGTTTACCCTAAAATCGTTGTTAAATAGGAGAGAGAAAGAAATCCTTGTTACGGTTATAGTTTTAACAACATCTCTTTTTAGAAAACCGTTATAAACCATGTTTTTCAATATTTTAAAATTGTCACTCAACTCTTTTAGCAACAATTAGTACTTAATACCGTTATTGAATGGGTGTTGTCTAAGCATCATTCTGTTGTATTGTCAATAAGTATATTTTTATTAAAAAAAACAGATAGTATGTTTACAAATTTTATTGTAAATCAGTAAAATATAGATAAATAAATTAATATAATTAAAAAAGGTATAATTCTTTAATTTTAGTTATTTATTTACAACAATATAAAAAATCTAAATAATTAAACTTGTTTAGAACTCGTACTGGATAACACAGTTAACTTTCAGCTAAAACTCGATTCCACTTAATTTATAAACTAGCCAAGATAGAACTAGAGTCAAATGGACTCATTTGCAGCCTTACCTCTAGATATGCATGCACGTATATTGATACTTTGAATACTGACGATGCTCTGGCAACATCTAATTATTTTGATATTTCAGAATCTGCCAGCGTACCCTTTTTCAGTGTTCAATAGTACTCATCAGAGCAAATCATCAACCATTTTTCTATCTAGGATCCTCTGGCCGATTATTTCATCCCGTCATGTATTTGTATAGTAAATGATGCACGACTTGTAAACATTTCTTTCCTAAAGATGGTTAAAGTATAAAGCATCAATATACCATAAATAGAAGAAATTTAACGTAATTCATTAACAACAAAATTTCCTTTTTTGAGTTTCTATAAGTTTCTATTTCGTATTTTTGAAAATGACATATTCTCATTTAAACATTTATTATTTATTATCATTCTGAATCATTTAAAAAAAAAATCTGAAAAACATTAAAATTTTAAACATACATTTTTTTGATATCTTAAAATATTTTGATATAAAGAATATCGAGTAACATAAATCGACATTTCAGAAACAAAATGACATAATTCAAGTGTTTGCATTTCAATCCGAAAGTGCAGCCTTTTTTTCACAATGGTCTATATTAAAAAATATTTTTTAAGGACAAAATATTGAGTTATAAGGTTAAATAGAATAATAGTAATCGAAGTTGTTATAATTTTTAAGGTCTTCTTGACAATGGATATTTTGACAATCTTGATATTGGATTTCCAAATATATCTGACAAAAGTTTGTAAACAAAAAAATATATTGACATATATTTTTTGGAGGGGGATCCCTTAACATCTAGTTATTTTGATAATTTTTATGATTAACTTAATATAAAATCTTTTAAAAAAAATTACAAACATATTTTTATATTTATGAATTAATTGTGTTTCAAACTTCATACAACTTGATAGCGAAGTGATAATATCTAAACATGCAACCATAAACAAATATGCCATAGTATGAAAAACATAAGGATAAGTATACTGACCAGACAACAAACTTATCACATAACAGGCAACATAATCCAGAAAACGCTCAAGCTAAATTAAAAAGAAAAGAAATGATCAGAAACCCTAAAAACTAGGTATTGGTATCATCATAAGGAGGTTAGCTAGCAGATGCTCTGAAAGAGGAGGCATGGTAAGGTACCGGCTGAGCAGTAGCACGTGTCTCTGGCTTTGGGCCTGCGGGATCCTGGTTTATTGATATTGTCGTCAATGTGGGCCTAATTATGCATATTATATGAATTATTATGCATTTTAATGACTTTAATATGTATAATAACTGATTTAACATGCATAATGATAATACTATATAAAATGACTGACATAGTAAAGATATTAAGATGCATAATAATTTGTGCAATGTGCATAATTAAACCTATAACGACGACGGTATCAACAAGTGTATCTATATATCAGCCCCTATTAATAAATTTGTTTAATGTTATTAGATTAGTAAAGATTAATGGGTGGCCAGCCAAATAATAAATTCAAATATAATAAAATATGTTACTCTGAATAAATAATATTTTATAATAATTCGTATAGGATTATTTAAAGAAATAAATGATATTTAAATAAGAGAAGGGATCAGTTGACAATGGGTTATTTTGAAAACTTTTACAATGGACTTCTAAATAAATATAAAAAAAATTAAAAATGGAAAAACGTTTATGGATGTATTCTTCTAGGTCATTCAAATTTCATGCAATTTCATTATCATTTGATGATCCATCAAAAACCATCAATTTTTTATGCAATTTGCAATGGTTCCAATTTAACGATCTTTGATGGACTATCAAATAATAATAAAATTACATGAAATTTGAATGATCATCAATCTAAAGGTAGAAGAACACATCTATAAAAAAAATTCATTTTTAAGATTTTTTTATATTTATTTAGAGGTTCATTGTCAAGATTGTCAAAATAATCCATTGTCAATGGATCCCCACTCTTTAAATAAATTCTTTAAACATATAAAACGAATAGGAAATTAATGGAAGAAAAACGGAAGATCTGAATTCGTACGTACACAATAACTCGTATAAGAAACAGCTAATACATTATTTATAAATTGATCGACAACGGTTGGTCATCAGAACAATTAATTTGGTAAAAGGAGCAATAGAGAAAACGCCGTATACCAGCTTTGTCATATTTACTAGCAAATTAATTAGATCAATTATCGCACGAGAATCAAATAAAAATATATATAATTACAGGTTAATAAAATTCTGGGTTTTTAAAATTTAATATATATTATATCCAACAGCTATGGAATGGAACCGGTTAATTTTTCAAGGACTTGAGATCAAAGTTTATCTCAAGTCTTGTTTTAACCATTGGATTAATTTTTTTCATCAATCTTAATGTAACTCATTTTCTATTCCATATTTTTTTTCAACCTCAATACTAATTCAATGATTGAAATAAGACTTAAAACTACATTTAATCCAAGGGTTTGAGAAATTAACCGATTCCTTAATACAAAAGATAAAATCACAACTCACAGGTTTGTACAAGTAGTACAACTCACAAGCTTGTACAAGTTGTAGTAAGGCACTTGGGTAATTGGGTTCCATCAGAAAAGATGCATAGAGATTGGCGCATCAGTGTATGCACATGGTCAAGGCATCAGCTCACTTGTCCATATCATATGTAACCTATTTTGCATTTGTCTTTATTCGGCGTGCTTCTCATTTATTTAAACATAGGCCATTAAACGCCAGGTATCCAGCTCGTGGTCGGGTCCATCCCGTACGCCCAGGCTCGTGAATTTTTTTTCTTCATCTAACCCTAAAAATTTTAAGTTTCACAAATGTATTTTTCTTTAAAATGTTCGACAAAACTCGTTTTATTTTTTTCACATCCATTAGTATAAGTAAATGCATTGTTTATAGGAATCGACTAACAGTCCCCAAAGCAAATCCCTCAAAAAAAAATTCCTACCTAACTTTCCATCTTTAGCAAAAAAAAGTATAATATTTTTAACTAACTTTTCATTTTTGACAAAAAAGTACGTCCGTCTACATAAATGAGTCAGATAAACAAGACATATTTATATAAGTGAGTTAGAGATTTATATAAGTGAGCTAGGCATTTAGATATGTGACTCATGTATTTAGATATGTGACTTAGATATTTAGATATGAGACTCAGATATTACATATGAGGTTCAGATAATTAGATATATAACTTAGGTATTTAGATATATAACGTAGGTATTTAGATATATGGTTTAGGTATTTAGATATGCAACTCAGTTATGTAGTAAAATAATAGCAAGATAGAGAAAAATAGTCTCGGGGAACAAAGTCACATGAGAGAAATTGACAAATATCACATGAGTTGTATGGGAAACGTGCGTGACAGATGAGAGAGAAGAAAAGTCTCGGAAAATAAAAAGGACTTGAGTATTATATATATTTCTCAGATATTTAGATAGGTGAACTATGTATTTAAATATGTGAACTGGGTAATTAGATAGGTGAACTGGGTATTTAGATATGTGAACTGGGTAATTTCAAAGAGATATTTAGATATGTGACTTATGTATTTAGATATAAGACTCAGATATTTAGATATGAGGTTCATATATTTAGATATATGGTTTTGGTATTTAGATAGGTGAACTAGGTATTTAGATATGTGAATTAAGTATTTAGATAGGTGAATTGAGTAATTAGATTGGTGAACTGAGTATTTAGATAGGTAAACTAAGTATTTAGATATGTGGCTTAGGTATTTAGATATGAGACTTAGGTATTTAGATATGAGATTCAAGTAATTAGATATATAACTTAGGTATTTAGATATCTAACATAGATATTTAGATATGTGGTTCAGGTATTTAGATATATAGTTTAGATATTTAGATATATGATTTATGTATTTAGATATGTATTTTAAGTATTTAAATATGTAACTCAGTTATGTAGTAAAATAATAGCAAGATAGAAAAATAATCTCGAAAAATAAAGTCACATGAGGGACAAAAATAACTTTTATATATATATATATATATATATATATATATATATATATATATATATATATATATCGGATATTTAAATAAGTGAACTAGATATTTAGATAAGAGAGCTGGGTATTTAGATAGGAAAATAATAATATTACATTGGTTGTACGGGGAGTCACGCTGTATGGGTAGTCGCGCTGTATGAGGAGTCACACTGAACAGAAAAACACGTGGGGGTTTTCTTGAGGGACGAAAAGTGTGGGGATAAAAAGAGTTTCTCTTGTTTATATATTAAGATTTCAAAAATTATTTGATACTAAACATAATATTATGTTTGAACGCTGCATCTAAACGCAGAGTTCAGACTTTGTGGTAAGTTTTGAGTACTTTGTAATTTTTTAAAATCTTAACATGTAAATATTGTGTTTACTTATAATCATAAATATGAACGTGGGAATATAGAAAAAGTTTTGTGATTTATTTGAAAAGAGGGATATACTATAAAGCTTAATTTTTTAGGGTTTGACCAAAAAAATTTTCGAGGCCCGTTGGAGTTGAGATAGGTTAATTTATTTGTATAGAGCTGTAGGTAAAGTTGGTGTAGGGATTACTCGAGGGGACCATATCTTCAGCATTTACAATTGGGAAGCACAATTTTTATTTTTATTCTTTTTTTGACAAATGGATACACAAACTGTGGTTAACCAGAAAATGGTTCCTGCTTGGATAATGAGCCACATATGTACACAAATTGAGGGAACCTATAATCATTTAATTAATTTATAAAAGATGCTTTTATTTCTTTAACTTTTGGTTTTATCATAATAATGAATGTTTTAAATCAACAAAATAGCCTTGCTACTAACGTGGTTTATGACAGTGATATGATTGACTAAGGATCGAAATTTTATCTAATTTAGTTGGTTAAGGACTTCAGTGTTTGACTAGATACATGAATGAGTGGTGATAAAAACTGATCCAATCTGAGAAACTCAATTGACTGTTTGAATCTGTATCTAATTTGATCTGAATTTTTAAAATAATTAAATTGATCTGACTTGACTCAAGATTAAATGGCATATAATTTAATCGAAATAAATCTAAGATTTGAACATTTTAATATATAAATTGACTCGACCCCGATTCGATCCGATTTCTTTTAAAATATCAAACTAATTTGATATGTCCGAATCTGAATCCAACTTAGAACTTCCCGATTACCATCTCTACATGCATGTGCCAACCAATGCAAAACGAAAAAAAAAAATTCATCACATGAGTGGGCCCTCAGCGTAAGGAGAGAGAACTTACATGATATTTAATAAATGAGCAATTTTAATTAATAAGTAAGCACATATATTTAATAAATATTACATAATATAAATAAAGTTATTAACTAGACAAATGTGATTTTGTGTTTACTGCACACCAATTACACATCAAATTTATATTAAAAATGATTTTCTTAGAAAGATGAAAAAACATGACTTAGATCAACGTAACACCTAAATTAATACAGTTAACAATTAATGATTTATGATTAATATTTAAAATTGATAAATTAATAAATAAAATGATTTCCTCTCATACGCAGATTTTTTTTTACTTTAGTAAATAAAAAAAAATAAAAATAGGGAACTAGTAAGATTACCTGATTTTTAAGCTATACTGACTTGGACCGAGTTTTAAACTCAGTTCCAGGTGCTACTCGGTTCCAGGTTTTTTTTACGTTTGAGTACATTTGAAAATAGCAGAAAGTTGAGACTGAATTTAAAACTCGGTCCCAGATGTCTGGACGGAGTTTTAAATTCGGTCTCAGCTTTCTGCTATTATATAGCACACCCAGCACATTTCTCCTTCATCTTCCTTCAGCCAACCATTTCTTTAAAATCATCATTGTTACTGTTCTATGAGCTTCCAACTGAAAATTTATTTTTCGACAGATCCAGAGCCGATCCTTATTCACTACTCTCGTCTCATCGATATTGTAAGTTTTTTTTCCATTTGGACTATTAATTTTTATTATAAAATTAAATACACTAATAGTAGGGTTTATTGTTCATAATGTCCAGACGAAAATGTTGCTGATCAATATGTATCACGGAGGTCAAATCCTGAACACTTCAACCGGTGTGGGTTACGACATTCGTGTCGCGTGCACATTTTCTACCGACGAGACAATCAATCTTCGTGACCTGAAGAGGCGGATTCATGCTGGTTTGGAGCTGCTCTCTAGTCAATTCAATATAAACATTAGTGCACGGATCAACACTGCCCCAACAGGTTCGGGTGGTTTTTTTATAGCTTATTTGGGGTTGTTTCTGATGAAATTTGGGGAATGATTAAAATAACAGCTCCGTACTAATTACCCGGATATAAAAGACTGAAGCTAGTAGTTGAATCTGAACCAATATCCAGTTCTGATTATTATGATCCGACTAGTATTCCTATAAGTAGTAACCCAGTCATGGCTAAGGAAAGAACCACTCCCGAGCTCGGGAGCAGCGACCATCCCGTGTTCCGGTACAAAATATGGATGTAGATGTGGATGTTGATGAGGATGAGGAAGAGGAAAAGTGTCACCTGAATGTCGATGAGGATGACATCTATGATGCAACAGATATAAATATGGATGAAATTGAGGATGCGATAGATGTCGAAGAAATAGTTAAGGAGTGGCAAATGTTTGTTTCTTTCATCAATCGGGGAATGAAGCACCCGTGTGCATAATTTGCTGATAATATACCGATGTCGTATGCAAACGACCCTTATTTTCGCAAACCACCTAGAATTGATGAATAATTTGGTATCGGTCAGCAGTTTAGTACAAAATTAGAGTTGAAAATGAAAATCATTAATTTTCATGTTCAACGGAATATAGAATTGAAGGTAACAAATAGTAGTAAATCAAAGTTAGTGATGAAATGTAAAGATTCTAACTGTCCATGGAGGATGTATGTCACTCCCAATATAATAGATATTTGGGAGATCAAAATAAATTCTCTCGAGCACTCTTATTTTAGCAGTGCTACTAGGGCGGACCACAGTCAGATGACTTCTAGAATGATAGCAGATATTGTTAAGAATCGGTTGAGAGAGAACTTAGAAATGACAATTAAAGAAGCAAATGGTTTGGTTAAATAAAAGTTCCTCACAGTACAACTGAGTTATAATAAATTATGGAGAGAAGGGGAACTGGCAATTGCAGACATTTTTGGTAGTTGGGAGAGGTCATACGAGATGTTTCCATCTCTGCTAGCAGTCATATAAAATTCTACACATGGCACGAAATACATCATAGAGACAGCGCCCTCAACAAAGTTCGGTGTTGAAATTTTTTATCGTGTTGCATGGGCATTTGGTCCGTGCATTGCAGCATGGCCTTACTTACGGCCAGTCTTGATTATCGATGCTGGATTTTTATCGGGTCGGTATGTCGATAAACTATTTATGGCATATGGTTATGATGCGGAGCAACAACTACTATCACTTACATTTATTGTTGTAGCAGACGAGGAAAGTGTGACAAACTGGGGTTAGTTCATGCAGTGGTTGCGTAAAGAGGTTGTTGGTCCTGATAAAATTAACGTTATCTCATATCAACATCTAGGTATAAGAGTAGTAATTTAGAGATCGAATTTTGGATGGCGGGAATCAGCAGGCGAGGTTGTTCACCGTTATTGTACTCAACACATTGCACAAAATATGTATAAGGACTGTCATATGAAAAGAATAAAGATTTTTTTTCAAACAAATTACAAGACGTAAGAAACTATGGAGGTGCGATGAATATATGAAAAAAATTAACCACATTAGACCGACATCCTATAAATTTGTCAGAAAAGTAAGAATCATGCAAGGAAATCTACCAATAGAATAAGTATCCAACAGAAGGATACAAAATAACAAAAATCGTAATAATCAACCCGTTGCAGCTGAGGAATTGTGTCAGCCGAGGAATTCCATTATGAGGATTTAACCCTAGATCAAGTGGTTGCATTACATCAAGAAAGATGGGCATAACATCTAGACGGGGGTCTCAATCAGTGGGGAATAATGACAAGCAACGGTTCAGAATTACTAAACAACGTGTTCAAGATTGCCAGACAACTTCCGATATGTGCTATCATTGAGAATACATGGCATAAATGTGTTGTGTGGTTCTATAATGGCCGAGAAGTTACAGCGGCTTGGGAATCTCAAGGTTTGGTGTTCTCCCAAAAGATCACCAAACTGATAAAATATCGCGGTGATAAGGGGAGAACTTACGATATCATACCACTGAATTGGGGTATCAACAACTATGATGTTTACAACATAAATGGACTTATTGAGACGGTAATATTCTATACTTATATAATTTTTATTTCAATTCAAAATTTAAGTAATAATTTATAATTTCTATTTGAAATAATAGGGACAAAGGGGCGAAATAAAATATGAGGTTGAATTAGCGATGACAGGAATTGGTAATTGCTGGTGTCAGAAACCATAATTGACCGGCATCCCATGCGACCATTTATTTGCTGTTTGTTCATTCAAAAGACTGTATTACACTCAGTATGTTAGTCCATATTATACGATCCAGTACTACATTAATATATGATTTGGTCATTGGCGTAGTTATGACAATAATCAGGATTGATCAATGTACAACCGTCCGATGATTAGGCCGAATCCAGCAAAAATTAACAAAAAAAAGGAAAAAGAAAGATACGTTTTTCAATGGTTATGGATGAAATGGAGGGTCGTATCAACAGACTACCAACTCGAGGTCGAGCTCGTTCTAGCATAACATGATTTAGATTAGCAGAGTGTCTATATTTTTACCAGAACAATTGGATTTTAGTTGTTGTTATAATATTTTAATTTGTTTGACACTAGTTTAGAACAATGTAGTAATCGTGTTTATACTTGGCTTTGTAAAACTTTATTTTAATTTTTGTTATAATATTTAGACTAATATACTCACTGTCGTCTTTTATTTTTAATATAATACACAAACTTTAAAAAAAAATTGGAACCGAGTTTCAAACTCGGTCCCGACACTTGGAACCGAGTTTCAAACTCGGTCTAGGCCAGTATGGCTCAAAAACCAGATAATCTTACTGGTTACCAATTTTTATTTTTGTTATTTCCTAAAATAAAAAAATTTGTCTCATACGTTGTCATGTGAGTTCTCTGACCGATTGACGAGGGAGAAAATATCAATGTCATATAGTTAACAAATAAATCATCTTGATAATCATCTTGATGCACAATTTCACTAATATAGTTAATATATATATAGAGAGAGAGAGTTTGGCTACGGTGCTACGCGTAGCACAGATGGTCCATGTGCTACGGATCGTTTCTCCATCTTCAAAGTTCAAATAGTCGATCTGATCACTCAAAATATTTCTTATATGAAAATCTAATTGGGGACTAAATTTTATATTTTTTTAATTTTTTTTTTACTATTTTTTAAGATAGCTAAAAATTCACTTGATTTAATTATTATGAGCCATTCAAAATAAGTCATTTTCTAGCTATCTTAAAAAATAATAAAAAATATATAATTTAGTCTCCAAAAAATATTTTGACCAGTCGGATCGAACATTTAAACTTTAAAAACAGAGAAACATTTCGTAGCACACGGGTCATCCGTGGTACGCGTAGCACCGTAGCCAAACTCTCTCTATATATATTAACTATATATATTTACATAATATATTACAGAGCTATTCAGCGATATTTACTAGGAGTTAGACTTTTATCGGCGGGTACCGCGGGTACGTGCCGGGTACACCCGCGGCGGGCGGCGGGGCGGGTAGACGGTTTTTTTTTCAAAACCATACCCTACCCGTTTCATACTAGTGCTTGTCGCGGGTACATGGGTATGGGTACGTGTAGACGGGTACGGGTACAGTATTTTTTTTGCTGTTTTTGTTTGCTTTTTTTTTCTTTTGCTGTTTTTATTTTACAAATATATTTTTTATTTTACAGTATCATAAAATCTGAATAATATCATTTCGGCTATGTACAAATCTAAACGTTCATTTTAAAAGAATAATATATTTTCTAAACGTTCATTTTTTTTAATTATTTTAAAATAATAGATTAAATAAAAAAAATATATCAAAATTTTAAAATGAACGTTTAAAATATAAATAAAAAAATATCTTAAATCAATTAATTTAAAACAATAAAATATAAATAAAAAATTTATTAAATCAATTGGGTGTGTAGGCGGGTACAGGTACGGACGGGCGGGTACGGGTACGATGGATTTTTTCTGAAAAAACGCTTATCGGTCCATCTCATGTCTCTACCCGTGTACCCGCCTATACCCGGGCACAGGTACGGATACCTCGGGTAACGGATACGGATAGGCGGGTACGGATTGTACCCAGCGGGTATAAGCAAACCACTACTAGGAGTGTGTTATAAATATTTTTATTTTAATATTATTTATTTATTTATTCATTATTTTTAAATATTAATTATAAATTACTATTTGTTACCTACATTAGCTTAGGTGTTACCTTGATGTAAATCATGTGTCATGTATCTTTCTTTTTTTTTTAGCGGAATAATTTTGAAATGTAGATTTGATGTGTGACTGACACGTACTACAAACACATGAATCATGTTCGTCTAGTAAATCTCATAAAATAAATAAAATACTACAAACACATGAATCATGTTCGTCTAGTAAATCTCATAAAATAATTTTATTTATATATTATGTAAACATTTGTATCTATTATATATATAGAGAGAGAGTGAGACTATGGTGCTTCGCGAAGCACAAAATCTCCCGTGTTTCGCGTCCGTATCTCGAATTTAAAAGTTCAAACGGCCGATCCAAACTGTTGAACATGATCTTCATATTGAAATATCCTTGGAGATCAAATTATATATTTTTTTAATTTTTTTTGCTATTTTGTAAATGGGTACAAAGTTTGTTGATCTAATAATTTCTGCATCATCCAAAACTAGTGATTTTGTATCCATCTAAAAAATAGTAAAAAATTCAAAAAAATATAAATTTTGATCTCCGAATATAGTTCAATATAAAAATCATGTTCAACGGTTTGGATCGGGCATTTGAACTTTCAAATTCGAGATACGGACGCGAAGCACGGGAGATTTTGTGTTTCGTGAAGCACCATAACCTCACTATATATATATGCTTATTTGTTAATTGAAGTTACTCACTTTGTTAATCATCTTCTAGGTTTATTTTCTCGCTTAGGGGCCTAAACCCACGCTATAACGTCTCCATGTAGTCCGTTTGCGTATAAAAGATGGACAAAGACGACTTAAGAGGTAAGAGGTAGACTCCACATCCAATCCTTATTATTAAATTCCGATCATAATAACTAAAAGATAGCTAATAACGGTTTGTACCATGATTGACATAATAGGTGGTCGTCGATTGATTCCGATCGACTCAGATTGTGTCTTGTCTAACTATTGAATCGTTGCTAAATGACGATGACAAAAGGAAAAGAGATTATTTAAATTGTTAATATTTCAACTGAAATATTAATATATGAGTGAGATTCTTAATAATTTTTCTGTACTCTGTTTCTCAAGCATTATTTCATTGTATAATTATCATGTTATTAAAAATCTAAAATATGATCCAGAAAGTACCCATAAACAACTAAGAATATTTACAAAAAGCTATCGCATAATTAAAATTGATTATTTCAGCGAATTAACGTATAGCTAAACATATATATTTGATGCTTATATGTACGTGCACGCGTATATATACATATATAAACATTCATACGTACACACATATACATATAAATAGAGAGAGAGTTATACAACGAGTTAGTTGAAGCACAAAATATTTTTTATCTTCAAATTTAAAATACTGATTCAATCGTTCAACGTGATTTCTATATTGAAACATGTTTGGAGACCAAACTTTATAATTTTGAAAGTTATTTTCTATCTTTTGAAAGGGTATAAAATGCATTGATCTAATAATTTCTAAACTATGCATCCAACAATAATATTTTTTTATTCTTCAAAAAAATAAAAAAGTTTCTAAAAAATATAAAATTGGGTCTCCAAGCAAATTTTAATATGGAGATCATGTTAAACGGTTGAATTGGTTTTTTTAATTTAAAAATAAGAGAAATGATGTGAAATACAAAAATATTTTTTATTTCACAATTCACCATAGCATAACTATATAGAGAGAGAGCTCTCAATATTACTAGGTTTAGCTATTAGAATAAAATATTCTTGATCAAAAAAATTATCCTACGATTTTTATCCCGCAGATTTAGGGGTCTCAATAAATTCTTCATATCAAAATTTTATAGGATAAAAAAAATTCTATGTTTGAAATTGTCTAAGTATATGTTTTCAATATTTTAAGATGGCTCAATGATAAATCTCAATGTCATATATTTTTTATTAGGATTAATCATAATAATCTACCAATATTTAGTCTATTATTTTATTTTACTTTCATTTTTTATTTGGAGTTTGAGATATTATCGTGTCTTATTTATTATTTTAGAAATTATAATAATTTGGACGCTAGATGAATTGAATCGGAGCGCAAGACAAGAAACAAGCTAGAGGCAAAATAAAATAAGCATGCAATGAAGAAAAATAAGTTTGGCGGCACAAAAACTGGAGTAGTTCTACCAAGACTAGATAGAGTCCTACCCGGACCACAAGCGCTTTTCATTAGAGTCGCTAAATTTAAATGGAGAGCAGTTATTTTGATTCTAAGGCTTCAATAAAACTGATCTCTTCATCCCATTTCACCTCGAGACCACCAAAACTCAAGTTTTGAACTATTTTGGAAGTTTAAGAACAAGTATCTAAGGGGAAAAAGTGATTAGAAAAATATTCTAACGTCATCTCAAAGGATTAGAGCGAGAGATTGAGTGGGATTATGGGAGTATTTTTTTCTTCTATTTTCTTATGCTACGTATTCTTATTTTGTGATGAATTTCTGTAATAAAAACTTGAACATGTTTGATTAGATCTCTTTCTAGAGGTGAAAGCATGTAGTACTCGAAACTCTTTTGGTTGATTTTTACTCAGTATTTGGAACTTTCATCATTTGTGTGATTTGTCTTTGATATTAATTTGTATATATGTTGCACTATTTTCTGTGATTGCATGTGTACAAAACTCTAAGAATTGTAGTAGATGACGAGAGTGATTACTATAGTTCCCGACGAAAAAGATAAAACCTAGGGTTAGGATACGAAACCTAGCGGTAGGTATTCAACATAGTGGGTTGTGATAAATTGGACCAAATAGTGGCGCGAGACACATAACTGTGAAGTGTTAGTGTTTGATATATTTTAGATAAAATGTGCTTAAAGGATCTAAACATGTAGGATGAAATACTTAATTGAGAAATCCGAAAAGTTTAAATATGGTACATGAGCGTGAGAGCGTAATCCTATGTTAATTTATAATTTAAACCCTTACACCTATTATACAATATAATAAAAGGAAAAATTATAAGTAGATCAATCAAGGAGTGGAAAGGAAAGCCGAAACTGTTAGTATCTTTAATTTGATTTAATCACAAAACTTCGGTTTAGTACTTTTAATTTGCAGTAATTTAGTATAGTCCAAACAAAATCTTAATTTTCTAGATTAGTAAACGTGAGAGAACTAATACTTGTCCATTATCTTTGAGGATTCGACATCCATTTAGTACTTGACAAAATCGTGCGCTTGCGACCGAAATTAGATATAAATCAGAGTTTTATTAACATAAAGTAAAAATACATCACCCAATAATAAAAATAAATAATGTGAGGTTATTTTCAAAAGACCAAAACTGAGAAATTTTCAACATAATTTTTTTTTATATCTCACAAGATTTTGATATAAAAAATTTATAAGATCCGTAAATCAAAAAAATTCCATTGCAAATTTGATCACTATGTTACACACCCGGCGCATCTCTCCACACAAACTAGAGATTATACCGGATCTGAACCCGTTTAAATTTAAAATTCAGGGTCAGGTCAATACGCGCTTAGACCCGAAGCGAAGTGGAACACAGTCCAGGCCATATGCTTCGATATCCTCCTTTAAGCAAGCAAGTACGAAACACACATATCTCGCCAGTTTCTTAATTTGTCACTTACACTAGAAGGCAAATGGCTTTAAACAAAGAAAATAGTTCACAACATTTTCATCTTTTTTTCTGAATTAAGAAAAATGCATGGAGACTGACTATTGATTTGTGTTCTTCTAGTATTTGTTAGGAGCTTGCTGCTAGCTTTTCTATTATCAAATATATATCTTGTTGTTTTCAGGATTAGCCAAAGATGTTCTCTAATTACCTTTACACTAATTAATATCTAAAACTTTCATCTTTTTCTTCTTTGTTTGCAACCAAAGGACAGACCGGATAATATATTAAATAACTCGGTGCTTGCTTGCTTTGTCAGAAAGGCCTACTTGCTCAACTAGATTATTAAATTTTTCACCTTTTTTATGAGAATAAATTCCCATCTTTCTTTAAGGTCCATGATAGCCGCTAAGGAACACTCTTCAACTACGTTTGCTGAGATAATTTAAGGGGCAAATTCAAAGGAGAAAAGTAAAGGAATCAAAAGAAAAAAGTAATTTTGTTTCAACAATATTGATTGAACTCGGTCTTTTCCTTTACTTTTTCTCTGTTGCTATTCAATGCTTGTGCTATCACGAAGAAAGTTTGTGTGCAAGCAGCTGCGCTCAATCAAATAATATTTGAATATTCGATTAAGAAATTGTAGTATATAAGTTTTTTGATAGAAAATTGTATTTTTGGCTTTAATTTAAACAACTGCCAGATAGAATGCAGATGGATGAATACTGGATGGAATGCTTTTTTGACCAACCAGCTTTAAAAGATTCATAACTAAATAAAATACAGCTTGACATTGAGATACGTGATATAGCTAGGTTCCTTAAGAGTTGCTAAGCTGATCAGCCACATTTTTTAAAAGTACTTTCAGCACAGAATATTCATGTTTTCAGCACATGCTTTGCAGACAATTTGCATCAATAGTTCACGTGGTGATAACTGATAAGCACACGCGCGGTATGATAAGCACTCGAATCTATCGAGCAAATTCAGTTTACAATAATCTATTGAAAACTTAAGTAGTCTGAATCTAGAATAATAAGGCTTAATTTTCATGGAGCAGGGTAACTCAATCTCAGTAAAGTCTAGTATCTTGAAGAAAGTCTTTTAAAGAAAATTGATAAAAATTCAACTGGTAGCATTCAGTGTAGATCTTGATTCCTGAGTAATATTGTCGTGGAAATGACCCTCAAGTGTGAATTGATCAGCTTCATAAGTCGTTTGTTTTATGAAGAAAAATGGGTTTTATTATCTTTTTTTTTCAACGAATGATCGGTTTGAGTTGTAACTTGCTAATGGCGAAATTTTGAAATTTGAAATCAGTTCTATCTGTGGTCAAACAGAATTTCTTTGAAAGACGTGACAAGAGCAAACCTGAGCTGAGCATGTGCTTCACTCCTAAAATAACAAAACTCTGCGCTATAAACTATTGTTTAAGACATTAATTACTACATTAAGTATTGAAGTCTCTCTCTCTCTCTCTCTCTCTCTCTCTCTCTCACTCTAGCAATTAATCTATCTTATTCCTTGCTCGCTGGATAGCATATCCCTGCTTATAAATGAAGTTGAGAATTACATGATGAGATAGCTACTCAAAAATTGAAAAGGGAACAAAAAATTAACAGTGAAACAATGGAGGATGAGATGGAGGCATATCAGTACAACTCTTACTGGGAATTAAAGAGGTTCTTAGACAATGAAGAGCTCAATCAGAGGTACTTTCATTTCACCCATCTACAATTCCAACTCACTCCTATTTTTTTTCCTCTTCATCTTAAACAATATTCCACAGCTTCCACTCTTCATCTCTGACTGACTGTTTCTGAGCTAATGAGTTCATAGAAAAATTATGTAGCTGGGGGATCAATGACGCTTGCATTGGTTTCAGCAACTTGAGCTCACCTGACGGTGCCGAATCATCAGGTGCAGCTGTCAACAAATCGGTCGCAAATGAGAGAAACAGACGAAAAAAATTGAATGAGAATATCTGCAGGCTTCGTAGCATTGTTCCACGCATTAGCAAAGTATGTTACATTCTGTATTTCCTTTTTGGTACTTACTGTTAATTAAATGCATATAAAATATAGGGAACAATATTTCTGGTAATATAATATATATAAAGTACTGTGAAGATTTTTTTAATTTGAGTTAATTACATATAAAGAAAGAAAGAAATCATACTTATCCTTTAGCTTGTCATTTATCTCTTGGGAAAAATAGAAGCAATGAGCTTTAATTTGTCATCCAATTAATCAAGGGAGTATTGATGTGAGATCCTATAGGTGTATATTTTATGTGTTTGGTCAGATGGTTCTTATATATCACAGTTTGTACTAATTTTATGGATTAATAATTAGCTAGAGATCACTTCAATGCATATTATTGTGCATCTGTTACACAGAAAATGCACCACAAATTAGTAAACCTTTTGGATCTACCTTTTGTAATATTTGCGTACATCACAGATGGACAAGGCATCGGCAATTAAAGATGCCATAGAGTATGTTCAAGAGTTGCAAGAACAGGAAAAACAAATTGAAGCAGAAATAGCGGATATTCAATCTAAAGAGACATCAGAGAGTTCTGGCAACAATGACTGCAATAATTGCTCAAGTTATCCTTTGCTCTCACCTGAAACTTGGATGTTGCTGCCTATCGAACTTCTTGAGGTGCCAAATTGAAATTAGAACTCAATTTTAAATAGAATTGTAGCTCATTTACGTGGTCCAGATGAAAAAATTACTTAAATTCTGGCTTTCAATGAATGCAGCTTAATGTGAAAGAAATAGGTGCTGGAAATTACCTCATAAGAATGACATGCACTAAGAATAATGGCGCAATGAGTAGTGTATGTGAAGTTCTTGATTATTTAAATCTCAAAATTATAACGAGTAACATCACAGCTGTATCAGGAAGTATCATGTTTACCCTTACTGTACAGGTATGCAACCCTCTTATTAATAATTATCAGTTATAATTGTTTGTAGTTGTGATGTTGATCTGAGTTAAGTAATTAAAGTAGCAAACTATATAGTATTGCTCCAATAAATAACAAAATATATAATTCTAATCTGCAGGCTGAAGAACTAACTAGCTTACAGCTGAGAGAAAAGATCGAGAGCGGCATTTCCACGATCAATGAACTAAGAAGGCACTGAAATGCCTTTATGCTGTGCCAGCTGAGAGCATCATTCTCGATTTTTGTTCATTTCTCTTCTTTCTTTTTTTTTTGCCCTCCTATCAGTAATTTTGCTGTTAGTGCTAATGTAGAATAACGATGCTCCTGTTCACTTCAGCTTCTTTTAAATTTTCATATACTTTTTTAAGTTTATTTACATTCTAAGAAATAGTTTTACAAATTACAATATAGTTTAGTCTCTGGGCTCTAAGAGGCTCCAAAGCAATAACAGGTTTTCATCTCAAAAGATAAAAGAAAGCATATATAATCATCAAACATAGTTAATTTCAGTTTCTATATCTGATCCTTGCACGAAACCAGCTGACAGTCAGCACAGTTTAGACTAAGATCTACCTGACCTAATTCAATGTTTCTCAGGGAACAGTAAGTTGCTGCTCATTAAAGGAAAGCTGATGGATGTGCTAGTACATCATACTTTTCTAAATTAAGAATATTATGAGGCACACACATGTTAGGCATATTCAACTATTCAAGTTGGTTCGTTGGCCTATATGGTAGGATAAATACATAAATTAATAGTAACCGTGATGTATGATTCAGTATGAATATATAGATATTACTTTCCCGTTTTTTGCCTAATTAAATTTAGACAGGCTTGATCAGATGGGACGCCTAAATATGAAATCAGCCTACTCGGCTTGAAAATAGATTAGGTATGATTGTGCGGATAGAGAACCTTTAAAGTTCAAACATATATTTTTATAATTTTACTATATAATATTAGCCTATTAGGGGCATCGCAAACCTGAGTAAGCCTGATATTCGTTGGGACCACATTTATCATTTATGTAGCAACTTTATATATAGATAACTCCAAGAACCATAAAAAAAACAGATATGGCCAACGTAAAACCATATTGATTTTTTTTTTTTTTGAGAGAAACCATATTGATATTACAGTGCGTGCTGGCCTAAGGGCTTTTACCCTCCAAAAAAAATTACAGTGCGTGCACATTTGGGCTTTCCCCCTTCTTACTTAAAGTGTGGCACAGATACAAGTTTAACCAACCTCAATCTATCTATATTATAATGATGATATGCAATTTAGTTTTTTTCCTTCGACATACAACAGAATAATCTGACCAGCATGCAGCCATTATTTTGTAGAAAAACCTTGAAGAACAAAAAAAATTATAATAATGTACAGGGCAAGAATACCCGAGATCCTGATCTAGAACTTTGACAATTTTGTGAAGAACAAAGCAATAAAGAACATTAGAAGAAATCTAGAGCTGCCTATAATATTGCCGGAGCCAGTGTATCTATACTTCGCAACAATATGTTAAGCTTTGAAGGACAAAAAGACAAGAGCCTATATTTCTTGTTAACTGTACACAGGAAAAAAGAACAATGTAAGAGTACAACTATGCCACCGGATAAAATCTAAAACTGAAAGGCTCTTTGGCGGTATATGCATATAAATAACCCAAACAATCACGCATATAGCAAATCAAAAAATGTGATGCACAAAACCTCCAACAGATAGGAAGCACCACATATATAGCAAATCATAAATGTGATGCATGAATCCTCACAAGTACAGCAAATCAAAAGATGTCATCCATGAATCCTTCAACAGATAGGAAACATCAAAGATAACCAAACTAGTAAAATAACCTGTTTTTCTCACTATTTCTAATCAAGGACATGTTGGTAATCAATTAGCGGGGTTCAGTATACCGTTCTTTTCACAATTTAGAGGAATGCAAGAGACATTTATTGTTTCTCTTGGATGCATGTGGTACTTCAAAGTCAGCAGTGCTGCCAGTACATACATGAAAAATTTCCAAAACTGAGAACCAGCCTTTGGTCTAGTGGCAAAAGGCAACACTCTCTGTGTGAGAGGTCATGGGTTCGAAACCCGAATGGAGGCTCCTTATGGACAATTATGAAATTTGAGAGCTTGACTCTCATCTTTCCAATCAAAAAAAAAATTCAAAACTTATCATCACAGTTCATAAGTAGAAAAATCCCTTTGTGACTTACATATTCTATGGGGACATCAAATTGAACTAGCAAGCATAGCATGCAAAATAATCCAATAAATCAACACGCCTATACGAAGTGTTGGTTGTCTCATGAGCAGACGGTCGCCAGAAACCCTGATATAGGTCATTGCCACAAACACAAAGGAAACAAATTTAAAGATATTGTTAAAAGAAAAAAGCTCGGTGCACTAAATTTAGAAAACAGAACCAGGAATGACCACATACCACATCCCATCAACTCTGTCTGCGAAGCGCCGAGTAAATCTTGGGACAAATCGCGACATAGTAAGCGGCTTGAATCCATGTGCTGCCAATAACAAAAGTTAATTTCCTTGCACCTTACGGTTTTAAATCTTTTGTACATATAAGATTTTGCTCCAGCACCATGCTTCATGATATTCTAAAATACACCAAAGAGGTTACCTCTAACCAAAAATCAAAACAACAACAACAACAAAGCCTTTAATCCCAAATAAATTGGGGTAGGCTAGAAATGAAACCCAATCTGAAAGTCTAACCAAAAATCAAAATACAGATAAATTCTTCGTTCATATTTTTCTTATTTCTTTTTTGAAATTAGTCTTGCTATATTTTCCTCATCTCCTTTTGCCTGATTATTCATAATTGAAAAAAGGTTTTATACATCTCGTTACCTTTATCATCATCTTCATCCAAAGGGTGGTCGTGTGAATCTTGGTCAATAGCAATGGCAACTTGGTCACTATTGTTACTATTGTTACCTTTTCTTCCACCTCTTATATTCATCACCGTCTCTCTCTGTCAGGATATCAATAATCACGAATCATAAAGAAGTAACAAGATGTATGTAAAGGGTATTATACAGCAAGAAGCATGATACTGTCTAATAGCTTGAGAAAAACACTAACCATTTGCTCGATCTCCAAAACACCTGACGTACTTGCACCAATACCCTGCTCCCTCAAAGAAGACTCAAGCCCCTCACATTTACGCACCAGATCTGCAATTTTACCTCTCTCAATCTGCAACAGTGCATCTCTACTTTGCATGCCTACACGCAACTCATCCAACTCTGCAACTACAGAACTTAATTTGCTGTCGAATGCCTCTGTGTACTCCTTTATCTTACCATAGTCTAACTCATCAGATTCACTAAAATTCAAGCCAAATCTCAAAACCAAGGTTTGGACCCATTTTGCAAAGTCTTGCAAGTGGGCCAAATTCCTCTTGTAGGTCTCATCAGAGGAAAGGAGTTCATTTGTAACTCGAGTAACTTCTTGGCGCAAGAAAGAGATTTCTGAATCACGACCTTCAAGTTGCAATTGCAAGTTTTCAACTTCTTCAATTAGATTTTCTGAGAGCTGGTGCAACTCATCAAACTTGGCTGTGGTAGTGGAGAGCTTCTTTAAAACCTTGGAATTAGAAGCTTCTAGGCTTTTAAGGGAAATTTCTCTCTCCTGCATTAGGCTCTGCAGTTGTTTGTTCTTTATCTCCATTTCCTCCATCTCCTTCTCCTCCTCATCAAGTGCTTGCATAAGGGACTCAACTTCTATAAAAATAAAATGTGAAAAGATTAGGAGGGTCATTTGGTAAACTTTTACTTGCTTAGAAATGACTAAATGCTTATGCTGTTTCAATTGAGTCTTTAAGAATTTTATGGGTTCTTTAAATTTTTCAAGGGAAATTACCCAGTGGAGGCATCCAGTTAAATAACTAAGGCAAAATATATATGTTTGAATCCAACTACCTTGTTCCTTCTTAGCCAGCATATCAGTATAATAACTGACCCTCTCACGCAATTGATTTGATAATAACTCAACATCTTGCAACTGAGTCACATGCAACTGAAGTGCTGTCTTCTCATTTTCTATTGCTTCCACTTGCTTCTCAAGTTCACGAATTTTCTCCTCACCATCCCTGATCTGAGCGGAGAGCTCAGAGCTTATCTGACTTACTCGGAAGTCCTTTTCCTGCAACTCTCTTTGTAACTCCATAATAGTTGATTTGAGTTCCCTTGTTCTTGCTTCACTTCGTATTGCACTGACAAGCCTCTCCACTAGTGACCGGATACAATCTTCATTTATAATGGGAGTTGCATGAAAATCACGCTCATGTCTGCTGGTGAAATCTGCTTCTACCTCATCAATTGAACTAGAGCAGGATTTGTACAACAAAGACAGGTTGTGGCTTAGCACAGAATTCTCTTCTTCCTTTATTCTAATTTCTTTGCTCAATTTGTTTATTTCTGATTTTAAAGACTCAAGCTCATTTTGAGCAAAGCTCATGGATCTTAGCAGATTTGTCCCTTTTTGGTCAACTAAAGATGCCTCGTTGTCTGAACTTATCTTCAAATCATTAAGTTCTTGTACGCAGGTGTGTACATAAGCAATTAAATTTTTATCCCATTCATCTGGCATTGGTCCAAAAAGATAGTGATTGGCTTGGTTTCTCTGCAGCAATGATAACCGACAAATTATAATTCCGCGATGAAAATCATATGAAACAATGTGAAATGCATTCTCAATACAATATCCTAGGATTAGCTTGTTGGCCTCGATACACCACCAGACTCCAGCACCATAAAGGTGCTGTATCCTAGAGCTACAGCAGCCGATATCTCTGTCAGTACTAAGCTAATGCATTTTTATGAAGTAACATAAAAGTGCATCTCCCGTACATATCCCAGAATCAGTTTGTTGATCTCTGATACACTACCAGACTGCAGCACCATAAAGGTACTTTACCCTAGAGCTATAGTAGCTAATCTCTCTGCTAGACTAAAGCCTGATGCAGTATCAAACATCAAATATGGCAACACAATTTGTATGGTACTAAGTTGTATCATAACAGGAGAGACTACCTGATTATAACCATGGTAAATATTATAAATTAACAACAAAAAGAAAAATTCTGTATTCTGGAAAAATAATAAGGATAACTGAAATACCTTTCTAACTGAGATAGCCTCCTTTAATAATCTCACAGATGAGGTATAGCCTGAAGAATCACCTAGACTGTCAATCCCACTAGCCAACAAACTCACAAAGTCCTCCATGTATGACATAATTTCCTCATCTTTATGCAACTTACCCACCATACTTTCCAAAATCTCAAAAGAGCTATCTCTCAGTTTTCCAACTGCCAGGCTCATCTCCCTCAAACCCTCCATTTGATTCTTCCTCATACTCTCCAATTCCTCCTGTAACATGTCATTTCTCTCTTGTGACTCATTCAGCTCTGCCAGAAGAAGCTCAGTGGCACGTCTTGACTTGTTTGCCTCAGCATCCGCACGGGCGACTGCCATTTTCAAATCAGCATTCAATTTTAAAATTACTTCCACTCTTTGAATTGGATCAAGTGAGCCAGCATCTACAGTGTGCAAAGCAGTTGAAATTCTATCTAGCAACTGGATGTTCTCCTCTGTCTGAGTCAGAATGGAAGACTTCTCCACTTCTAGGGTTTCAATCTGTTGCTTCAGGGCATCCCTTTGTTGCACCAACCCCTTTCCTTTACGAACAGCCACATTCAATTTCTCTCTCACTTGATTCAACTGCTCTTGTAGAACATTTCTCTCTTTTGCAGTACTCTCAAGCTCAGAAACTAGTTGCTGGTGTTTCTCTGGCTCACGGGCCCTCTCCTCCTCCAACAGATTTACTTTCCCATTCAGTAACTCTACTTCCTGAACATGTTTGTCCTGCAATTGGTGCAAGTCATTCAACTGTTCTTGCAAAGTATTTCTCTGTCCCACAGTCAACTCCAGCTCACTTTCCAATGAACTCATCCTCCTATTCAATGCCTCTACCTCTTGTAACTGTTTTTCTTGCATCCGTTGCAGCTCAACTTGTAAGGTACTTCTCTCCTCTTCCAACAACTTTATTTTCCCATTCAGAAACTTCACTTCCTGGACATGTTTGTCCTGCAATTGATGCAAGTCACTTAACTGTTCTTGCAAAGTACTTATCTGTCCTGCAGTCAACTCCAGCTCGCTTTCCAACAGACTTATCCTCCCATTTAATGTCTCCACCTCTTGTGACTGCTTTTCTTGCAGCTGTTGCAACTCAACTTGTAGGGTATTTCGCTCCTCCACCACAAATTCCATCTCGGTCACAAGCTCTTGATGCTTCTTTAAAGAGTTGGCCCTCTCCTCCTCCAACAGATTTACCGTCGTGTTTAACTCCTCGAATCCTTGCAACTGTTGTGAAAGGGAATCCCTTTGCATCACTGCTGACTCATGCTCACCCACCACCTTTTGATATTTTTCTGATATTCGGGCCACGTCCCCTTTTAACTTCTGAACTTCCTCAGCCAGAGATTTGTTCTCTTCGGAAGTCCCCAAATCAACCAGATCCCTTGACATAGAACTGCTAACATTTCTTTCTTCCAGAAGATTGCTTACCAATTTTTCCAAAATCCGGACAGAATTAATCCCAGATAATTCCTCATAGTTGTCATGATTAGGAAGGGCTTTTCGGACTAAATCAACAAGCCTGATAATTTCATTTTCAGCTTCAATCTTCTCCGAAATCTTCTTCTGCAAGCCGGTGAGTTGTTTCCTCATGTTCTCTCTCTCTACATCATAGTCAAATCGAAGCTTATCGAGACTGTCAGCAAAGAATTCCTTCTCTGATCTGACAGCTACCAGCTCAGCATTCAATTCAGAAATCCTTTTGCGGGACCCCTCCAAGTCAACTATCAACATATCCGACGACTCTTCGAGGGACTCAATTTTCAACTGGAGAGAATCTCTATCCCTTTGTGCATCCAAAAGCATGTTTACTAGCCAGTCAATCCTCTCCTCAGGATCTGAGTCTCTGATGTGTGGTGGAATCACACTGATATGTGCAAGAATTTCTTCCCATTTTATAATAATGTCATTTCTCTCATGTAAAGATTGTTCCAGCATGTTGTTGTGCTCGGCTAACTCATAAAATTTCCTCTCCAGCACAGCATATCTGAAGAACAAGTGTAATTTTACATATCTCAGAAAACAGGCTTTTATGTATTATCATGCACAAGTGGCAAACAAATCATGACCAGTCAATGACATCATGCTGTTAGTGCTTAGAACAAACCTGTAACTACCTGAATCCATTTCACTTCTTGTTTACAATTAATTGTGTTCTTAAACCCAGCATGACTATTAGCAATTGCAATACATGAATGATGCAAAATAAAACAGAAGTACTAAGAAGATTTATACCAGTATCTGATTAGTAATAGATGGTACACTTGTCATACCGGTTATGCCCCAATTTCTACAGGCTGTGAAATCCTAGTATATGATTAAAAGTTGCAGTACCTGCCCTTCATCTCATCACTTCCAGCATCTGAACTCTCCTGTGGCAACTCAATTTGCATAGAACTCTCACCCTGCATGGAACTTGAGTTTCCGCTCTGCACTGCCATTCTAGATAGCACCTCCACCTTCTCAGCAATGTCTCTTGCATGGAACTCCTCAGGAAAATCCAAATCCTCCAGCACTTCCTCAATTCTTTGAATAGCTGAGTCCTTTATAAGAAAAGAATCTCTCAGCACATTATACGAGTCCCTTATATATGAAAGTTCAGATTCCAAGGCTTCAATTCGGTCAGCCTCCCCATAAGATTTTAGCTTATTTTCAGCTTCTGTGAGCCGTTGCATGCACCTTTCCAGTTCACTAGATTTCTCTAGTAGAGACTGCTTGAGGCTGTCTCTTTGAACTATTAACCCTTTTCCTTTTGAGACAGCAATGCCTAATTTTTCCTTCACCGAAGAGAGCCTCTGCTCTGACAATTCCAGTTCAGTTGTTTTCTGGTTCAGCTCCAGTTGAGATTGCCGGATGGACACCTCCATTTCCTTTAACGAGTCTCTGAGCACTTGAATATCTGTTTGTAGTTCGATATTAGAGCCGTTCAGAAGGTCCATACTTTCTCTCATCTCACTTAATTTGGGTAACAGGTGACTGTTGAGTAACAAATGCAAAGGTAAGGCCCACTCATCCGGGAAGATGTCAGTCATAACATTAGCTTCGTACAAGTACTTCTTGGATAAATCAATCTGGGCATGTTCTTGGGCATGTCTCTCAAGGTAAGAAGCAATTGATGACTCCAACTGGGGTAAAATGGAATTAAGCAACTCCTTTTCTCTGTCTCCTGATGCTGCATCAGCAACCTCACTGTCCTGCATTATATTTGCCAAGGCAAGGCATCTCACATACAACTCCTCTAACATCAAATTTTTACCCATCAAAATTGATTCAAGATCTCCCTTGATTAAACAGAAATCATTCAAATTCTCAGACAGAGATTTGCATTTTACTGAAAGCTCCTCAGCTTCTTTAGATTTGCATGCTAGTGCTGTCTCCAGTTCCTTCTTCTTTGTCAAAAGGCTGGCATCTTCATCAACCAACCGCTGCACATGTTTCATTAGCCCCTCATAGCTGTTGGAAATCAGCTGTAGGTCCTCAACATTAGATATTATTTCAACTTCACCATGTTCTGAGTAATTAATGGCATTTTGAAGTTTATCGTACATTTTTCGAATAAGCTCGGAAGATATCTCGTTTCTATTTTGAAGCATGCTATTCTCCACTCGGAGGGTCTCAATAGACTGGACTGCAAAATCTACTAGACTCGAAAGGCTAGTGCTCACATCAATGCCATCAGGGGTCAATTTATCCATGGCTGACAACCCCACAGAAGAGTTGAATCTCAAGATTGCCCCAGAAACTGCATTAACCATGCCATCTCTTTCCTCCTGAATCTTCTGGAGTCGGTCATTTGCTTCATTTTGCAACTCTTCCAGCTTGCCCAAAAGTCTCACTGCCTCATCATCAGCCCCCTTCTGTACACTAACAAATTGTTCCTGTAAATGGTCAATTTTAGCCTGATAAGTGTGAAAAATTACAAAGAGGCCATCAATTTTCTCCTTGATAGCAGTATAGTCCTTTTTTAAGTTTTCCCCTGCCTTTTCACCCTCATACTGGTCATTTGTATTCATCAGATCTAGCTCCATTTGATTCAAGGCTTTTTCAAGACTTCCCACGAACTGCACAGTAATGTCATAAGGATCTTGAGAAATTTCAGCTGATACCACATCATCAGAGACAATGGTCCCAGCCTGAGTCACCTGGGATTCATATGCCTTGATCAGATTTGATATCCCCCCTCTTTTTTTTAACTTAGCAGATCTGTCCCGCGTACTCTCAATTGAACTTTTCAAGTTTCCCAAAATTTCCTTGGACTCCTCAATTCGCACATTCAATGAGCTCTTATTTCGGGAAGGAAAAGGAAAATTTGGCAAATTTGAATTTGTAGAACTTTCATCGTCCTCGACAAGGATGGATCTCTGCAAGTTGAAGCTAGATGATATAAGTATATTTTCTTCAACAAGCCGCTCAAGACAGTTTCCTGTTTCCTTTAAATTTGATTCCAGTCGAACTAGTCTCTCCTTTTCTGCTAACAACTCGGTAGAAAGTTCATCATTCTCCCTGGAGAGGCTCTCTCTCATAATCTTCAGTTTCTCGTTTTCCTGTTTGATAGAAGTATTCTCACTCTCTAATGCCCCCAGTTGGGACACAGCAATTTCCAGCCTCTCTTTTGACATATCCAATTCAGTTTCCAACTTGCCACATCTCATGTTGCACAAATCAATCTCCTCTACCGCATGAGCTAGCTGTAGTTCCACCTTCTCCTTCACATTGATCGCATCTAGCAATTCAGACTTGCAATGCATCAGTTCTGATAATAGTTTCGTGCTTGAGGCTGTCTGTTCGTCCAGCTTATTCTGGAGAAGATCCCTTGAGAGTCCAATGAGGTAAAGTTCTCTTTTAATACTCTCCAATGACTCCACGACATATCTATCTTTAGCTGGGATTTCAGTTTCAGAGTTGATACAAGCATCAGACTCTTCTTGGAGAGAGGCCGGATGTTCTATGCAAATTTTGGACACAATATTAACAGAATTCAAGTCATGTTGCAGCTTTTCTGTAGTACTAGTTTCATTCCCTGAGCAATCTTCCCCAGATCTCTCTCCATCTGCATCCTCTCTCTCCTCATCAGGTGCAGTAAACTGGTCTCCTCTCTCCTCTTCAAAGATTGGGTTTTCAGAACCGGAATATGAAAGTTCCTGCATTGTCCCTACCAAGATATATATGAGAAATACAAAATCATAATGCCAATTGAACTATAGTTTTTGTGTGCAAACTTGAGGGCAGACTTTTAAGGTCATAGCTTTTGACAAACAAGGGCCCAACTTCAGTAATACAAAAAGTCATTACATTATACCTTATCATTAGAAGGATCAGCATCTTGTTGATTTATTTTATCTTCTACTAGGGTATTATTTAGAGAAGTAGATCCAGAAGCTTCAACCTGGTCAAAGCTCACTAGTACAGCCTCACTTTCTGCAATCTAGACCGATACAATCAACAATTTCAGCACCACCCAAATTAGAAGAAACTTCAAAAGCATATATATTGGAAGGGTTCAAATGTCTTCACCTTTCATGTCTACAATTCTAAATTCTTAATAACAAAAATCCTAAACTCAAGTAACAACAATAAATTTGACTACATATTATTTATATTAATTAGACTAATCATACATAAAAATTATGGCATTTTGAAAATTTCTTGATGGAAACCAAAAAGGTGAAAAATCACCAGAAATTATCCACATCAATGGAGTTTTGCAGCTCTCAAATGCCAAACATAACTAAGTCATCATTTCCTAATTCCTTATATGTAAATAGAAAAAGTGAATATCAGTCACATCCAAGTTCTAACAGGTCCATTTTGAGATTTTAGTTTTAGATGTTGAGTTATTGAAGTTTCAAAATGGAGATATGGTGGAGGCAACGAAACTTGAGGCATTTTGTTAACCCGCCTTTGTATTGATTGTTTGAGCATGTGAATTGAGATATGATAATAAACATTCCAAGCATAGAAAACTTATCTACAATTTTATGAAAATAAAGGTACTAATCTGCAACTACAGTACCTGCTGATCAGTTGCAGGGTTAACTGATACCTCATCTGGATCATCCCTCAAATCTTCCCCAACTTCATTACCAGATGCCAAATTGGGATCTAATTGGTCTGAATTTGCGGTAGATGCCGCCTCAGGAGCTGTGCTCTTGTTTGATGATTTTCCTCTGTTGTTACCACTGTTACTATTACTTCCTTTGTTATCCTTTTTCTTTCTATATTGCTGAAGCTGATGTATGACAACCAGAAAATGCAAAATGAATCGGAAATAAGCATGAAACAATCCCCCGCAATAAAGTATATTCAAAGATAAGAAAAAAGAGAAACCTTTTTGCGGCCAGCAGCTAGGAGATCACTCCTGTTCTTGCCTTTATCCATATCAAGCTCGGATCCAATTATCCCTAATTCAGGGACGAGCAAGGCGAGGTGGCCCGTCGGGGCTCAGGCCCCCTCTATTTCTTCCTTTGTGAAGTACCTAACCTTAAAATTAGGACCTCCTACCATAGACAGCAGTACTCCATTGTTGTTGTCATGGTTTGGTAAAATCTATCCACAGCCTAAGATCCGATCCAAACCGACTGGGCAGCGTCTTTGGCGAAAAACCACCGGGTAGCTGATTCCTTTACGCCGGTTCTTCTTCTAGTTTGTTTGTGACTGACTAATGAATATTCCGATTTGATTTACTGGTGTGGTGGGATTAATGATCGGGAGAGAGATTTTGGGGAGTACCGTACGCAAGTTCGTGAATCGTGACAATGTTTCGTTAACTAAAAAGGACGGGAAGGGTCTGTCAGGCGGGACCCGCTGGTTAGTAAGCAGGGGAGATGCTTTGGGCAGCGGCCTAATTTCTTCGAACGCTCTAAAATGTTTAAAATGACGGAAAAGCTCTTTTATTTAAGAAAATTGTTCATCAAAATATTTAATTCTATATTTATAAAAAAATATAAAAATGTTCAATAATTGAACTTTTTTATATCTCACATATTTTATGTAGCCTCAGTGAAAATGATCATCACTCTATTGGAATAAACAAACCCGACTCGTCGGGTAATTTTGATCAAAAAAAAATCATCGGGTCATGGGTCAGGTTCGGGTCAGGTTTTGGGTCGAATATTATTGGGGTTTTCGGGTTTTAGGTCATTTCGGGTTGGCTCGGGTTAGGTTTTGGATTCTTAGTAGCTCAGATCATCTCAAGTTTCGGGTCATTCGAGTCCGGATTGGGTCAGGTTTCAGGTCATCTAATATCGAGTAATCTTGGGTTTTTGATTATTTTGGGTTGGATTTTTTGTGATGTTTTATTTTGAGTCGGGTCGGATTTCTGGTCGGGTTGGATTTCGGATCGTCGGACTTTAAAAAAATCAGAAATTAATTTTAGACAATGTTAAGTCTAGATTATCAATTATGTTATGATCAATTTGACTTTTCAAATAATATGAATATGATTAATTAATTTAGATCTAGTCATATTAGTTTCAGATCGACATAATTCATTCTTTTTATTAATAAACTGAATACATACTACTCATGATAATTCTAATTAATAGACATTAGTTTTTTATGATAATATTTACGACCTATAAATTTTGATTAATAGATATTATTATTTTGAGTCAAAATGTAAATTCTTTTTATTTTGGTCAAGTCTGAATATATATTTGCATGTAGGTAATTTTTTAATTAAAATTATCAAAAATTATACGTGCAATTATTTGTACGTGCTATATTAATAAAAATATTTGTTAATTTATGTTAAAATAAACTGACAGACCATCGTTGTTTATGAAATCCATACTTAACTCGGTCCCCCTCTAAACCCGTGCTTAACCCAACCTCCCTCAAAATAAACTGGCAGTCAAGTACAAATTGTATTTATAAAGAGAAGTTTAATATGTGTACAGTATAATTTTAAAAAAATTAGATGCATATATGCAATACGAATCGGGTCAGATTAGGTTTCAGGTTGTCTAATCACGAGTCATCTCGGGTTTCGGATCGTTCGAGTTCGAATTGGGTCAGGTTTTAGGTCATTTGATCTCGGGTAATCTCAGGTTTGGAGTCGTTCGGGTTCGGATCGGGTCGGATTTCAGATTGTTTGATCTCGGGTTTCATCATTTCCGGGTCGTTCGGGTTTGGATCGGGTTGGGATTTGGATTGTCTGATCTCGGATCATCTCAGGTTTTGAGTAGTTCGGGTCTAGGTCAGATCATGTTCAAATCAATTTGACTTTATAAAAAAAATCATATCAAATCGGATTCGAATCCAGACGGATCGGATCAGGTTTTACCACATCTACTTATATACTATGTATTCCCTCGTAAAACATTAAAAAACATTAGAAGAAAACACCTCTACTTATATACTATGTATTCCCTCGTAAAACATTAAAAAACATTAGAAAAAGATATAAAATTTAACAAACCAGTTATATGAGCGGAATTGTAAAATGCTATGTTAATATAGTTGTCGCTAACTTTGTGACGGTATTGCTTGAAATGACGCGAAACATGTAATTAATTACATTCGTGACCTTCACTTTTTGAAATGCGCATATCAAACAAATTCATCATCTAAAAAATAAAACTAAAAAATAAGTCAGTTTAGTGATAAAAAAATATGAGATGAAGTATATTTGACAATGAGATAAAATATAATTGTCCATATATAAATAATAGAAGCACCAAAATCTATATCATACGCTGACAGAGAGCATATAAAAAAATGTGTATCAATGTGTCTTTTTATTTATTTTTCTTTTTGGGAAGCTGTAGTGGTCAGTGGGTATATTCAAAATCAAAATAAATAATATTTTCCAATTGCAAAGAGCATTGCTCGGAATTCAAACATACGGTTTAACTTGGACACTATAGAAATAGTTGTCATAAGTGAGAATTTAAGCTGTGTCTGAGAAAATTGAACCGTGCCCAAAGCACCACCCGTAAGCAGACTGCTAAGCAAAAAGCTCTTTCTTGGATCATAATTCATAAAATGAAAATTTTTAAAAAATGTCGGGGAGACATTACGGTTGTCAGTTGATAATTTTATTAAGTTTAATAAGTTGTTATTCATATTAAGAATTTAATGTTGAAATTTATTTTATACGGTATTTATCATTCAATGTAAATATCACTAATTTGAATAATTTACTTATTTTAAATCGAATAAAAAAGAATTTTATTACATAATAGAGTCATTAATATAAAAAAAACTAAGTCAATGATAAATTATGTTATTACTTTTTTTCTTATTTCATTCATTAGTTGTGCTATAAACTATGAATTAAAGATTGTTTTAAAAAAAAAAGTTATTAACAGAGTAAACGGCTTCCATGATTCCTAAATGGGGGAGCGGCTGGATGATAATATTTTTTTTTGGGTGTTATTTTGGAATTTTTATTTGTAGGTAAGGAACTGACGCACCTTACGCTCTAAGATTGTGCTCTTTTGACACGTAAAATATTTTACGTCATTGTTTTTCTATCAATTCATACCATCTGAATTTCCTCATTTAACTTGGTTTCAATTATAATTTAGTAGTTCGTTATTCGAAATGTTACATATCTTTATAAGGCCAATTTTTACCGTGAATAATAATTAACTTGAATTTTGTTATTGGTGATGAAAATCAACGATTCTAATTAATTCTAATGCATATTTTAAAAAATCAATCTATGGTAGAATAAGTCTCTATATAATTGCAATTAAAGAGGTTGATATCTAAATCTGATATGATACTTTTAGATATATTGCCAGTTGTGTTTTGGTGCTCTTTGCTCGACGTGTTACTAATTTAATAAAAATATTAGATTAACTTTGCAATTGATTTATACCTCTGTAATTTATTGGAATTACCACATCAGGTCATCAGCGGTTGTTTTATCTTCTACAGGTGAAATGAAGATAGTATTAGTATCCTCTCACACTCCAACGATTTATGTATTAAAGAAAATATGCTATTATGCTACTATTGTCACGTGTCACATGAATATAAGACTTTTAGTTGTAAAATGCTGTACAGAATATTATATTCAGTTTTAGTTTTACCGCAAAAAGATTTTTCTATTAATAACCAAAAAAATTACGGACTAATAAGGAAGTTTTGGAATTTATGAAAATAAAAAGTACAAATTTCTTATTTCCATTCGATGATTCATTTGTCATTTTCATCCCCGAACGGAAATACCATTTCCACCCCGCCCCACATGCAATTAAATAATACTTAAATTATATTAAACTTTAACTACTTTCAATATATAAATTTAATACTATATTTCATAATCCGTTATATTCTATTTTTAAGAATGGTTAATCTGTTTAAAATTTCATTAGCAAAATTATCAAAATAGTCATGATGAAGTAATACCTTATTTTATAACAAATATGTTTTTGTCCCTTCTTCGCTTCTCTTTATTCCTTCTTTTATCATTATCATTATCATTATCAATCCGTAACAAAATCTGCATCCCTCCTCTATTTTCTATGAAAATGAATTTGTATCCTCTGTTGTGCAATATCATACAGTATAAATATATAATATATTAGATCTCCTCGTGATTTGCACCGACCGGAATCTCAAAGTGATCCAATACACCATATACTGAGATCAGGATCCATGAAAAAATGCTGCCATTTTCATTCTCTATTTCTTTCTTTATTTTATTCCTCACCTCCTTAAATTACAAATAAATAATAATGTAAAAATCACCTTCAATTTGCTTCACCGGTACTCCATCATCCACTCAATCTTCTTGGAATGGGCTATCATCAAATCAATTTCTTTTCTAGTGGGGAGAGAAGAAATGGTGTAATATATCGTTTTGTATCTTACAGTGAAATTTTAAATTATGTAGGAGGATTTCTTGTACTTCAATTTAGATTTATAATGTTCCTTAATTGTAATAAAATTGTCTATATAGTTACATCTAGAAAACTAATTAGTTTGCCTACTCTTTAAGTTTGTAAAATTTATCAACCAATAAATATAGTTTTAGATGGTTAAAGAGGAAAACACATCCTCATTTATGATATTATTATGGCTTATAAATTAGGCTAGCGTACAAATATTTGCATATCAACCAGAAATATAAATAGTTCAAGATATGATTTCTCATGTCTGAAATTTCAATCAAAGTTGCTCAATATTAAATTCTATATCTCAAAATATTGTAGACACTGAAATTTACAGTCTTTAATTTTTTTGGACTATTTTTTTCAGATTTTTAGAAGTTAGGAAAGAGAGAGTAATAAGAAAATTAATATGATTTTTGTACCAAAATGGTGCATCTATGAAAAAAAATTAAGTCTTGAAAATAAAATTTTAATATCCTATAAGATTATGATATGTAGAATTATTAAATAATTAATTTTGAAATGATAAATCAAATTTTGAACCATTTATATTTCAATTGATAAACAAGTAGTCATATGTTGCTCTAACTCTATGTACATGTTCGATAACAACAGATTAAACTTCCTTAAAAAGTCCTTAATCTTCTAATCACACTAATCCAGCCGAACAACTCTTCCTTAGACTGGATTAATGTACCCTCCTTGTAACCAATTCTTAATCCTACCCTCCGCCTGGATTAAGAATTCAGCTTCCTCAGCGCCCTCCTTTTAAAGCAAAATGATTTTTTTTTATTTACTCTTTTGCTCTCGGATGGTACTGCTGCTTATACTTTGTTTGGATAATACAGGATAAAGGAGAAAAAATGTAAAAAAATAAAAAGGGAAGGAATGAAATGAAAATAAAATTATAATATTTTTTTATTTGATTTATATTAGTAACCTCCAATACGCTCCAATTTAAGGTTAGGTAATACAATATAAGCTTTAGGCAAATTCTGCTATGGATCTGATCTGATGTGAACCGTTTATTTCTTACAAATCGGACGGCTGAGATGATATAGTGCATTTTCGCATTCTCCGTTAAATCAAACGGCGATTTAAATGAGAAGGAAAAAAATCGTCATTTCATATGAATCATCTCGTTCCTATTTCGATTATTCTCTGCCCCCTCTTCATCTTTCTTCTTGACTCGTCACCAGCAACCCTTTGGATCAACGATTGCCATTGCAAATTCATTTGGTTTCGATACTGAGAAGCACTGATTTTTTTCACACCTCTTCTGACTCGCTCTCCGTCGCAAGAGTTATAACCGCACTCCTCGTGTCACACCCCAGAATAATTAAATCAGATTAGGGGTGCTTAATCCCGCCACGTACGCACGACGAGACGTGCGTACGAAAGGCTAAATGAATAAAATAAGATAAATCTCACAATAAACAAAACAATAATAATAATACAAAACAATAACAGTCCAGAATATATAGAAAAATACAACGCCAGACACCGGCGGGGCTAACTCCATCGGAATGGGTAGCAAAATCTCTCAAATAAAACCCAAAGAAAGAAACCAAAAACCCGATGCCCGATAAGTCCTAATCATCTACCCGCCTCACTGTGCTGATGCGGCGAAGCACCTCTGATATCACGCAGGACTGCACCTAGCACTCTCATCCACACTCAATCCCGCACCTGAAATACCTGGATCCCACAACCACCGTGGAAATGTGAGTAATTGAAAAATTACTCGGTACGGATTTAGATCCAGCCTTAAGATTTAATCTTCTTTCCTAGACTGGACCCAAATACCAATACTGTATTTTAAATGCATTGTATTAAATATGTATAAATATAATAATATTTTATGCACGTTTGAGAAAAATACCTATATGGATGACATGAAATGACAAATAAATCCGAAATGAAAAATCAGTGGAAATACTAATATAATATAAAATATAAGGTACGAAAATTCAAACTCCCGAATATATATAACCCAGTTGCAGATCATCAGTCCATCCACAAGCGGGCACGTGATCGGGCCCTAGACTTGTGACTTACCTAAGCGGGCACGTATTCGGGCCCAACTTACAAACTTAAGATTTTCGAGTAAGCGGGCGCCAATGCCCTGAATACCCTGGAAAAATTCGGCCTCCCGGGGCGATAACGCCCTAGGAGAGTGACGGCTAAAAGCACGTACTTAGTATTCTGAATCTAATGATCCATCTCACAGAATAATAATAATATAATAAAACAAAATGGATTAAGAAGTTATGCTTTCAATTGCCATATCGTCAAAAGGAGATAACTACCCAGGAAATAACAAATCGAAAACTAATACAAATGGGAGCCTACACTGTACCAACCAGGGGCCAAAGGACCGCATCCCGAAAATGACAAAATGAAATATAATACAGATGGGAGCCTACACTGTACCAACCTGGGGCCAGAGAACCGCATCCCAAAGGGGAGCCTACACTGTACCAACCAGGGGCCAGAGGACCGCATCCTGAGAAATGACAAAATGACATATGATACAAATGGGAGCTTACACTGTACTAACTAAGGGTCAGATGACCGCATCCCGAGAAATAGCAAAACGGGGTAGAATCCAGACTCGGATATGGCCGCCCACACTAAACACTGAAAGACATGGTATCTTAATCGCTCAAATTTGGATTAAAAATCTTAATCATATCAAGTACAGTAAAAATATAATATTGATCAAAAGAAAAATACTCTCGCACGCACGCCAAACCCGCCAAATGACGGGGTCGGTGGATAACCGACAAGCAAAGGTGCGCAGTGTATATACAGACCAAGGGAAATGTAACACGTTGGTCTGGTTATACAAGACAACTTCAGACTGAGATCACCCGGCCCGCCTCTCAGCACTTTCCCATGCATTTTACATGATTAATTACCTAACTTAATTTATAATTAATGATATTAATAATATTAATCTACTAATTATAATCTATAACTTTATTTATTTAACTCTAACATAATCCTATCTCGGGACTATTTCCCGAGTCCTACTCCTATCCCGTCTACATGCATCATGATATGATATGGCATGCGAATGCGGGTAGGCCCCAAAAATGCTGGTCAATTACCGAATGCATATGACAGTTCCAAAATTTGGTCTCTAATTAATTTTTGTCAGAAAATACCGAAGTTCAGATTTATTTTAAAAATATTTTATTTTCGGTTTGGATTCCTAATTTTGAAGAAAGGAAATCAAATCCCAGGAAACCATACCTGAGAATAATTCGATCAGGTCGGTAGCGTCAAGTTGCTTAGTCTCCGGTGACGCTCACGATCTCGTCAGTCGTCTCATCCTGAGTGTATCCGTTGGTCGGCTCGTCAAGATAAGATTCGGGAACCTATGAAATCAAAATAAATTAAATTGACGAGTATCTTATTCACGTTTAGACTAGTTAGGTCAGGATATACCAGACTCTGAAATATGATTATTTTTATTTAGTGTTCGTGTTTTGAGATTATATTCATTTTGATTAATGTAACTAACTTAATTTATTTAGATTAATTAAGTTAGCTTAATGTTATCACTTAATTAATTTAATTATAATTGGGATAATTAATTATTTAGAAATAGAGAAATTGATTAATATATAATATTATATAATTAATATTATTCTTATTAAAATAGAGAAATTGATTAATATATATATTTATATATTTATTAATATTATTTCATTATTGAATAGAGAAATCGATTAATAGATATTTATATATATTAATTAATGTTATTCAATTATTAAAATAGAGAAATTGATTAATATATATTTTATATTATAATTTATTATTATACTTTATTTATTATTTTATGACCTCTAATTATTTATATCATATCCTTTAATTATAACTCATTTCATATATTATTATTATTTTCATAAATTAGAAAATATATTATATAAAACTAGAATTAAAATTAAAAATCAAAATAAAATAAAAGAAGTTCAATTAACTTAAATTTAATTAATATTTTTATTTAATTTAAACTGTGTTGGTGTTTTAAATGTGTTTGGGATCATAGGCTGCCTCCGAAACCACTGTATCTGTTTGGATTTTCATTATTGAGGCAGATCATGTAATCATCTCCCATTTTTATCTTTAAGTATTAATTAATTATTAGTTGCGCATATTTTAGTTTACGGTACTCGCTAATTAATTAATTACACTTTTATCTAAATTAACCTTTCGGCCCACTTGGTTTAGATCAATTCATTCTCTGAATCCGTTTAGATATAACTTCCCGCCAAGGTTTATTTTGTGCATACAACCCTCAAAAGAGATTATTACCACATTTATTAATCTTAGACCCTCCACTTATCAGATTATACAATTTGGTCCTTAAATTATTTCTATCATCCCAAATGGGCATTTATGACAACCAACAAAACAGAATATAGCACAAATTGAGCAAGACAACCCAACACAGTCCAAGAATCAACAAAGGCAGCACAAGTACACAAGGATAGTATGGTCATCAAGGCATAAGCCAAGAGAAACCAACACATCCAAGCACAAAGGCAACATGAGGCATAATCGCGCATATATCCTTTTGACAAAGATATTACCACAATTTCAAATAACCAGCACAAGTCAGAACAACAAGACCATATCCTTGCACAAGCAAAGGCACAAGAGTCAAACACAAAGCAAACTGGGTACCACACAAAACAAAGGCACAAGGCTGGCCTTGGTGAACAAGGGCACTCGACAGTACAAGACAAGGTACAAACAACACAGACCATCAAACCAAACCAGATCGCACAAGGCACGAAGGTACAAAATCAATCGATTCAGGGCATAACAGCCACAAGGCAAAATAGGGGGCCCACACGGCCAAGCAACAAGAAAGAGATTACCCGATCGGACACACGGTCGTGCTCGGTTTGGGCAGTCAGAGAAGAGGCAGCACGGGTTAGTACAAAGGGCACCAGGGGGCTCGGCCAAGCTCAGCACAGGAGGGAAACCCGGCCAATGGCCGGCCTTAGGTCATGCGCGCGTCAGACTAGAGGGCAAGGCTCGGTGCAGGGAGGTGCTTGGGCGCCTCTCCCAGCGAGAGAGAGAGCGAGTTAGAGAGAGGATGACAAAAAAGGTTAGGGGCAAGGTAAACAAAAGAAGAAAATCAGAAGAAAGGGAGATGTGTCGCCAGGGAAGAAAGGGAAGAAACAAAAGACAAGGGCTGTGGCGTAAGGGGAAGAAAAAGGAAAGAAAAGGGAGAAGGGGGAAGGGGCAGGTCATGGGGGAAAAGAAAAAGAGAGAGAGAGGAAAAGACAAAAAAGAAAGAAAGGAAAGGGAAAAGAGAAAATTTTTGACTTTGGAATCAAATAGATTTTTCGTGATCGAATACGTACAGTCATTCGCGTGACCATCTAATTCTCAAACTTTATTAATTGATAATCATTGATTCTCAAATTTTAAATTAATAGAAGTAATACGTCAAATTGACCAGCGTCGAATAGATAATTGCGTGTCTGATCAGTTTTCAAATTTAATCGATCAGTTTGTTCATATTTCTTATTTAAAATTTTAAGTTTTGATAAACCGAGTTTTCTTAGCTAGCTAATTAACTAATTATTTATTATTATTGTTGTTAGTTCATGTGTCAAATTATTCAATCAATTGATCAGAATGTTTGTTTCGTCTACTTAATCAGAATTTAAATTATCCTATTTTTATTATTTTTTTTTTTTGATAAATTTTAATTAAGGTTTCTTCCTCTCAAATTATAAATTTTATTATATGTATTTTTCCCTCATAATTTGCTTAACTGTAAATTTATAAATTTTATTATTTTAAAAGTTACGGGGTTTCACACCTCGCGACCTCTCATCTTGCCTCTTCTTCGCTCTCTCTGCCTCTCCATCTATGCCGCATCTCTCTCTCTCGATGAGCGCAAGAATCTGTTCTCTAGAAGAAGCACAATCACTGAATATACAAGTGAAGATCTCCCCTCCATTCCTCCCTTTCTCGGATGGCTACTGGTTAGTGCTTTTTACCATTTTTTTTTATTTTTGTCTTTGATTTATTTTGTGCCATGATTTCACTTGTTTTCTTTTATGAATGAAAAAAAATGAAAATTTAAACTCTATTTAATTTGGTACCGTAATTTTTGCAAAGTTCTTATTGAGGATTACATTATGCCCCAATCGGAAGTGAAAATGTTATGATACCAGACTTTAAACATTATTTTGATACCATAATTTCATTTTTTTTTTGTTTCTTTGTTTCCAACACAAGTGTGCTCCGTCTTTTGCTTGTATATTTTTCCCTCTGTGTCAAGATTTCTTTAATTGATGTCAAGTTTTCAGACTTTCTCTAGTTAATTAAGTGGAAGTTGAGATTATCTTGAAGAATGACTGATAATTTGTCCATGGCAAAATTAAGATCTCGAAGGGTATGTGTTGGAGTCTAGAATCAAATACCTAAAGCAAGACTATATACGAATTTTTATTCAAACTGATATTGATTGCCAAAATATAGAAAATGTAAGTTTATTTGTGTCCCGTTTTTATATATTTTTATCTATTTTCATTTCTTATTATCTCATCATTATGAAAATTTTATTCACAGCAAAAGTGGCATGCATATGAAAAATCTGTAGATTCACGCTAGCCCATCTTGGGCCCCTATTAGAAGCAAGATACTAAAATAAAACATTTTTAATAACTTCAATGAAATTCACTTGGTGTTAGTTTCACTGACGACCAATAATAGTAGAATAATCAGATATCCAATAGTATAAATCATTAAATGTATAAATACTAAACAGAGATTCAAGAGAAAAAAATTGTGATTAAAATACATAGGTATGAAATACATATGCATTGTGCTGATAATTTAGTGTCAATTTACCTGATATACTCTCAATAAATTCAATTTAGTTGAAGCAAATTACTTGTTGTAGTCTCAATAAATCTAATTATTTAGTGTCAATTTAAATAACAATGTGTTATGTGCTGATAATTTACTGAATGATTTCAGATTTGCTGGTAAAATATTGGTGCCAAAATTTAACACTAAGATTTTTCTGCACCAAATTAGTTTTAATTGTGCGAAAGACACATATTGTGCCTACTTGTAGAAAACAATGAAAGCCTTTTGCTATTCTAAAAGGAAAAAAAACATTTAAAGTAGGAGAAAAATATTTTAATTTGCTTTGCTGGATTTTATCATGATATCGATTTGGTGAAAATTGGAATTGCAAATCATACTACAATGCTGAAAAGAGAGACTGAATAAATAGGTAAGTATTTACTGGTACAATTAGTAGTATATAATCATTTTATCACCAGTTATGCTCTGTTTAAATTTTAATTCGCATATACATCTGTCATGAGTATCATGCATGTTGGTGGAGATGACAATGATGCAAAAGTATGGAGTGGAGAATATAAACAACCACTTAACTTGCTTCAATAAAATTTGAGATGCTGTCCAGGTATGTCAATTTTCATAGAAAAAATAATTTGGTGACTGAATAACACTTCAATTTCAATGTATGTTTTGGTACTTCATGCATTCTGATAGATTTGGTAAGTTCCACTGTTGTTTAATTCTTTCTGAAATTTTGTTTCATGTGCTTAGACCATCGTTGAATGTTTTTAGGGAACTGCAGTGTTTTACTCATGGAACCACTTCTAGGATTAGCAAAGGCCTTAGAACAAGTGCAAAGACCAAGAGAGGCCATACCACTGTATGGACGGGCTGTTGATATCTTGGAGAAGAAAGAAGGAAAAAAAGTGTGATGGTTTGTGTTCCATTGTGCAGCCTTGGAGATTTGCTGTTGAGCATAGGAGAAGTTGAAGATGCTCAGTTGTACTTTCAGATGTACATAATTCATGTAAATTCACTTTCCATTGATTTCTGTCTTTTTATATACATGACTACAAAATCTATAAATTTTTCATAAATATCAAGCATTCTTGATTTATATATGTCCAATGATCATACTGTGTTGATCCTTTCAAAACTTCTAATAATTTCTGAGTGAAGGTATTGCAAATCTTAATTCCTATACATCCAATGATCAGACTGTGTTGATTTTTTGAAAATGTATTGCAAATCTTAATTTCAATGAAAGAAAAAGTACAATTTTTGTACTTTCTGCTAGGCTTATGACTAGTCCCTGTGTCATTTTTTATGCAGCAGTAATATGACTGTTCCTGATAGTGGTTAACTATCTCCGTATTTAAAAGACTCACGCACAGTGATTTTCAGTCCAAAATTTTTATCCATCCCACAACGTGAATGGTAAACGAGCGGGGCCTAATAAAATTCAGGGCCAAAAAAGGAAATATCTTGCGTACCCATAGCAAAGGCGTCCTTATTCCCAATCACCTCTCGCCTCTCCATCTCTCATCGTATTTACCCATCTGGTCAGATCTTGTCGAATAGGTCTCATCCCTTGAAATCGAAATCTCGATCTAAATCCTAGGGTTTCTCTTCCTCCCATCTCTCACCATCCAAATAGCTGCAGATCAGATCAGATCGGATCGGATCGACCCCCTCCTCCGCACTCAAAAACCTTCCGTTGCCTACAAAAACAATGAGCGCGAACCCAAACCCTAGCCATGATGGGAAGCCCTACCAGCCGCGTCGAGCCCCGGAACCTTCGTCGCAGCAATCTCATGATGACTCGGCCCCTGAAGCCGAGCCGATCATCGCCGGCTCTGGCGTGGTCTCCATGGACGACGACCACGAAGGACAAGACGACGCTGTGGTGGGGATGGATGCTGACGTGGCGGTGGATCCGCACCTAATGGTCTCAGCGGCGCAGCCGATCAGTGGCAATCAGCTTACCTTGTCTTTCCAGAACGAGGTCTACGTATTTGATTCTGTCTCTCCCGAGAAGGTTCGTGGTTTTCTCAATTTCTCTTCAATTCGTGATTTTGTTTAGCTTTTAAATCCATATTTTGCGCAAATGAATCGAGTCCGATTAGTTATCTTAATTTAGGGGGCTCTTGCATAAACCAAATAACCTGGACGAAATTGTATTAATTATGACTAAATTGTGGATTTTCCACTTCAGGTTTCGATTGACTAATATTTTTTTTGTATGAATTCAGGACAACAAAATTCAATTAAAATTCATCTTGAATTAATATTTTTTGAGAAAGTGATAGAATGAGAGAGTGAGAGAGAACTCTTTGATTATCTTGAATTGAATTGATTACAATGACTAAGCCTCTATTTATAGCTAATTGTCTAACTAACTAATCCTAAACATTTTCAACACTAATCCATCTCTAATATCTCCTACCTACCTCTGTTACAATACTAATCATCTCCACAATTATACACCTAATGATATCTCCAACCTATCTCCACAATTATACACCTAATGATATCTCCAACCTATATTCCTAACATCCCCTCAAGCTCATCGTACGGTATGCATGTTGAGCTTGCCTTGCAATTGTCGTGATAGCACAATCTTGAATCGCCAAATTATTTTTTGAGTCTCCGTGAAGAAAGAAGAAAGAGAGAGAGATGAGCTCTTTTGGCTCAAGAAATTATTGAGTGTTTCATGCTCATTTGAGGCATTTTTGAAACATCGATTTGAGGATATTTTGTCCTCTTGAACTAACATATTGAGACTCTTTGGTCTTCTTCTTGGATGCTCTTTTGGCATCTCCAAACAACATTGAGAGGCTCTTTGGTCCTCTTCTTCGAACAAAATTTGAAGGTTCTTTTGAACAAAAAATAAAAAAAGGAGACTCGTTGGAGTTCTTTGTGAGGTCTTCGCAATGGCTCATTGGCTCTTTGACACTGTGGCGCAATGCAATGAGATAGAATGCATTGTTGTAGATAGAGAAGAAGAATGGAGCTCATGTTGATTTGGCTTTGTACTTTGAATTGAGAAAATGGGGGTTTGCAGGCATTTGAAGAGCATCAGTGATCCAATAGAAGTAACGGCCCAAAAAGACTTGGAAACAAAGTGAATTAACATGCTCCAAGAACAGTGGGCCCAAAATTCGCATCTAGTAAACTGGCACCCAGATCCGAAACTTGTTATTCTGATATGCACCAACGCGCTCAGCAAATTCGTGTTCTTCATCGCCTCAGCTGCGAGTTATGTCGACTTCTTCGTGGCCTCTGCCTCGAGCTCCGATGAAAGGAGGCGGGAGGCACCTTGAGTCAGCTCCTGAGAGCGCTTCGCGACCTCATTAGGAAACAGCTGAGATTTCTTCTCGGCTTCTTCTGTGAAGGTGTGAGCTATCTGCCATAGATCCATGGCGATTCGGATGCGCAATAAGAGTAGTGGATGCCTTGTGTGAGATTCAGTGCGAGTGAGTTCGGGTTCAGCGGAGGCCTCAAGAGTCTTCTGATCGGAAGACGAAGTCTCTTGCGCCATGGATAAGAAGCAATAAGAGATGGAGAAATTGCGATCAGGAAGCACACGACACCAGCTGAGCAGAAATTGCGATGGAGATGCAATCTCTTGAACTGTAGTCAGCGATCAGCGAATTTGATTTTCTTGAGCAGCGATCAGCGAATGAACTGTGATCTCTGAATTTGAACTGCTCGACTTTGCGCGATGAGTTATCAAAGATGAAATCGCCTGATTAGGAAGTTCACAATCAGAACTGTGATCTTAATCCTTTCTTGATCAGAGAGGAGAGAAGCAGAAGAGAGAATAGGAGTTTTAATTTTGGAATAGAGGTAAGGCTATACTAGAATAGAAGGTTTAATTTTTTTTTTTTTTTTGGGATAGGTTGATAAAAATCGCAGAATTTCTGGAATAGGTTGAGATAGTGTTCATAGTTTTTGGAATAGGCGTTAGCTTAATTCTAGTGGTTAACCTGCTCTGATACCATGATAGAATGAGAGAGTGAGAGAGAACTCTTTGATTATCTTGAATTGAATTGATTACAATGACTAAGCCTATATTTATAGGCTAATTATCTAATTAACTAATCCTAAACATCTCCAACACTAATCCATCTCTAATATCTCCTACCTACCTCTGTTACAATACTAATCATCTCCACAATTATACACCTACTGATATCTCCAACCTTATATTCCTAACAGAAAGTTATCCCTCTTGGTTGTTGGTTGTGGTACGATATATAGGATTTACATTCAATTATGGACGGATAACTCTGTTGGCATGGTCCTGCAAAATCCGTAAATTTATAAGATGCTGATACTATGGCCCCCAGCATTGCCCCCCCCCCCCCCCCCCAACTGGCACTACACATGGGGCCCACGCGCTGTAGCTTTTTAGGGAAGTCCATTTTTCAGTCATGGGGCTGGGGGCATTTTATATTTTTCCAAATTTATATTTTATGCTTGTACAGATGTATAAAGCATAACATAAAAATAAAGGATCCAATTACCACCATTTTGGTGCCACATCGGTGCCATTAAAATTAAATATCAAATAACTATTATTTAAATTCTTAAATAACAAAACTAATTGAAGGAATATTTTGTAAATATCATCTTATATATGTATACAAAAAATATATCATTTCGATATTATTTATATAGGCATCAAGCGTTAATAAAATCAACGGACCAAATTTTACAATTTAGACACGTTACTTGATGACTATTCAAATAAAGTTAATTTTTTTTTATTTTTCATATACATACAATTGAGATGATATAGAATACATCTAACGGTTCACATTTTTAAATTTATACATAAATAAATAAATAGGCACCATGGGCACCAAAAAAATGGTAATTGGATCTCTTCTCTAACATAAATTTGTCACTTTTGTAGCATATTATCTGTCTTTTAAGATTATTATTTTTGACAGCTATATGTTGATAGCTTGAGGGTTTTTATGGATGTTTACTTCTGATGAAGTATTCCGAGCTACCTTATAGAGTAGATAAATGATTTGTGTTGTGGAACTTCCTTTTCTTTGCATAATAATTGCAAATTGTAACAAATTGGAATTTTTTTTTTAATTTCCTTGATTTGGATCATGCTCCAGGAAATTAAAGAACAGCATAAGTATAGAGATGTAATAGTCCAGCTTATTTGTTCTTCTCAGGTTCAAGCTGTTCTCTTGTTGCTTGGAGGAAGGGAGATTAATACCGGGGTTGGTTCAGTGCCATCATCTTCTAATCCATATAATAAGGTAACAGTTTATTTTTGTGTGAATTAAACTTGGAATTATTTGTAATTGACAATAATCTTTCTCATGTATTATAAGAGAAGTAATATCAATCGAACACGTAATGTAGAGATTGAATTACCCACATAGAGTGGCATCTCTAATGAGGTTCAGGGAGAAAAGGAAAGATAGAAACTTCGACAAAAAGATCAGATACACTGTTCGAAAGGAAGTAGCTCTGAGGTATCTTTTTCTTGTAACTTCGATTCAAAGAGGATCATTATCATTGTCATTATTCTCTACATCATTACTATCAGTATTATTATTACCATTACTATCATTGATTTTTGATATTTGAGATCTCAGGTCTCTATGGTTTCTATTGGGTTTTCATTTCTAGCCTACCCTGGTTTATTTGGGATTAAAGGCTGTGTTGTTGTTGTTTGTTCAAAGAGGCTATTGGTATGCAAAAGGTTCTGAGCAAATAGCATGGAACTGGTTCTATATTCGCCCAAATGGCCAAACTATCAAGTTGGAAACTTCGTTATGTACATATCAAATTTTAAGCCGAGGACTTGCCAGAGCATGTAGCTGAATTACCTTTTGATTATTTTTATTATTTGGTCACACTTAAGAGGAAGGTATGCTATAGTTTATAGTTCTGAGTTCATTTAATATTTATCTTACTTCTTGTGTTGTCTGAGTTCTTATTTTCTATCTGTAGGATGCAGAGGAACAGAGGGCAGTTCACTTCATCAAAATCAAAAGGCGAAGATCCAATTTCAGGCGTTACCAGCTCTGATGGCTCCCCCAACTGGGGCTCCGTGGAAGGCCGCCCTCCTTCTGCTGCTGAGTATGACTATCTCACTTAAGTTATACATTAATCAACATTACAGCTAAGGTTCTGTTACCCTTCTTAAGACCTCTGTTTTCTTTTGTATTTTTGAGTAAATTTTTTATGTCTAATAAGTGATTTGTTCACAGCTTGGTGAGGCATTAGATTGTTTGAATTTGAATTTTGGTGAGATTGAGGTAGTGAAGAATCCCAATTATTTTTGTTTAGGCTTTGTTAATTTGTTTGTAATTTTATTTTCATCTGTAGATGCCACCATTGTGGAATAAATGCTAAGTCGACTCCTATGATGAGGCGTGGGCCTGATGGACCAAGGACCCTCTGCAATGCTTGTGGTTTGATGTGGGCAAATAAGGTTTATATCACAAGATCCACTGTTAAATAGATAAATCTTATTCCCTTCATTTTGTCGGCCTTTAGTTTGGTTCTTTTTTGGAATTGTCACTATTGTTATCATTGATTTTTTATATTTGAGATCTCTGATCTCATTTCTAGCCTACCTCAATTTATTTGAGATTGATGGCTTTGTCGTGTTGTTGATCCATCGGTTTTTGTATGTTCTGTGGATATACTGGTGAATTTCAAGATTGGTAGAATGAATTTATCTTTTGTCCAAATATCTGACCAAACTGTTTAAGTTCTGCAGTATGAGGCAAAGAATTTTATAGTTATTGTCTTCTATATTGCAGGGTACAATGAGGGACCTCTCAAAATCTCCAACAGTTATCCCTATTCAAGCTGTACGACAAGCAACAGTTGACCCCATGGATTCTGTAAGCCCCCATTATTATTATTACTACTGTTATTATCATATTATTGCTGTGCTGTTGTTGTTGTTGTTATTATTGATAAAAGTGGAATACTCCATTTTAAATGAAAATGAAGGAACTACAAAGTGTCGGTTTGATCTGTAGCGATGCACTGGTACAAGAAAAAACTCCTAATAGCACTATCCTAAATTTGGTCACAAAGTTCTATATCTATTTTGTTCAATGGGGCCACAGCTAATAATTTTGTTTTTAAAATGTCTCTGTTTTTGTTTTGATTTTGATTTAATATTAGATATAGTCACAGCTAACAAGTAATTCTATTGAATATTTCAGAATGTGACAGTTGCAGCAGTCGCAGAGCAGAACTCAACTCTGGTTGCAGCAAATGGACCTGATTCATCTTAATGACATTTATCATGATTTTATGGAGAGAGTTTCTATATTATGTAATTTGTTACTAGGCAACAACTATGGGCAGAAATTTGTTGCTGCAGAGAGTGAAACTAACCATTTCTTTTCTTAAAATTTGGTTGGACAGCTAGATCACTGTTGTCAGTTATGAGTTCTTGTATACTGGGAGTGTTTGGCACTCAATGGAATAGCAAAAAGTTAGAATAGAATAGTTATTTTTATGAATTAATTTGCCAAACAAATTTTAAATTAAGTAGAAGAGTGCAGAATAGTGCTAATTCGGTATACCAATTTATAGGTGGAATATCGGATTAGTTCTCGTCGGAATAGTGATTATTGATTTATTATATTATATTATATTATATTATATTATTATGATTATGATTATGATTATGATTTAGTATTATTATATAATTATATTATATTTATGATTATAATTTATTATTATATTAATATTATGATTATTATTATCATTATATTATTGTTATTAAATTATTATTATCATTATTGTTATTATATTATCGTTATCATTAGTATTATTATATAATTTATTATTATTATAAATATAATTTTAATATTATATTATTATATTATTATATTATCTTGAATATGATTATGATTATTATTACTTATTATTATTTTATTATGTCGTATTATATTATTATATATTGATTATAATGATGATTAATTTATTATTATATTATTATAATTATAATTATTTATAATTATTTTTATGATTATGATTATATGGTTATATTATATTATTATGATTATGATTATGATTATTATATTATGATTATTTTTTATTATATTATTATAATTATGATTGTAATTATAATTTTTTATTATTATATTATTATATTATGATTATGTTTATATTTTTATTATATTATTATTATTATTATTTATGTTGTATTATATTATTATATGTTTATTATAGTTATGATTAATTTATTATTATATTATTATAATTATTTTTATGATTATGATTATGATTATGGTTATATTATTATGATTATGACTATGATTATGATTATGATTATTATATTATGATTATATTATTAAAATTATGATTACTTATTATTATTATATTATTATTATAATTATGATTGTAATTATATTTTTTTTATTATTATATTACTATATTATGATTATGTTTATATTTTTATTATATTATTATTATAATATTATTATTATTATTTATTACTTTATTATTATTATTATCTTCCTATTATGATTATTATTATTATCATCATCATTATTAGTATCATAATTATTCATATTTTAACTATTATGAGTAACAACTGTCAAACGATATTTTCACTCTTCTGAATAGTCAAGAATATCACTCTTCTACTATTCTATCACTCTTTCAAAATTATCACTCTTCCAAAGCTATTCCTTGATTTGTTAAACGACCCTTGGTGTTTATATTTTAATAATTCATCCGTTCATTGGTACAGTAAAGATATCATTAAAAATATAATTTGTTGATATATTAATTTTGTATTAATTTTTATAGATATATTAATTTTATAATTTATAGATATATCAAATCTAAATGACAAAGTGAACGAACACATATGTATTGGCTCATAAGTCAGTTTGAATAGTAACGAATTGAGTTTGAATTAGATTTTTTAGCTCGAAATATTTCATGAGCTCAGCCCAGTTTGATTTGTATGGTTTGATTTGTATTTTTATGACCTTGAGTTTGAGCTAAGTTTCACCCTAAATTGAGAAAATGGAAAAATCTTTTTCGACATATACCGAATTTGTCCAATTTTCTATTACTTTTCAATCTAATCTTTAGATAATGGAAAGTATTCTAGGAATGCAATTTTAAAAAATATACCTCAGATCTACGATTATGAACTTAGTATATGACGACGTCATTTTGCAATTTTCATTGTTAGTACACTTACTATGTACCATGTAGAATTTGTTTTTCTTGCTAAATGAAAAAAATTGACAAAACGTTAGTTAATAACCACGATCCAATAACATATTCATAAATCATAATTGTTTCTTAATTCTCGAAAAAAAAAATTAAGTTTAATTGAGAAGTGTACGTTCAAGATTGTCAAAATATCTATTGTTAAGCCATCTGAAATTTTGTAAACAATTACAGTTAGATAAAATATAATATAATCTTCTGCAGAAAATAAATAAATAAGAAGTGTCCATTATACTCGAATGAAGAGGAACTTTCAAAATTGTCGTCGATCAGTCGCGAATTTAGGATTTCATTCAGGGTTAGACACTGGATCACTGGACGACACGAACAGAGATCAGAGAGACTGAGAGAGGGACGGAGACCAACGAGATGGGCGGAGCGCGGAGATCAGCGAGACTAGGCAAGCGAGTAGGCGACTACGAGCGGCAGAGACGCGAGCAAATTCGTGATTCCCGAATCGCCAGGTTAGGTTTCGTCATTCGCGTGAATCGAGTTCCTAACTCATTCAATCTGATTTTTTTTAGTTTGGCGCACCTGTTAACAAACTGGCAGACCAATTAACTCCAACGGACCCGTTAACTCCAGCAGATAGATTCACGACGTGATTCAGATTTTGGGCTGAATTTTTTCATCCAAAGTTTATTCTGAGTCCAGTGTCAAGTCTAATTTGAGTCCAGAGTCAGATACAGTCAGCAAATATTATTAAACTTATAAAAAATACCAAAATTCAGGGACAAACACTTGCTTGACTCTGAAGTAGTGTAGATTCGCCACTGTCGTGGATGCTCGCTTTCTATTTGTACCACTCATTACCACTCTAGCACATTAATCCGTTTCTGATTGTCTCGTGCACCGGTGCATTTTGTTTGTTTTAAGAGAAAAATGAGAGTTTAATTCATATATTTTGTGTTCATAAAATTTGAATTTATGATTTTTTCATCTTAGTTGATCATCCTAATTAGCCGGCTACTAGGCCATTTGTGCACTAGTGATTTTTTTTATTTAGAGGTGGCAGAACTCGACCCGATCTGAGAAATCCGTCCGATCCGATCTGAGAAATCCGTCATACTCGTCCGGATCTGAACTTGATTTGATCTATTTTTTAAAAAAAAAATCAAACTTTTATGATCCGGCTTGACCTGATCCGACCCAAAATCAAATAACCTTCGATCCAATCAAAATCTATCAAAGAGCTGAAAAAATACAATAAGTAAATTAACTTGATCCGATCCTGACTCGACCCAATTTCTTTTAAAAGATTAAACTGATCCTACCAGCCCGACCCGAACTCGATCCGACCCGCCTGATTGTCACCTCTACTTTTATTCTACTTTTATTCCTCAATAATAAACCTTATTCTACTTTTATTCCTCAATAATAAACCAGGTTCGGATGACAATTTTCTATATAAGTATTTAAACTTAGGGGTAAGTTTGAAAAATACCTCACAGTCTGAGAGGTTTATTGCATTGCTCTCGGCCTCGGGGCGATACTGAAGAGCGAGCTGAGGCCTGAGGGTTTAAGAGAGAGAGAGAGATTGAGCTGAGAAATGGAGACAAACGAAGAGGTCAATGCGACAGACAATGAAATGGAATCTCTCCTTCGTAACTTCGATCAGATCTATAAAGTTCGTGTTTCTTCTTTGTGTCGATACGTTTGTGCGTGCGCTGTTGCGCGTGTATATGTGAACTTACTATGTTTAATTTCGAGCTAAACAGCTGAGTATTGGTGGACAGTGATATCTTTAGGAGCAGATTTTTAATCGGATCATGAAAGACAATTAAGAAAAAAGAGTAGATAGACAGCACCATTTGTCTAATTCTTCTCTTGGACTGAGCTTCTTTTCAGTAACTTTTTTCCATAACAAATCATGGAAGCCCGATTACCTCTCTCTGGCAAATGATGAATTCTGAGGCATTTTCAAATTTTTAATTAGAATTACAATGTTGTGCCAGGGATACAAAGATGCACTTGTGGAGATAGAAACATTAAAATTGAAATGCAGTTCAGAAAGGATCAGATCAGAGGAACTTGATGCAGCTTGCAACGACCTTAAACTAGGTAGTCAAATGTAATATTTACTTGCATTTGAATTATTAGAGAGTTTGTTTGATTGATTTCAATATTGTAAAGAGCAACTGAGGGTAAACTATTATTTTCATAATGCAGAAAATGAAAGATTGAGAAGGTCATATACTGAGACCTTGTTTAAATTTACCAATCAGGTAACTACATTGAGATCACTTAAAGAAAAACTTATTCAATTATGCGAATTATTATCTATCATAAGCTGTGTTTAAAATATCTTATTATTTTATTCTGAATGTACAGATGAAATGTTACACCGAGTATCGAAGCATGAAGGAAAAACTGGAGAAGGCTAATAGCAAATTTGTTGCCTTGGAAGAGGTATAGTTTCTTCATTTGACTATCTGATAGATACTGACCAAACCATAGCTGATTAAATTATTTTTATAGAGCAGGAGCACAAAAGAAAGATAGAAGCACTGCAACAAGAGAATGATGCCAAGCTTATTGAATTAGAGAAGCAACTAAGGTACATGTTTCTGCTTACAAAGTTTGACAAATGATGTCCCGGAGTAACTTGACAAATTATGGCTTTTGTCCAAAAGAAGTGTGTCATGCTTCTATCCAAAAGAAGAAGTGTGGACAGATCCACTGGACCCTTTTGTTTTCTTCCTTCATTTTGTATTTGTACTTGTGACATCTCAATCTGTTGCTGAAGTATGATGTATGCTTCTAAGCTTGTTGTACTTGTGACATCTTCTTATTTTTGTTTCCAAATTATTTTGGACAAGCTCCTCCATTTGTGAAAGAGCAACAAATGAAGGTATCATAAAGCAACTTCAGCTGAAATTGGCCTCCCATGAGGCTCATATTAGCATCCTAAATAGCAAGCTGGAACAGGTGACTGCTGAAGTAGATGCGCAATGTAAAATTTTCATGTCCTCTTTCTGTAGCAATATTTTGTGATATTTATTCAGATTGTAGTTTAGTAATGGGTAGCAAGTATGCTTGTCATGTCTGTGCTGCAGTTTGCTGTAAAGCACTAAAGTTTCAATCAATCCACACTGTCCTTCACTTTAACTCAATTTACTCCCAGTTGTGCAATTTAAGCAGTCTTAAATATATGGAGATCAAAATAAAACCTAAAGCTCAGCTCATTGTGGTCAAATTGTGTTGTGAACCCAACCACAAGAGATGCTATACTTATTACAGTTGTATGTCCTTGTTCTCTTATTAAAATTTCTCTCATTTTGTAATACTCAGACCAAAACCAGATGTTAGACCTCAGGGGTTTGGTCATGATTGAACAGGAAGAGAAAAAGGATCTCCAAAAGAAGCTCCAAAATGCAGAAAATGAGCGTGAGTTTCCATGACCTAATTTTGTTATATGCACCTCCAGTTATCTTTATATTATTCTGTTATGTGGCTAATTATGTGTTATGATCATATTATGCCAATTATACAAAACCAAAATTGAGCCTCTAATCTCAGAATACTAGGTTGATATGATTGACCATTGTTATGCTGCAATTATCACTAATGGTGCATCAACAGTGAAGGAGTGCTTTTCTCTGAATATTCTTTGTACTCCTACCAAAACTGATAGTATTAGGAATGTTATCTGGGAAACAACAATTTTTTTGCTATCCTTATGCAGTGAATATCATGAGAAACAAACAAGCAGGGCTACAGAGAGACTCACTTTCCATACATCATGTGGATACACTGAAGCAAAAGGTCATGAAATTGAGGAAAGAGAATGAGTCCCTCAAGAGGAAGTTACTTGTTTCTGAATTTGACAATGCTTGAAGGAGAGCAACAGAGCGCCCATTTCCTAGATGGGTTTCTTCTGAATTAGTCTTCAACATCAATATCTTTTCCTCTACTAAACTAAACCACAGTCCATTGCTGCTATAGGGATTTACTTTGGCATTTGAACTCGACTTGGCAAAAACTGCTAGTAATCTATGATATATCCGCCACATAGGCTAGATTGCTTGCATTGCAGGTATAGTCTTCTGGCGTGGCTACATTCATCCTTGTTTGGTTTAAAAATTTTAGAAAGGAAAGGAAAAGCTTCGAGGCTTGCTAGATTTGCTTATTTGCTAATTGCACTGCACACCATGATTCAGAAACGTAAAGTGATAGACAACAGACTTAAACATACTAAAGTTTGGACTTTGGAGTGCCAATAAATGTTTAAAGAATGGCAAATTTATGGTCTACAAATCCCATAAAAACATCAAGTCATAAACTTTTATGAAAAATAATCAGCTTTAAAGCTTAAGATATATTCATACTGGTGCCAAACTTATGTTGTGACATAATCAATTTGCTTCTTCTAAAAAGAACTAATAGGACTTAATTTTTCTAAAGACAGATTATGCACAGATTTTCTTCAACGTTTATTGACAAATTGATGTTAACAAAAACCCTAGTTTCCTTTTAAAAATGTGGAGCCCAATAACCCTTTCATTATTTCTTCCTTGGGAAAGTTGAGGACGCAACTAAATTGTGCCGGTATTTCCATGCAAAAAATTGTGTCCGCAAATGCAAGAACAAGACGAGCATGAAAAGGATATGGCTCAAGGAATACAAAATTAAGATTTATTCAAATGTGAAAGGTCAACTCTACTACCGTTCTGAAGCTGAGAATTGCAAAATAAATAATCAAAGAGCAGGAGAACTTTTATAATAATTAAAGAAAAAGAATTGAATTGGCAGATTTTAGAATACTGCCTTTCAGGAAAACTAACAAGATACCCAAACATGTATAAGGTACATTTGCACTGGTTTCTCATCTAACCACCAACGAACATGTACTCATGATGCGGTAGAAGGGAGAGTGACATCAATATTGGTAGGCATTAGCACATTATATCCATCAGCAGCTGTTGATATTATCATTGCCGGTATCTGTGGATGCCAGTGCAATTCTTTCAAATCTTTCTGACCCTGAAGACGACAAAGAACATCAAATCAAGAGCAGAAGTTACACGGAATCAGTCGGTCTTTTTTCATCTAAAAGTGGGGGCAATTATTGCCCTAGACTTAAGCAATTAATCTTGAATACAAATTGGAGTTAAAACATCTGTCATATACATCTTAGCTAGAAGTATTGAGCTATTCAAATTGTTCAATACTTCGTTATTATAAACAAACAAAATTAAAATAAAATAAAAACAAGCAACTAAGAAAAATTATAAGATCAATCAGATCATATCATCTGTAAGAAAACATCCAGACCATATCCTGACCATGTACCCAACATGTGAAACCCCGTAAATTTCAAATTAATAAAATAGATAAATAGATAATCAAATGAAATACAAGGAAAATACATATAACAAAATTAAGGAATGTAAATGTATTAGATGTCACATGAATGAGTTGATGACGAATTATTATGATACCTAAATTATTATGATGACGAATGAGTTGCTCAATTTAAAAACGGTCTAAAAATTTGATTGTCACACGAATGAACGTACGGGTTCAATCGCAAAAAAATCTAACTCGACCCAAAAGTCAAATTTCCCCTTTTTCCCATTCCTTCCCGTGACCCACCCTACCTGGCTCTCTTTTTCCCTCCTCTCCCATCCAATGGACACCCATCTCCCCCTCACTTACACTTTTCACTTCCTCTCTTCGATCAGTATTGTCACCCTTCAAACCGAGAACCAAACCAAATTCCTCTCCCTTCTCTATCATTGGCTATATCCCTCCCCTTGTTTTGTTTTTCCTTCTTCCGAGCGCAACCCACTTCTCCTCTCTTCATTTCCTCTGTGCGCTGAACACAATCCCTTCGCTCAGATGCCAGACCAAACCCTCCATTCGGCCCTCCACTCAAACCTCAACCGCCACATCAAATTTGGGGTGGTACCGAGCAAGCCGCCGTCGTGCACCCACTCCCATCACTGACCTTGCACCATGGGTGGAGCCCGCAAGGCAAAGGAGGCACAGCAATCATTACCCTTCTCGATGACAGCCATGCCGAGCACTGCCCCGACTAACCGAACCTTGCAGTTGCCTTAAATTGGAATCGGTAATATCCTTCCTTTCCTCTGGCCGTGTGGGCCGTGTGCCGGGTTGTGCCCGTGCCATACCTTTCTTGGCTGATGTTTACCCTTCTTGTGCGATTTTGCCCTGTGCTGTGCTTGGTTCGTATGATTCTGTTAGTGCATAACTTGGGTGATTCCATTGTGCCTTGTATCAGTGTTTTGTTGGTGAAAATTCTCTGATAAGAACGATATGGCTGTTGTAGTTATTGCCTTTGCTAGTGTATTCCTCTTTCATGGTATAATTTTGCTCCTTGTCTGGTACTAGTACTCACGAGGCCAACTGATATCCCTAATTCGTTCATTTCTGTTGCTTGCTTAGCATATTTTGTTGTCAGTCCCTTGTGTAATCTGTTGTGCGTGACTGGTTATTGCTTAAGTGCTCCATTTCTATTTATTAAGCTCTGTACTGATCCCTTGTGGTTTATGTGATTATATGGCCTTATAGATTTCTATACTCGGGCCATAAATTGATCTAAGTAACAATAATGAAATTTATTGATTAGGTGATTAATTAGCATAATTATAAGTAAATTAATTAAGTGATATCATTAAGTCAATTTAATCAATCCAAAGAAATTAAATTAATTATGTATTTACTAATAATCAAATAAATATAATCTTAAAACACTAATCTTGAATAGTAATAATAATAATTATTATTCCGAGTCTGGTATACCCCGACCTAATAAGACCAAGCGTAATATAAGAACGCTCGTGAATTTAATCGATTTGACTTCATAGATTCTCAGAAGTGTCATGACGAGATCACAGTCGCATTGAAGATCCGGCAACATGGCGCTACCGTCCTTGCTGAGTTATTCAGGTGCGAATTTGCTACCAAGATTTTATTCTCTATATAGGAATTTATTGCATAATCATAAAGTATAGGAACTGTTGCATTCATTTCATATGCATTTCATTTGACATTTGTCCTGCATATTGTTAACTAAAATGCTAAGGATTATGATTAATATGATTATCACTTATGTTGGCACACAGAGTCATCATCTACAAAAACTAATTAATAGATTATAGTAAATATATGATTTGATAAGGTAATAAAATAATTAAGTAAAAATTAAGTTATAAAATATTATACACAGTAGTTAATAGATTATATAGCACTTAAGTGGTTCAAGGACTAAATTAATAAATTAATCATTTAAGGGTATGGGTTGAGTGACGTCGGGCCGGGTTGGTCTAGGCCGGGGTATCTTCGAGCAGATGATAGGAAATAGTTTAATCAAGCAAAGTGTCATGGCTACTTCCTATCATCGCCTTTAAGAAACCCATTTGTTCGATCGATCACCGAAGTTATCGCTTTGTAGCTTTGGGGTCCAGTGTTTGTTGTTTTTCTATCTCCCCCGATTCTTCTGTATACATATATCTCTTTTCTGTGAGTGGTAGTTTTGACTTGACTGCACTGTGAGGCGTGCCATTCTTCCACGACTAAGGAGCTACACAGTGGTTATGATATTGTCATGAAATATGATTTATGAGATATGGATATGTGATTTGTTATGATTCTTGAATCTCGTCTTAAACCAGTACCGACGGCAAGCCGGCCGCTGCTCATGAGACGTCTCGGGTCTTCAACTACATATTTCTATGCAGGCGGTCACTTTTTCCTGATTGTTAGGCATATGGCAAGTTGAGTCGTTACTTATTTTAATATTGTAAGGAACCGAGCGGGGTCACAAACTTGTTTTTAATAAATAAGCGAATCTGCAAATCCCGCTTCAAAACTTTCTTTAAAACTTTAGATCCCGCTGAGTCATATGTATGTGTGCTTGGAGGTTTATCTCTCATACTATTTTATTATAATACTCCAGATATATTTTTATTTCTTTAATATGATGTCATGACATTCATGTACTGCATATCTATATTCTCTTACATAGTGCCAATATTCTTAACATACTATAGTGGAACAACTCAAACCTGGAAATTATTCAACATTGACAGGTTCAGGAAATTAGTACCTGGTGAACAAAGAGGAGCTGGGGTGGCAAATCTTCAGGCGCGTTGACTTGCTCCTTGACCTTTGCTTTGAACTCTGTCTCCTCTTCTTCATCTCTTTCTAGTGATAAGTCCCATATCCTACACATGCACTGATTATAAGCTTGTGTGAAATAAAAGAGATGCTCCTGCAGTGTAGTTGATCAGTGTGCTTACGTCAGTTGATGGTCAGCTGATGAAACAGCCAAAGTAGATGCTTCGTGTGGGCTCCACTCCACAGATGTGATTGGCTTCTTGTGATACTTGAAATGTGCCACTAGTGAATCATCCTTCAATAAATAGGATTTTATCAGACAACTTGAACTAAATTGATGCACTTTGACATCAAAGACCTCTTATAAGTATTAAAAATTTCAGACCAATAGAAGCGGATACCAATTCTATGTCTGAACTTGGTATATAAAGTGTGATCATGCCCACAGATGATTCACATATTCAACATGTTCTATCACTAATCGACCAAAGCATATTTCCTTGCAATTAAAATTAGCATATGCCAATGCAATGCCCCATTAAGCACCCGAAATCAAGACGGAATGTAAAATGTCTAACTGTATCAGAATATGCACCTAGTGAGTCTAAGCACTGATTAAATCACATACACAAACACACACAGAGCAACAGATACAATGTTGTGTACCTTGATTTGGCGAAGATCACGAATGGAGAAGCTACCATCATCACTGCCAGAGGCAATCATACAACTTGCCAACCTGAGAGGATGAATGCCCAATTATAGGAAATAAGTTTCCATATTACAAAAGATGCATGAACATAATTTAGAGCTCAAATGAGCATATAGTCCTGAGTTTTCTTATCTGTAGTAAGTCATTTACCTGTTCCATGATATAACATTGACATCAGCATCATGCGCCTTAAAAATAAATTTGGGCTTTTTGCCTTCCCTTGTATCCCATATTGCAATTTTCCCATCCACAGAAGCTGATGCAAAAATGTTTGCTTCTGTTGGACTCCACTGAAAAAAAAATCAAGAAATATTTTCATTTTTAGCCTACGTCTAACTCCCAGCACCCTCAAAAGCCATAAGCAGCTATGTAGGAATCAAGAATGTGAAAAGTTAAAGAAAATAGCTAAAAGAGTGCAGCAAGTTATCAGAAAAGGTAACCTGTAAATCTTCCACACTTGCAGCATGACCCATGAAAGGGGTAGAATCCACTTTCCATGAATCATCTGTGGGCTCCCAGAGATGTATGCATTTGTCACAATCACCTATCAGCATGAACAATACCACATCAATACTAACACAATAAATGCATAATTCTCAATATTTGTTCTGCCACGGATTTCTGTCCTGTTCGCACTACAATCATCTTTGGCTTTATCCAACAGAAGTTTCTGAGTAACAAAACTGCAAGACAGTTTGAACAGTGAAACTTCCAGACACCTATGATCTTGTATACTAACAGAATTGGTAACGAAATGAGAGTAAAACAGTAAAAAAATAAAAAAATAAAACTGTTATGGGGCAACAAAAGCGTGATGTATACCAGAAACAAGTTTGCCAGGAACAACAGGGCTCCAATCAATTGCGTATCCTTCATCTTTATGCCCCCCAAACTTCAAGATAGGTGTCTGCTTGTGTATTGTACCATCTCTATTGGTGGGAGCATCAGACTCAGCTAGGGAATTCAGGTGTGAGCTAAAATCCCAGATCTACATGTCATTATAATGCATATCACTAACGGAACTGTTTCACTTGATCAATTTTAATCAAGCTGCTTTTGTTACATATTTTCCTCCCTCTTTTTATGGGTGTGGGTGGAGATGCAGAGGGGAGGACTTGAATCTAAAGGTGAAAAAGACCCTAGTAGATACTGTCAGTCAATACAGTACAAAAGCTACTTCATGCTGTCATTTCAAAATGGACTGACCCTGTTTAATTGAACTTTAAAGGGGTGTAAAGATAATACCTGAACAAAGCCTGTATCGCCCCAAGTGGCGCAAATATGGGGCTTTTGTGTCATTGACCTTATGCGGTTCACGCATCCTTGATGAGCTACCCTCTTAATCTATTTTTGGAATAGAATACTCACCATGAATCAAAGTACTAGCTATAAAGATAGAAAATTATATGCTGCCCACAAATTGCTATCAAGTTAGCATCATACTAGATACAATAAGCGAATCCTTTGAGCAATCCATAAATAAATTTCGCTTTTTAATTTTCCAAGTTAGAACTAGGAAGGCCATATTGGAAAACAATATGGAAAAGTGAGAAGCACCTGTAGAAGAGGCGCATTGCCGCCAGCTGCATCAGCCATGTCATCATCTTCATCACTGCTACTGCTATCATCATCCTCCATGTCCTCATCATTATTCATAGAAGAAGGGACCAAATCACGTTTTCTGCCGGATATTTTAGAAAGTTTGAAAATGCCAATGTAATTTGAAGATTGCTGGTCAGCCTATACAAACAAGAAAAAGTCAAAAGTTGAAAGCTTGTAAATAGGTTTCGGCACAGTTTTGATTGGATTAAACTTATTTCAAGGCTTAAACAGGGGTATCTTGAGGTATTAGTTGGAATACAGTTGAATGCTCATCAAAATTTTAAATGGATCAAACAGCAGCAGCTTAAAAACAATACTGTGACTAGATTATGATAACGTGGATGGAGCTACGATTAACTTAAAAATGAGGCTCTAATTGGAAAAAAAAATCAAGGCCAACTGTGTCTTGATTTTCCAATCGAAAATAGGACTACAGGCACACAAGGTAACAGTCAGGCAATAAACAGGTACATACCGGTGTTAACCAAAATGTCAGTTTTGCTAGTGTGCAAGAAACCTCACCTGTGTACCTGCAACTCCATATAACGTGTGGGGGAATTCAGTACGAACTAATCCCAGAGAATCTTGCACCACATCAAAACTATAAACATCCAAAAAAAAATGTCAATTAGATGCATGTCACTTCAAAGGGAACCAAAGAATTAAACTTATTCAAACAATTACCTTAAACAAGGCCATCCAATATTGAATCCACGAAGATAATTATATGCTGAGGGATCAAACTGAAGTTCTTCTCCCTCCTCCATTTCATCAACACCAGGTTGCCATACCTATGTTCATGAGACATATATACAGGGAAGTTTTAACAAATTCAGATAATTAAAAAAAAATCATCAAAAATAAATCTTCATTGTATAAGTCCCAGCCTTAGCCATCATATCAAAAACTGACATGCAATTTTTATGAGAGGTAAAAAGTTACATGTCCATAAGCTATTATTTAAAAACTTCAAACCAATGTTTACAATGAAAATGATAAAAAGATTGATATATTGTACTCCAGTTGTGACAATATGCAGTACTCTCCGTGAGTAAAATAAAAGCAATCAGTAAGTTTCAGCTTCAACTTATATAATTTTTAACAATTTCAGTGCTTTCATCACCTCTTATTCGCATATATACCCTTGTTTTCCAAATCACATAATCAAACCATGAATAAAAAAAGAAAAAAAAATAGTTATTTACTGGATGTTTCATTGATTTTTTTCTGCTGGGGACTCGGGTACAAAATAATATATATATTCAATATGTAACCTTGGCAGGCGCGGAGGACACAAGAGAAGAAGTCGAAGCTTCCTCTTTCTTTGAAGCCTGAAAATCAAAGTAATCACGGAACGGAAAGCAATTAGTTAACCAGCGGTTGTTCTCAGGAAAACGAAACCAAAAGGAAATTCAAAAGAGTCGTAAGTACCTTGTTTTTCCTCTTGATCTTCTTCGGGTTTTTCAGGCTACGAGTCATCTTGAACTAAAAAACACACCTTGCTAGAGGAGAGGCGTTATGAGCGGAGGCGCGCTGCTATGAAGTCTAAAACCCTACGAATGTATAAGAAGGGTTCTTTTTTATGCCGAATTGGATTGGATCCGAACTCCTCGACGCAACGCTGCTCGGATGCGGGCCGGTACGACATCCCTGGAGAGCAGCTACTGGACTCATTTTGATCTGATCCGTTTATTAACGATTCTCATTTAACAATAATAATTTTTATGTATTAAAATTCATGTTTAGATTTTTCCACACCGTTGTAATTAATTTTTAAAAATTCTTCACAGAAAAATTCTCTCTAAATAATATCTACCCGCTCGGATGCTGATATCTTTTTTCCATCATAAAAGTTTGGTGTACCCAAAACCCAGTAAATTCTTTATAAATTACTAATGCAAATTGTCCTTGTTAACTAAATATTTCTTCGCCCAAATATTTCAGGGTATTACTGAACAATATAAGAGATTAATATTGTTCGTATATCCTTCTCCTTCAACATTCACAAGTATGGTTATATTTTCTGAACCTTATGATGATGTTACATCATAATAATCGCCCAAATATTTCAGTAGCGGTCAGTGCTACTGCTGGATAATATCAATTATACATACAAAAACACAATTGTCAAAACTTGTCCGGAATCTTTTTAATTTAAAAAATAATAAAATATATTATATATAGAGTTATTTTTTATAAACAAATGATATATTTTATTTGAATATAATTTATGTCTAAATCAATGCTTACATTAATCACCGTCTATATTTATGCTATTAAAATTTATACACACGCTTATACAATAAATTCTAGTAGTGATCATATAATCTACAAAACCTGACTAATATATAACTCGCATACTAATTTCACATGATAATTCACTAATTATCCTTCGTTTAGAGACTTTAAGACTATGCTTCAGAATGAGATAGGAGAGGAGAAGGGAGAGGTGACCAGCATGCCTAACTCTTTATTACTTGCTCCAAAAATTTAATTTTTAGAGGGGAGAGGAGAGGAGGAGAACAAAGAACAAAATTTGTATAGGCTTTCCCTCTAATTCTTATACCACGATTTGGAGTAGCTCCCCCTCTCACCCCTTCCCTTGCTTTCCTTCTCATTCCCTTCCAAGCTTTATTTGTGAAGCACACCCTTAGAGTATATATTTATTACACATGATGTAGTTCTCCTCCTGCACGGTCCATACGGGCCAGTCCTAGGCGGTCCAAATTCGAAAAAATTAAATTTGTCCCACTGTTGGCCCCCGAGGGTCAGACCCCCATGGGATGGGACAGGACGAACACGGTTTGTTTCGGTTCGGTCCGTTTTTTTTTATGAATTAGAAAAAATAATAATTTATTAAATTTTTTTAATAATAATTTTTAACTAATTCAAAATCTTATTTTCAATTGTTTAAAAATCTAATAATACTAAAAAATCCAAAAAATAAAATTTTAGAAAATTATAAAAAATAAATTTATCAATTTTTAAATAATAATTTTCATCGAATTAATTATATATTTTTTAATAGTTTAAAAAACGAATAATACTAAAAAATTATAAAAATACCAAAAATTATAAAAAGTTGTAAAATAAAATTTATATAATATTTTGAGTTTCTCTCTTCCTTTAACCCGGGTTTGGGACCGGCTATGTAAAAAGAACATAGGCGGAGTTATAACTTTTTTTGTTAGTAATGTTCTTTAAAAAAAGAAATTTAAAAAAATAATTGAAATATTTAAAAATAGATAAAAAGGTTGAAATGGTAAGAAATATCAAACTCCTAGAAGTTGTTGTGCATATACCATAAGTCGTTGTCTTGAATGTCGCATGGGTCGTCAGAATCATCTTCTGGAGTAATATCGGGGATATCGGTACTGCTTTCTTGAGTTTTTATGGCGGATGTTACTGCCTCAAATGTGGTATCATGTTGCATGCGACTTTTAGCGTCAATCCAATCTTTATTGCACACAAGTTGCTCGAAAAGTTTTGAACCCAATTTTATACGCTTATCTGTTATAATCTTGTTTGCCGAACTAAAACATGATTCAGAAGGGATGGTTGACACAGGCACTGCAAATACGTCACGCGCCATCATCGCCAATGTTGGATAGGCAGTTGCATTCCTCTTCCAGTACTCCAGGATATCAATCTGATCATCTTCCATGCTTTCCAAATAATAACTCAGTAATTCGTTATTGTTTATTTGTTGATCTTCAAAACATTCATCATCTCGTAACTCATTTAGCAATTTGAATGAACTATTACTTTTATACAATTAAAAATGAACACAATATAAGTGAATAAATTATGTAATAGAAAGAATGATGATTAAAATTCATACCTAATATTGTGGCCGGTAGTAGAAGGATTATTAATGTTTCGTCGGTAGTTATAAATATTGAACATCTCCTCAAATAAGCTATTTATGCGGTTTTCTTCCTCATTAGTGCGTAGACGTCGATTTTATTTATACTTTGAAGAAGTCTTACGGTGTATTTTTTCTTGAATGATGGATGAAGATAATTTGCGATAATTGTCACGGCGGGTACTTTCGCACAATATTTGAAATTGTTTTCTTTCATTGCTTCTACGATTGGAGAAAGAGAGGAGTCAAGACTTTCTATATCTTCCATCTCACAATAAACCTTTTGAGAAAAAAATGAGATAGAAAAAATAATATAGAAAAAAATGAGAAATAAAAAATAATATAGAAAAAGATTAGATAGAAAAAAAGAATATATATAAAAATGAGAAAGAAAAAAGAATATAGAAAAAGATGGGATAGAAAAAATAATATAGAAAAAGATAAGATAAAAAAAAGATGAATATTAAAATGAATTAAATTAAAAAAAGAGATAATCCATCTTGGATATGAGATAAAGATGATGAAGTAACTCATGTGTAGACGGTGTATACAAGCACGATAGTTTGACAATTGTCGTGAAGAAGACACCGAAGAAGGATTTTAACATCTCAAGTTGGTCCCATTATTCCTCGGAGATGAGCAAATGAATCCTCTAGGTTGAGTTATTCAAAGTTTCAGTTATAGCGTGCTTGTAAGAAAACAACGATGGAACATCCTATAGGTCGAGTTCCAATGTGTATCTACATCCCATTGCACTCTTAACTTGCTCAAACCCAACCGGGCACACAAGGCGTGAAATTCTCGTTTTCTTATATTATTTGAAAAAATGTAGTGAAAACTATTTTTTAATTTCACAATTAATGTATTAACACCTTGTGTTTTAATACCTGCCTTAACAGTAAGGTAAAGAATATGATAAGCACATTTTTGATGAAACATCTTTCCGTCCATGATAGGATTTAGCGATCGAGTAAAATAATCAATTGATTTTATATTATTACTAGTATTATCGAATGAAATCAAAAAAAAAATTATTTTCTAAATCTCTTTTTAAATTAAATTCTTATAAAACACTAATAATAGATTGATAAATAATCAGTGCAGTATGCGAAAATTCCATGATACAAAAACTTAATTTTTTTTTTATAAAATCCAATTTTCATCAATATAATGGGCAATAACACAAGAGTAACTAAGACCGTGTTTATCGGCCGTCCAAATATTAGAGATAATTGAAACATTATAGTCGGCATATCAAAATGTTGCTAATAAATCATTCTTACGTTCATTATATTGTCTTTTAATCTCGGCTACCATTTTTCTATGGTGAAATATCTTATACAATGGTTGGCCACAACCCCAGATAACCAACCGGTCCGGGTTTGGGGTCCGGTCCAGGATGGGTTTGGGGTCCGATCCGGTCCACGGTCCCGCACGGTCCGGTTCATGGGTCCGCACAGGACGGGCCGCCACGATCCATTTTTGGGTGAAGGGAGAACCGGCCCACCGTTGGACCGGACCGAGGCAAGGCACAAGACGGGCACAGATTCGACCACAGTCCGGTCCGGTCCGATCCACAGTCACAGATCAGTTCGGGACGAATTAGACCGTCCGATCCATTTCAATACTCTAATTGGGACTGACGCTTTCAAGAGGAATTTATTCTCGGTGAATCCAATATCTTACCTCAACCATTGAGAAAAAAACATCATAAAAAATATTTTTTCTTCAAAATGAGATCAGATTTATATTAATTTACTATCGATGATCAAAATTATAACGCAGAAGAACTAAGCAATGGCAATTTTTTTGCCAGGATATTTCTGAACTATAGTTAATTTAATTTTTACATTGATCTGACCAAAAAATTGAAAAGTGGAGATTATAGGAAAGTTAATTTTTGGAAAGCGGCGTTTTAGGGCTTTAGGCATGTCTATTAACCGCACTTGCAATTCTGGGAAAGAGATCCGATCCATTTATGGTATGAGTCGCCTTGTTGGTACCCTGACGGGCCTGACCGATAAACATATAAATTCGACACAATCACTCGATTAGTATAGTATTTCACACAGTTCGTGATTTCTCTTGTACAGTGCAAAGAGCCAAAGAATTTTGATGTTTATTCATATTTTACACGGTGATTTCTCATTTATAATGGATTAATATTCTGACAGGTCATTGAATTTTGATGTTTATTTATATTTAATCACTGAATTTCTATTTATTCATTCTTAGTCACTGAACTTTGATGTTTATCTCTATTTGGTTATGTGAAACCCCACAAAATCTAAAACAATAAAATTTAGAAAAAAAAAATCCCAAATGAATAAAAGAATGTGTAAAAGATATACGGAAATAACATAAAATTCAAATAATAATAATAATAATAAATAAATATATATATATATATATATATATATAAATGAGAGTCAGAAGAATAAAATTTTAAAGATCAAATTAAAATTTATGAAAATATAAATAAATTATTTCTTTTTTTCTTTTCTTTTTTTTTTAAAATAATTCTTGATCAAATAAAATTGACAAATAACTTAACAATAATATCAATAAGACCGATGATGATAGATAATTAGTTTAATTGAACAATAAATTAACAAATTTAAAGATTAAGGTTTAGAAGTATATATACATATATATATTTATTTATTAAACATGACATAATTAATAACCAAATTTTTATGAAAGTGAATTAAATTGATTAATTTAAAATTTTGGAAATTCAAATTTGTACGATGAACCGCAAAATCTCGGTTGCAAAAGATCGAAACTAACTATCCTATTCTTTTCTTGTTTTTCCCGTGACCATCCCTCTCCTAATTAATTCCTTCATGTCACCCCTCTTCTTTCTTCCTGATTAGACCTCTGTCATAACCCATTCATTTCCATGTGCATACCCATGTCCCTCTCCTTTTCACTGAAAACCCATCCCCCTCACAAACCGTCTCTCACTCTCTCATACTGCCAAGCCCCCTTCGCTCTTTCCCTTCCACTGCACCAAACCCACACCCAATCCTCTCCACCCTCTCCTCTCACTTTTCCCTCTTCTCCTAAACCATCCTCCTAATGTGTCCATTTACATCCGTCGTATCCAAACCGAGACCAAGTGGGCTCGCCTCTACACGCCGCAAGAACCATTATTGAACCACACACCTGACCTCAAGTCGCCTCCGCCTCCGGATCTTCTCATTTGCTTTTAGCAATGAGAACGAAGAGTGGGACTCGAGTCTCATCTCGAGCTCTGGCAAGGCTTCGGTTCCTCTGCACCAACAATGATGAGTTCGAAGAAGAAGCTGATGTGCTTGACGCCAACTCGTGTGCTGCCAGCTCTGCCCCCGTGTTCTCCATCTCTCTCTTCGGCCATAGTGGCTGCCTCATGTAAAAAAAAAATGGGTAACACATTTCCTTCATCTCTTGCAATTAGGTGGGTCGTATGCTGATACCTTTGTTGATTTCTGTACATGTTGTGGCATTGTTTACCTTGACTTACTTAATTTCTTGCTTATTGGCATTGATGGACTGCACATCATCAAAAATTTACGGGAATAATTATAAAGCTAGAAATAAGATAAGAGGCATAAATATAAAGCTAACTAAATCTACCTGATGGAAGGTCAACGTGTAAATTGGATAGATAAATATGAAGAAAGGGATGTTCATCTTGGTTAGGCACTGTCCGAAAATTAAGGTGCTTATTACCTATGAATATGCTATTAATCTCTTTGAGAGAAATAAACATACAAATATCATGATTGAGTTGGACATAATAACTCATTTAAAAATTAATCAACAAGATTTATAATTGGTCGGATAGTAACAACCTGAAATGTGAATCATGAATTTATAATTTTTCTGAATTAAATAATAATAGTAAATAAAATATAATACGAATTTATATATATTCACCAATTTCTATATATTTTTTAACGAAATCAAAATAATAACACTACTCATAATGAATATGTACTATATATTAATCAATTTTTTTTTAATAGTTGAATAAATATATAAAATTATATGTATTAATTATTTTCTCTATTTTTAATAGGAACAATATTAATTATATAATATTATATATTAATCAATTTCTCTAATTCTAAATAATTAATTATCCTAATTATAATTAAATTAATTAAGGGATAACATTAAGCTAACTTAATTAATTTAAATAAATTAAATTAGTTACATTAATCGAAATAAATATAATCTCAAAACACCGACATACTTAATTAAATAATAATATTTAATTTGATTAAATTAAGTCAATCGAGTTTTGTTAATTTCTGTCACATCTATTTTATTTTCATATAACAAACCTATAAATTATAAAAATAATATTAGTATGTAAAATAAAATATAACTGAAGAATATAATATAAATAATTAAGATTTACAAAATAATAATTAGAATATGATAAAAATTTATATTATAAAAAAATATATATTAATCAATTTCTCTATCATTAATAATACAAATAGAAACAATAATGATAATAATAAATACTATAAACATATATTAATTAATTTTCCTATTTCTAGATAATTTAATTTTCTAATTTTAATTAAAATAATTAAGTGATAATGTTAAGATAACTTAATAAATCTAAATAAAAATTTAGTTAATTATATTTATCAAAATAGATATAAGTTAATTATAAACTTTAAATAATAACGCTCCCGTCTCCGAATCCGGTATACCCTGACCTAACCAGACCCAACGCGAATAGGATACTCGCCAATTTAATTTATTTTTACTTTATAGGTTCTCGAAAATATCTTGATGACCCGACAATCAAGTACACTCAGGATGAGACGGTTGACGAGATCGTGGGCCCCACCGGAGACCGAGCAATCAGACGCTATCAGTCTTGCCAAAATATTCAGGTACGGTTTCCTGGGATTTGATTTCCTTTCTTCAGAATTAGGAATCCAAACCGAAAATAAAACTGTTTCTAAAATATATCTGAATTGCGGAGTTTTTGTCCAAAAATAACTAGAGACTGAATCTGACCTGTCATTGCATCCGGTAAATTGACCAGCATTTTCGAGACATACCCGCATTCGCATGTCATATCATGTCATTTTGCACGTAGACCGGATAGAGTAGGATTCGGAAATAGTCCCGAGATAGGATCAGATAGAATTAAATAATTCAAGTTGTAGATTATATTTATTAGGAAAATATTATTACTATTACTAATTATTAATTAAGCTAAGTAGTTAATCATGCATTTAATGCATGGGAGTGCTGAGAGGCGGACCGGGTAATTCCCAGTCTGAGTTGCCTTGCATAACCGCATCCGTTGTGGTTACGTACGGTGACCCATAGGCCGTGGGACCCACCTGGCGTCGTATATGTATCGCGCATCTCAGTGCACTGTCGGATTATCCACCGATCCCGTCATTTGGCGGGTTCGGCTGTGTCGGAGTATTTTTCTTTGATCAATATTATGTTTTTATTATTCTTAATATGATTAAATTTTTAATCCAAATTTGAGCGATTCAGGATACCGTGTTCTTCAGTGTTTAGTGTGGGCGGCCATATCCGAGACTGGAATCTAGTTCGTGATACTATATTATTATATTTATCCGGCTTATTTAGGATCCTAATATTGTCCGAAGGGCTTTCTCCTTTGGCCCGTAGTTGGTACAGAGAAAGTCGGGATGCGGTCCACTGGCCTTAGTGGGTACAGTGTAGGCTCCCATTTGTATATACTCTGTTTTGTTATTTTACGGGATGCGGTCCTCTGACCCTTGGTTGGTACAGTGTAGGCTCCCATTTGATTTCGATTTGCTAATTCACGAGTAGTTATCCCCTTTTGGCGATATGGCAACTGAAGACATATTTATCCGTTTGCTTTTATTTTGTAAGGTGAATTACCAGATTTAGCAGACCAGAGTACGTGCTTATGCACGCTCACTCTCCTAGGGCGTTATCGCCTCGGGAGCCGACTGACGTTTATGCGGCATTGACGCCGCATAAACATAAAGTCCTAAGTTCGTAAGTTGGGTCGCCGGTGGCGCCCGCTTAGTGCAAGGCCCAAGTTCGTAAGTCGGGACGCTGGTGGCGCCCGCTTGGGATAGATCTGGTGATTTGCAAAATGGGATATTTATTTCGGGTGTTTGTTTTCTCGTACCTTATATTTTATATTATATTACTATTTCCACAGATTTTCTATTTCAGGGTTATTTATCATTTCATGTCATTCATGTAGAGGTGTTCTCAAAATGTATAAAATAATAATACATTAACATATATTAAAATAATTCATTGCATTTAAATTCGGATATCGGTATTTGGGTCCAAATAGGAAAGAAGATCAAATCTTAAGGCTGGATCTAAATCCGTACTGAGTAATTTTTAAAATTACTCACGTTTCCACGGTGGTTGTGGGATCCAGATTTACAGGTATGGGCTCGAGTTTTGATGAGAGTGCTAGGTGCAACAGTCCTGCGTGATATCAGAGGTGCTTCGCCACATCAGCACAGTGAGGCGGGTAGTTGATTAGGGCTTATCGGGCATCGGGTTTTTGGTTTCTTTCTTTGGGCTTTAAATGTGTCGTGTGTTGTTATCGGAATGGGTAGCAAAATCTCTCAAATAAAGCCCAAAGAAAGAAACCAAAAACCCGAATGACAATGTGTGTTGCCATCGGGTTTTTGGTTTCTTTCTTTTTTTATAATATAAATTTTTATCATATTCTAATTATTATTTTGTAAATCTTAATTATTTATATTATATTCTTCAGTTATATTTTATTTTACATACGACCCACCTAATTGCAAGAGATGAAGGAAATGTGTTACCCATTTTTTTTTACATGAGGCAGCCACTATGGCCGAAGAGAGAGATGGAGAACACGGGGCGCGAGCGGCATCACACGAGTTGGCGTCAAGCACATCGCCTTCTTCTTCGAACTCATCATTGTTGGTGCGCAGAGAACCGAAGCCTTGCGCAGCTCGAGATGAGGCTCGAGTCCCACTCTTCGTTCTCATCGCTAAAAGCAAATGAGAAGATCCGGAGGCGGAGGCGACTTGAGGTCGTGTGTGGTTCAATAATGGTTCTTGCGGCGTGTAGGCGAGCCCACTTGGTCTCGGTTTGGATACGACGGATGTAAATGGACACATTGTGAGAGGATGGTTTAGGAGAAGAGGGAAAAGTGAGAGGAGAGGGTGGAGAGGATCGGGTGTGGGTTTGGTGCGCATGGAAGGGAAAGAGCGAAGGGGGCTTGGCGCGATGAGAGAGCGAGAGACGGTTTGTGAGGGGATGGGTTTTCGGTGAAAAGGAGAGGGACATGGGTATGCACATGGAAAATGAATGGGTTATGACAGAGGTCTAATCGGGGAAGAAAGAAGAGGGGTGACATGAAGGAATTAATTAGGAGAGGGATGGTCACGGGAAAAACAAGAAAAGAATAGGATAGTTAGTTTCGATCTTTTGCAACCGAGATTTTGCGGTTCATCGTACAAATTTGAATTTCCAAAATTTTAAATTAATCAATTTAATTCACTTCCATAAAAATTTGGTTATTAATTATGTCATGTTTAATAAATAAATATATATGTATATATACTTCTAAACCTTAATCTTTAAATTTGTTAATTTATTGTTCAATTAAACTAATTATCTATCATCATCGGTCTTATTGATATTATTGTTAAGTTATTTGTCAATTTTATTTGATCAAGAATTATTTAAAAAAAAAAGAAAAGAAAAAAAGAAATAATTTATTTATATTTTCATAAATTTTAATTTGATCTTTAAAATTTTATTCTTCTGACTCTCATTTATATATATATATATTTATTTATTTATTATTATTATTATTATTTGAATTTTATGTTATTTCCGTATATCTTTTACACATTCTTTTATTCATTTGGGATTTTTTTTTCTAAATTTTATTGTTTTAGATTTTGTGGGGTTTCACAGGTCATTCTAATTAGTTTTTTTATCCAAAAATAATTGAAATAAAATTACATTTGTTGCCAAAATTAATTGGAATAAAAAAATAGATAAATAAAATAAAATAAAATTTGTTTTTTTGATTAATTTTTCAATTATTTTTTAGTGAAAAAAATTAATTGGAGTGATCAAATATGGATAAACATTAAAGTTTAGTGACTAAAAATGAATAAATGAAAATTCAGTGATCAAATATGGATAAACATCAAAGTTCAGTGTCATAAGATTGACCCAAGTATAAGGGTTCATTTGGCATATGGTGGAATATCAAAAAGTTGGAATAGAATAGCTATTCCGACAAATTAATTTGCCAAACGAATTTTAGACTAAGTAGAAGAGTTCAGAAGAGTGCTAATCCAGTATACCAAGTTATAGACGGTATACCCAATTAGCTCTCGTTTAATAACGATTATTATTTAATTATATTGTATTATATTATGATTATAATTATGATTATGATTTATTATTATATATTATTATTATTATTTATTATTATTATATTAATATTATGATGATTATTAATATTATTATTATATTATATTATATTATATTATAATAATAATAATAATAATAATTATTATTATATTAACATCATTGTTACTATTATTATATGATTAATTTTATTATTATTTATTATTATTATATTATAATAATTACAATTTTAGTATTATATTATTATATTATGATTATAAATATGATGATATTATTATATTATTATTATTATTATAATTATTTATTATAATTATTATATTATTATGATTATGATTATTTATTATATTATTATGATTTTGATTATGATTATTATTTTATTATTATTATATTATGATTATGATTATGACTATAATTATTATTACTTATTATTATTTTATTATTATATTTTATTATATTATTATATTATAATTATAGCTATGATTATATTATAATTATTATTTATTATTATTATATTATGATTATAATTAAAATTTTTCGTATATTATATTATTATGATTATGACTATGATTATTATTATCATGATTATGATTATTATTTTATTATTATTTGATTATATTGTATCATATTATTATATTATGATTATATTATTATTATATTATTAGAATTATGATTATTTATTATTATATTATTATGATTATGACTATAATTATAATTTATTATTATTATATTATGATTTTATTTATATTTATATTATATTATTATGATTACAACTATAAATATTATTATTTATTATGATTATGATCATTATTTTATTATATTATTATTATTATTTTATTATTATTATTATCACCATCGTTGTTAGTATGATAATTAATCATATTTTAACTATTCTGATTAATAACTGTCAAACAATATTTTTAATTTTCTGAATAATAAAAAATATCACTATTCTACCACTATTTAAAAAATATACTATTCTATCACTATTTCAAAATTATCACTCGTATAAAATTATTCCTTGATTTGCGAACCTAATTGTACAAACCATCACACCACCATAGTTATCGGATAGTACTCCGCACCACATCAACGGTTTAGATCCGGTTTCGTTTTTCTCATCTCCCTTTGTCGCTCTCTACTTTTCTACAATTTCTCGCCACCTGATATCTAGGGTTTTCTTCCTCCCAAATCCATGGCGGAGGTTGTTGACATGTCCGTCGGGAACCTAGACCGCCACCATTCTCCCTCCGGTGAGGACGAATCTCCTTCCAATCCTTTACCTCCCCCTCCGCCCGGACCACCCCCTCGCAAGCGCGACCGTGAAGAACCAAACCCTAACCCGAGATCCTCTTCTCCTTCCGTCAATCCTCCCCTTCCTCCGTCTACTAGGCAGGATCGGTTCCCACGAGACAGGGACCGAGACCGTGATAGAGATAGAGATCGCGACAGAGACAGAGATTACTATAGAAGGAGGAGTGCTAGCCACAGCCCCAGTCCACCGCCTTATAGCCACCGTGAACGCCGCCGTTCACCGCCACTACGGCGACCGTCCCCGACCTATAGTCCACCTCCGTACTTTAATAAAAGGTCGAGAAGGGATGACGGAGGTTTTGATAGACGAAGGGGTAGCCCTAGAGAGGATAGAAGGTAAGGGTGAGAAAATTTTAGTTTGGACAAGTTCGTTGCCGTTCCTTTTCTTCCCTGTTACTATTGGATACATTTCTGTGATGTATATATTTTGTAAACAAAATATAATTTCGAAGCTTATATCACAAGATGTGCTATTTACATGCTATTGTGGACTCTATTTCTAATTTGGAAGCATAAATTCCTTCTGATCATTTTGACTTGTCATGCAGGGTTAGGTTTTGGGACCTTTTCACATAGTTTTGAGGTTTTATATGCAGTTTTGATTTGGCATTGTATGCAGTACTAAGAATTTTGATTCTATTACAGATATGGTTATGAATTTGGTGGAGGCAGAGGTGGTTTTGGTGATGACAGACCTCATGGCCGTTTCAACCGTAATTCTGGTAACAAAGTGTATTTTTTTGTGTTGTCACTTCATCTCCTGAGGCTCTATATTATCGAGTTGATGGGTTATTTTCTCAACCTTTCTGGAAATTATTGAGCTGATGAAATATTCTCACATTATTCTTCAGATTGGTCTGATGCGGGTTTTGGGGGGTATGGTGATGCTCCAATTGCTACTCAGAGGTTTGTACAAATTAATTTTTGTGTTTTTGGCAATGAATGGTCCACTTGGTCCTTTCTACTTTGTAGTATATAGCACGATCATGAGACATATTTGTAAAGCCCTTCCTTTTGAATGTTTGCTCTATACATATTGCATCCCAGTCGAAATTAAAATGTCTTATAAATCCGTCATTTGAAGCCACTTGGACCAATTTAGGATATAAGTAGAACTGTTAAAATAAAGCACTGAATCAAGAGCAACAGAATTTTTAAACAGGACCACCAACTGGACCCCCCCCCCCCCACCCCCCAGGTTTACTCTTTTTTAATTTAGCACTGAATCAAGAGCGATAGGATTTTTAAACAGGCCCACCAACTGGAACCCCCCCCCCCCCCCCCCCCGACCCTTCTTCTTTCTTGTAATGTTTCTAGACCTACTAATGTTCTTTTAGCTTTTTAATGCCCTTTGTAGTTGAATAGCTATTTGAAATTCTTCTCTCTATAATAACTTCTTTAATATTTGTTTTTCTCAGGGAAGGACTGATGACTTATTTGAAATTCTTCTCTCTATAATAACTTCTTTAATATTTGTTTTTTCTCAGGGAAGGACTGATGACTTATAAACAGTTTATCCAAGTGCTTGAAGATGACATTCTACCATCTGAAGCTGAGCGACGGTATTTCCATGAATTGTCACATAGATGCATCTCTCTTATGTTTAGTTAATTATTTGGTTGCATGCGAGTCCAACGTCAATTGGGTTTGTATGAAAGCAGAATCCTGTTTCATGATTAAAGTTTGAGATGATAATAAAACCATTTAAGTACGCAATGCATGAGGTTTTTCTAGAAGCCAATGGAGCAGCTTGCTATACTCGTAACAGACTGGTGCAATAATTTGTGAAAAGTATCCTGAAATTGCATAACTGTTAACAATACTGTTATTGCAGGTATCAAGAGTATCGTAATGAGTATATTACAACTCAGAAGCGGGCTTATTTTGATCTTCACAAAGAAGAAGATTGGTAACTATCTCTTTTGGTATAAGTCGTTTAATTATTTATTTTTACTGCTCATAACTGACAAGCATGCTTAACTTACCTTTTGGCATTTTGTAGGCTTAAAGAGAAGTATCATCCCACCAACCTTGTGACTGTTATTGAAAGGTAAGCTCCTCACTGGTGTAAATTTTTGGTACTGTCAAGTAAAACTGAAGCCTACCCCAATTTATTTGGGATTAAAGGCTTTGTTGTTGTTGTTGTTGTTGTGTTGTCAAGTAAAACTGAACAATAAGCCTGTTAATTGGGAAATATTTAGTGTACTTGAAATAAATCATGATTAGATCATTTCTACCCAGACCATCCTGCGTCTGCATAAAGAACACTTGTTTCAGTGAAGAAATTAGCGTTGTCTTTAGCAACTTCGAAGAAAATGAGGGAAACGTGCATGGAGTACTTTCAGAAGAAAATATATATATATATATTGTAGCATACCTGAAATAAATCATGACAAGATCATTTCAACCCAAGATATTCTGTGTTCACAAAAAGAACACCATTTCAATCAAGAAATTAGGGATTAAAATAAAATATATTGTAGTGCAAAATGTTAAGGCATTAATCTTTTATCTTTTATTTTTTTTTCTATACTTATAATTCCTCTTTTCAATTAAATTGTTGCTTGAAATTTCTAATTGAAGGCGCAATGAGCAAGCAAAATCTCTTGCAAAGGATTTTCTTTCTGATCTCCAGAATGGCACACTTGACATGTGAGAATTCCTATTTCTTGTCGTCCCTCACTTTTCCCATTTGATTTATGTATATGTTGTGACATTCTTGTTCTCCTGTAGCGGTCCCGAAAAAGTCCCAACTAAGTCAGCAGAGGAAAGTGATGCTAATTCAAATGAGTCAGATTCAGGTGGCAAGAGAAGAAGGCGCACAAAAGCCAAAGATAAGGACCTCTCGACAGCCCCTCGGGCTCACCCAATCAGTTCAGAAACACGCAGAATCCTACTTGACATTGACCATTCCCAATCCCTTGCCAGGAAATTGGATTCTGAGAAGGGCATCGAGGGCAACATCCTTGCAGATGTTGACAAGTCTGATGGCGGGCCTATGGGCTCTATCATCATCATACGTGGCCCATCTACTGTTAAGGGGCTTGAGGGAATTGAATTACTGGATACCCTGTTGACTTACGTGTGGCGTGTGCATGGCGTAGACTACTATGGCATGAAGGAGAGTCATGAAGCGAAAGACCTACGCCACATCCGAGGGGATGCAAAATCCAGTTCTGGGTCTGATGTGTCTGGTTCAGATTGGGAGAAGAGGCTGGATTCGCACTGGGAAGCGAGAATAAATGGCCAAGATCCACTGGTGGTGCTGTCAGCAAAGGATAAGATTGAGGCTGTGTCAGGCGAGGTTCTGGACCCACTCGTCAGAAAGATAAGGGATGAGAAGTATGGGTGGAAGTATGGGTGTGGTGCAAAGGGGTGCACCAAGTTGTTTCATGCATCCGAATTTGTGCAGAAACATCTTAAACTGAAGCATCCTGAACTAGTGGTTGAACTGACAGCTAAAGTGCGGGAGGAGATCTATTATCAGAATTATATGAAGTATGCCTTTTGGTCATTTTTCTCTTTCCTTTATTTGAAAAGTCATCTGCAGGGTGTTCTTTTGCTACTGGTTTTTGCCATGAAGATCTCTTTTCACTAATGTTGAGAATAGTTCTCATTTAGTTTCCCACTGACCAGTATTATGACTAGAACCTCTTTGCAGAAGCCTCAAGAAAAGTGGAAAACACCAATGTTTGTTGAATGAAAAACATGGAACTTTAGCAGTAGCAGCTGGTGTGGGTGTTCCTCAATTCTATGATACTTAGATCGTGAGATTAATTTCATTAATTGTTTGATGCAGTGACCCAAATGCCCCAGGTGGAACTCCTGTTATGCAACAACCTGCTCCGGTATGCTATGTTTATTGTCGTATCTTTCTTGCATAATTTGAAATTAAACTTCTTAAAGATAATAACATATTGCAAACAATATTGTAAACTATTTTGTCAATTTGCTTGTCTTGATCGACTTAAAACTGCTCATATGAATTTGTATGCTGACCTTCTTGGGGATTCCATATTGTGTGATACTACAGTGCCCCATCCATGCAAGGTGCTTTTCCAGATATAATAATTTCTACTGTTGATTTAGTTGAGGGCATAGAGCCGTAACTATCTCCACTGGCATATCGATTAGCCGTTAGTCACAAAAGAACAACCCAAAATGACCCTTGAAGTTGTGGACTATATTTTAAGGGCTCAATCTTAAAGATCCTAGATATTAATGCATAATTGCTGCAGCAGGATAGAATGAGGAGGAGGCCACCTCTAGCAAACCGATTGAGGGATGAGCGTGGGGGCACACGCAGGGATGAAGACCGAGGCAACAAAAGGAGAGCTGAGGGTTCTCCTACCCATGAAGGAGATGAAGCTGATGCTAAGAATGGTGATGATCCCATGTTTGATAATTTTGGTGGACGGGGACCACGTGGAGGTGGTGGTCCTTTCCTGGCTGAGTTCCCTCCTCCGCCTATTCTCATGCCTGTCCCTGGAGCTGGGTATGCCATATAAGCACCTTTTCATTCCTTTTTTTTAGGTTTTGTTCCTGGTAAAAGAGAAAAACTCATTTTAACTTACCATTATGTTATTGAATCTTGCTGTTCTCTGAAATATAGTTTGCCTTTCCCCCTTTTTTCTGTACCTTTTCCCAACCTGTAGTGACTAATGAGTGCTTAATATAGGAAACTTGCATTTAGAAAATTACTGCATTTTAGAACTGTGTTTTGCATCTTGATTCCAGAATGGTTCTGTAGATGGACTGTCATCTTGATTATACAAATTGACAGTAGCATTTTAGAACTGCTTTTATCATTAGATGTGCTATTTTTGTTTTGTAAAACAATGCTTGTTTTCTTGATTTATAATTTTTATTTTTTAAATTCATTTATCTGTGCAGGCCACTGGGGCCATTCGTGCCAGCTCCGCCGGAAGTAGCAATGAGGATGATGAGAGAGCAAGGTGGTGGCCCACCTCCCTTTGATTCTTCCAATGGGGGCCCACCTGCTATTGGTGGCAGAAATGCAGGGATGCTAGGTGTACCACCTGTCATTGGAGGTTCTGCACCCCTTATCACTATGCCTCCAACATTTCAGCAGGATCCCCGTCGCATCCGAAGGTTTAAACCCACCCCCAAAACAAAAAAAAAGACGGTCACTTTTGCCATTTTATTATCATGCAAATGTGTGTTTGTCTGCACATGCACGTATTTGTTTGCTTCCTTTGCTTGTAGTTTGGGTTAGTGTCTGGTTATGAATATTGAGTAAATAATTTGGTAATTTGGGCAGGTACACTCCTTTGATAGCGCGGTATTATATTGATGCTAGAGTTTTATTTCATGGCCATTGTGCGGAGAACCCCTAGATACGTTGCCTTCTGTACCTCTGATTCTGACAACTCATTTTTCTTTGTTTTTTTTTTTGGTGCAGTTACCGGGATCTTGATGCTCCTGAGGATGAGGTGACTGTCCTAGACTATAGGAGCTTGTAGGCTGTATTTCATGGACGCCAGTTTATTGGTGGTATCTATCATGTGCTGGATTAAAGACCTGCCTTGCATTCTGTAACATTTATTTTTGTTCAACTTTGTTGTGGATCGTGCTGGAGCCCAGTTCTGCTTATGTTCTGTACTATAGATAAAACTTTTGTAATGTGCAAGATCAATTTTTATCAATTTTTTTTTATTTTCAATGAGGTCTTAGTTATTTGTTTACCTTTTCTTGATTGGAAGTACTAGATCTCAACTTTGGATAAGGTTGTGCTGTATTGTATCATTAGCACAGATTACTCTCGTCTCCTACACCAAAAGTAAGTTCATATTTCATTTTGGATTAGGTTTGTGATAAACTGTAATGTGACAATAAACATCCATTTGGTATTTATGCTTCTGTCTGATCTAAACTTTGTTCTATTGATCGTGACGATGGCAGAAAATTGTTAGACTTGTGAACTAATGCCACACGCTTCCTTTGAATTCCATTTTCAATTTGACTGCGGGAAGCACTCTCCTTTGGGCCTGCCACACTTCTTCTATGGTAGGTTTCTGCCATAAAAAAATGTCTACACTAGTAGGGCCTACTAAATTATAACACATCCCTAAATTTAAATCTAATTCGTTTAAACTGAATCGGATGGTGGAAAAACTATGACTCTTTGTTGTCGTATAGCAGATACGGATCCCTCTCCTTTGACCTTTCCCTCACAAGTCACTTAGGATGACATAAATAAAAAAAGGATATCTGAGGGAGTTACAAAGTTTTGAATGGATGTTGCTCTCTTAAGCCATGCTGATAAAAGAAATGGTGTTGTATCCTAGTACGATGCTGTTTATGATAGCGCTGGTCTCTCTTGTTATGAATTTTTGAAGGTCTTCTTTGTGAGGTATTTGCCTTAGTGGGACATAAACTTGTTACAAAGCTTAAGATGCAATTGTACAGTTCGGAGGACTAGCTGCAATTGTAGAAAGCTTAAATGCAAACTCGTAAGAGCATCGAAACACATGAGCACCTTGTTTGCGCCAAGAGTTTGTGAAAAGCGTGAGTTCGATTCGGCTGGACAATTGCATCGATTTCACTGCTCTGGGTGTGTTTGGATGGTGAAAGGATTAGTTAAAGAATAGCACTGTTTGGATTAGTAGTTGAAAATAGTGTGAGATTAGTGATATTTTGGAAAATGTGAGAAGAATATTAGTTTTTGCTATTTCGGGTTAGTAAAATGTTGTTTGAATAGAAACTTGAGAACAGTGGAGAGAATAGTTAAAATAATTAATTATTTTTTAGTATTTTATTTAATAATGATATTTATTTAATACTACTCCATACTAATATAAAAGAAAAAAAATATTTTTTTATTATTTTCACTACCCTCATGAATGCTAATCTGCTAACCCAATATTTTCTATGAGTTAGCGGATTAGCACTATTCTACTGTTATTTTCGATTTCAATTTTGTGTTTGAATGATTGCTAACCCAATAACAGTAATACTATTTCCAGAACAGTACTATTTTACACCATCCAAACACACTCGTAAAACAACTTCATAGGCTAGAAACAAAAATATTGAATTGGATCACAACTCACAAGATATGCCAAGTACTATTTTACACCATTCATCTTCATTGGCATATCTTGTGAGTTGTTAATATCTCAGAGGAGGTTCTTGATATGTCAAGTACTGTGTCAATTTATGTTGGAATTTATACCAAGATAACTTCGAAGCCAGCTCCATGATTTTTTCCCCATGTGAATGTTCTCCAAGATTCAGACTAAGGACATCCTTGCTGCCTTTGCAAGATTGACTTGCCAGGAGGCTGCTAGAGTCATTACGACCTTTAAAACATCTTAGAAGAGAGAGAACACTGTTTTGTAATTCTAAACACCATTGTTTAATCCTCACAAAATTAAACAATTTTAATTAAATTAAAATTAAAATAATTGATTCACATAAAACATTAAATATTCCTTAATAAAGATATAAAATATAATCTGAACCTTAAATTTTGATCGAACGAGTCATGGTAATCAACGCGTGAATATTGTACAGACCGGGCACACAGATTTCGTAGGTCGGTTGCATGCCGTACACCATAGACCAGCTGGTCCAATCGGTTCATTAAGAGAGCTTCTAATCAAAACCGACGCCCTTTTTCTCTCCCTCTCGCGAGCCTCTCCCTCTCTCCCTTCTCTCCCTTCTCTCCGTTAAAAGCTTGGAATGGCGCATAGATTATTGAGAGACGCGCAGGCGGATGGATGGGAGAGATCGGACTTCCCCATTATTTGCGAATCATGCCTCGGCGACAACCCTTACGTTCGCATGGTACGCTTTTAAAACCCTAACCCTAGATTTGTTTCTTCTCTCGCTTTTGCTGTTCATAATCACCGACTGTAATTCTGTTCTATCCTAAATTTCCCTTCTCTAGGCGTCCGTTTAGACAATTTTGAAGCTTGTACTGTTCTGATTTAGTATTTCAGAAGCCCGACTCTTCTGATTTTGTATCATGCTTCCTTGGGCTCTTTCTGGTCAAATAATATGTTAGTAGTATACAAAGAAGGATGCGTGGTTTGATTTACTTCACCAAACATGCCTCTGTAATTAGAAATAGAAGTGATCTTTTTCAATGTGGAACTGCCAAACATACATACTCCACAATGTTCACATAAAGTAGAAGATAGTATTTTATCATTTTATTTCCTTGTTCTCATTTGATGGTTTCTTGCAGACAAAGGCAGAATATGACAAAGAATGCAAGATATGTGCACGACCATTTACTGTGTTTCGGTGGAGACCGGGACGTGATGCGAGGTACAAGAAGACAGAGATCTGCCAGACATGTTGCAAATTGAAAAATGTGTGCCAGGTTTGCCTCTTAGATCTAGAGTATGGTCTCCCGGTCCAGGTGCGCGATACTGCACTTGCTATCAACACAAATGATGCTATACCCAGGAGCGATGTGAACCGGGAATATTTTGCTGAAGAGCATGATCGCAAGGTACGAGTGTCAATCTCAAATGAACTTGATGATTCCTTAAATTAATCAATAATTATAATTTTGGGGGGAAAGAAATTTTGAAAAATAATGTCATGATTGCTATTTTATTACCTGGGTATCAATTATATTCTCAAACCTCTTATTGGATCCATGTATTATACCATACAATTGATCAATCATGTATCTCTCTCTGTAGGTGGTATAGTGGAAAAGAAACCACATTTGCAACCATTTTCCTCCTATCAGGTGTTACGAGTCAATTGGATATGAACTGGAAGTAGGAAGCATTTTCATTTGCATAAAAGTGGCATTCATAACAGAGAACACTCAGAGCAGTATATGTATAATATATAGATATACTAAATTAGATGATCATGATTATGAGCTTAACAACTTCTTTAATTGTTGTTTGTTCTGATAAGCTTAGTCAGCGATTGAATTAATCATGGTTGTGCATGTTTTTGAATCTTCAGGCCAGGGCTGGTATAGACTATGAATCGTCACATGGGAAGGCTCGTCCAAATGATACAATATTGAAACTTCAGAGAACTGCTCCATACTATAAGAGAAACAGGGCCCATGTTTGCAGTTTCTATGTTCGTGGTGAGTGTACACGTGGAGCTGAGTGTCCTTATCGTCATGAGATGCCTGAAACTGGTGAATTATCTCAGCAAAACATTAAGGACCGTTACTATGGGTATGTATCTTTTGTTTTTCTTTGAAATTCCTAATGATCTATAATTGTTCATCTTGAGTGCACTTTTGCCTTTCTTTCTCTTGCTAAGATGGTTCTGATTTTGAGCTTATCATTATTACTATTATTCCTATCTATTTTGATCTTTATGATGACTCTGATTGGGTTTCATTTCTAGCCTACCGCAATTTATTTGGGACTAAAGGCTTTGTTGTTGTTGTTGTAGTTCTTAGTTTGAACTTGGTTGCAACACATTACAAGTGTTCTGAGAGTATCAGTATTTTACACATCTTGGAGGAATATGTATACAAAATCCAGAATACAAAAATGATGGCGAATAGACTTAACTTCTATCTGCGTCTTACTAACCAACTTGAAAAAAGAGAAGTACAAAAATCATGTTTCTGTGATGAAGTTGTTGATGTGTAAAGAAAACTTATATTTAGTTTTTCTTATTTAATTTGCAAATTGATGTTATAACTATAGATAAACACTATTTTAACTCATCTAGATAAAGCCACTTTTTGCATGAATTGTTCTGATCAACTTGTTGTTGTTCACAACTACAAATTTATTTGTGCAGGGTAAATGACCCAGTGGCACTAAAGTTACTTGGCAAGGCTGGAGAGATGCCATCGCTACAGCCACCTGATGATGAGAGCATACGGACCCTATACATCGGCGGCCTTGATGCTCGCATCTCAGAGCAGGATCTGAGGGACCAGTTTTACGTGCATGGTGAGATTGAGACAGTGCGCATGGTCCTGCAGCGGGCTTGTGCCTTTGTCACCTACACAACACGTGAGGCGGCCGAGAAGGCTGCTGAAGAACTTGCTAACAAGCTTGTTATCAAGGGGGTCCGTCTCAAACTTATGTGGGGCAGGCCCCAGCAAGTTCAGCCTAAACCTGAAGATGGCCAACCTGGAGTAGTCATGCATGGTGGAATGCTTCCTCGTGCTGTTATTTCACAACAGCAGAGCAGCGACCAGCCACCACCAGCACCACAGCCACAACAGAGTTATAGCTACTTCAACATACCGGAGAGGGTGCACTACCCATCGATGGACCCACAGAGGATGGGGGCTGCTGTGCCATCTCAGGAAGCAGGGGATAGTAGTAAAGGTGGGCAGAATCAGCACGCTCCACAGTACTACCCACCTCAGCCACACCCATATTATCAGGGAGGGCAGTATCCTTCGCAGTACTATGCGCCACCACCTCCACATTCTTATGGCCACATGGGACCACCAGCACCACCTCGTATGCCATATCCACCTCAACACTATGCTCCTCAGTATAGGCAGCCCCCACCACCACCACATCAGCACCACATGCCACCTCCTCAACAGCAGAGTGCAGGACCATCACAGAGTTGAAACAATTGATCTTTAGCCTTGCTTTCTTGTGCTTAGACAGATGCATGGTGATATCCATGCTTTCCTGTATGTATTAACAAGTTTCAGGCTTATTAGCTATAACTGTAATGGGCAACTATGCCTTGGTTGGTTTTGAATGCTCTTCTGCAATTAAGATTTTTGCATCTAATTTTTATTTTTAGTTCCAGCATATGCTTACATAAGAGTGATAGCATAGTTTTTTTTAATCAAAATGTCTTGTCGGCCTCATGTAATGATTTAGGTCTTAATGCAAAGATGCTGCATTTTGTGAGCGGGTGCTACCAGTGGAGAAATAACGAAAAAGCTATATGTCAGGAAATGGAATTGCGCAGGAGGGAAGTGGTGAACTGAGAGCTTATTGCAATTGAATTGTGAAATGGCGCTAAGGCTAAGGATGAGGAAATGGGCCTCACGAGTGAAAAAGAGTTGATGGCCCAGTAAAGAAAAGATGACGGGCTGCTCTCTAGAGTAGAATTAAGAGGCCAACTGAGGGTGTCAGAAGAATAAAACACTAATGTGTCACAGAAGATCATTGCAGAAAGGAGAAAAGGAGAGCAGGCGTTAGTTAATTCTCTGCTGCTCTCGTTGTTTGTCAAGAGTTTCAATGAATCTCAGTACAATTTCATTTTTACTTAATTACAATAGTAATTCAACTCTAGTTTAAATAGGCGTCTGTGCCTTATTTTCATTTTGTCGAATAAATGAATATCAACTATATCTAACTCTCTTATTTGTATCTATTTCGCTGTTCATCAGCTTGAATCCAAAATTTCTCTCTATTATTCTTAATTTTTGCATCTTATACTCAAAATCCTGTAATTGATCCTAAGAGGATCTTAATAGTGGATCAAACTTCATTAAATACGATTATCAGAAAGGGAGTCCCTGAGATCAGATACAATAACAGCAACAACAAAACCTTTGATCAAACAAAATGTGGGACATCGTCCGAACAGTGGCATGACATGAGGAGAACGAGCAAAAAACAACCTTATTAGTCTATGAATAAGACCAAAAGGAAAGCATTTGTTCTCCTGGTGTATGCTTTTAGTACTTCAGTGTTCGCTTTTAGTACTTCAGTGTTCTTTATTGATCACAAAACAAGAGAAGGGATCACATGACAATGACTATCTTGACAATCTTAATAATCAATCTTCAAATATATATGAAAAAAAAATTAAAAATTAAAAAAATATTATAAATATGTTCTTCTACTTATAAATTGATAGTGAATCAAAATTTATGCAATTTCATTATTTTTTGATAGTCCATCAAAATCCGTTAAATTTAAAAATGTTACAAATTGTATAACATTTTGATGGTTTTTGATGGACTATCAAACAATAATCAAATTGCATTAAATTTAAATCACCATCAATCTATAAATAAAAGAACACGTCTATAAGATATTTTCTATTTTTAAGATTTTGTTCATATTTATTTAAAGATCCATTATCAAAATTGTCAAGAGATACCTTCCCACAAAACAAATACGGAAGTCATCAGTTTAACAACTTGTTGGTGGGAAGAAGCTTATTTAACAATATTTACAATTGAAAACAGATTTAATTTTGCTCAAGGGGCTATGAGACTACTATGGAGGAGGCAATGGAAATGGTACATGGCCTTCTCAACAGATGGAGCGTATCTCCCACAATGGTAAGCTGGTGATTCCAGTCCTCTCTGCACCCCTTCACACAGTTCAATGTCTTCCACCTGGCACCCCAATAAACATATTCTATATTTATAAATCAAACCTGATAAGGATGTTCAGAGAAATTGCAAGTAAAAACAGCACCTGCACTGTCTCGCTCTCTTCTAGACTTCTCATGATGAAAGATTCATCATCCTAAGAAATTTTGTAAACACAGAAAAAATTGATTAGGAATAACATATCCATGAATCATCATCACATTATTTGCAAATTATCTGCTTCAGTATGTAGTGAATTCCTGAGACAATTGCTGCCAACATGCCCAAATTTGGCAGGGTCATACTCTTTACTGTTACCAAATGACGCATCAGGTCAGTACAGTGTTTCACATATCATGGCATTAGAGTGATAAGTTCACCAAATGAAGCCTAACCAATCTCAGTTCAAAAAAAGTTGCTCTATTTTTCCTATTCAAAACAATGGGTCTCAATTTGTCCTTGACCAATCTATTCACTGACAATGAAGAAAGAATAATAAAGAAAAGTGAAAAAGACAGTCAAATCAGCAAGAAAACTGGTTTTGGCAACAGATCGTACACAAAGGCTTTTAACTTATTAACAATTCTGACCATTACAGAAGAAATCAGATTCCAACTACAATATAGAGCAGTTTATGTAAGCTCACCACATCTGCAGGATCTAAGAAGTAATCAAATATGACTTGACATTTTCTTGAGGTCTAAAGGGATGACCAGGTTTGGTGTCCATCCAAGGACCGTACCTAAGTATTTTTTTTTTAAAACAATCAAGGCTCAGTAAAATCATACTATAATTTTTTTTGGAGTTTTGAACTTGGAAAGGCAGTAACCATGCAAACCTGTTGATCATAAAGTTAGGATAAACAAACACATAAAATGCATTGAAACCCAGCCTATCAAAACTGTCCTCTGCTGATGTAGTTCCCCCACATTTTTGTACACTCACCTTCTCATATGTCTATCAATCCAAATAACCATCATTTGTTACCCAGTCTTATTTTTAACATAATTACAAATGTACCAGTGGAAATAAGATCATAGTCAAATAGGAACTGCATACAATGGTTTCATAAGAGCTGAGATCAAGACCAGATGCAAGACCCGCATGAGCATATGGCACATGATAGCCTCCATCTAGATAATTGTCACAGAAGACCTGAATTGAAAGAAAAAAGTGTAAATTGATTCAATGATGAACCAAAGTACTTGTAAAATGATTTGACAACTAAACACAAACATAAACCTTTTCAGTTATCACTGCCACATGTTTAGTGACCGGAAGTTTTTTTTATTAATTAGATATCTCTTGGTGTATGCTCTTTGCTGATAATGTGCTGCTAATTGACAAGAACAGAATTGGAGTCAATTAGAAACTAGAATTGTGGAGGCAAACTTTAGAATCGAAAGATTTTAGACTTAGTAGGATCAAAACTGAATATATGAGGTGTCAGTTCAGCGGGGAAAACTCAGATGACGGAGATGTTAGTTTGGATGGATGAGTTGTACCCATGAATGACACATTTCGATATTTGGGATCGATGTTGTAGAGTGAAGAAGACATCGATGAAGATGTCAGTCATAGAATAAAAGCTGAATGTGTAAAATGGAGACAAGCATCTGGTGTTCTTTGTGACAAGAAAGTCCCAAACAAACTAAAAGACAAGTTTTACAGGACGGCGATTAGACCTACGATGATGTATGGTGCAGAATGTTGGGTTACAAAAGGACAACACGTCCAGAAGATGAGTGTAACTGAAATGCGGATGTTGCGTTGGATATGTGGCCACACAAGGAAAAATTGAATCAGAAATGATGATATTAGGGACAAATTTGGGGTAACACCAATTCAAGAAAAGCTAGTCCAACATCGTTTGCGATGATTTGGTCATATCCAACGAAGGCCTCCTGAAGTATCAGTACGCAACGGAATTCTAAATCGTCCTGAAAATACAAGAAGAGGAAGAAGTCGACCGAGACTGACATGAGAGGAAGCAATAAAAAGAGATTTGAAGGAATGAAATATACCAAAAGAGCTTGCTTTGGATAGGAGTGCTTGGAAGATGGCGATTCATGTATCTGAACCATGATTTAGGAGTTAGAGTCCAATAGTAGAGTTATAAACTTCATGTTCTTAGATTTTTAGGATTTTAAGATTTAGAATTTAGACATAGGTTTTAGAAATAGGATTTTAAGATTTAGAATTTAGAATTAGGTTTTAAAATAGAATTTTATGATTTATAAATAGGTTTATTGTACTATTATTATTATTACTATTACTATTAGCATATTATCATTATCATCTTTATTTATTTATTATTATTATTATTATTATTATTATTATTATTTTATTTATTATTTTCTTTTTCTTTCATCATATTCATTATTATCATAATTTGAGATATTTGATTTTATGCTTTCCGATTGGGTTTCATTTCTAGCCTACCCCAATTTATTTGGGATTAAAGACTTTGTTGTTGTTGTTGTTAGATATCCCACAATTAACTACTGAGCAGTTTGGAAACAGCTGCTCTTGACCAATCAAGAATTTCATAGCATCGGGTCAAATATTTATGCAGCACAAACTCATAAAAAAAGAAAAAGGTGGATTAAATCAAGCACAAAGAATTCTGTAGTGGTTCATTACATAAAATACCAGTAACCAGAACTCATTCTCCTAAAAAACTGTACCTTCCAATTGCAGTTGATAGTGTAGTCTCGCCTGCAAACATACATCAGAGATGTATCAATGGCATTACTTAATAAATGGAAAGCACTTCCTAGCCACTCATCTTCTACTCTCTCTTTGTTCCTCACTTCATAGGATATTGCATCATTGTCCAGTCTGATCAGCACAAATGGACCCGACGTTGCTACCTTTATAGGTTTCAGAGCGAACTCCTGTTCTCCACCAATATAACAACAAATGCTCCATAAGCTAATTTGATTTTGGACCCAGGAAAATAAACAGTACCAAGAATGGATTCTTAAAAAAAAATCACATTAATGTTAAAGTTTTTAATGCCTGTTATACGAGTAGCTTTCCGTCTAAACCATATGTCCATCCCTGGCGACCATGAAACATACACATAATTTTATAAACTAGATGTGAGACAAGAAGAGACATTATAATCAACCAGATATATGAAAAAAAAAATCATTTACCGAAAATCTATGTTGAAGAGCGACGACTATGATGGGTACTCAATTATTTGTATTATCTTCTATCTAATTCTCTATTCAAGTAATTCAGCATTACTTATATAAATGCTTACTCTATTTGCAAGTATATAAAAAAAACTAGGGAAGTCTATAAATCTCCAAAAGCATTAGTGAATAAAACAGAAATTAAGAAGAGAACACACATTATAGGGACATTCAAGGCAAGTTTTTTGGCCAGAGCCAAAGGCGAGGAGAGAGGCATGGTGCCGGCAGACATTGTGAAAGCAATGGAGGCATCCATCTGTATCTCGAGTTCTCGACATACCACATACTCTACATTTCCTAATCTGTTTTGATTTTTCATCTACATTTTATTAGATTGATATCCATTGAAGCTTTTGGAACATTAGGTTGAACTTTTTAGAAGCAAAGGGGTGAGGGGAGCTACTCCCTGTGAAGAAATCATGTGAATTCATAATGTGCTCAGTGTAACCTGCAAATAAAGAGATTTGGAAATAAATAAACTAGGATTACATATTTACCTCGACATTGATTTTAGAATGTTCCTATATAAAATGTAGATGAAAATATGTAGTTACCACTTACCACTACCAAAATTAAACTGTAATGGTTTTTCACAGATGTGGATTTGCTAGTGCCATTCATTCTTATATATTGTAAATTTGTAATACTCTCTGCATCTTGAATTGAATGATGTCCTAATAAATTAAAAGCACCTGAATGGCAAGAACAAAATGTGAAAAAAGGGATTGGATCATAATCACATTTGGTTTTATATTTGTTTGAAACTTCTAACAGATAGAATTGAATCAGAATTCAAGCCCCGTACTCGCACAATTTTACTTGTACTTATGAACAAAGTACGGCTACCGATATTTAATAAAACCTAAACCAATTACCAATTGCATAAGCACGAAGATTATCAATACTAAAATACTAACACCGATTTCTTACAAAGGAGAAATGCTTGAAAAAGGCGCCTACCACCTCAGTAACTCACCAACAGCCTGCCATCCTCGGAAGAAAACGCGCTGGAGCTCGAGGGAAAGGAAGCTAGGATCGGTGTACCACAAAGCAGGAGGCGTCGACGCTTCCTCCAGAGGAATGGTAGGATCGAATGCGTCCACCATGCAGCGTAACGGCCGTGGACCGGAGACAGTAGGTGCGGAGACGCCGGAGATCCGCAAGGAGTGGTGGAGAGAGATGGGGGTGATGGAGGGGGAGAGAAACGGCATTCGAGGCAGGGTTAGGGTTTTGGAGGAGGGAAGGGAGACTAAGCCTTGTGCGATCGCCATTGGAGGGAATTGGTCGAGAAATGACCGTGGTCCCTCTGTCACTGGAGGATCCCTCCAGACTCCAGGTGAAAACATCATAATTCATAAAGCTTAGAAAAATAAATATTAAAATAAATAAATATCATTTATTCTGCGTGCTCAATCTAGAAGTACCGATTTTTTTAATAACGATAAAATAAAAATAATTATTTACGGTTGTAACAGCAATAAAGTTTTTGATGAAAATAATAAAATCTACATTTTAATTTTCATCCTGAAGCCTACTGTTGTGTTTCCATTCCGTTTCTGTCCCTGATCTACCGACGTGTTTCCGTTCCGATCCCATTATACTACACGCCCCATGAGAATTTTTCTCTCTTTTTCCTTCCATGTCATCAGTCTTCATACCCCACATGAATCTATCTCTCTTTTGAAAAACTTGACAGAGACTACCAAGGGTTATATAAATGCAATAGGAAAGTTTTACAACTAACAACTTACATCATGTAATTTAAAAAGAAAACGCCAAGAATTATAATATATGCCCCCGCCCCTACTCTAGGAGCTCTGCGCTCGTTGCTCTCTCTGTAGATGCTCTCAACAGTGCGCTTGCGATAGCTCAATATCCATCCGAATTCTGTTGATCATCATTTCTTCAGCTGTCGTGGTGGACAGACCCTCCTCCCGGAAGATAATATCGTTTCTTCTTTTCCAAATGTGCTAGCATGCATCCAAAAGGATTGTCGACCATAACGATAACTTTGCGGGTTCCGTGGCTTGAATCTGTGCGTAGGCCCTGAAGTTGATTAGAGCTATGGATTGATCAGGTTTGATGATTTCCAAGGCGTAGTTGTGCTTCAGTGTATTCCAAACTGAAACCGCCAGCGGGCATAGGTAAAAAAGGTGTAAGACTGACTCCGTAGGACACTACCGACACATGACGCAGCCTGATATGTTTGCAATTTTCCTCTTTTGCAGGACCTGTTGCGTGAGCAACTTGTCGTGCAGCAAAGGAAAATTGAAGACTCGAACCGATGGGGGGCTTTGGCCCTCCACAATGCATGGAACTCCCACATGATCTTGCCTAGACCTGCGTAGAAGTCATAAAAGGATTTGGCCGAGTAGATTCTTGTTGCATTGAGCTTCCATAACATCATGTCATTTGACTCATTGAAAACTATGGAGGTCAGTTTATGCGTCGCTTCTTCTTGCCTCTGTGTTCGTGGCCTTGGCAGTAAAGCCTCGATGCATGAGGCTACATTCCGCACACTTATCTTCTGCTGGTACGACCATGGAGGTGGGTCTGCAATATTTGCCAGGGGCAGTCCGCACCATGGGTCGTGCCAAAAGGAGGTATGCGCACCACATCCGATTTGAAGGGTTGTGCTTTGTAGGAACATAGGTCTAATGGACAACATGTGTTGCCGGAAGAAGGATCCAGTTTTCTTCCAGCGTGGTGGGCCATCAGAGTGAGAGTGTGTAGAGTGGAGTGTCACTAGGAATGAGGTGATGAGCGAGTCGGGTTCCTTATGTGCTCTCCACCACCACCTTATGAGGAGCGTGGTGTTGTGGAGTTTGAGGTCTTTAGCTCCAAGTCCACCCCCATTTCTTCGGAATGCAAGCGGCTTGCCAATTCATAAGATGAATTCCTTTGGTCGAGTTGCAGTTCTTTCCCCAAATGAAATCTCTTCTGATCTTATCCAATATGTTGATTACCCATTTAGGTAACTGGAAGGATGCCATAAAGTATACTGAAACTGATGAGAGGACTGAGTCAGCCAATTGAGTTATCCCTCCCCCTTGAAATTAATTTACCCTGCCAGCCAACGAGTTTGTATTCAACCTTCTCAATTAATGGTATATAAAGATCCTGGTTCGGTTTTAGGACTGTCAGGGGCAATCCGAGGTAAGTGATTGGCAGGTTTTGTGGTCTGTATTGGGTGATGATCTAGGCCATATGCAGTTCTCGTTCCGAAAGGTTGAAAGGCACAAAGTTACGCGTCAACTTTGTTCTAATTGTTAATTTTTATATTATTACATTGATTGTAATGTGAAAATCTACGCGTCAACTTTGTATAAATATGGAGAATCAAGTTTTCCAAATCTTGATGTTTCATTTTTTTTTCTCCTGAAATGAATACTTATTTTTATGTTGTAACATATATTCAGTCTAGAAGATCCGCTCAACTGCATTAACATTTTATTCTTTTTTCTTTCTAGTTAATACCAGAAGATGCAGGTACAACAAAATGTGAAAATGGTTGTACTGATTTCCACCACCAATGTGTCCGAATCATTTGTATTACTCCGCTCACGCACAGATTAACTGTCCGAAATCATAACGGTTATTAGATTTGAATAATGGACAATTCAAGTACTATTGATAATAATATATTTAGAGAGATTATACAATGCATTGAAACAATTTTAAACTACTTGATTAATTACTTTGACTCAGTCAAAGTTTGAACCGGTCAATGGAGAATTAATTAAAAGGTTTAATTCCTTTTCCTTAACAGTTGATTGATATAAAATTGGATTAATTAGATTAAATTCTCTCATGAGTGCTTAACTGCTTATGCGTTATCACTGAAGCTAACACCTATTTATATAGGCCCTTTCTCTCTGATTAATGTAGTGTTATCGGAAAATAATCAGAGAAAGAAATGCATTAAGAGCAATAATAAACAGAAGAATAATGAAGAAATCTTCATTTTATTTCCCCACAAATTCTATTAATTTATATATATTGATGTCTATGAGACGTCGTTACGGTATTCGTTTTTCCAAGCTAATTATCATCCAATTTGTGACTTTGCTATCGGAGAGGACGCAAAACATTTGTGTGGGGTCGAATCTTGGAGATGGATAAGTGTTTTTTTTTAATACACGAGAGTATGCTATTATATCCTTAGAGAAAACACAACTCGATAGCTCGGCGACTAAAATAAAATTTATACAGTCTCATTAGTATTATTTTATTTGATTTTATTCAATTAATTCATAAAAAATAGTTGATTCAATTAATTATAATTTATGAATTAAATTTAAATCATTAATTTAAATTTAAACACAACTCGATAACTTTGTTGTTGTTTTTTTATAAATCATTAAGTAGACTTTGGTCTACTTCATAAAAAAAAATTTAATTTATTTTTTAAGCCCTCTATAAAATAAATATTGAAAAATGTTTAAACAAGTTCGCCTTTAAATTCGCTGGCCGGACAATTACTGTTGTGGATTTGTCATGAATTTCAATGCAACAAGACACGCAAATGTCGGACCGTGATCTTCTGCTGCGCGATACGCATGCAGCGCGCATGATAATTTTTAAATTCACGGAAGGTCTATTAAGATTGGTAAAGTATAAATTTTGACACTGATCAGATGGTCTTTAAAATGTCTGCACAATGCTGATAGACGATACAAATTCCGCAAATGACAAATGGTTTGTCCCCTCTGCTTTGAACTGTCCGTGATGTCAGCTGATAGATATTGATTTCGAAAATATTTTGAGTCCATATTTGTTGTTTATTCACTGTCTATCTGACGTTGCAGTACATAAAATTATACATTATATTGCTAAAAATTATACATTATATTATATGAATTTACAAGTGGATGCGGGTGAAAACTAAATGGTAGACGTTAAGATGTGGATTTCTCTGAGGGACCATGATCTTCTGCTACGTGGTACACGTGCAGCGCATACGATAACATTTAGATTCACGAGTGTTCATTGAGATTGGTGAAGTAAAAACTTTGATGCCGATCGGACGGTCTCCAAAATGTATTGTACGGTGCAGCGCGACAGATGATGCAAATTCTCCTCTGAGACTCTGAGCGCTCCATCGAATGTCACATCCCAGATAATAAATGATAAATCTGCAGTTCATCTGGTGGAGTCTGGAAAACGTGCAAAAATCATATATATTACGGCTATAACTCAGATTTCATCCTAATAATATAGTTCTCAAATAAATAAATAATAATATAAATTTTTAAATATATTTAATAAAATTTTACATCAAAGAAAAATTTAGAAATAATATTTTTGAATGCTAAGTAATAATGATAATAATAATAATAATAATAATAATAATAATAATAATAAATAATATAATTAAATATATAATAATCTATAAATGATCATATACAAAATTAGATTTTTTTAAGAGTTAAATTTCACATTAAATACATTACATATATTATTTTAAATGAGATCGGAGAAATTATTTTATATAAATCAAATCAATGATAGAGAAAATTGATGATGTAACATGAAAAGTTTGAAAATTTAATATTTTTATGTATTAACATCAACATGCACACAGATATTGTGCACTAAAAAAATATTTCAGTGCGGTGGATGATAAAAAAAATCATGACGTAATTTAAAACCATTTTTATGTATTAACATCAACCATGCACACAGATATTATGCACTAAAAAAAATTTCAGTGCGGTGGATGATAAAAAAATCATGAAGTAATTTAAAACTTGTCAATTTGTACTTGCTTCTTTTGCTAAATTACTATTCTATTGATCTTAAGTAGCCAATTTCATTTAAACTGCTACAAGTGGCATTGCATTGCATGCATGTCACGTTATTAATTGATTGGGGATATTATAGAGACTTCCCCAATCTCCAATATCATAATGTGCAAACTCCTAAATTAAAAAAAAAAAATATTGAGTTGCGCGTTTTTAGAAGAAACAAATTAATTAGATGGTATTCTAACGAGACTGGATAAATAGAGAAAGCCTACAAGAAAAGCAACGGTACTCAAATGGAATGAATTATTGCTAGCTATAATACAGATATTATGTCCAAAAACATATGTATTTTGCTATTGTTGACTTTAAAACTTTCACTACTACAAAAAAGAAACAATAACGGTTAAATATATCATTTGCTAACGGTTCTGCAACCGTTGTTGACGCTAGGGTCACTGATTCCTGTAACGGTTCTTTAAATAACCGTTGGCAAAATTAAGCGAATCAATAACGATTTTCTTCTAAGAACCATTGGCAAATGTGAGCATCAATAACAGTTATTCTATAAAAACCGTTGGCAACTATGAGAATCAATAACGGTTTTTGTAGAATAACCGTTGTTGATTCTTTTTTTTTAAATGGTACCATTGTCAACGGTTTTATGATAATAAACGTTGGTGTTGTCATATATATATATTTAAATATTATGATTTTCTGTGACTAGCCCAATAATTGCTAGTCTAAATTAGATATTATATGTCATCCATATCAACAAAATAACACACAATTAAATTACATAATTATAACACTAAATATCTAATAATATATAACACATAATAATAAATAACACAAATAATATATAATAAATTATTTTAAAATTAAATTTCATAACACAAATAATATACAATAAAACTCAGGATCTGAACTATTGGTCACCCTCCTACCAGATTGCTTTCTACCATTGTCATTAGCTGATACCTGTCATTGCACATTAAAAGTCAGAAAAAAAAGTATTTTTATGCACGAGCAGCTCATAGAAGCAAAAAGCAAAACAAAATTTTATAGAAGTGAGACATTAATAAATTATTCTCAGTTAAAATTCTAAAAGAAAGTTATTTGTGCTCGGGGCTAACTCAGCCACTAGCACACATCACACACAGTCAGAAAAGAAAAAGAAAGGTACGTATTATCGGGTTTCTACCTCAAAGCAACAACAAGGTTCAGTGATTAGCAAAGACAAGGCGAAGTCTAGGAGGTGAGGCTATGATGGGGCTAGGGAAGGTTATGTCAATGAGGAAATGTGACGTGGCACAAAGAGAGTTAGCAGAAGGCACGACATAAAGATTTTAGTTAGAGAGACGGAGGCACGCAAAAGTTTTCGAATGAGCAGAAGGGTTTAAATTTTAAATCCTTGAGAATCAACAACGGTTTTTTTACCAAAAAAACCGTTGTTGTTTATGGAGAATTGACAATAGTTTTTTTAAAAACCATTGTTGAATAGAGAAACAACAATGCTTTTTATAAAATAACCGTTGTTGATTCTCCACGAAAAAAATAAAAGAATAACACTTCAGCAACGGTTGTTTGCGAATAACCGTTGTTAATTCTTATCTATTCAACGGTTATTTGCAAGCAACCGTTGTTGAAGATTTTATTTTTTTCTCATTTTTTAAACAGTTTCGCCAACGACTTTTCTGTAGCAACCGTTGCTGAATCTTTCTATTAAATTGTGAAATTGCCATCACGTATTTTTCTTAACGGTTTTCTATAAAAACCGTTGCTGAGGAGGGATATGCAATATATTACCCATATTCTGGTAGTGTTTGATCGAGTTGTAATTTAAATCCTCACAGTACACATCAATATTCTGAGTACTTAACTTTGATAACCTTCTATTATCAAAGAAATTCACATTATTGATGTAGGTGCATAATTATTCTGATTCTTTATTGCTTTAATTGATTTATTATTTTCAATTAATACTGTACATTGTTTTTCTTTGTTCCGTGTAAAACGGGGTAGTTGCACTCTTGGTGTATATTAATTTTTTCTTGACACTTGTCACTATTAATGTCAATTTTGTTTATTTTGAATAACTGATAAGACATACATTTCAGATAAATATTGTAGGTGCATAATTATTCTTATTGACATTTTATTATTTTATACGTATTAGATGGTTATTATTTATACTGTTTATTTATTATTTAAAGTAATGTTTTGTTGGTATCGCTAAGATCGCGGGTTCAAATTTTATTCAGCAAATACCGAGAAAAAACATTGACACCTTAAAAAAAATTAAATGTCAGATCTAACCTCTAATGTAAAGAGGACCTACAAAATTTACGTGAATCTATTAAACTGAAGATACGTATCGTGTAGAATAGAGGGATCGGTATATATTATATTTTTCACTCAAAAGAAAAAACTTGAAATAAAAAACTGGATTTAAATCACTTAATCTTAAATATTTACAATTAAGTTTTCATTCAATTTTCGAACATACACAGGAAGCAATAAATAAATAAATCCAACCAACTCCGCTATCGACGCACGTAAACCATCCAAAGCATCAACGTCGACAACTTAGACATCTTTCCCAGAAAAAAATTTTATTAGCTAGCAATATTGAAATATCATCTAATTTCATGAGATGGGACAAAAAAATATATACATAGTCATAGTTGTTAGCAAATACCAGAGCAGTTTTTTTTTGCATATAATAATTATACTAATTATAATATTAATAATAAAAGTGGTAAAAATATAATTTAAAATTTACGAATGGAAGCACGCCACTGACAGTGATGTGGAGCAAATGCGCCACTAACAAATGCGCCACTGTCAGTGACGTCTTTATATAAAACAGTGTAAACGCGCTACTGACAGTGACGTGTTTGCTCTTGCTCATCCTGATCACAATCCATTACCGTTGGATCAATATTACTACTGCCGATCAACCACCAAAGACGCCACTGACGGTGACACATTTACAAAGACGTCATTGGCAGTGATGCATTTACAAAAACGTCACTGTCAGTGACATATTTGTCCCGCGCCACTACTAGTGACGCGCTGCTATTCGTAAATTTCAAATTTTATTTTATCACTCTTATTATTAATAATATAATTATTATATAAAAAAAAAACTGAAGACCAGAGTGTTTGACATATCACACATCGCAGCAGTCACTAGGGGCCCACGGCTTCTTCATGATTTTTTTTTTCTATATATGAAATTTCTGAGTTTTTGCTTCGTATTAAGTATTAAGAGCTATCTTGTTCTCGTTGAACGAGATAGCTCTTAATAATACAAGAGTGTAGCTATTGAATAATACAACTCGTGCTTAAGGATTTTTTTTCTCAATAAAATAAAATAATAATAATACAACTCGTATAGTTTTTTAAACTTTTATCGTTTAGATAAAATACTAACAAAGAATCAAACAATTGGACTAGACGTGGATTCGAATCTTTCCAGAAGAGAGAAGCAACTTACAGTAAGGAGCATTTAGATAATTTCATTTTCATGCTGTTTCCGATGTTGTCTTGCCAATTATTTTTTTTTAAAAAAGAAGAAGAAGAAAGACACTTGTGTTATTCTACGATTCTGCAGACCAATTTTATTTTAGTATATTTCTGTTGAATGATAAGGACGCTAAAAGTGCAAGTGTTCAAAGTAGAGGTGATAAATTTTGATTCTATGGATTCTATTTGTTCCGATTCAAATATGATTTAAATCGATTTTTCAGAAAAATTAAGTTAATTCTATTCAAACTGAATCTGATATACTTCGATTCAATCTAAAATTAAATGATCCACAAGCCAATTAAAAATCAATTAAAATATAAAAAAAAATCAATATATAAATTGACCTAATTTCTTTTAAAAACTTAAACTGACCTGATCCGTTCAAACTCAAATCCAAACCCAACCCAATTTGTTTGAATCTAAACTTGACTCAACCCGTCCGATTGCCAACTCACTGGAACCCTCCTTATTTATTAAAACTTGAAAGCCACCCGAAAATTCATATATATTTTATTAAAATGAATCCATTATTTAAATTCAGAAACTAATATTTTAATTATATATATTCCCTAACAAAATTGTAGTTTTTAAAAGCAGTAAATAATTTGGTTGAATTTATCGTCACATTAATTTGCAAGAATGGTTGTCGGAATAAAAGTTTGAGATAATAATTGCCGCTGCTGCTATATTAAGAACTGAAGTTAAGAGACGTAGGAGCTTAAGCAGGGCTAATATGGGAATAGTCCCTGTTTAAGTTCTAAAATGTTATAACGAGATAGTAATATGTCCCCCCTCCCCCAAAGGCTCAAAGCCTCAAACCCATGACATGGCCACGATGTGGTCTCCAAAGCGCTTGTAATTTGTCATAGATATTTGATGCTTGCTGTAACCCTTTTCTGACCAGCGATACATTTTCAATGTTATTTTCTCAACTAATTTAATCTCCAAAGTCCAAATTAATATAGGTCCTTTTTTTATCTAATAAACCTGGATATTAAAATTTGGAGTCCAACCACAATCGGAAGGAAACACACGTATCTGCCAAGTTTGATAATATTTAAGTTCTGATATCGTTCTCAGCTAATAAACTGGACGTGCTTAAATATTTTATAGCTCGTTAATTTTTTTCATGTGAAAGTCATTAACGAATCTACATATCATTAAAATTCAATCAATTCTTTTAGTGAATTATTTCGTGTGACAACAAGTTTTTTCTTTGAATATTGAATATCTGGTCCTAAATTTTGATATTTATCATCATGTTTTTCATTTGTCATTTCCTTTATCCTGATGGCTGTTTTTACACCTTTAGTGTCGATTAAATTCAGATGATATCAATGTAATTTTTATTAATTTAATTAACCCCTGCAATTTTTTTAGGAAATCTTTTTGTGTAATTTAGTGCTTGTATAATATTATCGCCTACTCTTGAATTCAGAAATATAATGTTTAGAGCGTGTAACTTTTTATGTTAAAAAAATTATTTGGTTAAATAATAATCATTATTATGAGGTGTGGTATTAAGACAAATTCTTAATTATTGAACTAATTATTTTAGTGTTGTATCAATCTAAGACTGATATGATGTGATGAATATGAATCTTTTTGTCATTAAGGAGATATGTCGTAAATATAAAGGTCACATTTTTTTAATCTTTGGGTTTCATATGTTGCCGTTCCACCCTTTTTAGAATTTCACCGAAGCTCCGCTGCTGCATTCACGAATATACTAGGTATAAAATAATGAACCACATGAAATTTGCATGATCACAAAAAGATCCAAATCATTTTTTGTTTAGATTGATTCTTTTTTCTAGTATAATCTTGATAAATTACTAATTAAGGTCGTTTGGGTGGCTAATTTGCTACCAAGTGTCAGTTATATGTAGGGTTGCAAACAAGTCAAATTCGAGTGAGTTGGGCTTAGCTCAATCCCAACTCATGAAAATACAAGTTGACTCGAGCTGAGCTCGTAAAGCACTTCGAACTGAAAAAGTTCAGCTCGAGCTCATCTCATTCCTATTCGAACTGACTCACTAACCAATGTATGTGTATTGATTCGATTTGAAAACGGAACTGTCAATCCCTTCCCTTACTCACCCGTTACCTGTGCTCACCCGCCCCGCTCTCACCCGTGACCCGCGCTCACCCTTTCAAACCCGCTACCCGGACCCGGTGCTACATGGCGGAGCTTCAGGGCAGCGCTGCGGGGCGGCATAGTGACAATGCATGGCGGCGCGGCGATGTTGCATGGCGGCGCTACATTGAGGATTTTTTGGCTTTTTTTTAAGTTGCAAAAAAAAAATGACCCTTCCCACCCGCCATGACCCACCCAGATCGTCTCTTGGCCCACTCGTCCCGACCCATGAGGGTCCTATCCGCGGAGGTCCAACACGGGTCGGGTCGGGATTTTTTAGTTTTGGACCGCTCTAATCTGTCACGCCCCATCCGTGACCCGCGCTCACCCGTGACCCAGAGGGGTTTCAGCCGGACCACCCGTCCCGTCCCGTCCCGTTTTCAAAACTCTTAACCCGAGCTTAGTTACAAGGCCATATTTTTCTATGCAGTCATAGTTATATGTAAGGGTGTACATTAAACCCGTCAAACCATATAATCCGTTTAACCCACCCGACTCGATCCATTTTTTACAGGGTTGAGAAATTACTAGGTTGGGTATGAGTTATGATTTTGACTAACATGGTTTATTGGGTAGGATTATGAGCTTGCTTTTAGAAATCCGTCTAACTCGTACCGACCGTATAATCATATATAATATATATATTTTAAATATTATATATACAATTTATTGGTGATCAATAAAATAATTATTTAAGAGTTAAAAATATATATTATATTTTAATTATTATCATGTAATTTTTATTATATTTATATTTTTTAGATATTATATATCACTTTTTTTAATATTAATTATTTCTTATATTTATCTCTTATAAAACATGAAAAATATTTAATTTTTTAATTCATTATTCATAATTAATGTGAAATAATTATTATATTTTCATATTTTTATTTTTCTCATTTTTGAGTTATGATATCATTAATAAAATATATATTATTTAGTATTAATAATATATATATATATATATTATTTAATTAAAATATCAACTGTTTAATTCGTATAACCCGTAAAAACATATATGTAAAAAATTATATGGATTGGATTGGGTTATGAATGAGTTAGCTAAATTTTTTTTTAACCCGGTATAACCGGATTGAGTTTCATTTTTTATAAAAAAAATCATTAATCCGTCCATTGTACACCTCGTGGTTATATGCTTCGAGATTAATTGACACTAAGTTTATTCCAACTTGTTACTTTGTGCAAATAGGTTTTCAATTACATGACAGGGCTTGCTCTATAATATTGTTTGGGTAGAAATATTTTTACATCAAATAGACATTTTTTTGTTTTCAGATAAAAATTGTAGATAGTGTTCTACTTGGTTGTTGTTGCGGACAAGTGGTGCAGTGTCACTGTGTCATTATATATTTAGCAACTTGTTTTCCCCCACATAACGACTACCGCATCTTTGGACTATGCCACACAATAATTAGTAAACGGTGGATGAGGAGGGGAAAACCGAAAAAGGAAAGAGAGAGAATCACATTTAATCTTGCTCTCAAAGTTTAATTTAAGACAAATAGAAGTAAGAGAGAAATGGAAAAGTCACTTTATATACTAGAAAAAAAATCCGTTGTGCGGAAGTTTTTTTGTTATAATTAATAATATATTTTATTTAGATATAATTATGTCTCAATCAATTACAACAACTCTTAAATTATTATTATTTTTTTATTATTTAATAAAATATTATTTACAACATATAATAATTTTTTAAATAAAATTGTATAAAAATATTTTTCTAAAAAAATTAAAATGCCCTTTATTATAAATATATTTGATGGGTAAATTCTTTTTTAGACCTCCAATTAATGTAGAATAAAAATATAAAAATCACTTCATATATACATCCATTTTTCCAATAACTATTCTCTCTTATTTTGGATTGTAACAAAGTTAATTTCTCCATTATCCACTTTTCTCTTTTCCACTTAAAAACTCCGGAGCAAAGACTTAGATCCTTTTTTTCAGTTTCGAATAAAATCCATAAAATTTCGACTGTGACAAACTGGGTTTCAAATATCGGAAGTTAAGGCCGAAAATCAAGTCTGAATTAAATTTTAGAATATCAGATTTTGATCTTACTTCCTCTTGTATTTTTCTCTGTTTGTGTGCACAAACCTGATTTTGAGATGGTTTCTTTATTGTTCATTAAATATCCAAAATTACAAAAAGTTACAGCCCTTAAAAAGTTAGTAAATTAAAGTAAAAGTTAAATCACTTTAAAAACATTATGTTTGATAGTGATAAAGTAAATAGATGAAATAATTTGTGTAAAAAAATATTAACAAGAAATAAAAATTTTAAAATATCAATGAAGGTGTTTTAAATTTACGCCGCCTAAAAAATCACATTTGTTTTATACATTAAAGCACTTTAAAATATTTACTACACATTTACCACAGCCTTCAAACAAAGGGTTAGTTTCCGATCCAAAATACGGAAGCTAATGGATCCTTAAAAGAGTTAATGGGTGAAACCCCAACGTGAACAATCGAAAAAAAAAAAGAAAAAAGAAGAAATATATATGCTTGATTGAATCTTCGTTACAAAATAAAAAATCATAAATTATATTTATGATAACAGTTGTTATCACAACTATTATTCAACAATGTAACATATATTATTCCACGATTTAAAATAGACTTTTAAATTTGCTTCTCTCTTTTTTATTAGAGATGCGGAATTTGACCTTGCTTCAAAACAAAAAAAAATGAAGAAAAAGAACTAAATAATTTTGTATGTACAATAATCAACTTTCATAGTGACATGCATATAGTCTTTTCGGTCTAAGCCCCTCTCCACCGAAATACATCTCATCTGCTCTATGGTATCACACCCACACGGCATACACCGGGGCGGATTCAGACTTTGTTTTAGGAGAACAAAATTTAATTTTTTTTCAAGGGATAAAATAAACATAATTTTTATTTTTTTAAAATATACACAATTACAAATATATTCGTCGAATTTTTTTTTAGAGAAGACAACTGCCCTCCCCCTGGATAGAACTGGATTCACTCTCGAACGTACATGCAATGACACACGACTGTCTTCTACAATAAAATTATGGTTTCTATCATACGCCCTTAAATGCCCTCGTACCTCCACTTAGGGGTTTGCTAAACAACCCGTATCTGTGTACCCGTGCTCGGTACCCGCGGTATCCGTATCCGTGCCCGGGTATAGACGGGTAAACGGCTACGGATTTGAGAAGGGCCGGTCAGTTTTTTTTTGGAAAAAATCTGTTGTACCCGTATCTGTTTACCCGCCGCCCGCGCCCGTGTACCTGCCGCCCGCCGCCCGTACCCGTCTGAACCGTTATAACGGTTTGCTGAAATGTTATAACGTTTCATAAATCGTTATAACGGTTCAGTAAATCGTTATAACGTTTCATAAATCGTTATAACGGTTCAGTAAACCGTTATAAAGTTTGACCCGCCGGCCCGTCCCGTTCCCGACCCGTATGCCCGAGTACCCCAGTATCCGTACCCGTGTACCCGCGACGGGCACGGATATGAGACGGGTAGGATACAATTTTGAAAAAAAAACCGTCTATCCGTACCCGCCGTATCCGTCTACCCGCCGCGGGTATACCCGGCCCGTACCCACGGTATCCGACGGCAAATCACTACCTCCACTATATACGGGGATAGCGACATAATGAGATGAGACCATGCAAAGCTAACTCTAGGGGTTTAGCTATATCACACTCATAACTCATAAGCAATGTATATTCTCGGACACGAGCTCCAAAGCCTCCTTGGCTGTCGTGTGAGTGTTATACGATACTCTACTCGTATCATTTGACGCTCATTGTGGGCCCTCCATACTTAGTACGTATTAGAATTTAGATGTCATACCTATAGATTAAGCCTCTTTTTACACTTTAATCATTTTTGTCTCTTAATTCACCCCTCGTACCGAACACTACTCCTTAAAGTAGATTAAAAATTTAATCCACCTTACTTGCCGAACAGTTTATTTGTGCGACGAGTCGTTGAACTATCGGGGTGTGTTTGGATCGTGTAAAGAATAACGTAAGAATAGATGAATTTAAAATAACAAATGAGGATAGTAAAAAAATAATAATTTTCGATTAGTGCGAGAATAATAAAAATATGATGTTATTCCAGATAATAAAAATATTATTTGAATTATTTATTAAAAATAGTAATGAAGAGTTGAGAAAAACAATAACTATTTCATCCCATCACTTAATAACAAAATAACAGTTATTCTCAATGAATGGTGGGAATAGGATAAAATATCATATCTTAAGATTACGTTTCAAGAGAAAAAATAAAGTACATTGCATTGAAAGATTTGCACATAATAATTTATCAGAAATAGCACTAGTGTACAACCGGACGGAAACGGGGACAAAAACGGATAAAGCATTAAAACTGTAATAAATTGATTAATAAAAAATTCAAAATCAAAGCAAGGAAACGGATAAGATCTCCACGCCTTGCCAACCTGCATCACATTCACACTGCTCCTCTCTGGTCTTGTGGGCCCCGCTGGCCTTTTGCAACATATCTTTCATCATTATCCTTTTCCTCATCCTTTTTCAATTATTTAATTTAGAAATCAAAACCTAATAATCCGTTCTGGTTTCCACCGGCCTTAATTAATTAGGGACACCTAGTGTAGACATTGTGTTTTATTTGGTACCGAAATTTTCTATTTTTCTTCCAATCCCCAAGAAATTGTGTTATTTGAGTTGTTACCTGATTGTGTCAATGACTTAATGTTATGTGGAGAATTAACGTGCTACACCAATGGTTCACTTTCACCATTTGAAAAAAGTAGGTCCAGAGTTATTTATTTTTTGTATTTTGGTAGTGACCAAGTCCTGGCAACAGGCAAGTGGCGAGTTTAAAAATGTTGTTTACCAATAAAAATAAAGGGAAAAAGAGAAGAAGCAGCTGATCTCCATAGGATCTTATAATATCCGTCTAACTATTCTCATTTGATGATTATACTTGGCAACGTCAGCAAGACCATGGTTTATTAAGCTGTTTCAAAATACTGTCTATTAAGCTGTTTAGCTGTTTAAACTTGTAGAGTCTGTTCCGCGCCAGGGAAAATCTCTGGGATCGCCATTATTTATATGGGAAAAAGAAATTCACTTTTACTTTATTTTTTTTCCCCCACATAAATAGTAACATTTGGGTTTAGAGCTGAGCCGAACTTAGAGGTGGCAATCGGGCGGGTCGGGTCGGGTTCGGGTTCGGGTCGGGCGGGTCGGGTCAGTTTGCCTTTCTGGAAGAAATCGGGTCGGGTCGGGTCGGGTCAGGGTCGGGTCGGGTCGGGTCAATTTACATGTTGTGTTTTTTCAGATCGTTCATAGATTTCGATTGGATTGAAGGACATTTGATCTCGGGTCGGGTCGAGTCGGGTCGGGTCGGGTTCGGCTCGGGTCGGGTCCGTTTGACTTTCTTAAAAAATCGGGTCGGGTCCGGACGGGTCGGGCGGGTTTGTCGGGTCGGGTCGGGTCTGCCACCTCTAGCCGAACTCATAAGACGTTTCGAGTTAAAATTTTTAGTTCAAACTCAGCTTATCACTATTTGAATTAGCCCACGAGATAATATATGTATTAACTTAGTTTGATATTTCAATTTGATACATCTACAAAATATAAAATTGATATATTTATAAAACTAGTACAAGAGTTAATATAAAGTTGTTATGTCAACAAATTATATTTTCAATGACATCTTTGCTGTACTAATTTAAACGAGTAGACTGATACAAAAATTATTAAATTAGATATATAAATTGATTCACGAGTAAATAAAAAACACCGCTAATTTAAACGAGTAGACTGATAAAAAAGTTATCAAATCAAATATACGAATTGAGTCACGAGTGAATAAAAAACACCGCTAAACGTTAAAGATGATGGGAAAAAAATAAGAGATGCTATTAGATTTGAGTCCAGCAAAATATAGTATGGAGTGGTGAATCAAGTCAATCCATCAACTCATTTAACTACCAATTCAATTTAATTCGAGCTATATTAATTCAAATCAGATCAATGTGAGTCCAAACCGATACCGCACTGAGCCATAAACCTAAATTTTTTTATGCAGCCTATTTAGGTAGGAAACGACCACGACCGAAATGTATTTTTTTTTCTTATGTTATAGGCCGTCGTTTTTTAGGAGTCCTTTTTCACACTTTCTGATTCTGGGTATTGTAGGGGGTCCCTCATGGGTATTATCACGGTTGGTGCATTGTTTGGTAAATTTCAAGAGATGCTTTTTGTTAGGTTAGATGTATTTGTTATGGCCGGTAATGTTATATTACAAATTACAAATCTTGTTATCTGATTTCTTCAGAAATGGAAAAACATGCATTTGACAAAAAGAAAACCAAAAAAATTAATAAACAAAATAAAAGACACCAGACCTCATTTTTTTTCTTTTCTGAAACATCTAAATTCTGATAATCCAATATATTTACAGCGAAAAGATGACACCCCCAAACGCACATAGCCTTTTTTATATATAATATAAAATTATATAATATCGGTTGACATTAATTCCATATTGCAACGCAAAATTGGAAGTTCCACTTCGCCCAAAATCATGAGAAATACAAAAACCTTCTCTGTATGTAGTTACTTAGCGCTTTGTAGATCGCAAAGAGAGAACGACCTCGGAGAAATCAAGGATCTATTCAAACCATTTCTCCCTTTAATCATCCCATTATGCGATAAATTAACCAATAATGTTGGTTTCGCCTCTTTCTCTTCGTCGCTATCATCGCTCCTCTCTTCATCATCCTTCTCCTCCACTTCGCGCTGTGGCGAGAGCAGTGGCGGCAGAGATGTGAGGAATGAGCCGCACGAAGCTCTCCTATTGCACGCCAACAAAACCCTTCGGCGCTTGTTGAAGGGGTTCTCTGGCTTTGCGAGATCGCTCGCACTGGAGTTTACTACACTGGAGAGGGTCGTGAATGACTTTGACTTGCCTGAGAAGAAATTTGACAATCCCCTCCTGAAATTGTGAATGGGACGATTTTTAATCACGCATTTTATTCACAAGCAGTTCTAATTTACTTAGAACTTGTTTAATTCATTTTTAATTCAAGCACTTGTGATTGAAAATGATTTATTAAGTAGAACACATCTGAAAAAATATTTTTTTATTTTTTATCAAAAGGAACTTTGGATCTTTCATTAAACGAAACTTTTATAATCATCAATTCATTTTTCTGTACGCCTCAAAGCTCAATTAAGACGGAAAATTTATACAATAAGAAAAAAATTTAAAGAACGCAAAAAAAAAATGGTCCTTGGAGCACTTACTTGACAGGAAGCGACTCCTCCAAAGAATCGAACGATCCCAACCCTGCCTTCAAACTCTGCTTACTATCCACTTCTTCTTCATCGTCTCCTTGCGAAGATGTGAGAGAGGAGCTACAGTTGGACTCGACTCCAATAGAAGATCGATCCGATCCGAGCTCTTCCGCATCGTCTATGTAAAACCCAGGGCGATTGCTCTTCTCCTCTCCCTCCACATCCTTTCTCTTCCCTTGGCGCACGCCATTGCTGTACGGATCCTCTATCAGCCGATCGCACACGACCGACATGGCGATTCCTTGTATGGTTTGGGTCTAATTGCTCTTCTTTGCGTACTTATCCACGACAAGACGATCGATCCTTATTCTAAAGCGCTTTATTCCGAAACAGCTAGCTTTGCTACTTTACTCGACTCACGCCAGTTCAGCAAACAAGGGGCAAGAGAGAAGAGAGAGGGAGGGAGAGAGGTGGGAAAGGAAGGTGGAGATATAAAGAGGGAAAGAACCCGGTCTATCACGTTGTAGGAAACGTGGTTTCCCAACCTATCCCAGATTTCTCCTTGGACATGTTCCATAACTTTATTTTGAAATGTGTTGTTCATAATTTGTTGGGGATTTTTTATATTATTTGTTTACTAAATTGTATCATCAATGTAATGAGGATAGACATAGGGTTTGTTTGGCACTCGAATAATAAAAAATAAGAATAAAATTGCTATTTTGAAGAATTAATTAGCCAAATGAATTTTAGACTAAGTAGAATAGTGAGGAAGAGCGCTAATTCAGTATACCAACTTATAGGTGGAATATCAGATTAGCTCTCGTTGGAATAACGATTATTATTTGATTATGATTTATTATTATATTATTATATTATGATTAAAAATTATTATTATGTTAATATTATGATTATTATTATTATTATTAAATTATGATTATGATTATATTATCATCACTATTAGTATTATTATATTATTATAATAATAATTATTATTATATATTATCATCGGTGTTAGTATTATTATATTATAATAAATATAATTTAGTATTATATTATTCTATTATGAATATAAATATGATTATTTTATTATTATATTATTATGATCATGATTATTTATTATTATTATATTATTATTATATTATGTTATGATTATGGTTATATTGTTATAATTATGATTATTTATTATTATTAGATTATTATATTTTGATTATGGTTATATTATTATTATATTATGATGATTATGATTATGATTATTATTACTTATTATTATTAAAATTATGATTATATTATTAAAATTATGATTATTTTTATTATATTATTATGATTATGATTATAATTATATTTTTTTATTATTATATTACTATATTATGATTATATTTATATTTTTATTATATTACTATAATTACAGTTATGAATATTATTATTTATTTTGATTATGATTATTATTTTATTATTATATTATATTATTATTATTATTATTATTATTGTTACTATTATGATTATTATTCTACTATTTTTTTATTATCATCATCATTAGTATCATAATTTTCATATTTTAACTATTCCGATTAACAACTGCCAAACGATATTTTCACTCTTCCGAATAGTCAAGAAAACTACTATTCTACCACTATTCCAAAAAGATATTATTCTATCACTCTTTCAAAATTACCACTCTTCGAAATATATTTCTTGATTTGCCAAACGGATATATAATTAATATAATACATTAGGGCTTGTTCGGCGGAGTTGGAATAACAGAATTGGAAAAGGCTCTCAATTGCTACCGATTAGAATGAGTTAGAATAGCATGTATAAAATAGATAGTTTTTCCTTGTTTCTCAATTTCAAGAGGTTGCTGGAATTGAGAATTGAGACAGAATAGAGAGTGATTTGATATTATTTTAATCTTCTTTCTCTCTCATTTTGTGAGATGGTAATTACTTTCTCCTTTTTCAACTGTATCTCTTTCAAATATCCTCTTTTCTCAAAAAAGATGAATGATGTTGGTTCAACGAATAAAATTGGAATAATATGAAAAATATGTCTTTCTCAATTCCACAATTTTTTTTCCGTCACTATTCTCTCTTTTGCCGAACAGGCGCTAGGAGTATATAATATAATGATTATTGAGCAAATACTATTTGGTATGAAAAGTATGAGTATACTACTTTTCTCCCATTAACTACTTTAATTTCAAACTTTGTGCTATCCAAGTGAATAATATTGCAAAGTGCAAATTTTAAATAGATATTTGAGTTAGTAATTAAGATTATTTATTATATTTAATTGAACTAATACAAGTTGTTAAAATAATTCATTTTGATAGGCTGAGAAAATATTGAATAGTTCTCGACTTTTTAATCATAAATGTGAAAGCAATTTGTGATCCAATTATCTAATCTAAAATAATACTCCATGATATAAGTAAAAATACTAAAAGATAAAAGATTATCAGTAAAAAGGATTAGAACATACAACATCCGAAAACAATAAAAGGAGAAGAAAGAACAAAAAAATTAAAATATTTTGCCAATATACTATTGATATTTAGTTTGATATTCTTGATAGCATTGTTGCGAATTAAGTCAAACAATTTCAAAGGAAAAGTTTTTATAGATATATCGTTGACCTGGTAAAGTGAAAATTTTTATAAAATATGTGCACTTGTATTCTATCAAAGACCTAAAAATTGTTAAATTTAAATCATTATAAATTTCAAGTAGTTTGTTAGATGAAAATAATATATCAAATTTCTTCATTTAAAACACCATATTCCAACAGTGAAAATTATTTCATCAATATGCATTGTCTATCACCATCATATTAAATAATATAATGTTTAAAATAATATAGGCTAATCTTATAATAAAATATATACTGAAAACCTAAAATTATTTAGACTCATCTTATGATATGAGATTTCGATATCTCAGAAAGCATTCTTTTATCTATGCTATATTGTAAATAAATTGTACGAAAAAATGAAAATTTTCTTCTCAAACGAATAATTTATTGGTTCAACATTAAATGATAGATGATACGTAAGAACAAAATTACGCTGTATCCTGAGATGTCGCCGAGGCCGAAAACCGTAGACGTGGACTGGATTAGCAGTTTTGCACCATATTGGGGCCCACCACAGCATCGCTTAATACCACTTTCCCCTATTTCCATTTTTAATTTTTTATTTTGTTCATATAACAAATCAAACCTTATCCTTTTCCTCCCTCCCTCATCGAGTCTTATCCTGTTCGGTCTAGCCCCCGATTATACGAAACCCCACAATGTCCCCCACATGCCCTCCTGGTACAGTGCATTAATTAGTACCCGATCACATCCTAATCCTAACCGTCGCATTAATTAGGAAAATACCAATAAACAAAGTGAATTACTAATTACTATTATGAGAGAACGGAGCGTTTCAGTATGCCTATTTTCATTGATTAAGAGAATTGGCTGTGAAACTGATAATTAATAGTTACTCCATAATATAAAATAAAAAATAAAACAAAATTTTAAAATAAATCAGTCTTTAGTCGCCTTCTTGTTGATGCTAGGTCAAGATCTTTTTTTTTTCATTTTTGAGATCAAGAAAGTTTTTTTAGGGTTATCCAAATTTAAACACTTCTAAAGAAATTTGTTTCTGGATCTCCAGCTATCTTCAATATGAAAATATTGAAGGCATTATTTGACCAATTCTTTAGATCAAGAAAAATTTTATTTTTAATTTCATATTTTAAATTTTAATGTAAACTATCGTTCTTCTTTAACTTTTATATAAAGTCTTTTTGTAGATCGTTTTTTTTTTCCTTTCCTTTCTTCACCTTTATGCAATTACGTCATCTTGCATTTCATTTGTAAACTCTCCTGTCTAAATACGGGAAGACAAAAAAAATGGAAAGAACAAATCTTCTATTTATTGTTACCGATTTTGTTATACAAATTATTTTAAGTTATATCAAATAATGTATTAATATTATATACTATTTTTCTATTTTAAAATTCCAATTTACTCGGCAAAAGACATTATGTTCTGATTGTAGTTCTAAAGTCGGATGTGAGTCTTTTATGAACATATATGGAATTTAAGAATTTGACTTTCATCTTTCTCATAATTTTTTTTAATTTACTAAATTAATAAAAATATGCCTAAATCTATAACTAATACATAAACGATAATTTCAAAACATCGATCAAGAAGAACATAAATCATTTATATTAACACGAGGCCAAAACCATGCCTCCTTGTTCGTCAAGCGTCTGAAATGCTTCTAAGAGTGATATAAGCAACAGATATAGTTTCCTCTTTTTTTTTTCATGTGTGGAGTTGCATGCGTTTTATTTCCCTTGCGCGCAGATCGAACACAATTTGTTTCATTGTTCAGATATTCTGCGCAGGTTTTTGTCGGAGGCAGTAATTAATTCGTAATATATTATTGGATTTAAACTATTAGCTAATCAGATATTAAATAAAAAATTAACACCTAATAAATTTAGCGGAATCACATTAGCAAAACTTTAATTCAAAATGTTATTTTTCAAAAGTGTTATTTTTCAAAATTAAGACCCGTGAATACATGTACATCCTGATTCTGCAAGCACAAATTTGCCTCGCACGCAAAAAAAAAAAAAAAAAAAAAAAATCCGCATTTGTCCTTTTCATATTTGGGAGAACCATTTTTCATTTTCCTTGCAGTAGCTGCATTTTTTTTAACAATTTGATTTTACTTTTAAGTATTAAACAAAGAATAAATAAGAAAGTTGGATCTTGAATAAGGACTGCACGTAGGGGTGTAAACGGATTGGATACAGACGGATAATGTTCTTACCGTATCTGTATCCGTTATATTTTTCAGATATAGATCCAAATACGGATAGTATCAGATACGGATACGGATCGGATATTCGACGTATACTGGATACGGATCGGATATCGGACGAATATAAATACGAATATGGATATATTTTGGATATTAAATAAAAATATTGTATGTATCATTGGAAAAAAATTGCATAGTATTTTATGATAAAATCATTAATTATAAAATTTTTAATATTATTATATTATTATATTAATAGTTTAAATGTATCAATGAATTATAAAAAAAATATGATACATTAACATAAATTAAATATACAATAAATTAGATTTATAATGAATGCTAAAAATCTAATTAAAAATTGGATACATATTCGGATAAAATCGGATAATATCGGATTGGATACTTTCGGATAATGTCAGATATTGATGAATCATAACTAAACGGTTGGATACGGATAGATAAGGGTCTTACCGTATCCGCATCCGTAAAAGAATTACGGATATGAATTCGGATACAGATATCTCCGGATACGGATACAGATCGGATAATTTTTATTATTTTTTGGATGGAATCACAGATAAAATCAGATATTATCCGATCCCTTAACACCCCTAACTGCACGAGATTATTCTTCCCAAGGCTCAAATAGGTAAAAATTAAAAAAGCTGGCAACTTGTGCGCGCATTAAAAAAAGAATTAAAATGTAAGATTTCCCTTCAAATTAGTTTGCTAGTATTATTATTTGTTAACTATAGTCTATAGAGGTAAGTTCACTTTTGTATGCTATGTACAATATTTTGACAAGTATTGAGAGAAATTATCTTCTTAATTAAGTGTGCACTTTCTGTCTAGTTTTTCTCTTAAATGCTATTTTTTCAAACAGATTTTTGTTACGTTGTATATAATGTGTTCCTCATTTTTAACACTAAGCAAATTTCTATTAAACAGGTTATTTTAAATAAAAATATTATTTTCGCAAATACTTAGCTAGCTAGCGAATCTTTTAAACACTTACATAATTTCTATAACAATTTATCAATTTCAATTGCCAATATATTTATACGTTTGTGTTACTAATTAATAGGAAAGTGCAATAATACTTCTTAATTTATGTGCCTTCAGCACAATCAACTAACATACATTTTTTTTATATTTAAAACTAATATACTCTTGACAAGTGCATTAGTACATATTGTGAAATTTAAAAGATATCAAAAGAAGGTAGTCAAGTTAGGAGTGTAAATAGATAATAAATTATTCATTTTTATCGATTATTCGATTCAAAAAATAATAAAAAATATCTAATCCGTATTTGTATTTGTATCTAAAAAATTAGTTAGGCTATGGTGCTATGCGTAGTTAATAATCAAATTTGCTACGAACTAAAAATATATAGGCAAATCATCACAAAATCTTGATTTATGGATCTCAATAAATTCTCTATATCAAAATATGATGGGATATAAAAAAAATCCATTTTTCCAATTTTTAAGTATTAGTTTTAGATTTTTTTTTAAACTCCGCCTGTGTGGACTAGTTTCTGTACAGTCTGTCTCAAGCCAGAATAAAGGAGGAGGGTTGCGGTGGTGTGGCGAGCCCTGCACTAAAACAGCCAATCTTTATGGAAATGAAGTTTTAGATTTTTTAAGATGATTCAATAATAATAAAAAAATAATGCATATCTTCTAGGTCATTTAAAAACCCCAAAACTAATATGTAAAAGATTTAAAAAATATTTTTTTTTATATCCCATCATATTTTGATATAAATAATTTATTGAGACCCATAAATCAAAATTTGAAAATAATTTAACTATATTTTTAAGTTCGATCATTAATTACGATAGTCTAACTTTTAAAAAAAAATAATAAATAAGGATACCGATTGGGAGGCTATTACCATATCATTTAGCTATTATCATATTATGTCGTTTTCGTTTGTCGTAATTTTTGATGACTTTTCTAACAGAAACCTCCAATAAAAAACCTCCTTAATTGAGACAACATTTATTAATTACTTCCAACTGTTCGGCGCATACAAGTAATTGACCGCATTTTACTATTTATATTTTTCTCATTTTTTTAAATATTTTTCATTACACATCTTGAGTCCTGCTGATGAACTACCAAGCTATGCCTATGAATATACAATTAAGCTATAGCAAATTAAATAAAAAAACATACTCTACATATATTGGTTGCTCTTGTTATTACTATAAGTTGTTGTCGAACTAATTAATTATATAAATTCAGTACAGAAGAAATTAAACTAGTTGTCATGCTTTCAATTTCAAATAAAAACAGTGTTAATGCGCACCAATATTTGCATTTTTTTTGGAGGAATAAGCCGTAGGTAATATTTTATTTATAACTCGAAAATTTGACATCAACGCTATGCTTGATGATGGTGACAAATGTTATCACAAATTGGATGAGAACTTCAATTTAGATATTTTGCAAGTTAAAACTGTGTCGGCATTAATACGTGTTTTCTTACCGTCTACTTCTTGGCCCCTCTAAAATTGAAAACTACATATTTCACCTTCTAAAATTTATAATATTTTCTCTTCAAAAATATTGGAACACTTGTATTTACCCATTAAAATTTATGATATATCAAATACTAAAAAAAAAATCCAGAAACACTCATTAAATATTTTAAAACTCAAATTAAGACCTTAATAAATATTTCATGACTATTATGTCTTTAAATTCTCTCAATCACATAGTGATAATTTAATTTCAATTTTAAACAATCTATTTTTTTATTACTGATATTCAATCTCGATAACTATAACTACAGTATATCTACTCATATTCAATTTTTAAAAAATAGTTTTATTTTCAATCATGATAATGAGGAATTTTATGTATAGAGTTATTTTTAACGAAAATATGATATATTGGGTAAATATGAGAATTTTAATAGTTTAAAATGGGAAATATGATATTATCAATTTTAGAGGCGAAATTAAGCTTTTAAGAACATATTTTTCGCAGCATGTATTTTTGCCTAAATAAGCAGCATTTTTAATTACACCAAACATTTTCTGTATTTTTTGGTTAGAACAATCTTTCTAAGCACATATCACTTCCTATAACTAAAAACTTAATTGTTATGAGAACCGGTCTTTGATATAATTTTGTACAAAGGCGAAATTTTCTTTATATATGAAAGATTGTATTTTAAATTTGGAAAAAGCTCTCCATGATTTGTTAATACTGAGAGGAATTCTCTTCTTAATTAAGTGTGCACTTTCCGTCTAGTTTTTGTTTCTTAAATTCTAATCTTTCAAACATACTCTTGTTACGTGTATTGAGAGGCAATACTTTCTTTATAATGCGTTCATCATTTTTACACTAAGCAAATTTCTAAACAGGTTATTTTAAATAAAAATATTTTCGCAAATACTTAGCTAGCTAGAAAATCTTTTTAACACTTATATAATTTCTATAACAATTTATACAATTTCAATCGCCAATATATTTATACGTTTATGTTGCAGTATAAACAAGGAAGTGGAATAAAAGTTATTAATTAATGTGCCTTCAGCACAATCAACTAACATACATTTTTTAATTAAAAACTAACATATATTTGATAAATGTATTCGTACGTATTGTGGAACTTGAAAGATATCAAAAGAAGGTAGTCGAGTTAGGGGTGTAAATGAATAGTAATTATTTGATTTTATCCGCCATTCAATATAAAAAAACAAAAATTATCTAATTCGTACTATATTTGTATACAAAATTAAAACAGATAAGGATATAATTTAGACAACTTTAGCTATTGTCATATTATGTCGTTTTCGTTTGTTGTAATCTCATGACTTTTCTAATAGAAACCTCCAATCAAAAACATCCTTAACTGAGACAACATTTATTAATTACTTTCAACCGTACGGTGCACAGAAGTAATTGACCTCATTTTACTTATTATATTTTTCTCATTTAAAAAAAAAATTCATTACACGTCTTGAGTTCTGCTGATGAACTACCGAGTTATGCATATACAATTAAGCTATAGCAAATTAAAAAAAAAAAGAGCATACTCTACATATATTTTTGGTGGGGTCGGAGTACATTCGCACCACTTCGAATCAAAAAATTGGTTCGAAGGGTTCGCGAGCCGTTGATGTTATATTGAGATTCGTAACGATCATTGAAAGTGCGAATTTCGGATCTCGAGGTCTGTTAAAAGTATGAATCTCGATGCAAAATCAACGGCTCGCGAACCTTCGAACCAATTCTTTAGTTTGAAGGGGTGCGAACGTATCCCGACTCGATTTTTGATGACACTGGCTATTACTATTTAAGTTGTTGTCGAACTAATTAATTATATTCAATATAGAAGAAATTAAACTAGTTATCAAGGTTTAAAATTCAAATAAAAACAGTGTTAACGCCCACCAATATATATGCAATATTTTTTTTGCAACTCGAAAATCTGACATCGTTGCCACGCTTGATGATAGTGACGTGTTTCCGAAGATTCAGTCACAAATGTTATCACAAATTGGATGAGAAGTTCAATTTAGATATTTTGTGTGTTAAAAGCATGTCCGCTTTAATACGTAGTATTTTTTTCTCGTCTACTTCATTTAAAATGGTCAAATTTCACGTATACCCCACTAAAATTGGAATACAAATGTCATATTTACTCTTCCAAACTGTTAGGACACGTATTTACCCAATAAAAGTTTATGAAATTTCCAATACATAAAAATCAAATAAACTAATCAAAAAAAGAATTTATATGTATAGAGATAGTTTTAATGATAGTATGATATATTGGGTAAATATGAGAATTTTAATAGTTTAAAATGGAAATATTATATTATCAATATTAGAGGGAATATACGTAATTTTTAAGATTTAGAAGAAATATATGAGAAATTAGGCCTTTAAAACATATTTTTCTCAGCAAGTATTTTTTTTTCCTAAATCAAGCATTTTTAATTCTGCACTAAGCATTTTTTTGAAACAATCTTTCTAAGCACATATAACTTCCTAACAAAAAATTTAACTTTTATGAGAACTGGTCTTTGATTTAATTTTGTACAAGGCAATACTTTTTTTATGAAAGATTGCATGTTTTAAATTTGAAAAGAAGCTCTCCATGTGTATTAAAATTGGATGCTTAGACCGCCATCTTTTATCTTAAAAAAGATAAAGATAACTTCGATAGTAAAAATTATTAATTCCTAAGCTCACAGGTATATCTTCCTATATATATCCTATTTAGAATATTTAAAATCGCTTATTATTCTTATCAAAAGGATTTGCCAAAAACTCATAACTTTTGATTGATCATAAGTATTTAAGAACAAATTAACTCTTCTTTATGTTAATTGAAATTCTTTGTCAAGCAAGAAATTATACTTTTTTGTCTTTTTATAATAAAAAAACATGGAGGGCTTTACTGTATATTTCTGGTTCTATTCCAATTTTCACAATTTTATTCAATTTAATTTCGGTTCTATTTCTAGTACAACACCACACTTTTTCACTACTAGAGTTGTAATTCGGATTTCGTTCCGATAATATAGTTCTCATATAAATAATTAGTAATATATAATTTTAAATATATTTAATAAAATTTCACATTAAAAAAATTTTAAATACAATACTTTTAAATTCTAAATAATAATGATAATTATAATAAAAATAATTATTATAATAATAAATAATATAACTTCATATATAATAATTTATAAAGAATCATATAAAAAATTAGATCATTTTAAGAATTAAATTTCATCTTAAATATATTATACATATTACTTTAAATAAGGAGAGAGAAATTATTTTATATAAATTCTTAGATTTATGTAGATGAAAATTTTAAATAAAATCAATGATGAAGAAAAATAATAATATGATATACTTAAAAAGTTTAAAGTTAACTCTCATTCTACCTCACATGTGGGTTTGTGGCACAACTTCCCATTGGGCATTGGCTTTGATGCTTTCGTATTACAATGATTTGTGATTAGGGTTGTCAATGGATCAAATTCGAATCGAATCCCGGATGATTCAAATATGAATTGATTAAAAAATTATAAGATCCATATGCGGATCCTTATCCAATAAAATTTTGAGAATTCAAATGTGAATTTATATATACTATTATAGTGAATTTCGGATTTGTATTATAATAATATCAAAAATAGCATAATTAATATATGACAAGAGAAAAGTCATCATGTTTTCTTAAAATTATTTCAAATGTGACAACAATCATAATTCACATTTACTATTATAGCAATTTTAAAATTATTTATTTCAATTATAAACTTAGCAACAATCATAACTATTTGTTCCAACTTTCAAAATATACAATAAACATCAAATAACATAATAAATCTACCTAATTAATATAATAACTACTATTTAACTTTATGAATCAATTCATAGTGAAACATAAACATTGCTCTTCAATTTAAATTAAATTGGACATGTCAATTTTATTAATTGACATATTATATAATTTTATTTATTTATTGAATTCATAACGGATTCAAATTTGTATCTTATAAGATCCAAATGCGAATCCATTATATTAGATGGATCATTTTCTGTAATCCATACACGGATTCAACAAACTAACAAATGTATTTTAAAGATCCATATGCGAATCTATTTGTACGGATTTGAATCAGATTTTTGGATTATGGATGTCCATTTACAACCCTACTTGTGATTATGGCTTTGGACTAGCGCGCGGTACAAAAATGACATCTGACAATTCAATTCACACTCCTTTATAAATCTCGTGGGTTGATCCAGCCCGTTGATTTGCTTGAAGATTTGTGTACGTACTCGTTCTCAACGGCTCACATCTCTCTCTGCCTCTGGTTCCTCTGAATAGCTCGAACAAAGATTGTAATCCGCAACTTGTAAGCGTGTATTTGGTTTTGGTTTGTATCAGACTTTCAAAAGAGTCAGCTAACAATGCCACCATGTTGGCCGCAGCATTTTTTTTTGTTCACAAATAACGTGTTATCATTTACCATATAATGATCTGAGAACATCTGATATTTTTTTTTGAGTAAAAATGAGAATTTATATTATCCATCTTTTAATTATTTGTAAAAGATCCATCCGGATTAAAAGGTGCAACACATTGACTTTCCAGAGTAACATCTGATAGTTTAATGTGACGAATTTCATTTGTTGTCGTAATTTTTCTATCCTATCATTATAATACATATATGACAACCCATCATAATTTTGAGACATTTGTATTTTATTTCATTTTATTTTTTTAGAGTTACGCTTGTATCTCAGTCTCTCATTTTTTTTAATCTTTTATCTTTTCTCTCTTATCTGTATCAAATGTTTTTCAGCTTGATTTAATGAAAATTTAATCTGCTAAAAAAAATCTACAACAAACCTTTTGGCATTATTGGTCGTTAAGACCTTTTTCAGTACTTCATTCCGATATTAAATTATGTGTGAGAAAAAAAATGAATAATTCTTCGGTAGCTTGGGACTTTCGTAGCTACCAAATTTTACAGGCGTAATCATATAAAATTGCTTTTAAATTAAGCCAATTGTTATTATCTCTGTGTTTAAAAGTAGTGAAATCGAACTTCTTTTAATTAGTAATAAAGGGATTATTCTTATAGAAGAAATGCCGCAACAAGTCGAGGAATTTGAAGATAATTTTATTTTGCCATTCTCTGTCTTTTTCACCTTATCCTGCTGTCATATTTTCTCCTGCATAACAAGGAGCAGCTTTTGTTTAATGAAATTATAATATGCTTTTCTGCTTAATATTCTGAAAAAAAGGCTTTTGTTTTCTGAAAGCAATGTTAACAAACCTGATAATAATATGCTTTCTCCTGTATAAAAACTGCACATCTTTCAAAATTATGTAATATATAAATCTCCCTTGAAATTTGAGATAAATGAACCGTCAAATTATAATCACGTTTATGGATTAAAAAAATCAATGCAACCCATTAACTGGCATTCAAACATTTATATTTTACATTTTTTTTCTTAATTAAATAGAGCTGGGACGTCACTGTGCATGCTGTTTCATGTCTCGCCTGTTAGTTGTATGGATCAAAATTTAGAAAACTCATAATTAGCCCAGCGGATTGTAAAGCCCAATAACGAAAAAGCAACCCAAGCAGCTATAATAATATTTTTTAACATATATATGAATTAAAAAGAATCTCGAACGAAGCACAATGTACCCTGTGTCAGTTATATTTGTACCAGTCAATTACCAGAATAACATATACAGTTAGATGTCTTCGGTAATTCCAGATTATTTTTTGATAATTAAAATAATTAAAAATTAGGATTTGATAAGATTTTTTTTTGTAAATTAGACTAACTAGTTTGGACCGAGTTTGAAATTTGGTCTCACCTATATTTTTTATTACAAATTTTATGTATTTCGAGTTTGAAATTTGGTCTCACCCATATTTTTTATTACAAATTTTATATATTTTGATTAATTAATTATTTATTATTTTTATAGTTTCTTTAGTTATTTTAGTATATTTAATAATTTATTGAATAATTTGAAATATGATATTGTTGTGTTTAATGTGTCTCAATAATAATAAGTATTTTAGAAAATCATAAGAGAAGATTATAAAAATAATAAACTAGAATAAATAGATATGTTTATACGTATTTGTTATGAAATAGAATAAATGTAAATATTTATAATTTTTAATAATATATTTAGTTATTTATTATATTTAATTATTTGTTCAATGATTTAATTTGATTTTAATTTCTTGATTTTTCATAATATTTAATACCCGACGCTTTGATTGAACAAATAGAGATGAGATTGAAAGACAAAATCGAAATCTGAACACTCCATCTTCGAACGGTCATTAATTTTGATAGGAAATTCTGATCGAGACATGCTACACGGCCACAAATAGCTCACAATGAGATCGACATGGTTAACCACTTACTTCGTTGTGGTCATTTTTAGGGCCAAAAACCTCGAATTCAAACTAAAAAACGCGTTCGAAGTCTTGGACATCTACTTTTTCATTATTTTTTTAGGTTTGTAAGTAAAAGTTATATATATTCTAGTTCATTATGTGTCTATATAGTTATTATTGGTTACATAATAAAAATATATATTTTTTTAATTCATTAATTTTAGTAAATGTATGTATATATATTTTAGTTCATAATAAACATTCTTATTGAATATATAATAAACATGATTATTGAATACATAATAAATATGCTTATTAAATACATAATAAAAAAAATATAAATATATGTATATAATCTAATTTATTATTTTTCATAATTTTTATTGTGATTTTCTAACTACATATTATTCGTGAATACACAACAATATTATATTTCTAATTATATTTTTTTCTAACTATTCAATAAATAATTAAATACACTAAAAAAAGTAAGTAAATAACTAATCAAAATATATAAAATTTGTAAAAAAAAACTAAGACCGAGTTTGAAACTCGATCCTAGGTCTTGTGACCTAGTTTTAAATTCAGTCCAGACTAGTCAGTCTAATTTACAAAAAAAATATTACCAAATCCCGCTTTTTAATTATTTTAATTACTAAAAAATGACCGTTAATTCTGTAGTACATAATCTCTCCTCATCCAAACTTTACTATTTGTATGAAAATATTTTTAGTTTAGATCAGCCGCTAAATTAAAATAACAGACCGTTTCTTTGGAATAATTCCTTTTTAACCCGCTTGAAATTGCCCTTTTATCAGGGACTATGTTGCAATATTTTTTAATTTTCTTCTGAAAGGTACCTATCTCACAGAGTACCTGCTTCCCATTACCAGAAAAAGGGAAATATTTTCTATTCGCTCTGCTCAAACAAAAAAATAGCTTCAAAATTATCCAAAAGGAACCAGCAAATAACAATATAAACACTGGCAACAGTTATTACACATACAAACTTAGCTACCAAATTAAGCTGAATATTTGTTCTATTAAATAAATGAAAAGAAACCGCAAATTATAAAGAAAGGTTAAGTATTAAATAACATCACAATGTAAATTAAAGTACCATACAGGGATTGACCATCAGAATAAAAAAGCTGCTTCTGTAATTGACAACCATTATTAAAATTTAAAAACATATATATTATAGACAAAACTATATAGGCTCGTAGAAATTGCAACAAACAAATGGATCTATTTTTGCTAGCTTTTTAATTTTTTACAAAGTATCTCATGAAAGATCCCAAAAGAAACCCGGATAAATACTAAAAATACTCTATGTGGTTGTTTTTTATCCTCGTGAAAAATCGCAAAAAAATTGAAACAAAAAGAACAGATATAATCAGAAAAAACTAATAGATCAGATGTGACCCAGCACGGAGTCTCTTCTTTGGGGGAAGAGATGCGAACACCACCGACAAATTGTGCGGCACCAGCTGGCGCACATTCGGCGATTTCTCGACCCTCTTCCTCTTTGGCGGCGGGGGCTTGTGGGGAGCTGGGGGGCACTCCGTCAGAGGCTTGATGCGGTGCTCCTCTGATGTGGGAGTCACACATCCTGCCACGTCATCGCTGGATGTCTTCTCCTCCTCCAATGAATCGACATCATTGACTGGTTTAGTTTTAATTTTGGGAAGAGAAGGGAGCGATTGATTGATCGTTCGGATCGAGGCGCCTTCTGATTGAGCCATGGATGTGGAATTGGAATTCAATTGAGGTTCCTGTTGTATAAACAAATAAAGAGATCAACGAATTGGGATTGAAGAAGGTACGAAAGAGAGAGAAAGAGAGAAGCGCGCCAAAGAAAATGGTGGGAAAAGGGAATATATATAGACCAAGGACTTGATGAGAGAAAAAAGTTTTTTTTAGATGGAAAGAAAAAGATGGAAAATAGTTAAGTCTGATTTTAGAAGCGTCCAGGGAAAATGCATGGGGGTTAAAAAAAAGTAAAAAGAAGAATGTTATACTTTTAATCACCGACCAATCAAAAATCGGTGTTATGCCACATCATCAACTGTAGATGACCGTAAATATTAAGATCTGAAGTTAGGCGCCGGTTGCTTTCCTTGTGTGGGGTCCTTTTGTCCCGGTAATTTTCAACGGTACAAGGAATCCAAAGCAAACCGTTTTGATTAAAAAATAGTGGGACCCAGATGTCATAGTAATAATTTCCGTTATATATCTGTCAACCAGGTGTAACCAATTTATTATCAGGATTTTAGTCCGTTGGGATTCCTTAACTGGACACCGAATTATTATCCTTTCTTGTCGTCGCTGCAGTGATTGTTGCGCTGTAGAAGTGTAGATGATAAGTATTCCATGACATCTGTTAAGGCAACGCTGACCTGAGAACATGCTTTTACGATAAATGACCCTGGGTTGTGATTAAATTACCATTTTATTATCGTCAAGGTTTCTAATTTGTTCTATTTTCAGCATGATAAATATAGCAACTTGACAACTTGTATCCTCTGTGTTAGCGAACTGGACTTATGACCGATTCCGAAATAAAGCTGGGTCAAGAAAGGAACAAAGGAGCGTGTTCATGCGCATATGCTACATTAAATAATTTTGGGAAAAAAAGTAGAAAGCCTTCCGTCTTATTAACATGTTATAAACTTGGATGTGTTAATAAATACCCAACTAATGAATAGAATATATTTCCATTTTAATTCGCTTATTATTTTTCCAGTACTTCAAATAGCAATTTCTAACTAATAAAAACCTAGCCGTTTTTCTACTAAAAAATTTTCCGGCGCGGAGAGGCAGGGCGAAAAAGAAATGATTAGTAAAGGATGTTTGGATCAAGAAAGTAGAACGTACGATGTCAAAGAAAACTTTATTTTTTACTGTATAAACTTTATTTTTCAGTTAATCAACAGAATGCTCGGGCGTCGACTGGCACTCACCTTGATGTCGCCCCTGAGGAGAGGTGATTGATTGCCTCTCCCCCATCATCTCTTCTTCTCTACTCTGATGGTCTTCTAGATTCTATCGCTTTATTTTGATTTTTCATTTCTTTGTTCATCTCTTCATCGCTCTTTTTATTCTAAAAAAATGTGTTAATTTAAGATATTATGTTTTGAGATACTCAAGAAGAAGAGTTGTGTTTCAACTTCCATATATTTTGAAACTATACTAAGAATCTTTTTTAGAACGATAAATATTGACACATCGTTAGAGAAGATAAAATATCAAAATTGGATAAACTATACGTGTATTCAGAAAATTTCCTCAAAATTCTCATGAAGATATATTGGGCGGAGTCAATATTTGAATGTGAAGAGTTAGTGGAAACCTAAATATTAAATAATTGAAATAAATTATGAGAGACTAATCGATAATTTCTATATAAATACAACTAATTTTCATAATCTCAATATACATTTATGTACATCATGTATAGATCATGGAGAGGGGAGCAGCCCTCTGGTCTCACTTATCTCTTCCCGTAAAGATATAATCTTTATTGGAAGAGGAAAAATCATTGTCATTGTTGTGTCCAATTCAGTTGCCCCTAAAAAGAAAAAATAGAGAATTTATAATCACCTGAAAACAGTATTAAATGATATATATAGAAAATTATAACAAGATAAATGAATCAATTGTCAGAATTTTCCAAATATTTTCTTTGAATAATACTAGCTTGCCGCCAAATTAAAGACTGCCAAAGTTACGTATGTCATTAATTTGTCTTTTAGAACTTTTAACTGTGTCAAAGCCAAGCAGGAAAATTTTATATGAACGATCTTACTGATTCTTACCATGTAATTATATTTTTATAGAATAATTCAGTTTGCTGCGAATTAACAACAAATGCTTAGTCAAGGGAATTTACATCCTTTAAAATATTATAAAAATTTATAATATTATATGTCCCTTTATTTTAAATGGATCCCATAATTTCTAAATGCTGTTTGTTATTCTCTTTCTTGACTGCCTCTCTTTCTCCATACATTAATTGCTCACTGTAAAATTTACAGCATTACAAAAAATATTACCCTAGCCAAGGACCACAAATCATAATTCAAAACAATCTATTATTGTCATATCATTTTAGCTGACATTGCTGTACAAGAAAACAAGAATGATTTTCTCAATATCTAAGCAATGAATGGAACAGTAATGACAATTTAAATTGGCAGAAAATTTCGATCCTCTAATTAACATATAAAAGTACGTTTAATAAATTCATCCCTAAATATATCAAGATCCATTATAAAAAAATTAACTCAAACAAAAAAAAAATTATAAAAGAAAAGCGCTGGTTGCATCCTAAGATGTCCTTTTGTTTGGGTAGTTGTTGCCTGGTTGGGTTTGGAAATTATTCTCTCTATATTATACTAGCACGAAATGCGTCTATTATGCGAACCTTGTTAATTTTAAAAATATTTATATCTAAAACTAAAATTATAATAAATAAATTATATATTTTACTTAATATAATTTATATTTAAATCAAATTACAAATACTCATAAAATTTTAAATAAAATTAATGAATTATTTAATAAAATAATGCACAATATATATAGAGAGACTTTGCTCGTACAATGTTTAATTTATTTGATGAACATAATAAAACATAATAATAGTTTTTATAATAAAATATAATAATAATAATTAATGTTTAATTTATTTGACAAACAATTTTTTTTAAATCTTCTATAAATGCATTGTAAAATATAGCAAACTCAATGGAGAGTTAAAATGGGTTTTTAGATCTCCGTTCATGATTACATATTAGTTTTCACTCTCAAGGACTTCCACATAATATTTCATGCATTTATTCTTTTAGTTCAATCAATCACTTTTATGTATGTATGAAAAATGCTCTCAAGGACCATTATTTTTTTAAAAGAAAATTATTTTTTTTAATAGAAAACAATAATATTTGTATACAAACTTTGAAAAATATGAGAAGCGTCCAGTCCCAGTGACTAACACATTGATTATATAATGAAAGATCTATTTTCGAATCTGGGTGTTTGAAGAAGGCGCGTACAATTTGATTGTCAACAAATAAAAAGAAAAGGTAAATTTCTGTTGTCAAAAAATTTGATACTATTCGTAAATAACCAACCAGAATGATATCATCATGGACTTGAATTCTCTCGGATACCAAAATATTAAGAAGGATAAGACGTCTTACCTTCATTAAAAGAATTGAAATGATTTGGTACAAAGTTCTTTAAAAATAAACAATGACAAGAGCTATAACATTATTTCCCACTGTCATTCGGTACATTATTCCGGACTCCCATATAATAAATCATTCAGACCAACATATCACACACATTGGAACATGAAGGCAGAAAATTGGGAAATTTTATATTATGAATAGTAATATAATTTATTTTCGTGTCGATATTAAATTCTATTTCCCAAAAATGGAAAAAAAAAATATTTCATGCCGGATAACTGTGAATTTACTACAAGAATACCGATATTAAATTCTATTAACTAACTTTACTTATTATCTCACAAATTATTAATTATCACATTTCAATATTGCATTGCATCTGTTTTGGTCAATTTAACTTCCCAAATATTCATTTATTATAAGTTTACAAGTTGTAACCCATCTTGCATATATTCTAAATTTTAATTATTAATTAATTAATCTTGATTTAGCACAGTATTTCTCCATGTTTTTTTGTTGAAGAGGCATGTGCGACTCTGGAAACCTTCCAGGCTTCCAGCAGACACCAGACACCACACTATGCCTGATCAATAATCGTGCCTCATCAAGATTTGTGCAACTTTTGGATAGTCTCCAGTACTGTTTTGATGCTCACACAGTTATTATACTTACGTCATCAAGTTACAGTGCCTGGCAGGCTGGCACTGGGGTCTGGGGCTTAAAAATTGAACAAATAGGGAGATGGAACTAGAAATTAATTACAGAGGCTGTCTAGAACAAAATAGAGATCGAAAGTGTATATATTTTACAAGTGCAAATATCAATATTACAATATGAATATGATTATATTATTTTTCAAATGTAATGACATTATATGTTATATATTATAACCCATCTTGCATATATTATATATATATTTCTTGAATTAGACTATTATAAAAACGTTTATATTTCGTCCGATATGAAAATACATTAAAAATATTCTAAAGTTTCTAAATTTTGATTTATGGCTATCATTAAATTAATCATGCGAATACTTTTGTGGGATACAAAAATTTGGGACATTTTGAATTTTCTAAGTCACCGTTTTAAATTAAAAAAAAATAGTTCTAAAAATAATATAAAATATTCAATATTTGTGCTTATATTTTAAATATTCAAAATAATGACTTAAAAACTCAAGACGCCATAATGTTTTGTATCTCATAAGATTTTCATATGAAGATATAATGAGAATCACAAATTAAAATTTTGGTGACTTTAAAATATATTTTTTAATATTTTTTCATATTGACTGAAGTGCAAATGTTTTTATTATAGTCTAATTCTATTTTTCTTTGTAATACTAAATTTAAATATTATTTAAAAATATTAAAAAATATTCGATATATAACCGGTAGTCAGGGTGCCTTCCTTCCACCTTAGGAAGGGTAAAATGCCATATAAAATTTCCAAATAAAGTTTTGTTCCTATTTTCGATAGAAGATGATTTATCTGCAAATTTTTACATGGCATTATATTTCGATAGAAGACGAGTCACTAAAACTTCAGTGTTGTCCGGGTGATAAACTGGTAATAAAAAATGGACATCTCCATTTTGTTATAATAGAGAGAAAGTGGGCAACCATCATGCATCGCTTTCAGCCTCTGCGCTTTCTACGAGTCCCCTACTGAAAAATTGAGGCATTGGATAATTGGTACAGCCATGTGCATCCATCCTTCATGTTTGCAAATATAATTGCATGAAAAGCATGTTGCCAAAAGGGCCAGGCTACTGTTTGATTAATTTGTAGTCCCAAATCAATGTGATTTGGCAGGGGATCTCTTACTATCATGCCAAGGAATCTCCAACGAATATTGTGTTCTGTATTGTCGTAGCAGAGGCTTCTCAGTCCTCAGCAAAAAAAAAAAAAAAAGGGGGGGGGGGGCGAATAAAGAAAAATAAGTTGTATCTTGGTTTTGAAGACTATTTCGTATTTCCTATTCAGAATATTTAATTTGAAAATTTAGTGAATAGTTTTATTTGAAGTAAGAAAGAACATATAGTTAATTGCATAACCTATTACAACAATGAACATCCTTATTTTCCAAATTGTTTATTCTGATATGATTTAAATATTTTAGCTTAGCTTTTGAGGAGACAAATAGAATAGTGACATGTCTTGTTCGAGATACGATTCGTATATTCTCTCTCGAAGAGAGATCGTGTGTAGAGCATGAGAGCTCAATTGTATGCTATCCGAGCTCTGTGGGCAATGACTAGTGATTTTTCCTTGATTGTTCTTGATTCCCTTTTCCAATGAGTTTGATGAAGTTTATATCCGGCTTCCGATCTCATTAGGTGAACCTTATTAGAACATTTATATTTATATTGATATTGATCATGATTGTCAAAAATAAAATTTTATGTCGCGTCATAAAATTAATAATTTCTTTTAATAATGACATCTCTAAATAAAATTAAATTGTCAAAATGGCACTGCCATAATTAATTTTTTATTTCTCTTTGATGTGACTTGTCAAATGGACTGTCAAATTTAAATAATTATCTAATTTTGTCTAATCTCTATATCTTTAAAATTCAAATAACAATTGTCAAATAAGATTTAACAATGAAATGTTGATGCTTTTATAAACAGAACTTTGGACTTGGATGAAATACCCTATCAAATACAAAAAAAAAAGAAAAAGAAATGATTGAAGGTTTAAAGCAAACTTGCCTTCCATTCTAAGATTTAGCTCCAGTGGTATGAAATATAAAAAGGACCGACCAAATCCTCACAAAGTGGCCAATACAATCCGTAGAATTGAAAAGGAGATCAGTATTATAATCTAACATGAATGACTTCTTAAAAACAAACTTTAAAGCATCACTTTATTTATTAGAAAAATTAAATGAGAACTTTGTATAGAATGCATAATTTTCATCTTATTATATTTCATTGTTGCGGACATCATTTAGACTATTATACATTTATACTGTGAGTAAATTTAAAGCTTTCCGTTGTACTTGCACAATTTGACTTGAGTGACAGAATTCTAATCAGTTAAATTATTTACAATGAATAAATTGTACATGCACAATTTAAAGTTTTCCGTTGTACATGCAGATTTATTATAATCTGCACCGTTATTAATAAATGCGAAAATATTCGATATACATGATTATTGATATATAACGTTGTTAATGATTATTACATATTTGACGTGTCTATTTCATTGAATAATATGACAAAAATTTAACTCCGTATGATTTTCGATTTCTTAAATTTAAGAAAATGACAACGTTTATAGATATATAGATTATTGTGCGGACTTTTAATTTTGAGCCGATAACAAATGCATAATTTTTTTTAAGTCTATAAAATTTTAATTTATGATTTTTATTAAATTATTCATATGAAAATCTTATGGGATCTAAAATTTTTGAATTGTTTTAAGTTTTTAAGTCATTTTTTTTGAAATTTTGAAATAATAGCTCTAAAAATAATAATAAATATTCAATATTTGTGTTATTTTTCCAAAAACTCAAAACACTCTAATTTTTTATATCCCACAAGGTCTTCATATGAAGAATTTAATGAGAATTATAAATTAAAATTTTGGAGACTTTAAAATATATTTTTTGATGTATTTGCATATCGGCTGAAATGTAAATGTTTTCACAATAATCTATCTATATATATATTTGTTGATTGGAAATATTTGAAGGGAGAACTTGGACCGACCAATAAGGCAATAACTGATTAACTGAAAATTAATTTTAAATTAAATTCTTCGGTACTAAGCAGAAAATAACTTGTTTGGAAAGATAAAAGTCAAGCTCTCAAATTTCATAATTATTCATAAGGACTTTTATCCGGATTTCAAACTTACGACTTCCCACATAAATGATGTTGTCTTTTGCCACTAGATCAAATGATAGTTCTCACTAAGCAGAGAATAACATGTTAAGAAGGAAAAACATTCCTCTCTCTGTTAAGTTAATAAATTTTCCTGGTGATTTATTTTTTGTTCTGCCAGCTGCTTGAAAAAACTCAAAAACATTTCCTTGAAAAAAAATATTAAAAGAAAGTCTGCTGTTTCTCGGAAGTAGAAACTAATCATTTTGGATTATCTTATATATAAATTTGTTTGTTTTCTTTCGTGTGCTTGCTTCCTATATTCCACCTTTTGATCAGATAGAACCAAGTTTCATCTTGTCTTCATTTGATCTTTCTCCGTCTCAAGATAATTGGATTAGGTGACTTTTTCCATCCCTTTAATTTTTTTATATATTTTTTTATGTCTGTTATTTCCCAATTCCCAGAACAAAGAAACAAGGCGCCATTCGCCAACTCAGAAGAAAATTCAAAGCTTGGAATTGTGGCAAGGAAAATGCCAGACTGGGGTGTTGCCTCAGCACACACGTCGCCTTACGGTCACGCACAATTAATTTGAACTAGCGTATGGAATTTCTTTTTCTCAAATCTAACAATAACATATACTTATACTCGGTCTTGTTTCTATTTTTCTAACTATATGTATTCAAAAGTCATTATAGATTCAACAAGCAAAGACGTCAAAATGTTTTCGATATATCAAAACAATTGATTGAACAGAAATTTTTTACTAATCAAAATACTAAATACACGCATTCAGGAAATTATAGAGTTGATTTTTGTTAAATATTTTTAAAACGAAGGTACTATTGTCAAACATTCTAAAATCGGAGAATTATAGTTTGTCCATATGCTTTTCAGATAATTCTGTGTTTTTTTACTTATTGTATTTTTTACACTGTATTTTAGAAAATAATAATCTATTCTTATTTTGCAAATGGAAATCTAAGCAACTTAAAAATAATTCATGCATAAGCTCTCTTTCCCTCCGTAAGACTATTCTCGAAAACTTAATTAATTTAGAGCCAAATATTTAGCTCTAAGATGCTAATTTATTAGGCCCTATAAGACCTACCTCACCTAACTTCATCTCTAATAATTCTCGAGCTGAACATTTCTGAACTCGAGAACTACTTGACACTTATCTCGAATATGACCGTTGTTGTCATTAATTCCTCGTATCTCGCAATCATTACTTATAGCCGGAGACATGACCGTACTCAATTAATGCCATGATTTCACTATTAAAATATCATTAACTCATGTTAATGAGTTCTTCTTATGATCTCTCCTACATAAGCCCCTGTCAAAGACTTAGGGAGGGATCATCATTTTCACACACACAGTTTTATTGATTAGAATAGCTCTTACAAATAAACAACACACTCAAACACTTCAACGCTCCAGTTTATACATATGGTCTGGTCTCCTAGACCGGACAGATTATAATAATAAACATATCGAATAGTACGGATTATAATAATAGACATATCCACTCTCTACGGAGCGGCGCATATGTAAATTCTGAAAAATATATATGAAAAATAATACATGTCAGAGCCTTATTTTTCTAAAAAAAAAAGATTAGTTCTTTAACTTTGCTAAACTCCAGAAAGATCAAGCCATCCATGCATATACATGAACTGGTATGAGTTTAATCTTATTTATTGAATAAAAGCGGTGATAGTAACTAATATAACTGAGGATATGTTTAGGCGGAAACAGCAACTAGCAATTAAAATTTAGAAATGATGCTCCATTATCATCATCAGAATTATAAGTATATATAATTTTCGTAAAAACCGCTGTAAAAATAATTTGTTTTTTTTTTAATTGTTCTTTTTGTTTTTATGACTAGCCCATATATGCTAGCCATATATAATATTTTCATCACATGCATTTTCACAAAAACAATAATAACTATATTTAATTACTAATTAACTAATTTATCTAACATACACACATAATACAACAAAATATAACTAATATTTACAAAATATTAAAACTTGATAAAAAATATCAAAACAAGGAAATCACAAACTCAACCCAAAGTTTTTTACTTCCTCGTACTCGGTCGATGTTAAAGGATTGTAGGTTTTGATGCTCTGAAAAAAGAAAAAATGATTAGTATGTAAATATATATTGAAAAAACTAATAAATTTAATTATGTATATTTTATTTCTACTCACCTTAGGAAAACAATTTAATGGATAATTTACGATGATTTCAATCATGTTCCGCATGACATAATATCCGCACTCACTCGCCGCTAGATTGTGTAGGGCACTAATAATAAAAGGGGTTTTCTCGGGAAAGGATCACTTGACAATGTACCTTCGAATAAATATGAAAAAATATAAAATATATATATTATAGAAATGATTTCTACTTATAATTGACATTATAATTGACAGTGATTCAAATTTTATGTAATTTCATTATCATTTGATGGTCCATCAAAGACCGTTAATTTGGAACTATTATAAATTACATAACATTTTGATGTCTTTAATGAACTAACAAATAATGATAAAATTATATAAATTTTGAATGATCATCAATCTATAAAAGAAAGAACATATCTAAAAAAATATTTTTAATTTTTTTTTGTATTTATTTAAAAATTCATTATCAAGGTTGTGAAGATAACCCATTGTCAAAGGATCCCTTCCCATATATAATAGATATATGTTACAACAATCATTCACTTGGATAGGATAGAGCCATACGTAAGCATTGCAGGTGTAATTTTTATCTTCAAACAAATAGTGTAAATTAGTGTTATTAAAATTGATGCATCAGCAATTTAGCACATATAGAGTGCTTACTAAATTTGTGAAAACGGTTGTTTCAATTTAAATTACACCACAAAATAATGCTCATCGGAAAAAAAATGTTTTACTACAAAATATTAGATTGATTATATTTTGAAGGGAAAAGTATATTTAGATTAAGAAGATATAATAGTAGGTTTATTATTCGGTTGGTGCGATTTGCATGCATCCAAACATAATCTACCTCATACTGTCGTCAACCGAGAGAAATTATTTGTCAAATTATAGTTCGTTGCATAATCTACCTAACCTTATTATTTATTTACTTACCTAAAGGCAAAGAAAAGAGCTTCTAGTCAAGGAAGCCGTCTCAAAAATTGTCAATGCATATGCGGATAACAGCTGTTCAAAGTTCAAACAGTAACCTAGTACAAAATTATTTCAACAGTATCAAGCCCAAATTGGGCCTATAATTTAATCTTTCACCAAAAAAGAGAGGCCCAACAAAATTTTAAAGGTACTATGGTAGCAGCTGAGCCGAAGCTGAAATTGGAAATGCTCTCAGTCTCAGTCTCAGGTCTCAGCATGACTGGCATGACAGCATTGCTCTCTAGCTGCAAATGCTTGCATGTTTACCTTATCTGATATCAAATCAGTCATTTCTGTTTCAGTGCGAATGGTCGGATGTCACCAAAGGCTGGCTCATCCATCCGCCGTGGCCGGAAAAACCGATGTTCCGATAATCGCACAAATGGAGAACATGAGATGGCATGTGCTCTGTTAGAAATTAGTGTTTAACACTCAAAACTTTTATAATAATAATATTTACCTATGTTATCTAATTTATATTCATATATATTTTTTATTTAGTTAGATGATTTATAGGCAGTTTGGATTCCGTATATTGATGATGCATAGTTTCCCTTAGACAATACTAACAAATAATCCGTGACATGCATGAGTCTACCTTAATTCTTAACACGGCAAATATTATACAAATGGTTAGTATTTTTGTACTTTGTGCCTTGTGCGCCTTGTGAATTATTCATTTTTATGGTTTTCTTACTTATTTAATTTTATTTTGATGCAGAAAATGAAACATTAATGTCATGTGAAAAAATAATCTCACATCCAACACATTTATAATTTTCGAAAAAACTTTGATATTTTTTTTCATAGGCTCACAATTGAAACTTTAAAAATAAAGAAATCTATTTTGATCATTGTGCCTTTTATTTTTATAAGAAGTATATCTGACATTTTACATATATCAGAAACTTGAATAAATATACGCATCTAATACATATCATAAAGTATAGATTAATTACATACTCGGCTGGTCTTCATTAAATACTAATGTCGGTATCGTTTGGTTTTAATATTCATTGCTAACCATTTCTAAAATAATATATTTTATCTAAGGGAGATATATATAATATCAAATTTGATATTATACCTACTTTAGTGTTGACATTGAATGAGTTAGCATTCAAATTAGGGTAGCGCTTTTTGAGAGCTAAATTCATAAAATTGAGAGCTAAGAGAAATTTTGAATGGTATAAAAATGTAATTTTGATATAATTTAGCTGAAAAAAATTGAAATATTTATTATCCATAAAGTCTTATTGAATATCATCTTAATTATTAAAATATCTTATCAAATATATCAAAGATGGATGGATACAAATAATTTCTGCTCTCAATATAATAAATTTTGCGCTCAAAATAGGTGCCCCTTCAAATTAACGATTTTATTATTTAATTTATTTTATATTGTACTTCTATCTTTTAATAGATATATTTAACTTGAATACTAACTTATTTATCTTATAATACTATACAAAATAAATAAAATAATAACATCAGTTAATTTGAATACTAAATTATTAATATAAATACTAAAGCAGTATCAATTTTGATATAATCGTAATATTTTTCTATATTTAATTTGGTTCCTTGACCGAGTCAATGTAGGCCATAATGCATTAAACTCATAAAAGGAATACTGTCTACAACTCTACATTAGTGATGATTGTGTTTGTGGACGGGTCCTATGGACTCAAATCCTCTGCAGTTTTATAGCGTGGATTATTGGATTTCTTCGTGATTCAAACTGATACATATCTCAAAGTGATTTAACGGTCCATATATTGCGTTGTACGGTACTGCATAGCAGAGAATTAGAATCCACTGTGAGGGTGGATATGATGGTGCTGCCTTTGTTGCAAAGAGGGAAGAACTCCTGTATACAAGGTTCAGCCAGGCATTTTTGAGGCTCTCTCACCTTCGATTTTTTTTTATATATAATAATTATATTATTAATAATAAGAGTGATAAAATCAAAATTTTAAATTTACGAATGACAGTGTGTCACTGTCAGTGGCGTTTTTACTAAAACGCATCACTGGGAGTGACGCGTTTGTCTCCTATAAATAGCAACCGCGCAGATAGATACCCGTGTGTGTATTTATAGTAATAAAAAACTGTTTTTAGGAAAACTTACCACTATCAGTGACACATTTACACAAAGAAATTATTGACAGTGGCGTGTTTGCTCCGCGCCACTGACAGTGACGCGCTGCTATTCATAGATTTAAAATTTTATTTTTATCACTTTTATTATAATAATATGATTATTATAATTATTATATATAAAAAAATCTGATAAGGAACTAAAGACAACTCTGATGGTAATTAACTTCTTTAAGGAGGGGTGATTGTAATGGAATGCAAACAATTTACTGATGCTTTTAATTTGAAGTCTCCCTGAATGCATTTAGATTGCTTTTTAATTTGTATGATCAGTTTGCTCAGGCTTGGTTATTTTTCAGAAGTAATTATGGGACTAAGTGTTTATTTATGGGTAGGGAGTCTGTTAAGGAGGCCCATCAACTTGCTAGCTGGGCATGAATTTGTAAGGAGGATATTTCGTATTTTACTTTTTCGTTATCTTTTATGTGATGTAATAGGGATGTGTATTGAACTTTTAATTTTTAGTGAGGGACGGTATTAAAGTAGATATCGAACATTTTTTACTGATAGTTTCTGATTCTGCTTCTACTTTTAGTTATGGATATGTCTATGGACTTTCAACCAAAACAAAAAAAATAATGATGATTAGATCAATGTAAGATTTTGAAGCGACATTTGTTATCTCCGTAAATAAATATGAGAGGATGAGAAAGAATGAAAGTGGCATCGCATATTACATATACACAGAAAGAAACTTGATTCGCTCTCTGTTTTGTCTAATCAGAGATCTACCATTTTAACTCGTCTCTGTCATACAAATGCCTCTTTTTTCCCCTACCAAAGAATTTCCATGTAATCAAATTTAGATTTCCCACAAAAGAATTTCTTCAAAGATATTTTGCTATCACTATCAAAGAGACTGCATCAACCATCACCTCCACCTCCACGACGGTTCGCATCGGTCAATAATCCTCATCCCGGCGGCACAAAGAGTTGCCCTAGATCTGCAATTCATAGTTCCGGATAAACAAGATGATTTGATTTTATTTACTTCACAACTTCTTGTAACAAAATTCATTTATTTCAATTCCTTGTCAAACTTTAGATATAAAAATAATAAAATTAAGGAACTTTTCTACAGCATGCTCACGGTGTAGAAAAAGCCATACTCCTTTTCTGCTTAGTGTTTAATGATCTATTTGTTTATTTTCTTGGTGAAATTTTATACTGTTAAATGGGGATCCTGTGACATTCTACAAAGAATAATACAATCTGAATTGAGCACAATACCGTCCAAAAGTTAGAAAACAATACAAAAGGCACTGTATTAGAACAATCAGCTAATCTACGAGTAATACTTACTTCATGTAAGCTTTTTTTTTGTATATAATTTTGACATGGTTTTCAGGTTTTGACAAAGGGGAACGGGCAAAGACCGGTTCCGCAGAACAGGAACGGTACCAAACATTCTGCTCCAATTCTGTACTGATATTGAAACATGACACTTCTATTTCTAATAAATTCCCCTTTAACAACACCAAAACAATCAACCGTTTTCAGAAAATAAAAATCTATGAAGGTTTGGCTCCATGCATGGAGCAATATGCACCAGTACCAGTAGGAGATAACAGTTGAAAAAGTTCTCTCCAACTGCATTGAATTTTGTTGTATGGTCATTCATCCTCATCCAATCATCACCAACGGATCTAGCCCATTCATTGCATAAACAAAGTACAGATCACAGTTTAAAACTTAAAACTTTAGAACCGAGACTGATCTCCCTTACCTAACCCGAATTCTAGAAAAAAAAAAACCTACCAGGAAAACTTGTTCATAATGCTGAATGGATTAGAGGAGGCAAGGGATTAAATTGTTGGAATTAATTATTATTAATTACAATATGGGCTTATATGTAATAAATATATATTATATAATGAACTGTCAAATTATATCCGTTATGAAGTGATCAAATTCTGTATTATTAATCGGGTTTAATATGTGTCATAAAAAGTGAGTCTTTTAATGTGTAGAATGCGTTTTAATAACTTTATGATTTAGTGATTGTCTAAATTATATAAAGTTTGATAATAATATAATTATGTTATTGATTCTTGGAGAATACAATTATAGATAGTTTTCTGATTAAGTTGCGAACTCGTTAAAAGAGAATTTGGATCTTATATTGACCCGCTAAGAAATAATTGATGTCTCAGTTATGGGCGTTCATTATATACTGGGAGACTATTGGTTTTCAAGATAATTTCAATTCTCCATCTTCTGGCACTCTTTCGTATCCAACAAATAGAATCCAAATCTCTTCAAGACAAAATTCCAGAAGAGACAAAAACTATTTGCATCGGTCCTCTCAATTGCTCTATCGAATTAGAAAAAAATCACTAAAAGACTTACAAGAAATCCGGTGATCAACATAATTGTATTTCTCTAGAAAATCAACAACATGAATCAAGATAATTTATTTTATAATTAGAAGTTCACTAGAAAATCACAGCCTAAAGATTTTCTATCATAAATTGCATCCAAATAGTTGCAAACAATTTTCTTAGTAAGTATGATGAAGGTCAGTAATGTGCTAAGTAAATTGAAAAAAAAAATAATAATAAAATAAAAAGGAACAAACATGACAGGTGATGACGCTACAAATGAAACCAAAAGTCTTACTACTGTACCAGCAGCATGGTATTATATCAATGAAGGTATGTAAAATAATGCACGAAGTAAGAGTCATAATTCATCAAGAAAAGATCATGAAGGAGGTGACAACTGAAAAGAATCAATTACTCGGGCTTGGCACTGATAAATGGTAATAGCCATGTTGGCATTATGTATGAAATCAGACTATATAACTTGGAAGGGGTCAAGAATAGCAATAATGAAGACAGATGCTTAGAACATTCAACTACTTTCATTAATTCATGTGCAGTGTGCAAATATAGACAGGCAAAACCATCAATTGCATTGTTTATATTATCATGTATTCTTGCAAAGCAAGTTCAATATATGAGTTAATCAACATTTAGGAGGATTAAACAAGAGATATGGACATATGGAACAATAAGAAACAATAAGAAACAAGCTTCGCATGAAAAAAAAAAAACCTTGCAAATATACCATATATTTCTACCTCATCAAGACAGATAGTACAAATTACATCTAATACATATACCAGTGGTCGATCAACCGACCAAGATAAACAAATTGTATACTAAACTACACCATATGAGACTAAAAAAAATACCTATCAATAACCGAAGGCAAAAATTTCAATGAATCTAATGTCAACTGCCTCCAACATTTTCAATTTAGCACCCAATTTGTTTTCCTTCCCTGCTCAGAGAGAGGTGGGGACTTTCACAATCTGCCACCTCACATATCTAATTATTTCCAAAGAATAAGAACACTTCCCCTCTACACTACCTTGGGTTCTATTCTAAAGAGATTGTTATTAAAGCTAAGATTGATCATCTGGTGTTTTCGGTGCCATGTTGCAAATGCAGAAATTAATGAAGGGAGTCATACAAACATATTTATATTTATTTAACAGTAGAAGTAGAACGGTACAAACCAGTAACCGCGTTACTAACCTTCCCATTTGAGTGTCTCACATTAAAACTAGATGCTTTTTTGGGCCTATTTTGGAATAGTGACCCAAGCATATTCTCAAGTCCTTGGGCTGTAAATTTTGCATATTTACTCGAGCTCGCATCTTGCTCAACCAGAGGGCCATAATTTTGCATGTAACTCCTGTAAACAGGTACTACAGTCTGTACTATTGAACTACACATCTTATCCCTCAACTCCTTGTCAGAGATGACCCAGTTTAACTGTTTCTGGTACATTTCATTGAACATCTCGTTAAAAGATTTCAACCTCTTCTTGACCAAGTCCCGTGCTGTGGCCCGGCCACCAGAGAAAATCATCAACCCTTCCCTGCTAAGTAGCCCTGGCAATTTACCCCAACTATCCCTTAAAAACACAGCCATATAGTAATCCTTGTATTGATCATGTTCTCTCAGCCATGTGTCCCCCAATTGATCCCCAAGACGTGTTCCCTTAAGGTGCTTGAAGAAATGCCAATGGGTATTCATCATGAAAAGGCAGGACAAAATTGGGTCTTCATATCGCTTTGACCAGGTATCAAAATTCAGCTCCGCTGCTTTCACTAAATTCAACATGGACTCAATTAAATGCTTTTCTTGAAACTTCTTCTGTCTCCAGCTCCTCTCGATTATCAGCACCTGTGTTAAAACAGATCTGTATTCATCAGAAAGAAGTCTATTGCAGTACTCGGTGATGAAGCTGACAAGGCGCGGGACCCCTCCATCAGGTGGTGGCATAACATTTCGCTGTAGCTCTACTTGCACAAGCAGCTCACCAAAAATCTCACATGCCCCTTCCACTACCCGTTTTATCAAATCCCGTGTTTGGGTTTGAATATCTGCACACGCCTTTGACCCAAAAAGCCGATTGAAATCCAACCTCAGTTTGTTAAGGGAGTTAAAAATTTCTAACAGTCGCAAGAGTTTAATAGGGTCTTTCTTGGCATCAGATACTGTGCGACCAAATTTGATGAAGTCTATAATTCCAGCCCGGGACGCCACATCAGCAAAGCAGGACACTGAGTCAGCAGGACGGCGGTCGAAAACCTCAGCGCAGAAAATGTATTCTGATTCTAGAAGGTGCTTGACTGTGAACTCAAGATGCCGTCCCCACCGCTGCACGTGGGTTCCGAGCATCTGTGCATCATCTAAGTTGGTGTCCAGATAATCAACTCCAAGAGCCTCCAGACTCTTGCGCACATTCGACCCGCGTATGTCCACGAATGCAGATATACATTTATCAAGGCGGTTGTTTGCAGCCAATCTATCAAGTATCAATGATAGCTTGCGGATAACCTGTACAGGAAGTGGAGATGGTGCTATGGCAGTTGCAGCATCTCCAGATGACTCAGGTGGTTGCAACGGAATAGGAGTCGAGTGGGCTGATAAAAGCTGGCAGAACTCCAACTCAAGTCGGTCTAGTGTGGCTGACAATAACCCACCATCAAGTGGTTCAGGCCGGTTCTGGTTGGTACCAGAACCTGATTTCAGGGATAAAAGAGTGTCTGTTAGTTGAGAAATGAACCTGGGGTCTGCCAGTGAGTGATCATTCAAGTATTCAACAATATCATCCAGCCACTGAACCGCAAGGCCTGAGTTCTCAGCGAGGAATTTAAGGGCCTCCTCAAGCCGGGTTAAGATGTCTAAGAAGCCCGGCAAGTCATCTGCAGGTCTGTCGCCAGAGAGGAGAGGCCGTTCGAGCCCATGCACCGCATCAAAAACCTTGAGCACAGCCGCTGCAGGGCCCACCGCCCGGTCAATGTGGCCACCAACCTCCATCAACGCCTCACGAGGCGCCCGAATTGGCCGAACAGATGCTTCAAGAGAGGGAAGGCGGTGCTTAATCTCTTCCAAGTGAGGCCCGGCCCGAGAAAGGGCGGAGGCGACAGAGCGGGACCTATCCAAGCAAGAAGCCAAAGAATGACGAGCAGCTAGGAGGCTCACCATGGCGCGGTCTTCGTCTGAGTCAGTCTGGCTCTTATCCATGGTCGGAGAAAGGTTCTAAAAGGTGAAACGTAAGTGTTCTAAAAAGTGAAATGTAGGTGCAAGGTGAACTTAAAAGGGAGGGGGGGGGTAAGAGGGGTGATTTTAGGGATTGATTTGGTGAGAAAAATGGAGGAAAAAGGAGGTGAGCGAATTGGGGAAAGAAACGGGGAGAAAGAAAGAGAGAGGAGGAAGGGGGTTCAGTTCAGAAAAGGTTGAGAGAGGAAGGAAAGGGGATCTGGGTTGAGAGAAGTGGGGCAGGGGAGGAGAAGATGGATTTGTTTGTTGTTGGGTTAAAGGGAGAGAATTTGGGAGAATCTGACTATCTGAGAGAGAGAATACTGATACAATGATATTAGCTTAGCTTGAGGAGGCGGGATGAGAAAGAGAAGGGGAAGAAAAGAGACCTTGGTTGCTTTGTGGCAGAAGCGAGGGTCACACCACACGGTTTCAGTGGTGTTTCGCTTTGAACGTGTTGCTGTTTTCATGCTCCCGGTGCAAGCAGTGGACTATCGGATATTCTGTTTTATATTCTTTGCAGTACATCCTGTTCCAGATCACTGTACCACTCCCACATAGACCGTGGGGACCACTTTAAGTGACTTGTGATAGCATCTATCTGACAGGAACAATCCGAATTGCACATTGGCACTTATTTGGACGCATGCAGTTTATGCGGCCGGAGATTAGGATGGGATAGCAGCAGGGTAAATTTTTTCGGAAGTCACTCAATTTCATATATTATCCATATTTGGTCATTAAAATTTTAATTATCCTTTTTTAGTCACTAACTTTTATTAATTATCTGAATTGAGTCACTCCCGTTAATTTTTGCATCCAAAACTCTAACGGTGCTGATGTAGACTGTTTATTTTATAGCTGAACTATTATAAATTTATAAAATACAAACTGGAGACGTGTAACATTTCTATCCTTCTTGTACATTTAATATACAATAATTCACAAGATGCTCTCTTCATCTCCTCCTTCGCGTCTCTTCTGATTGAATAGAAATGGAGAAAAAAATCAAAAGGTCACTCTACCATTCAATGCTCCCTTTATAAAAGAAACTAAAATTTGTTTCCAACGAAGACTGTAGTCTCTTTCTCATTGTCTTTGCCACCCATTGTCGTCTCTTCTAGCATTTTATTTTTGTCTTTAGGTTTTCTTCAATTTCTTCCGGTCAGAGATGAAGTATCGAAATTTTTTACATGTATGGCCAATTTATGGTAAGTGAACTGATTCTATTAGTTGATCGATTTGATTTACACTAATATAAAGAATTTATACTGATTCATGTGTCGGCATTTTACTTTACTCTCTTATAGTCCAATAATTTTACAACCATTATTTACTAACATAGAGACGATGCATATTTTATAGTTAATCAATTTGATCTATTATTAAAAAATAATTTCTCTTCTTGCAGGGCCTAGTGATAATTTATTTACATGTGAAATTCATCATGGGGGAACCATGTATATTGAGCATAAAAAATTCGGATACTCTGGAGGCAAAAAAGATTATTTTGACTATCTAGATCCTGATGAAATATCTTTGATTGAATTATCAGCAATGATCAAACAATTAGGGTACTCTAAGAATTCTGCAATTTGGTGTTGTAGTTGGAGTGAGAGAAAGACAAATCCTAAACTGCTCTCATCTGATGGTGAACTAATTGCTTTAATTGGTAAAATTTCAAAAAAAAAGAGGGTTCTTGAGTGCTTCATACAACACAATGAAAATGACATTCAACTCATGAATAAAGTTAATAATGTAGTGGATGGTAATGAGGTAGTAGATGCTAATGAAGCAATAGATAGTGTAGATGGAGAAGATGATATAGATGGTGCAGATGGTAATGATGTAGTAGACTGTGTAAATAGTAGAGATGGTGCCAATGGTAATGAGGTAGTAGACGGAGAAGATGGTGCAGATGATAGTGATTTCTATGATCCGGATAATAATATAGAAGTTGATGATGATGATCTCATATTTGAGGCAAATGTGGGACACGGCATCGAAAGAGATTGGATTGTGCCTCCACAAAGTCAAACAAAAACAACAGTGCTAGAGGAAGATTCAGACTATGCTCTTTCAGACGTACTTCTAAGTGATTGTGAGTCAGATGATGATAGTACAAGGAGATACCCCGAGTTCAATGCCAATGCTGATATGGCAAATCCAGAATTTAAAGTGGGTATGATTTTTGGTTCCTTTAAAGAGTTCAAGTGTGCTGTGAAAGAATATGCAATTAAAAATAGAAGGAATATCCAGTTTGAGAAGAATGATACTGTAAGGGTGAAAGTTGTGTGCAAGGGGGATGTCCTTGGAATATTTGGGTTTCACGCATGGGAAAAGAGACGGACAATGTGCAAGTGAAGACATATAATTCATCGCATACATGTGCTAATGAGCACAATATTAAGTTTTTTACTTGTAGATTGGCTTGTAAAAAGATATCTCGATGTGTTTAGAGCGATCCGAGATGGTCTTTACCGTGTATTATACACCAAATCAAATCGATTTGTACATGGAGATTTCAACCCGTAAAGCATGGAATGTGAAGTCTAAAGCTCTCAAAATTTTAGCTGGAAAAGAAGGTGCACAATATGCAAAACTTCAAGACTATGCTGCTGAATTAAAGAAGTCAAATGTAGGAAGTGCTATTTTCTATGATCTACAATATCAGGTGTTCAGGAGAGCCTATATTTGTTTGTCGCATGCAAAAATGGTTTCTTGGTCGGTTGTCGACGGATATTAAGTTTTGACGGTTGTTATTTGAAAGGTAGATATGGGGGTCAACTTCTAAGTGCAATAGGTATTGATGCTAATGATTGCATATTCCCCATTGCATATGCTGTTGTCGAGACTGAAAACACTAATAGTTTGCATTGGTTTCTACAACTACTAGCAAATGATTTAGGAATTGCAAATAGTCATGCATGGACTTTTATGTCAGATAGACAAAAGGTATTCTTAATTTAATATTTTCTAATTTTTTAATATTAATGTATTTCTTAATTTAATATTTTCTAACTTGTAGTTTCTTTTGTTAGTTTGTAATAATCTTGAAGTCAATAATACGATAAATTGGTTATATAAAGCTTTGTTCATGAATTGGATATTTAAACGATATTTTGTTTCCTTGAGTATTATTGAATTTATGAATCATTCCAAGTTCATGACCGGAATTGTGAAACTTCATAATATAGAATATACTCTTAAAAGTCACTAACCAAGGTAATTAGCAGGAACACTAATTAACCGTTATCGTGTTAGTATGTGGATTAAATGGTGGTCAAGTTTTACGTACCATAGACAAAGAGTTGTCATTTTAATCACATAGATAGATGTTCAAGGAACATCGTATTTGATAGACCCCGAATGAAACATTAAATGGAATTGTGTTCGTGTCATTAATGTTTTCGTTCGCATTAAATTCTAAAGTATGAGGTATTCATCTTTCCTACATAAGATATGTATGTGTGTGATTTCTACCAAACGTTATCCGTAAAAGGTGGCTATAAAGGTAGCTCTTCGGATACATAACTTATGCGCGAGGAAGAGATGGTTTGCCAAAAAGTACTATTGTCCCTCGTATTTCTATACGAGTTATAAGATCATCGGGCCCTCGATAGAGTAAGATTATCTCAGCTAGAGATAATTACAAGAGTAATTATATTTGATAATTTACTCAGATCAAGAAAAGATTAAGTTTGCAAGGATGACACATACCTACCTTGAAACTGATCCGATAATGGCGAGACAAAAGAATTAAACACAAGTAAATAGTTTACCGATCATGATATTGTACAAGACATCATCATCTCGTGTAATTGGATGGTCATAGTGCATTCTCGCCGATGCCTCCTATGATTATAGAAGTTAAAACGGTTTTAACTCTATTTACCAACATAACACGATCCTGTCGGTCACACCGTATGATAGTTAATCGGAGAATCTTATTGATTAATTATAAATTGTTTATAATTAATAATAAGATGGTTATAATTAATTATATATGATATAATTATATTTGTCATAGAGATGACAAGAAGCAAAAATCGATTGAATTTATAACGTGTTGGACACGTCGTATAAATTCGCCGAAACAACAATCGAGAAAAAATATAATTGTAGATGACAATTATATATATTTGATTTGGATTTTAAATGTTAATTATGGATTTGAATTATGGGCCAAAGCCCATTTATAATTAAAGTCTTAATTAATAATTAAAAGCCTAAAATCGAAAAGCCCAAAAAAAAGCCCAAAATCAAAAAGCCCAAAATCCGAAAAGCCCAAAAAGGCCCATGAAAAGCCCATGACGACCTCCAAGGGTATTTTGGTAATTTGTCCAAAAGCCCAAGGGTATTTCGGTAATTTGTCCAAAAAGCCCAATGGCGTTTTGGTAAATTGATGAACTTTAAGGGTATTTTGGTCTTTTCACATCAAAACCTCCCTACTATTCATGAGGGTATTTTGGTAATTTGCCAATCTCACATTTTCTATAAATAGAGGGTAGGGTGAGAGAAAACTTCCACCAAATCGCTTCCACTTTCTCTCTCTCGTATACTATTGTTGTTTCGTAATTCACGGATCGGTGAATAGTTGTTTTTACGAAAGTTGCGTATTTCGCACATTTGTGAAACAGAATTATCGCGAGTCGTGAATAGTACTATTTCGTCTTTTCTCGGGTGAATAGTGTTTTTGCGAAAAACCGCGCTTACGATATTTCGCAAAAGAAATAAGCGCTTCTCGGTTAGTCCCGGTGGATAACCTACGAGGCATCGACGTTTGGTGCTCCGAGACAAGCCGATTTTCATTCCAATTGAAATTTGAAGCGAGGTATAACATCTTATATTAATCTATTTAATTGTTAAGTAGATTAATATTTTAGAAATCAATCATGGAGTAGATCAATAAAGGTTTAAAGAGGTGTGTATCTCTCGGTAATCATCCGACACATCACTTTAACCCTAAGCTTAAGTTAGAAGTAAAATAATATTTTACCGTCTTTTGTAAAGGATTAAATGTCTGTAACTCTCGGTTATTATCCGACATACTTTAATCCCTAACTTAAGTAGAAGTAAAATTTTTGTTCTACTCCTTTTCCGCAGCTTGAGCATTAATGAGATTTGGGCATTCCGAATCCCTACAGTGGTATCAGAGCAAAGGCTCTCCCGCTGATTGATTTTCTATAAGGTTATATCTTATGCAAATAAGATGCATATACCCCGTATCGGTTTAATTCTTAGATTTGTACTTAAAGTCCAAACCAAATAAAATTGGATTTTCTTGGTTCTATTCATGTCGACTAAGAAAGTTAAATTAGATTTAAGCTTTCTTTATACTTTCTTTACGCTTTCTTTTCGAAAACTTTCGATTGTGTTAAAGTATATCTAAGAATGTGATGAAGCAATAAAGTACCCGAGTAAGAGTCGTTGATCTCCACACATAAAAGATAAGGTGATGTCAAAGAAAGATGGGAAGTGGATACCTTCGATTCTTTCGACATGCCCTTTTACGTGTCCCGATAATCGGCCCAAAAGGAACTTTGTCACGTTACCAAATTACTTTTACGCTTTCGAAGCATGGCAAATGTAACTCTTTTGCTTTTTCGAAAACTTTTGGTTATGAAAAGTATATCTATGAATGTGATGAAGCAATAAAGTACCTGAGTAAGAGCTGTTGATCTCCACACCCGAAAGAGATGGTTCTGTCTAGGAAAGATTGAATTTAAAGTGGTCCTCGTGACCCCGATCTTTCCCCGGGAGCCCCTTTTACGTGTCCCGATAATCGTCGAAAAGGAACTTTGTCACGTTATCAAATTACTTTATCGTACCAGAAGGAATTAACTGTTTTGAAATCATATAAAATGTTTATATGCTTTTTACGGTATAAATAAAGAACAAAGATGAAGTTGCAAAATAAAGAATTGAGAACTGATAGTTATATATGTGACTGATTCACATATATATATACAAAATGTTTGTATGAGCAGGTAAATTAGATTAACTGCTTTGATATGAAATGTATCTTATCATAGATGCAAAACTACTTTTATTGGATAGATAGTAGTTATACGTGACTGATTCATGTATATATACAAAATGTTTGTATGAGCTGGTAAATTGGATTTACCGCTTTGATAATAAATGAGTAAATTAGATTTATCATTTTAAGGAACCGTGAAAGAATGTTATGTCAAAGAAAGACTGGAAAAGGAACTTTCAATGGTCTTTCTGGCAGACGTCTTTTCACGTGTTCATAAGTCTGTTTAAAGTCAGCTTAATAAACTGACTAATTATAAATGTGTAAATTAGATTTATCATTTTAAGGAACCGTGAAAGAATGTTATGTCAAAGAAAGACTGGAAAAGGAACTTTCAATGGTCTTTCGCGTACGTCTTTTCACGTGTTCATAAGTTCTGTTTAAAGTCACTTAATAAACCGACTAATTATAAATGTGTAAATTAGATTTATCATTTTAAGGAACCGTGAAAGAATTTTATGTCAAAGAAAGACTGGAAAAGGAACTTTCAATGGTCTTTCTCGGCGTACGTCTTTTCACGTGTTCATAAGTCTCGTTTAAAGTTAGCTTAATAAATCGACTAATTATAAATGTATAAATTAGATTTATCATTTTTAAGAAACCGTGAAGGAAGGTTGTGTCAAAGAAAGACTGAAAAGGAACTTTCAAATGGTCTTTCTCGCGTACATCTTTTACGTGTTCGTAAGTTCATTTAAAGTCGCTTAACAAACCGATCGCTTACGATGTTAAACCCGAAAAATTAAGTAATATGCCCTACCTACTCGTCCTCGCATATCATTGTTCATCGCGCACGTGACCTACTCGCAGGCGTCACCTTTTACCTTTGGTTTTCGAGGGTTATGTCCGACATAACGAATCAAATAGAGTGAGGTTACTTACCAATGATTTCCAAAACAGCTTTTGGGCTTGGGGCAAAGTTTCGTTAAAACATATGATGTTTAGCGAAACCAAGAATCACATAGAGATGTGATTAGCAAAGAGTTGCTTATCTAAGATAATTAATAAATGAGTTATTCAACGATAACTTGATTATCAATGAAAATAGGGATCTTGGTCCTAACTACAAACGGGAATAGAACAAATTTGTAGTGGGAGTTTTATTTGGAATAAAACATTACATGAACAAAGCTAAAAATCTTTACATTTTACGTTGTAGCACATGGCTAAAGAAACTCTTACTAATAGGTTTCGTGCGCTCATACTAAGACATGAGAAACTCGAGTACGTCCTTAAATACACTAATCCCCGCACAAACAGTAGTAGATCGCACAAAATGAAGTCACCATGTACAACAAGCACAAAGAACATGAGCTTAATGTACAAAGTTTTTTGTCAAGAAATTTAAGGTGACTAAATCTCCGCCGAGTCATAAGATGACCGAGGGCGCTTCTCTTGACACTCACATGCTCCGTATGACGAGCGATGTTGAGCATTGGAGAAGCTTAACGATCCGTTGAGCAAAAGTTTGTTACGGATGTTATCCCGAACTCTCTCCTCCTAGCTATTTTAATTTCATCGGGAATTATTATATGTCGGGAATGGACAAGAGCTTGCAGGAGCTCCAAGGGATGTTGAGGATCACTGATGGGGAGATGAAGAAGAGTTCTTCTATCCTCGTGATCCAAGAAGGTACGAGGAAGATTAAAAAGATGAAACGCAAAATGACTCCTAAAGTGGCACCTAAGTACAAGGATAAAGGGAAGATGGTTCCTAATCAGAACACTCCCAAAGCAAAAGTCTCTTCTACCTTCCGATCGCTTTTACTATCAAAGTAAAAGTCATTGGAAGAGGAAATGCCCTAAGTATCTCTGGAGATGTAAGGATGGGAAAGGTTCCCAAGACTTCAACTTAAGATATTTTTATTGTTGAAGTTAACGTTGTTACCTCTATTCATGATCGAGTATTGGATATCGGATCATGTGCTCATATTTGTTCAAATATAGAGGCACTAAATAATAGGAGAAAACTACGTAATAAGGAAATACAACTCCGAGTTGGAAACGATGCACAAGTTGCAACCGTAACGAATCCGAAGTATAGAGTTGTGTTTGCCTAGTGGGTTTATAATGGAACTTGAAAATGTATATTTTGTTCCAAGTATTTTTCGAAACATCATTTCAATCTCATGTTTAGAAATGAATGGTTTCTCTTTTGTTATAAAGGACAATGGTTGTTCTATATACAAAGATGAGTTATATTATGGATCTTCTTTTATGATGAATGATCTTTATATACCGGAAATAGACAAACCTATATTTAACATCAATAAACGACTCAAAACATCTCATGAAAGTATGACTTTCATATGGCATTATCGCCTTGGTCATATAAACGAGAAACACATCAAAAGTTACATGAAGTTGGACTTCTTGGTAATTTTAATATTGTGAATCTTGTTTACGTGAAAAATGACCAAATTGCCTTTCTCCAAGAAGGGCGAAAGGACAAGTGACTTATTAGCCCTTATACACACAGATGTATGCGACCAATGAGTACTTGTACAAGAAACAAAGATGATCGCTACTTTATCACGTTTACTGATGATTACAGTAGATATGGTTATGTCTACTTGATGAGACATAAGTCTGAATCATTTGAAAAGTTCAAAGAATTCAGGACTTAAGGAGAATATCAACTGAATAAAAGTATTAAGGCCTTACGGTTAGACCGTGAAGGCGAATACTTAAGTTATGAGTTTATAATGTACTTAAAAGAATGTGGGATAGTCTCACAACTCACACCTCCGGGAACGCCACAATGGAATGGTGTTTCTGAGAGGAGGAATCGAACTCTGTTAGACATGATTCGTTCCATGATGAGTAATACCACACTCCCAAAATATTTTGGGGGCACGCACTAGAAATTGCTATACTAATAATAAATAGGGTTTCATCCAAGTCGGAGAAAAGACTCCATATGAGTTATGTTTTGGTAAGGTACCAAATATGTCTTATCTTAAAATTTGGGGTTGCAAGGTATTTGTCAAACGTTCGACTTCGACAAACTTGGACCCAAAGCCGACAAATGCTTTTTCGTAGGGTATCCTAAGGAAACGAAAGGATATTACTTCTATTATCATCCGAGAACAAGATAATTGTTGCTCGTCATGGTATATTTTTGGAGAAAGAGTTTCTCGCAAAAGGAAGTAGTGGGAGTAATGTAATACTTGAAGAAATTCAAGATACATCACACAATACAATATCTCGATACGATCGATAAACCCACCACTTGATTCTTCTGGCTAACGAGCATTTGGAAGAACCAAATCTACAAATAGTTGTGGAAGAAGTTCTAGTCCCGAGCTTATCTACTTCAACGCAAGTTGAAATAGAACTAAATCCGCATACCGATGTGGATGAAGTTCGACACTCGAAGAACAAGTGCTACGAAGGTCACATAGACACCCGTGCACCCGAAAGGTACATGGACTCGCATGAAGTCTCGCATTTGATGCCGAAGATCCTCCGACCTATGCGGAAGCAAAGGATGACCCGACTCGATAAATGGTCGAGGCCATGAGATCCGAAATACACCCATGTATGACAACAAGGTTTGGAACCCGGTCGCACCACTTGTCGGGGTAAAATCCATAGCTAACAAGTGGGTTTTTTAAAAGAAAAACAGCATGGATGATAATATGACTGATCACAAAGTACGGCTAGTAGCGAAAGGTTTCAAGCAAATTCTCGACGTAGATTATGATGAAACTTTTTCGTCCGTAGCTATGTTTAAGTCAATTCGGATGTTCCTAGCAATTATCGTATTTCATGATTATGAAATATGGCGGATGGATGTCAAAACCGCCTTCCTAAATGGAAATTTGGAAGAGGACGTGTATATGATACGCACCCCATAAGTTTTGAGAATCCAAAGAATGCTTTGGGAAGTTATGCAAGCTTCTCGCATCCATTATGGATCAAGCAAGCATCACGAGTTGGAATCTTTGATTTGACGAAGAAGTCAAACAGCTTTGACTTCGTCGATGCGAAGAAGAACATCGTGTATACAGGAAAACTAGTGGGAGTGTCATCGCTATTTTAATCCTCTATGTGGACGATATACTCTTAATGGGAAATAATATTCCCCTATTGTAATCACCAAATCTTCATTAAAGAAAATGTTCTCAATGAAAGATTTGGGCGAGACTATCTATATACTAGGCATAAAGATCTATAGAGATAGATCTAAGAGACTTATCGATTAAGTCAAAGTACATACATTGAAAAAGTGCTCGAATCTGTTCAAAGACGCGAATTCTAAGAAAAGATTTCGCCAATGAATAATGGTGCACAACTTAGCAAGACTCGTGTCCTTTGACAACCGATGAGCAAAGCATAATGAGTAGAGTACCATATGCTTCGGCTTATCGGCTCTATCATGTACGCCATGTTGTGCACTCGCCCGATGTCTCGTATGCTTGGAGTATGACGAGTAGATATCGTGCTAATCCAGTGCTAGAGCACCGGAATGTCGCAAAAAATATCCTTAAGTACTTAAGAAGAACTAAGGATATGTTTCTCATCTACTGTCCGACTCGAGCTCGTGGTAAGTGGTTACACAAACGTTATCACCTCATATGAAAAATCATAAATAGAGGCGACGTAAAGATTTGTAATGTTAGTTTGTAATAATCTTGAAGTCAATAATACGATAAATCGTTATATAAAGCTTTGTTCATGAATTGATATTTAAACGATATTTTGTTTCCTCGAGTATTATTGAATTTATGAATCATTCCAAGTTCATGACCGAATCGTGAAACTTCATAATATAGAATATACTCTTAAAAGTCACTAACCAAGGTAATTAGCAGAACACTAATTAACCGTTATCGTGTTAGTATGTGGATTAAATGACGGTCAAGTTTTACGTACCATAGACAAAGAGTTGTCATTTTAATCACATGATAGATGTTCAGAACATCGTATTTGATAGACTCCCGAATGAAACATTAAATGGAATTGTGTTCGTGTCATTAATGTTTTCGTTCAAAGATTAAATTCTAAAGTACGAGGTATTCATCTTTCCTACATAAGATATGTATGTGTGTGATTTCTACCAAACGTTATCCGTAAAAGGTGGCTATAAAGGTAGCTCTTCTAAGATACATAACTTATGCGAGGAAGAGATGGTTTGCCAAAAGTACTATCGTCCCTCGTATTTCTATACGAGTTATAAGATCATCGGCCCCTCGATAGAGTAAGATTATCTCGCTAGCAAGATAATTACAAGAGTAATTATATTTGATAATTTACTCGTGATCAAGAAAAGATTAAGTTTGCAAGGATGACACATACCTACCTTGAAACCGATCCGATAAATGATGAGACAAAAGAATTAAACACAAGTAAATAGTTTACCGATCATGATATCAGACAAGACATCATCATCTCGTGTAATCGATGGTCATAGTGCATTCTCGCCGTATGCCTCCTATGATTATAGAAGTTAAAACGGCTTTAACTCTATTTACCAACATAACACGATCCCGTCGGTCACACCGTATAGTGAGTTAATCTGAGAATCTTATCGATTAATTATAAATTGTTTATAATTAATAATAAGATGGTTATAATTAATTATATATGATATAATTATATTTGTCATAGAGATGACAAGAAGCAAAAATCGATCAATTTATAACGTGTCGACACGTCGTATAAATTCGCCGAAACAACAACCGAGAAAAATATAATCAGAGATGACAATTATATATATTTGATTTGGATTTTAAATGTTAATTATGGATTTGAATTATGGGCCAAAGCCCATTTATAATTAAAGTCTTAATTAATAATTAAAAGCCCAAAATCGAAAAGCCCAAAAAAGCCCAAAATCAAAAAGCCCAAAATCCGAAAAGCCCAAAAAGGCCCATGAAAAGCCCATGACGACCTCCAAGGGTATTTTGGTAATTGTCCAAAAGCCCAAGGGTATTTCTAATTTGTCCAAAAAGCCCAATGGCGTTTTGGTAAATCGATGAACTTTAAGGGTATTTTCGTCTTTTCACATCGGAACCTCCCTACTATTCATGAGGGTATTTTGGTAATTTGCCAATCTCACATTTTCTATAAATAGGGGTAGGGTGAGAGAGAAACTTCCACCAAATCGCTCTACTTTCTCTCTCTCAGATACGGTTGTTTCGTAATTCACGGATCGGCGAATAAAGTGTTTTTACGAAAGTCGCGTATTTCGCACATTTGTGAAACAATTATCATGAGTCGTGAATAGTACTATTTCGTCTTTTTCTCGGGTGAATAGTGTTTTTGCGAAAAACCGCGCTTACTGTATTTCGGCAAAAGAAATAAGCCGCTCTCTCGGTTAGTCCCGCGGATAACCTACAGAGGCATCGACGTTTGGTGCTCCGAGACAAGCCGATTTTCATTCCAATTGAAATTTGGAAGCGAGGTATAACATCTTATATTAATCTATTTAATTGTTAAGTAGATTAATATTTTAGAAATCAATCATGGAGTAGATCAATAAAGGTTTAAAGAGGTGTGTATCTCTCGCAATCATCCGACACATCACTTTAACCCTAAGCTTAAGTTAAGTAAAATAATATTTTACCGTTTTTTGTAAAGGATTAAATGTCTCGTAACTCTCTGCTATTATCCGACATACTTTAATCCCTAACTTAAGTAGAAGTAAAATTTTTGTTCTACTCTTTTCCAGCTTGAGCATTAATGAGATTTGGGCATTCCGAATCCCTACATGATGCATATGAATGGTCAACAAAAAACCAAAGACATGAATGGTCAAAATCTCATTTTTCTACACAATCGAAATCGACATGTTATTAAACAACCTTTGTGAATGTTTCAACAAATATATTCTTGATGCTAGAGATAAGCCTATATTAACAATGTTAGAGATGATAAGAACAAAACTAATGCGAAGACTTCAAGTAAAGAGAGATGCTATGATGAAATACAAAGGTTCAATTTGTCCAAAAATTTTAAAAAAACTAGAGAAGTGCAAGGATGAGGCAGTCAAGTACACCTCGATTTGGAATGGTGGAACCCAGTATCAAGTAATGGGTCCTGATGGACAATTTGTTGTTGACACTTCAATATCTTCTTGCTCTTATCGAAGATGGGATCTGACAGGTTCAATTTGTATTCCAAATTTTTTTATTTTGATTTTATATTTATTAAAGTTAATTTGCATATGTTGTTTGTTATAGGTATTCCATGCCAGCATGCTTGTGCAAGCATGATAAGCAATAATAATACTCCTGAGACCTATGTTGATGAATGCTACAAGGTTGAGACTTATCTAAGATCTTATAGTCATTCCATAAATCCTATTCCAGGATATGAAATGTGGAGTAAAAGCAATGTGCCTTAAATAATACCTCCTAAAATTGATCCTCCAAAACCCGGCAGACCAAAGAAAGTTCGTAAAAAGCATAGAGTAGAGCTGAAAAAAAATATTGATAAGACAAAACTTTCAAAGAAGGGTAAAAGATATGCTTGTTCAATCTGTCACCAAGAAGGACATACAAAAAAAAATACACAATGCAGCTGTTGCAACCACTCCAAACTGAGTCTGTGACTTTTGTAGCTTCTGAAAATACGGCATCCCAAACTAGTGTTACTCATACTAGGCCCAAATTGCAGGTATGTTTGCCTTCGATTTTTAATTGTTCTCGTGAGCTTAATATTATTAGAAACTTTTATATTTTTGCTTGACATTTCTTTTTTTTGGTGAAGGTGGATAGCAGCACGAATGGTCGCTCATGAGGATATAAGAATAATATACAATTTCTTATGGGGCTGAATGAAAGAAAAAGGATAAAATAAAATAAAATAAAATAGTAAAGTGTGTAAGCATTCTACGGTTATACCGTTACAGGAAAGCACATGAAAATACGACTAGTGCTTAATGTTGTGTGAAAAATAAAGAGCAACGAAATGTTGTTTTAGCATAGTAATCATCTTATTTGGACCACATATGCGCTGTAAATTTACACGAAGAATATTTGAATTTAGGTAGAATTTCAAATAATTTAACATGTCAGCGGTCGACATGGTCCCATCAAGATTTTTTTTTTTAAGTTTCCAAACTTTTTTTAACGTCATATGATATGAGAGTTAAAATTACAAACTATCTTTACTGATATTTGATTTTAAATACGTGGATTCTCAATTTGGTTCTAAATACATGAGATATAAATTACCTTTACAGTTCTATATCAAATAGAGTAAAGCATTTCCTAGTATTCTGCAACGTCAATTAAAACAGAGAATTTGTATGAACAAACAAGCGTATAAATATAATGAGACAAAGTAACATGTTTGATATTCATTTATGTTATTTCCAAATAGCATGGTCACACACATCTTGAATATGTCTTGCTACATGCATGCTTCTAGTGGAAACTGTTGGTCCCCATTTCCAAATTTTTTGTGTGTAGTTTTTGTTAAAATTGATATTTTTATCATGTTGGTTACTTGGTTAGAATTAGATGTTAGTTTGTTGAGGTTGGTTTACTTGTGGGCAAGACTTGAGTTTTGCTTGTAGTACTAAATTTGGGCTTTTGAGTGTGGTTTAAAGTTTAAACACTTTATTTGCCAAAGTAAATAGAGCAAGCACTAGAAGACAGTGAAAGATGCATTTGGTTGAGTTCAGGTGTGAAAAATTCTCATCTTTCGTTAAACTAGATATATATATTCGGATTTAATGGGGCAAATATAAACATCAAATCATGCAAATAGGAATAGGACCTTTGAAAATGATATTCATCAAACAAGTCTCGCCAACTATTTCATCATGTCAGCATCTCACAACACAGATGGTGATCACTGCCTGCCATAGAGAATCCGCACTATTGATCAGGATTATAAGAATTGACTTCACCTTTCTTTTTTCAAAGACCGCATAATGTAGTCATGCGCTGGACTTGCTCTCTTTTGCATGTTGTGGATGTATGAGTTGGAACTAAAGTCTCGTTTCAATAAAAAAAAGATGGAAATAAAGTCTCGTTGAATAGTGAATACCGTGAAATGAAGTGAGTTCTGTAAGGAACCTTCACCACTCGTTCATTGCACATTAGTTTGACATTTCCTCTAAAAAAAAGTTTTTTCAGTTGTATATTATAATATCAACAAGAAATCCCAAGTGGCAACCGCAAGTATCATAAGCTTGACATCACGCCAATTCACTTTAATTTACCCAGAAATTGATAAGAAAAATGAACTTTTGGTAGAATGGTAGTTCAGTAGGAGAGATGCAAAGAAATGCTTGCTTGCAAGAAACTATATACATCTACCACTATAAAATTTTGCAGTAGGATAATAATTTGGTATCAAGTCAATACTCAGTACGTATATAGTACTCTGTATACACAATATTCTAGATAGATAGACCGGAAAGCTTGACATAATTTTTATAAAATATAAAAATATATAAATAATCAAATATTTATATTGAAAATTTTCTGTAAAATATTTTTTGTTAGAAACATTTTAAACATAAATATATATTTTTTTTAAATGCTAAAAATATATTTAATGATAAATATTATAATTAGTTAAATAATAAAAAATTAAAAAATATAAAGAGTTGTATTGATTTAGTATTTAAATTGTATCTTAGAGACATCATAAATCTCTTTAAATAAAGAAAGAAAAAAGTGATATGAATTATTTGATTAAGACAAATAAACAGAGATAACCAAAATCAATGGTGAAAAACATTAATGATGTGGCGTAGCTAAAATACTTGTAAAACTATAGAATTAGCACATTTAACTGATTCTTTTACTAGTTTTTTCACTTATTATTATTGAAAGTGATTATTAATTAACACATATCCATTGAGTAAAGTCATAACTAAATTAATTATAGTATGTCAGGAAGATCAGTCATTTTGAACTAAAAAGAAAAAGAAAATATTGAATCGACCTCAAATTATAATTTTAAATTCTTTTATTTTTTATTTATTTTTTGTCGTGAGACACATGTGAAGCTCTGAAATTTTAGTTTTTGTTGGTCCTAGTTTGCACCTGTTCTAGTCATTAAATACGAAGCTATCGTTGTTGGTTCATTTTAAATTTTAAATTCAAACCTCAAATCCAAAAACAAGCAAATTTCGAGTAATTACATGGCGAGCTATCCAGTACTAACGTAATTAAATATCGCGAAATATATCAAATTAACAATCCAATTTAAAATTTTAAAATGAAACACTGTCAAGATATGGTTATTGATCAATAAATGATATGGTTATTGATCAATAGTTATATCGGACGTGTACTGAGTTGTATTCCTTTTAAGTTCCCCCGTCATGCGTCTTTTGAATATTTGTATTCATTAATGTCTTGCAAAATTTTACCTTTTGTGTGTTTTATTATTATTAAAGAGCAGCTTTTGTCTACTAAATATGTTGGCTACGTACGCGCGCGATAACTAAACAGTTGGGCTCTGGTGTATTCGTAGTATATCTTTCGTTGATTTTAGTCGGAAATTTTATAAAAATATGTGTGATTATATATATTTTAAGAAAATTAAAAAAATATATTTATAATGAAAAAAATAATTTCCCCCTTAAAAAGTTTGATTTTTGCTCCTTTGCAGACCCAACGTCTGACTCCGTCCGTGATGTTATGAATCGGTTTTTTAATTTTAAAGTCTAAATAATTATCTGAATAACTCAAAATAATTTTCGTATAAATATCTAGTTATAGATCATTTTTTTATTTTTATATAGTTAAAAATCAATTGATTTAATTATTATGAATCATCTAAACGAAGTGATTTTTTAAATATCTAAAAAAAGTAAAAAATATATAAATGTATAAATATATAAATTTTGATATATAACTAGATATTTATCTAAAAATTATTTTGAACGGTTTGAATCGATCATTTTAATTTTGTAAATTAAAAACCAATTTATGGTACGGAGAATATCCATATTATGCATAGTACCATAGTTTAACTCATAAGTTATAACTAAATATATTTTTATTATGCATACATTGTCAACACGGGAGAGCATAAATTTTCTAATTTTATGGTAAGGTGAAATAGTTTATCTAGTGGCACATGCATTGATATACTTGGTATACAATCATTGGCCAGTCATTAGTGGTATAATAAAAATAAAACCATCTCTACTGCTTAAGAGGTATGGATTAAGATTAATGGGTAGATTCTTCTATTTCACAACATATAAAGTTGCTCTCCAATTATAGATATTTTGGTTCCAAATGTAAAATTTTACAAAACAAAAAAAAATACTAATTAAGTTTAATTTAATGCAAACAGAGATAGGGAAGCAACTGCTGTATTATACTTCGTTTTGTATGCTTTCTAAGAAAGCAGCTTGTATAATTATCAAATAAGCATTGATTAATCTATGTAGGTGAGCTGGAACATAAAATTCAAGCACATGGCTAAACATGCATGTAAAAGGCTGTATAATTGACGGATGGTTTGAACGTATGACAGCTGGAACTGGAAGAGAGGAAAACAGATAAATTTATTAAATTGAGAGTTTGAGGTGGCTATCTGCATATATTTATATGGGAAAATGTTACGGAGATTCCAAATTGATACCAAAATCGATACAGACTTTAAATTTCTATTAGAGTAATTATTTATATCAATAATTTTATTGTATTGTATTTCTATTATTCAATTAAAATACTACTAGTATGAATAATAACTCTTTTTAATTTGTGCTGAATTTACAGTTAATGAGGGTTGAGAAACTACATCCTTAGAGTATCTGCATTTCATTGTCAAATTGACTGTTAAATCTCATTTGACAATTGTCATTTGAATTTCATAGATGCAGAAATTATACAATTATCTAAATTTGATAGTCCATTAGATGGATTTGTGAAAGTGTCATTTTGATAATTTTATTCATTCAAATGATTACTCTTAAAATGAATTGTCAATTTGATGACGTGGTATAAAAATTTAATTTTAACAATCCACACCGATGTGAATGCTCTAAGAGGTAGTTGGACCTTCTTTAATGAAATGTTGACAATTGAGGCGGGTAAAGAGAGTAGAGGTGGTGTATGCGTAAAATAAGTAAATAACTGTTCAAATTATTCGCTCCGTTAAAATATTTTCTAGCACTATTTTTTGTTAAAATGCGATTAATGAAAATCCGTGAATATTTTCCCTCAAAAAGAAAAAAAAAATGAAAATCCGTGAATTCATTCACCTAATCAGCTGAGATATCTAACATTATTTAACTGGATCGAAGAATCAGAAATAGAGAATTGGGAATTTCAAATCACATCAGGGAATCTCTGATAATAAATTGACTCGTTCCCAAGAAGACATCGCACTAAATTCCAATTTTCTATTGTTATACTGAGGATTTTTTGGCGTACTACAGTGGTCGCCCTACAATATTTCAAGGAACCAAAACAAAATGCACATAATATCTGCCGCTCCATTTTTGTCATGACTCATGAACCATAATAAAAGATAGTTTTTAGTAATAATAATTTTTATTAAATTAATATTATTAAAAATAAGAGTGAGAAACATAAAATTTTAAATATATGAATGGCAGCGCGTCACTATCGGTGGCGCGTTTCATTATTTTTATGAAACGCGCCACTGTCAGTGGCGCGTTTGCTTTTATATATACAAAACGCGCAGTGCCTCTTCATCTCACTTGCGCGGGGTTTGGACGAAACACGTCACTGCCAATGGCGTATTTCATAAAAATAATGAAATGCGCGCATCGCCATGCGTATGCGCATTTAAATCCGCATATATGCGCTATGATCGCCAATGTGGCACGTCGTCATTCGTATATTTAAAATTTTACGGTTCTCACTCTTATTTTTAATAATATTAATTTAATAATAATTATTATTAATAAAAAACTGTAGAAAAGAGCCCATATAAAAATCATACTCACATGATAGTGATAGTATGATATATTGATATATTGATATAATGATATTGATATCAAGTTATCAACGCCGGGGATGGATGAGGGGTCCCTCTCAAGACAGTTTTGGATTATGCTGGTGGGGCCACCTCTTAGCTCATGGAAGAAATCACAACCTTTCATTTTGGGTTTTGGAATATTGTGGTTGGTTACCTGTCGTTGATTTCAGCTAGCCTTAATTGAAAGTTGAAAATTCCATTTCTTTATTATGATTCAATTTGGGACCTCCAACTTTTAAAATTCTGGATAAAAGAAGTTCCAGAGTTATGAGTCATAACTAAGTTGTGATTGGTGAATCATTTTATGGCGATAGTGATTGCTAAATTGTTATGGAATCCCTAAGTACTTATTATATTATTTCAGGAATATTTTTTTAATCATCCTTCTTATCCAACAATTCAGAATCAGATCTTACGTACTTCGTTTCTTTCTTTTGATTTGTTTAGATTCAACATTTTACTCTATATCCATTTTGAAATATAACTCCTTGTGCTGTTTTTTTTAACACCAAAAATTTCACTCAAAATAGATTATTGCATCCATAAGAAAAATAAGAAGAGATTTTTTATCAAAACCTAAATAACACAAAACATTAAATGAATTCTAAATTAATATTGTACTTTAGTAATGTAAATGATTTTGTCTCTAATATATGTTGAAAAATAAATTTTGAAGAAGCTCAAAAATATTTTTTTAAAGTAATCGACTATGATGAATACCATTTAAGTTGAATCAGATCAGTTGTTGAGCAGTTGTTGAGCAATTCATAGTATTTCAAATTTTGAATCACTATTTAAGTTTATTGAAGTGAAGCAATCTTCAATATTTCAAAGCACAATTAATAATTTTTAAATTAAAAAGCGACCAAAATATGAATAAAGAACGAAAAATAAAAAACTTAGAAGAACATCAATAGAGTAAAAAAATATATATATAAAGAAAGAAGAGAAATGACAGAGATGAGATCTCGGTTAGGGTTTCTCCTTTTGTTTTGTTGTGTGCTAATATTAATAGCATATAGCTTTTTGCTGCCATCAATTGCTGTTACTTGTGATCGTTTTTTTTTCGATCCTCTGGTATTTACGCACTGACATGCATGATAATTAGTTCCATGAATTCATTTTTAAACGCTTAGTTTTCATTTACCATAGCACACTTGACTATTGCACGGTATATGATTACATTTTGAGCTAAAGACTTGAAGTAAATATAATATATTGATATCCTAACTACATTGCCTAAGATCAGCGTTTTTTATTTTGAAGAAAAAATGATAATTTTCGAAAAAAAAAACTATTACTTTTTTTAGAAAAATATTAAGGTCAAGCCCTCAAATTATTACTGTTACTATTATTTTTTACTAAAAAATATTATTATTGTTTGTTTATTTGTTTATTATTTACCAGCAAGATTTAATTCAAAATCCTGAATAAGCTTACAATTGAATATCGCCAAATCCAATGGGGACAAACATGAATCAAGATCCGAGTACTCTCTCAGTAAAAACTTGTACGAGTCGAAATTAAACCAAAACCATAGAAATTACTCTCCACGCAAGGACGCAATTCTAAAAGCATTTGAGTATTGGACCCAATAATCCAAACTGTGTGATAGTTTTGGGCATTGACACGTTCGCAGTTCACAGTTGGTGGTGCAGTGTTTCCTTTCTTTGATGGCATCATCATGATCATAACTGCATGCATAACGGATTCGTACTCAGAACAGATTAATAATTTAATTTGGTCAAATGAATAGTTGTTGGGGCCACATTCATTGCAACCTCCCAAACAAATTCCATATTTAAAGCTGAAAAAGTAAATTAGTAAAAGTATTGACTAGTTCTAAAAAAAATCATATGGAGTTAATTAAATAAATCATATATCAGCAATGATAGCACAACACACTACAACAGCTTCCTCCGGATATGATGAGTTTGTTTTCCTTGTTTACATGAACTGTTTTTTATTTATTTTAAATAACAATTTTAGTTAGCAGCAGCATCCATTTATTTTTAGATATTTGTTACAGAATTTAAATTTATATTTCTTTATAGATTGGTAAGATCTACCCTCATCTCTACTAATTTTGTGGTTCAATAAAAAAAATGATATAATATCGCTTTGCATATTATCTTTTTGCATCAACGTGCCTTCTATTTTTGTTGTGCGTTGAGGCCGTTTGGTTTATTTGAAATTTCAAAAAGTTCAAGCCCAAAAAAAGACTAGTGCAAAATTTATGAAGCCTATTGGGCCAATGGGCTTTATATATCGTTTACTATGTTGATCTATGAAACTTATTAATAACTAGAGGCCTAGGCTAGCAAATTTAAATATTTCTCAAGGTAACTTATAAATAAACAAGAAGATTATTGACAGTTAATTACCTTTGTACCTTTGAGCAAAATTTCAATAATCCAAATTGTCATGTCAAAATTACAAAGTTTACATCTTTGCATATAAGAGGATCAAAACAGTATTTTTTTCTATTGTATAGCCCCTTTATATTAAAAAAATGAGTTCGACACTTAATTCTAATAAAGTATCAATAATCCTTCTCAGAATTTACTGAGTTTGAATCCGTGATCTTAGCAGTACCATCTATGTTGGACACCACATTCAAATTATTTAAGTTGAGTTAAATATATCTTCCTTGATTAATGCATGACCTAATTAAATAATTAGTTGGTGGAAAACCTCGTCAGAAGAGCATAAACAAAGCTGGATACGTGTGTCTCCTCTTCTCCTGAAAATATTCAACAAGCAAATGTTGCCTTTTTTCAATCTCTGTGTGTAGAGATTAGAGAACTATCCTTTTCATTCTTTTCTTTTTAGGACTTTTTACTTAAAGAGCTTAATAATCAATGTTATCTATAGAACCGCCTTAGAGCAAAGTTATTTTCACAAACAGCTCTAAATAAGAGCGTGAGTTCAACTAATGTCCTTAAACCTCCATTTTGCCTGTCCGAACACTGCCCAAAGACACAAAGGGCGTGAATTGAACTCACGCCCTTTAGACGTTGATGTGCTCTGGTTGTTATCTTTCAAAAACACCGAAAGTGAAAAAAAAATGATATTAATGCGATATGTGGACTTAAAAGGCGTGAGTTCAACTCACGTCCTTTGGGTCATTTTGCTCTCTTTTGTTTGGGCAGTGGGCGGGCAGAGAAAATAGCGTTTTAAGGGCGTGAGTTGAACTCACGCCCTTTGTTAGACCGTTTGTGAAAATAAATTTGCTCTTAGACCGTTTCTGTAATTAAGATCTGTTTTTAGGTCGTTTAAGTAAAAAATCCCCTTTTTACCTTCTGGATTTCTTCTCTCCATTTCCTCAGATTTAGGAGAAATCCTTGGATAAAGCCGAATCATCTGCATGCTATTAATTTGTTTGCAATTAAATTGGAACTTTGGGTTTGGTCTTGTAAGCAATTTAGAGAACCAGAGGCTGTTCGTTTGGGACTTGGGAGGTAATCAGGTAATATTATAATAGAACTGGAAATGTGGGAGTATTTCAAGACTGGAGAGGATTCATCCAATGAGGTACTCATATTTGAATTTATTTTTTATATATTTTTGTACTTTCTAACTTTCGGCGTATAATATATGCTTTATGTTCCAAAGTTCTATTTTTCCTACAATTATATTCTTCTTCTTTCTCCATAGTTCAATTAATTAATTTATTTTTACAATAAAACTTCTAATTTCTTTCTCAAATTTAAAGTACAATAATGCAATTTTTTTTACATAAATTTCTGACTGGGGCCCGCCCCTGTTGATTTGTTTTCATGGGGGCGAACCGGACAAAGGGGTGGGATGGGGACTCGTACCACCGACATGAGCAATACCAGTACGCCAGATTACAGATTTTAGTAATAATAAGTTTTATTAAATTAATATTATTAAAAATAAGAGTGAGAAACGTAAAATTTTAAATATACGAATGGCATAGCGGTAGCGCGGATGAAACGCGCCACGCGTAGTGGCGCGTTTCAACGCGCACTGCGGTGGCGCGTTTGCTTTTATATATATATAAAAATGCGCGATCACTTGCGCGGGGTTTGACAAACGCGCATCGCGCAAAGTGCGCATTTCGTAAAAATAACGAAACGTGTTGGCACATTTCGTAAAAATAATAAAACGCGCGCACACGCTAATGGCGCATTTCGTAAAAATAATGAAACGCGCACAGTGATGTGTTTTCAAACGCGCGCCAACGCGCGCCATTTGCATGGTGCGCTGTGCCGCCATTCATATATTTGAAATTTTACGTTTCTCACTCTTATTTTTAATAATATTAATTTACTAAAACTTATTATTACTAAAAACTGGCCAGATTACTGTCCTATGTTTAACTTGTCAATTAATGTTGATTGTTCTTATTTTATTTTCATATTTATTGGAAATATTCCAATGACTTCCAGTTCCAGTTACAGCAAAGAAATGATTTTGTACGGAAATATTCCAAATTAAGTGCTGCACCGCTTTCATAACAAGTTAACAACGAATAAGTAATAAACTAATAATGATAATTCATCTGTAAGGAGAAGTATATTTCCCCTGCTTTTTTTCTATGTGAAATAGAACCCTGTCCTGTTTTTACTTTCTAAGATCTTTTTTCTCCAAACTGGAATATTTTCATAAAAGTAGAATGAAACAGTTTAAACTTTAAATACACCTTGAGTCAAATTTTGAGTAGCTTTCGGGGCTGGTCGGCTGGAGAATATTTCCCACGATAAATAAATAAATAAATAAATAAATAAATAGGCGTAACTAATCTGAAAAAAAGAGAATAATGTCAAAAAATGGAAAATATATATATTAATGAGAAAACCACATGATTAAATTTAGACAGCTAAGAAGGTTAAAAGGTGACCCTCTTTAATTCATGCTAAGGAAAACATATTAAGTAAGAATTTAGGAGACTAAATCCCAGGCTGCTGGATAACCCTAATGAATATAGTCAACAAAAAAGTGCTTCACAAATTAACACACTGTGAAAGTTAGAGAGGATCAGAGGGACCACATGGCGAGTATTGTTTTATTATTATTATTATTATTATTATTTATTTTTTTTATTTTTTTTGGAAAGCTCATGAGTTATATCATCATTAGGTAGATGATTTCTTAAATTTTAAATTGAACTGCGTAACACACACACGAATACAACTACGGGGAAAAATCGAGTTATCAGTGGTCGAACATGAATGAGAATTTTTTATCATCCGCCTCGAGCTTCTCATCTCCAACGACAAATTCAAGACATCTCAAACGCTGGTGGACTTATACTTATTTTTAAAATTTCTGTTATAGATATTTGTTAGAGTATAGGAATAGAATTGTATAGGTTAGTTGGAGATATTGTGTGGTGTATGATATGGGAGATATTTAGTGATTGAAATTAGTTAGTTAGATTAGGTGGTTAGTTTGTTAGATTATTAGTCTATAAATAGAGGGTTAGACATTGTAATCAATTCACTCAAGATAATAAAAGATTTCTCTCTCACTCTCTCATTCTGTCATGGTATCAGAGTCAGAAAACCACTGGAATTAGGCTCACACCTATTTCAGAAATTATGCATCTTATATCAGCCCTTATTCCAACCCTCATTCCACTCTATTCCAGATTTTATTCCCACAACTAGCCCTCTATTCTAGTCTTCTATTTTATTCTACTCTTTCTACTCTTCTTATTCCTCTAGATCCGACCAAAAATTGTTTCTCCGCTGATCAAGAAATCGATTTTTACTATTTTTGCTTCGCTGATTGCCTCCACGATTTCTGCTCAATTCATCTCACAAATCAAGAATTGTTTTTTCTTCTCCTCAAGATCAGATCAAGATCGCCTCTCCTGATTGTGTCTTGTGATTTCCGCTCATCGCACATCTCCGTGCTTCCCGATCGTGAGCATCAAGCCTCGGATGATTTCACCCATCGCGATTGCATCAAGTCATGTTTGCTTCTCGCGATCGTCGTGTCAAGAACATGCAATCGAGGCTTATTACTTTAGAGGATGAGCGCCACTACCTCCAAGATCGATATTTTACCTTGAAGATCGCTTCGCAAAGCCACTCGCCAAATTGAGCTATACAAGTCGAGACGACTCTATTTGATTGTGACATCGAGAGGCTCATGGATTCTACGATGAGTCTACACGAGAGAATGAGAAGCTTCGTGTGCGATTTATGGATCAATCACGGTAATAACGCAGGAGTTGATCGGTGCACGAGATAAAGGGCTGTTTAGAGAAGCATCTCTCGTACCTCAAGTAGAATTTCTCTGTTGCTACCAATCCTTTTGTATTCAACTTTGCAGATTTAATTTCTATCAGCTCACAACATCGACAACCAGCACCAAATCATTTCAATTCTCCAAAACCTTCTTACAATTCAAAACCAAAACGTCTACTCCCAATTAAATTTCCAACGATCAAACCATGCACCGGACGTCTATTTCTCTTTTCTTTTCTTTCAAGAGAACTCAAACGAATCTCGGATTATTGTTAAAAAGGACAAAGATCCTTCTATTGATGTTTCAAAATGACTCAAAAAGAGCATGAAGCAATTAATAGTTTTGTTTCTTGAGCCAAAAAAGCTCTTCTTCCTTCCACCTTCCTTCAAGACGACCCGTGATGTAATTAGAGATCAACTTCATGAATCGAGATGTTATAACTCGTGAGATGTGCAAACTCACCATGCGTACCGCACGATGAGTTTGAGGGGGATGTTAGAGTATAGGAATAGAATTGTATAGGTTAGTTGGAGATATTGTGTGGTGTATGATATGGGGGATGTTTAGTGATTGGAATTAGTTAGTTAGACTAGGTGGTTAATTTGTTAGATCATTAGCCTATAAATAGAGGCTTAGACATTGTAATCAATTCACTCAAGATAATAAAAGATTTCTCTCTCACTCTCTCATTCTGTCAATATTTAACCATTTTTGTTCTTCTCTGACACTTTTATGATTTTTTATTAAATAAAAAATATTAGATTTTGCAAAGAAGATACAGTATTTTCAAAGTAGATAAGGTAGGAGAGTGAAATGAAGATGGATTAAAAAAAAAATTGAAAAAATGAGTTCAGAATGTTGAGAAAGGATAAAAAAAATATAAAATGATTGGCGGTAAAGTTAAGAGGGAGAGAGATATTTGACGGCCTCTGTCGAGGTTTCAAAAACAAATTGACAACCACTGTCAATTTTTTTTAAAGTTTCAAGAGAGAAATGAGTGACGTTTCATAATAAAAAAGTTTTATAAATATTTTTTTAAAAGTATATTATTGTAATAAAAAAATAATTTATATTTTATGGGAAAAAGTGAATATGCAAATACCATCTTTGCTAATGCCCTATGAAAAGTAGATTAACCTTTTTTTTGGGAAAAAAATGAGTTTTGTTCTTCTAAATTCTACAACTCGGTTGAATCATATGAATTAGCAAGGAAAATGAGAGTGAACAATTAAAATAAATTTCTAGGTTCTCTAAAAACTTATAAGACAGCTCATAAAGAAGAAACTTGATCGGAAAAAAAAAATGCAAAAGAAACATAAAGAAGCGTGCTTTCTGCTTATACGAGCAGTTAAAAATTGCTCTACTAAATGCTTCACAAATGATCACACCTTTGTATCTTGCAACAAAAAAAATATCACCCACTGAGTGGAAAAAAATTGCTTTGTCAGGAATCAAAAGTACTGATTGATTTCATTTTAGCATTTAATCGAAGGAACTTTGAAGACCGCACTTTCTGAAAAATGGAAAAGAAAGAGGAAAAGGCGGCTACAGAGATCTGACTAATTAAATTAAAGGGATTCCTTGCCTTCAAATAAGAACAAAGGGCATATCCTGTTCAATCTTCAAGTAGGGGTGTCGATAGGATTGGGTAGAGTTATTTTTATTATTATATTCATTTAAAATTATTTTTATTTTATTTTTATCAATTAAAATTAAATTTATTCATACTCTATTATTATCTATTAAAATAAATGAGTAAAAGAATGATAACAGGTGCTAATAAATAATACTAATATATTAATTAAATTATCATTATTTATAAAAAATCTGAACTCACTTATTTCATATAAATGTATCTCTATTTTTCTAGTAAGAAATCATAATATAACTATGAAATTAATTTCAACTTGAGTCATTTCAAACCAAACAAATTCAAAAAATACAAACATCTCTTGTCAATTTTTTTAACTAGAAAATAAAACATATTAAAAATAAAAAATAGCATATTGTCTAAAACAAAATCTTACATTGACTCATCCTATCATTTTAAAAAGTATTCTACTAAATATGATATAAATATTATAATTTATCAAAGGTGAAAATCTGAGAAAAATAATAATTATAATTCGTAATTAATAGTAGTTAATTTATAGAATTTGGGACAACTAATATAAAAAAATATATATAGGAGATAATTATATTAAAAATAATATAAATTATTTTTTAATAATTTACTTTACATGATAAACATATACAAAATGATCTTTATCCATACTCTTATCCATTTATTTAATAAAAAATCTTATCCATATCAATATTAAATAAGTTAACGAAATTTTTTTATCCATACTCGTTTCATTACGATACATATCAGATAAATAAGTAAAAGAGGATAACTGACACCTATCTTCATGACGATTTGATCATTTAATTTTAAGAGTGTAATTATTTATTTGGTTGGATGTCACCACAATTTTATTTTACTGATTCGGTCACAATCATGCCGTGCTCGTTTATGGATATGGCCTTAGGCCATTAAGAATGCATAAATAATATTAAATTTCCCTTTCAATGAAAACATTTTTAATTATTCATGCTTTTCGTTTAAGATAAAGTAAAAAAGCACAAGGAATTTTTCTTATCCACAGCTAATATAATTTTCTCATTAATATATCCATGTCAGTCTTGTTGGCAGCTTCTTTAAATTAAAAACTCAGAAAAAAAAATACAATATAACAGAGTATTAATAATTAGGTGCGATTACAGTTGTAAATCTACTATTAAAGACGACGGAATCTTGCAATTATCGACCTTTAATACTCATACAGTTGTTTTCCATTAAAACTAGCGCTGGCATCTAATCCAGATATCAACCACCAAGTTACACCCCGCTAAGCATACATCAATAAAAAAAATTTAAAAAAAATGCACCGTTGTGGTTTTGGCTTCTGACTGAAAACGCATAACAAACTGTATAAATTTAAGAAAAATAGTTTGAAATTAGGAATAGAAGTATAACATATTCGTTGATCAAATAAGAATAGATGTGCAATATCAAATATTGGATGTACTTAATGTATAATATAAGGAGATTGTGAGCTAGGAGTTGCTAGGCATTTCAAAATTAAATACAAAGCTCATATGGCAATTATCCTTTGCTGTGCTTGTGCAACACAACTGCACCTGCGCACACATAGGGCTGTTAATGGATCGGATTCGAATGCGAATTCATTAAAATTTATAAGATTTATATGTGGATCCGTATTCAATAAAATTTTGAGAATCCAAATGCAAATTCATATTTATTATTATAGCGGATTTCGAATCGGATTCGGATCTTGTATTATAATAATATTAAAAATAGCATAATTAATATATGACAAGAGAAAAATTATCATGTTATCTTAAAATTATTTCAAACGTAACAACAATCATAATTCACATTTACTATTATAGTAATTTTAAAATTATTTGTTCCAATCATAAACGTAACAACAATCATAACTATTTGTTCCAACTTTCAAAACATACAATAAACATCAAATAACATAATAAAATCTATCTAATTAATACAATAACTACTATTTAACTTTATAAATCAATATAGAGTGAAACATACACATTACTCTTTGAACATGTCTATTTTATTGAATGATATATGATATTTATCGAATTCATAGCGGATTCGAATTTGAATATTATAAGATTCAAATGTGGATCCATTATATTAGATGAATCATTTTTTAGAATTCATATGCAGATCCAATAAACTAACAAATATATTTTAAGGATCCATTTGCACGAATTCAAATTGGATTTTCGGATTATGGATATCCATTGACAGCTCTACCTACACATAGTGATAAGTTCATGATTCGGGAAATATTCGGCGAGATTAAAAATTTGACGTTCGGGTATAATTCAGGAATAACTCGTTTTATATAATATTAATAAAATATATATTATAATGATAAATTATTGAAAATATATTAAAAATATATATAATTTCATTCAAAATAATATATAATGTGTTTTTTTGCCGAATAATTTATAAATAAAATATTTTTTTATCAAAAAATGCACTGTATAATATACAGACGAATTATCAGTGAAATATAAATTATTTTTGAATCTTATTATTGTGCACCTGCACAAATGCACTGACATAATGACGTAACTGCTTCAGTAAATTCCATACAACAAGTGCCAGTGAAAATCCCTGTTGAAAAAGTTAAATAAAAAATAAAATTATTACGTTAAGATTTTGCAGTTTCGTCCTTTTTTTCTTCAAAATGCTACCGGATTTAAATTATAATCCCGATGAAGAAAATTATACTTTAACAGAACAACCGAAGCGCAAGAAATTTTTGACGGGAATATTTCCAAACCGAAATGAAACCAATTCCTATCCAACCCACGATCAAATCAATTCCTATCAAACCTACGATCAAACCAATTCCTATCCAACCCACGATCAAATCAATTCCTATCAAACCTACGATCAAACCAATTCCTATCCAACCCTCGATCAAACCAATTCCTATCAAACCCACGATCAAAACAATTCATATCAAACCTACGATCAAACCAATTCCTATCCTACCTATGATCAAACCAATTTATATCCGTATCAAATATCGATAGAATAATATAATTTATCAACAACCAAACCCAATGGTGCCACTATATAATTTTTTTGGCGGTAGTAGTAGTACTACGTATGGTCAGTAATTTAGTGATAATATTGATGACGTAAGTAGTGTTGATCCAACGATAATGGAATTAAGTGATGATCGGATGAGCAAGATGATGGCGGTCCGTATTATTCAAATGAAGAAGAAACAGAGAGGATTACACTGACGGTCGATCAATGAATCAAGATGAGGAAATTCGAGATGCGATACCACATTGTTAGTTACACGACGAACCGAGAGACACCATCCCGTAGAAGCGTTAAATAATTTTGAGATGTTTGACCGTTTAGGCGCGAATGAATATCTTTTAGGACTCGATGATGAGTTAGTGAAAATAGAATATTTGCTTCTAAATCGGCTTTAAAATGGGTAATTTGTGATTGGAGTGTTAGGAAAAACGTTCAATGTTGGGTACAAGAAAGTTGTAAAACTCGACTTATTATGAAATGCAAAGAAAGTAGTTGTCCTTGGAGATTATACGCTAGACTTCGAAGAGGGCTCGACCACATGGAGGATCATCACAAATAAAAACCCCCACAACCGTAGAAGACCACCAGGAGACCGCAAACACTTACAACTCACATCTAATTTGATTGCAGGATGTGTTCGACAACATTTAAAGAAGGATCTCTCTCTAACGCTTCAACAAATCGGTATGATTATAGAAACAAAATATCCGGTGTGGCACCGACGTACGGTAAACTTTGGCGTGGCGAGAAAGAGCAATTGAACAATTATTTGGCACTTGGGAAGGATCATATACATTGCTTCCACGAGATATTGGAGGCGATTGCTCGACTACTCCAGTACAAAATTTAAATTATTGACGTGTGATACTTCGGATAATAATGTAAAAATGTTTAAATCCATAGTTTGGGCTTATGGACCGTGCATTGCGAGCGTTTAAACATTTAAGGCCCGTTATAACTATTGACGCTGGATTCTTATCGGCGTTATAAGGGTAGATTATTGATGGCGTGTGGATACGATGCGAGAGAATAAAATCATTCCTCTAGCATTTGGAATCGTGGATGCGAGAAAATATGGACAATTGGGGTTGGTTCATGCGATGGCTCCGTAATGAAGTGATCCAATGTAATATGAAAATATGTGTTATATCCGACCGTCATAGGGGAATAAAGGGAGTTTTTGAGCGACCGCATTTGGGATGGTCTCGTACAACATGGAGAGGCGGTACACGTATTGCATGCAACACGTCGCAGAGAATTTATATAAGGAAGCCGGAAAAAGCGGAAAGAAAGAAGATAATCTCGAGATGATTTCCGAAGCGGACTAGCGAACAAAAAGAAACCGCGTCGTTTCGTAGAAAGATGGCGAATAACCAATACTCCTCGTCGATCCTTGGCATGCCACATCAAGACGCCGATACAAATAACCAAGTACCGCAGCGCCAATTTCTTCTTCTACCGAATTGTAAATCTTCCCGTAAATTAAATATTAGTAATAAAATTATTTAATTATGAAACATAAATTATTTTAAATTCCTTAAAATACTTACCGTCAAAATCGGCGAAGAAACGCCGAGACAGAGTCTCATCATTGTTGTCGGGAACATGATACACCCGCCAACTCCAAAGCAAAACCGATCGCATATTGATTAAGACCACGATGATCGTCGCCTCCTGGAGCGTGATCAAAGTGGGACCGTAACTCTCGTAGGGAAATAGAACGTCTGCAAAATTTTACATTTAGCTTAATCACGCTTTGCGAAAAAAAATTTAAATTTTTGTACAGCTTTAATAAATTACCTCCCATATTTGCGAGAATGCTCGATATATCATCCTCGCCCAAATAACGACGGATGTATCCCGAAAAATCTCCATCGCATATATCCAATCACCGCTCACCAATGGTGGATAAACCCCACGTACATGCGACGTCCTAAAAAAAATTATATTACTATACCATCTTTTTAATTTTGTAATTAAATTAATAATATTTTATTATTTACCTCTAGAGTCACGGTCATCTCGCCAAAAGTGAAGTGAAATGTATGAGTTTCTGGCCTCCAAAACTCTATCAACGCGCTCAATAAACCCGTATCAATCTTTAAGTTACGGCTTCCGCTTCTTGGACATAAATCTCACGCAATCGGCGAGATGAAGAAATCCCATAACTCGCAACCTACTCTACTCGAATGTGCGAGATGTATGGTATCGTCGGACGGTGAGTGTGGAAACGAATGATATTGTTCTCTCTCTCGTAATTTTCATTTCATAATTAGCTTCTCATATATATGTATTTTATTATTATTTTTAAGAATATAATGTACCTCTCGCTCGACTATAATGTGTCCGATGTTTGTCTTCGTGGAGATAAATTATGATATTGTCATTTCGTTGCTACGCTCGCCATTATCTAGTAAAAAAATTCATTTCATAATTAATTTATAATTATTGTACTTCCTTTTTAATCTATCTATCATATAATTAAATAATCAATAAATTCTACAATTAAAAGCCTAATTAATCTATAATTAAATAATATATAAATCTAGAATTAATCTTCACATTTAAACGTACAATTAATCTTCATTTAAACGTACAATTAATCTACATAATTAAATTATAATTAATCTACATAATTTCACATTTAAATTATAATTAATCTACATAATTAATGTACACAATTAAATTAAATTATAATTAATCTACACAATTAAATTAAATTATAATATACATAATTAAATTATAATTAATCTACATAATTAATGTACACAATTAAATTAAATTATAATTAATCTACAATTAAATTAAATTATAATTAATCTACACAATTAAATTAAATTATAATTAATCTACACAATTAAATTAAATTATAATATACATAATTAAATTATAATTAATCTACATAATTTCACATATAAATTATAATTAATCTACATAATTAATGTACACAATTAAATTAAATTATAATTAATCTACATAATTAAATTAAATTATAATTAATCTACATAATTAATCTACACAATTAAATTAAATTATAATTAATCTACACAATTAAATTAAATTATAATTAATCTACACAATTAAATTAAATTGTAATATACATAATTAAATTATAATTTTCGTCCTTTCGTGTATGATCTGGAAATTGAAGAACACCGGTCCAAATTCCACAATAGTGCTGCTTGCCTTGGTACGTTGTCAACTTGTCTCTTTCTTCTTCGGTCTACAGTCTAACGGCTAAACACCGCTCCGAATTCCGGAGAAGTGAGAGCGCATTTTTTTTTTCTCTCCGGCTCAAATAAATCACGCGTTGACGTTGGCTAGACCTGGAGCACCTGCTGTTTGGGGAAGCAAATGATACAAATGATGAAATGAAAGAAGTTTGATTGATTTTCGAAAGGTAAAAAGATGAAATTTAATGAGAACTTGCTGTCAAAACACTTCATATTTGCACCTATTATCTCTCTTTTTTTTTTTAATGAAATCGGCTATTGTATTGGAAATGTGGAAAAAAAATATTAAAGTACATTTTCAGGTGCTTAATAGGGTAAAATTTTACTTCACCACTCGTCGCGGTGCATTCTTGTTGAATGGGTAAAATGTGAGAATAAAAATTCATTTTATAATATTTTTATTGCTCAATATATAATATTGAACATCATTCTTAAAATATTAATTAAACATTATTCTTAAAATGTTACTTTACCAATTTTATCCTTTAAATTGGGGTACAAATGTTTACTCTCCATCAACATTTCTTCCCCCTCTCCCGTCTTTTTGTGGAGCACGGTGTTATGTTCCAAATTGATTTAATCTACTAGATTCTATTTCTCATTTTGATATTGTTTTTAGAATTTCTAGTTAAAATTAAAATTTATCCACATTTATGGCGCGCTCATTTTTCAGGGCAAGATTCTTTTGAAACTTGCTACCCTAAATTTCTTAGCTCCATGACTAACCAAATTATTTAATCAAGCTGTTTAGGTGCCTCTAATGATCGAGGCTTAAATCTCGCCATTGGATCTGAATCTGATTGCCGACTTCGTTCTTTGTCTTTCATCAAGATTTTAATAAATAATCAAATTATTAATAATAGTAAATAGAAAATATAATATTAATATTAATAATATCAATGCGCTAATAACAGTAACACGTCACTAAAATTGATGTGTTTGTGCAAATACAGTACTCTCGGTGGTGTCTTTCAATTTTTTACCATTGATATTCAAACTTAAAGTTAAGTTGTGATATTCAATCTTAAATTTTGTTGTCCGCTAGTCGGAGTGCTCCATTTTCAGTGGCATATATTTTTTGTGCTAAAAATAACAAGAAATATTAGGGGAAAAAAGAAAATATCGCTTTCAGTGATATTTTTGTAGAGCGTCACTGTCATTGATATGCTGCCATTTTTAGTATTAAAATTATATTTTTCTAATTATTATTATTAATAATCTAATTATTTATATTATTAAATAAAAATCTCTGTCCTTCATCACTAATTTTAGGGTTTACAGATAAAAACCCTAACTTGAACAGTTCGTACACAATTCATGCATTGATCACTACTTAAATAAGTATTCAGAAAATCAATTTAACACATACATACAATAGAAGATTGCAAATAAAAATCAAATCCCAACCAGATAAAATATCTTCATGAATTAATTTTATTGTGAATTCTATACATCTCAATCTACCAGTATTATCACATGCGTAGTTCTTTTTTTTTTTTTTTTTTTACTTTTCCACATGAACTCTCATGTATATATTATATAATCAAGTGCAGATTTAAATTTCTTTCAAAATGTATAGAAACATTCAAGATTCGTGATTGGAAGTAGATTAAGGTGAGTGTTAATAAAACAATTCTCATAAATATTCAACTGTAATACTTGTATACAACTAAAAGCTTTTGGTCATTCAACGCAGAATAACATATCAAACTATGGATGAAAACAATATGAGAGAAGAGAATCAATCTTTGGTCTACTGATAAAAGATAACGCTCTTCATATGAGAGGTCGTATATTTGAAATTTGGATGAGGTTTTCTACTCCTTTATGAATATTTATGAAATTTAAGAACTTAACACTTATATTTCTTATAAAAAACAATATGAGAGAAAAAAACATATTACTTGTAATTTGTCAAATTTGAAAATAGTCCGAGAATGTGCTAGAAATATACAACGACCATCAATCACAAATTGTGTTAATTAATACGTACACTAAGAATTCGAAGATAGTTAGAAGTTAGTGAAGGATAATTATTTTTACTTTATTTTCTTTCCTCATTCATGGTACGAACTAAAAAATTATTTTTTATTAGAGTAAAGTAAAATATTCGTGATTTTTATTTTTCCCTTAGAATTATAAGTGTTTTATGTTTTCATTAAACTAGTTGTCGAAAATGTCACTATAATATCTTTATTTCTAAAAAGTAAAATGATCACCTCAAATGATGTGTATTTTTATTTTTATTTTATAAAACTAAGACATGAGTTATGGTTAATTATTATCTTTGAAATAATCAAGTCACATACATAATCAGTGACAGATCCAACAAATATTTAAGTATGAGTAAAATTACATAATATATCCGAAAAGTGTACCTCATTTATTGTATTTTGTTCAATGAGCTAAGAAATTAAAATATCATATAATATTATATGTTAATATCTATAGTTCAATATCACAAAATTTAAAGAGAAATAATGCATTTAAAAAAATAATTTTGGTTGGGTATTGATCGGTATTTGCCCGAGTGTAGATTCACCCCTGCACAAAAACATCGATTACTAGTATAATTGTCAGACATGCAACGAATGAAAATATACTACTACAACAATTTTGTGCAAAGCTTATGGTGATTGTGAACAACAATTTACTCGAATAAAAATTGAGTGGATCAATTACACAATTTTTCTCTCGACGTGTATACTGAAAAAATATACATGCCGACATACATACGATCGGCTAAAAAAAAAAACTCAAATATGGAGTTAATCTTTCTCTATACGTTGTACTGACACTAAAGGAGGAATTTCCGAGTTATTTTGACAATAAATTTTTAAATAAATATTAAAAATAAAATTTTGTATATATGGAATTTTAAACACTACTAATTTATAAAAAAATATATCTATAATTTTTTTAATATTAATCTAAAAATTCATTAACGAGAATGTCTAAAATAACCAAAGGATCCGGACCCTCCCTACTCTGAAATGCTGCTTACAAGGTAATGTTTAGGAATTTTAACACGTGACGATACCGCAATTCCAGCCAGTGCTCCACTGGACCTCTGCTCCTGGTCCAGGAGCAGGCACAAAAGTCTATATACAATGGCAATGCTGTAATTATCACAAAGTCATTTCTGCATAGTTCAGACTTCAGACCCATCACTGTTTTATAGCTTCTCACTCTTTGGCACCGAAGGGCGAAGACAACGAAACCAGCAAAAATAGATTTTTGCGCCCCTATCTCTCTGCTAATTTTTCTTGTTAATTAACCAGAAATACTCTGACAAAACTAGAAATTTGTGAGTTAAAAAAATTATAAAAAAGCCCCTCGAGTCTAGAGCCAGCGTCATCGATGGGTCCCAGGACGAGCGATGCTGCCATCGCCAACGGCGGATCCAAACCCGAACCCGATTCCGACCCGGAATTCGACTCCGACTCGTCATCCTACAGCTGGCGGGAGGAGGCCATCAACGGAGGGACGCTACGCCACGTGGACCTGGATAAGGGATCCAACGGCTGGGCGTCGCCGCCCGGCGAGCTTTTCCATTTGAGAGCAAAAGGATACTTCTCGCGGAGGAAGAAGGCGCCGTCGGGAGAGTGGTTGTTACAGCCAGCTGGCGTCGACTGGCTCAGATCACCCGCACGCGTCGATCACGTGCTCGCTCGTTCGGACAATCGCGTCGCCGCTGGTCTGAGGCGGGCCAAGAGACTCGGGGTTGCCAAAAGGGGTCGTTTATCTTTGCTGTTAATCTTCAGGTTTGATTTAATTTGTATGATGTTTGATTATTAAAGATTCTGCAATTCGATGTTGCTCAATTGTTTTTTTATCTGCGCCACTGTCTTTATTTCTTCCCTTTCCTACCATATGGAGCAAGTAAGGGGAAATTTAGATTTGACTTGAAAAGATTCTCCTCACGCTAATGTATTGGTTATTTTTCCCCTATTTGTGTGTATAGTTTTGTATCATCTCTCCTGTGTGCACGCCTCATCTGAAATCCTCTAAGCCAATTGTCAAGTGTGATTGAGTTCTCATTTTGATAATCATGATTAAAAAATCGAATTGTGAAGCTATCAAGCTACAATAATACATTTCGTTATATTGGATGTGCCTGTCCAAATTAGCTCTTTGTTTCTTGTTAATTTGGAGTTTTATCTATTTCAGTTATTCTGCATTTCCCTTAAGCTTGTAACAATAGTTTTCCTAACCAGGTTCCAGCCAGGCCAGATGCATACAGTGCTGTATTCTACTTTGCCTCAGAAGAATCAATTCGACCTGAATCACCGCTCTATAAATTTATTTATGAAGATGATGCTTACCGCAATTCTCGATTCAAGCTGGTAAATCGCATTGTAAAAGGTCCCTGGCTTGTCAAAGCAGCAGTTGGTAATTATGCTGCGTGCCTCCTCGGAAAAGCACTTCCTATCAAGTAATTGTTTTCTTCTCTGCTGTTGAGATAATGTTAGCATCATGTTATAGTTGTCATGTAATAATTTAAATTTTGATTTTTTTTCCCTTGGCCAAAGACACTAAGATTACTGATATGCTTAACTAAGTGCCAAATCTTCTGTGATATTTTGTTGATGTTGACAACTTATGCTTTACCTCCTGCAGAGTGCCTTTAGGATTTATTGCCAGCTCTAATGATTGTATTAAGTAGCTATGGACCAATTTGGCTGAGCTTGCCTAAGTAATCTGGGCTTGGTCTTTGGGAATTCAGACATATTGGATTAATGTAACTCTATTTCAACATCTGCATTATTTGCAGATAAATTAAGCCCCCATGTACTGTAATCTGCAAAGTATCCTATATTCAAATGCAGCATCTAGTTATATTGACATTTTTTTTATGCAAAATGCAGGTATTACAGGGGAGAGGATTATCTAGAAATAGACGTGGACATTGGTAGCTCAGCAATTGCCAGTGCAATTTTAAGTCTGGCACTGGGTTGTGTAACTTCTGTTACAATAGACATGGGGTTCGTGGTGGAGGCACATCAAGAGGATGAGCTGCCTGAGAGGCTGATAGGAGCTGTCAGGATTGCTCAGATGGAGATGAAATCAGCTTGTTTTGTTCCCACGGTGCCAGCCCCGAATCCTGCTGATTTGACTGCAGCTGACTGACTATATTATGTCAAACTAGTGCTCAGTATAGAGGTTAGTGTTTTTCACCCTTGTCAAACCCTGTTTTGGCAAATTTCTAGTATGGGCATCAGGTGCATACATACTATATAAGTATATCCTGAAAGCATGAATATGCCTATTTCTGGAATAGAAGTGACTTTAATACTTGTTTCTGTCAAAAGACGTATCTGAATACAGAAACTCCATCTTCCAAATCTTAAAATTAGACTTGTCACTAAGGTGTCATGCTTCTTTATTTTTGTTTCCTTCGTAGCCTTCTTCCTCCTTTTTTTATTGATCATCAACATTGATGTAGCTATCATTGTTGACTTTATTGTTGTCATTGTTGTTATTTTTTATTATTGTCATTGTCTTTGTTACTATTATTATTACTATAATTTTTATTATAATATTATTATTTATTATTATGACTATTATATTAGTTAGCAGGGTATGGGAGATTTATCCTTCATGGCTGCATGTTTCAGTTAACATATTGCTTGAAGGGACAAGAAGATGCTAAATGTCTAGGTTTCGCATGTCAATTCATGCAATCTAGAGATGGATTGTTTTACTTTGGGCACATATCTCTATTGTTTCTTTCTATATAAATGTGAAAGGCTATACAATGGATCAGACAGATTATTTCTAAACCAGACAGCAGCCGGACCCAAGTTCTCAGTTGTTTCTTGCCTGGCTGATGCTGACTTTTCTTCTTCTTCTTTTCCCTCTCTTTCAGTGCTATTTGGATTCCATTTTTTCTAGAATCATCTGTGTACAATCTCTATTTTTGGACCAACTTACAGTTCAATACAGGAACACCCTGAATCATTGAATTTGACCCTATCATTTGTGTCATAATACATTTTGCCACCTGATTTCTTGAAACAAGGATTCAGGCTTTCCTGATTTTGATGTCTGACTGTTCAAGTGATGAGAATTGTGGTTTCTTTTCTTTGAATAGTCTTGTTATGGACCACTAAATTTTGAATGGATTACTTGGTCATATGGGTTACTAAAAGGATTGTAGAGAAACAGAACCTGATATTAATTTGAGATTTAGGCTTGTGAGTTTGATTATCATTACAGCTTGGCACTGTATTAACTTCAGCATCAATTTTAGCTGTCATTTCTCTTTATAAGAACCTGGACAATACTGGATGTGTCTTTTTCCCTGTAATCCCCTTTATTTGAATCTGCATTTCTTGTAGCAGTTATGAACAACATGCAGTGTGGGGTCTTTCAATGGCAAATAGTATCCATATATGTCAAAACATTAAGCGGGAGGGTGGGTCCTTGAAGAAATAACAAGGCTTGTACTCTGTGAAAGGATTAAGCTATGCCACTATTTTCAATTTGTATTGTCCATATGGGATTTAAACTTTCTTAATATGTCAGAGAAAATAATATTCTAGGTACTTTTTAATAATGATATTCTAAAACAGTTGGAAGGCGCTGGTATTTGCAAATAATTCCCAAGGAGTCGTTTGGCAAATCAAATAATAGATTTAGAATAGGTATTTTGACGAATTAATTTGAAAACGAATTTTAGACTATAGAAGAGTGCGGAATAGCTAATCCCAATATCAACTTATAGGTGGAATACGGATTAGCTCTCGTTAAAATAGCGATTATTATTTGATTATGATATATTATATTATTATATTATGATTATGATTAAGATTTAGTATTATTATATTATTATATTATATTTATGATTATAATTTATTATTATATTAATATTATGATTATTATTTATTATTATTATTATTATTATCATTATATTATTATTAAAAATTATTATTATCATTATTGTTATTATATTATTTATTATTAGTATTATTATATTATTTATTATTATTATAAATATAATTTTAATATTATATTATTATATTATGAATATAAATATAATTATTTTATTATTATATTATTATGATCAAGATTATTTATTATTATATTATTATATTATGATGATTATGATTATGATTATGATTATGATTATTATTATTATTTTATTATGTATTATATTATTATATGTTGATTATAGTGATGATTAATTTATTATTATATTATTATAATTATAATTATTTATAATTATTTTTATGATTATGATTATATTTTTATTATTATATTATTATGATTATGGTTATATTATTATGATTATGACTATAATTATTATTATCATGATTATGATTATGATTATGATTATGATTATTATATTATGATTATATTATTAAAATTATGATTACTTATTATTATTATATTATTATTATGATTGTAATTATAATTTTTTATTATTATATTACTATATTATGATTATGTTTATATTTTTATTATATTACTATTATAATATTATTATTTATTATGATTATTTTTATTACTTTATTATTATTTTATTATATTATATTATATTATTATATGTTGATTATATTTATGATTAATTTATTATTATATTATTATAATTATAATTATTTATAATTATTTTTATGATTATGATTATATTTTTATTATTATATTATTATGATTATGATTATGGTTATATTATTATGATTATGACTATAATTATTATTATCATGATTATGATTATGATTATGATTATTATATTATGATTATATTATTAAAATTATGATTACTTATTATTATTATTATATTATAATTATGATTGTAATTATATTTTTTTATTATATTACTATATTTTTATTATATTACTATTATAATATAATTTTTTATTATGATTATTTTTTATTACTTTATTATTATTATTATCTTACTATTATGATTATTATTTTACCATTATTATTATTATCATCATCATTATTAGTATCATAATTATTCATATTTTAACTATTCCGAGTAACCACCTATAACTTGGTATACGATATTTTCGCTCTTCCGTAATAGTTTAAAATATCACTCTTCAACCACTAATTTTCCAAAAAATTCTATTCCATCACTTTTTCCAAAACTATTTCATTGGGTGCCAAACATACCCCAATTAGAGTAGTCTATTCTGGTCAACCTAAAGTGTAAGAGCTGATGAATTTTTATTTATTTAATTTTTTAATTTGTAGGAGCATAGTTTTGAACCGTTGAAGTTCGGATCGACATTATATGGATGATGTCCAGTTCTCACCAGTAAATTCCGTGCACAATGACAGGTTAAATCTGCTTGCATGTAATGAGAAAAGGGTAAAAGGAAAATAACCGTCTTCTTAGTTAATACTGTGTAATGATCTCTCTCTCCTCATCGCCTAGCAATTGATTATTATTATATTAATTTATTTTAGTTTTGTTTTTTCTTATTAAGAGAAAATAATTTGTGTTAACATTCTGAGTTCATTAAAGAAAAATATTCCACGTGTCAAATAAAAGAAAAAGAAACAAAACAATAAATTACAAATATTCACCTTTCTTTATTTGAAAATATGAATATGAAAAAACCGCCCCATCTTGGCATGGATGGATGGAGGAGGCTACGTTAGCTGAAAATGTGATCATATGTTCAAAGACGCAAGGTGACCCAGGCTAGAGAAATAATGAATTTAAATTGTGATATTAAAAAATCACAGCCTTTTATTTTGGAAAAATGTGTTGTATAATTTGGTTTGAATAAACTTACGACAACGCAAAAGAACACATTTTGAAGTATTTTATGATTTTTGATGCTATTACCGTTCTATTATTTCAGTTTACGTGAATTGATTAAAAACATGAACAAAGTAACTAAATGTATTTGAAATTATAATGATACGATTAAATTATTTCGTGTGAATAAAGTACACGTATATTTGTGTAGGAAAGAAAGGACAATAATCAAGCTACCAACCGAGGGATTGTTTGCATATTATATTACAGAACTTTGAGTCAATCGTACACTAGAGTCAAACTACACTATAATAGTTAGTGAAAAAAACAACGAATTATATTGGTATTTTCCTTTCTAGTCTGGTAAAATTTTGTTCGTAATATGCCTTACCAAACTTAATTTAATTTGAATAAATTTCCAATCATATGAAAACCATAATTTAAAATGTTCCTATAAGTTTTATTTATATTACACAAAATCGTTCAACTTTTTTTTAATATCATAGTATGTATAAAATGCATCGTTTCTAAAACATAATTTGAAACATTAAGGCGAATGTCATATTGAACCGTGGTAGGGGTACTGACTTATGGGCCATTGAGGTTAGTCCCCCCCCCCCCCCCCCCCCCAACACACACACACACACACACAAACACAAACACATTGACTCCAAGGCTTGGCCCAAGTATTCTATATAAGCCTGAATTGAATGAATTCGATTTTTTTGTAGTGCTGGAAGATTACAGTGGGCAGATAGAAAGAGAAACGGTTGGGACTATAATATAATGACAGTGTTTAGAATTTACGGGGCTGATTAAAAACGAGTTTCAAGCAGTACTGTAAAAATTATAGTATTATAGAGAGTATAAATTTGAATTGAATGAAGCATACAATAAGAAGACCAATATGTGGGCCCCACTTTCACCTTCATAAAAAAACTTTTCCTTTTCCTACTACAATGCTTGCATTTATATTCACTTCAGGATTTCAGGTGCGTTTCTATCGCTTAAACTATAGAAAATAGTGAAAATGGGGGAGTCTCTGTTTATTATCTTACAGGAGGTTCACAAGATCTCTGTTCATTAATATATTTGTGCCCAATTGTAGGCTTGCTTGTATTACAAAAAGAATTAGGCTTGCAAGCTAAGTTTATCTAATTGGCATTTTAAAGTATGTTAATAGTTTTGCTACTTTTTGATGAGATTGTAAGCTAGGTTTTTCTAATTGATATTTGTAAGCCTGATATTTATTAGTTAGAAGTTTTTCCATAATTATATATTTTGATTACCCGTTTATTATTCTTGTCAATTTATTGTAAATGTTCTTTCATGATTGAATTTATAACGTTCATTAATTTTAAGTTTGACCTGACTAAATCTTCATATAATGGTTGTTTGCTAATTTCAAAGCCCCCAAAGTTTTTTATAACTATAAATGTTTGGCGCTATTTGACGAAAAGGCAAATTGATTGATGCTAAGTTGCTAAAAGTTTTCTGCTTAAATTAAGAAAAGGAGGTGTGTTGTGTATTTATCAAATTTCGATGGAGCAATCACAATGAATGATTTAATATGTTTAGAGTACAAAATTTCTACTTTTCATGGCGATTTCTTGTTCCTGTTTATAATATTATCCAAATTAATTATCTAACTGATTTCGTGGTAATAATAGAATAAATAACCTGAAAATCATCTCTTATTTGAAATCTATTTTGTCGTTTCAGATTTTTTTTTGAACAAAAAGAAAATTTTAATTTTGAAATTGATTCTAATGAGATTTACAATTTTTCTTGAGTTGTGGAGGTTTATACTTGCCTTTTGTTGTTCATCGTCTTCTTGTTGTCTTTATTTATCTCATCTTTTCTTGAGACTTCCTTTTTAACTATTGCCAGTCATGTTTACGTTGATTAACTTAGTTTTCATTCCCCACCCCCCTACAAAAAAAAATTGCATTGTATTTTGGTTTAGTTTGTAAGGTTTGCTAATCTAGAAGTGATAAATTATCCGGCATCTGAGGTTTTAAATGTTGGAATTAATTATTATTAATTACAACATGTATGGACTTATATGTAATGAATATATATTATATAATGGACTGTCAAATTATACCCATAATGAAGTGATCAAATTCTGTATCGGGTTTATTATATGTCATGAGAAGTGAGCCATTTAATGTGTAGAATGCGTATTAATGACTTTATGATTTAGTGATGGTCTGAATTATATAAAGTCTAATAATAATACAATTATGCTATTGGTCTCTGGAGAACACAACTATAGACAGCTTTTTGATTAAGAAGTGAACCCGTTAAGAGAGAGAATCTGGATCCAATATGGACCCGTTAAGACATAACTGCACTGAGTTATATGGGCGTCCATATATATGCAGGGATACTGTTGGTTTTAAAACGATTCTGATTTTCCCCACTTTCTGCCACCCTTTCGTTTCCAACAGATCCATCTCTCTCTCTCTTAACTTAGTTCCAGAAGAGAAGAAACTGTCAACGTCGGTCCTCTCAATCACTCCATCGGATTAGAGGAAGATCGCTGGAAGGCTAAAGGAGTCTGGTGATCAACGAGATTGTGTCTCTCTGGAAGACTGACAGCATGGATCAAAGTAACTTAATTTATGTTTAGGGTTCACTAGAGGATCATGGCCATAACAATAGATCTATCATTAAATATGTTGCTGTTGCCGTTGGAAACAATATATAATTAGAGTTTTCAGATATGGTAAATTGGTAATGAGTCTCATCTTTCTATAAAATGGTGTAGTAGAAACAATAACAACAACAAAGCTTTTAATCTCAAATAAATTGAGGTAGGCTAGAAATAAAACCTATCGAAAATCATAAGATCAAAGATTCTAAATATCAATGATAATAATGAGGATGACGAAAAAAAAAAAAAAGAAAAAAAAAATAAAAAAAATGATAATGATAATGGTGATGACAATATGATAATAATAATGATGATAATGATGATGATAATATGTTAATAATAATAATAATAATAATAATAATAATACTATTATTATGAAATCTATTTCTAAATTCTAAAATTCTAAAAATCTAAGAACCTAAACTCTATAACTTTATTATTAGACTCTAACTCCTAAATCATAGTTTAAATATATAAATCATAATCTTTCAAGCACTTCTATCCAAAGTAAGTTCTAATAATATTCGTAATAATTAACGAGAGTTTTATTTAAAAAAATAAAATTTTGTCATATTTTATTTTTGTTTCTAATAGGTACGCTCATGATTATGATTTGCATTAAGAGTTCAATTAATCTGTGGTAAGCAATTTTCACATCTAGTGAATTTGCATTGTCTAAAGTACTTTACGTATAAAATAATTATTTAAATTGTCCGTCTTCTGAATTTAAAGGACTTCATTGTGACTGCCCTACTCGCGGTCCAAATTTGATGGGCATGTTGTGAATTCGGATAATATAGAATAGTCAGACCCGTACCTAGTTGTGTTTTATCTTATCTATTGCATAATTCATTTTTTTTGGGTTTTCTCTTACTCTATTGTATGATTCAATTTTTCAATGCTGTAATTATTATTGAGAATGAATCTTTAATTTAGTAGGAAAAAAAATTTCTGTATTAAAAGTTGCCGATTCAAAACTTGAATGATTCCTTTTATCTTTTATAAATATTGAAATTTGAATGGTTAAACCCCATCTTTTACTCAAAGAACAAATATTCTAATTATTATCAAGAGAAAACAGGCATGTTTGGATAAGAAAAAAAGTACTCTTGAACAAGTGGCTCGGTTTGATTCATTTAAGTACTATTTAGAGTTCTTAAATGATTTGGAGTGTTAGAATCGGTTTTACTAGTTTTTATTATAGAATAGGTGATCCATGATGTTAAAAAATGAACTTCTTACTAGTTATTGGTTGGACTCTTTTTTTTTTCTTTATGTTTTCTTTTTGATTGAATCAGGCCTTAATCAAGGCAAGTGCCCAAGACAACATCTTAAATTTATGTGGAAGTTCGTATGTTTTAAACTTCAGTTGAGAAATTTATTGCAAGTACTTGAAATTAGAACATGTGATTTTTGTTTTATATTACAAATTAATAGATAAGAGATTAATGATAAAACAAATGGTAAAAAATAAATAAAGATGTATAATTTTGATAAGAAAAACATAAAATATTTTGATATAAAGAAAATAAAAATTTAAAAGTTTTAAAGGATAGTTTGACATTTTCTGGGCTTAATAATTGGTGGGTATAAGTTGTAATTCATGGAAAATTTGACCAAGCTTTATTCAAAGATTCTTGGACTGTTTGGCGGTCATCTTTAGCAGAGATGATAAGGTGACACATGTATTTTGTTTCTAGACTTACGCTTGCGTCGAATTCCCTATTTCACAACCTTCATGATAAGCCTATAACCATTGCTAAGCGGGGTCCACACAAGGTGGCAATCAGATGGGTGAGATAGGATTCACCTTTAGTCGGATCAGATCAGGTTGAATTAGTTTAATTTTTTATAAAAAAAAATAGATCAAGTTGAATCGGATTAGATTAGAATTAAGTTAGATTTGATTAATTTATATGTTGATTTTTTTAAGATTCTAAATTAATTTTTGATTGGATTGTAAATCATTTGATTTTGGATCGGATAGTGTTTGGTTTGAATGAGATCAATTTAATTTTTTTTAAAAAAATTCAGATCCAAATGAGTTAGACGAGTTTCGCTGGTCGGATTGGATTTTACCACCTACAGAGTGCTCAAACTGAGTATAAGTCCAAATGAATTTGACTCGCAACATCTATGACAGTAGCATTAGTCGTCAATGAGGATCCTAATCTAGTTAGGGGGTAGGTTGAACCGTTCAAAATGGCAAATAGGCTATGGATATTGACCTCATATATGTGACATGGTCATGTTGTTCGTGTGAAACCGGACTTTGATGACCCTAAAATAAAAATAAAAAAGAGGAAAGGGAAATACGAGTTGGATTTAGCCTCAATAATTAAATACGAGTTGGATTTACACGTGTCATTAAGAGAGAAGCAATTAAGCAGTCAAAACAAAGGGGCACACGAGCAAACCATGAATTCCCTTTGTGGCTGCCGACCTGTCACGTGTAAAGCTCTAAATTATTTTAACATTTTATGAAGGTCAATTTTCATCGGCTCAATTTGTTGGTTGATAATATTGGTTGAATCCTATTTTTCGGATAAGTGCATATTTTTATATTTTGAAAGAAAGAAAGAGAAAATAGTATATTTCCTACGGAATCGTTTTGAATATCATACGCAAATCATACGTTTCGTAGAATTATTTGGTTTGAATGCACTTTTAATTTATAAATAGATCTAATTATCATTATTATTATTATTATTGGTGTTTATGTTATCTATTCATTTATTCATGTATAAATTTAAAAATATGAATCGTTTGATGTATTTCATATAATCTCAATTATATGTATATAAAAAATCATAAAATTTTAATTTCATTCGTATAGTCATCAAGTAACGAGTCAAAATTATAAAATTTGGTCCATTGATTTTACTAATGCTTGATGCATATATAAATAATATTGAAATGATATAAATTTTTTTATGCATATATAAGATGATATTTTTCAAAATATTCCTTCAATTAATTTTATTATTTTAATATTTAAATAATAATTATTTGATAATTAATTTTATAACACCGATATTACACCAAAATGATAGTAATTGAATCCATTCTCTTAATTTATATACCCAGCCAACTCTATTTTATTATGTTCAATCTACTTTGCAATTCTGATGACGAACAGAAAAAAAAAAAAATACTAAATTTCCTTGTTTGTCATGGTTATATTTTGACAGATCTAAGTCAACAAATTATTGACGTGCTTCGGTCAACAATATAACCTTGTAATTTAAATTCAAATAACAACTCTGAAATGAATTAAATATGCAAATAAAGTAGGAGCGTAGGAAAGATAGAGAACAAAGAATTTGATTATTAAAAATAGAACTTGCTTTTTAAATTCGTTTGAATTTGTCAACGGAGACTACTAGAAATTATTACAAAAACTGACAGATATTTTTGTGTTGCATATTCTATAGAGTATTCTAAAAAGCGGTGCACAGTTTAAAAAATAAAAAGTGTGACACAACATATTTATAAAGGCTATTTTATTTTTATAGTTCAGATAACACTTTATCATCTAAAATATTTTAGAGAATGTGAATTTGTCCAATTATCAGGTAATAGAACTCTCTTTCTTACATGTAAACAATACTCTCTTTCTTCAAACTTTCCCATCTGAAATATTATATATGCTTTATGAAAATAAAGTAGCAATTTTACTGTTTTACATTCTGTTTCCCAAGCAAAAATAATAATAAAAAAATTAATGCATCAGGATTGAGGAGGCAATAATGTGGGACCAGGTTAAAGGAAGAGTCGCTGTTCTCACGCCACGTTAACGTATCTGGTATCTCCCCTTCATTGCAAAACACCAAACTGCTTCCTTCCTACCCGCTCTTCCTTGATAGTTGATAGCCTCCCATCTCCTCCCCTTTTCTTCTCTCTCTCTCTCTCTCTCATTTCTCCTTCTTTTTGAAAGCTTGGCAGAGGCCTCTCTCTCTCATTTTTCGTTTCTACAAAATCAACCACACACCCCTCCTCCTGCCTTCTCTCTCTCTCTTAAAATAGTTAAAAAACGGTTATAAGCCTCTCCTTTTTCCTCTCTCACTTTCACTTTTCCTCTCCCTCCCTCCTCTATCCCTATCCTTAAGGCGGTTCGGTTTTCTTTCAATCGTTAAGCTATTGCTCTGCCCGTGCTTTCATTATTTCAATTTGAGAGAGGAAAACCGAAGTTGTTTGATTTTCTGTGCAGAGAAATTTTCTTCCCTTTTATTTTTTCCGGAAATTATGGGTCATTATAGCTTGCTCTCAGGATCTCAGCCCAACGGGTCGCCTCCCGTTACCGGAGGTGGTCTCAGGTTTGATTCTCTTTATTCTCTCTCTGAAATTGTTTTTTTGAATTTCGTTGTTTTAATTTCTGGTTCAAGAAAAGGGGGGATGTGTTTGAATAATTCAAGTAAGTAAAGATTATTTGTGTCAGATTGCTTGGATTAGAACAGTGTTTTCCCAATTGTATTTGTCATCTGTAAGAGAAAAAGATTGTTTTTATTTTTATTTTTAGATACTTAATTATGAACAATCATCAGGAAAGGAAGATTTATGGATTGTGAAATGTTTATTTCTTTATTTATGAATATTTAAATTTTAAACACCTAGTCAATTAAGTTCCTATTATAAAGTAATTTTATGGAACACATCGTGCTGACCTCTATGTGACATCAGCACGTGGATAATTATCAATAAGTTGTTGAATTTTGAATTTGAGACACTGATACAAAATTTGTTTTGGAGAATTAGTTCATCTGAGCAATCAGACCTCTTGACTTGAAATGTAACAAAGTTGTGACAATTTTTGAAACTTGGGTGCCTTAATTAGTTAATTATCTTCTCTTGGAACAACATGATTGAAGTGACATTTTATTTTCCATTTTCACTTCTTAAAAACAGCCAGGATGGGAAGTTTGGTTACGGATATGCAAGCTCACCCGGAAAAAGATCGTCAATGGAGGACTTTTATGAGACAAGAATTGATGGTGTTAACGGAGAAATGGTCGGCTTATTTGGTGTTTTTGATGGTATATTTCAATCTTGTTTTATGATGCAAAATTTCTTAATGTTGCCTTCCAGAATTGGACTGTCAGAGACCACATACTTAGTCTTTTGAAGGATAAGTTCTAAATATTTGGATCTTAGAATAACATAGCTGGAATGTTCCTTAATCTGTATGAATAATGGTACTTATAATATTACTTTTTTTAGGTCATGGTGGGATCCGTGCAGCAGAGTATGTTAAAAAGCACCTTTTTAGCAATATTATAGAGCACCCGAAATTCATCAGTGATACCAAATCAGCTATAGGTATGTCTCGTACTTCTATCTTGTTTATATCTTATAACAATTGTAAAACTGCTGGTGCATTATAATCAGTTTGGGGTAACATGGTCAAAGTGAACAGGCAACAAGACATTTAACTATGCTTGTGGATCTTTTTTATTTGTAAATTGAGTAAACAATCGAGAATTGCAGCTCAAAAATATGAAAGCAGAACTATTACTTTCAACCTACTGATAGTACTCTAGTTTTGATAAAGTATTTGCTCAAAGATTTAGAATATATCGTCTCCCTGAGCAGTGAATTTCAATTTTGTCCCGATCAGAATCTCATTTCTTTTTTATCAATCATTAAGAAAATGAACGTTTCACTCCATTTCTTATGATTTCACTCTGACATCACTTTTCATTTCTTCCCATCTTCCGCTTCATCCATTTGTTTGGTGAGTCTGAATTTACGAGCCTATGGTAAAACATATTGTGGTAAATAATAGAATGGCCACCCGTGGGATGCTGGCTCATCTTCCATTCCTTTATTGGAACAAGGATTTACTTTCTTTCTGGTCCAGTGGTCAGGCAGTGGTATTTCCTAATACAGAAATTTACTGGTAGGTCAATGAAGTTGCAAATTTAGATGGTTTGAGGGTTTATTTTTCTATTTCATTGAGGTTCATGGCCTTGTTGGAATATTAGTAGTTTGCCTCCTGTTAATTTGGATGAACTCCGGATGGTCTCAGGCAAATATTATCTGCCCACTTCAGAATGGAGGGGCATATCACTGTCAACCTTAAATTTAGGCAGCTTGGCAAGTAAAATATAAAGGATGGCCCATGGATGCCAGGGACCATCCAATGAGTTATGTACACCTGGATTGAGGTTGAGTAGAGTACTAGCAGCTCCATTTCTATAGTACAATGTACTGACAATGTATCCTTCCTATTTGCTGATGGACGGCCCATTTCCAATCAGCTCATGAAGCTGCTGCTGTATATCCAGAATTTCATACTGCAACTGGATTTCCTAGTTACATATTTTATGTCTGCAGAAAGGCACATGCGGTATTTGCATATCCTGCGAAAGAAATGTGAAATCATTATGTGGACTCCTACGAAACCAAAAAAAAAAAAATGAAAAAGAAATAACAGTCATACCCCTACTGCTGTTACAATTTACTTTGAATGATTGCGGATGTATTCTTCCTTTTGTGCTTTATCTCTACACAAGTGATGATAAAAAAATGATAATTAGAAGTTTAATGTAAATTAGGATAGCTGTAAATATTGTATTTTCCACACGAAGCCAAGGAAACAAAATAAAGGACTAATTATCATACCTCTGCCCCTCTTTCTATTTACTTAGAATGATTCCAGATGTATCCTTCCATTTGTGATTTATCTCTATACAAGTATCAAAATAGGTTAGTGATAAATATGTATTTTTTTTTTGTGTTTTAGGGGATCAATTTACATTTTTGTTTAATGGGGCATTGTATGAATTGTTATATTCTCGACTCATACAGTTGTTCCTTATTAAAATGGTGATCTGTTTACTAAATTTCTTTCTTTCTAACTTTCGCAGTTGATGCATATAATCACACTGACTCTGAGTTTCTGAAATGCGAGAATGGCCAGAACAGAGATGCAGGTTCCACAGCCTCGACAGCTGTACTTGTTGGGGACCGTCTCTTAGTTGCAAATGTCGGTGATTCTAGAGCTGTTATTTGTAGAGGAGGAAATGGTAGGTTAATTATTCCCCTTCATCTCCAGCTGAAACATTTAGTACTTAGTAGCTGTTGGCTCAATAATCAGAACCAAATTCGTTATGGAAAACCACACTAAACACTGGTAGGATGGTAGTCTGATATGTTTTGGTACTGGTAGCATTGACATCTTCATACAAATCTCTCTGTATCTAAGAGATGTTTAGCACTACAAATACTAACACTGAGTACATAATATAGAGTAAATAAATGATTAGCTTATATTTTGCAATAGAACTCTTCAATTGATGATTAATGACTAGGCAAATGCAGTCATAGAATTTTTAAAGCATTATTCTAGCATGCCCAGTTTTGCATATGAGCACCTAACTCAAATGAAAATTATGAAATCTATCAATTATCATCCACAATTTGGAGTGGATGTCACTGAAGGTCCTATTTGCAAATTTCCAGCTGTTGCAGTTTCTAGAGATCATAAACCTGATCAATCAGATGAGAGGCAGAGGATAGAAGATGCTGGAGGCTTTGTTATGTGGGCTGGTACTTCTCTTATTTTACTTTAACAAGGACAACATTTTCATAAATTGAATTATCATAGAAAACAGAAGACATGATATATATATAGATATTTCTATTGATACTGATCTTAATTAGGGACTTGGCGTGTTGGTGGTGTTCTTGCCGTTTCCCGTGCATTTGGTGATAGACTTCTGAAGCAATTTGTTGTTGCTGAACCTGAAATCAAGGTTTGAATTTGTTAACACGTCTTCGTCTTTTTCATCCTGTGTATAATTCTTGTTGTTCAGTATGATACATATTGCTCCAATGGTACAATTAAAAAATAGCCCTTTACTGGTTTTATGCTTTGAATTATACCAAGAAAAATGAATGTCAGGAGTTGAACAGCATAGTATTTCTCATTCAAAATGATGTTTAGAAAGTGATATCTGCTGTCAACAATTTAATTTCTACATTTTCTTGGCAGGAGGAGGTCGTAGACAACACACTAGAATTTCTCATCCTTGCTAGTGATGGTCTTTGGGACGTTGTCTCAAATGAGGTATACATTCTCATTAATACTTAATAGACTTTTTCTTATTCTCTAGGTCGAAATTTATTTCCTAGACGACAACCTTCTTTCCAGATTCATTCTGTGTAGACAATGGTTAAAATTTTTACATCTACATCTCTTCTATAGAAAAAAAAGTTATGGAATCAATTTGTTCAAACTGTATCTACAAGTATCACCTATTTCTTGTTTCTATGCTGAAATCTTGAAGTTTGGAAGTGCCATTTTGGTTTGCAAAATTTCACTAAACCGTAAACCCTTTTCTATTTGATTAATTCATCCAAATCTGAGTCAGCATAGAATGCAGCATGTTGTTTTGTTTGGATTTTTAAGCTATGAAGTGTAATTTATTACTGGGTTTAGCTCCTGGATTCTATCAAAGTCATTGGTGAGTCTTAAGTTGATCTGGATCATTCAATTCAAATCCAACTGTCAAGATCAGCTCCGACCAAGAAGCCATATTGTAGTTTGCAGGCCTGCTTTTTTTAGTAATAATGGATCAGAACCAATCAAAACTGTCAGATCAGAAATGGATGGCCCACATCTGCTTGAGACCACACAATGAAATAGGGCTGAAGTGGAGCCCATTTATTCCAACATATGCCAGTTTGGCTGCATTTTGCTGTAATGATCAAATGGAATACAAATGAGATTGTCTAAGAACAAAGTTGGGACCATCCAATTTGAATCTTTGGGGATCAAAATAGAAATGTGAATTGGTCTGTTTTTCCAATTTACTGGTACACGTCTATCAATTCAAGGTACTGGGCCTCCACCCACTGCCATATTGCAAAATATCTACTGTTCTTTAATAGAAGAATTCCTTTTTGTTTAATAGGGAACAGATAATTTTGATCCTAGACTCCAGAAACTTATTAACTCCTGAATTTTTTTCTCCCGGATCTCTCTAAATTCTACTGAACAGAATGTTTACGCAGGAAACTTATTGTAGAGGATTTAATCTGGTATTTTAGTTTATCAATCTCTGCTTGGTTTGTGTAGGAGGCTGTGGAAATGGTGAGGCCGATAGAGGACCCGGAACAAGCTGCTCAGAGACTCCTTCAAGAGGCTTCTCAACGAGGGAGTGCAGATAACACCACTGTTGTCATAGTTCGTTTCTTCAATTCTCCTCGTTCAAATTGAAGTTTTGTTTATAACTAAAACTCCCAAACGTGTGTCATTTGTTACTGTTGTAGTACACATCATGCATTTATATGCTTTGTTAGCTTTGTTTATAGTTGTTTCCTTAGAGGGTTGTATGTGGCTAACATAAACTATAGATCGTAATGTTCATGTCTCGAGTGCGTGGGGTCATGTCTATTTGGTGATGTAAAGACTAATCTTTTATATGTTCATTAATAATTTAGCTTCTGAACCACTCATAGTGCCATAGAAAAGAAGTACGACAGTGGGTGTGAATACCGCAGTTCACTATTCAATATTTAATTCAATTTGTGCGTGATAATTGTTCTTTCAAAATCTTTAGATATTGAAAAAGCTAGGCTTTAATGAAAGTGTTTTGGTAAAATAGGTATTGCACGTCGGGAGCAAATTTGCTGTTTGTAAAAATAGCGAGCAGTAGTTTGCTCGTAAAATCAGATGGGTAAAAATAACAGAAAAATAGCATACTGTAGCATGAAATTACGGCGCGTCATCGGATGCCTTACGAGCATCGCCAATTTTACGAGCAGCTGATCCGATGCCATTGCACATCTAGTTTCATTCTTGGTAAATAAAATAATATTGCTAAATAGTATTTCATAAATGTTACATTCATAATTTAGCAAGTTATAATGTAGTTAAGTGTCTAAGCATGTTTTGTGCGTATCAATTATTGATTTTTGTGACGCCAACACGATAAAAAAAAAACATATAGCGGAACAACGTAAGTATGTGGAGATAAAAAGGAATCCTTAATTGTCTAAAATTATCTTTACTTAATATTTAGGTTGACCTTGATATTTCAAACAATCTATACTATTATATAAATTATATAAAATATATAAGAATTAGAGGGTTTATTTTTTATCATGAATTTTTTTTATTATATCTATTTTATTCCTCAATTAGATAAATAATATTTATTTTTGATTGATCAAACATATGTGATCCGTTCATTGATCCTCTTTCTCTCCATTTTTTTCCTTTATATATTATTATTTCCATAATATATTTTTTTATTTAGTAATTTTGTGTATATTTGATAAGAAATTAATGATGATAATATATGTTAAAATAATTTATTTTTTTGTTATAAAAATAATGAATCATTAATTCATATTATACAAAAATCTTATTTAATATATTATTCATATTGTACAAAAATCTTATCTAACATTAAATATACTTTTTATTATAAGTTTTCTCTAGTGAATTTATAATTTAATATTAGATAAATGTAAATTTTTTTATCCGATAATATTTTAATGTTTAAATAAAAAAGTGTAACGGATATATAGCTACTATTATTTATTGATTCTGATATCTGATTGAGGTGGCGTAAGACCATGCTTGTTGGAAAATAAACTACATTTCCCTTTTTGATCAATTCATGCTCACCTGGATTTAGGGTTGCGAACAAATTGAATAAAAATTAATTCAAGCTAAATCAAACTCAAATTAAATTGAACTAAAACTAATAACAAATTTGAATTAAATCAATCTCAAGTTGAAATCAAACTCTAGCTGAAATAACTTCAAATGAACTGAATTATTTTGATTTTTACATTTATTTTCATATTATCATAAATAATTAATATTTATTAATTTAATAATAATTTAATAATATCTTATGAATTTCATAATAAAATTATTATAATAATTATATTATTATAAATACTATTAACTAAATAGTTCAAAATAAATACAAATAATTATATGTTAAGCTATTACAAATCAAACCCTGCTCTTTAGCTCAGTGGCAACAAATGCGGATCTCATGTTTTCATCTATTATATTCTCTTAACATTATTTGAATTGAAATAGATAGATCAGAGAATCAGTTTTTAGTTGAGTGGCAAAACAATGTTCTCACAAATTATAAATTTGAAATTCAAATAGAAAAATCTTTATGTAAGAGGTAGTCAGAGTAATTCAGAAAATATACGGCTAACAATTTCACTAAGTGTTGGTTGAAAAACAAGCTAAGTTGCTCAGGTAACCGCACAGGAACAAATTTCGAATCGCATCAAGCTAATTTTCCTTGAGAAAATCGCTCTCGATTTAATTTAGTTCCTCATCATAGCAACTTTAGCCTATATTCGAGTCCAAACAACAAAGAAAATATTAATTTTTTGAAAAGGTCGCACTGAGAAAACACATTTTGAGGGACAGCGATAGAGAGGAGAATCGTAAAGAAAATCCTCATCAAGGCAAACTGCCACTATGACGAGCGAACCCTTCTTAATGGTTATTCTTCATTGTCATCCTCCACACAAGAAAAACACCAAAAGTGAAAGTAGAGAGAAAAGAAAACTAAAACTCGAGAAACCTAAAAAAAGAAAGCATCTGAACTTGAGAAAGAAACCATCTTTGCATGCTGGGTTGTGCTACTTCGAACATTTAGAAGAAGTTTTTCTGAGGCGGCGCATTAAGGGTTTGAAATTGAGGTCAAGCTCAAAAGTAAGAAACCCTAATTGAAGGATACATTTTATAGAGATGAAGTAGGATCTATCAGATTTAATATGGGCCTAGCACGCGTACAGTGTATTTGTAAATGTAAGCAATTAAGCACGTGAAATTCTTTACATGTCTCGAATATTTCTTCAGGGACTGAAAGGTCTCTTCTGGTTGGAATGATAGGATAAAATGGGCCGAGAATAGTTGGTTACTTGGTTTGGGTCAGAAAAGAAAGATTTGTTGACAATGCTAAATTTGATAATTTTGACTAAATTTTCGTAAAAGAATTTAATAATAAAATTATCGAGTAAAAAGTATTATATAATTTAAATATCATTATAATGTTCATGAATTTTTATGAATGATTTAACATGTATGAACTAGCATCATTTTTTTTCCTGTGTGCAAGATATACATGTAGCATAATTCATATTTAAATGCATCATTTTTTTTTACGAATGAATTTGAGGAAGAAATATTGGGGTGGTTTCCTCAGACGATTCATTTTTTTACGAATAGGTGTTACTGGCTTAAAATAATGTACGGAGATCCTTTTCTTTAAATTCTTTTAAAGTCATTAGGACACCCCTTTTATGTGGAACATGGTCAAACTAGAGTTGGGCTAGAGACAAACCAAATTGAAAAAAAGAAAAGAAAAATGAGAACGAAGAGTATACCAAACTTGTTGATTTATATAAAATAAAAGTGAAAAAATATTTTTTTTATACATAAGAAGAAAATATAACATATAAAGATTAAATCCAACGGTTTTATTTTAATATTTCAAGTTAAAAAAAAATAATTATTAAAAATTTAAAAACCCACAAAAAAAAAGCATTCAACCTTGCTCTAATAATAAAATAGCGAAGAATAATAGAAATTGGTCAACAATCAGAAATCTTCGCTCTGAAGTTTCTCTGCTCCAGCTTGACAAAATGACAATCTCCGAGAAGGTTTCAACTGTTGTTTTCTTGACTTCTCATTTTGTCATTTACACATCTTCGAAACAAAAAACAACAACATAGTCCACTTGGAGACCAAATATCTGATTTTATCCTCTTAAAAGCCAATTTCCACTAAGCTGTGATTGGGTGAAATATATGTGCAAAATTTCCTATCCAATGATTCAATAGTTTCTTGTACAATTTTAAATTAACACATTATAATGGGAACCCGTCACCAGTCATCAGGACAAGATCAAACTAATGGTTTCTTGTAAAATTCAAACTAACAAAATTCAAGTAACAGTGAAAATTATTGGACCTCGTCAATACGTCATGACAGACGTACAGCGTTAATAAATATGATATGGATTGAATAAAGATATTAAAATACATACTTATTTGATATCATTTTTTACTCATATTCTATCTTTATTCATTAAAATTAGATTTATTCATATTTTATTTTTATCCGTTAAAATAAATAAATAACGATGCTCATGAATAGTATTAATATGTGAAATAGTTTTATATCATTTATAAAAAAAAAATTAAACTCATTCCATTCATATAAATATATCTCTATTTTGCTAATATGAAAGCAAAATATAAATATGAAATAAACTCTAACTTGATTCATTTCAAAACAAACACATTAAAAAATACAAACATATCTTGTCAAGTTTTTTACTAGAAAACACAATATACTAAAAAAATAAAATAAAAGAACACCTTTTCTAAAACAAAGTCTTGCATTATCTCATTCTATCATTTTAAGAAGTACCCATTAAATGTTATTTAAATATTATAATTTATGAGAAAACGAAACCTAGGAAGATAAAATTTGAGGAATATAATAATTAGCTCACAAGACTCGAGACAAATAACATGAGAAAAGAGAAAATTATCATAGAACATAATTATATTAGAAATAATATAAATTATTTTTTTAATAATTTATTTTATAGAGCAAACAAGCACTAAACAACCTTTATCTATACCCTTATCAATTTACTTAACGAAAAAATCTTGCCCTAACCGATATAATTTTTTTTTACTTATACGTTTTATCGAATATGGTACGGAACAGATAAATGAGTAAAAGTGTATTCTTTCATCAAATGAAGTAAACGAAGTTATTCACGGAATTGGGTTCTTTACATTCAAAAGAACTTAATTAATGTGCCCGCGTGAACTATTTGGATGGAGCAGACTATATATTAATTGTAGATTTGTAGTAGTATGGAACGTTTATTTAAGTTAGTTGATAGTTGATGGGTATTAATTTCTTCTGCAAGTACTATTAAATCGATTTAATACATTTATTTGATGGTTTTAAAACACAATCTACTCTTCTCCAGTTAACCCATCTGCTGCGAACTAAACTGTTTCCTTCTCAAAAATTCAATTGATAGCAACCAGAATTTCTATAAACCAGAGCATAATCCAAGTGACCAACTTTTTATTTGTCAAAAAGGTAATGCAATTTTTTTTGCCTACCTATTGACTTTAATTTGAGGCTTAATTATGATATATGAATAACCATAGGCGAGAAGAAGGGAAGATTCTTTACTAAGATTCTTCACTGAGGTCATCAGGTGGCTGAGTGGTTAAATTAGTGGAATTGCATTTTTGCATGACGTGCCTATTTTTAAGTGGTTCCGTGAATTTCAATTATCACTGTCTTGACTGCTATGTCCGTAGTAAATATTTGACGGTTGAGATAATGTGGATGGTTACACGCCGTGAAGTATTGAAGATGATACATACTCAAATTAGTGCTTGAAATATGACCCTGGTTTATGTACAATGGATATTGAAGTGTCATGTGCTCAAATCTCTTATCTCTAAGAAGATATATATATTTTTTTAAAATTTCCAATGAAAAATAGTACGTTAGAAATTTCCAAAATATTACAAGGAATGCATCGAATGAAAGAAAATTGTGCAACTATTTACAAAATACGACGGAATATTTTGATTAATTAAAAATGGAAATTAATATTTGAGAGAGAGAAGATGTTCAATGATATAGACAAAAATACGTTTTGAGAGAGAGAGAGAGATTGTGGAATTATCAAGTTGTTAAAAATTAGATTATTTATTTTCCTGGACCTCCTTTCACAAATTAGATTATTTATTTAAAACTTGAACATTTGATATAAGATAATTATATAAACTTTTTGAATTCACTTAAATTTTTGACAAATATAGTTTACTTGTAAGAAGTTAAAGATTCAAAATTCAAATAAGAGATTCTTTTAAATATTTAAAGTAAGATAGTTTCAACCATTTATCAGAAAAAAAAAAGAAACTCTGATAATTTTGATAAGTTCACAACAAATAAATGACGACGCAGATAACACAAGCGGACAATTTAAATGGTATATGAAAAGTTTGATAGAATGAGAATCAATTTTTGTTCTTATGACAAAAGATAATGTTCTCTGTGTAGAAAGTTATATGATTGAAATACGGATGAGGATTTTTTATGGATATTAATGAAATTTGAGAGTTTAACTCTTTTTTTTCTTATAAAAAAGTTTGAGGTATTGATACATAGTGATATTCTAATTCGATCAGAAAATAGAAGAAGAGGCGAAGATTGACTGAGATTGTTATGGGAAATAAAGTATATCTAAATAGTTTTCTTTGAATAGAAATAATTAAAAAATGATAATTTATATATCATAATCATAATCTAGGAGTTAGAGTTTAGCAATAGTGTTAAACTTGATATTCTTAGATTTTAGGGTCTATAATTTTGAATTTAGGATTTTCGGATTTAGAAATATATTTTATAGTATATGTTTATTGTTACAATTGTTATTAGGACTTTTATCATTATTATGAATATCTGTATTATTATTATTAATATATGTATTATTATTATAAATATCTATATTATTATTATTATTATTATTATCACATCATTATTATTAGTATCATTATCACTACTACTATCATTGATTTTTTATATTTAAAATCTATGATTTATATACTTTCAAATTGAGTTTTATTTCTAGCCTATTTTAATTTATTTGAGATAAAAATTATGTTATTGTTATTGTAAAGTTTGAGAGAATAAATGTTACAATGCAATTCATGAGACATTACTTCTTCCATGACTCTTAGTTTTCAGTTTTTTGTAAGAAAAATTTTAAAATTTTCTCAGCCTTTTTTAACATGAATTAAAAAAACCGAGAAATAATCTCGGTCCCTTTAAAGGATTAAATTTTATCTCGTTTCCTTTTTGTTCGTATAAAAAAAATCAATCTAGATCTTGATAAAAAAATTGACTTTTTCTAAAAAAAATGTTATCTGCTTAATTTTGATTGATATGTCACATCATCATCATTATTCACGAATATAAATAAGGTACCGGAATGTGCATAAATTTACACGAATTGAACGGGTAATAATCAGTTTATAATTCATATCATTTTCCTGCGTAACTTTTTGAATTATCTCCAACGATGGGGAAATCTTAACCATCGCCGCTTTTGTGTTTTAATTGGCTCACAAAAAAAAAAGGGTGTGATCTTCCTAGATTTGATGTCATCACTAAATACTGGACATGGTCACAAGGACCAAGTCTTAGCCGAAAAATAAAATTGTTACAATTAAAAAGATTCAGGCACCTATCAATTCATGATGAAATTAATAATGATCCCTTTTCACATCGATGATTTACGTATATATGCTCATTTTAGTCCACTTCTCATATATATTGTTCCAGTTTGATACGGTCATACGTCTAAAATTGGGCTTCCGAGTTATGATAGAATGGAATGGACGGTTATAGAATGGAAAATGATGGCCGGTTAAATGCTTGAATCTTCAAATTGGAGGTGAATGAATCCATAAAAAATGTATAAAAATATCTCCTCTTTAACTCCGTTTAATCTCTTCTCACCTTCTGAAAATAAACCACAATATTGATCGAAATAGCTAAATGGACATTGGTTTAATTTATTTTTGACCAAATTAAATAGTATATTCTTTTTGTAGGATTTTTTTACACATAAAAACTGACGTGACTTTTCAGAAAGGAAAATATATTTTGTGCTTGTTATCCTATATAATAATGATAAAGATACAATTGTTGTGACATTAAATCTACAACATTACTGTATGCAACATTAGATATAATTTTGCATGCCTAACTATCAGTTATATTCTTTTCAATATAATGATGACCACGGGTATACAAACTTTTTTATAAGAAAAGCATTAATATAGATAATTTCTAGACAGATTTTTAAACTTATTGATTTATATAAAATGAAAAATAAAATAGTGAATATTTTTCTGTGCAAGAAAAAATATAATATCAGTCAAATTTAATGATTTTATTTTGACATTTTTGTTTTAAAATTTGTTTTATTCAAAAATAAAAAGTGGAGGCACTAAATTGAAGCCATTTGAACCTTTCTCATTATATTAATTTATTTGATAACTATTTGTTATTTGTTAACCTTAACACTTAACAGATGATGATAAAATTAATGCAATAATAGACGAAAAGAAAGCGGCTCTTATTGCATTTAAATCCATACCCGACCCATTTAATCCATAATATCATAGTTCATTATTTTGTTAATGCCAGGTTTAATTTATTTTTGTTTACACGTGCACACAACTAAAAATAACAAATACAAGCGAAAAGTTAATTGAATTTTTTTTATGATAACTTGAACTTCTAATTCGTATTTTATTCTTCGATGGGAACCTTTAATTATTTGTCCATAGTGATTACTAACTCATTATTTCTCAACTTCACTGTGGAAAAGAAAAAATCTACAAAAAATTTAAATAAATTTATAAAATAATTGTTTTAATAAAAACATTAAAGTGCAAATAGAAATAGCAAGAAAAAAATATACTATCATTAAGTTTATCAAACACACGATCTTTTTGAATAAAAAGATAGAAGCATCACTCATGAGCATGCAGTCAAAATAATTAAGGACCAAGAAATAAATTGAATGGATGAGAATAAATATGATATGACATGACTAAAAGTTTGAAAATTTTAATCTTAAACATCATATTCATTGTGACAATTACCTCTCAAGTAAACAATTTGTATTCAGAAATATCAACTCTGCTGTTGATTGAATCCTTTCAAGGTATAACTGACGTTTTCTTTTTGTTCATTTCCTTGTTTTAAATTTGCACCTTCAGACCTTTTTGAGTTTGAGGTAGGGGTGTTAATTTTTGATCCGATTCGACTTGAATCCGATTCAATCCAATCTGATCCGACATGACTCAAAAATAAATGGGTATGGTATGAATTATATTTTTTTGAAGTAATTTTATGATTTAGTACAAATTAAAGCTTAAATATATACTAATTAAAATTAATTATAAATTAATTAATATTTTATTACTTAAAATTATATAAAAATAATTAATAAATATTTAATTATTTTATACGGTGCGGGTCGGGTTGACTCGTGACCCATCGGGTCAGGTATGGATCAAAAATTTTTAATCCAAATTTAATTGGGTTGGATTCGGATCAAATTAAAAAAATAATAAAATAATATGATCCGATCCGAATCCGACCCGGACCGAACCATTAACAACCTAGTTTCAGGCCGGGCCTCTGTTTTTACCTAAAAAAAAGAGTCATGAATCCTGAGGAGGTGTCACCCATCCGGATTAGGTCATTAGTGTTTTATTATATCCTCTTATCCGACTAGATCCTTTTAGAATTGTAATATTAAAAGGTGTAAATTTATGTATTTAATTTTGGACTATCTCATAAATTGAAATAAATTAGGGGCTGTTTGAGATGTTGGAAAAAAGAATGGATGAAAAACCGCCTCTAATCTCATCCCATGTATATAGGGTTGGAAACGGATAAGATATTATCCAACCGTATTTTTGGATGCAAATTTTGATAATAACGGATACAGATATTTTCATGCGAATCTAGGTAGGATATTTTTTTTTAATAAGAATGAATATATAGTTTTTTTTCAGAACAGGACACGAATACGGTTATGAATATGAATAATTATTCGGATTCGAATGTTTTTTAAATTCAGATATTCGGATACAAGATTTATTATATATTTTTCAATTGTATTTTTAATCTAGATCAAATGACTTGATATGTCTGGATTTGTTTTGCTTGAATTTTATATGTCTAAATATTTGTTCATCTGTATTAATTTAATCTGAACTGAAATTTGACTTGACTATTAAATGTTATAACCCTAAAAATAATAGATGTGGATTGAAAAAGTTGATTACAACATATGTGGGTTTTCTGTTGGCTATTTGTAACATTGAGTCATCTACGTGTGTTTATCAAACTTAGTAAATTATGTGAGGAAATTAACATTTTCTGATATGAATGAATGATTTGATTCTTAGATTGTTCCTCTTTGTTGATATTTATTTGAATTTGTCTATAAATACATACATATTTTCATATACATGAATTATGAAGTTATTCGTTCAGTTAATTAGAAAATAGTTAATTTTATGTATTTAAAAGCAAAAGCATGACATTTCTGATATTTGATATATGAAATAGTTGCATAAGACGCAATTTTAGTTTAAGAGCAAGATGCATTAAATAATATATTTTATTTTGAGCATGTATTTTAATTATAAGAGTTTCAAATAGGACATGTATTTGACTAAAAAATTAATTGTATTATATTAATTATAAATTTATTATAGAGAAATTACGTCATAGAATAATTGGCTACTAAGTTTTATAGCTGATTTTGTTTTATTTCTGTGTATTTATTTTTCTCTCTATTGACAAAAATAAGTTGGTTGACCATCGGATGGATGCAAAAAATATTAGTTTTATTGCACCTCGATTCGGATGTTACAACAAGCTGGTCATAATTTTCTATACCCATTTAGAATAAAATAATTAAGTATTTTATTATTATTTATATATTTTAAAACAATTTAATGTTATTCAATATATAATTAATTCTAAGTGTGTATATTAGAATTTTTAATTGGTGTTAAATCACAAAATAGATAAAAAAAACATAATTAAAGGATTCAAGTCGATCTTGAAAGTTTTAATTAGTGTCAAATCATAAAATAGATAAAAAAAATATATAATTAAATAGTTTAAAATTTTTTATTTAGTGTTAAATCAGATAAAAAATATAACTAACTGGTTCAAAGTCGAGTCATATCCAACTTGATCATGGCGAATAAAAAGTCATAATCTATATTATAATTATTTATTCTCGAATTATTTTGAACGAGATGGTATAAATTTTAACAACCCCTCTCAGGAGCCATTTCAAAATGATATCTAGTTATCTAGTTCAGTGGTTGCAAAATTTTCGTGGACCTCCATTTATGTATGTATCTTACATTCTTACCCTTTTCGGGTCGTGCCAACAATAAGTAGATGTCTAGTCGTATCTCCTCCTCTTCGGAATGGATGTCAAAATTGCCCACAAAGTAAATAGATAATTTTTTTTTTCATTAATTGGGACTGAATATAACGCGCTTCCATATTGATAAATATCAAATAACCTAATCAATTGCATGCAAGTCAAGTTATTGGGACTTTAATATCAAATTACGTACATTAATTACATCACTTGACAATAATTAATTTGATGTCCCCGAGGCATATTAAAACCAATTTAGATATAAATGCATGTTAATGTGGACTGGATGTCTAAAAAGAACAATTAAAAAGAAGAAAACCAGCTGCTTTTGATCCTATGGCAAAAACAATATCTTTCGAAGTTTGTATATTTGAAATATGAATGTAGAATTATTTTTGACATTTTAGTTAAGCTAGTAACTTGATCACATCTTATTTCAAAAAAATAATGAAAATGAAAAAATAAACTGATATTTTTTTGAATTAGGAATAAATACAGTACACAATTTTTTTTTCTAGAAAAAAAACCCTACTAAAATCTAATTCAACTGTCTATAGTTCATTCATGAAAATACATTCAAGCAAATTTAACATACGAAACATTTAATGATAGAGTCAAGGCGGCGTACAAAAATAATTTCATTAAATTACTTCCCAACAAGTATCAAAAGGATTAATTGAAAGAATAGCTCGAAGTTCAAAATACACATACAAAAAAGGACTCTCGGGTCTTGAATCCTTGATCCGATAAATCAGATCTTTCGAAAGAAAATTAACTACAAACAGAGTAATTGCTCTAAACAATCACACATCTTCGGGACTTCAGATTTTTTTAATTAATTATTTAAATAATCATATTTTGAATGATAAGAGTGATTGAATTGAAATTTTAAAAATATAAATGATAATCAGCGACGTTTTGCAAACACGCCACTAACAGTAGTGTCTTTATTTTTTTTTAATTTTCAGTTATCACATAAAAAATACAATCGCGCCAGTGGGAGTGGCGCGTTCGCCACTGGTAGTGGCGTCTTTGCTCAAACACGCCAGTCTGATTGGTGCGTTTGCAAAACGCTACTAATAATGACGCGCTGTCATTCGTATTTTTAAAATATTGATTTAATCATTTTTATTGTTAAAAATAGAATTATTCTAAATTAATATTATAATAATTAATTTAAGAAAACTCTGTCGAGACTTCGACTCAAACAAAAATGTAAAGGAAACAAAAAAACATGGCCAATCATAGTCGGATGAATATATCAAATCCAAGGGCTAAGATCTAGTCATTTCTTCAGTAGTCACCACGTTGCAACTGGTAACTGCTGTGGAGATTGTAAGACTTAACTAAATATATATCACACAAGGCGCTTACAACTTCAAGATCTCGAACAGAGTAATTTTCCTTGATGACACAGAAAAATGTATTAAACTTTGAGAACAGAAAAGAAGCACAATTTATGTGTTCATTGTACTAATTGTCTTTCTTTCTGTATATAAGTTCAAAAGAAAAAAAAAATAAACATTCCACTTTTCTGTATTTCAATCTAGAAATTGTCATACTTGAGTTATCACCTATCAGATCGATCATCAAGCCTAATAACCTAATTTAACCCATCAACTATATATTAATTATTCTAAATTAGTATAACAAGAACAATCAAATATCCATTGTTCTACGCTTATGCATGAAATTAGCTACTGATCATCAATTTTCTTACATGACGGGCATATGTTTATGACCTTATTACATGCATGAAAACTCTGATTATTGTGTGAAATGGCTTGAGTTTTTATCAACCGAAGCTCCATTAACTCTCTGTTGAGCCTCTTGTTCTCGCATGTTAAGTTCTCGCACCACCGCTTCAAGAACTCGCAATTGACTTCTGTCTGCTTCAACTTGGTCCTATAATATTGGAAGTTGAATCTGCTAATTAGGATATCATTAATTTTGGATATATATATATATATATACCATTTCACAATATATTTGAGATATCATTATACAATTTTACCTTGCTCTTCTGTTCTGAAACCAGACTTCCACTTGTCTTGGCTTTAGACCCAATTGCCGTGCAAGCTCGTTTTTTTGTTTCTGGGATTCGAATTGTATAACAATCAGCTCAAGGTCAATTGAATATTCAAACGATTTAAAAACTAATCAGAATTTTGCACTTAAAAAAAATGATACATCTAATCATGATCTATTTAAAATTGATAACAGATCATACACTAGAAAGGATTTGTTGAGAGCGGAAGCTATCTTCAAGCAACGACGATTGCTCCTTGGTGAGCCGTAGTTTCTTTCTCGTGAGACTGCTGCTACTGTCATCCCCGGCGCTGTCGCTTAAATCTTTCGCAACAGAACTCTCCTCCGGCTTTGGTCTCTTTATGTTGCCTCCTTCCCTCCTAGATGTAACTTCTACCTCTCTATCTCTGATCTCTTTCACTCTAGGGGGGAATAGTATGTTGTGTTGTCCAAAAATCTGCTTGCTGTCATGATTGGAAATCGGCTTGAACTCGCAGCCTCCAATTGCTAAGCCAAGGCCTAGATCACAATATTCCTCTCCCATATTGAATTGTTCGTTTCAGTTGTTTGAAGGTCCTTTTGGGTTATTGATTTTGTCGAGAATTTTGTGGAAGTTCTTTTCTTGGTTTATATAGAGAAGTCAAGAGATGTCTCAACCTAGGTGGAAAGGCAGTTTCTTGTGTGTACTTAATGGCAATAAGAGGTCAGGTACATATTGTTTTAAGAGAGAGAGAGGTATGACTATTTGTGGTGTGGTGAATACGGAGAATTGCATGGAATTTTTAAGTCAAATATAAAAGTTTGAGGCAGTTTCTTGATGCATATCAATTTCTGGTTTTACTAGTCTTTTAAGTTAACCGTGGCGAATGACATAATAGCTTTTATTACTATAAATTTTTTTGATCCATAAAGAGGAGACAAAAGAGTTGGAATTAGATTATGCCTCTCTATACAAGTAACATTTTTATTCTGAATTTGTCAACACAAGTACTGCTGATTGCTATCCCAAATAAAACTTATGTATCATTCTCAAATGATATTTGCATATACCGGCCCCGCTGTTTTAAGTTATGATCTTTTTAATTAGGCAATAACATATAACGATGTTGAAAATATCCTGTCTAATTTGTATTTTTTTTCCTTCCTCATATATATGGTAATTTTTGGTTGTACATATATTGTTTGTAATTGGTGTTGGTAATTACTTTATTTGATGGGTGTAAATGCAAATTTCTGTGGATAAGTTGGAAACAATATAATGAGTTTTTATACTCTTAATATCAATATTGTCCATTATTCACTTTTTAATTCGTGTTGTCATATAAATGTGAGTGATGTAATTTCCCTTCAAATACGTACAGTCTAGTCCTTCTGTAAAGTGTAGACGTATCACATTTTATTCTTCCTTGTTGACAAATTTCTAAATACAGTACATCATCTTGCGTAATTAAGATGTTTACAATGTAATTGGTATTGCCAGGTGATTTCTTCCACATATCAAAATCATGATTAGACCTGTATGATTTTTCTTTCGGAATTTTCTTGCAAGTCCAAAGGCACAGGATGTTGACCATGACGTGACATGATTGATGATTCCCATTTCAGTGGATCAAAATGCAAATATTTTAAGTAGCATGAATATTTGGTGGATTAAGTGCTTATATATGTATCGAGTGATAATTAATTAAAAAGTTGAGCTTTGAGGTGTAACTGTGTAAGTACATGTCATAATATATTTACACATAGCACAGCACCAAGAATAGTCACAGAAGATCCGGGCTATGAAATCTATTTCAAGAAAATTGAAATAGCTTCAATCATATTATTGATTTAAGTAATCATGATTAATTCCGGATGCTTCGTGGCGGCTTCACATAAAAAATAATGATTGGTCACATATTTGGACAGGACCTTTATTTGACTTTGTCTATGACCCCTTTACATCTTATAATTATATACAAGTCTCTAGACAGTGTGTACCAAACCAAACATTAGTCAATAGGAGGAATTCTTCAATCTTCATTTATTAACATAATTGACTGGTATTACTAGTAGTATGTTAAGAGAATTGTAGAAATTACATATATACGTATATTGACCACTGTCAATTAAGTTACAATTTAAATAATCTTGTACAACAGTACAAAGCTTGGCCCACCAAAAGTGTGAATGTATTGATATAGATGTACAGATAATATAAGTGTCTTTTATAGTATTTATTTTCTAAATTGGAAATAATAATGAGATGGAATTGATATAAAAGAGATCTAAAAACTAATGAATGTGAATTTTATCACTAGAAAAAAAAATTGTCTGAATAATTGGGAAAAAATATTCTACCAATAAGCTGTTTGCTCATTATTATTATAGAGCTCTCGTTATCTTGTTCCTTTTTTTAGATAAAATCTTCTAGAGAAATACGCTCGACATGATTTTTACATTTATTATGGACTGTTTAATTGTTTTTTTTGGTTACCAAAAAAGGGTGGGAATTCATTAACAGTGTAAATATGACAATTTTAAAAGTGATTTAATTTTCAAATAAGGTAAAATTTAAAATAATAGAATTCATAGTCATATTTGTTGAATTATCATGAATCATGTTTCGAAGTTCATACAATTTAGTGTTGTTCTTTATAGTTCAGTAAAACTCTTTTACTTACATTAAATTTATAGTAGTCTAAATTTAATGATATTTGATGAATTAACAAAAATACTTACATTCTATAGAATTAGCAAAGGACCCATGTCATCCATGAGGTCTATTTTAATTCTTAATATAGTAAATATTGTACAATTGACTAGTATATTTGTACCTTGTGCCTTATTCATTTTTTATGGATTTGCTTGCTTAATTAATTTTATTTTGATGCAGAAAAACAAAAATATAAATGTCATGTAAAAATAATTGCATATTCAACACATTTGAAGTTTCTGAGAAGCTTCAATATTTACTTTATAGGTGCACAATTAAAATTTTAAAAATAAAGAAAGCTATTTTTTTTGTCATTAGGCTCCTTGTTTTTACAAGAGGTATATTTGACATTTAACATATATCAGACACTGAACAAATAATCGCCTCCAATACATACGCTATTTATAATATAATATAGATATAGATTATAAAACAATCAATTTAAATATTCCTGCCCAATTCCTAATTAAGAGCAGCAGAAATAAATTAAGAGAGAATATAACTGACAGGGCCCAATAAGAACATCTGAGGAGAAAAGATTCCTGCCCAAATCTGGCCCAGTTCAATCTAACCAGACATCGTCTATAATCTAACAACATTAATATAATAATTTAAAAGCATAATTTAGTATCGGTATTTTTTTTTTCAATTTTAGTAGCATCTGATGAAAATTAAAATAACAACAGATATCTATAAATTTTATATAAAAAGAAGAAGATTCAATACTCTTATTTTAACTGTCTCGGTCATTCTTTTTGTTGAAAATTTTATATTCAAAGTTTAATATTAATTTATTACAATAAATAAAATGTTAACTTAATTGCAAATTTTCCTCCGACACATGAAGTTTATATTTTCATGAACAAGTGAAATTAAATTAAAATAATATATGTTTCTTTGGTCAACATGAATCCTGCTGAGAGCATCTGAAAGATACGGATGATGTCTCTGTTCATCAAAGGGTTTATATGGCAATGCATGAAATAGTAAAATATACTAATAAAATTGTTATTCCGATGAATTAATTTGCCAAACAAATTTTAAACTAAGTAGAAGAGTACGAAAGAGTGTTAATCTGGTATACCAAGTTATAGGTGGTATACCGAATTAGCTCTCATCGGAATAACGATTATTATTTGATTATGTTGTATTATATTATTATATTATGATTATAATTTATTATTATATTAATATTATATTATATTATGATTATATTATTAAATTATGATTATCATCACTATTAGTATTATTATATTATGTCATTATAATGATGATTATTATACATTATCATCACTTTTAATATTATAATATTATTTATTATTATTATATTATAATAAATATGATTTTAATATTATATTATTATATTATGAATATAAATATGAATATTTTATTATTATATTATTATGATTATGATTATTTATTATTTTTTATTATTATGATTATAGTTATAATTTTTTTTATTATTATATTATGATTATGATTATGATTATATTATTATTATTATTATTATTATTATTATTTTATTATGTTGTATTATATTATTATATTATTATATTATAAATAAGACTATGATTATTATTATTATTATCATATTTATGATTATGATTATTATTTGATTATGTTATATTTTATTATTATGTTATGATTATATTATTAAAATTATGATTATTTATTATTATTATATTACTATATTAAGATTATATTTATATTATATTATTATGATTACAACTATGAATATTATTATTTATTATGATTATGATTATGAATTATTATTATTATTATTTTTATCATCATCATTGTTAATATCATAATTATTCATATTTTAACTATTCTGATTAACAACTGTCAAATGATATTTTCACTCTTCCGAATAGTTAAAAATATCACTCATCTACCACTCTTTCAAAAAGACACTATTCTATACTCTTTTAAAATTACCACTATTCTAAAACTATTTCTTATTTTATCAAACGAAATCCGCCGTTTTCTGGGCCTTGACCTTATTTGGGCCCATTTTTATAATTTCAAACAGTGGAGAGATACTACTGTACTAGGGAGGTACTAGAGCGCTAGACTCGCCACCCTTTAATTTTTGAGCAAGTACAGAATTGCCCCCTCCTGAAATCAGGGAGAGGTACTACTGAACTTCTTCTTCTTCGTTTTTTTTTTCATAGAATTTGCTGTCTTCCCCTTCCCCACCCGCAAACTCCAGCGCGTACGGGGTACACCTCTTCATTTCTTCTCCCTGATTTTTAAGGCTCTCGCTGCCTTCTTCTCTCTATCCTCTTTCCTACTTTCGAAATCCCAACCAGAGACCACACAGTGCACCGCTGCTATGCCTCTTTTTCACCTTTAACTGAGTGTATCATTCAGAACCAAATTGTAAAGATCGATTTTAAGGTAATAAACTCGTGAATTTCAAAATTTTCATGCAATTGCAGTTAAGTCTGGATCATTCCTTTTTTTCCCCTAGTTTTTGGGGTTTGAGCACAGCTGACAAGGATGGTGTCAGTAGCAATGAAGAAAGAGGTGCTGCCGCTGATCGAAGAGAGAAAAGGGGAGTTGGTGAGGCAATGACACGATTCTCTTCCAATTGTTATAAAGCAACTGCTCAAAAGCATAATGGTAAAATGATAGGTATATTATTTCTTTCTATAATCTATGTTTCATTAGATTATGCTAGGTTTTTTCGATTATGTTAGGATTTTTCTTTCGTTTGTGTCAGTAAATATTTTTTCATAAGCTAGAATTAGTGCATTTTGAATTGCACAAGGCTTGCCAATTAATTTGTTTGTCAGTTGTTAAATTGGTAATTGGTACTCTAATCATTTACCGTGACAGAAATTTTTTGATATCTTAATGTAGTTAAATAGAATTCCTACAGGCTTCTTGATGGATTGATGCCCTTTTCATATAGTCCTGTTTTGTATTTTGTCGATGATAAAAAAAAATTGGTATTAAGAAGAATATTGTTATTCCTTCTTTTAGACTATCCAAAATTCCAATTCATATTTTTAATATATATATTTTTTGATGTAGCAGGTGAACAACCCAGATGAACAACCTACTACGTAATTTTCACTAATATATTTTGTTTCTTAATGTTGTTAACTGATGGAATTTAATCCAATCCTTAAGATCATTTTAGAGAACTGAAATCTTAAGCAGAAGCATTATCTTATTTCATGCTCATCATTACTTGAACTTGATATTGATCGGGTTACCGTACAAGCATTAACTGGCAAGAGGGTTGAGAGCCCTATGGCTCAGGCGCTCACCACTGCGCCAATGTGAGCTTTGTGCTATGTTAGTATTTTTTTGTTCTATACACCATGAGTGAAATAACTGTTTGACTCCTAATTTTATTTGTTATTATTTTTACATTTTTATATAACAATTTATTATTATTATATATAGCCGCATCTGTATCTTAGGTTTTTAAAAAATTTCGTGTCGCCGCATCCGCGTCATATCGGATACAATACCTGCACCCGCACCCGCACCCGTGCAACATAGAAAGAGAGTCTATACAGAATATGCCTCATGGGGATCGGGAGCCCTTTAATAGGGGTGACAATTTTCTGATTTAGTCCATCATAAATCAATAATTATCGTAACTTTATTTCTACACATTTAAGAGTTCATTCATATAACACTTTATATCCATATTAATATATTTTAGTAGTCACTTGATTATGGATATATAATGACATATAATTAATATATAATTGTATAACACATAAGCCCATAATTATTTATATCACTCGGGCCACGTGGCGTCCCACTAGGGCTGCACAAAAAAGCTCGGGCTCGTGGCTCAGCTCGGGCTCGGATCGGGCTCAGATCGGGCTCGAGCTAATCTGGCTCGAGCTAAAATGACTCGAGCTAATTTGGCTCGAGCTAATCTGGCTCGGTTGTTAAATGAGCCGAGTTTGAGTTGGGGTCGGCTCGGCTCGTGGCTCGACTCAGCTCGAATAAAAAATAATTTTTACAATTTTTTTTTTGCCGAACTCTAATATGATAACTCCTCTCTCATCATCTCTCACCATCTCACCATGTCAGCGGCTTAAAGACGTCTCTTGCTCGCTCGTAATTAGATTCGTATATCTGACTCGATAGTTTTTTGTTGGTCCATCCATTCAAATTAATGCAGTGAAGATGTCATTGAAAAAATAGTTTGTTGATATACCAATTTTGTACCAATTCTCATACCAATCTTCTAGATTTACCAACTTTATAGTTTATAGATGTATTAAATCTAAATATCAAATTGAGTCAACGCACATGCATTGGCTCGTGAGCCAGCTCGCGAGCTAGCTCGAATAGTAACGAGCCGAGTTTGAGCTAGGTTTTTCAGCTCGAACTGTTTCACGAGCTCGGCTCGACTCGACTCGAATTTTCATGAGCCGAGCTTGAGTTCAGCCCAGCTCGGCTCGACTCGACTCGTTTGCAGCCCTACGTCCCACATGATCCATATAATTGTTGAATCCAACATTAACACCTATCTTACTAATACTTTTTGGTTTGATAGTATTTTATTACTTATTTCTTGTGTTGCATTGCATACCTCATTGTGGTTCCTGATTACTTTGGGATTATAAATGAACATGATCCTTTTTAATCTACTATACAAGATTTCACACAGGATAGCAATACAGAATTTTGAATTGCCTCTGTATTATGTATGCTCATTGCTTTATCGTATCAAGATTAATAATGAATTTAACAAACAGTTTATACCAAATATGTTGGTGTTTCTCATATAGAAAGGATATGCTTGGATCATAAACAGTAGCAGCATTCCTTACATTATTTCATTAGATCAGTGTTTCTCATTTAGGGAATACATGCTTGGAAATTAGGTCCTGTGAAGATCATTCCTAACATTATTTTCATAGATCAATGGAACGAATTTGATACAAATTTAGCATATACAGTGCAAAGGTTTTGGAAGAAGCAGATTGGAGATAAGGCAATTGGTCTAAATTTTATGGTGATAATTGATCAAGGGAATTAGACAGTCTTATTTTGATAATTTTGATAATAGGCCTACTTTTCTTTCGTGCATCTTCAGAATATGTACAACTGGCTACTTTCGGTCAATTTACAATTTGTTTCCTTAGTTGGAAGCAAATTAGCAAAAATGGCTGGTGCCTACTTTAAAATACACCAGTATTATTTTTCTCTGATTTCACCTGGTCTTTTCATATTTATTTTCTGTGCAAATTTGACCCTATATTTGGGTTCTTTTGGGGTTTTAGTACATATCAGAGGTATATTGGCCAAACCAAGAATAAGATACATAATTAAAAATCAGTTTTCATTCCAATCCGATTTTTATGCTCAACAAATATTCTTTAAGTTGGATTGGCATTAGTAGATGTAATACAATCAATAATTTCCTAACATTCAGTACATTTTTAATTCATCTTAGATTGCACACTTGCACAAGTTTATTGCCCTTATTAAATATAGCAGACAAGTATTTGGTCATGTTGCTATTCATATATACCGGTACCATAATTTTAGTACACCTGAAATACATGATAGCTAGCATTGTGTTCAGCAATAACTAATTTTATCTGGAATCATTTCTATTACCATGATCTTTCCAGAAGATATCTTGGATGGCATCCATGTAAGAAGGTACAAATCGACTAAGTTGGTAATGCACATTTGATTATCAGTGGTGTGGCATTAATTGGTCAACTCTAACTTCATCTTTTTTTAATATGTTTCTTAATTACAGAAAAATAGCCTGTGATGGAAGGGGGCTATCGCTTGAGCTTCCTTCTCCAGGGAGCATATTCATCTTGGTGGAAAGAGACAGAATCTGTTAAATTGCATTGCAAGACCAGGTATGTTGTTAAATTTGTCTGGCCTCTTGTTATTTGGCTACAGAGAAGATAATCCTTTATGTTCACCTGGGGTATCTTTGTGCATCCACCGATATTTAGTCTCCTTGACATAGCTAAACTATTTTGGATAAGTTCGATTCAACTAGTACTCTATGTTTATGTGGTCCTATATATATATGTACTGGTATTGTACCACTGTTTGTTGTTTGTAGGATTGCTTGCATATTGCTATGTAAAAAAATGGCTGATCCCTGTGGAACTGAAAATTGTCCTACTAGAGCAAGTTGTGGGAAATTAGATTAAAATTATAAAGTGGGTTTGATAGGTTTTGGATATTAAAGTATTCTTATTTTGAGTGTTCTTTAATTGCAATTAATTATTTTAGTCACCTTTTTAATTTAAATTGTCAAACAAAATATTCCTTGCAGTTATATTCTGTACAGTTATAGTTTAAAACCAATAGGACATTGGAGGAATTTTCCTAATTTATTACTAAATTTTTAATACGTCAAAAATCCCGTAGGAATTACAGCCAATAGTCAATACTACTTTGAGCTCTCATATTTCTGTTTTCAACTTTTTTTCTCAGTCCCAACTGCAGGTGTCACTGATCTGATGTAGGTGACAACTTCCTCTGATGAAGTTCCAGCACCAACTTATCCAAAGCTGCATTAGCTGAGGCCCCATCGCACCCCATAAACACCTCAGCCACCTCAGCTGGTGTCACTTTTATCTCTGCAAGCAACCTCTCAATTTCAGCCATGGTGTCTATCCTCTCCATTTCCTCCTCCCCAACACAAAGATAGTTCTTAACTAGCATCCGAAATGCAGCTGGACCACAATATCCCAGCTCAATCTTCTTATCCATTCGACCAGGTCTTAACAATGCCGGATCAAGCCGATCAGGATGATTTGTAGTGAAAATCATTAACCTCTCACCGACACATGATGACCATAGACCATCAACAAAATTCAATACACCAGAAAGGTTTAAGGCCTCTCGAGGGTGTGATGTGTTGTGGGGCCATCCCATCATGTTCTCCCCTTGATCTTCTTCCGTGTTCTTTCTCTTTCTATCTGAGAGGTCGAGAGCACAATCAATGTCTTCTATAACAATGACTGATTTGGGGGTGGTTGAGACGAGGAGACGGCGCAGTTGAGAATTTGTATGGACAGCTGTGAGCTCCAAGTCATACAAATCAAACTCAAGCAGGTTTGCTATCGCTGCAACAAGACTGGTCTTGCCTGTGCCAGGTGGCCCATATAAGAGGTACCTTTAAGCAACCAAGATATGTGTTAATCAACAATTTTACTTGTCATAAATTTGTACAAGGTCATTCAATTTGTACTTGAAAACTGGAATCCAAAATAGGTTTGTTTGATAAACAGTAACACCATTCATTATTAGTTGATTACAAATGAAAACAATGAAAGCATCGCTCACAGTTTAAAGGAAAATATTTGTGGAATCATTTAAATTTATTTGTAAATTTGAAACCTAGAAAAAAGTCTGAATTTGTTTGAAATTCAAATATTCAGCCATGCTCAACTACTTGCAAATTCTCTGATACGCCTTGTGAATTAATTAATTTCATGCAAAAATTCAGTAAAGTTCTAATGTGAGTGATGTGACAAGAGTCCATGAAGATTAATTTGTGTGGACACCTTCAAGTATCATTTGATAAATCGACCAAATAGTTACTAAAAATTGTTATGGCGATAAATAATAGGTAGTATCTGTAAATTTCAATTACCCGCGTTTCCATGCCCGACCAACCCGCATGTAATGATCCTTTCGTGCGACGAACCGAAGCAGATCGGCACGAATATCCTCTCGTAAGCTCGGGTTGAGTGCAAGTGTGTCAAAATTTGATGGGTGAGAGAAGGTACGGCTTGACCAGCTTCTGTGAACATCATCTCCTGGAAAGCTCGGGCGATTTGTGTAGAGCTTTCTCTCCCTCAACTTGCTTCTCAGCCTCACCGCCTCCTCAAGCACATGAGGTATATAAAAATCATGCACCAAATTGCGGTGCTTTTCATGAAACATAAGTATCAAGGAGCGGCGGTCTGTGCCATTGTCAATGTGTCGATTCCTGAAGCGGCCCGACCCTTGTTCTGGCCGTTCATGCATTTGTGAGGTCCACTTGATGGGAACTCCTCTAAAAGTATCGTTTACGGTGTGCGAGTCGGGAAGGGAAGCAAATGGAGAGGCAGCATTCCTGGGTTTGAAGAGACGCACGGTGTGGGAGTCAGAAAGGCAGTGTGTGCCAAGGTATAGCTGTGCAGAGTCATATAAGTCATTGGTACCAGCCATGGCATCAGTGTCTTCTATGATGATGGTGGCGGTGGGTTTGAGGTAGGTGAAGATGTGGCTCAAGAGCTTCGCGGCAAACATGCGAACCTCGGCAGGGATGTATGATGATAAAGTGTTGAGGAGCATGAGTGTGGCTAAGAGAGAGCTTGCTGATCGCCAGTCGAAGAGTAGCTCCAGTGCCGCCTTCATGGATGGATTGAACATTGTTTTGGTTTAGTTTTCAGACAGAGGGGTTTGAAATGGAAATGACAAAGAGGGAATAAGGTGGTCTGGATTATATACACGAGATCTGTGTATGCTAAATTCTGTCCATCGTTTCTATGTTCCTTTTTTTGACAGTGTTTTTTTTAGTACGGCCATGTGCTAGGCAAGTGGGGGCACAAAATGACGTGTCATTTCTAAGCTTATTAGCAGGGTTATTTGTCGCTTCATATATAGTCTTTTTCTGTTTCTGCTCTCCATTTTTTTAAATAGAGATACCTAGTCCAGCAAAATGGTATATAGATAATAATTTTCATATTTAAAAAGTACACGAATACTAAAAAAATATTCTATTAAATTAATGTAGCATTTATTAATATAATTTTTATTTCTTTTAAGCCTTCTAAAAAATGACATAAAATAAATTTCAAAAATTATATATATATATATATATATATATATATATATATATATATATATATATATATATATATATATATATATATAGTGTAGATACCGTGAGCTTAAGCTCACGGAGGCCTTCCGTGAGCTTAACTCAAAAAACATATTAAATCATCTCGAAATTTTAATTTATCATTCTCATTAAATTCTTTATATAAATATCTTGTGGGATGCAAAAATTTGGAGTGTTTTGAGCTTTTTAAGTCACCGTTTTTAATTTTTTAAAATGATGTTCAAGTATTGAATATATTATTATTATTTTTAGAGCTGATTTTCAAAAATTAAAAACCACAATTTAAAAAGCTCAAAACGCTCCAAATTTTTGCATCCCATGAGATTTTCATATAAAGAATTTAATGAGAATAATAAATTAAAATTTTGAAATGATTTGATATGTTTTTTGAGTTAAGCTCACGGAAGGCCTCCGTGAGCTTAAGCTCACGGTATTAGGCAATTTAGATTTACCATTAAAATCATGAAATTTAATATTGAGCAATTTAAATTAAAATCATGAAATTTAATATTGAGCAATTTAGATTTACCATTTGAGAGCTCGGAATATGAAATCTCACCCCAAAACAATAACGGTTTTTTGCTTTACAAAGCACCATAAGCCATATATATATATATATATATATATATATATAGAGTGGAGATAGCGTGAGCTTAAGCTCACGGAGGCCTTCCGTGAGCTTAACTCAAAAAATATATTAAATTATCTTAAAATTTTAATTTATCATTCTCATTAAATTATTTATATGAAAATCTCATGGGATGTAAAAATTTGGAGCGTTTTGAGCTTTTTAAGTCACCGTTTTTAATTTTTGAAAATCAGCTCTAAAAATAATAATAATATATTCAATACTTGAACATCATTTTCAAAAATTAAAAACGGCGACTTAAAAAGCTCAAAACGCTCCAAATTTTTGCATCCCATGAGATTTTCATATAAAGAATTTAATGAGAATGATAAATTAAAATTTCGAGATGATTTAATATGTTTTTTGAGTTAAGCTCACGGAAGGCCTTCCGTGAGCTTAAGCTCACGCTATCTCCACTCTCTCTCTATATATATATATATATATATATATATATATCAGTTATGCATTTTTCTACTTTTAAAATATTAATTGTTGTTAACAAATATTGGAAAAATATAAGGGTACGCAGAACATAGTTTTTATTAGTAATAATAAATATTTATAATAGTTTTTGTTGTTTTTTTATTACTAAAAACTAATTCACACACCGTGATTCGCATAATGCTGGATTCAGATATCAATTGAATATAAACACCAAATTAAACAGGAACTTGCAGCATGGGTACTGAGGCCGATTTTATTATAAAGATGATTCTACGTGTCATATTCTGAGTTAAAAGGTTGTAGGGAGTTATATTATTATGTTAATATTAAAAGACAACTATCCGGAATTCTTTGACAAAAATATGTTAGATCAAACAGTCAGAAAATTGAAACGCTCAACGACCTTCACCGACGTCAAATTTAGTTTCTTTCAAATGTTAACCAACTATATTCTAGCTTAATATTGATAATATTTTAATCCAACGTTGCAAAGTGCAAACATAATATGGTCACATATCTGACGCGAGTGTCAAGACAAAGTGGCTTTCTTTGCTTTTCATTAAATTATTATTGCGTTATGTACTGTAATCGATCGTTCAGGAAGCATTCCATATGCTTGGTACCTCGTTATGCTTTCTTTTGCGTTATGCTTGGTACCTCGTTGGAAGCATTCCATATGTATGCTAATATGCTATATATACGTGTCAAATATGCCCTTATTTTTTAGTTCTGATGATTGATGGCTGTGATATTCAGGCCCACGGAGCACCAGCACCGATTTGTGCCATTTAAGTCCGATTTGGTCGATTTTGAATTAGGAAAAGTATTTTACTACTTGCCTATATCTATATGGAGCCACTATTAAAGCAGGGAAATGTCTCGATCATTTGTGAGACATCTCCATTCTCCAATACTACCAGACAAATTATCAAGGATCTATGAGTAAGAGAGCATGTTCGCCTGATTGAACAACCATAGAACTCTCCATGTGAATCAGAGTTTTTTTTTTTGAGGGAATTAGAGGCTATGTTAATGGTACCGATACCTTAGATTCTTTAGTGTTACTAGGTCTGTAAATCCCACATAAAATAAATCTCAATTAAACAATTAAAATATAAAAAAAATATATATATTTATTAAAAATTTCACATTAAAAATGATACAATTACTATCAGGTTATCAGTACGTGCGCGCAACAACCCTTCCTTAAGCTTCATTTGAGGTTTCTTTAACCTCCTTAACCTCTTAATCCCACCGATTTAGATATTTATAAAAGCATATCAAACTGAAAATTTACATCTCCTTTCAGTTTCAGTCACTAATCTCCTTATTAAAAGCCTATCAAATCTGGGGTCTACGGCCTTCTATTTCGATTTCTCTGTCTTGTTCTTCTTAATAGAGGAAAGGCTAGGGTTTTGAATTTGTCAAAAGGAAAAGAAGGTTGTACATCATTTCTCTCAGGGGCGGAGCCAGAAACGATCGATAGGGGGTGCCCGGTTCAAATAAATAGAATATTCGGGTCAAAAGAAATTTTATTTTTTATCATACGACCTTTATTTTTCAGTGAACCGAGGGGGTGCCCGGGCGTCGGCTGGCGCCTACCTTGGATCCGCCCCTGATTTCTCTTGATTTCTCCATCAAATTAGGAGGACTATCGAGAAGCGCAAAGGATTTCAGTTGTCAAGTGAGGTTGTGATATTTTGGAAGAACAACAACTTATTCGCATGGAATTATATATTTTTAATTGAATATTACAACATCTACTAGAAATATTTTTAGTTTTTAGAACTTAAACGTAAACTTAATTTAGATTGCAAGTTTCATCAGTGACTGAGTGAAGGAGATTGTAAAAATGACATGTAGTATCAACCACAAATTAAGAAGCACATGACTTAAAAAGTTAGCTATAGACTTTACAGTTAGAATATTATGTTAGAAGTTTTTTCCCGCAAAAAGTAACTTATAATTACCACATGTTTCATTAAGAAACAAGTATTAAAGTAACCGATTTGCTACCACACCTCAGTATAATAGGATTATCTTAAATTTTAATTTTTTTGTTAATGCCAGACTGGTTAAATCTAATATCATTACAAACAAACAATTTTCAAAATCCATCAGTACTTAAAAAGTCCTAATACTTACTTATTAATCTCCTTTTTAGGATTAACCCGAAATTCCTATGAATTCCAAGCTTATTATATCCAGCTGCAAGTCAAACAAAAACAGACAAAATTAAGAAGATTCAACAAGAAGAGAAGGGGCTTAGGAACTAATTCTCCTTCCCTACTAGTATTTTATTGATGTTTATTTAGTTAGTCATTCTTGCCAAACTAATTCTCTTTCCGTACTAGTATTAAATTTAAACTTGTTGTTGTTATCCACATGAGATAAGGAGTTAACATTAGATGGAACCATTGAATAAATGATATCTATATTACCATTATATTTAACTTTACTCCAACATTTATTATAGTAATAATAGCGCCCCTAATAATCTTATGCTATTATAATTTCCCCTCACTACAACAAAAAAAGACATTTGATAATGATTGTTGATCAAGTTTAATAACGGTTGTTGAATCATTATTAAAGGGTGTTAGAAAAGCCTCTAAATAACTTTTATCAAATCAGTTATCAAATCACAGGTGTTCAATTTTTTTTTAAATGAGCTTTAGCAACGGTTGTGTGCCACAACTGTTACTAAATGGGTATTTAACAATGGTTTTGAGCCCAAAATCGTTGTTAAATATTCATTTAGTAATAATTTTGGCACAGAACCGTTGTTAAAGGTCAAATTTTAACATTATTGAACTAAGCAAATACAATTATTTTTATATTGAAAAGAAGGTAGATTGAGTAATTAAAAAACAATAATATGATATATTATTCATTCATTCAGTATTTAATATGAAAAAAATATAATTATTCATCAATTTAAAAAATATTTATTCAACAATACATACATACATCTTGCTCATGTAGAAATATGAAAAAACCATAAAATTTCTAAGAAAAATCAAAGAAAAAAACTAAAAAAACAGAACTTAAAAGGTTCAAATGTGTTTTTGAGCTTGAAAATAAGATTTTTTTAGTTATGAAAATGACATTAATGACGTAAGCAGTTAACTCTGTAGATCTTGTCATAAGTTTTTTTAGGCCACATAATACACATTAATCGGAGTTTACTATCAAAAATTATGGTCGTTTGAATTTGAGATTGTCGGATTTCGATTTTTAATTCTGCTCTCTCTTCTTCTTTCTCTCTTTGTCTCTCATCTCTCTTTTTATATATGAAAATAGATGATAAGGAGTTAATAATCCGTGGGATTTTAATTTTTGAATCGTTGGATTATGATGAATGAACAGTGAGATGGACAATCTGTGGGAGCAAATGTTATTGGTGAGAGCAAATATCATTGATCAATGTAAATGTCAGACCAAATGTTAGACTCAAAAAATAACTCAACCATTTAGCAACGGTTCCTTCAAGGAATCATTATTAAATGGTTAAGTTATTTTTTGATGTTATGAGAGCCTATTTAATAACGTTTACATTGATGTCACTGAGTCATTTTAACAACAGATTTGATATATAACTGTTGTTAAATGAGTGTTGTCTAAGATCATTTTTGTTGTAGTTCCTGTAATATTAAGCAATTTCTTTCATTGCATAATTAATATCCATAAAACTGCTATCTTAGAATTTCACTTTTTTTTAATGTTAGAATCTTTAGAAATTAAAAATTTTAAAGTTAAAAACAATTGAATCAAAGTAAGTTTTACGGAAACTAATTAAAGTATGTATTAGGTTCTACTTTTGAGTCGGAGAGAGAAGAAGTGCGTGCAGGGGAGGGGAAAAGAAGGGGAAGAAAAAACTGATAGTAACATCCTTTCGAGTTAAAATGAAGAGGAGGCGAGAGGAGGTGCATCGAGACTCTTCTATACATTTTCTTTTTCCAAATCCGTTAACCTCCGAGTTGAAAGGTTGGTGCGTTGTGCACTTTTGAGAGCTCTTCGAACACCATGAAAATTTATAAATGACAATTTTAAAGGTGCCCGAGTTGAAAGGTAAGAACTTTACACCTCCCTCTCTCTCCTAATCATCCATCCCATTTCTACTTTTTGTATTTTGACTCGGCAGCACAGCTTTTAGTAAAGTTGGAGAGAATTAAACAATCATCTCATTTTATACATTGTTCGGTCGTTCCTCTAAATCTGATTCTAATTTAATGAAAAAGGAACATAAAGGCTTCTTTCTGCACGTCTGCAATTGTTTATTCTTAGCACCAGTGGTTCTATATTCGGATGTCTTAAGAGAACTAAGTCACTTTAAATCACTTGGTGATTGGTATAATTTTCCCCCCTCGTGCTTTATGGAAAAGTTGAAATAATTAACAAAAAGGGCTTTAGATAAGCAAGGGTGACATGGTATTACTTGTATTAAAAATGAAATTTAAATACGGGATGAATAAACTAAAGCCAAGGTTATTTTCCTCTTTTTTTTTTGCATGTAATGAATTGGTGGAGAATTTTTTCCATTTATTTAGCTACATATGAGTAGCTTAATAGTTTTAAGACCTTATCAATAGAATATGGCTACAAGAGAATTATAGACTTTTGACATAATTGGACTGATTTTATTCTATATATGTTTTCTAGTGTTTGGTTATATTAAAATATGTATGCCATAAAACTTTTCTTGATTAATGGAAAAGGCTTCTTGTAAATAGTCTTTTTTGAGCTTTCTTTCTGAATTTGGAGCCCATGTTTATATTTGATACGTATTTAGAGGAATACAATCCAGCATTAAAAATGTTATAATATTTTTATTTTATAATTGACTGTTCTTAGTTACTTTTAGAATTCTTAGTTTTTTGTGACTATTGGACTTTCTATAAAAAAACCATAATATAATTTAACATCTGTCGTAATTAATTGAAACCATGCAAGTTCAACGAATCTTATTCATGGCTTCTTTTATTATATTATGCGTATAAAATTTTCAATATAATATACGACGTATGATTCAGATAACCGAAGTTACATATGCGTATATATGTTTTGTGAATTTAAATGAAAGTTTTGTGTTTGTGTCATTTGGATTAAATTTTGATGGTCGAATTTAGTAACAGGATAATCACTATGCATTGGACGAACATTTTTTTTGTCTATTCATTTTTTTTTATAAAAAAACTAACAATTGTACTTCTCTTTTGAAATGTTTTACAACACTATATAAACCTATTCTTTTTTAATATGTGTTCAGTATTTTTGACTAATTAAACAGATGCCTTAAGATACCTAAAATTCACTAAAAGAATATTCTAATAAAATTTGAAAATTTCTGAAAATTTGAAAAAAATTATACATATATTTTTGAATTGATCGATTGATTTTATTTCAAAGTTCATGCTTGAATATCATTTTATATACCATTAAAGATGACTAAAATTTTATGGTCTAAATTTAATGAGAATTATTGGAATAAATATATAAAACGATACTTAAATTGCATAAATTTAAAACTTAATCAATCTATAAGTTCAAAAATATGTTTACAAAAAAGTTTCGTTTAAGATTTTTTTCAACTATTTGTAAATCAATTATTAAACAAAATAATGTTTGTCCAAAAGTTCTAACTTAAAATAGTCCGGTGTACGATACCTTTTGAAACGGAAAAATAAATCAGGAGTTCAATGCCTTTAAAAAAAGGAAAAGGAAAATCAGGAGTTCCAGAACCATCTATTCCATCTCTGTCCAATCACAAAGTGCAACCGTGGAGTGGCCCACTAGCAACGAGTTCGGGAGACAAATGCACCTGCAATTTTGCCTAGCTATATATGTACCTATTTCATGAAGCTAGTGTCCATTTAATACAGTGTCTATTGGTCAAGAGTCACATGTTATATTCCTTTTTATCTAATTGTTTGTTCATTTTATAAATGTGGTAATTCAAATATTTTGCGTACAATAATATTATGAGCTGCTATAGGACTAATAATCTAGTGGGTCCGGCTCTTTTAAAGTACTGTAAGTGTACAATAATTATTCAAATTTATAATGGTCATTGGATTTAAATTGCAGATAGAACAATTATAATAGCGTCTTTTAAATTCACGAGACATAAATTAAACAGTTACTTTACGTATATAGTGCATGGACGATGTAAATTTCTAATAATGTGTATTCACTAGGTATTGAACTTCTAAACAAAGAGAGAGCGAGAGATTTTGAATCTTAAACATATTTCTTAGACATTTGAAAATTATATTTATGTATTCTATAAAATTAACATGTCGATCTCTCCAAAAAAAAATCTATTAGTTTGATCAAGAATAATTTATTCTAGTTGTCTCTTCTACCATCACATTTTTCATGCTCAAACTCCTGCGATACACTACTTTTATATGCGTTTTGCTGAGAGAAAAATATGAAAATGTTATGATACAATTTTGTGGTCAGTGATGAATGATGATGATTGATGACAGCTATTCTATTGTTTCATCTTCTTTTTTTGGTCATCTTAATTAGATTATTTAGATCAATTTCACGATGACCATGCTGATGGAAAGTATGAAGCGGGTAGCGAGGAAAAAACCAATCAATCAGAAAGGATGGATGATACTTTATAACTTAATTATATCTCTGTCTAAGTGAGCTTATTGAATTCCCCCTTTATTTTATATAGTAGCTCACTTTCAGTCAATGTAAACTCTCTAGAAATTGCATATTAGAGTGTGGTTCCATTCATCGCAATGCTGCAGGTGTTCAACTAAGTATAATATTTTTCGGATTAAGTTTTATTTTCGTTGCGACATATGCATACAGATACGCAGGGGTGGAACTCATGAGGACCGAGGGTCGTGACCCACAGAAATTTTAAAAATTAGTATATTTATTAAAATTTTAAATTATTTTATATTATAATTATGATTTTTTTTATTTCATTTCCAAAAAAAATTGAGACACGTCTAGATTGATATATATATATTTGTTTAGTCCTTCATGATTTTGGGTCAAACTCCAACACTGCAAATATGTTATTAACAATATTATCATGGGCTAATTGATGTTATGCATTCATATATATGTTTTGACTCTTGATTGTGTCTAAAATCACGATTAAATTCTCAATCTCATGTTTAATTTCACTGCATAGCATGTTTATTTTATTAGATTTGATTATGTCTTGGTCAGTTTTACGTTTTAGAAAATTTATGTTAAGAAACTAAGAAGTCGAGGCTAAAACACGAGTTTTCATGCTGATTGGAGCATCATGGGATCCAGCACAACCACAGCGGTCGTCTGCCACTGTAAAGTAAGGCATACGACCCGTATACACCATCCATACGGGCTGCATGAAATATTTTCGGAAACCAGAACAGAGAAGACAACGACTTAATTACCCGATTTTCTTCCAATCTAGTTGATCCTCCTCCTATTTAGTTCGCCTCCCATCATCCCTATGGAGGCTCTTGGCACCTCCATTGCGCCTCCACCAAAACCCTAGCCACCGCATTCATTCAAGGGTGATTCGAGAGATCGAATGCCCTAAACACTCGAGAGAAGACAAAGACCGAGGAGACATTGACATAGAAACAACATCAAAATTTTAAATCATCTTTATTTGTTGCATCCCTATTATTTTTGTTAAGTTTTGTTATAACATTTTATGTTCTTTCTTTCTGTATATTTATTACTTTTTTTTATTATGTCATGAGTGACTAAACTTTCCAATTCTTAGAGGTAGAAATGTTGAAATTTGGATTATGATATTTACTTAGAGTTTACATTATTTCAATGATTGTATTTTGATTTGTTGGGTATTATTGTTAATCTTACTTGATTGTTGATAAACTACTAGGGTAGGTCCTAAGTTGCGGTCAAGCTCCAGGTTTGACTGTCTAAGACCTGTGTAGTTTATCAAAAATTATTTTATGTACTATAGGTAGATCTTATATCTAAGAGAATAGATCAGTTGTATCCGAGATGTTGAACCTCACTCAAATCGAGAGATCGAGCGTACATATAGAAAACTAACACTCAAACTAAGGGATTTAGATCTACATGCGATAGTTAAGATTTATGTGAATTTTGAAACCCTGAATTGATCACCAACCAAACAAATAAATCAACATACGAGAGTTAAATTTTATTATCTAGAAACTGTTCAGTTATGATTTACACAATCAGTGAAAGAGTAGACTTAGTGTAGTAGTTGTAACTCGTCTATACTTCATATGGCCTGTATACTCACAACATATGGGCTGTATGAGTCAGATCTAAGTGAAAACTGATCTAACACCTAAGAACAGTGGCGTAGCCAGAATTTTGACTCGGTGGGATCTCATAATTTTTTTAATGATAATTCACTTGATCCCTGCTCTTTTTTCCACTAGGGTCCTGAGCTTTGGGGTCCCTACCCTTTTTTCATTGGATTCCTTACCTTTTTCTGTAGAGTCCCTGAGATTTTCTTAAATTTCAGTGAGGTCCTGGGACCTCAAACTTAGCACCTGGCTCCGCCAGTGCCTAGGAATCTTTATTTTAATTAATACAAAACTAACAAAAATATTTCTTGATTTCTATTCTTACTTTTAAATATTAAAAAAATCATTTGGACAACCCCATATTTATTTATTTTCGTACATCTAGAGACTCAAGATAGATCAAGTCTGGACGTTTCCACTATCCATGTGGTTCAATATCCCTTTGCTATAATGAACGTATGTCGTACGCTTATGACCAAACTATAATGTTGTCCAAGAGATTATAAATTTTATCAACAAAAGTGTGCGCCCTCGACGTGTCAGTAATGTTGTAGGAAATATAAACGTATGGTTTGTTATAAGAAGAAATTTGAATTTTTAATGAATAATTTTTTAAATAATATAATCTATGTTAATGACTCCCCATTAACATAATTAATCCTCTTTGAGTACTTAATATTAAACATAAAATGAATATAATACACTAATAATTAAATTATAATATTAAGAAAGTTTAATTTAGACTTTTTATTTATGAAAATGTTATTAATATATTTATAAAATAAAAAAACATTGGAATTTCGTAATTATTACAGTAGATGGAATGTTTTTTTTTCATTTCTATTTTATATGCTTTATTTTTATGTTTATAGATAACTGTATTATACCCAACTATAGAATTTTTTATGTTAATATGGCTCTTATAAATTCTAGCATATATAATTTTTATATGCTACTTTTAAGGATTCAACCTGCGTCAATTTGAAGGAAGATGAAACCTATTATCATCTATATTGGGTCAGCGGTTCTTTTTAAATATGACTCTTCAGTGATATCCACATATGTTATTTTTTATATGGCTCTTTTGAAATTTGAACATGCATCACTCCGTAGAAAGACAAGACTCAGTATCATCCATACTATAAAATGTAGTCGTGGTTCCGTAAACTTCTATGATTGATGTACTATTTGTTTTAATTCTTAATACATAAAAATAAAATTATATTTTTAAGCATTTCAAGCATGTCACATCGTCACTCTTATCCATCGTTGATTTTATTTAAATCTTTTTATCTACTTAAATTCAATAGTCCATATATAGTTTTTCTCTCTCCTTATTTAAAATAGATGGGCATAATACACGTGAAGTGAAATTTAACTCTTAACATGATATAATATTTTAATATTATTCTTTAAAAATATCATATTCAATTATATATATATATACTTTGGAATTAAAAAAATATGTCCAATATTTTCTTAATGTGAAATTTCTATTGTATATTTAAAAATTTTATATATTTTTTATTTATTTGAAAACTATTTTGTCGGGACGAAATCTGAGTTACAGCCCTAGTATATATTAATAGAGATGATAAAATCCGACCTGGTCCAAAAAACCCGCCCAACTTGATCCGATTTTTTTTTTAAAATCAAACTGACCTGATGTAGCCTGATATGATTTGATATGAAATCAAATGACCTATAATCCAATCAAAATCAATCTTAGATTTAAAAAAAACCAACAAATAAATTGACCCGATCTGACATGATTTAGTTTCTTATAGAAAATTAAATTAACCCGACCTAATTCAATCCGTACGAAACTGTACCTAACCCAACACGCCCAATCGACACTAGCCACCTCTATCTGTATAAATGGAAAAATCACCTAAAGGTGATTGATTTAGCTATCAATCAAAATAAGAGTGATTGATACACATTCTCTCCACCAACGTTCCGTCAATTTCTACTTTATGCTGTGTTATTCAGAAAATCGTTGAAAATAGCACAGTATTCTCATTTTTTTTGTATCTTTGTATAAGCTTTTAGTACTTGTCAAGCAAGTGCATTCAGCATTGCATGATGACTTGATTGACAAAAATACGGTTATTTTTATGTTTCTGTAAGGCGTTAGATTTCAGATTACGTAGTAGTACGCTATGTGGTCGGTAGCGAGATTGATCTGATCTTCACTACATGCAGGTCGAATAAGTGTATTCAGAACCCATGATGGAGTTCAAAAGGATAAAATCTCTCTCATTCATATTTCAGATAATGCATTAAGACCCCTTAAATTTTTCATCTTTGACAATCACCACACCTCCCTCCCCCTCAAAAATAAACTTTCATTTATGACAAACACCCCAAAACGTATTAATTCAAGACAAATGCCTCCCTACTATTATGATTATCAAACTCGTATTAAAAATGAACAAACTACTCTTTTATAGTGTAATTATTTAAATCAATATTTATCTAAATTGAAAAGTGAAAACAATTTTCAATGATTAAAAAGAACAATATAACTACTAAAATTATTCATTTTGATCTTACTTTAATTTTAAGTAAAATATGATAATAATTTTTTGATATTCCATGGATTTAACTATTGTATATTTTTCATTAAATCTTGATGAAGAATACATATTTATTTAATATTATTTTCATTTTTATTTATGAAATAACAATCTGTACCTGAATTTTAGTTTCTCATGAATTTTTTTATCAAAATAAATTCAAGCATAGAAAGTTAAAAATAAAAAAGTAAGAAAATATTTAAAAAATACATTAAAAAAATCAAATGGTTCAAAAATCAATTTAAAAGGTATTGAAAATTTCATAGTGCACTTGCAAAGCATTTTTCAATATTGAAAAAACATTTCTCAGTATTACAAAATATTTTTCATGTATAAAGTTATATACTAATTATTGTTGAAATAAAATTATAATGTTCATGGGTAGTTTGATTATTTTTGAACAATTATGGATCCTGAATCAATAAGTTTGGAAGGAAGAGTGATTTTCTAAAGGGTTTTTTTTTGAAGAAAATTAGTTAAATACACTTTAAACTTGAGAATTTTGTTAAATATTGTTGTAAATAATATTTTTTATATTTTGTTGTTTCATAAAAATATATTTAAATTTAATAAGTCCCTTTGAGATATTTTGTAGGATTTTATTGAAGACTTCAAGAAATCACGTATTGAAGATGCATAAGACTGCTGAATAAACCTTGTTGAAGATATATGATTGTAATCATGTAAATGTATAATTCAAAAACTTAAATTTCTTTATCAGTTTGCAAGGAAAAAAAATCATTATAACGATTTAGTAATTCATCTCAACTTAGACTAAGGCAGAAAGATCACCAAAGTACTAGAGCATGTTGTTATGTAATGGATGAGAAATGATCAACGGTTTGACTCATTGAACGCTTTTCTGAATCATTATAACGTTTCTATAGACAGTCAAATTTGTCAGAGCTTGATCAACCTGGTAAAACTAAGTCAAATCATTGCTAACGTTTTATAAAATGTTCAACACTTTCTCATATTGTTATAACGGTTCATCCTATTTATTTCTGAACTGTTATAACGATTCATAAAGTTCTGACAAGGAGTATTCTTCACAAATCATAATTAAAATCAAATTTTAAGAAGCCAACCATTATAACGATTGATTGCACAAAAAACTCAATCATTTTCTATTATGTGCTCTTATTTAAGAAAATACTTTAGTACTATTCATTTTGATCCAAATTCTCACAATCTTAAACAACATGAGCACTTCTTATTGAGCACAAAGAGAATTCAAACTCTTACTTACAAATATAAGAAATCTAAGTCTTTGAATTAGCCATAACTTTTAGCATCTTATTTGTATTCTTTGAGGACATATTTTGCTCACATTATCATTGAGATTTGACTCAATTGTTCTCTAACTTTTTAGCTATATTTTATGAGCCTTGAGTGCTCTTTTTATTTTTTTGTTAGTTTTTAGTTTTCTTATATTTATTCTTATAGAGAAGGTAAAGCTTTTAATTATAAAATATTTTTATGTCAATAAATGAGTGTTCCGTTAGTGAAACATATCGCAGAGATGTAAACTTTCATAATTAAACTCCGTTAAAATCTTTATGTCATTTACTTTTCAGCGCTTACATTTTTTGGTACTTCATATTTTCAATTTAGCAAAATTTACGTTTCTTGAAAAGTTATTGATTTATTATTTTACATTAATTAATATTTTTGGACAATTAATACTTGATCGATTCTCATAGCATATTTACATTTTCATTGCATCTAGTAGTTGACTAAGTTTTTATTCATTCTTGCACTATCTTCTCTTAATAGATTCTTAAATATTTTTGTAGTTAATTTGTAGTCTTACCAACTAATTATGTTGTAGACTTAACCATACTTGTATTTTTGATAAATACCAACATAGTTACCTTAAAATATCAAATGTCACTCCAAAGTGTTAATTTAATTATATTATATTAATTTTGTCACTCTAATACTAATATAATATAACTCTAATATAAAAATATAATAATTTAAAAAATACTTATAATGCCCTCACACATTTCTCCATCTCTCTTTCTCCGAGACAAACAAGGAAAAAAAACAGCAGACAAATAACTCCTCCTTTGTGCCACCTCCTCATCTTTTCTTGCTTATCTCAACCTCTGTGGAGAAATGACACATTTTTCCCTTCTCTTCCCTTTCCTCATTTGCTCCCTTAAACAGCCAGTTTGCTACCTATTTTCGCCTCCTCTTCTTGCTGTTTGCAACTCCAATCGCCACTGATCTAGATCACTCAAGTTCAATCCCGATCAATCTAGATCGCATGAGCGCAAACCCAACCACTTGTGACCTCAAAAAAACGGCCCATATTAACACTCATATATATCATACACCTTAAAATAAAGCAATATCATACACCATTTCAAAAATTAATATCAATATATTTCTATACTCAAAAAATGCCTTTTTTGATAGTTTTTTTTAGCTTTTTTTATTTTTTATTTAAAAATATCGAGGTAAACGTAAGATTATTTTTGTCTAAAGAGAGGATATGATTTCTAAAATGTAATTGAGAAAATTGAAAGAGAGAATTCTGAGAATCATGAAAGTAAGAGGTGAATGAGTAGAAAGGTTCAAAAAAGGGGAAGGAGGAGGGATGAAGTGATATAGAGGTACAATCAGATTGGATATCTTATCGCATCCTCCAATAGAGGATCATTGGTTACCCTACCTGATCTGACAACAAAGGAGGGAGAGATGGATGATGTTGACGGAGAGGAGATGCAGAAGTAGGAGCACATGATAGAAAGGCAAATGTTATAGGATGGCTGAGAGGACGATACATATTGCTGATGACCACTGGTGGATCTAATGTGATTCAGGGAGCACGTGCCGCTCCCTGGATTTTAAAAAATAGTGTTTTTCGGTAATATTTTCGGTAATTTACCCCCTTTGAAAATATTTTTTGCCCTCCTGGATTGTTTGATTATTTTTATCGAGAAAAAAATATTTAATATCGTGCATAATGAAGTAATTATGTAAAGATATCAAAATATAAAATTATATAAACAAAAATTTTCTTCATCAACTTGATTATCTATTATTTGATCTTTATTTTGTTATTTTTTTTAATATATAAAATATTATTATTTTAATAATTTTTATTAGATGAAAATCTATATTAAATTATTAATTTTTTATTTAGTACCCGATTAGTCAATAAATTTAAACCCGATAAATATTATAATCTGATAATTATCCCCTCTTCACTCGACCAAAATCCTACATCTGTCACTCCCAACAACATCCCTTCTTCACCCATCTCGTCCTATCTCGAAGCATAGTCCACTATCAATCTTTGCTCGAGCTTCATCGCAATCGTTGTTTGGTCTTTTTCATCTCTCTCTAGTCTCTACTTTAATTCTTTGGAGAAGGTATTGTGAAATGAATACACGGAGGGTTTGTCCTCTACTATCATAAGGAATGAGGGGGGTGAGGAGCTGTCACAAACGAGGTGTCAGTCCTTCGCTATTATGGGGGTTGTTGGTCCTCTGCTGCCACTAGGGCTGAGAAGAGCGAGATGGGATGAGAAAGTGTCATTTATCTGCTGTCATTTTTTTCTTTTCTGCCACATCGTTGAAGAGATAGAGGAGTGTATGAGAACATTTTAGGTGTTTACAAAATTATTATATTTATATAAGAGTGACAAAATAAAAAACTAATTAAATTTGAAGTGTCATTTAACAAAATTGAAAGTTTAGAGTAATATTTTTTTTAAAAAATAAATTTAATGTGACATATAACTAATTTTTTTATTGCACTTTATACTCCTCGGAGGAAATGATTGAAAAATATGCCCTTAAGAGTAACACCCAGAATGCCAAAAATATATAACAAGACAGTGCAAGGCAGTTAGTGGCTTAGTGGAGATGTCATCATAGCCCTCGCTCAGTGTTATTATTTGGCGCATCGTGGCTCGAGATTTCATATCACTAGTGTGTCAAGAACGACAGCACAGTGGGCGACTACCACGATGAAAAAAAAAGGAAGCAAAAGAACGTCTCCCATCATAAAAGCAACAGGCAACATCACAACTTCACAAGTTCAAAGAATGGCTGGTTAGAACAATCAAAATATCAAATCAATTATCTGTGCAAGTATTTGCGTTGATATGGGCTTCAATATATAATGGGCTTGGTAGATTCTGGGTGCAATATGGGTCCCCAACTCCCCATAGATCAAATTCATCTATTTCCCTCCCAACATGAAAATTAGGCTTTGTAACTAAAAGAAGATATAGATAAAATCTGACACTTGAGCATACTTCCTCCACTAGGAATTGTCTGACTCGGCAACGCTTCGTCTGAGACAGGCTTTGTCATCCAAATCACACCAAATTATCTGATTCCATGGCCCACAAAGATTCGAATAAATCATTTTCACCAAAGACCAAACATCAAGTTTGCAATTTATGGATCATACTTCTTGTCTAATGCAATTCGAGTAGAACAGCAGAACCACCCTCCTTAAACAGTAAAAGTATAAGATATGGTACTCAGATTTTTCAGTAGCACAGAATCGTTTAATTCAGATTAGACTACACCGTAGCATTGCTTCTTTGTTTCCTAATCAGCACAAAGCGTCATTACTTAATTGGTAATTGGCATGCAAGGTTTTAAGACGCGGCGCATGAAATGAGAGGAGTTTATTTCTGTTATATTCGTGCAATTGTACAAAAATGCATTGATGGTATTCGACAGATTCAGGGGCGGACCCAAGGTAATCCAGGGGGGGCACGTGTCCCCCCCTGGATTTTGAAAAATAGTGCTTTTCAGTAATTGGCCCCCCCTGGAAATTTTTTTTGCCCCCCCTGAATTATCTGGTTATTTTTATTGAGAAAAAATATTTAATACCGTGCATAATGAAATAATTATGCAAAGATATCAAAATATAAAGTTACTTAGTCGAAAACTTTATTCATCAACTTGATTATCTATTACTTTGAGCTTTATTTTATTATTATTTTAATATATAAAATATTATTATTTAATAAAAAAATTATTAGTTAAGTATATATATTAAATTATTAATTTTTTTATTTAGTACCCGATTAGTTAATGGGTTTGAACCCGATAAGCCATTACAATCCGATAATTGCCCCCCTAATCAAAATCCTAGATCCGCCGCTGGACAGATTTAGATCATATTTACTCTGGTTCGTACTGGCACTGTTATGTGACAGTTTTGTGGTCAAGATGGAGCACAACCTCTTTTATATCCAAGTTGTTTGTTCATCTTGGTATATGTGTAAGCACGAATATTGACGCAGATGAACTGCTGTGATTTGATTTCCCTCGCTAAATTACGTTGAAAAAAATGCTACCTCAATCAAAGAGTTGATACTTATCAGTCTCAGACTCTCGGTCGCGTGTGACAGTAAAGTCTATCATACCTACAATCATGCCTAAATCATTCTCCTAACCCAAGAAGAAATAAAAATGAGATGAAAGAAATAGAAACAGAAAGAGTGAAGTATAGATTTCCTTTCAATTAAATAAAGTCGAATCCTGACATCGATTCTCTGTTCTGACACATGTCATTAATTACGGAATTTGTGCGTTTATCGACGCATCATGCCTTCCAAATTCTAATCCCTTAAGCAGCCGGTATGGTACGGTCTCTTTCACGATTTTGCTCTAGGATCCATTAACTCCTTTTTGCATCCACAACCCAATAAAACCCCAGAGAGAAAAAAGATTTCCCACAAACAGGAATCTGAGAAAATACTAAGTTCTCTGATCCAGAGTTTTTAATGGAGGAGTTCTGTTTTCAATCAGAGGCGACTAGGCGAGAGTATACTGAGTAGTGATTGGGTAAGAGAGGCAAAAATACAGATCCGACCCGGTAAAGGGGAGAGACAAGCGCAAAGAGACAAAGGAGAAGCAAATTAGAGTATTAGACGATGCAACTTGCAAGTGCAGGTGTTATAAATGGTTGGTCGGGTCGTCGGGCAGCTTTTTTGAAACCTAATCTGATCTATTGAATTCCTCTTTGTAGTCTGCACTGTACGGGCAGAATTGCAGGAAAAGGGCAGAAGCCTGAGATGTGAGGACAAGTTTGATTCGGTTATTTAATACTGGGTCGGGTTATGTAGGCCATGCAATACACCCGTTAGTTGTTTGTTGGTTGGTTGATCTTTTGACATCCCAAAATTTTTATGGTTTCTTGATGGTTTATATTTGGACATTATCCGTATTATTATAAAGAAGATATTTGAGACTTGGATATCATTATGGATGTAAATTTTATTATTCGAATTAAATGAATAATTATTGACATTACGCGGCTTTGATGTGACTTATTTTATACATTTTTTTATTCCTCAAATTAAATATCACTAATATAAATAATAAATTAATAACTCATTTAAATTTAATAACAAAATATTATACATACTAAATTGCATAATAAAATTATTAATATAAATAATAGCTCATTTAACATTGAATTATAAAATTAATATCGATAACGATAATAAGACTTATGCTACGGTGAGTCGTGAAGCACAAAATATCCTTTATAATTTATATCATATTTCTTATTTATGAATTTAAAAGACTGATTCAACTGTTCACAGTGATCTCCATATTAAAATATACTTGAAAAATAAATTTTATATTTTTGTAAAAAAAAATTGAAGTATAAAAAAATATTATTATTTTTAAAAATCATTAGCTCAACGCATTTTCTACCTCTATAAAAAATAAAAAAAGTTTTCAAAAAATATAAAATTTAGACTTTAAATATATTTCAAAATAAAAATCATACTGAACGGTCTGATCGGTCTTTAATTTAAAAACAAAAGATATAATGTGAAGTATTTATACTTCATCGTAGCATAATTCATAATAATAATATCTCTGTATCAATTACCTGATTAGAAAAGACAAAAACTTCACCTCCCCTCTACTGGACACGTGTCCATAATAATAATAATCTCTCGCGCTCTCTCTCTTCAATCAGAACAGAAATGTGAAGAGTAAAATAAACGAAAAAAGAAAGAATGGAAAAAAGGGGAAAAAAATAAAATGATTTTAATTTTGATTGACTATTATTCGATTCGTTCGATTTGGATCCAATTCTACATTATCTTGTGACCGCACAAATAATTTGCATGTCGGTCTCAGATTTTCGTCGAATTAATTGATGGGTGTTAATTAGGATGGCATTTAACGGAACACATGTAAGGTCTTTTATGTTGAATTTTTTTTAAAAAAAAAGTAACACCTGCTAATTATGGGATTCAGACAAGTCAGAAGAGTAAAAAAAATGAAGGCAAGTGTTAACTGTGTAGAGTAATTTGATATTTCCGTATGAATTATTCTTATATATTAAAATGTTGTGCATTTCTATTAAATCAGTTATGGGAAGTATATTGTTAATAAATGATCATGGACCTAATCGGGTGTAACAATTTGAGCCTCGAATAATTTTTTTCTTTAATAATTCAGAAATAAAACAATTACTTTTAGAACATCTCCATCCTTCAAATATCAGTAGATGATTCTTTTTTCTTTTCTTTTTTTGCTTTTTGTATTCCATAGCATACAGGTTCTGATCATTATCACTCAATTTATTTTCATCTGTGAAAGAGTCATATCTTAGATGAGTTAACAATTTTGTAATCCTAGACAAAAAAAAAACACTAATTGTCAGTAATAGGTTCAACATGACGTTTTAGTCAGATTGCCAGATTAATAATCGCTCAATATTTCTTTAATGAAAGTCGCAATCACTATTTGTAATCTTTAGTACTTTAATAATTTGGATCATAATAATTGTACATCACATATCTAGAGTTGGATCAAATTTTACTTAGAGCGAGTAATTGAGTAATGTTTAGTGAATTATTTACGTGCCAAATACATGTCATAATAACTCACAAGCAAGTTCGCTCTGGTCAATATAAGAAAAGCTAATAACTCCTTCAACATAGATCAGACTTGGTGTTTTATTTCATTGCTGACATCCCTAATTGAACATGTTTCGTAGAGCAACGCTCGGTCCCCTTTGGAGATGTAGGAGCCATCATTTTTTTTTTTACTTCTCTTTACATGCCATTTGTCAGTATGACAAGATTTTATCCCTTTAGGTCCACCTTTATTATTAAGGTCATTAATTTCCTCACAGTCTAGGCGCTTTAACCATCTTTTTTTTTATATATAATATAAAAGGTGTTGTTTACAACTTTACATGTATTGTATTTTTAGAACATACTTTGTTACTCATTTTGTCATTAATTTTAAGATTTCGAAATAAAATGCATCCATCCAAACTAACTTCTTTTAAAAAAAAATGTTAGCGTGATCAAAGGCAAACGAAAGGAAGAAGAGCTCATTCGAAACTTTTTTTTTGGAAGTTGCGTTATGAAATGTCATTTAATTCAAGAAATTTGTGCGGAAGAAAATCCATACCGAGTTACGTTAAGAATTCTCTATTTGAGATCTAAAGCACTGATCTTGTTAATTTTCAGTAATATTATTTTAAAATTTGACAATCAAATTTAAAAACCAAATTATTAATCTTGTTAATTAATTTTCATGATAAAACACAGGTGGTGTCATTATAGATATAACATAATGAATAAATCTAATAAATTATGATTGATTAATTATTTTGCATTCATTTAATTATCTTTTGATCTAATATAAAATATTAAATATCTCAAAATTTTACGAACCACGTCTATCATGAAAATTAATAAAATTAATGTTTTAATTTCATAAATGGGTGTCAAATTTTCAAAAATATAAATTAAAAAAATAAATTAATGATATCTCGTCTGCTGGCATGGAACCACTCAACTAAATTTTTATTGAGCAAAACTAAAAGAAATTAAAAAAGACTTTTCGGAAATGCAGTGGAGTCAGTACTGACTTAATAAAACTCATTTAGCTCTGCCATTTATGGAAAGTACGCGTGTGTGTTTTCTCTTGAAGTGGATCGATCGAGTCTAGCTACTTAATCTTTTATTGAAACAAAAAAAAAAAGGTTTACGAAATAGAGGGAAAAGTAAGAGGGACTAGATGTTTTATTTTTTGTTTCAACGTGTGACATCATCTTCTTCTTTTTATTTATTTAATTTTCTTTTTGTCTCGTTTAAGATTGAACAATGACAATTGAGCCTGACCACATTAATATTTTTAATACATAAAAAGATTAATTTTTAAACTTTTTAAATATATCACATTATCGTTTTTCTTCATCATTGATTTTTTTTCATTTTCTTGAATCCAAAAATTCATATAAAATAATGTTTCTCTTTATTTAAAATAATATGTGTAATTAACTTACGATGAAATTTAACTCTTAAAATTATTCAATATTTTGATATGATCCTTTGTAGATTATTATGTATTTAATTATAATAATTATTATTATAATTATTATTATAATAATTATTATAATTATTATTATAATTATCATTATTATTTAGTATTTAAAAATATTGAATCTATTTTTTAATATAAAATTTTATTAAATATAGTTAAAATTATATATTATTATTTATTTATTTGATGACTCTATTATCGAGGTGAAGTACAAGTTATAGTTCTAATTTTGTTAAAGATTGAAAAACAATAACTGGTCACAAAGTTCCTGACAACATTAATATTTTGTTAAAGATTGAACCAGCAACTGATCACAAAGTGCCTGACCACATTAATATTTTTTAATTACATTTTTCTTGAACCAACAGATTTAATTTAATTAAAAATCAATCTATTAAATTAGAGGGTTCTAAACAATTATTTTTGTGTGTCATAAGATGCTAACTTACTTTTTAATTTATATTTCAAGTTTTGACATTTAAATTTTAAATTCAAAGGCTTATCATATTAATTTTTATGATAAATTTATGCTAATATAATTTCATATTGTTTGGAGCTCATTTTATACTAGATCAACGATAACGAAATGAACTAATTTAGTTAATTATTATTGAGTAGAGTGATTTTCAAACATCAAAATTTTACAAACATACATATGTCGTGAGAATTAACAAGATCAATGGTTTGAATTATTATTTTGAGTGTTAAAATCTGAAAAATAAATTAAAAATTAAATTGGCGGCAGTTTGTGACACATAAAAATAGTGACATTGAAACCCTCCTTATTAAAACTATATTTCATTGTATAATTGATGGAGCTATAGTTGAATTTAATGTTGATCAAAGTTAAGAGGTGGACGAATATAAAATCAACCAAAAATAAAGCAACATAAAAATTAATAGTTTCATATTTGTTTGAATTTCATAATTGAGTGTCAAAATTTAGAATATAAATTAATGACATCGCACACAAAAAATGATTGCATTGAAACTCACTCAATAAATTTTTCATTGAACAAAACTAAAAAAAATGTAAAAGGACTTTTCGGAAATGCAGAGGAGTCAATTGACTTAAAAACACTCATCTAGCTCTGTCATTATGGAATTTAGATTTTGTTAATTACATTTTTCTTGAACCAACATATTTAATTTAATTGAAAATCAATCTGTCAAACTAGAGGAGTGTTCTAAATCATCTTTTTTTATGCCACAAGATACCGTCAACTTACATTTTAATTTATATTTTAAAATTTGGCATTTCAATTTCAAATTCAGATGTTGATCTTATTATTTTTTATGATAGATGCATGCTCATAAAATTTCATGACTTAAACCTTAAATTCTACGTTTACGCTTACCAGAGACGTTAGCTCCTCCTTTCAAGGTAGAGCTTTGGAGCTCATTTTATCCTAGATCAAATGATAATGAAATTGATGAATCAAGTTAATTATGATTGATTAATTTTTATACATTCATTTTATTATAATTTGATCCAATAAATAATGACTTCCAAACATCCGTGATAATTAACATGATCAATGGTTTGAATTATAATTTTGAGTGTCAAAATTTAAAATTACATTGGTGGCAGTTTGTGATACATAAAAGTGTTGACATTGAAACCCTTCCTATTAAACTATATTTTATTGTATAAGTGATGGAGCTTTATTTGAATTTAATGTTGATCAGAGGTTACTTAGAGATCAAAGTTAAGAGGTGGACAAATATGTATTCTTCGTTTGGCAGACGTAGTTAGGGGTGTGCAAATGAATCGGTTTAATTGGTTTTGAACCGAATCATTAAATTTTGGACTATTTGGTTCGATTTTTCGGTTTAAAAATTTTGGTTCAATTGAAAATTTTACCTAATTCGATTTTTATTCTTTGGTTCGGTTTTGCTTTTTCTAAACCGGATAAACCGAATAGTCCAAAGATAATTTTATTTTACTTGATATAAATAAGGAATATATCAAAGATAATCTGAATATATATATATTCTATAGGTTATATTTAGTTATTTCTTTTATCTTTTAAACTATTTATTTTTTCTATCAATTTTTATAACTTTTGATATTTTTATCTTTAAATAATATAATTTTGGTTTAACCGAATAAACCAAAAAAACTTTGGTTTATTCGGTTTTCTGTTTATTCGGTTAATATTTTTAGAAGTTCGGTTCAGATCATAATTTGACAAACCGAAAAAAACTTCGGATGCATATAATTATTTCGGTTTGAACCGAACCAACCGTTTGCACACCCCTAGACGTAGTAAAGTCAAAACGGAGTAAAAGTTAACCACTTTAAAGTAGTGGTGTTTGATAGTAGTGAAGTAAATACATGAAATAGTTTATGTAAAAAGTATTGAAATAAGAGAAATTTGATGATTTAATTTTAAAGTATCTCTAAAGTTGCTTTAAGTTTACGTCACTTTAAATCATTTTTGTTTTGATATTTTAAAATATTTTAAAGTATTTAAAATAGTTTTCCTAAAACTAACAAATGGAGAATAAAATCAACAATATCTATATATAGAGAGAGACTATTGTGAAAACGTTTGCATTTCAGCCGATATATAAATTTATCAAAAAAAAATATTTTAAAATCTCAAAAATTTATTTTATAATTTTTATTAAATTATTCATATGAAAACCTTATGGAATACAAAAACTCAGAGCATTTTGAGTTTTTTAAGCTACTCTTTTAAATTTAAAAAAAATAGCCCTGAAAATAATAATAAAAAAATATTCCATATTTGAACATTATTTTTAAAACTTAAAAACGGTGACTTAAAAAACTTAAAATACTTTAAATTTTTGTATCCCACAAGATTTTCATATTAAAAAATTTAATGAGCATGATAAATTAAAATTTAGAAATGATTTGATATATACTTTTTAAATTAAACTCACGGTGAAGTTTGATGAGATTAAGCTCATTGTATTTTTAATCTATATATAGAGAGGGAGAGATTGAGGGAGCCAGATCTGCTGTCGCGCGGCACGGTGCGGCGCAGCACGTGGTCCGTTCGATCACTTCGAGATTCGTGCTAACTCGAATCTCGAAGTGATCGAACGGACCACGTGCTGCGCCGCACCGTGCCGCGCGACAGTGAATCCGGGTCCGAGATTGAGGGTAGGGTACAAATCTAAACGTTACCTGGTCATTCCGAATAGGCAGATACTACGAGATACTACGAGTTTAAAAAACTACCTCTACAAGACTATTAATTTTTTTTTATTTACCTAGGTTTCCAGTTTCAAGCATTAAAAAGGAAGAAACAAAACATCACAAAATAAATAAAAAACAAAAATATGATACACAGTAGTAACACAGAGCATCAAAAGGCGCAAATGGCACCATACGGACTGAAAGGCAATAACTGAGCTCTAAGAAGAAAATTGCATAAACAAATTGATATAATTAAAATAGTCGCTTTCATTCATACGGGCAATCTTGAAAAGGCCTACTGTACCTATACCAAAAATAGAAGAACATGTACAAATGATATGATGCAAATGCTATTGGCCACACACATTCCTGTTTATTAATTAATTAATGATATATTTACATGGTTCTCATGACTTCTCAACATTTATAGGCCATACTGCTCCCTGTTCCTAGCTAGGAATACGGTCAGCAACATGCTATTATTGGCTATTGATGTTACTGACGTGGCAGAATCCGACCCGACCCGAGAAATTCGTCTGACCCGTCCGGATCTGAATCTGATCTGATCTGATTTTTTAACAAAGTCAAACTGATCCGATCCGATCTGAATCCGACCTGACCCGACCCGACCCGAGATCAAATGAACTTCAATCCAATCAAAATCTATCCACGATCTGAAAAAACACAATATGTAAATTGACCCGACCCGACGTGACCCTGACCCGACCCGGTCCGACCCGATTTCTTCTAGAAGGTCAAACTAACTCGACCCGCCCGACCCGAACCCGAACCCGACACGACCCACCCGATTGCCACCTCTAAATGATGTATATGTTATTGGCTTTTTTTCTTTACCTAAAAGCGCCAGAATTGATCTTAAGGAAATTAAAATTTTATACTTCCGATGGACAATACAATTAAATAATCCCATATATGGATCTGATAATATATGAATTAAAACAATAAATTATATCGTGCCTGAATCCGTATTTTTAATTATTTTTAGTAAAAGAAACAAGCCGCACACATTTAATTTTAAGAAAGAGATCTATTGAGCAATTAACTAACCTCAAAATTATAATAACCGTTAAAAATGACTTTTAGTTTTCATTTCATGTACTTAAAACGTGATATATAGTTTATGTATATTACATACAAAATGTGATAATTTTTAATGTAATTTGTTGTTCATCAAGTAAGTTTAAATTGTATGAAATCTATTATCCAAAAATTCAAACTAGCTACAATCTTTGAACATGAGTATTATTTTTTATTTTAAGTGAAATTACCTGATTTTAGAAAGTATTTTGAAATTATGTTTTCAAATTAAGCCATTGTCAATAGGTTTCAAATCTTAATTTTAAAACTAGCTACAATCTTCGGATCAAGTCATATTATTTCTGAGTTACTTTACATTAGCATATCCAATTGCTTACTACTACTACTACTACTAAGACATCAATTTTCTTAGAGTTCCTTTAGCCTCTTTGTAGCTTAATCCTTATGATTCGCTTCTTTAACCTCCTTCTGCACGCATGCTAATTTATATCAATTTTCTGAATTACTTTTTTAACTTTCACTTAATTATTAAGATAACTAAATATGAACTCCTTAGCACGGATTAGTATAATCCTCCCATTATTACCAAATGGGTTCGGGTTTTGAATGTTCGGATTCTGGTCAGGTCTAGTATCGGATCATTCACTTATATGTTAAATATGGGCAGGTCTTAGTTTGTTCTTGGATTTCAGAGCAACATGGAACATTTCAACATCAACAAGGCAATTTATGCATAATTACATTAGCATATGCAATTAAGCAATTTGCCAAAACTTGATTGGGGTCTAACCCATCATATATATGAGCAAAAAGGAAAGGAAATTGACAACTGAAATTCGAATGGCATATATATAAATTAAGGTCGAATTATGTTACAGTGCAGGTCACACATTAGTCTGTTGAGATGTCAATTTGTTGGCTTTACTCTGATTCTGTCGCGATGAACTATAGGCTATAAATTATTATTTTAGTTGCATGCAGAAAAATGCGTTAGTTAGAAAAAAAAAGTTTAATTTCTTGTATCAAAAACTAATACAGCATTTATAATTGATTTGATTTTGTGTGTGTGAAAAGTAGCAAGGTCGAAATCAAGTAACCACAATAAAGGTAATTAATCAAATATTGAATTAAACTCATAAGGCTCAGGGGATCTAGATTTTACACTGAATATATATGGTTTATATATTCAGTAAAAGTGTAAAAAGACAAAAAAAAAAAACAGGGTGAATTCACTGAATGTATATTGTTCTACTTCTTCTATCAACTATTAAGCACTATATCAAAAACCTCTAAAAGCAGGGGAGATTAAGTAAATGATGGATTTATAGAGAAATTTGAATTCAAAGGCTCTTCTTAAGACTGGTATGAGTTGCAGATTGCATAAAGCAGGCTCCCAATTCACAACATAGAATTTGATGAATCAGGGGATTGCACCATGTTGGTTCTTTCAATTAGTCTGTAAGGTGTTAGCTAACCACCCCAGGCAACCAGAGCTATCAGAAAACAGGACTGAAATATGTTGTTACTATGAAAAAGGAAATCAAATGAAAATTCTGAAAGATAAAAGAGTAGAGAAAAAACCAACTTCTTTTTCTTAATTTCCAAATGACAACAATGAAAAAAAATAACCTCCAAAACTACACACAAAAAAAGGGAAGAAAAACAAGCAGAGAACTGTAACATATTACTCTCCTTCTCCTTCTTCTCCTCCTTGATCGTTTTCTCAGAAGATAAATTTCATCAAACAGAAATCTCATCTCCTATTATGCAACGGATTTGGACCAGTTGGTACAAGCCTCTTATCATCATCTACCAAGCTATCGTTATTAGCTGCAATCCTCTTTGCCTTGACCCGTTTCACATCCATACCGACTGTACCACTGGTACCAGTGCTCAAAGCAGACCCATTACCGGGCCTCCTCTCTCTTCCAATCTCTCTAGCAAATCCATGCAAGCTTACATATGACATGAGGAGAGCTATAGATGCCACCATCAGAACTCTCGTCCACCTCTTCTTCATGACCCAATGAAATCGTTAAAGAGAGGATAATATGAGTCGGAGAGACGGTGTGGTTAAACTGCGTGTGTGAGACAGTGAGTGAGAGAGAGAGAGAGAGAGAGAGAGAGAGAGAGAGAGCCAGAGAGCGAGAGAGGGGAAATGGGGTCAAAGAAGGCAATAACTAAAGCTCCTAGGATTTTTACAATTGTAAAGGCCTCCCACCAAACGTCATTAATTGGCCTTCAATTCAATTCTGATCACCTCAGACCTAGAGAGAGAGAAAGGCACAGAGATAGAAAAAGACGGAATAAATGAAAAGCCATATAAAGAAAACACTGTGACCTGACTACTTCTTGTTACATAAAAATAACCAAAAAACACCAATAAATAAATTGAAAATACGAGCAGAGAAAGAAGAAGAGGGGACAGAGGAGGGGAAGGTGGAACTGTGGAAGAAGGTAAGAGACTGGCAGGAGGGAAGAGACACAAAATAGAGGGATGGATGGTGAAGATGGAGTCTTTGGTTTCTCCTAAAACCTACATTTTGGGGCATTTTATCCCTTTATTTTGGATCTTACTATTTTGGGGCTTTGGTTCGTAGTAGAAATGTGTTGTATTCTCGTGTCGTGCTGTACTGAGATTTCAGAAGAGAACAAACGCACAACTTCAACTACCACTTAAGACTTCCCTGCGTTTTGCACTGTTTTGTGCATCACCCATAATGTCATGGGTCTTCATGTATTTCCTTGTTTGATTATATTATTATTGGCATACCGAATTAATAGGCAAGTTTGGTGTACTTGTTGCGAGGGTACAAGTTGGTAAGGTTGCTGTCAAGTCCAAAATTTAAGCTAGTAATTTCTTTTTGCAATAATGTTTTTCGGGTGAAGCTTTAGTAAAAGTCCTTTATTGTACTATTTGTTGCTTCTATGCATATCTATATGCCTTATTATAAAGATAAGAACAAAATTATTTCAAGAATTCAATAAATTCTAATAGAGTGTAATTATTATAAATTTATAATTTAGAATTGGCATTCTTGATCGAGTTTTAGCATTTTAAGGAAGAATTAATTTGCAAAACAACAAAGAAATCTGAATACTTCATTAAAATATTCAATTGTCATTCAACTAGAGTCTGAAAAACCTAAGTGGAGAGAGACTATGAGGTTGACATATAGGCAGAAAGGGACAAAAGAAGGAGAAGAAATTACCTCGTGGAGAATGGGAGCCAAATATTTAACTTAGAAGAAGTATGGAGAATATATTTTAATGTAAGTTCATTAAGTAGAACAAAGTAAAAACTTAAACACAAAATATGCAGATCAAACAAACATACTACATATACAACAAAATTTGACAAATTGCAATAACATTAATGCAAATCAGTAAATTTGGAAAAAGAGAAAATGATGGGGTCAATTGACCCCTATTATCTCTATATTTAAATATGACATTGCTGTATGGCGCCTTTATTATTTTTTATTAAGTAATTAAATACATAAATATGTGAATTTGTTGAGCGAGTACAAACCAAGTTAGTCAATGTCCATATCAATTTAATTAAGAATTTAAGAGAATGTTAGCAAACAAATCACTGTTAGAGAATGATAAAGAAAGGTAAGCCTATCTATGTTGCATTGAGTCAATCGATCCTATTGAATCTGCTACCCACATGTTAACAACAAATTTCTTCTAATAGATGAGTTGGACCAATCATTGTTCCGATTGATACTTATCTTTGTAACCATGTTTAATTTGCTATTGCAATTAACTACTATTTGAACTAAGACACTCTCTTAATTCTAATATGACTTTACGTGCAAATTAAGGAAAAAATCAATATGACCGACTTCAGTAATAGTCCAATAAAACTGATTAATTAATGTTTAAGTTAGAATAGAAAATCCCTCCCTTTTTCCTACACTCACCGGTTTGGTGACTAACCTTTTGTCAAGTGTATTTCACCAATTTTGATATAATTATGTTCGCTGTAAGGATATAGTATTTTAGACTTCAATCAGAGATAAATTAACAGCAAATTAATTGATCAATATCATCTCAATTATGATCCAATATCCGAAATTATTTAGAGGCTAATTTGTGAAATCTGAAAATCCCGCACTTCATTGAAATACGAATCTCTTTGTACATTATGTACGTCTTGTAAATTTCTTTTTATTCAATTAATATTTTTTTTATAAGTAGGCTATTCATTTCATGTACTTCATAATTCTAGGCTTCTACAAAATTCTCGTACAATGATTTATGAATCAGTAGAGGATAGGCACCGTATTTGGGCCGGTTTGTTTGATATAGAATTATAGATTGATTCAATCAGAAGGCCTTGACAAAAATATTTGATGTCAAAAACTATCCTCAAAAATTTGAACCCGAAAGAAAAAAAAATGGGAGCAAAGGTTCTTGGGCTTATTAAACCCGTAAGCAATTAGATTTGTGATGATACTTGCTTGTACATCATATAGAATTTTTTTTCATTAGCTGCAAATAAAAGCACTACTTATTTAACCTTCTTTTATATGACAAAGATTGAATATCAACAACCAAACTTTAATGTCTATAAAGAATCCCTATGCGGATTTTGAACATGGTATTTAGGGCAATTTTGAGAGTAGTTCATTTTGTTCCATAATTCCATTGTTCATGTATACCGTACAACTGTGGCTTTTATTTAATGAAAATTTCAATAAAACAATTAACATAAAAGAAAAGGCAATATATGCCCATCTTCTGTTCGTTCCAGAGAAGTTTAATGCACATAGGAAAAAAGAAAATAGTATTTCAGTTTTTAAATTATGCAAAAGAAGCACAGATGGAGAAAACAAAGTCACCTCCCCACTAGAAAACCAAGCAAAAAGGATCAACTTTGGTTGAATTCATAGAAAGAAATCTGCAAAGTCTTTAATTAGTACAACTTTAATTAGCCTTTATGTCAACAAATTTTACTTGGATTCGATAACTGAAGATCCAACATATAGAGAACAAATATCTGAGTCCTGAGATCAGAACAGCAACTGCAGAGGCACAGTAAAAGAAGCGAGGTCCTTCACACTACTCTGCCATCATATTCAATATTTGCAGTTTCATCCTAGATTAATCTGAAAATACGATGAATGCACGTTCTGAAGTTAATGCAACCACTGATAGTACTGTTAGTTGGCTTGCTAAACTAGATATAAATATAGTAATCTTACAATTGGCAGATAGATTATAATTAAAAAAATACCAGTCAGCTCGAGCCCTCTCATCATGATATGAAGATGTAGGGGCACTAAACGTTGTATAGGAAATTTTGTCCCAAAAGAAAATTCTCATGAGTTATTTAAAAAGAATCACAATGAAAATAAAGAACTATAATTAATTATCATTTCTATGAATATTGAACAATTCAAAAGTACCCCGCCCCTTTTAAGATATCTTAATTGATTTCAAATAAATGTTTACTTAGGTATAGAGAATGGGTTTCAACTTCCATGTTCAATGTCATCAGGCCCTGGATTTAGATAGTGTTTTCGGTAATTTGCCCCCTGGAAACTTTTTTTGCTCCTCTCTGGATTGTCTGTTTATTTTTATTGAGAAAAAAATATTTAATATCGTGCATAATGAAATAATTATGTAAAGATGCCAAAATATAAAGTTCTGTAGAAGAAAATTTTATTCATCAACTTGATTATCTATTACTTTGAGCTTTATTTTGTTGTTATTTTTAATATATAAGATTTTATTATTTTAATTATTTTAGAATATATATTAAATTAATACTATTTTATTTAGTATCCGATTAGTTAATGAATTTGAACCCGATAAATTATTATAATCCGATAATTGCCTCCTCCCCGATCAAAATCATGCATCCGCTCGTGAATGTCACCATGCCTATATTGTCCGCAAATTAAGACTTCCTATGGCTTAAAAGGAAGAAGAAAAACCCTAATTAGAAAGAATATCATACTTGAACTCTCAGAACTCAGAAGTCGGAATGAATAAAAGAAAAAAAAATCTAATGGTGCCTAACAATTTAAAATGAACGTCAATGTCGTGGTTCCTTTACTGGTACCGTAGAAATTGCAAATTTGCGAGGGAGCACTTTTGTGCCAACCTCAACTACCACAATGAGTAAGCTACTAAATCACATTTATAAGCAAATATATAGAGAGAGTATAGACCGTGAGTTTAAGTTCACGAAAGTTTTTCATGAACTTAACTCAAAAATCATATCAAATTATTTCTAAATTTTAATTTATCATGCTTATTAAATTCTTTTTATAAAAAAATCTTATGAGATGCAAAAATTTAAAATATTTTGAGTTTTTTAAGTCATGCTTTTTATTTTTTGAAAATCAGCTCTAAAAATAATAATAATATATTTAATACTTGAACATTATTTTAAAAAATTCAAAACACTCCAAATTTTTGCATCACATAAGATTTTAATATAAATAATTTAATGAGAATGATAAATTAAAATTTGGAGATGATTTGATGTATTTTTTGAGTTAATCTCATGGAAGACCTCCGTGAATTTAAGCTTACGGTATCTTTGCTCTCTATATATATATATATTTATACTGAAAAAAATTGAGACTAGTGTTCAGAAAAGCTAGAAAGTAATTACAACGCGAAATATGTTGTGCGGGTTTAGCATTAATTTTCTTTTGTGACGTCACTAAACCAACAAACAAAAAAAGAAAGAAAAGATAGAGAGAGAGAGAGAGAGACAACAAGAGGGGGCCGAAGAGCTTCATTTCCGAATTGTGACACTAAAAAAGAATTGACAGAAATGAAATCAAATTTCTGTGCTGTGTTAGCAACTAATGCAGAGAGAAGAAGCGAAAAAGCAGCGAAGAAATCTAGTGGGCCAGAGCCCAGTCCAACTTAGATTGCATTTCTCTTAAAAGATTAAAAAAGAAAAACGATTAGGCCTAATAAAGCTATTTGGGTCTATTCAAGCCCAAATTTAGGCCTTTCAGAGTATTTGGGCTTGCTTTGAAATGAGGCCTAATTGTTCTAAAACTTATCGTCGATGGATATGAATCTGAGCAATATAATCATCAAATGGTAAGGTCGAACTCGATCTGAGTTGGCAAGGTGCACAATCTGTTCAGCTCCTCCAAAATTTAATTTGTAAAATTTAAGCTTAATCTGTCCCAAATAGTTTCAGATTTGTTCATGCTTTCTATAGGCTCCAAATCTGTTGTTATTATGGGAGAAAAATAGAATTCTATTATTTATTCCGAAAAAATAGAAAAAAATAGAAAATAGATTTTTTTTTATAAATATATTCTTTTATTTGTAGATTGATAGCCTGTTAAATTTCATATAATTTCATTAATGTTTGATACTTCATCAAAGATTATCAAATTTAACGGTCTTTCACTAATATTTGTAACAGTTTCAAATTAACGGTATTTGATGAAGTATCAAATATTAATGAAATTATATGAAATTTGACAGATTATAAATTTATAAGTAAAATAATATATTTATAAACTTCTTTCTATTTTTCAGATTTTTTTTTAAATTTTTTTTAAAATAAATAACAAAACTCTATTCTTCTCTAAGAATAAGAGCAGATTTTAAGCCCTTCCTATAAGGCATGAGATTTTTATGAACTATATTGCAACAGTCTACTCACTGCTTGCTCATGGAGAGAATTGAGTGATAGGTAAGATGGAGAAAGAGAGAATGATTTGAATAAATTAATTCCAACAGTTACAAGGACATGAATATTTGTAGATGAATATAATACTCTTTAATTAATCCCAATGCCCAATCGTAACAAGTACATGAGCATTAATATTCACAACTATATAAAATGTATTAGGTCACTATGTGTCCCATCACTAATTTGACTTCAGTTCAAATACTTTTTCCATGAAAAATCATCATGTTTCCTGCCAATGAATTCCGTATCAGTTGGAGTAATCATTACTATTTTGCGAGTGAGACGTGGTTTACGCCTTTTATTCTTCTTAGTTTTTCTGTAGGAGTTCATAATTGTTTTGGATCATGTTTCAAATCTGAAATGATCCAGATGGTGATTTAGCATGGTTTTAGGATGGGTTGGATTCTGATTTTTTCATTTTGAACCGTTTTAATCAGGTTCATCATAACTCATGATTCGAAATTAATCCGGACTGTGATAATCTGTGATAATCCATGTCGACAGTGTCTAACCTCCCCTAACCCATGCCTAATACTTGCTAACCCATGTGTATCCTTGCTTAAGATATGTATTTACCCAATGAAAATTTGAAATTTATAAAGTCTAAAACTAAATTGGGTTGGGCATTTCTACTACCGTACCTGACATAGGCGACCCTTAAGGCTCTTCCTCCACCAATGCCAGTATGACATCCATACAGTTGTTGGCATGTAAAAAGTTATGTTTGCCAGAAAAGAGAAGTTAAATTGAGACGGTTTGAAAAGGAAGGAAGCCAATCTCAGCAGAATGGCTGTATATAATTCAAGTAGCATGCTTTTTTGTTTTTATTTTTTCTTCTTTTTTTCAGGTGTACAGGGTTTTTCTTGTTCAGCGCGCTTATCACTAAATGAAACAATCCTTTATGTAAATTATGAAATTTTATACCGATTGATTTAATGAAAATAGAAACCTGTTTTCACTTTCTCAGACTCAAAAAATTAGTTGGACTTCCTAATCTTGGTGCTGTACTACTTTTGAATCCAAGGAGAATGTGTTGATCTTAGGAAATATGAAATCTTTGTTAGGCTTTGCTAACGCTATTGCGCAATCAATATGTTATCTGTTATCAAATATTGCTTTAACTATTACATAATCAATAAGCAAGTACGATAATGATGAAACCCTCCAAACCTTTTATTAGGTATATGTAAGTTTGTAAAATTGCAATATTAGATTTCTGCACTTGATTCGAAATTATATTGGGCCTTACAGAATCAGATTACTACAACGCTTTAAAATACTTTAGGTAGAGTAATTATCCGAAATTAATATGGTTCTTAAATTTATGTAACAGATAGTCAGAATTTCATACTCACCCTTAAATTTACAGGATCCATTTAAATCTGAACACTTTTATCATATAAAATATTCTAAAAAATGTGAATTCCCTTTTCACCCTTGGCTTACTAGTTTCACACTCATCGAAATATTTTATAGAGCATTTACATACGATAACAAAACCCAATTTGTGGTTACTCGTAAAATGATTTCGAAAGAATAAAAGCATTTATTTCGACGACGATGTATCCATTGGAAAAGAGCTGTTTGTATACCCTAAAAAATATAGAAAAAAAAAATCTAAAAAATGTAAAATTTGATCAACAAACATAGGAAAATATTTTTAATGGTCGGATCGGTGTTTTGAATTCGAAAATGGAAGATACGATGCACGCAGTACAAAAATATTTTGTACTTCGCGACTAACCGTAGCATAACTCTATATATATAGAGTTGTGTTTTATAAAACACAAAATATTTCATTCTTCACACTTATATCTCATGTTTCAAAATTCAAATGGACGATCCAAACCGTTAAATATGATCTTCATATAAAAATCTCATTGGTGATCTAATTTTATATTTTTTGAATTTTTTTACTATTTTTTGAAGGGCTACAAAATTCATTGATCTGACATCTTCTGAACCATTCAATATCAACGATTTTTCTATCCCTTTAAATAAATAGCAAAAAATTCAAAAAAATATAAAATTTGATCACTAAAGAGATTTTGATATGAAGATCATATTTAACGGTTTGGATCGTTCATTTAAATTTTAAAATATGAGATATAAACGTGAAGTATGAAGTATTTTGTGTTTTCTAAAGCACATTAGCACACCTATATATATATATAGTGAGGTTATGGTGTTTCACTATTGTGTTTCGTGTTCGTATATCAAATTTTAAAGTCTAAACGGTCGATACAAACGTTAAACATGATATTCATATTGAAATATCTTTAGAGATTAAATTATGTATTTTTTCAAAAAATTCTCTATCTTTTAGATGGGTGGAAATCACTAGTATTGACTGGTGTAGAAATCGTTAGATCAGCAAACTTTGTACATCTATAAAATAGCAAACAATTTTAAAAATATAAAATTTAATCTCGAAAGATATTTCAATACGAAAAATAATGTTAAACGGTTTGGATCGATCATTTGGACTTTAAAATTCAACATACAGACACGAAGCACCATAGCCTCTCTCTTTATATATACTTGTTGTTCATTTTATTGAGAAGTATTTTTTTTGGAATTTTCAGGATTTTTTTTGGAGTTTTGAAGTTTTTGTAGTTTATTTGTGATTTTTTAAAATTGAAAAAAATAAACAAAAAATAAACTGTATAAACCCGCCATGATGTACCCGATCGCCCCATATTCAACCCGCGGGAGTCCAACCAGCGGTGTCTAAGGCAGGTTGAGTTGAAATTTTCTCGTTTTAGATCGTTTTAATTTGGACCACCGAATTTATGATAACTCGTGACCCGAAAAGGGTTGGACCAAACCGCCCGTAACAGACTGTTTTCAAATCTCTAGGCTGGGGCGGATATAAGAGGGCAACTAATTTCATTTGATTTTGAAAAAAATATTTTTAATTAAATTTTATTTTCTGAATCTAATTTCTAATTTCTAAATTTATAAGTAAGAATGTATATTGAATTATTAATTTTTTCTGAAACTCAAAACAAGCGTTCACGTTGGAGGTACGAATTTATTATCATAAAAAAGAAAAGAAAGAACCCCGGGTTGGTAAGGGCAATAAAAAGTACTGCCAATGAGTTAATGATAAATTATTATAATATCATTTGTTTGCCGAAAGAGGGGAGATAAGATTCAAATATTCACGGTGAGTCTATATTTAATCCGATTTAAAACGCATGAAGAAAATCAGATTGGATAGCATAAAAAATAGAAAATTTCGTTTGATAAAACATATAGATATGACGATTTAAAATATATATTTTTAGTTTTTTTGAAGTAAATGATATCTTGTGAGGTGCCGAATGCCATTAAGGCGGTATATTCAAGTAGTTGAAATGAAACATTGTGACATATGACGAATCAGAAAGAGTGACACCAAGCTGGATCAACTTTTTTGCTAATTTTTGTCTATTTCCCCTTTCTAGTATCAAATAATTGACGCTTTTCATGTCCTCCATGTATAGATAATATATCAAGATAATTACTACAGCTAGCCAATTGCCAGCCAAGCTGTCTGGTCATTCACTCTTTTTCAGAGGTGACAATCCAACAGATGGTTTGATTAATTAGATCAGATCAATTTATTTATTAATTATTTTTCAGATTGTAAATTAATTTTGATTGAATGTATATCATTTAATCTCGGATTAAATTAAATTCGGAATGAGTCAAATTAGTTTGACTTTTTAAAATCGATTTTACTAGAGAAGAGGTTACTCCACATTTGATAATAAGTATTTAAATAAATTTAAAAATATTACAAATCTTAGAGTAGATAATTTGGAAAAATAAAATACTGTCAGATCTGACTTAATAATTAAGCCCATTTTTCTAGTCAATACACTGATTGGCTGATTGTCTCATCTCTTAGTAACCTCTTTACTATTCAAACAATAGTAAATGGAGTTGTACATTACTGAATAATTTATTCTATGTAGACGTCTCGTAAAGAATATCATTAAATAGTTAATGGGTTTGTATACTAGTTTCATCACATTTTTCATGTGTCATATGTCTCGTGAATAGGAGTGCGCAAATGTGTCGCTTTATTTGTATTTCAACCGAACTTTGGGTCATTATTCGGTTTTTTCAGTTTTAAAAAAATGATTTATTTTATTTTTCTTTTTGATTATATTTTTAAATCGGACAAATTGAATAAACCTAGTAGATCAAAATTTATCAAACAAATCAGGTCTACTTGATATAAATTAAATGTGGATTATATTAAGGATAATTGAAATATATCGCTTTGACAAGTTTTATTTGTTAATTTATTTTATTATTTAAATTATATCCCTCATCTATTATTACTTCGAAAGTAATGATACTCTTCACCGTTCTTTAACTAACGTGAATTTGATTTAACTAAATAAACCAATTAATTATTTGATTATTTTTTGTTTCATTTGATTTTCATTTAATTATTTGTATTTAGTTTGACTGACGAATTACGCACCCTATTTGTCTGAAAGAACTATTAATTTCCAAATAATAATATGGCAGGTGCTGTCATATTTCTCAAAAAAAATTTGTCAAATCAAAACCCATTTCCATAATAATATTATTTGTAAAATAGTATGTTTCTCAAAGTTTTTCAAAATAGTAGCTTTTGTTTCTTAATACAAATTTACAAGATTTTCTCGTTAGTTTTAATAAATTGAGTAGTATTGATTGTCAAATCTGACACGTTTCTGTATTAACATTGTTTATGAAACACTATATATTCTATAATTTTCCAAAGTAGTGACTTCTATTTCTCAATATGAAATCACAAGATTTTTCTGGAAAATACAATTGTAGAATTGTAGAAAATCTATAGTTATAGAATACAAACTCCACAATAACTTGTAGAAAAAATAATACTTAAGGATTAGCCTTTTAGATAGTTTTTTTTACGTGATTTTAAATCTTTTGAAAATTTTTTTTTTCTTCTTTTCTTTCGAAATTCATTCTTCTTATTGTTTTGTTGCATAAACTATTCAACTTTAATAAAAAAAATATAAAGGTGCTTATGTTTATTTTTTGGTTAAAATAATTAGCGAATTCGTATTACTGGATACACAGAAAATTTAAACCAATAATAAATGCAAAAATATAGAAACAAGTAAAAAAAAAATTAGTTAAAATTTAATACATAAAGTAAATCGTTTCATAACTCAAATGATAGCTATCAAAAAGCAGAGGACACAAAATAAAATCTGAGAACTAAATTTTTATCTTTCTCAAAAAAAAAACATTAATTAGCTTTAATAAGGTCCAAGAACCGAAACTAAGTATACATTTGTCCATAATTCGATAAGAAAATTATGAACCGACTAAATTCGATGAATTTGACACGTGGAAGTTAAGCAAAAAATGTGAAATAACAATTCTAACCCATAGTGCCGACTCCATTGAAATAAAATGTCACTTCAAATTAATAACTGTGGTTTCTCCGTAGTCCGGACCACAGCAAACAAAGGACAAGTCTTTGGAAACAGCTGTGCTTGCAGTCTCTTTGTGGCTATTTTTTCGTTTGAACCCTAAAAGTTTCTTGTACTTGTGTCTTTTTCCTCTTAGTCCTCCGTAAAAGAAGTATTTGCTTCAACTAAATTAATTAATTTTTTTGTTATGTAAAATGGAAAAATTTTAAATTAGAAGAACCCAAATTTCAACGGAAAATACTGGTCCCATGCTCAACAATATTTGTTTGTTAGCAATGGAGCAACAGCTGTAAGCGAGCGAGCAAAGCCTACACGTAGAAGAGGTAGCCTATGGATGCACCTGTACACGCCATGTCAATTTCGAATTATTAAAAAATGCTCCCACAACGCAACAAATTGAGAAATGGTTGAGACAAGAAGTAATTGTAGGATCCTTATCCCAACTAAATTTTCGGATGACAATATTATGTTATCGGATTTCATATCATTTGATAATTATAAATTGGATTAGCCTATTTGGTATGAGAAGGATTATGAGAAAGCAAATGACCAAATAAAATATATAGTACCTAATTAAAATGGTCTTTTAAAAAAAATATGATTTCATTTTTTTATGAGCACAAAGTAAATTTTGAGAGAGAAACTATTATTTTCTTTAAAAATGAAATGAGAAAAGAAATAAGAAGAAAGGAAAATAGAAGTAAAAAACAAGAATTCGCATCATCCGAGGTACTTCACCGACGATCTGATTTAATTCAAATAATTACTTCATACGTGTAGCAGTGGCGAACCTAAGTATAAACAAGCTCAGACCAACGTCTAGGTTTGTTTGTTAGAAATAAAGATTAACAAATTATTTTCTCTCTTTTATTTAAAGACTTATAGTTTAAAAATGACTTGATGTCTGAACTTGAGTGCTAGATTAGATGAATAGATTGCTTAAAATAAACAAACCTTTAATATACCTCTTATAATAAAACATTCTTCATCGAGATTGTGCCCAAACTTACATGAATAATCTGGATCCGCCAGGAGTATTACAAAAGAGCAACACACCAACACCATGAAGAAGCGATCCAAAAGAAGACGACACGTGCCAGCCATGACAAGGGGCCACCAATTATATAATGGTATATGATTGTAACAAACAGGATCCGAGTAGGTACATAAATCTCCAGCTGGAAGCTGCCTTGCATTGCACGTGACCGATGCCACTGCAAAAGTGCAAATCCATGCCCCGAACCTTTGCACACGTTTGAATATAAATCTCCAACAATAACGGCAGATTTTGATCCGTTTGAAAATTTAATTATCACAATATACTTTTTAAATAAATATATAAAAAATTAAAATAGAAAACTGTTTATGGATGTGCTCTTATATTTATATAGATTGATGGTGATTTAAATTTTATGTAATTTTATTATTTTTTGGTAGTCCATCAAAAATCATTAAATTATAACTGTTGTAAATTTTATAAATTTTTGATAATCCTTTATGAAATATGACCATTAATTATAAGTTTGATCTGAACAGAGTAGAAAACTTTTTTGGGAGAAAGTTCTAGTTTATTCTATTAAAGCTGCATTATACAACGAGGCGGTGTCACTTTGTACTGGCAATTTGCCATTTGTTCATGAATATTTGTTCATGCATAAATGTTCTTTTGGTTGAAACGAATCTAACTCAGCGTTAAGCAATCTATAGTTAATTCATCAACTTAATTTTTGATGACCATTAATTGTAAGTTAACGTGATTTTAAGAATCAGTCTTTTGTTTGGTGAAGTACTCTTTTAAATAAATTAAGCTGTTGTAGATTCAAATTTGTGATAGACACTTAAAATCGAGTTAATTCTTATATTTTATCTCAAAAGAAGTTTACGAGATTTTTAAAATTAAAGAGGTTAAAACGAAAAAATAATTTTAAAAGTTTTCATTCAATAGAGAATCCTATCAACGAAAAATCTTTAACGTTGGCTGTTGTCAACTATAAACATCCAATAAAAAACAAGAACCATATCCAGCTAATTCAGTAAACAACAAACCATGATTAATTTTATCTTCCATGTTGAGTCACAAATTAAGCACACAGCTTAATTTTTTTTTTAAAGAGAAACACAGCTTTAAATTTCAGTGCTCGTATTGAGTAAGAGTATTTTTTTTATATTCATATCATGCGCAAAAAGATATGGAACAAGAGTCGAGGGGCATCATTAGTCTTGAGTTAAAAAAAGCATAATAATTATTGTTAGCACCTTATTTTGTGTAAAATATAATTTGTCTGTTTTTATATGAACCATATATTTCAATTTATATGAATTTTACACTAAATCTGAAGTGTGTTTAATAGTGGGCGTGATAAATAAAAATATTACTCTTGAATGAAATACTAAATATCGAACTAATTTGGTACAAATTTAAAACTTCAAGGCTTAGAATAATACATTTGAAACTGTAAATATCAATTTGATAAAGGAATAATACGTTAGGACCGTGTTTACTATGATATTTGACAAACCCTTAATGAATATGAACTTTTTAATGAATTCGAGATGTATGAAATAACAATGAATTATCATGTGTGATTTATGGAGAATTCAAGTCAATAAACTATTGACAAACAATGAATGTTGTCATTTGTGATTTGTGGAGAATTCAAGTCAATAAACTATTTGACAGACATCCTAATTAATTTTCTGTACTAGACAAAAAAAAAATCAAAACAGAAGCATTCAAGCAAGATTGGTAACCGTGGTAAATAGAAAATATCTTCTGTAAATATTTTATATTTGTACGAATTTATCTTTAAACTACAAAGGGAGACAATCATGCAGGGTTCTTTAAAGTCCCACGGTATGTTGACTCTTTTGACCCTTCTCTTTATAACTGGGGCCCGAAAACAGCTGGCCATATCCAAAAACAATTATTTAAGGATTTTTGATAATACCCACAAAGATTTGATAATGTTCTGGTTCTCTCTAGCATAATATATATCGCAAGCATAGATATAATATTAGCACCAGTAGAGGGACTAATCAATAATTTAGTCTCTGTACCAGTCTTCAATTGATTCCGGACAGACGGTTTTGCTCTCTGTTTGTACTGTCACTGTGTACTTTTATAAATTTTCTACTAGCATTGTTGTACACGGTTTCAAATTTACTGTTATTCCGAGACAAAAATAGAATTCTGTTATTTATTTAAAAAAATAGAAAAAAAAAATTAAATTTTTTTTATAGATATATTTTTTTTATTTGTAGATTGATAACTCATTAAATTTCATATAATTTCATTAATGTTTGATAGTCCATTAAAGACCGTTAATTTGAAATCGTCAAAAATATTAGTGAAAGACTGTTAAATTTGATACTTCATCAAATATTAATAAAAATTATATAAAATTTAACGAGCTATCATATTTATAAACTTTTTTCTATTTTTCAGATTTTTTCTATTTTTTTCGGAATAAATAATAATATCCTATTCTTCTCCCGAATAACAACATATTTGGAGCCGTTGTACACAGATAATATTTTTTCTGAATTAAATCAAGATGATATTAGAAGGATGAAAGTTGTTAATTGAAGAAATTTTTAGAAGAACACTTATTCAGTAATGAATTTAAGTACTGTAATCGGATCTGTTTTCTTTTTTAACCTATTTAATTGCAAAAAACATTTAAAATATATATTATTCTTAAAAATGTTTGAAAGGACCTCTTTATTTACAAACCTTAATATGTTTCAGGTGACTCCTATCAATTATCCGTTCCAAACATATACACTTCTTCTTTTGAAACAGTCCGGAAAAATTGAAGCAATTATTAAATCATGCATGCATCAGTCGGATGCCTCCAATAAACACACTGCTTCTCTCACACTATGTACCACGCCAATCTGGTGCCAACTCACCACATTAATCCCACATTTTTCTTTCTTTTGCTATTTTTTTGGGTTTTGAAACCTTCCATCCTGTTTCCTCTCCATCCCTATCCCCTTCTCTGTTTTTCTCTATATAAACCCTTACGCTCCGATCTTTATCACCACAAACAATCACTTCTTTCTCTCTTCACAAAAAAACCAGAAGAACCCATTTTCACAAAAGCAAAATGGCTTTCTCCAAAAACACTAACAAGCTCTTTCTTCTATTCATCTTCTCATGCCCTTGTTTGCTGTATATTGCCAATGCTGGCAGTCTCAACCAGGATTTTGACATAACATGGGGTGATGGCCGTGGCAAGATCGTAAATAATGGCCAACTGTTGACATTATCACTTGACAAAACCTCTGGTTCTGGGTTTCAATCCAAGAATGAATATCTCTTTGGCAAGATTGATATGCAACTCAAACTCGTACCCGGCAACTCTGCCGGCACCGTTACTGCATATTATGTACAAATAATTTCAACACACTTGCAATGCTCATTTTGATTAATTTGATATGGATCATTTGCTAATAACTCCATTTCTGTGTTTGTTGTTTCTATTTTCAGTTGTCTTCACAAGGACCGACTCATGACGAAATAGATTTTGAGTTTTTGGGGAACCTAAGCGGAGACCCATACACGCTCCACACAAATGTGTTCACGCAGGGGAAGGGAAACAGAGAGATGCAGTTCAAGCTCTGGTTTGACCCCACCAAGGATTTCCACACGTATTCCATCCTCTGGAATCCCAGACATGTCATGTAAGCACCCATTTTACGCTACAAGCATGATTAAAGCCTCTGATACTGTTAGTATATATCAAACTGTTGCTCATTTGCCATCATTAATCAGACCAAAATTTTGTTTATGCAGTTTCATGGTGGATAATGTACCTATCAGAGATTACAAGAACTTGGAATCTAAAGGGATTTCCTTCCCGAAAAACCAACCGATGAGGATCTACTCGAGCCTATGGAATGCCGATGACTGGGCCACACGAGGCGGCCTGATCAAAACCGACTGGTCCCAAGCACCATTCATGGCATCCTACAGAAACTTCAATGCCAATGCGTGTGTGTGGTCGTCGGGTTCGGCCAAGTGCCCGCCTTTGCAAACCAATTTGGCCGGAGACAATTGGTTCAATCAGGAACTGGATTCTACAAGCCAGGAGAGGATGAAGTGGGTCCAGAGGAATTACATGATCTACAATTATTGTACGGATGGTAAAAGGTTTCCACAAGGTTTGCCACCTGAGTGTAACATGCCATGAGGAATGGAGGGTAGACGGGAGCATCGGTCTAAATATATTCTTTTATTCGTTTTCTTTTCTTGTTGTCATTGTAAATTATAAGTTTATAACCTTGATCAATGTACTTTTTTGATTTTGTCAATGCAAAGCTATATAATGTATTATATCTCTGTCTTAACAGTTCATCTCATTATTAATATTATCTTACTATCCAAGAGAAAATCATCTTAATTAAAAGGCAATATGAACTCCATACAAGACAGTACTGTAGCTTTTTAATGGGAGCATGGAACTCCACACAAGATGGCACCGGACTTCATCTATAAATGCTTTACTTTCCATGTAATGAAAAATAATTAAAATTTGAATCTGGAAATTAGAATGAATACATCATTCCGTGGTAAATTAAAAAAATGGTTTATTTCTTCTTCTTGTGCACATGGTGTTGATTTATAATAAATTAGTACGCTACTAACAGTATCCAGCGTTAATCTCTCAAAAAATTCTCTGAGCCCTCAAAAAATCTCTCTACAAATGATTTTTCATTTTTAGAAAATTTCACTCAATTACGCTTAACAAACTTTTATTTTCCGCATGCACGTGATTATTTCTCGGCCGAATAAAAATCATATGCACAAAACCCATTGATAATTTTTAAAATGTCAAATTCATATTGTTCAAATATTTATATATAGAGTAAAGATATCGTGAGTTTAATCTCACGAAGACCTTCCGTGAGCTTAACACAAAAAAACATAATAAATCATCTTCAAATTTTAATTTATCATGCTCATTATATTAAAATCTTATGGGATGCAAAAATTTAGAGTGTTTTAAGTTTTTTAAGTCATGATTTTTAATTTTTGAAAATCAACTCTACAAAAAATAATAATATATTCAATACTTGAACATCATTTAAAAAAAATTAAAAACGGTGACTTAAAAAACTCAAAATACTTCAAATTTTTGCATCCACAAGATTTTCATATAAATAATTTAATGAGCATGATAAATTAAAATTTGGAGACAATTTAATATACTTTTTGAGTTAAGCTCACGGAAGGCATTCGTGAGCTTAAGCTCATGGTATCTTCACTCTTTATATACATATGAGTAGTATTTAAAAAAATTATAAGTATTTATATTTATATTTTTATATAATTTGATTTATTTATGTTAGTTATTGAGATATGTATCATACATATTTAATTATCTATTATAAGTATTTAGATTGTTTTACTTAGGAATTTAGATATGTGTTTTTGGTATTTAGATATATGTTTTGGATATTTAGATATGTGTTCTGAGTATTTAAATATAATATCTAGGTATTTAGAATTTTTTATTTAGACATTTAGGTATGTGTTATGAATATTTAAGTATAATATCTAAATATTTAGATTTCTTATTTATGTATTTAGATATGTGTTCTAGGTAATTTGATATGTGTTATGAGTATTTAAGTATAATATCTACATATTTATATTTCTTATTTAGATATTTCGAGATGTGTTCTGGGTATTTTTGATATTTGTTCAGAGTATTTAGATAGAACGCGACTAATAGTACTCAGCGTTAATCCCCCAAAAATTCCCCTCGCAAATGATTTTCTATTTTCGAAAAGTTTTGATCAACTACACTTAACAAACTTTTATTTTTCGTACGCACGTGATTATTTCTCCGCTGAATAAAGACCATCTGCACAAAATTCACGTGGCAATTTCTGAAATGCCAAACTCATGTTGCATATAATCATATTATTCGGATATTTATATTTATATACGTAGTATTTAAATTTTTTTATAAGCATTTAGATTTCTATTTTTATATAATTTGATATACTTATATTAGTTATTGAGATATGTATCATACATATTTAATTATCAATTATAAGTATTTAGATTTTTTTAATTAGGTATTTAGATATGTGTTCTGGGTATTTAAATATAATATTTAGGCATTTAGATTTTTTATTTAGACATTTAGATATGTGTTCTGAGTTTTTAAGTATAATATATAGGAATTTAGATTTCTTATTTATGTATTTAGATATGTGTTCTAGGTATTTAGATATGTGTTATGAGTATTTAAGTATAATATATAGGTATTTAGATTTCTTATTTAGGTATTTTGATATGTGTTCTGAGTATTTAGATAGGACGCGACTAATAGTACTCAGCATTAATCCTTCAAAAAATCCCCTCGCAAATGATTTTCTATTTTCAAAAAGTTTCGATCAACTATACTTAACAAACTTTCCTTTTTCGCATGCATGTGATTATTTCTCCGCTGAATAAAGACCATCTGCACAAAATTCACGTGATAATTTCCGAAATGTCAAACCCATGTTGCATGTAATCATATTGTTCATGTATATATATATAAGTAGTATTTAAAATTTTTTATAATCATTTATATTTTTATTTTTATATAATTTGATATACTTATGTTAGTTATTGAGATATGTATCATACATATTTAATTATCTATTATAACTATTTAGATACAATATTTAGGTATTTAGATTTTTTACTTAGGTATTTAGATATGTGTTCTGGGTAATTAAGTATAATATATAGGTATTTAGATTTCTAATTTAGATATTTAGATATGTATTTTGGGTATTTAGATATTTATTCTGCGTATTTAGATATGTGTTTTGAGTATTAAATATAATATTTACGTATTTAGATTTCTTATTTAGGTATGTAGATATGTGTTCTAGGTATTTAAGTATAATATATAAGTATTTAGATTTCTTATTTATGTATTTAGATATTTGTTCTGGGTATTTAAATATAATATCTAGATATTTAGATATACGTTATGGATATTTAGATATGTGTTATGAGTATTTAAGTATAATATCTAGGTATTTAGATTTCTTATTTAGGTATTTTGAGTTGTGTTTTGGGTATTTAGACATTGGTTCTGGATATTTAGATATGTGTTATGAGTATTTAAATATAATATTTAGATATTTAGATATGTGTCATGTGTATTTAAATATCATTTATATGTGATTATGTGGAGTAAGCGATTTCTTTCAATTATTTACTGAATAACACGGAAAAAAAATAAATTTCACAAAATAATATTTTCTCATAGCAGCAAATACACTTTAAATATATCTTTATACAATTTTATCAGCATAATAATATATTTAATATCACAACATTCTAATTTATATTCAACATCAAAATTATAATAATACATGAAACACATTTCAACATTATAAGTTCTAAGAAAGAGAGAATTCAAAAAGAAAGCGCTAGATGTCAGATCTAATTGAGGAAAATATTGAAGAAAATATGTATGAGATGTCGGGCTAAATTAATATGTACTTAATTAATAAAATAAGCGCTGATAATGCGAAAATTATCCGGAGATGAAGAATGTAGTGAACAAAAAAAATTCTCAAAAAACAAACACAACTCAGATTAATCAGATTAATTATAGGCCAAAACATTTGCAGCATTACCGACGTGCTTAGGAACAACTGCCAGTCATTGAGAAAAGTAAACAAATAATAAGTATCACAATTCACAAACAGACGCTCTTTCCTTTTTAAAGCTTTGGCATTTAGCAATGCTAGAACATAGAGACTGCGAGTTGCTTCTGAGTTCTTACCAGTTAGTGCACCGACTGACCGACATATGGGTGGTACAAAGCTCCGCTAAATTTCTCAGTATATATATATATATATATATATATATAATATATATATATGCAACTTCAAAGAGAGTATTTAGTGAAATGAGTTGGGATTAATTTAAAAAAATGAATATTAAATTTTTTTATGCATATTCTTACAAGAATCTATAAACGCGTTGTTGGATTTTATATATTTAGTAAGTAGAAATTTTTTTTTTGTGAAACTTGAGTTTAATGAATGATAAATTTACTCCAAATGTTTTACGTTTGAATCATATGATATTGTATAAATTACATTTGAAAGGTCACATTTCAGATTATATATTATATGTGGGTGGGGATCACTTGACAATGGTTATTTTGATAATATTGACAATGGACTCTTAAATAAATATTAAAAAAAAATTATAGATGAGTTCTTCTATCTATAAATTGATGGTCATTCAAATTTCATGCAATTTAATTATCATTTGATACTCCATAAAAGACCGTTAAATTAGAACTTTGCAAATTATATAGAATTTTAATAGTTTTTGACAGAGTATCAAACGATAATGAAATTATATAATATTTAAATCACCATCTGATAGCTGGTCGTTTTGTAGTGATCTAATAAACTTTGATTCATTATAGTGATCTTAATGCTAAAAAAGAGGCAATTGAGAAGAATTTCAAAGTTACAAGCGTGACTGCTACTGTGCTACAGCTTTTCGTTCAAGTTGACATTCCGTTATTGCCATAGCCTTTTATCTGACCACTATATATCAATGGTTATTTCTTTTACAGACTAAATATTAATTTTTTTTAAAGATTTATCATCAAGTTTCTACGGTCGTATAATCGTGCATGTTGTTGGATTCATCTCAAATATTGTCACATATACTCATAGTATACTCATATGGAGTTAGATTACAATATTATACATAACACGGATAGATTTCATACTATGATATTTTTTTGCGATATCAAAATCTAAGATCCGAAATGTTCAAAATAAATTTATTCAGTGACACTCCATAAAAGTATAGTATTTAAATAGTGTCAATCAAATCACTTTGACGTCGCAGTTATCCTGATCAACTACAATTTAGTATGGAATTAATGTGCCTCAAAAATCCTATTAGAATGTTTGGATAAGACCGTTTTAATGTTCCGATTATTATTCCAGAGGGGCCCAAGTGAAAAATGTTTTTTATATTATATCTTTCGAATTATACTTTTAATAAAATTACAAGTATATACTTCAATTTAGAAACTATTTTGTAAGCATCTCTCTCTAACTATCAAATATGAAAATAATAAAAATATACTACTTACAACATAATTCCAAATCTATTTCTTATCCTAAAATGCTGAAATTTGGATTGTTCAGTATCCCCAATCTGTTGTTCCAGATTGAATGTTGGATTGTTCCAGTATAGTACCTTTTATCATTTTGCATGGGGTAAATTCAACGCTTGTGATCTTGGCTAACTTGAGACTAATTATTTATGCTCAAAATTTGATTTCTGGATTGTAAATGAATGTCATTAATTATGAACGATAGTGTTGTGATTTGAGCGGGTTTGGTGCTGTACAGAATGGGCTGGATCTGGACTTATTTTCTGACTTTTGGATCGAAAGACTTGTAATTGCTCCGATTTTAATTTATATTGATTTCATGCCTATCAGTCTATCAGACCCAATACTGTTTTCCTTTCCGAATACAGCAATGCATTTAAATTAAAATTACTATCTTCTTGTAACCAAGAGGTCATCAAAGGATTGCTTTGTTGGTTGTCCTGAGTTTACCAGCTTGAAAAAGTGTGTTAGTTACATCAGCTTTCAAGCAATGTCCTCTAAGTCATCCTCTCTTGTAGTTCATCATTAACCTATCTACATTTTATTTATTTTGAAGAGATAGTTGTACTCAGCTTATCAGTAAGAGTGTCTTCTGTCAAAAGCAAGACACATATGGGGTGTTAACGAATCAGATAATATTTGATTTTATCAGTGATTCATTCAAAAAATAGTAAAAATTATCCGATCAGATCCGTATTTATATCTGATTTTTTCTACGGATAAGAATACGGTTTGGTTATTACGTATTCGTATCTGACTGTTTAGTTATTATTCATCAATATCTGACATTATCCAAAGGTATCCGATATTATACGATTTTATCCGAATAAATATCCAAAATATTTTTACTATATTTTTAATTAAATTTTTAGTGTACATTATAAATCTAATTTATTTTATATCCAATTTATATTAATATATCATATTTTTTTATAATTCATTGATATATTTGAATTATTAATATAATAATAATTAATATTAACTTTTATAATTAATAATTTTATTAAAAAATAGTATGTAATTATTTTTCAATAATATATATAATATTCAAAATATATTCATATTCGTATTTATATCCTGATAATCGATTTGTATCCGGATATCCGTTGAATATCCAATTCGTATCCGAATCCATATTAAAAAAAATATATAACATATACGAATACGATAAAATTATAATCCATATGTATCCGATCAGTTTACACCCACAGACACATATATGTTTTGCCCATTACTTTCTAGTTTACAAGACAGTTCGAGATTATCGTTTAAACCAAAAAAAGTACGTTTCTTTCACAAAAAAATATCATATTCACAAGCATTTTAAGCATAGACTGCTTATCAATTTTGCAGCGAAACCAACTAACAAAGAGTTACATACAAAAGAATGAACGAATTGCGTCTGTAATTATCAGTCAAGCCTTCAATTTTTCTTTATGCCAGAGAGCACTCAGGTGGCAGCCCCTGTGGAAACCTCTTAGTATCAGCGCAGTAGTTGTAAATCATGTAGTTCTTCTGGGCCCACCTCATCCTCCTCTGACTGGTGGAGTCCAGTTCCTGGTTGAACCAATTATCTCCAGCTGCATTGGTCGTTGAGGGGCAATTGTTCGAACCTGACGACCACACACAAGCATTCGCATTGAAATTTCTATACGAGGCGGTGAATGGCGCCTTGGACCAGTCAGTTTTGATCAGGCCGCCACGCGTGGCCCAGTCGTCGGCATTCCACAAGCTCGAGTAGATCCTCATTGGTTGGTTCTTTGGGAAAGCAATGCCTTTTGCTTCCAAGTTCTTATAATCTCTGATAGGTACATTATCCACCATGAATCTGCATGAGCAAGATTTTAGTTTAATTAACTAATGCTGGAAGATTAATAATACTAAAAGTTAATTAATCTTTACTAACAATAATAGAGGCTATAAAGCCTGCATCATTCTTTAATTGTGTAAACTAGAACTTACATGACATGTCTAGGATTCCAGAGGATGGAGTAGGTGTGGAAATCCTTGGTGGGATCAAACCAGAGCTTGAACTGCATCTCTCTGTTTCCTTTCCCCTGCGCGAATACATTTGTGTGGAGCGTGTACGGGTCTCCGCTAAGGTTGCCCAGAAATTCAAAATCTATCTCGTCATGAGTCGGTCCTTGTGACGACAACTGTTAAGAAGCACACGAATTCCCAATTAGCAAAGAATATATACACAATGAATCAAACTACTAGATAATAAAAATGGTAAAAGAAGGCTTACATAGTATGTGGTCACAGTTCCAGCGGAGTTGCCGGGTACCAGTTTGAGCTGCAAATCAATCTTGCCATAGAGGTACTCGTGTTTAGATTGGAACCCAGAACCAGAACTCTTGTCAAGAGAAAGCGTCAACAGTTGGCCATTGTTGAGTATCTTGCCGCGGCCATCTCCCCATGTGATGTCAAAATCCTGGTAGAAATTACCAGCAATAGCAATGGCAATCAGAGATGAACAAACCAAGAAGAAAATGCTAGAATGGTGGGCAGCCATTGTGGAAGAAAGAGTGTACGCTAGCAAATAGGAGTGGTCAAGAAGTGGTAGAAAGTGAGTAGTGTTGAAGTAATACTTGTGAATTTTGAAATGGGGGTGATGAGAATTTCGGATGGAGGTGAGGTGTTTATATGGGAAGAGAAAGCGTGTGGTTAGATCAATTCAGTGATATAGATGAAATGAAAAACAAGAAAATGATTGGAAATGAGCTGGACACAGTAATGTGGCATGACGCCGTACTGGTCTGAGTTGCTGGAGCCTGGAAGGATGGGGAAACAGGGGTCATCTCGAGTTTTAATGCAGAGCGACCGTGTCGTTGCGCAGAAACTACTTTAACGTGTGAAAATAAAATAAAATAACTGATGAACGCCCCCTTTCGTTTATTTCTTTAACTTTGTTCACGATCGAATGTTGTGCTTGCATTTTTTTTTTTTTATGCAGCTGTCTAAATAACACTTGACTACTACTACTAGAGTGGGCTCTCTTAGCTTGCACAGTTGCAAATACACACAGGGTGCCGGGGAAGCACATTCTAGCTTTTTTTCGAAGTCTATGTGTTTTTTTTGTTGTGAACCGTATGATCGTTCATTAATGATTCTGATTTAACAATATAAAAATTATTTACATCAACATTCATGTTTATTGTTAAGTCAGAACCGTTGATAAGCGATCAAACGGTTCACAACAAAAAAATCGCAGAGCTCTCCAGAGGATGTGCGCCCGGGTGCCGGGTGGGAATCGGGGATCACTTGATAATGGTTTATTTTGACAATCTTGATAAAGAATTTTTAAATAAATACTAAAAAATCTTAAAAATAGAAAAAAAATCTTATGAATATATTCTTCTATTTATAGATCGATAGTGATTCAAATTTTATATAATTTCATTATTATTTAATATTTTATCAAAAACAATCAAAATTTTATACAATTTACAATGGTTATAATTTGACGGTATTTGATGGACTATCAAATAATAATAAAATTATATAAATTTTAAATCACCATCAATCTATAAATAGAAGAACATATTCATAAGATTTTTTTTTTAATTTTTAAAATTTCTTTCATATTTATTTGAAAATACATTGTTAAGATAGCAAAAATAATCATTGTCAAGTGATCCCTTCCCATACATAAAAGGCCCCCGTACGTAAATGTATAATATGAAAGTTTTGTAGATTATTCATGATTAGTGATACAGAATTTGTTTTGTTGTTGTATCAAACCAAAATTGACTTCTACATTGAACATTGTGTTGACTATTCTTTTATTCAAATTTGGATAAAAACTGCATCTACTATACTATATTGTACATCGCTGGGATTCCTTGATAATATTTAAGAAAATATGAAAAAAAGTTAATAAATATATTTTTCTAATTTATAAATCGATAGTGTTTTAAATTTCAATAATTTAGATATTATTCAAGAGAAGGGATCCAATTATCATTTTTTTGGTGCCCATGGTGTCTATTTATTTATTTATTTATTTATTTATGTATAAATTTAAAAATGTGAACCGTTAGATGTATTCTATATCATCTCAATTGTATGTATATGAAAAATTAAAAAAATTTAATTTTATTTGAATAGCCATCAAGTAACGTATCTAAATTGTAAAATTTGGTCCGTTGATTTTATTAATGCTTGATGCCTATATAAATAATATCGAAATGATATAATTTTTTTGTATACATATATAAGATGATATTTACAAAATATTCCTTCAATTAATTTTGTTATTTAAAAATTTAAATAATAGTTATTTGATATTTAATTTTAATGGCACCGATGTGGTACTAAAATGATGGTAATTGAATCCCTTCTCATTATTCAATAGTCCATCAAAAATCATAATTTTTTTTATAAAATTCACAGTGATTATAATTTAGCAGATTTTAATTGATCCTCACATAATAACTAAATTGTATTAAATTTAAAACACTATCAATCTATAAGTTAACTTTTTTTCTATTTTCAACTATTATATATTTTGTAGAATGTTATTGTTAAGATTGTCAAAATAACTCATTATCAAGGGATCTCTCCTATTATATATACGTCAACTTTTCTCTCAAGTTAGCAAAACAGATCGAGTATTAATTTCAGGCATGTATAATTTATATATAGAGTTATAAACAGTTCAATGTGATGATCAGAATTTGGAAGGAGATTAAATTAGGTATTTAGGTCATTCAATGAATCAAAGGAGCACAGCATGATGGAGTGTACTCTTTTAATTGCAATTTTTGGATGTGTTTGGATGATGAAAGGGTTAGTGCAAAAAAAACATTTTTTGGATTAGTGATTGAGAATGATGTAAAGTTAGTGATATTTTGGAAAATATGAGAATTGAGATAATAGCTATTATTTTGGGTTAGTAAAATATTGTTTGAATAAGCTAGTGAAAATTTTGTTGAGTTAGTAAGTAAGAACAATGTTAAACTAAGTTTATATTGAATTAGCAAAATAACAGCTAATTTTAACTATTTTAAATAACAATTTTATATTTTAATAGCACGCGCGGTTCGAATAGCTATTATTATTCTCTGAGTTAGCGCTAACCAAAGACAAAAAATTTCAATGTTGGCCTGCGACACAGTAACCAGGAAAGAAACCAGTAGGCGACTTTTCACAACAGTCAAGACCCATCATTCAAAAAAAAAAAAATGTCACGAGATCCACATTAAAACCCTATTCAGTTGAACAGCTTGTCCGCGTTGCATATCCGGATCCATCGAAGGTGAAAAAGAAAATAATAAGATGTTTTAGTTTTTTTTTAACAATACATATAATTTTTTTTCCATGCCACTGCCACAGCTGGTAGAATCCATAAAAAGGTGAACAGTAAATAATAAAATATTTCTATTTTTTAACAATGCATACAAACTTTTTCCATACCACTGCCACAACTGGTAGGAATCCATAAAAAGATGAAAAAAAAAGATATATATAGAAACAAAATTAGGGCTATATAGTACGGACTAGTTCCGTGCAATAAAATATTTCTTCATTCTCAAAATCTAAATGACCGATCTGAACTGTTCAAAATGATTTTTTATATGAATATCTAGTTGCAAACCAAATTATATATATTTTTTTTAAATTTATTTACTATTTTTTATTTTTTAGATAGTTATAAAATCACTTAATTTAATTATTATGAGCCATTCAAAAGAGTTGATTTTCTAACTATCTAAATAAATAGTTAAAAAATTCTATAAAATATAAAATTTTGTGTATAATTAGATATTTATATGAAAATCATCTTGAACTGTTTGATTGATAATTTAGATTTTAAAAATGAAGAACCGATCCATAACAAAGGGACACACCATAACCCAACTCTCTCTCTTTATCTCTCTTTATATATTAATAATACATACGAAATTTTTCCATGCCAATGCCATAGCTGGTAGTATAATCCACAAATTGTGAAAAATAAAATAATAAGAAGTTTTTTTTTAATTTTCTAACAATACATACAAACTTTTCTATGCCACTGCCACATCTGGTAGAATTCATAAAAAGGTGAAAAAGAAAATAATATGTTTTAAACTTTTTCAACAATACATATGTGGGTCCGTTTGGCAAATCAAGGAATAACTTTGGAAGAATGGTAATTTTGGAAGAGTGATAGAATAATATTTTTTTTGGAAGAGTGGTATTCTTGACTATTCGGAAGAGCGAAAATATCGTTTGGCAGTTGTTACTTAGAATAGTTAAAATATGAATAATTATGATACTAATAATGATGATGATAATAATAATTATAATAATAATTATAATAATAATAATAATAATAATAATAAAATAAAAAAAATAATATAATAAATAATAATATTATAATAGTAATATAATAAAAATATAAACATAATCATAATATAGTAATATAATAATAAAAAATTATAATTACAATCATAATTATAATAATATAATAATAATAAGTAATGATAATTTTAATAATATAATCATAATATAATAATCATAATCATAATCATGATAATAATAATTATAGTCATAATCATAATAATATAACCATAACCATAATCATAATAATATAATAATAATAAATAAAAATATAATCATAATCATAAAAATAATTATAATAATATAATAATAAATTAATCATAACTATAATCAACATATAATAATATAATACAACATAATAAAATGATAATAATGTAACAAAAAATTAATATTATAATAATAATATAATAAAAATATAAACATAATCATAATATAGTAATATAATATTAAAAAATAATATAATTACAATCATAATTATAATAATATAATAATAATAAGTAATCATAATTTTAATAATATAATCATAATATAATAATCATAATCATAATCATGATAATTATAATCAAACAATAATCGTTATTCCGACGAGAACTAATCCTAAATCTTAATCATAATCTTAATATAATAATATAATATAATATAATCAAATAATAATCGGTATATCACCTATAACTTGGTGTCTTAATTCGAAATAGCTATAGCACTCTTCCGCACTCTTCTACTTAGTTTAAAATTCGTTTGTCAAATTAATTCATCATAATAGCTATTCTATTTCTACTTTTTGTTATTCCACCAAGTGCCAAACAAACCCAATGAAGGTCTCCGTATTGGCAAAGACAATGATTTTTTATATGAGAGGCCGTAAGTTCGAACCCCGATGAAGGTCTTTTATGGATAATTAAAAATTGACAGGTTAGACTCTTATCTTTGAGTAAAGATAACGTGAGTTTAAATTCATGGAGGCTTTTCGTTCAAAAAATATATTAAATTATCTTCAAATTTTAATTTATCATGCTCATTAAATTATTCAATTGAATATCTCATGGGATACAAAAATTGAGGTGTTTCAAAATTTTTAAGTCATTCTTTTTAATTTTTGAAAATGATGTATAAATATTAAATATTTTATTATTATCATCTTTATAGCTGATTTTAAAAATAAAAATAAAAAGAGTAACTTAGAAAACTTAAAATACCCCAAATTTTAGTATTCCATAAGATTTTCATATAATGAATTTAATGAATATGATAAATTAAAATTTAGAGATAATCTGATGTACTTTTTGAGTTAAACTCATAAAAAAACCTTCGTGAGTTTAAGTTCACGCTATCTTTATTTATAATGCATAATACGACTAATATTTCTTCTTTCCTTTATTATGTGTTCAAAAAAATATTTGTAATAATTTTTTTATATAGTGAATTCTATTTTGAGGAGAAAATGCACATGTACATCAATCTTGTAAGGAAACAAATGAAATACGGCCTAAGGACATTCCGTTTTATTTGTGGCCGATTAACCGAATTTTTGCAAATAATTAGCATTTTCAAATGCATAAATATTAAAAGTTGGAAAAAGTACTTTATTTAATTGCATATTAAGAAGTTATTTAGTGATTTTATCTAAAAATGACAAATAAAAATTTAAATGTTGTTATAATCTTTTATTCATCTGAAAAATTAGATTAAAATATACAAATTACATCAAGTAAGAAAAAAATTAATCAATCATGGTTCTTTAAATTCTATGTTTTTAATGAAGCACTAACATTGCGAAAAAATATCAATTATCTTTAAAAAATGATCAATGTTAGAAAAAATATTATAAACAATCAACTAAAAGAAATAATACACTTGCGACTAGTGATGGAAAAGTTACATCTGCAAAATTTTAGTAACGTTGAATATTTCATAAACTTGAGACTTAATAATTAGGAAAAAAATTGATAGATTAATTATTCTTCGTTACATTTTCTTTGAAGTACTTATATGGTTCTAATTAATCAAACAATTTAAAAATATTATTGTTTTTATAAATACCTAGCTGATTAAAAAATATACGAAATTAATCTTTGTACATTCTAATTTACATTGGCTTTGATCATGAAAATTTAAAAATATATGACTAAAACAAATAGTAATGAGCGATCAACAATTATTTTAGGTTTATTGGTCCAGAAACCGGAAAGAGAGTATAGAATAGAAAAATATTATGACGTCGGCAATTTAATTTGAATAAATGTATCATCTGAATGTAACTCACCGAAAGCTCCGGAGGGGGTGCCCTTTAATGGGCACCTTTTGATGGTGCACACTAAATATTGACCTTTGGATTAATTTCTTCTCCAAGATTTGTGCGCATTTATTTCCCCTACAGCTGTAGACATTAAAAACAAATATCGATCTCCAAAAATCTCCTGATGCGCATTAATAAAAAAGAAACTCAAAGGACACCCTTCAACCTGCCAAATTTTCTTTAACAGTGGTGTTTTTTTCTTTCATTCATAATCTCTCCGTATTATTTAGTCAAAGAGACGACATGAAAGTTGAATAAAATAGTTAAAAATTTCAGTTCAACTACGAAGTGCTTCTTGATCAGCTATCAAACGCAGTTTGAGTAAGAGCCTTTATTTTTTTAATAATTTCGTACATTTTTATCTCTATATAATTTTTTTCTTGATCATCAATATGTTTGAGTAACTTGCTTCATTTTTTTAATAATTTCATATATATTTATTTATAAGTATTCAATAAAACTATTATTTAATTCATAAATGTTTTATAGAGATTAGTATTATTGATGGATTATTTATTTCAATGTAGAATCAAATTTATGAACATGGAATTTAACCAAGAAGAAGGATACGAAGAATTTGAGCAGCCAAAACTTGGTATGGAATTTGTTAATATAGAAGTTTGCATATGAATTCTACAATTGTTATGCTTTTCATGTTGGTTTTAGTGTGCGTAAGGATAGGATGGGAAAAAATAAAAATGATGTGCCAACTTGGAGAAAATTTTGTTGTTATAAAGAAGGTCATTGTAGAAAAAGATTGGCAAGTAGAAGTCCCCCAAAATATCGCCGATTAGATGAACGAACAGTGCAAAGCACACATGAAGATTAATATATGTAAAAATGGTACTTACAAGGTGACTTGTTTTGAAAATGAGCATAACCATCCACTTGCGACACCGAGGAAAAGAAATTTTTTAAGGTCACATCGTTCTATGAATGTTGCACACAAGTCTATAGTTGATATCGCTGATGCAGTCGGTATTAAACCAAAGGAGGGTTTTGATTTTATGGCCAAGCAAGTTGGAGGAAGAAAACATCTTACCTTTCTTCCAGATGATTATAAAAATTATTTAAGGACAAAGCGAGCAAACAGTATGTTATTGGGTGATGCGGGGGCAATCATGCAATATTTTCAAAAGCGCATTAAGGAGGATCCTCAATTCTCTTGTAATTTTCAACTTGATGAAGAAGACATGATTACTAATATCTTTTGTGCGGATGGTAGATCGTTGTTAGATTATAAATATTTTGGAGATGTGATATGCTTTGATACTACCTATAAAACAAATGGATATGGCAGACCTCTTGGTTTGATAGTTGGTGCTAACCATCATAAGGGGACGGTAATTTTTGGTCTTTATATTTTTATTCGATGAAACAATTGAATCATTTAAGTGGTTGTTTGAAACGTTTACTGATGCTGTTGGAGGAAAAACACCACATGTGATTTTAACAGATCAAGATAAGGCGATGAGCAATGCCATAAAAGTTGTATGGCCTGGAACAACACATCGTCTTTGTGTTTGGCACATATATCAAAATGCTGCCAAACATTTGAGTCATGTGTTTAGCGGGTCTAAAACTTTTGAGAAGGAATTTAGTCATTGTGTTTATGATTGCCAGTATGAGGAGGAATTTTTAAATTTATGGGATAATATGTTGAATAATTATCATTTACACGATAATGAATGGTTGAGAAAATTATTCGAAGATCGAGAAAAGTGGGCTCTAGTGTATGGAAGGAATGTATTTTGTGCAGATATGAAAAGCACACAAAGAAGTGAGAGCATAAATAGTGTTCTCAAAAGATATTTAGATCCAAAGCAGCGATTATTGGATTTTTTGGCCACTTTGAACGAGTTCTAGAAGATCGACGTAATGCTTAGAGCTAGTTTGTGATTTTCGTGCAAGTCAAGGTATTCCTAAAGTACCTTTCTACGATATGTTGAAGCAAAGTTTGCTCGTATATACACACCCAAAGTGTATGAATTATTTGAAGAAGAATATGGAAAATTTCTGAATTGTGTTATTTATAATTCCGGTCTGAATGGTACTTTACAAACATATACGGTAATTGGAGGTTACAAGGATAAAAAGAAGGAATGTGTTGTCCAATATGATTCTTCAACGGATCACATAAATTGTAGTTGTAAAAGTTTTGAGTTCATAGGGATACAATGCTGTCATGTTTTAAAAGTCCTTGACACAATGAATGTTAAGGAGCTTCCAGAGAAATATTATTTGAAAAGATGGCGCAGGGATGCAAAAGATGGAATCGATACAACCTCTCATGAAACTAGCCAAGTAGATGTAGAAGCAAGCATTGCAAACCGTTATGGTTCATTGATGCATATCTATAACTACATTATTTCCACGGCTTCCCAAAGTCAGAGAGGTTATGAATATGCTAAGGAATTAGCAAGAGAGTTTAGGTGCAAAGTCGAAATTTTCTTACGAGAAGAAAATAATGAGCACACTTTGAATAATAAAATGCCTGAGCCATCCCAAAGGGGATCATCACAGAAGAATGTTGAGTTAGTCTCCAAGAAAGCCGTTGGCGTGAAAAAGAAAGATGTAGCTCGAGGATTTGGTCGTTATAAAAGCATTCTAGAGAAAAAGAAAGGAAAAAATAAAGGTATGACATATGAAATCAATCTTAACCTTTTCATATATTCATATAGTTTCTTTCTAAACATTAATAACATCATATTTATAGGAATATCAAGAGCTACAAAAGATAAATCAGGAAGTAGTAAATCACCGTTAGAAGCTAATGGCTTTAATATTTTTGGCGCTCCAATGTTCATGACAAATACTCCAACTCAGGTTGATATCATTTTCCTCTTAATATTTATAATTATATCTTACTTATTTATTATAATGGATGAAAATTTATATGTGTAGGAGTCATTCATGTATGGGTCAGCCTCCCATCTACTTCAATCTATGCATACTTTTTCGGATCATGTCATACATTCTTCTCAGGTTTCTTTTTCTAATTTAACAGTACCAAAAAATATTGCGAACTGTATAATGAGAATAGTATATAATGTATTGAAAAAATTTATAATAAATCTGTTATCTACTTTTATTTTTACTTTATTATCATAATAAATAATAATTTATATTTTTTTTGTTGGTATTGGATATGTAGGTTGGAAACGAAAAAGATAGTAATTAGAAGATGATATGGAAGATGGCATGATAAAATACTCAAGTCGCATGATTTTATGCTTCTTCTTGTTCTTTTCATTTTTTTTTATGTTTTGTTACGGTAGTTGTTGTTATATCAATTCAGTACTTTAAGATACATCAAAGTTGACAGAGATGCTATACTAATTGCAGCTATAATTTGGTATTGATACTATTTTTTTTTGTTAATTTGAGTTGACTATGCTAATCATGTACTATCAGATTGATTACAATATTTTTATTTTATTTTTATGTTCCATGATTTTTTTTATAAAAATTTGATAAGATAAATGTTACGTCTTAAAGGGTAGTGCATGTAAGATAATGGAGCTTACAAGATCGTAATTATTAAATTATAAATTCTTAGTTGAAAGGAGATCAGATAAAATTTGCTTCAACTGTAAAGAATTAGACATCATGCTTAAAATTACTAATTAACTGATGAACACTAAATTCTAAAAGAAAATATATAATAACTTAATCATTACATAAAAATTAGCATTATAACAAAATATATAATGTGAAAATCACAAAAGAATCTTACCCTTACCTTCTATGCGCCTCTTTCCTTTTTCATATATGTTTTCATTTTCTATGCAGACACACACGCTCTTTAATTAGTCATCATTAAGACAGAGTCGTCATTAAAATAAATTAATCTACAGCAGTAGTGAAAATAAATGCGCACAAATTTTAAAAAAGAAATTAATTCAAAGGTCACGATTTAGTGTGCACCATCAAAAGGTGCACATTAAGGGGTACCCCCTCCGGACCGAAAGACTAGAGGAGCGCGGATGTTAGTACTTTTCAGTTTTCCAAATTTAAGCTAATTTCGTATTTTCATTTAATTTTAACACTTAATTCATGGAAAGGAACCTCACCATACATAAAAAAACAACGCTCATATTCACAAAATGAGCCGCTAAACAAATTAATATCTTATAACTTTACTGGAATCAAAACAAAAGAATAAACGAATATCATCCTGAATCTCTCTTCCCCTCTATGCATGAAAGCACTCAAGTGGCAACCCCTGTGGAAATCTCTTACTATCAGAGCAATAGTTGTAAATCATGTAGTTCTTCTGGGCCCACCTCATCAAACGCCGGCTGCTGGCGTCCAGCTCCTGGCTGAACCAATTATCTCCTAGTCCTGCTGCATTGGTGGTGGCGGGGCAATTGCTCGAACCAGACGACCTCACGCAAGCATTTGCATTGAAATTTCTGTATGAGGCTGTGAATGGTGCCATGGACCAGTCGGCTTTGATCAGACCACCTCGTGTGGCCCAGTCGTCGGCATTCCATAGGCTGGAATAGATCCTCATTGGTTGGTTCTTTGGGAAGGGAATGCCTTTTGATTCCAAGTTTCTGTAATCTCTGATTGGCACGTTATCCACCATGAATCTGCATAAACAAAAATTTAGTTCAATTGTTAATGCTGGTAAAGTAGCAATATATACTTCAATTCGCCATTGCTAACAGAGGATTTAGATCTGTTTGAATGGTACTAAAATGGATGCTTACATGACATGTCTAGGATTCCAGAGGACGGAATAGGTGTGGAAATCCTTGGTTGGATCGAACCAGAGCTTGAACTGCATCTCTCTGTTTCCCTTTCCCTGCGTGAACACATTTGTGTGGAGCGTGTATGGATCTCCGCTAAGATTCCCCAGGAACTCGAAATCTATCTCGTCATGTGTTGGTCCTTGAGATGACAACTGTTAAGAAACACACAAACAACCAAATCAGCACTGCTCATATCAAATTAACAGATAAGAAACACAGTTAGAAAGACTTACATAATATGCAGTCACAGTACCAGCGGAGTTGCCAGGTACAAGTTTGAGCTGCATATCGATCTTGCCATAGAGGTACTCGTGTTTAGATTGAAAGCCTGAGCCAGAAGCCTTGTCAAGAGAGAGGGTCAACAATTGGCCATTGTTGAGTATCTTGCCGCGGCCATCGCCCCATGTTATGTCGAAATCCTGGTAGAAATTACCAGCAACAGCAATGGCGATCAGAGATGAAGAAACCAATAAGAAGGAACTGGTATAGAATGAAGCCATGGTGAAAGAAAAACTGAGCTAGCAACGGTCAAGTAGTATTGGGTATTGAAATTGAACTAGTACACTAATACTGGTTAGTTCAGAGATGGGTGGTGAGGTGAAGAGAGACTGTTGAGTAGAGCGGTTTATATAGGGGATTTTGTGTCTATGATTGCATCTATCCAGTGGAGAGAAAATGGAGACTAAAAAGAAAGATTGGAAATGAGCTGGAGCCAGTGGTGGGAGAGATGGCTGGTTGCCGATCCGTACAGGGCTGGAATATTTTTGCTGGATTTTGGGCGGATGGGGGAACAAGGGTCGTCTGGTCGAAAGCTCAATTATTTTAAAATTAAACTCTAAAAAAACTTAATTATTTTAATTTTTATATCTATTTCCATATTATCATAAATAATTAGAGATAAAATAATTAATATCTTATTAATTTTATATTAAAATTGAAAAAATAACTCAAATCGAATTGATAAAAATATCCAATCAAATGAACTGAACTAAAATTAAAACCGAATCAAATAAATTATGATTTTTTTTGCACCCCAACAAGCGGGGCATGATTTACTGTTGTATGAAAATAAATTGAACTACTCCATTTGAACAGGGCTAATTTAATTACCTAAAATTAGTATAAGCTGATATTGGCTGTTTCTCTAGCCCAATTTTTGGAACGAAGAAATATTTTAGATCGTTCAAACTCGATGAATCAAGGAAACACCGGAACAGTATGAAATTATGAATGTATGATGGTGCGTACTCCTTTTAACTTTAAGGCATTTTGCTTTATGAAAGAAGTAAAATTTTATAACGGTTTATGTTATTTACAAGGAAATACCAATACTAACTAGACTACTAGAGAAATTTGCAGGAAAGAAACCAGGAAAGAAAACCAGTAGGTGGTGTCACCTCACAAGTCACAAGACCCACATTAAAAACCCTGTTCTTGCTTAACCGCGTTGCAAATTGCCAGAGGTATGGTCCTGCTGGCTGCGGCCAACTTTTATCCATGCAACAGCTGGTACTGCTGGTACTATCCATCAAATGTTCAAAAAGTAAATGATAAGATATTTATCTCTCAGTAGACCAAGAATCTTTCGTCTACAATATGAGGTTCGTTTGACAAAGAGTAACTTAGCAAAAAAAAAAAAAAATGATAGAGGAGTGATGTAATAGTATAATTTTAAAAGAGTGATATTTTTGTCTATTTAGAAGAACAAAAATATTATTTAACAGTAATTAATCAAAATAGTTAAAATATAAATAATTATGATACTAATAATGACGATGATAATAATAATATAATAATAATCATAATTATAATAATAAAATAATAAATAATCATAATAATAATAAATTATAATCATAATCATACTAATATAATAATAAATAATCATGATCATAATGTAATGATAATAATAATAATAATATAACAATACCAATAGTGATGATAATATAATAATAATCATAATAATACTAATATTGATGATAATATAATAAATAATAATAATAATAAATCATAATATAATAATATAATATAACATAATAAAAAAATAATTGCTATTCGACGAGAGCTAAACAGATATACAACATATAGTTTGGTATATCGAATTAGCACTCTTCCGTACTTTTCTACATACTCTAAATTTTTTTGACAAATTAATTTATCAAAATAACAATATTATTCCTAATTTTTGCTATTCCATGACATATAATGATTCTTTCTATTTAATTATATATGTTAAAAGGAACATTTGTAATATTTCATTTAGAAAAGATATTTTTGTATAGATGTCGGAGTAGCACTAATTTGAATTTCAAAAGAAACATATAAAAACAAATAATATACGGTCATTTGAAATCTTATTTCAAAAAATACATATATATTTTTGTACGGAATATCATTCTTGTTTTTTTTTTGCTGCAAATAATGCTATGGATACAGCCTGTCAGTTATAAATTAGACCGTTCGGATGGTGGTGCCCGCTAATCTTCTAAAGTTTGAAAAGCAGGTGGTACATGCCCCTGAATAATATAATATCAACTCTACACAGTGGTCCTCATTTGACAAGACATCAGTATTTCCCCTGCCAAATGATTTCACTATATTTTGAATCCTTGTATTTCCATAATTCCATTTGTTTTTCAATTTTCACTTTGCTTTGTGAAAATTCGGATAGATTGATTAGCTTTTTTGCGCGGTGAAAATTTAAGAGCAGGCTTTCTTAGTATAGAATAGAAATCATGCAAGCAGAAGCCCAAAGAAAAAGTAAGGATCTACTTTAAGTTTAATACAACCTAATATTCAAGATAACAAAAGCAAAAGCATAAGCCCATAATGAGTTAGGATTCACTTTTTCTTTATTTATGGACAGTTGGCCCGCTACTTTAAGATGACAAAAAACAAGAGCTGAAATTGACAAATTTTTGGCGAGATGTTGTTGCAAGATATGTCAGAAGAGAAGATTGGATGCTATTAGGAAATTTTAAGTTTGATGGTTGACATTATTTTTGGAAACCTATTCTATCTGGGTTGGGGATAGATATTAACTTTAGTTCCTACCTTGTTATGAACTGTGTAAGGGATTGATATGTATGTATGGGGGTAAATTAAACAATGGGATGCTACCTCATTTGTCCTATCTTTGATAAAATTGTTTACATAGGTATTAAGCAATGCAGGAGTAGATCTAATTTTAGGAGTAATGGTAGTTAATCAATCAATCTATGATATCGGGTTTGTGATATCAAAACTTCTGTTTCAATGTGAAACTGGTAGGAAATCCCACTTTCTGTTAAAAAAAAAGAGCTGAAGCGTCATCGAATTTCAGGTATAGCTTTTGCTTGATGAAAGTTTAGCAGTAAGCATTCCGGTTCAATTAAATAAACAAGAACATAATGAAGTCATAAATAAAAGTTAGGATGGTGTTCATTTGTTGAAAAATCTAATGGCAGGATTTCTAATTCGAAAAAAAAACAATGTACAAGACGATAGGAACACAGACTTTAAAGGTTGCTCGTTGTTTTGTAATCACCTTCATTTTGTGTTCAAATGAAATCACCACTAGCTTAAGTATGTCATGAGTCGTTGGCGAAAGGATTTCATACGCACTCATGTTGAGTAAATTGTTTCTTATCCTGAGGTCTATCGTCAGTAGCGGAGCTTCAATTGGATTGTAGATGGGGCCTCTGACCTAGCCTGCCATCTATTAGAGCTAAATGTTCAACTTTTTTTATATTGGAAAAAAAATAATTTGTACACTTATAAGGTAAGAGAGGGGGCCAGTCTTTGATTTATTATTAATAAACACATATTATTTACTCTAACCATATTAACTTTTCAATATAAGAGTCGTTATGATATGAGTTGTGATTGTATTCCAAAGTGAATAATTGTATTCTTGATATGGTTGAGATTGCTTCTAGGGATGACTCATTGGTTGAAAAGCTAATTAATGGGTTGTCCATACTTAGCACTAAGTTGTTAGGAGTTTTTGTTATGGATAATAACAGTACTAAAATTTGTTTGGGAGATGGTGGGGGGAATGATTCTATACTAGGTGGTAAAGTTCCTAAGGATCCAGTTTCTGTCCGGTGCAAAGGTCGTCCTAGAATTAGTAGGTTCAAAGGTATTGCTGAGAAAGCTCGTGGTCGGAAGTGCAAAAAATCTGGATCTGATAAGTTGCATGATTGTTCTGATGTCAATTGGAATGTAAACTCATCTCAGGTTATATATTTTTCCTTTCATTTTATTTCTGTGATCGTTTGCTTGCTTTACCTTGATTACATATTATTATATTATTTGCATAACTATGCTATAAATTCAGGTCAAGAAATATAACAAAAGATAGTCACTAAGTAGAATAGTTTATAAAAATCTAATAGTAGGCTTTTGGCATGCTACCTCAAAAAAAAAAAAAACTCTAGTTATAAAGTAAATAATTTAAGAAGATACATATGGGTGCCCATTTTACCTGAAATTTGAAAACTTCAGAAATAGTATATATAGTTTATATGTAACGTAAATTTTCACATAAATTTTAAATTTTCACATAAATTTTCACATAAATTTTCACATAAATTTTAATAATTTATCGTAAATTTTAATATTTATGTTCAACCTGTATGTTTTGTTGATTTGGATGAAAAGGCATGCAATTTTCAAGGTGACAAACTAGATGCAAATCGATGTCAGGTTTGTAGTTTAAAAATTATCACTTGCTGTATAGCAAGTGTAACCTTACAATTTGGAAAATATTTTAGAAGTAAATATTCAACACAATAAAATCTCAAGTTTGACAGTTTTTTCTTTCACATGTAATCTAGATGAATATGAATTTTAATCAGAACTTTATATAAAAAAATGAAGAGAAGAGAATAAGATAACTAACTGTGAGGTATGCTGATTTGGAACAACATAATGACTAGGGGGCATTTGGTCTTTTTCTTTGAAACATTGTTAAGGACATACAAGTTCAAGTTGACACTCACTTAGATAGATCTTTAAGGATAAGTTTTTAATGTTATTATATTAGTTGCATTTATGGAGAGAGGGTAAATATGATTAATGTTATTATAATTAGTTGCATTTGAATGGTCGACAAATTGAGATTCTTTATAATGTTGTTTTAGACTGATTTTGAGAAAGGGGTAAATCCGGTAAGTCTGATTAAGATCCGGTAATTCTAGTGAGTCTGATAAATGTTATTATACTTAGTTTCATTTGAACGATCTACAAATTAAGATCTTTGTAATGTTGTTTAGACTGATTCTGAGAAGGGGTAAATCTGGTAAGTCTGAAATTCAAGGACTATTCATTTAAGCCCCCTCCCCCCTTTTTCTTTTATGAATTTTAGTTGCATTTGTGGAGAGGCGTAAGTCTGAAATTCAAGGCAGGGAATTGTCAAGTTAATATGGCAGTTTATAGCTCTTTCTTACTCTCTAGTCTCTATCAAGACTAACCTTATAATTTTCACATAATTTTATTATTATGCAGGTTGAACCTGTATATTTTGTTGATTTGAATGGCAAGGTTGGCAATTGTGCAGTTGAAAAATCAGATGCAAGTCCATGTCAGGTTTGTTGTTGGTGCCCTTTATTTTATGTATTTAGCATTTTTTTTAGGAAAGTATTTAGCATATATTTATTTTCTTTCAATTTTGTGTTTATTTACATTTCATTGAATGTCACACACTCACTTGTATCACTGTATCAGAAATGAAAGTAAATAATTGTAAGTAAAGAACTGGTTGTAATAAAATATTCTTCTAGTTGTCTATTTTACTTAAGCTTGGAGAAACAAATATATATGTATGTATATTTTTTGTGTAAGTTTAACCTTATTTGTTATTATCATGCAGGTTGAACTACATGGTACTCTCGATTTGGATGAAGCTAATTTCCAAACTGCCACTGAACTCTTGATGCATTTCCATTCAAAATGTTGTTAGTATAGGTGTTAGTTATATATTATTATTTATAAATTTTACAATTATAATATGTTCATGTGGTGGATCAAGTGTTGAATGGAATATTAGATGGACTTTAAATCCGACTGTAGTACACAATTTTACCAGTAAAAAATTGTAACAGGCCGGTAGAAATCAGTGAAAATCCAGATCCCTGCCGGTAGAAACCAGGCCACAATTTTACCAGTAAAAATTCAATTATAGTGGGCCATTATTTCAAATCCAGATCCCAGCCAGTAGAAACCGGGCTGCCCGCAAAACTCAACAGGAAACAAAGCAGTTTTTTACGATTGGAAATACAGAGCAGTTCTTTGCTAGTTTCAGCAAACAGTAGAATTTACTGACAAATTCCACGTTATCGTATGGTTCCAGGGGCAGAACAGGGGCATAGTATCACTCTCCTATACGAAATGATATGTACTGTGGAGCGTTTGCCAGTTAGGCTGTAATCTTCATATATAGTTGATTTGTTTTACTTTAAATTACGCGTAAATCTTCATTTATTTAATTGGGTCTCTACTAGTTTGACTCTGTAATACCATACCATATTAATGCTTCCTAAACTTTCTTGCTCTCTCATACACATTTCCACAGTGTTACATATGTTACAGTCGTGATCATGCATGTAGTTACAAAACAAAGCAAACTTTATTACCTTAATATTACAACAGATTTTCCTTATTCTTTCTATATGCAAACATGATGCCCACAGAGGAGCATGCTTCTTTCATCCTTCACGAATGGACAATCAATTGGAATTGCACTCAGGTGGCAACCCTTGGGGAAACCTCCCGACATCAGTGCAATAGTTGTATATCATATAGTTCTTCTGCGTCGACAACATCATTTGTTGCCCGGCCGAATCCAACTGTTGATACATCCATGCGCTATTTGCCTTAGTACAAGTGTTAACATCTGACGAGGTGCATCCATCAGGGCTGAAGTTTTGGTAACCGGCGGTGAAGGGTGCCTGGGTCCAGTCGGTCTTCACCCGACCGCCCTGGGTGGCCCAGTCTTCAGCATCCCATAGGCTACCATATACTCTCATTTGTTGGTTTTTCGGGAACGGTACACCAATTGATTCTTTGTTCTTGAATGCTCTTATTGGCGTTCCATCTACATAGAAACTGCATGTAAACACGTTAATATGATTTCAGTGCTGCAGCTAGCATAATATAACAGTTAAACATTTACTTAATTCAGTTAAATGGCCAAGAAAATATATATCTCTACTCATTAAGTACGTAAGTGTTCTGATCCTATAACAGTTTAGATTTTTTTTATTGAATTTCTAGAGTTAATATTAGCCATCGGATTGAGGTGCTCGTTAAATAATATTACTATCTTTAAGACTATTTATGTTAAAGTTATAATTTTTTTTCTAATTTTGATTGTTACATAAAATGCTACATAAGTTAGGAGTACAATTACTCTACTTTATTTTCTTTTTCTTTTCTTCGAGTGTCATTAATTATGAATTTTACTTTTTTTTTAAATTCTAAATATCAATTTTCTTTTTATTCTATATTTATTTTACATTAATTATGTATTTATGAATAAAATTTATATTAATTATTAAATTATCTTCATTTTTTTTATTTCATATGAAGATATGATTCTCTATATTTTTAAAAGACATCGTCATAGTAACGCACGGATAAAATACTATATTATGATAAGAGACTCACACAATATTATTAGGATTCCACAGAACAGAGTAGGTGTGGAAATCCTTGGTAGGATCAAACCAGAGCTTGAACTGCATCTCTCTGTCTCCCTTTCCCTGTGCATACACATTGGTGTGCAGCGTATATGGGTCTCCACTTTGATTTCCAAGAAATTCAAAATCGATCTCATCATGTGCTGAACCTTGTGATGATAACTGCAAACATAGTACTATAGTATTAGCAAATAAGTGATGATTTTTTCTCTAATAATTTGTTAAATCATAATACTCAAAGATGTAAATAACACACATAGAAGGTGGTGACTGTTCCGGCAGAGTTTCCTGGTACAAGTTTTATCTGCATGTCGAACCGGCCGAATATAAACTGATTCTTCGACTGAAACCCCGAACCAGAGTACTTGTCCATAGAAAGAGTGAGAAGTTGGCCGTTGTTTAATATCTTGCCATGGCCATCTCCCCATGTAATATCAATGTCCTGGTACATATTACCAGCATTTGCCAGACATACTAACAGAGAGAGAAGCAAGACATATGTGCCTCCATGGTTTGTGGAAAACATCATTGTGGGGTTTTACAAAACTTTTTAGCGTGTACTACTCGCTCTGTTTGGTGTGTGGAATGGTGGATAAGAATAAAGACTGTCTGGTATTTATAGTATGTTTTGGGTTTGGATTGTGAGTTATGACAAAAAGGAGATAACTTTGAAAATTTGTGAAGATGGGATGGGTAATGACTAATGAAGGTGATTGTGTTGGAATAGGTTATGAAAAATAGCTGGATCCAGTGGAGGAGGTTAGGACGTAGCACGCCATTGGATATTAATTTGTTTCTTTTTCTAGTTATTGGTATTTGAATTTAGTACTGAAATGACCATTGATAGTTTCGCAACGGCCCCTTTGGCATTGAAAAAATGAAAAGATTCTTCATATTTGGGAGCAAAATAGATATGTTAGACAGCCGCTGCGACGCATCCATCATTCCATTTTGGCTGCTACTTATTTTCGTGTCATACGCAAACTCACAGATAATTATTTGTTTTCACAATTAATTCGGATATTTGCAAAAATAAAAATATTAATTAATAGAAAAAATTATGATAACAAAACACTTTGTATGTATGTATTTTGGGGGTTGAGAAGAAAACGTAATCCTCTAGAGAGCTTTTTTGTACAGTTTTTTTTGTTGTTGTTGTTGTGAATCGTCCTATCATCAATCAATAGTTGTGATTTAACAATATTAAATTTTATATATTAAAATGAGTATTTAAATTTTCACACAATCATTCAGATTAAAATAAGCTGTTTTAATTTTTATGCGAGATTTCCGCACTAAAAAAAGTCCCCAGATGAAGAAGGTCCATCAAGAATCGAAATTTATAGTATGGAATTATGATTTTATCATTTTTATGTCATTATTCAATGCACGACGTTGAGTACACACAGCTGACAGCTAGGTCACCGTGTCAAAACCTATTATGCTAATCGAGCTCCTCAAGCAATGCTAATGTCGGTCTATACTATTTTTAAGATTTTTCAAAAATGTACCAAAAATAATAAAAAATATATAGAACATTTGCATATTGTCATTTTTCAAAATTCTAAAAAAGAATTTAAAAATCATAAAATAATAAACTTTGATATTCTGCAAGATTTTGTTATATATAATTCAATTAAGAAACTTAAATTGATATCTTAGATACGAGAAAGTATATTATAACACATTTTCGGCTGAAGCACAAATGTTTATATGATTCCCCCGTGTCAAATTACTAATATGACAAATAAATTTAATTTCTAAGATTGCAAAAATGGAATTTTTTTTTAAAAAGTTTGAAACATGCAACTGTGCTACTCTCAACTTGAAATTAATCTAAACAAACATTGGACGAGCAATTACTATCTATATATCTCTTTGATATTTAATTGTGTGGATATTCGTACTCATAACAAGTTCTTAACAGATAAATACAATGACGGAATTGAATACAAATCCATCAGTATTTCCTCTATATATATGTCTCATCCAAATTAATATAAAATAAGACAGTTCTCCATTATTATATTATTAGCTTTTGTTAAATTGGACATACCATTTACTTTTCCTTGTTTATTGGAATTGTCATCATAATGATTGATATTTCCTATTAATTTTAATTTATATCGGGAAACTATTTTTGCACTAAATATTATTCATCTCTTACTTGAACTTCAAAATTGTTCATATCTCTATTCACAAATGTTTAACATTCCCTTGAATATATAAGAAAAATGAATATTGATATTCAAGTAAAAAAAATTATAGCTACAATTTTTTTTATATTCCTAGTAAAAAAATTATTAATATCCGTTATATATACTTTTATATGTTCAATATATCTTTTTTTTTAAAATAAAAAAACATAAGCAAGATTGAATACAAATAGGAACTCAATTAAGCTGCGCAGATATTAACCCCTTATTGAAATCATGCATCAAAATCATATTTAAATTGTGTATGAATTGATTAAAAAATGACGACAATTACATCTAGCGCGTTTTTAACGTCCAGAACAGAAACAAAAAAAGGATCATAATTAAAAAAAATATGCCACCATGCTTCATGAGTATATCATAAATATCATAAACAAAAAACATTGACGCAGACTGCCCTTTTATTCGTTATACCATCAATCATGGTAACGCTTCCATAAGGAGATTGTGACGGCCTACGTGTTAGTCTGACTCGGAAATGTTCAACCTTTTTTCTACCCATCAAAATCTTATTATTTTGAAAATATTATAGAATTATTTCAGTTATGTATCGACGTCTATGTATCCAGTATCCTTTCCTTTCCTTTTCCTTTTTCTTTTATTAAAAAAAAGAAAAAGGAAAAGAGGGGTAGTTTTAAGTAAAGACTAAAGAGACTTCTCTACTACTACTTGGAACCCCAAAACCTGGAGCCTCAACTACTTAACAAGTGCATGTCCCAGAATTATTAGGTATCATTTTCGAAGTTCTAAATAGAAATATATGACATTTCTTTTTAAATTAAAACACTAATTAAGTCTCAGGCAAACCTTTGGATGAAGGATGACATTGCAGCGACTCTGGCAAGAATTAATTAAGGACTTATGTGTGAATTTGCAACAGGGCTTATAGGGAGGATAATGATCTGGATTAAGTGTTTGATAGTCCGTGGAAATATTTCCCTAATATCTATCAGTTATAACTCTATGCTTTACTATTTCTTCAGACATTATCTAGTATGTTGTAGTTTAATTCTAGCTGATTTTCAGATAAAGATATTCCATTCATGATTAAAACGTTTGTCATTAGATCAATGACCGATGATTTTCAATTTATATTTCATATTATATATTTGATTAATTTTGTTGTCCGATCTTAGATATGTTTCTCTATTTGGATAATCAGCTCTTATGTCAAAATATCAGAAAAAAAAATGCAAAAAACAAATTTGCGTGAAATGAAAAAAAATTAAATAGTAAGTGGGAAAAATCAAGTTAGTCCTTAAACTTTCAATTACACTAAATTAGTTCTTGAACTTTAAAAAAATACCAAATTGGTCCTTAACTTATAAAACCTAATTGATCGGTAGACTTTAAAGCCACCAAATAAACCTTTGAACTTTGAATATAAAAACTAACTTGGTCTCTAAATTTTCAAAAAAAAAATAAATAAACTGGTCCTTTGAGTTTTTATTCTAACATTAGTTTTAAGTAAAATAGAAATAAAAATACTGTACTAAGAAAAAAATAAATATACTAACTAATATATGGGCATCCCCACGCTCAGACGGCCGTAGGGGAGTGAAAGATCCACGCTTGGTGTGAATTCTCTAAAAAAGAAACATTGAGAGCAATAATCAGATTTTCATTTCCACAATCATCCCCGCAACAAGATTTCATAGGATAGAATTGATATTGAATAAGAATATTCAAATGGAAATTCAGAGGAATAATACTAATCACGATGTTCATTTTGTGGAGAGAGCATTGCTCACAGATATTCACTAATGAAGGAGAAAACATGGCGCTACTTATTGAAGAAGTAAAATCTCAATGAAGAATACGATGCTTAAATCTTCTTTTTCTTTTATTTATTACTATTATTGCTTTGTCTTTTTTCCCTCTATTTTCCATTTCTGTTGTATTTATATTGGGACTCACATCTCTTAAGTCCATCTATTTTTCTCTTGCATCAAGTTTTGTAACATCATAAACTTATATAATAACATACAAAATAGGGGCTGGACCCTTATTTTTTTTTATAAAAAAATCGGAAATTGACCAATTCCAATGGAACTATGGAAGAACTATACCAATGCAGGCATAAAGGAATATATTGAGCTGACATCAACGGAAGCACCGGTTTTGTTCTTTCCAAATAAGATATTTGCTCATACCGTTTATGGTAAACCAAGACGAAATATATCCTTCTCATTCTTTGGTTTGGTGTAGGAAGTCAGAGAAGAAGGGGTTTGATGGGAGGCAGATACATACAGTAGGAGTGGGAGGGAGACTTCAGTGATGAAAAGGGTACGAAATGGGTCAGTGGGAATAAGAAGCAAGCATCATAATTTATGGGTGCCATGGAAACATCCAATTAATCAATCATATATCCTTGTTGTTACTTATTTATCTAACACATTCTAATTATCCTAATTATATAAAAGACATATTCGCCATTTGTATACTTTATTAGTTTCAACTTGGTGTTTGCTTTTGGGAAATTTTATAGGCAATCAAAACGGCTCCAATTTACAACTCTGAAGTCTTAAACCGTAGAAGCTCTAGTGGTGACCAGTATGAATTGGTGGATTTAATTTAATAATTTTTTATAACCCCCTGCGTTGTCCTTTTCTGACTACAAAAACTATGGGGTAATGGGGTGAGCGTTCAAATAATATATGTATTTTTTTAAAAAGTTTTGTGGGTTTTTTCAAGGGAAAAAAATAAAAAAAAGTTTAGTAGTGGGCCGGTGACCAGATGTCATAATTTGGAAATCGGTGTCGTTTTCTTTTTACCCAACAAGGTGCGCATTTATAATTGCCACTAACCACAACCCACTAATTTGCATTTTTTTTAAATTTGAGAATTAAACTCTTAATTGTATTTTGATTAGGGACTATAATGCCCGTGAGTCCAGAGATGAGGAATGATGCTATAACTTCTAATTAGAGTGATTTTCATTACTTGTTATGTTAGTTATTTTTCTTTATGGTCTATAATTTTCTTGTTTCATAAAATTTTGGTCAGGGAGTATTGTTGTCAAATTAACTCGTTTTCATTTTTTTTAAGTGATTTATTTATAAAATAAAGAAAATAATGATGAATAATTTTGTTCATTACACAAAAATTTTGAGTTTTCTTATAACAGTTGGTTGAGAAAAATTAAAATGCGATACTACAATTTTCTTAAAAAAATAAGAATATAATACAAACAAAAATTTCAACGAATTTCTTTTTTTTTCCCAATTTTTCCGCCAAAAATCATTTCCCCTATCATTAGCTTTGGAATTGTTTGTCTCGTTAGCTCGACAAGGTATTTTAAGCTTATTTTTTTCTCATTTTTTTTAATAAATTGGGTTCTGAATCATTGGCTTTGGAATTGTTTACCTTGTGAATTATTATTATAATGGTGTTGGATATGTATTGTGGGTTCTGGATCATTGAGAGGATGAGGGTGAACAAGATTTCGAAAGTCAATTTGAGCAAACAGTAAGGAAAGATTGCTTTCGATTGATCGGTTCTTATTTGGAGGAAGAAGATCAATATGTACATATATTATATATAAATTGTAACAAGGAAACAATGTTAATTATTAGTGAAGTCGCGTGTAGGCAGAACCATCCCTTCTATCAATTTTTTTTTTGAAAAATATATTTGTAAAACTATGCCGTCTGAAAGAAACGTCATAAAAAATACTTGATTTAGCTTTTAATTCTACTTATTGCAATTCAATAAAAAAACTATATTAATTTAAAACAATTATAAAATTTATCATATCTTATTAGTTTTCCCATCCTATCCCAACAATGTGGTTCCGCCTCTGAAAATGTGGAATATAATTTGTCACACATGACACTATATTATATATGATAATTTCTGAAGTGATCGTGGAAATCAAAATCATGTATTGGAAGTGGAAGTTTAAGTGGATTTTGTGGGATGCAAAAGCATTTTTACACGTGATGTTAGTTGTTGCGACCTCCAACGTCACTTTATTAATTTCATGACATGCTCCTTAATTAATGTTTTATCAACTTTTTCCATATTTTTTAAGATTAGATAACCAACAATTTTTATAAGGAAACTAAATATAAAATAATTACTAGTAGCATAATTTGATTAGATATCAAACCTTGTATTCTAGTGCATTTTCGCATGGATCAAGCCCATCAAGCCACAAAGCTTCTTTTTTTTAGGAAGGTGATAGTTAAGTCATCAAATTTCATTTTATATATAGATTTGCACTTATGAATTCTTGAAAACCATCTTAGTTGAAATTATTAGGCCATTTGCAAGCGACAAAGAGCTTCAAAACAAATGTTTGTTTTTTATTTTTTTGATAAGAAACCGAATTAATCAGAGAAGAGTAGATAAGCAATGGAGAATAAATTCATTCCATATTAAACCTTGTACGATTGAACAACACAGATAAAACAAAAAGGTACGAGTAGAAGCTATTCTTCTACAATATAAAAAAAAAAAAACACAACGCATTTAGAAGAAAAAGTAAACATCCATTCTGGCGTTCGAAATGTTCCTTTTTCATTTTATTTTTTTGCCTGTAGGTTAAATTCATACTAATATAATGGTCGTGTTACAATATATAATATCTATCTCAAAAGATATATAACAAATATTCTTTTAAATTTTTTTATTGTATTCTTATTCTTGTATATAATGATGTCTTGCATAGACTTAAAGTTCCCTAACAATCTACCTAACATTTTCTTTTTGAATCCTTTATTAAATAAGAAATTATTTTGACAAATAATTGGAAAATCAATACTTCCTGCTTATTTCTTTGTTTTTCGAATTATAAGGTGTCTTTTTTGAAGTTACCTTTTTTTTAGAAATATCATATTTTATATATACACCTCTATAGTTCTATGATAAAATTCACTAGATATCAACACACCAAGACCAAACACGGCCCGAAAAGAAAATAATTGGGCCGTATTGATAATCTCTCAGGCCGAGCTGGGTCAAAAGTCAAAAACTAGGGCACACCAACCTACATACACCTGTCATCAGAAAACATGCACCGAAACTGGTCCAAAACACAGTACCAGGCTCTGTTCACACAAATTAACTACCACCAGAGATCGTCTCAGAAGTCTGAAACCAGGCTCTGTTCCATGATTTCACTAGTATTTTGGCGAGTCATACTATTTGTATCCAAAGACAATAATCCTCAGTTCCCCACGCGCAAATTAGTTGGATAACGGTATTCAAAGGAACACAGATGCAACTTTTTCTTAATTTAGAACAAAAATGAAAGCAGGAAATTTTGAGGCTTGCAATTCTCAGGAATTTTGAGCTGTGTCCAACAAAGCAGAAATAAGGTCAATAAAAGTTTCCAACAAACTAGAATGAAGATATTCTCTTTAGAATCCTTATATTTGCAAGGCAACAAATTATGCAGACGTTCCACATGGACATTAATTAATTAATTAATGTTCATATTGAAATATCTTTGGAGATCGAATTAATTAATTAATTAATTAATTAATGTTCCACATGGACATTAATTAAATCGTTGAACATGATATACATATTGAAATATCTTTGGAGATCGAATTATATATATATTTTAATTTTTTTGCTATTTTTTAGATGGGTATAAAATTTATTAATCTAATAATTTCCGCACCATTCAAAACTAGTGATTTTGTACCCATCTAACAGTAGCAAAAAAATTAAAAAAATATAAAATTTAATCTTCAAATATATTCCAATATGAAGATCATGTTTAATGGGTTGGCTGATCGTTTGAACTTTTAGATTTGAGATATGGACACGAAATACCATAACCTCACTATGGTGCTTTGCAAAGCACAAAGGCGTTGTGTGCTTTGCATTATATTTTTAATTTAAGTCAGAAATAATCGATCTGAATCGTTCAATCTAATATTCATATAAAAATCTATTAGTAAATCAAAATTTATATTTTTAGAATTTTTTTGCTATTGTTTCTGATGAGGAGAAAAATGACTTGATCTGAGAATTCTGGTTCATCCAAAAATGATGGTTTTCCCCCTATTCAAAAAATAGCAAATAAATTCTAAAAAAATATAAAATTTGGTTTACTAATAGATTTTGATATGGAGATTAGATTGAACGATTTGGATTGATCATTTTTGACTTAAAATTAAAAATAGAGCGCAAAGCACACAACGCTTTTGTACTTTGCAAATCACCATAGCCTAATTTAATATATATATATATATATATATATATATATATATATATATATAGAGAGAGAGAGAGAGAGAGAGAGAGAGAGAGAGAGAGAGAGAGAGAGAGAGAGAGAGAGAGAGAGAGAGAGAGAGAGAGAGAGAGAGAGAGAGGGCACTCCATGGGCACCAAACCTCTTGTGCTTCACGTCTGTATCTAGAATTTTAAAGTTCAAATGACTGATCCAAACCGTTGAACATGATCTTCATATTAAAATATTTTTGAGATCAAATTATATATATATTTTTATTTTTTTTTTCTATTTTTTAGATGGGTACAAATTTTATTGATCTAACGATTTCTGCACCATCCAAAACTAGTGATTTTGTACTCATCTAAAAAATAGCAAAAAAATAGAAATATAAAATTTGATCTCAAAATATATTTCAATGTGAAGATCATGTTTAACGGTTTGGATCAGCCATTTGAACTTTTAAATTTGAGATACAGACGTGAAGCACAAGAGATTTGGTGCTCCATGGAGCACCCTAGCCTATATCTCTCTCTCTCTCTCTCTATATATATATATATATATATATTGTAAGAAAAATGAGAATAAACGAGTAATAGAAACCCCGGGTTACCTACGTGCAGCGGAAGTCATAGGATCTTGTTCTCTTCACTCGTTTCTCTTGCTTTAAGCCTTGATTCAGTTCTCTCAACACTAGTGGAGAGACAACCACAACAAACAGGAAGCCTTCACGCTATCCACGCGGTAGATGTTCGGCGAGTAGACGTGTGTCGGAGCGAATACCACCAAATCTCTCTCACTCTTAGTCACTTTTAGTAGATCAAACTTAGTTTTTTCTCAAGGGAAACCCTCTCACAGTGTTCTTCTCTCTGTTCTGAAATCAACCAACCAAGTTTCACTGAATTTGGAATTAAAATGAGGGAAAACATGCCGAAAATGTGCGAAGGGGTTAGACAGCCTGTTGCGTGCGATTCTAGGTGCGCCCCTCCATGCGACCGCAACAGACCTAATTTTTTCATCCCGTTTCATTCTAGAGTTGATTTATATGGTATCCACATGGTCCCAGACCATTTATATCCAACAATCTCTCTCTTGAAGATCATAAAATCGTGACACCTTACTCCAAACATTCATACGACAAATGACACGTGCGACTTGTGCATATACCTATAAGTGAGCACTACTAAACTAGAAACTCGTGAGGGCTAGCTTAGAGATAACCCCTCAACAAACAAAGAACAAACAGTTGATATAACACATATACCTCAGATTGATTGAAAACTGTACTTTGACCAAAAATATTCTAATCCCTCAGGTCTATATTTTTTGTCATACTTGACGCCAAGCCTTATTCACTTCTATCCCCAATATATATCCGGATATAATTGGCTGACCAATGGATATTAGTAAGCAACATTCTCAGTTGTGCAAGTCAATCATATCATTCCCTTCTCATTCATGTCACTTGAACTAGAACTAACTGCTTTCCTGAAAATAATGCCTCGACAGGTGGAATCTAAATATCACCATTGCAAACAAAATCAAAGTAGCTATTATCAATCCTATTCTCACAATATAGTTGAAGGTCTTAAGGGTATGACTATTTTTGAGACTTGCATAATGAGGAGGCAGGGAACACTCGACTCATTATCTCAAGACGTCACTCTAGCATACGCAATATGAAGTGCGTATTATAGTGGATATATGCCCGGCAGACGTATGTCTATCAACACCGTATGAGTCTTAGTCTAGACACACCCGGTGTATCTAACATGAGTGCTTTGCAAGCTCACTATAAAAAGCGCTAAGTAATAGCTCTTACACTCGGCTATCTTCATAGGCTATATGAGTAGTAGGGGATCTATTTCATGTTGACCACAACGCTTTAGTCTCATCCCAACTCAATATGGGGCGACACTATAATTACAATCATTACTCTCAAATTCTTATAATTAATGTCTCAGTTTTGCACGTCCCCGACGTCAGAAGCAATTGTTCATGTGTGTGAACCAATCACCAGTCTGTTGACATACTTTCATTTTAAAATCATTTGTGCTAAAACAATAACAGTAATTTTCTAGCTATTTTAAAAAATAGTAAAAAAAAATCTAAATTTGGTCCCAACTAAATTTTCGTATGAAAAATATTTTAACCGAACGAATCGACTATTTAAAATTTAAAGACGGAAAAACGGTCCGTAGCACACGGGTCATCCGTTCTACGCGTAGAACCGTAGCCAAACTCTCTCTCTCTCTATATATAGTTTTCTCTCACTCCCTCTCTCTCTTCTTTTTGTTTGATAAACGAAATCAGGTAACTGGACAGCAGTACCAGGAGATGTAATGAGATATTGTTGATTTATCAACACGTTTATGCACGTTAATTAGATAATCAAATTTAAGAATTCAGAAATCTATGTTGATGGTCCTAACCCGGACAAGTACCTATTCTATTTTTGAAAGAGAACAAATAATCAAAATGGATGGTCCCATCGTAGATAGAACGTAGAAACTCTTGTCTGATCTTCAATAAGAATAAAATATCTAATCGATCAAATTCACATATCATCATTTCTTGGATAAATCTATTTGATCAGATTCACATATCATCATTTAAATGGTTAAATTTACTTCAATGAAATTTGTCCTAGTTTTAATTACAATCTAAAATTTTCTCTACTTTATAATTAATTATTACCCCCACACTTTTTCTCAAAAAAATTATTACCCCGCTTATTTACAACAAGTTGCATCCAGATGTTAACATTAATACATTATGGGAACTGTCAAAAAGACATTCTCAGAGATAATACTACTAATACTAACAATACAAAAAATAAAAACATTCCTCAGTAAGGTAAATTTACAATATCAGGCATTCTGGTGGCAAACCATTCTTGAAACGCTTTGTATCGGTGCAGTAATCGTACAACAAGTAGTTCATCTGAACCCACCGCAATGTCATCCAGCTCCACCAGTCCAACTTTTGCTCCATCCAATCGGGATTATCCCCGCAATCCGTTTTGCCGTCATTCCACAGACATGCATTGCTTATGTTAAACCTCCTATAATAAGCTATGAATGGCGCTTTCGACCAGTCCGTCTTCACTCGACCGCCTTGTGTCGCCCAATCCTCGGCATCCCAGATGCTTGCGAAGACATGCATGGGTTTGCTTGTGGGAAATGCTAACCCATGATCCATATTGTTCTTGACAACCCTGATTGGAATTCCGTCGATAAAGAGTCTATATGGCATGGGAAAACAGTAAGCACATGAAAGTGTTACAATTTGGTTTTCTGGCACTGGTAATATATATCATAAACAGTTGCAGTTAGAAATGATTTATGGGTACTTTTTAGAACTCAAATTTGTATAGTCAAGGAAAAACCATGATATCATCTTAATGTTCTCATTCTTACTGACTGACATTAGTAATTAGTATATTAGTCAGTATAATTTGTTCTCATTCTTACTGATTGACATTAGTAATTAGTCAGTATAATTTGTTATTATAATTTTGATGTACCAAGCAACATATTGGAGACATTCCATAGATCATCCCAACCATGAAAGGCTGAATAATTAGAAAAGAAAAATTCGAATAACAAATGATGATGGCAAACAAAAGAAAATTTAACAGTACATTATGTTGATTGGGTTCCATAAAATGGAGTATGAGTGAAAGTCCTCTGTAGGATCAAACCAGAGGAAAAACTGCTGCTCCTTTGAGCCGGTTCCATTGATGAAGAAATTGGTGTGCAATATATAGGGCTCTCCGCTCACATTACCAAGAAACTCGAAATCAACCTCATCATGATACATACCTCCTGTGCATATCTGCATGTACAAAAGAATTCAGTTAATTATGTGCGCATAATTGAATTTTACTACCCAATTAAAATAATTTAATAATTATGTTTCCATTAACTGATTAAATGAAAGGTTGATCAGATAATCGTTATTCAAGTTGTACCAAGAAGATATTCAACTGAATATGATGCCAGTATCTAGATAATTAAGCCGAAATTGACAAAAAGAAAAAAGAAAACAACAACAATTAATGGATTTCCTTTGTTGTAAAGTTTGAGCGGATACTGATCGATCAAATTCAAAACTAACAGATCATGAATTAAAAATGTAGCTAGAGAGCACTAGAGAAAAGTACATAGAATGAGGTAATTGTGCCTGCAGATTCACCCTGGCTGGCTGGCCAGCTTCATCTCCATATTAAATTTCCCATAGAGATATAGCTCTTTCGATTCAATCCGGGAACCAATTTCCTTGTCAAGAGATAGCGCAAGGACTCCTTCATGTTGCATTCGCACATTTCTTTCTCCCCATGATGCAACAAATTTTTGGTCGAAGTCGTTGCCATGTGAACAAACCATGAAAGAAATTACTATTAGGAGATGCAAAAGATTAGATCTATTGGCATCTCCATGAGAACAGTACATGCTTGAATGAGTAGAGAACGAAACAAGAGGAGAGTTTTTGGCAAAAAGCTCTAGTCGAGAGGTCTGGTGGTGGGTACAAAATTTGGAATGAGAAAAGCAAGCAAAACTGTTGAGGAATTTAAGGTCTCTGATTATGGTACAAATCATGTTATGTTTGATCACAGATTTCCCCACATCAGTTATTCACCGGATCTTATTCTAATTTCAATTTCATGGTGACCAACTTCCATTAAAGATCTTCTGTGCATGCGGTCGATCATTAGTTTTGAACATTTGGAGGTTGCCTAGAATTAAAAATTCTTTCTATATTATGTGTTTTGGTTTAATTATTAAACCAACATCCAGATGATCTATAATAGAACCTGTAACAAAGAAATTTTATTGATAACCTCGACAAAAAGTTTAAAAAAATACAGATAAGTAATTTTAACAAACATAACAGCAAAAATGGAACCGAAATTTAAATTTAAAGTGTTTCGAAATTTTAATTGAATAATAATTATTTTAATAAAAAAATATTAAATATTTAATAAAATTAGTTGATGTTCTATAATTAAATATTTTACAAATATAAATAAATTTTTTTTTATTAATTTATATAAATTATGAGGGAGCTAATACCCGACACTTCCTTGGTTTAATTGTCCCCGCGTAACAAACATAAAAGGTAACTTATGTTTTTAAAATTCAAAAAATAAAATTTGATGTATTCACATATGCACATGAAAAATTATAATAAAATTTTGTGATTGTTTTATCGAATGATATAATTTACAACTAATTATATTTTAATATTTTTTAACTTATATGAGAAGTAATATACAACTAATGGTAATTAATAAGGAGAGTAACATTTTTATATAACTTTTATTTCTAAATATTTTTATAATGTATTTTGAGGAAAAAAAATACACGGTCGTAAAAAATCTATTGCGAAGAATTCGCACCCATTATTATTAATAAAGTTAATTGCAATTAGATCGACAGCATCAATCACTAACCACATTAACGTAACAGAAAATCAGAAGGTCCTAACAACTGAAGAGGCCTCTGCATGCATTTGACTGTGGCGGAGACATATAATAATAAGGGAAGGATCTCTTGACAATGATTATCTTAACAATTTTGATGGTGAAATTATGTTATTTTATTATCATTTAATAATTTATAAAAAACTATTATAAAGGATATAATATTTTGATGGTTTTTAATGAACTAATAAATAAGTAAACAAATATATTTAAAAAGTTTATTTTAATTATTTTTATATTTATTTAAAATTTTATTATCAAAATAATGAAGATAACTCATTGTTAAGGATCCCTTCCCTAATAACAACACACTCATTGTTTAATAAATGCTTGTGCTTGCCCCGATTAGATATTTGAACTTGACAGAATTTTCTTCTCTCATTGACCGTAGCACCTCCTCTCACCCCCGTCGTCTGATTGTGATCTGAGCGCGTAGTTCGCCTCTTGCTATCATCAGACTAACCCCCTGCTCCCGTGTCGACACCTCCTCCTCTCTCTCCCTGTGCGACCGCCACCTGTTCCTCCTTTGTAACGCGTCGGGCTCTTGTGCTAAACCTCCTGCTTTGATTCCCTGACACGCGACACCGTGGGCCGACACCTCCCTCCTGTCGTTTTGCGCGGGTCTCCGCAAATGGGCTTGTCAGAAGCTCTCGAATTTCGATCATCTTTACTGCCACCTGGACTGCTTCTAGGCCGCGTCCCTTTCCACTGCTTCATAATAATAAAAAAAGAAGATCGATCGTCTCCTTCCATTGCGTCGTCTGATTTTCTGGTACGCTTCGTCTTTCCCTCCTGTAGCTTTTCGATAGCCCCAGTATCGAAATGGTTCTAGGCTTCTGGCAAATTAGCTTGCCCCATAATTTTATCTGAACCAACTCAATAATTATGCATTAGTCTAAGACAAACTTTTTTTTACTTGGTTTAATTACGTGCATTGATCTTCAACAATCGAAATTTGAGTTAGAAACGAAAGTCCAGTTTCTGTCAATATTTTTGCTGATTAGAGACCCTGGAACTATGAATTCCAATTTACGAAATCTTTCATTTTTTTCAGGATAACCAACTGAAAGAACCTAACCCACGTCTCGATTTACACTGACAGTCTTTATTTCACAATGCGACAAAGTTGGACGCTGTATTGCTACTAAATTTGATATGTAGGTGATGATATGTTTTGCAAATGTTGCTTGTACACATTCGCAGTATAAATAGTTAGTGTAATGTGTATGCTAAGGGTGTTAAACAAGTCAAATTGTCATTTGTGATGATACTGGTAATTATTCAGTTCGTGAAACTCAGCACAGAACTAAAAATTGAAGTTTTGGGGTTGCATAAAATTCTGCTCAAATTTGTCGACAGAAGGTACAAATTTCATACCCATCTTTAGTAAGACGGTACAAATCGGATAAATAAGTAAAAAATATCATTCACATCTCTACTCTAATAATCATTCTGTCTATAAACTGTGCACTGTACATGTGCAGTGCAGGGTGCAGAGCAGAAAAATAGGACCCTTATGTTTAGACGAACGGCGCAAAAAGTGCACCTAAAGTAGAGCAGATTGTTGGAGAGGGCTCCATTGGAACTGGCCCAATTTATGTGCTCTGGCCTATTTTTCTCTATTCATTTGCAAAATAACAACTCGGCCTGTTCACGTTTGTTCTATTATCAAATATATACAGGTCGCATGGAAAAAAAAATTGTAAAGCTTTTCATTTTTTTCCCTTGCTCATTAAAAGCTAGTATATTATTTCAGTTGAACTAATTAACCTTCTACATAATTCTACTGAACTAATTGAACTTCTACATAATTTTTAAAGTTGATTTTACAATTCCACGTTTTTTTCCTCTGAAACTCGCATCATGGCGACAAAGAGCGAGCATCATCAGCAGACTGCCGTGTGCCTTTGTCGTTTGTATGATTGTATCTTTGCTGACAAAGATATATTTATTTATTTTTTAAATGAATCCGCCTGCTTGCATATGGACGTATTTGACTATTTGACATTAAATTAAGAAAGTGCGAATTTATGGTTTTTGTTTTGTTGTCTCATAACTCATAAATATCCTCCCGGCGCAGCAGTTTTTATTATTAATAATTATTATTAAATTAATATTATTAAAAATAAGAGTAAGAACCGTAAAATTTCAAATATACAAATGTGGCGCGGACGAAACGCGCCACTGGTAGTGGCGCGTTTTATTATTTTTGTGAAATGCGTCACTGTCAGTGGCGCGTTTCGTTCAAACTCCGCGCAGCACCTCCATCTCACTTGCGCGTTTTGTATATATAAGAAGTAAACGCGCCACTGCTAATGTGGCGCGTTTTGTAAAAATAAGGAAACGCGCCACTGACAGTGGCGCGTTTCGTAAAAATAATGAAACGCGCAATGAACGCGCCACTACTTAAATGTACGCGCAATCATTCGTATATTTAAAATTTTACATTTTTCACTCTTATTTTTAATAATATTAATTTAATAAAACTTATTATTACTAAAAACTGCGGGCGCAGAGAGCGCGCTAAAGAGTACGGTCAAAAGTTGCAACAGCGAAATGGGTGAAGGATAAGCGAGGGAACTGTGTTGATGTCAAGTTTGTCATATTTTGATCAAAGCTTCTCTCATCTTCCTTCAATTTGCCATGATTAATGTAACATACAATGATAAGAATCAGTGGCGGATTCATCTATTTCATAAGTTTGGACATAATAAGTAGACATGTCTTAGATTTCAAAATATTTAAACATAATAAATTTAATTTTTTAATTAAACTTAGGCACTCATATAATTTGTATCTATAATTTTTTTAATCTCAGCAAATATTTACTATTTTATATATACTTTTAAAAATTAAATTTGGACACTGATCCTGACTTGCCTTACCGTAGCTCCACCCCTGATAATAATAATAGATTCAATAATTCAATTGCACCGAGAATTGATAATATACAATGATTAGTTCATTATTAATTAATCATTTAGATGATACGGTTAATGTACTTGCATCAATCTTTTTTAGTTTTAAGGGAATTTACTAGATATAAGCGGTGGCGGAGCCACATAAGAGTAAGTGATGTCAAATGACCCACTAATTTGAGATTTCACAGTATAAAAATAATATATCAAAATAGTATAAAAACCATGTAACATTACTGAAAAAATTTCTCCCTCCGCTTCTGAGTATAAACCTACCACTTAAAAAAAAATTCCCAATTTTCTAATAGTCAAGAAAAATTAAAATAAAACGATATATATGCATGGTAATTAAATAACTTTTACTATGATATTCTTTCTCTTTTTTTCTCTTTTTCTTTTCTTTTTTTGATAAAGGGACTTCTGTTGCATCCGAAATTCAGTTTTTAAAATATGTGCTGCAGAATTTGAAAATTTCGGTTTAAACCGAAATTTATCATCAATTCTATTAAATATATAGTTCAAAGTTATTATGATGCTAATACTAAAAACATCATGTATATATAAATATATAATTGATATTTTACGAAGGAACTATTACGAGTCAGCGGGGCGATGTATTCCTTGCATTATCTTTGAATATCCAGTTGAATTTCCTAGCATTCTAGCAATTCTCTATTATAAGTTGTAAATTTAATCATTCATCATTTTTGGCGCCTGTGTACTGTGTACATGACTACATGAGTAGGAAACAAAGACCCTCCTACTGTGAATATCCAATGTCCTGTTAGCACTAACTGCGTACATATCCGTAGCAACCGTGTCTATTGTTTCGTCATGTTGAATTAAATCATGCAATGCTGGTATGCTTGTGAGCATAGTAATAAATAATGAACGATTCGGTAACGTTCCACGAGATTAAAAATTTATAATTCAGACATAATTTAGAAATAATTTATTTCATATAATATAAATAAAATATGTATGAAAATATTAAAATTTTAAAAATATATAAAAATATAAAATATCATTTAGAATATTATAGAATGTGTTTTATTTTGTGAATAAAATATTTATTCATAAATAAAATATTTTATTGATGAATAAAATGTATTATATATTAAATTGACGTATAATTCGTGAAACATCTGTTAAGTAAAAAAATAAATTATTTATAAATAATTCACGAATCTTATTACTATCTTGTGAGCTTATTAAAGTAAATTAAATGTCGTGTATGTAGTTGATGAATGCATGATAGCAGGGCTTTGGATTATATGACAATTAATAATAGGATGTTGAATTAATTGAGTGCTTTCAAATTGAAATTTGTACGAATAAAAATAAATAATAGATTGTCAATTAAAAATAGCGATGCAAACCCTAATTAAGTCCTGCTTGGGAAATAATACATCACAAAATATGACAAAAAGATGAATGATTTTTCTCATCATGTTCAAATATATGATTGTGTGAATTTATATAGATGGCCATGAGTACAAAATACAAATTGAAAGCAATAATCTGGCATTTTTTTTTTCATTCTCATTGGCATAACTAATTTTGTTATGCACACTAAGGTTTAAAATATGATCACACAGGTTATTAATCCGGGACAAATTTGTTTGTTCAATTAGGATAGTGTACATAAAAAATATATTAGTCGCGTATTTAGTACGAGATTCTAATCCTTGACGGGCAAAAAAACACATTTACCTTAATTGAGAATTCTCAAAATACATTTGTGACTTCTTATGACATAAATTTTAATATGTAAGTGTGAATTTTAACAAATTGTTAAATGTTCAATTTAGTTATTTTATGATAATAATTATTATATTAATATTTAAACAGGACTCTCCGTTACCTGTTTACGTAACTGAGAAAATTTTAAAGATATATTTAAAAATGGATACTGCCCGTTGGCCGTTTCCCATCCCAGGAATTACTATATAAAAAAATACTAACTGTGTAAAAAATTACAGTGTAGCTAGGTAGGCCCATTGTGATCCTCTCGCTCCTCATTTTGTCCTTTTCCTCGACCGCTTTCTCCTACTGAGCTACTCTACTCTAAAAGCGAGCTCTGTTGCCAACCCAAGCCGATCGATACCTCTTGTACCATTCAAAATAACCAATGTACCCCGCTCTGCTTCGCCACCTCCTCTCCACCACCGCAGATTCTGTTTTCACAGCACCTTCGCCTGTCACTTCCGCCCCTCCTATGGAGATTCACCCACCTCCGTTCTCTCCCTTCCGGCCGAGCATTGCTGTCATAGTCGGGATCCTCACCACATTGTTCTCTCTCACCTTTCTCATGCTCCTCTATGCCCGGCATTGTAAGAGATCCGAATCTAGTTACAGCCCTGAAAACCACCCCACTTATGGCTTCCCCTCCGTTACTGAACTTCGTCGCCACTCCGGCGTGGGTCGGGCAGTGGTTGAATCTCTACCCGTGATCCGGTTTTGTGCATTAAAAGGGGAGAAAGAAGGATTGGAATGTGCAGTCTGTCTCGGACGATTCGAACCGACGGAGCGGCTTCGAATTTTGCCTAAATGCAGACATGGATTTCATGCGGAGTGTGTTGACACCTGGCTTGATGTGCATTCCACTTGTCCTCTTTGTCGGGTAAGGGTTGAGCCAGAGGATATCCTAATTTCAGTGGATGCTGATCCTAGTCCGAATTTGAACCCGAAATCAAACTCGAACCCAAGCATGAAGGATTGCAATACAGATACGAATAGTGTTCAAGCTGCCAGGAGAGTATTAGGCCGGTACTCAACTGGTTCGTTACAGATCGGGCAAATTCGGCCGGGCTCGAACCGGCGATCAGTGGACTCTGTTGGGTGTTTTGATATAGGAAAGATAAGAAAGGACCGGGTTTTGTTACCCGAACCCGCTCCGCAAGACAGAGCGGCCTTCGAGCGGCGGTTCAGCCATCGAATCGTGGTAGGAGATGGTGAATGCACTGTGGTCGAGCGGTGGAGCGATTTAAGACCGTCAGATTTGGTATTTCTACGGTCAGGGAGGATGTCACGATGTGGTGGCAGGGAGGAAATAAATGGTAGATCTCTGTCGGAAATTGCTGGTGTGAGCCGGCTCGCGCCGAGTCGGTTTAGTCAAGTTCAGAGCCAGGTTGAAGAGGAGAGAAGGCTGAGAAATTGGCTCGGCGCGCGGCTAAATGGCTTAGGGCCCTCCCGGCGATAACGGGCCTAGTTTCTAGCTAGGTGTTGTCTGGGTTTAATATGACGAATGTACTCACGGATCCGGCGTAGATTTACGACTGAATGCCATCGCCCCTGTGTGCATCCTTGTGGAAATTGGGTTTCCTTATTTGGAGAGGAAGGATCGTACTACGGAGGAATGGAACAGTGAAAGGTCACGTGATTTGGTTCCAATTTCCTCCAGTTTAGAGAAACGGGAGATCCTTTCCTGACTTGTGGTTCATTGTCAAAACGGAGAGATGGATGGATGAATAGGCACTGTCACTACTCAGATTACTAGGCGGATGAGTTGAGTGGAATAAAATTATTAAAATTTGAAAGGATGTTAGAGTAATTTGAAATTCGTGTAGGGTCCGTTTGTCAAATCAAGCAATAACTCTTAAAGAGTGGTAATTTTGGAAAAGTGATAGAATAATAATTTTTTTGAAAGAGTGGTAGAAGAGTGATATTTTTGACTATTCGGAAGAGTGAAAATATCGTTTGGCAGTTGTTACTCAGAATAGTTAAAATATGAATAATTATGATACTAATAATAATGATGATGATAATAGTAAAATAATAATCATAATAGTAAGATAATAATAATAATAATAAAGTAATAAAAAATAATCATAAAAAATAATAATATTATAATAATAATATAATAAAACTATAAACATAATCATAATATAGTAATATAATAATAAAAAATTATAATTATAATCATAATTATAATAATATAATAATAATAAGTAATTATAATTTTAATAATATAATCATAATAAAATAATTATAATTATAATCATGATAATAATAATTATAGTCATAATCATAATAATATAACCATAATCATAATCATAATAATATAATAATAAAAATATAATCATAATCATAAAAATAATTATAAATAATTATAATAATAATAATATAATAATAAATTAATCATAAATATAATCAACATATAATAATATAATACAACAAAATAAAATAATAATAAATTAATAAAAAATAATCATAATAAATAATAATATTATAATAGTAATATAATAAAAATATAAACATAATCATAATATAGTAATATAATAATAAAAAATTATAATTACAATCATAATTATAATAATATAATAATAATAAGTAATCATAATTTTAATAATATAATCATAATATAATATAATATAATAATCATAATCATAATCATGATAATAATAATTATAGTCATAATCATAATAATATAACCATAATCATAATCATAATAATATAATAATAAAAAATCATAATCATAAAAATAATTATAAATAATTATAATTATAATAATATAATAATAAATTAATCATCACTATAATCAACATATAATAATATAATACAACATAATAAAATAATAATAAGTATTAATAATCATAATCATAATCATCATAATATAATAATAAATAATAAATAATTTGATCATAATAATATAATAATAAAATAATTATATTTATATTCATAATATAATAATATAATATTAAAATTATATTTATAATAATAATAAATAATATAATAATACTAATGGTAACGATAATATAATAACAATAATGATAATAATAATTTAATAATAATAATATAATGATAATAATAATAATAAATAATAATCATAATATTAATATAATAATAAATTATAATCATAAATATAATATAATAATATAATAATACTAAATCTTAATCATAATCATAATATAATAATATAATATAATATAATCAAACAATAATCGCTATTCCGACGAGAGCTAATCCGGTATTCCACCTATAAGTTGGTATACCGATTAAGATTATTCCGCACTCTTCTACTTAGTCTAAAATTCGTTTGGCAAATTAATTCGTCGGAATAACTATTCTATTCCAACTTTTTGCTATTCCATTGAGTGTCAAACACTCCCGTAGTGTATACGGCTCGAATTGATACAAAACAGTGTGCACATGTAGCTGTTCTCTGTGCTCTGGTGCTGAACTGCTGCCTCGCAATTTGAGGGGGAGATCCTCAGAGGGGATCCTTTGTGAAAACTTTTGTGTTCGACTGGAATCATGGAAGTGCAAAGCTGGATTAGTTGGATTCTTGTGTAGTTAATTAATAATTTTTGTTTCGTATAGTACACGTGCATTCTTTAAAATGTATGATTATTGTTCTTCAGCGATGATTGCCAACTTAATTATTGGCTTGCTGATAGAGATGTTCTAGCTGGAAGATAATTAGTTAGTCTTTAAGATCACTTACAATACTTGATATATACTTTCACTGGAAGACTGGAAATGCATCTCTTCTTTTTGCCTAATGCTATGTAGTGTAAAATGTGTGGGAGTAGTATACTTTAATTTTTGTGGTGGGATATGTGCTTGCAAACTTATTATTGTGTTTAAGAGTTAAGATAGATGGATATATAGGGTTGCGAGTTGCGACTGATGGCGATGCGACACTGGCATATCAGAGAGATTCCCAACTGGAAATGACAGAGCAGAAAAACTATGATTGACTCGTGGTCGACGGTTTTATAATTTAGACCTCATATATCTCTTGTATCATTAATATATAGCAGGCGGACACCCCTAGATTTATGAACAATATAAGATTTCTTTTTTAGTTTATTTCTTGTCTTTCAAATAAAATACATCCAGTTTAATATTTTTCTGCCAATAATAGATTCTGACCAATCTTCACTTGACACATGACATCCATCTTTTTACTCAATTAATTAACTCTAACACCGTTAATTTTCTCTATTAAATTATAGCTTGTTGTAGGTATCGTGAGCAGCATATTATTGGCACGTGAAGATTGGTCAGAATTTATTGTTGACAGAAAAATACTACCCATAAATAAATGAGCAGCAGATTCGGTTCCTGAATTTTGCTATTTTTAAAGGATATCTGAATTTAAGGCACAATCAATGCGAAGAATTCCAGAGAATATAATATTTTTTATTAGTGATGGGACTAGGGTTGTACAAAAAACTCGGCCTCAACTAGTATCATTCAAGCTAATTTGGCTTAAACTAATTTAGTTTGATAGTTAAATGAGCTGAGTTTGAGTTGGGATTGGTTTGACTCGTGGCTCGACTCGGCTCGAATAATAATAGTTTTTATATATTTTTTCTGTTAAATTCTAATTCAATAATCTCTCTTTCATTATCTCTCGTCATCTCACCATCTCAGCGGCTTAATAACTTCTCGTACTCGCTCGTGACTGAGCTCATATATCTGACTCAATAGTTTTTTTGTTGGTTCATTCATTCAAATTAGTGCAACAAATATTTTATTGAAAATATAATTTATTGATGTATCAATTTTGTACTAACTCATGTATCATTTTTATAGATATATCAAATTTATAATTTATAAATATATTAAATATAAATGTCAAACTGAGTCAACGTACATGCATTGGCTCATGAGCCAGCTCGTGAGCTAGCTCGAATAGTAACGAGCCGAGCTTGAGTTAGACTTTTCAGCTCGACTCAACTCGAATTTTTATAAGTCAAATTTAAACTAAATCTGACTCGCTCGAACTGGACTCTAGATGGGACATGCTGGTTGTCGTCAAAATACATGAGATGAAAATAATTTTTTTTGAGGAAAGATGAAAATAATTTCTATGTAAAGATGCGTGAGATTTGGAAATGAAAAGATATTTCCAACATAACATTTTTTAGAGCATCTCAATCCCATCAATTATTTCACATCATCAATTCATATTTTGTATGTATTAATTTCAGAATGCTTTTATTTAATGCATTTGTAAATCTACTGATGATTGTAGCACTTGTAAAAGAATTGCAAATTTTAATGTGGTATTTTAAAAACTTACTAATTTAGCAACGTACTTCTGGCTGCTCAAATTGCAATTACAAGGGCCCTAAAGCACAGTATGTAACTCCATATCACATATATTAGTATGATACTACTACTATTTTATTTTTTTCAAGTTATTCATATATTCAGTAGCACTAGGTTAAACTAAATCATAGAATTCTCAACAATATTATTTTTTTGTGTCATCATACATTACCATATATATACGTGTTTGTACTCCCACTATGACATACAAAAATAAGTAATGCAAAACGAAACGTAGATTAGCTCTTATTCCGAATTCATTGGTTAATGTTCTTATCAGAAAAAATCTTCTGATAGAAAAATTAACATGGAAAATTTGAATAGTTTTGAATTAATTTGTCTGAACTGGACCACCACCGCTGGAGCCTGGAGAGTGGAGTATAGAGGTTTCTGCTTTAAATTTGGAGAATGCAGAGTTGACAGTCACAAGATAAGTGTGTGTGTGTTAGATCATTAATCACACATATATTAGCATCTGAATCCTCAGCACTCACCTGTTGTATCTTTGCTTCTTGCTCTGTCCATTTTTTTTTACTATAATTACACTACATTCTAGTAATATTATAACATTATATAAAAAATAAAGAGCCTCTGAGAGGTGAAAATAAAAAAACCAAAAAATACGACAACGAAAGCGAAAAAGAAAATTCTAGACGGGAGGTGTCGTTCGCCTCCCTCCCCTGCTCTCTTCTCCTCTTCTCTCTCTTCTCTCCTCTCCTCCTCTCCTTTACATTTGTTCTCTCCTCTCTTCTACAAGCAATCATGTACGACGCCTCTGTCTGTATATAGCGATAACAATTAGCAATCATGTACAGCCACGACGATCAGCGAACCCACCACCAACATCTTTGCCCTCGTGTGCCTCCCCATTTGTGTCTCCGTCCGCCTCTGAACCTGTCCTCTACCTCTAAATCCAATGTACAATGATCAATAGAGATGACGATCTATCACCTCACCTCACTGATAGAGACAATGACTATTTCTGTACATCTCTTATAAATTCTCATTTTTATCCTTTTTTTCTTTGTTCCTTTTCTATTTTTTTATAATTTTTTTTCTTTTTAATGAAAATTTTTCAAAATAAATATTATAACATTATACGCATATGAAATATATATGGACAAGTGTTTCAAAATAGAATGGATAATTCTGACAGTACTTCTAATAATTTCTAGCCTTGTTCCGTGTTGTGGGTCCATGTGGCAGGCTTATAAACGGACACAACTCAGGCGGTGACCACATGCATGTACATGGTTTAGAATTTGGATCTACTCTGGTGGGCATGGAGTACTATCACCATGGATTATATGATATCAGATCAGATGGTCCCAGTGGACATGAACCGCCTATTTACATTGAACTCAAATGAACGGAAACCTGATTGAGGTGGAAGGAGGACACGTGGGAACAGTTGTACGATCGTGCTGATTTAGACAGTCGAATTGGAGAAGGACAATTCAGACAGCACGAAAAATCATTTTAGTAACACAGCATTCGGTAGCTACAAGCTGGGTATATATTCACCTTTTACTTGTTAAATCTATACTAATCATTTTATTCATAAATTTTAACGCTCTCTCGAAAAACAAAAAAGAAAAAGGAAAAAAAAGGAAAATGACGAATCCATTGCTGAAATTTCTACTGCTTTATTGGAAGAGAGAATATGATTGATGATGAGAAGTTAAAAATTTTATTGATTATTTTTTTTATTATAGTTGCTGATTAGTAGTAGCGGAGCTACAACCTAAATTATGAGGGGCCATTAAATCACAGATGGAAGTAAATAATTTTTGTCTGTGAGAGAAGAGGCTGTTTTGTTGCCTAAATTTAAACAAAGGCTAAATATTAATACATCTTTATATACTTTTAATTTTAAAGGGGGCCATGACCCAAATACATAATGAAGAACTCTGCCACTGCTGATTAGTATATGAGTGGGGATCCATTGACAATGAGTTATTTTAATAACCTTGACAATGAACCTCTAAATAAATATAAAAAATCTTAAAAATGAAAAAAATATTATATATATGCTCTTCTATCTTTAGATTGATGTTCATTCAAATTTTATGTAATTTCATTATCGTTTGATAGTCTATCAAAGACCGTTAAATTTGAACCGTTGCAAATTATATGAAAATTTGATGGTCTTTCATGGACTATCAAACGATAATGAAATTTAAATGACCATCAATCCATAGGTAGAATAACACATTTATAATTTTTTTTATTTTTAAGATTTTTTTATATTATTTAGAGTCCATTGTCAAAGTTGTCAAAATAACCCATTGTCAACCGATCCCTTCTCTTAGTATATATATACACACTACATTGACTGTTTGGGCTTTAACGGTGAAGTGACGGTTGAAAATTAAAGTGGGCTCTAGAGTTGAAGTGGCCCAATGGGTTGTTCCTATAAATAATAATTGGGCCAATAATGGAAATAAACCACAAGCTTTGAGGCCTTAATCATTCAATTAATTATATTTCTTAATACTCCCTTCAAATTAGACTTGTAAATATCGATTAACCCTAATTTGTCTAAGTTTTCTTCAAATGATCTTGGCTCCAATCCTTTTATAAAAATGTCCGCCAATTGATTGTTGCTTCTTATGAATGATGTTTTATTTTTGTGGCTTGTATCTTTTCTCGTACAAAGTGACAATCTACTTTGATGTGTTGTGTTCATTCGTGAAACATCAGATTGAATGCAATGTGATATGTGGCTTGGTTGTCACAATACATCTTCATTGGTTCTTGTATTTTAATTTCGAAATCAACAAAAAGTTGTTTGATTCATGTCAACTCGTTTGACGTTGATGTCGTGGCTCGATAATTCCACCTCAGCGCTTGATCGAATCACAATATTTTACTTTTTACTTTTTCATGTGACTAGATTTTTGCCTACAAATGTGCAAAAGCCGATGGTTGATTTTCGATTAAAGCTTCCGACCCAATATGCATCGGAATAGCCATATATTTCGTTAGAATTATTATTGCTCATCCAAATTCCCTTCCTGGTATTCCCTTTAAATATCTAAGAATTTTGTATATTACATACAAATGTAGGTTCTTGAAGTATGCATAAACCTACTAATTTAGCTTACGGAAAAAAATATCAGGTCGTGTTACAGTGAGATAAATTAATTTTCGAACAAATCTTTGAAATTAATTTATATCCTCTAAAGATTCATCATCATCGGTGTTTAATTTATTTCTACTATCAATTGGCGTAGAGGTCGACTTACATGCTAACTTATCGATTTCTTTTAATAAACGTAATGTGTATTTTCTTTGAGATGTAAAATGCCTTTTGGTGAGTGAGTAATTTCAATTCCTAAAAAATATTTTAATAAGCCTAAATTTTTAATGTCAATTTTTTTTAATTAGGATTTATTTCTTTTAATTAGGATTTTTTTTTTAATTTCTTCTTGATAATTTTCGATAATTATTATATCATCAATATAAACTAAACTATGGTTATTGAATTATCATTCTTTTTAATAAATAATGAGCGATCGACACTATTAATCGAAAAATTATAAAATTTAAATAAGAGTTTAGTTTATCATACCATATTCTTGGAGATTGTTTTAATCTGTAAATTATATTTTAATCTACAAATCAAGTTAGAATAATTTTCTTTTGCATGATCGGTTGAAAATGACATGTATACTTTTTCTTCAAGCGTTCCTTGAATAAAATATTTTTTACGTCCATTTAATATAAAGTCCACCCTTGATTTACCATAATAGAAAATAAAATCCTAACGGTATTTATTTTTACTACGAGTGCAAACGTTTCATAATAATTAATACCATAAGTTTAAGTATATCTTTTGACTACCAACCGTGCCTTATACTTTTCTACGGTACCATCATTATTGAATTTGATTTTATAAACCCATTTGTACTCTATAGGTTTTATCTTTGGGTAGTTGGACTATTTCCCATGTCCCATTTTTTCTAAGACATTGAGTTCTTCTCATATAGCCTTACGCCATATTGGATTGATTATGGCTTCTTGGTAGTTGTTTGGCTCTTTTTGCTTTTCAATCGAGGTTAAGAAAACCTTATATTCGGATGTAATATTATCACAACAAATAAAATTTTGTATAGGGTAATGTACTTTGTAGGTTATAAAGTCCCGTAACCTTGTTGAAACTTGAGGTATTCGGTTTGAATTTTGCATAGAGACTTCTTCAATGCCTTCTTCAATTTTCTTTTGTGTATGAGGAATTTCTTCAATCTTGTTCCAAAATTTATTTTCATTTTTATTTTTATTTTTGTTTCTATTTTCATTTGAGATTTTTTCTTCTTTCAGAAAATAAAAATGGAGAAATAAATATGTTTGTTCTTGTATTAATCTTATTTTTCATTTTTTTATAATAAGGATCATCTTCTCAAAACGTTACATCTCTTGAAATGTAGATTTTTTATTGATTGGATCATAACATTTATAACCGTTTTTTGTGATGAATATCCCAAGAAGATGGCCTTAATCGATGTGTAATCTAATTTATTTTGCTTGTTATTGTTGTGTACATGGCACGTACATACAAACACTCTTAAATGATTAATATTGAGTTTTTTTTATAAATAATTTTAAATGGACTTTTATAATTTAAATTAGCACTTGGCAATCTATTTATCAAATACGTGGCTATGAGAACGTATCCGATCAATAAATTTATGAAATATTATTTTGAAATAAAAGTACTCATGTTATTTCAAAAATATGATGGTTTTTTTCTTTTGTAAACCCCATTTTATTAGGGCATATAAATATAAGTTATTTGATGTATAATTTCTTTTTGTTTAAAGAAATAAAAAAAATGATTAACAAATTCTATTTATAGCTGCTCCGAGGGGTTATAAAAAGCCTGATGTTTATAATCTAGAAAGAGCGGCGCAGGCGTGTATTTGCTGACAGATCACAAGAAATCATCGAGACAACCCGAGAAGTATATAAAGAGAGCAAATACTAGTTTAGCACATAAGCTAAAAGCTCAGAGTCCAGCATAATGGTTAAACTGTAAAATCACTCAATGGTTAAAACTGCTTTTATTTTTGACCTACCTTTATTAATAATTGTTGGAAATATTCTGATTTCTATAGACCTTGCTGTACATATAGGATCACAACCTTGTGATTCATTAATGAAATTTAAGGGGTAAGCCCTTATTTTTTCCTCAAAACAAAAATTTTGTTTCATTATCACTTATAACAAATTTAATTTTACATCAACTTGATTATCTACAAAATTATTTTTCATTACGTACAATCAAGTTATTTTTGAAAAATTATCTATAAATATAATAAAATATCTATAATCATTAAATGATTCAATCGAAACGGGGCCCCAAACATCCGAATGTATTAGTTCAAAAGGATTTTCACTTTTATAATTAGAAGACTCAAATGGTAGTCTAGTGTGTTTTTCTAATTTATAAATTTCATAATTACTATAATTTATTTATTTTTAAATCAAATATATATTTTAAAATTTTATACGATGGATGTCCAATTCTTTTATGTCAAAGAGTGCTCAATTCTTTTTTTTTGTATTAAAATTATATTTTTCTTCATTAAATAAATAAATTCATTCTAAAAAAACCTTCACCAATCACCTTTTTATTCATCCATTCTTGAAAAGATATCATTTTTGATGAAAAAAATAACTTCACACTTTAATTGATTTGCAAGTTTGATAATAGATAATGACGTGTGTCAGATGCTAATAAAAAGATGCCCTAAATACACCTAAAATATCAGGTTTATAAGCGTATAAACCTAACAATTATAGTATAATTAGGGGTCGATCTATAAGGATAATTTTTAATACTAGGTAATTCAAAGTTCAATTATCTAAACAATAACAAATGGAGTTGGTAATTTAAAATAAATGTAATCCTAAATTTAAAGAAGTAAATCAGAAAAATGTAGAAATATAAAAGTTCTAGGGCTTTCGGGCTATAGTTGGATACAAATGCTATTTTAATTTCAAATCAAATTGTTATTTTCTCATACAATTATAATTGAGGGTTTCTCAATCCTAATTTAGAATCTGCCCACTTTCATGGTGTAGTCCCCTATCTAGTGTAAATTCTATTTTGTGGCATATCCTAAATACATTAATTTCTATGATGGGTCGGGTTGTATACTCAAGCAGTCAAATTTCCTAATGGACTCAACAATAGAATTCAAACCTGGGTCCCCGAAGGTAATAAGGCATCTATCGAAACTGTTTCCTAAGTTTTGGTTTGGGTCAGACAATCGACATCTTCTTTTGGTACTTAATCTCAAACCTAGGGTTTTGCATACAATCAACAAGTTAGTTAATTCCTACATAGGTTCAATCATTTATATCTACTCAAACATGTAATTCATCATCCAATTATTAGATCATACACAGATAAATCATAAACAATCCATCATCCAATTATTAGATCATACACAGATAAATCATAAACAAAGATCAAAGCAAAATAATCATTGAAATAACAATATAATTCGAACTAAAATAACACAAGTATCAATTACATACCATAAACCCTAGGGGGTAGTTTAGCCTTTTATGAGGCAATAAATAATTGGATAATCCAAGAAAAGATAAACATGAGAGAGAAAGAATAAGGGAGAAAGTTGGAGAGGAAAGAGAGAAGTTTTCTTCCTCTAATTATGAACCGTCCAACTCTTCTATTTTTTTGCCTCTTTTTTGATATATCTCGGTTGTGAGGCCCTAAGGGTTGTATGTTTTCTCATGGTCAGGAGTGAAACGAGTCCAAGAACGCTAAAAACTCTAAGCAGTTCTCTCAAAAAGTGTAAAAAACTATCAGGATGTCGGGCTAAAATTGCTCTATCCCAGGCCGCATGCGACCTTGAACAGGGTCCGCACGGTGCTCTAGATGGCCTAAAAAGTCTATATTTTCACCGTTTCTCATCCGTTTTTACTCCAAATCGCATCTAATTTGCTTCATTTGTCTTCTCCTGTATTAAACATCCAATATTGGACAATAAATTAATCTTTAACTCTATTTTTTATGAAATTAAAGCATTTTAGTCAGACTTTCTAAGTTTAATTCTATAAAATTCTCAAATAATTATATGTCAATTTGGCTCTTATGAACTCCCTCAAGCTTGAACATTTGCTTGTCCCCAAGCAAAGTCATCTCGAGAGATAGGGTACAACTCGAAACTAACCATCCTAACTAAGAAATCCTAAAAATGCAATATTTTGAAAAATGCTCTAAGTTAAGAAATTCAAAAGCAAAAATAAGTATCTTCAATTTTCATAAGGAAGTCCAAAGAGGTTGTCGAGTCCGTTTCATAGATTTTAAAATTCACAAGCATATTAGACTCTCTCGGCAAAGTTAATTTGACATGGAGTTCAAATGATTTTTTTAAAAGACTAAATATAAAATCCTTTATAGTTTAATCAAATGACCGGATTATTTCTCAAAAGAAAAAAGAGCAAAGGTGGATGATATAATGTATATTGTGTACTCTATAAATAAATAAAATTAACATCAAACTCTATTTACAACCAAGTAGAAGCACTCTTTTATATATATATATAATTTTTCTATATATTTTTAAGAGGTCGAGTGATCGTGTCCTTGTCTTGTACTGGAACATTACATAGTGGCTTGATTTACACAGACTGTTCCAGATGTTTATTATATACATTCACTCATAGCTCGTTTACTATATGTACAAGCGAGCCAGCGAAGTGTCGATCACTCGGTTTTTTTGCGCTTCATACTTATCTTAACAATATTTACAACTCTCAAACCGACTAAACTTTTAAAAATAAAAAAATAGATGTAAAAATTATTAGAGGAAGATAAAAGAAATTTTTTCAAGAAAAATATGGATTGTTTGTCAAAATTATATATTTTTTTCATTTTAACTCTCGAAAATACTAACAAATCCCTTACCTAATTATCTCTTTCAAAATTATCCTTTTTGCTTGATTTTGGTGTTGATAGTTTTTGAAAAAGTGTACCCTCAAAGATTCCTTAAGAAACCACTTGCCTTTATTTCTAAATTTCTTATTTAAAAAAAATCCTATTTTTTTTATAAATTATCATCATATGATATTAAAATGCAATTCCTAAATACAATTAAACTAAAAATTACTATACAACTACATGCCATGATTTAATCCTAGATACAATTCCTATTGTGTTCCCCCCTAAGCTTAAATATTACATTGCCCTCAATATAACATTCATTAGAATTTAAAAATAAACACAAAAAATAGAGATAGCTCACAATGTCTCAAGCGTCGGGAGAGTCTGTTGATGAATGCTCATCTTGTCTCGCTTGCTTGTCTTCATTTAGTGAAGTAGGCATTCATGATATTTTTATCTTCATTTTGTGGCCTGTCAATACATCATAATTCTCTCAATAAATTTTAAGTGGATCACTCAAAATCTTCTTAAAAAACCTTTGATTCACAATTTTGTTGTATGCATCAATGTTGAGAGAGAGAGTTGGAGAGGCTTCAATTCTATGATTGGAATTGTAACCTTTCCTTTGTTGCTAGACATTCGAGTCCACACAAGATTGAAAATGTTATCTTGGTGTAGTTGTGTGTGTGTGTTCCATTTTAATGCCTGACCATACTCCATGATCTCATCATCATATTTAACACGTATCAATATTGAGAGTTGGAGGTATGTATGAAAGTGGATTAAATATTTTATTCTCCAGATTGAGTGGTCCCTACTACCTCTTCCTCTTCAATTTATTCTAACATTTGAGACCCTTCATCTTGCATCTGAAGTTTCTTTTCAAGCATTTCTAAAAATCTACATTGACTTCTTGAAAAGATGGCAAATACTTGTGCAAGTTGAGTGAAATAATTTTTCAGCATATTACTTTAATTTGTCGGCATGTTAATTCTATTTATCATGTCACTATTAATTTTCTCTTGTGTTTCTATAAATCTTTTTATCATCAATTCAAAAATTGATTTTGAGACATGTGGTTGTTCTAATTTACAATGTGAAAATTCTAGTTCATGCCAATTTTGATTGAGATATTATTGTGGGTAACCATGATCATTATCATAATAAAGATTTTGGTGGTTCCCCCAATTGCTATAACATGTTTCGGTGGTGGGATAATATCAAGACCAAAATGAATGATTTAAAATATTTATCCGTCCTTGTTTAATTTTATTTGTAAAATGGCACTCACTTGTGATATGATCGCTCTCACCATAGATCTCATATTGATATTGTATTTTTGTAGCAAAGGCTCTTGTCTGCTCCACTTTCCATTTATGTGCCTTTACTTTAGTCTTAGCCCTGAGAATAGTCATCTAGCTTACACCGTGTGTCCCTATTTGATACATCATTGCTTTAGATTTTCAGATTGGCGAAGATTGTCTAGCGTTCCTACGAAAAAAACAAAAAAAAATTAATGTAAAACGGAAAAATAAAAGTTTAGACTAATTTACTAAGTGAAATCCTAGTACAAAGTGCAAGATTAGTCCTTGCGCTTTCCCTGACAATGGCACCGAGAAGTTTGGCGTGTATAAGGTGCTAATAAAAATATGCCCTAAATACACCTAAAATATCGAGTTTACAAGCTTAACCTAACAATTGCAGTATAATCAGGGGTCGATCCACATGGACAACTTTTGATACTAGGTAATTTAAAGTACAATTATCTAAACAACAACAAATGAAGTTGGTAATTTAAAATAAATGTAGTCCTAAATTTAAAGAAGTAAATTAGGAAAGTGCAGAAGTATAAAAGTTTTAGGGCTTTCGGGCTATAGTTGGATACAAATGTTATTTTAATTTCAAATCAAGTTGCTATTTTCTCATGCAATTATAATTGAGGGTTTCTCAATCCTAATTTAGAATCTGCCCACTTTCGTGGTGCAGTCTCCTATATAGCGTAAATTCTCCTAATGAAACAACAAAATTCAAACTTGGATCCCCAAAGGTAATAAGGCATCTATCGAAACTGTTTCCTAAGTCTTGCTTTGGGTCAGACAATCGATGTCTCCTTTCAGTACTTAGTTTTAAACACAGGGTTTTACATACAATCAACAAGTTGGTCAATTCCTATACAGGTTCAAGCATTTGTAACTACTCACACATATAATTCATCATCCAATTATTTGATCATACACAGATAAATCATAAACAAATATCAAAGCAAAATAATCATTGAAATAACAATATAATTTGAACTAAGAGAGAAGTTTCCTGCCTTTAATTCTGAACCGTCCAACTCTTCTATTTTTTGCCTCTTTTTGATATATCTCGGTTGTGCTGCCTTTAATTCTGAACCGTCTAATTATTCTGTTTTTTCCTCTTTTTTGATATATCTCGGTTGTGAAGCCCTAAGGATTGTGTTTTTCTCATTGTCTGGAGCAAAACAAGCCTAAAAACACTAGAAATCTCCAAGCGATTCTCTCAGAAATTGTAAATAACTATCAGGACGTCGGGCTGAAACCACTCTGTCCCAAGCTGCATGCGGCCCTGAACAGGGTCCACACGGTGCTCTAGATGGCCTCAAAAGTTCGTATTTTTTCCGTTTCTCATCCTTCTTGCTCCAAATCGTGTCTAATTCGCTCCATTTATCTTCTCCTGCATTAAACATCCAATATTGGGAAGTAAATTCATTTTGACCCTATTTTAACGAAATTAAAGTATTTTAGTTAGACTTTCTAAGTTTAACCCTATAAAATTCTCAAATAATTATATGTCAATTTGGCTCTTATGAGATAATAAGTTGGATGAACAATTTTGGTTAAGCAAGACATTTGATATTTCTCAGGAAAAAAAAATTAATTGAATCAGAACCAAGAATTTTTATTTTTCAAAATTGACAACGGTCGCAAATTGATTGATTTCATTTCTTCTAAAGTTATGTAATAAATATTTATTCCCCATCATATAATCCGTTACCCCAGAATCTAATTTATTTGAGTGCTCTGTTGAAGCAGCACAGAGGGCTGTTAAATTAGATGGTGCATGCGATCCAGGGGCTTCAGAGCACATCGTAAAACACTCCTTTCCTTTTTCTTTTTCGCAACAGCCCCCCTCTTATCTTTTATTTTCGCAAGAGCTCTCCTGTCTCTCTTTTCTTCGTCGATCTCTCCCTCCATCGAAGCCGCCTCGCCTTGGCCTCTTCTGTCGGAGCCAAGGGTGAAGAAACTAGCAGGTTTCTTGTGTGTGCCCGATTTTCCTACAGTGCTTGCACCTTTCTGCTATATGCTCACAAGAGCTCAGATTTTCTTGAAGTTTAGGGTTTTGGTATTTCGGCTTTGGGGTGAAGATGGAGAGAGCCTGAGTTGCATGCCTCTCATCATTGTTTGATTGGGTACTGCCCATCACTTTCTAGGAATTCCCTTTGTTGATCTAGAGTTTCGGTAATTTCAATTCTTTGAGAATTTTGATTTGCTGATTTCTGGTATGAGCAATACAACTTGGTCTTTTTCATTTTTGCTGGTTTCTGGTATTCGATTTTTTGAGGCTGTCTCTGGTAGAATAGATGTCGGATTTTGTTGGTTTTTTATTTCCGAGTTGCTGATGGTTTGTTACCATTCAAGTTGGCTAGCTGTTGTTGCTCCTGGTAATTTTACCAGTTGAGTTACTTCAGCAGTCTTGCTGCTTGCTGGTACTGTTTGTGAATTTGTGAGGCTGAATCAAGAATTTACCCTGCTCTAGATCTTTTTTTTTCTTGTGGTTGTTTTTCAGCCTTATGCTGGTTTTGAGAGCTTAATAAGAACAGATAAGACAGATACTACACTTTGGTGTTTTGCTGAATCTTGCTGCATTGATTTTTGGTTCTTGATCTTTGCCAATACCAAGTTGATGCCCAGTTTTTTGCTGGTACTGCAGTCTTGTTTGTTGCGGGATTTTTCTGAGATGAGTTCTTAAATCCGCTCTGATATCATATTGAAATTCTACTACTTGATCGAAAGAGAGAATATGATTGATGATGAGAAGTCAAAAATTTATTGATTGTTTTTTTATTACAGTTGCTGAACAGTATAAATATACACACTACGTTGGCTGCTTGGGCTTTAATGGTAAAGTAACGGTCAAGAAATTGAAGTGGGTTCTAGAGTTGAAGTGCCCAATGAATTGCTCCTCTAAATAATAATTAGGTCAATGATAAAAATAAGCTACAAACTTTGATACCTTAAACATCCAATTAATTCTATTTCTTATCATCCATAAGTGCTTAAGATGCACATAGTCGGGCAGTTGCAAAAAAATTTCAGGCAGATCTACATATATATTTCTGACGGAGTTCAAGAAACTTAAACCAAGTTCTATGTGAAAAATAAAGCCCTCCATATATGAATGGCAAACAAAAACAATAAAATTAAAGAATAAATCACTTGACACGAGTATATAAAATACTCAACATGAATAATAATACCATTTATTTTAATTATACTTTATTCTATTATTAATTGTTCTAAAAAATATCTGAAATTATTTAGTTTCAGATATTTTATAACTCGCCCAGGTTGGATACCCTTTTACTTAAATTTAGTTTTAACATGACATTAATTTGTCATCTTAGAAAATTTTGAACACGCCATCACTTTTTTTCTCTCAAATTAAAGAGAACCAAAAGTCCCTGCAATCTTTGAACTCTAAAATAGAAGGCTTCGTCTTCTCCATCAGGTCAGTAGTGAATTTTGTAAATTCTAAATTTTTATTTTTTAATCGATACACGGATATAACTAATTTATAAAGTGAAGTAGGATAAACTTTGCTTGTAGTGAATAATTTTGAATGATGTGGGGAGGGTTATTGACCCCCTTTAGAAAATGTAATGGGGTGTTTATTCATGGTTCTAAAATCAAACAAAGAATTCCTCGTCTTAAAATTGAATCAAAAAGTTCACGTAATCCTAAAATCAAAAGAAGAATTCTTCATTTTAAAACTGAATCAGCAATTTCAAGTTATAATCCAAAAATCGACGAGCAATTTCAGATCCTAAATCTGAATAAAAAACTCTAGATTATAAAACTAAATCAAAAACTTCAAGTACTAAAACCAAACCAGAAATTTTAGGTCCTAAAACTACTGCACTACCCATGCCAACAGAACATTTTACTAGACGGTTGTTTTCTTGAATGAATCTATTTTTTTAAGACCTACTACATCTATATTCTCTTTAGCTAAAATGCCTTTCAACAATATCCTTCTTATAGACTTTCCCTCTTAAATTCCCAATTAGAATATTCATGAGTTAGCTAAAATGACTTTCCACTGGATACCTCCAAGCTTGTTACATCAACATTTTGGTTCAAGAGCACATCTAGTTTTGTAGAAATTAGCCAATCTAGTGCTTTTTTTAGGCCTTTGGACCAATAAATTCAAGCAGCCTTGGGCCTTTGTGAACCAGAGTGACCTTTTTGTCAGGTAGTCAGTAGCGATCTCTCCTGCAAGTTCAACGCCTACAGATCCACCTCCTACTACCAGAATTGATTGAGAGGATTCCATCTTTTTTTTGTCCGTGCAAAATTTGACATATATATCTCATGCATACAGTTCCTCTCTACCCCTACTTAATTGCATAAAGACGGAAATGAAAAACAGAAAGGATTCATTTTGGGTTGATTTAAATTTTTGCAATTTTTCCAAATTGAACCTAATAGCCCTCAATCATGCAATTAAGTCTATATTTGTTCAACTTAGTCCATAAGTTTCTAAGGTCATGCCAGTATGTGATATACTGATATGACTTCTGTGACAAAACAAACTAAAATAAAACCCTGCAACCTTGTTTGAATTCCTCAAGCCTATCATCTCTAACTTTTGCAGCTGAATCGAGGTGTCCAGTTGCAATGACTAAATAGTCATAAGGTACAGAGCTGCCATCTTCAGTGAGAACTTCTTGTTCAGTAACGCCAGTTGCATAGCAAATGATAATGTGTACATCTGGTAGGTTATCAGTGTGCTTAATGAGTGATCTCTCAGCAAATGATGGTTCTACTTTGCATCTCAGTTCTGCATAGGGGATTTCAAAATAGTCTTTCCAACAGAAATAGACAAGGTTTATCAACATAGTAAAACCTTCTTAAGACATTTTTTCTAAAGTCAGTGTGTGAAATTTGTACAACCTGTTACCAGAAAAGACTTATTATCCCTAAAAAAGGTTTACTGATTATGTGGTGATGGGAACATACATCATTTGTAGGTACATAATACCAACGAAACTTGTGTACTCAATACATTTATCCTTCAAATTTGAAGTGCTAAGCAGGAAGACAATTTCATACAAAACTTCTTCCCGAGAGAGAGAGAGAGAGAGCGTACGGTTCAATGAGTACCACTTGGCAATGAGATCGCAAGGACTTAGAGACAAATGCTCCGGCGAATCCTCCGCCTACGACCACTACTTCGCCGACGACGTCGCTGGGCTGGCCAGTTTTTTTTTTTGAATTGTCAGGAAAATCGGAGAGGAGAATTTGTTGCAGCATAAAAACCAAGCGAAACCGAAAGGAGGTGTCCACGTGTCAGAGTTCCAGTTTGCAGTTTACACTGATCTTTTGGAAAAGTCCGATGATAATGACTCCATAAACAAGAACTATGAGGGCCCATTGGTTTATATTTCCATGTCATGGGATTGGTTGGGACATAAATCCCATAAAAATCTGTTTTTTTCCATCTGTGTTCGGCTGTCAATTCGAAGAGACATGAATTTGGGTATAAAACCTATCAATAATGTTTATGAAATGCATTTTCTTTGCCTTTGACTGAGAAATAAAATATTTGATCCAATTTCAGTTTAAGGTCATGTTGGGCAGTACAGCAGTAGCCTTTTTAGTAAGAAGGTGATACAATGAGTGTGGATTTTAAGGTATTGATAAAAGTGTGTGTTATTCGTGTCACGTGCGAGCACGTGACGTATTTGATATGAAACATATCATGTTAGTACGTGTTTATATATTTAGACATATGTATTTTAATGTATCAAAAATTTAAAAACTCAAAAACATATATCTATGATACGTGACACATTTAGAATGTCGTATTAAATATATTTGTATTTAACACATGTCAATACATAATTAAAAAATAAATAAATTTTGAATTGTAAAGCCCACCAAATCTTAAGACATGGACACTAGTAGGCCCAAGGTTTTAAAATGCGGATTTAAATATGCGTGCGGAGAGGCACCGCATACCGTATATGCGGATTTATATATGCGATTAAATTTTATAAAATTTAGAATTTTAGTATGTATTTTAAACATCAATATATATAACTCATCTCTTATTTTGTACATATATGAAATGTGGTGTGGTGGTCTTACTCTTGGGCCTCATCCAAGAGGTGTGGTCTTACATTTTTCCAGAATTTTGAAGTAATTGGATCTTCTGTGGCGACTAGATTCGTGTAAACAGCTGTGTGGCGGTTCAAAAGAGTTAAATATAGAATTTTCTGTGGAAAAAAATCCGCATATATCATATGCGGTCCGCATATTAACTTGACCGCGTTCATTGATCCGCACACGCATATGCGCCGCACAGAACCGCATTTTAATACAATGAGTAGGCCTATTCGTCACCCCTATTTCTAAAAGAATTGAGTTTGGATTTTTATGTTAGTTACAAAGTGCATTCACAAGATCATTGGAAAGAAAAAAAAATTAAGTCCCGATAAATTATTTTTTATTTAAAAAAATCACACCTTTTAAATATACATTTGAAAAATTTAACTCATTCTCATTTACACCGAAATAAATACGGAACACTACTCGGCACAAAAAAATCTAAACCCATTATTATTCCGACCTTTACCAACACAACCAAACATGATTATTTTCACCCACGTTGCTACTTTGCTGGAACCAAAAAACTTGAGTGAATCTCATACCCAACTCATATCCTCAAATAAAGGATCTGCCGAATGAGCCCTGAATGTTGCGAGTTATTAGTTTTACCACCCGCTCCTGAGAATGTGTAAAATGGTTGCCACAGAAACTTAGTAGGAAATCAATGGGCGGAATCCCCATTGAGAGGATTCAAACAGAATTTCTATTTGACTCGATGCTTGTATTTCTAATAAAATATTTTAAAAGGAGGATGGATTTTTTAAAATTTTAATAATTTTAACAATGAATTTTTAAATAAATTCAAAAAATTTTCTTTTTTTTTTATTGATTTGTTATGTTTTAGTGTTTGGATTGCTACATTATAATTGAGCCTTCTAAAACTCAGTTCAACAGATATTTATGAAATTATTCATTTGAAAAATGTGATGGGCTCTAGTTGTAGAAGCTCAAACTCATAACACTTGCGAAGCTGAAAAAGCTATGTAGGTATATTTTTTAAATTTGGACGATCAGATCATCTATTAACGGTTTTGATTTAACAATAATATATAATCTTATACATTAAAATTCATATTTAAAATTTTCTATATCTGTTATGATTTTTCTATGAAGATATCCATAGAGAAATTCTCTGCAATACGCTCTCCTAGAAATTCATTTGTACTATCATTTAATTCATTTCTCACCAATTCAGGCTGGGCATTAGGGCATATCACCATAGTACAAAGGAGACGTGGTAGGACCGTCATGACTATTTTTTTTTTTTTTTTGCTAATGCGTCATGAGTACTTGAAAAAAAAATGAAAACTAGCATTACTTGCTGTTGCTGATCTAAATCTTTGAAGAAGATTGACTGCAGTTTCCTAGAATTACATGATAACAGTAAAGATTTCTTGGGTTAATCCCACCACCTTTTTTTTTTTTGCTTTCTTTGGAACTGAAATAAAATGCACCCATGAACGTAATTCAGGCCTTCTTCAAAGAAGGTTGAGATATAATTTGATTTCTTTATTAGTTATGTACAGTTAATTGCTAATTTGATAGCTCACACGGTCACACCAAATTCAAGCTGATCCTTAATGCAGGAATTTCATCATGTTCTTGCGTTTTGAAAACTTGCATAATGATGATCGGATATCTTTATTTATTTATTTTATAAATGCAAGATAACTCCGTCATTTTCATCCGTAGTGTATTTATTTAATACAATGCACACGGTTGTGTCGTTAAATGTAAGATTAATGTATCTAATATGACTGTATTATTTAATTAACCAATCGTGCATCCAAAATTTTATGTATTTTGGTCTTAGCTTGTATTTGCAACTAAGCCATTTAAGTTCATTATTTCTTTTATTGAATTCTTTTTGTCAGTTTATTTTATTTATAGTTGAGAAAAAAATGCGCATTAAAAATATAAATCTAGAGTAGTTAGTTGTGATGTCTAATTTGATACTATAAAATACATTTTTTCTGCATTTGAAAACCTATCACATATTATGTACCGCAAGGCATGATATATGGAAAATAAAATAAAATAAAATTGAATAGACGAGACAATTGCTCTTAACCAATCTTTTGAATGTGGACCCACCAACACCACATATTAAGATTTAACTATCTTAATACGCTGACCATTTTAATTTTGTATGCATGTTTTAATTATCCGACTATCTCTGACTAGGCCATATCTGCAGACAACACAAATATCAATTTCGGTTTCACAATACATGCTCAATATATTTGATTTTTAATAAAATTTTGTTTCGTTGTTTCGTAAGATAAATGAGCTGAAAACAATACTGTCCGGGGTGTGTGTGGTGGGTGGGTGGGGGGGGGGGGGGGGGGGGCTCAAAAGGAGAATTCCTAGGGAAATAAGAGGTTTCGTTTGAAGTTACTTTTATCTAAATCGGATTTAATCATGATACACATTTAAATTCATTAAGCATTAAACAAAGTTCGTATCCTAGCTGGTTAAGTTTAATAAAATTGTGATTATGTTAATTTAGTATCAAAAGAGAGTTCAAATTGTTATGTATGTGGATCTGATTTTGATTTTAGTTGTATGTGGGGGTGTCTGAGGTTACGGGTTTAGGATTTCTGAGAAGTCAAATTATATTGAAAATTTTTCACCGATGACCTAGATTAAGATTTAGGGTTTATGAGTTTGTTTTTTTTATATATATATATATATATATACATAATCTCCAATGTAATTCTGTATGTAACCGAACTTTGAGTATTAGTGAAATCTGTTTTGGTAGCGGCCGTGAGTTTTTTCCCTTGAGGGTTTCCCACGTAAAAATCCGTGTGTTCTTGTTCTTAATTTTTCTTCTTTCGTGTTACGTGATTGCTCTCTGGTTATTCGCTTCTCAACACAAATAATTTATAATTTAATATCTCGCATAATAAAATATCACTTTTAGATTGTGTTTCATTTCTAGCCTATTCTAATTTATTTGGGATTAAAGACTTTGTTGTTGTTGTTGTTATTGTGTATAATAAAATATCATTTTTAGTTTATTAACCCTTCATACATAGTGTGCCACAATAATCTACCACAAGTAAAACATGTATCTAAAAAAAATAAAAATAAAAGTTAACCCAATAAATTAAGCCAGCCACTTCCATAAGTACTAATTGAAACAACAAAGTAACAATAAATTAACCCAATTACCAAAACAACGAACAATAGTTGCCAAAAGCAGAAATAGTTGGATTGATCTCATTCATGGAAATTCCAAATCCTCAAACTGGTGCCATGTTGTGCTAATATTAGTGCACCAAATCGTTTCAGGGGATGAATTCCAACCACCTCAGCAATTGACACGGTCCATTTCCACCAAATTTTATTACAGAGATTATTCAGTTTCCTCTAATTTAATAATCTTCGGGTTGTATCGCCTCTGTTTTTACGCGATTTTTTAATTGGTTTTTCAATTTTCTTTCTCTCTTTGTCTCCTAGGCGTGGCAGCCACCTTGTAAAATTGACAAAACAAATTTCTCTCCTCTTTCATGCCTTCTTCCCCTCTATCTGTACAATCACACAAAAGCTTGGAACAAAGAGACTCGCATAATTATGGAGTAATTGGATAAATCTAAGGTATGTCCCAAAGTTAGATTATTTTTTGGTGTCTTCTATTATCTATTTATGTTTCTTAATTTCCTAGTTTTGGAAGGAATGCTTTTGTTGCTCTGTACTTTTCCAAATAGAAACATACAAGACTGGGTTATTTTACTTCTTTTTTGTCTTCAGGACCTAAGGGATAGATAAAGCAACGCATAGATAAAGCTTAGCAATAAGATCCGCTACCATACTGCTTGACTGACAAGAATAAATAGGCATCTCCTAATCTTGGTTTAGCCTGGTTGGAACTAGAGGCATCTGCCTTTTATTTCTGAGGAAGTTAACTGTCATGAAGAAAAATGATCGGTTTGAATTCAAATGCAAGGCCCTTTTTTATCCTGTCTTCATTTCAAGCGTTCCTCCTCTTAAATTTTCATAAGATTGAGGGTAAATAGTATGCATTTCTTTTTCTGAATCTCTCCCAATCGTATTAACATAAGGTAGAATATATAGAAATGTTTTATTTGAATTGTGAATATATTAACTTTCAGACATAATAGTGTGTTTCTTTCAAAACAAATGGCAATCTATTTTGTCCGCTCATTATGCAGGATCTGTTACCAGTTTATTTGAAAATAAAACTCCCAAAGGTGTCTTATGAAATTGTCAAAAAACATTTTATATTGTGATGATTTTTAAAGGTTTTATATTTATTTTTGTAACACCAATTTGTAACAACAAAGAGTATAATTTACCCTTTTCCTTGCATACTAGATAACACGTTCAGGGGTTCAACTATTTTGACTTCTAAGATCTCGTCTAATTATGATGACTTCTGTAAAAAACTAAACAAAAATATACATGAACATAATTTGTTTCATGTTTAATTAATGAAGCGTACTCAATCTTTTCACAATCGTTTGTGCTCTTTTCATTAATCATTGAGAATATTGCTTTCATGGAAGGGAATCAAGTCTGTTAATTAATACGTTAGATAGCATGTCAAAGGTACTAAATGAGATGAGTACTAGCACATCATCAGGAGTCTAAATGGTGGTGATGTGCTGATGATTTGCTTTTGTAAAATGACACTAATAGTTGCAATAATATGTAAAGAAAAAAATCTCTTCCCATTTATGAATTTATTTCTTAGTGAAAAGTTAAAAAAAAAAATTAAGGGGCTGATTATTTAGTTGCAAATTATTCATCTCTACACATGATTGCCAAGTTGTATTAATTGGTTCATTTGAATAAATACATTTCGGTTTTGTATTACATGGAATATAATTATAATCGCCTGAAGAAAAAATGATTCATTCTAGTAATTAATATACTTTGTCATTTGCTCCATAATAGATTAAAATTTAATTATTGACAAACATAAGGCATGCAGAATATCACCATGTCTACCCCAAGGAAGTCAACTGGCCGCACAACCACTCCCATGACACTTCGCCGTCCCTGCACCCCAGAGAGTGCTCATGGGTGGTCCCCCCGTGCACCAGGTCCTCCAAGCTCCGCAGACCGCTGCATTGCAACCTCTGACAAGCCATCCAAATCATATCTCAGACCCACTGTCAGCTCAACTCTGCACCATGGCAACTCCAACACGCATCACCCTAGGAAATCGATCGATAAACCGCCATTTTTACCCCCTTCTTCTGTGGGTATAAATTCACAACACCACAAGAACCCGTCTTCATCCAGTAAAAGCTCAATTTCATTGAGAGGAATCTTGACTAGAGCCACAAATGCAATGAAAACTGGAAGTGATAGACACAGAAAGGCTAGTACCAGTGCCGTTATCAATATTGGTAAAGGCAGTGGCAGTAGCATGCCTGTGAGGCCAAGAAGCCCGGCAACCTTGCCGAGAAAGACTGAAGAAAGCAGGAGCTTTGCCAGAAGTAATAGCGTGCCAAAAAAATTAGGGGTTGTAAAAAAAAGTAAAGAAAGAGATACTATGAGTATCTGTTCTATTGAAGATAATTTGCCAGACCCAGTTGAGTCAACTGCCCAAGCTCCTCAAACCATGGTTCAATCAACTGTTGAGCCGCAAGAAACAAGTTACGCTGAGAAAGTTGAAGAAAAAATTGTGCATGAAGAGGTTATGGAGAACTCTATAGTGGCAACTGAAGGAAATCTGACTGAAGAGAACCACCAGGAAATTAAGTTGGAGGAGACAAAGGAGAGCCCTAAGGAGCTAAACAATGTCGAAGTCATCGAGGAGTGCAGGGAAGAGCAATGTGAAATGGAGGAAGAGGTGAAGGAAAACCCAGTACACATAGAGAATGTGGTGATTGGTGAGAAGCAAGAAGAAGAGACGTTGGAAATTGAACCAGTAAATGTGGTTGAGGAATTGCCTCAGGAGAATGAGAATGTGGTGATTGTTGAAGAACAAGAGGCAAAGAGACCTGAGGAGGTAGTTACTGAATTGCCGAAAGACCCTGATCATGAACAACCAGAGCAGTCAGAAGAGAAAGAAGGGGTTGAGACACAAGATAAGGTCAAAGAAGAGAAGCTGGCAGTTGAGCCTGAGACAGAGATTGGGGAGACTTCCATTGCAGAAGAGACTGGTATATCAGAGGAGATCCCCAAAGCAGAAGATAACCATACTATCAACGACATTCCCAAAGTTGTAGAAAATCCAACTTCCACAGAAACTGATGAGAAGAAAGAGGAAGTTATACCTGAGACTCCTAAAGTGGAGGAGATGCTGGTTAGCACCATAGTTGCCGAGACAAAGAAAGAAAATGCAGCTATTAGGAAGCCCGATGCGGTTGCAACCAGAAGCGAGGGAGTAATTAGCAATGATGTGATAGAAGAAACAAAGAGTAAGCTAATGGAGAAGAGGAAGAATAGGGTGTTGGCTCTTGTAGGTGCGTTTGAAACTGTCATGCAGAAACCTGAGGAGGGAAGCACAAGAAGGTAATAAAATTGGGTTTGTAGCTTTTTCTGTTTCTGTCTTTCCTATTTTTTTTTTAAAGTTAACTTGGCGTTATTCAGTTCGATTGATGGTTGTTGTCGATTGATATCTACCTAATGTGTCATGGAATGAGACTTGTATTGATTGTTGTGTTCTTTGGGTTAATTTATTGATCAATTCGATTTGTAAGGGGAGCATCTTTGGTGTATATTCAGTGGTGAGATGTGCATTCATTTGAGGGTTTTTGTTCCATTCTTCTGCTTTAATTTCTTGTGAATGAGAACTCGAGTTGTTGAAATTTTGAATTGTGAAGGAATGTATGAATGAAAAGAGTGCAAATTTTGTCTTTTTTTTTTCCAGAATTTGTCAGTCATTCTAGTTTCATTATTTTTTTACCTCTATAAATTATGTCTAAGATTATCAGAAGACATTTGTTAACTATTATATGTATAAAATTGATTGCCTGAGAATAATTGGCAGTGATGAAATTATGGATAACCTTACAAAGTATCATAGGAAAAAAGCTCCTTGTCGTGGTCAACGGTCAAAATCAATTAGATCGTGTAGACAATTCTGTGCTTGGCTTTAGACTTGGTGATGAAGTAAAAAGGATTGAACCAAACTCTCGGAAAAGGAACTCCTATGTTAAGAATATAACTATGAAATTAAGTACTGGCCCCACATGAAAATCATGTAAATTTTGATGAATATAGATAAATGAAAAAAATAAATGTATAAAAATTATAATATGATAATATGTTGATGTGATCATATTAGTATTAAACTATCATGTCTCATCAAAACTCCGTAGTTAAGTATACTTGGACATGAGTAGTATTAGAATTGGTGTTTTTTTAGTAAGTCCTTGTATTGTATCTTTATTTACTGATTTATTTTCGGGGCACGTTTTTGGCGATTCAAGAATGGATTGGACAAAACCAATATAGATACATTAGATTTGTGTATTTTTTTATCGTATTGCTCTCGGAACACATTTTTAGCGATTCGAGAGCGGGTCAGATGAAAACAACAAAGAATCATTAGATTTGTATACTTTTGAATGTTTGACCCTTGGGGTGCATTTTTGGCGATCCATAGGTGGATTGAACAAAGACAACACAAAATCATTAGATTTTGAACGTTTTATACTCAGACACATTATTGGCAATGTTAGGGAAAACCGAACGAAGACAACACAACATCATTTTATTTTGTGTACTTTTACACAATTTGCCCTTGGTCGCATTTTTATCGATCTGAAGGCGGGGTAGACGAAGATAACACAAAATTATTAGATTTGCATATTTTTGACTATTTTGCCCTCCGAAAGCATTTTGGTGATCTGAGGGTGGGTTAGACGAAAATAGCATAGAATCATTGGAATTGCATATTTTCAACTGTTTTGCCCTCCAGGCACATTTTTGGCTATCTGAGGGTGGATTGTATTGTTTTGTCTTCGGGGTGCATTTTTGACGATTTGATGGTAGGTCGGACGAAAACAACACAGAATAATTATATTTACATACTATTGGCCGGACAAAAATCACACAGAATCATTAGATTTTGCATATTTTTTTACTATTTTGCCCACGGGGTTCATTTTTGGTGATCATAGGGCAGACCGGATGAAAACAACATAAAATCATTAGATTTGTGTACTTTTGACCGTTTTGCGCTCGGAACACAATTTTGATCCGAGGGTGGGCTGGACGAATATAGCACATAATCATTAGATTTACATACATTGACTAATTTGCCCTCAGGACGCATTTTCGACGATCCAAAGGTAGGCTAGACCAAAACAACACATAATCATTAAATTTGCGTACTTTTGAATGTTTTGCCCTCGGGACACATTTTTGGTGATCTGAAGGCGGGTCGGACGAAAATAACACAGAATCATTAGATTTATGTACTTTTGATCGATTTGCCCTCAGGATGCATTTTGGCGATCTGGACGAAAGCAACACAATCATTAGATTTTTGGCGATCCAATGGCGATCTAGCTTACTTTTGACCATTTTGCGCTCGAGGTGTATTTTTGACGATCTGATGGCAGGCCGATCGAAAATAGCACAGAGTCTTTAATTTGCATAGTTTTGACCATTTTGCCCTCCGAGGCTCATTATTGATGATACAAGGGTGGATTGGACGAGAACAACACAAAATCATTAAATTTTACATTTTTTTTACTGTTTTGCCTTCGGAGTGCATTTTTGACGATTCGTGGGCATGTCAGACGAAAACAACACAGAATCATTAGATTTGCTTACTTTTGACCTTTTTCCCTCGAGGCGTATTTTTGATGATCAGGGCGGGCTAGAAGAAAATGAAACAAAATTATTAGATTTGTGTACTTTTGATCATTTTGCCCTCCAGGGCACTTTTTGGCGATTTGAGGGTGGGCCGGACGAGAAAAGCATTTAATCATTAGATTTTACATATTTTTAGTTATTTTGCCTTCAGGGCGTATTTTTGGCGATCCGAGAGCAAGCCAAACGAATACAGCACAAAATCATTAGATTTGCTTACTTTTAACCATTTTCCCCAAGGGGGCGTATTTTTGGCGATTTGAGGGCGGGTCAGATGAAAATAAAATAGAATCATTAAATTTGCGTACTTCTGACCATTTTGCCCTTTAGAGCACTTTTTGGTAATCCGAGGGCGGGCCGGACGAAAATGATCCGAGGGCGAACCGGACAAAAATAACACAAAATCATTAGATTTGCTTACTTTTGATCTTTTTTCTTCATGGTGCATTTTTTACAATCCAAGGACGGGACAGCTGAAAACATAATAGTATCATCAAATTTGCGTACTTTTGATCATTTTGTCCCCCGCTTTTTGGCGATCCGAGGGCTATCCGAACGAAAACAACACAAAATCATTAAATTTGCATACTTTTGATAAGTTTGTGCTTAAGGCATTTTTGGCGATCTGAGCACGGGCTAAACGAAGATAGCACATAATCATTGGGTTTGCACACTTTTGATCGATTTACCCTCAACGTGCATTTTTGGCGATCCGAGGGCGAGTTGTCTGACATTTTTTTTGTGTTTCCCTCACTCAAAAAGCGAGTGTTGTGGAAGAATAACACATAATCACCCTCAAACGTACATCAAACGATATTTATGGATTTGAGATACATATTTAAAGACTTTTTAGTGATTCTAAAGTTTTTAAGATTCAAATGGACGCAAACCCCTTGTTAATTACCCTAGTTTATGAACTCGAGGAACCTCTGATAAAGAAAAAAATAAAGTAGTTAAGTAATTTAAGTGGTTGTAGAGAATAGTGATAGGGAAGATAAGAGGACTTTTAAAAATAGTCTACACCTTATGAATTCTAATTACCGGCAGTTCAGATCATGAGTCTTAATTAATGGTAGGCTTGACCATGAGTCTCGATTAATAGCAACTCAGATCATGTGATATTGAGTTAAGACTCCTTATCATGAGTCTTGATTTATTGCAAGTTAAACCATGAGACTCAACTAATAGCAGCTCAGACCATGTGACATTGAGTTAAGCCTCCTTATCAACTCAAATATCAAGATCGAGATGAATTTCCCAAGACATGACATGTGAATGCAAGTACTCTGCTCGATCAGTATCAAGGTCCGATGAATAAGAAAGATAGAGAATATTTGATTATCTTAACTAATTTTCTAGATTATAACTCTGAAGCATTATGTTAATTCATGAATTTAGGAGTGACTTTTATTTTAAAGACAACACAACATATCCAAACACTCAAATTTAAACCTGAAGCGATATGACACCTTAATGTTGAGATTGGTACAACAAAAAATGAGGAATTTAATTTATTAATCATCTTACTGATGTTCTAAATTATGAATCTGAAGCATTGAACTAATTCATTAATTTAGACATTAAGAGTATTGATGATCCATATAGAGACATGAATAATTTTTAAGATACAAAATATTAAGGTTCCTTACTAATTTAAATATCAAGATGAATGATCAACTTTCATTTCGGATTGAATTTGATTTAATTTTGAAATTAAATTTTTATTTGATGAAAGGGATGAAATCTTTCGTTTCTTTTATTCTTTTGTTTTTAACTTTTATTTTTCTCTTATTTATATATTTAGTTTTATTTAATGTCATTTAAATTTATTTTCGTTTGAACCTTATTGAATTTTGAAAGTTGTTTTGGTGAATAAGAGTCTTATTTTTATTATTTTTATTATTTATTTTCTCTTTGTTTTGATTTTTATTTTAAGTTAAACTTGATTTAATTTTGAAATTAAGTTTTTTATATGATACCAACAAATGATTCGACACAACAACAAGAATGAGACTAAAGATTCGAGTGAGGTCCAACCGCTATTTGAGTCGGAGGCGAAGCTCTGCTGCAGCGTCGCCTAGGGTCCTGCCCTTGATGTAAGGTCGAGGTGAGGAATATGTATGACGCGTGTGACTAGGTGCGTGCATGATGATGGTTTGGTACGACCTTGTCTTCCTGTCTCGATGGCAGAGGTCGAAGTTGAAGCAGAGAGACACATCACCTCTTTCATTTTTCTTACTTTCTTTTTGTTTCTCTCCCAATTCTTTCCGTTTTTTCTTATTTTCCTGTTTTATTTTTTATTTTTATTTTGTTTTTCTCTGTTATCGCAAATAGGGAGAGAGAGAATAAGGGATGAGACCAGTGCTCTTCACAAGTCAGGTGCCATCAGGTGAGAGGCATACATTTTTTTTTTCAACTTTGTAATTTGAACCTTGCAGTTATTTGATTTATGAAATATTCCACAAGTAAAAACTAAATTTGAGCCGTTAATCCGAAGATGGGCCGTCCAGATTTTATGGAAGTAAACTATTATAGCTCAACTATGACAGCAGATTCTGATCCCCTTATCCACATATAAAGTAGTTCACGAAATCAGTTTTATTTGTATACAATAATTATATTAATTATATTATTAATAATAATCAGTGATATCAAAAAATTTGAATCTACAAAATGATTGTCGATTGTGATCTTAAAGACGTCATTATCGATTGGCGCTTTGGATCAATACTATTATTTCGAAATCAACTCATTATTAATAATATAATTATTATATACAAAGATTAAAATTAATATTCGACTTATTGATTGTACAAATTAAAAAAAAAAAGTAAGATGAAGTGAAAGAATCTTTTTATATTGATGTGTCATGGAAATAATATATCAAATGCAGAATTTTGAATCCATTATCCATCTGTATTATGTGTGCAGATTGGTCTTAGCATGGTTCTTTTTTACCAAAGCCGGTTTGGTCTAGTCCCGGTCCAGAGCATGCGGCTGTTAGGTGTGACCTGTTCGTCTACAGTCTACACTAAATTAAAGATGCTGTGTGCACGAAGTGGAAAAATGAACTTGATCTTTTACGCACGATGTGCAATGTATTTCTTAATAACATGGAGAAAATGTTGGGTTCTTTAGAATATGAAGTTATGAACTGATTATTTTGCATTTAACAAAGAAAAAGTAATCAATGTATAGGATTTTAAGCTCTTTCTCTACTGAGTTTTAATAGAATGATGATATTTGATAATGTTTTCAAAATTGAACTATATTATATAAATTTATCTGTTAGGTTATTTATTTGTCCAATGGTACATCTATACATTTTAGTTTCTAGATTTCGGTTTTATTTAATATTTATAGGAGACCATCGATAAGTTTGTTGAGATAATCACTATCACCTTCCTCTTAATTATAAATTTATAAAAAGTTATTTAATATAGTTAATATAAGATTTCACTTAAAAATTAATATAAGAAGACACTTCATGAACATAATGCAACAAATCTTGTCTAGAGTATTTAAATCAAAGTCAGAAAGAAGGTTATATTATGCATCAGATGTTAATTCTAATCATGTTCTACATATCATAATAAATGAAAATATAAATTGAAAATACTTTTCATAAAAGATTACATGCATGAATAACAAACTAAATTGTATAACTTAACAATCATAGAAGTTAATTTTAAAACTTAAAGCCTAACATTTGATTTTGAAACATAACTTTGACTGTTAAAGTTATAGAATTAAGTTTGTTATTCATCGATGTAGTTTTGTATAAAAATATTTTCAATATATTAGAAAGATATACTTATCAATGATACAACATAACACATTTATATATAATATTTTTCTAAAGTTGGTAGAAAGATCTATATTAGTCAGATAGTTAATTTCAACAATTTAATTTTTAACACAAATAAAGAAACAACTTTCAGTCTTTCACTAGGACTTGGGTCCCTGTTTCAGACTCACAGAGAGCGACAGACTAGGTGATACAAAGAAACCAACCCGACAAAAAATGATCCTCACTGTTCAGTAGATAATTAAACAAATTCAGTCAAAGGTTCGAAATAATAAATATACTACACAACAAAACTATGTCCGTGACCAATGAAAGGATCAACTATTCAATTGTGAGTTTTTGAGTCATACAAAACAAAAACATGCCAGGTTAGTTGGTTTTTCTCGTCTCTTATCGGATTCGGATCTTAAAAAACGACTTTTTGAAAGGGGCGTGCCATTTTACTGGCAAACTTTGTAACATCGAGCGCTGAGAGAAAATTCCGTTTTTAAATGATTCAATCCCAAATTCTCGTATATATATATTTTTTTTTCTCTTGCAAATATGTTGAGTGTGGGATCCTTGACAGTGGCTTATTTTGATAATTTTAATAATGAACTCTTAAATAAATATTAATAATAGAAAAAAAATATAAAGATATTTTTTTATTTGTAGATTAATAGTGTTTTAAATTTTATGTAATTTTATCACCATTGCAAATTATATAAAATATTAATGGTCTCTGATGGACTATCAAACGATACTGACATTGTATGAAATTTGAAATACTATCAATCTATAAGTAAAAAAAAATATCTATAAACTATTTTCTATTTTCAAGATATTTTTTATATTTATTTATGAGTCCATTGTCAAAATTATCAAAATAACTCATTATCAAGTGATCCCCACCCATCTTTTGATTATTGTTTTTATCCGAGTAAATTTTGTTATGTTCATTGAAGGATTTACGTTGTTTTTTTAACCTTTCGAGAAACTTAATGGTATATTATGAATAAATATTTGATTTTATATATTTTGATAAATTTATATATTTAACTGGTGCAATTAATATAATTTTTTAAATTTGTTAAAGGAATACAATATATTGTAATTGAGTATAATATTCTATTATCTTGTACCCGATATTATTTTTTGACCTTCACCCTCCTGTCATTTCCATAAATAAAACAGACAATCTAATTAATTATCTTTTTTATAATTTTTTTTAATTTTATACCACATTAAAACTTTAAAATTAATAAAATATAATCTCAAAATTTTAAGCCCCTCTATTGTCACTCTAAAATAGATTTAATTAGTTTTTTTGTCACATATATTATATAAATTTTCAATTTATACCGTAAAATATAATAATTTCAGAGTGGGACAAAAGTACCCTCATTTGTATACTATCTTAGCCCATAGACGAAAATACTCTTCTTCTTTTTTTCATTTACGCCTACTGAGTCTTCCTTCTTTTCTTTCTTTTCCACCGTACTGTAGAGGTGGCAGAACTCAACCCGACCTGAGAAACTCGTCTGATCCGTTCGAATCCGAATCCAACCCGACTTGAATTTAAAAAAAGTCAAATTGATCCGACCCGTCCCAAACCCAACCAGATCTGACTCGACCCGAGATCAAATGACATGCAATCCAATCGAAATCTATAAAAAAAACTTGAAAAAACAAAATATATAAATTGATCCGACCCGACCCGGCCCGTCCTAATTTCTTCCAAAATATCAAACTGACCCGACTCACCCAACCCGACTCGACCCATCCGATTGCCACCTCTATGTCTCAAGAAGCCAAGCATTTGAAGTATCATGAAGTATAATTTTTGGATAACATTTGTGTAAATAAGAGTACAGATTAATAGTAGCTCTATGAGTGCTGGTAGTAAATAAGAGTACATGAAAGTCAGTTTAACTAGAAAAAAAATAAAAGGACCCTCCCTCAAATGATCTCTTCTTCATCTCTAAGTTGTATATTACCCCAATCTAGTTGCAACCATTTATTTTTGTGTTATTTTATTGCTGTTAAGAACATATGACTATTTTTGTGTTAGCTGTAGCTATCAAGACAAGATTTTATTTCCCAAATAAAAGAAAAGATTGAGAAAGAAAATATTGTTAACCAAAATAAAGAAATAAAAGAACAATCATATGTCATGACAATCAAAATTAATAAAATCATAAAGAAAAGTTTTTGGTACCAGTCGGTACAACACCCCCAACTCACTTTCCAACTATAGAATCAAAAGGAGAAACAAGCTGAAGATCTCCAGTACACATTAGAAGAAATAAACTATTGAAAAAAGAAACAAAAAAAAATATCATAAGTACCGCTATAATATGTTCCAGTCTAAAGAACCACCACCTGAAATTTTCACCCTGGTAAAAAGAATAAAACTCAACGCGAGAAGCAAACTGGAGAACAAAAGATGCAGCATTATAGAGGATTCTTGTGCAGAGGGACAGATGCAGTGTAGTCCGGGCAATTAGCTTCCTGAAATTTGAAAAATAATATTTTTAGATAATATTTTCGATAATTTATTTCTCTTGAAATTTTTTTGTCCCCCCTAAATTATTTAATTATGTTTATTGAGAAAAAAATATCTAATATTGTACATAATGAAATAATTATATAAAGATTTCAAAATATGAAGTTTTATAGAGAAAAATTTTCATCATCAACTTAATTATTTATCACTTTGAGTTTTATTTTGTTATTATTTTTAATATGTAAAAAAATATTATTTTAATAGTTTTTTATTAGATAAAAATATATATTAAATTATTATTATTTTTTATTAAAAATCTGATTAATTAATAAATTTAAATCCGATAAATTATTACAATCCGATAATTGTTCTCTCCCGATCAAAATTCTGCATCCATCCCTACTTGTAAATCACTTTAGGCTGCACAGATATATAAGTTTTGAGCATGCAATTGGAACCTCCCGCTACTCTCTATTTCTATACCTCCGTAGGTCTAGGTCTCCCCTCTATCTTTATTTCTTCCCATTTTAGTTCCTCCGATGAAGATAGGCAATGAAATTAAAAAAGATCAGATCTAATCAAAATTAAAAGAATTCTAATTGGTACTGTGAACCAATCATGGCTGTCGATCGAATTCAAGGAAGATTGGAAGAAAAAGGGAGCTGTCAGGAATCTCGAAGATCAAGCCGCAAATTTGAAAAAGAGAGGTGATTTAAGAAAAAGTCAGGTAAGCTAAGGGATACTTCATCAGATAAAAGGATAATTTGGAAATTTAAAAATACATTAAAAATACAGTGATATTTTGCTCAATTTAATTACAAGTGCATAAATTGTATATAGTTGAGACAAAAAAATAATTAAATTTATTTTAGAATGACATTAGATATTTAAAATTTTAAATTTTTAAAATGATAAATTTATTTAGAGTGATATTAGAGAGCTAAAATTTTAAAATATTATTTTACTAATTTTAAAATATTAAAATGATACAAAACAAAATTTTCTTTATAAAAATGTCAAAACAGATATTTAGAAAAAAATTCCGTCAACAATAGAATTACTAAAAATAGCACGCCCTTTTTAAAAGCCAACTTGATCCGTGCTAATCGTGAATTAATGCATCGGATCACTCCATTCCTTTCCTCTTCTTTGTTTAATTCCCCTGTCGGCTGTCGCTCTCGCCCTTTTCTCTCTCTTCTCTCTCTTTCTCCCTCTTTCTCCGCGTTCTGTCTACGCCCCAGTTTGGAGGTATGGCGAAGGAATTTCTTTTGATCGTACTGATTCCCTATTTTTACTAGTAGAAATCGGTATTTTTTGGAGAACGATTGGGAGTCTTCAGGAATTTTCAATACCTTTGGCCGATCCTGTTACGTTTTGATGATTATTGGTATAATATAATTTCTCTCGGAAAAATAGATTTGAACTCAAACTTTTTCATTAAGTTATTTGCGAATTTTTTTTGGTTTTTAGAAAAAAATTCGGTAGTTATGTTAGGGCTGGAAGTTTTTGCTGTCTTTTTGGTTTCGTTTTAAGGGACTCCCTTAAATATTTTCTCTTTGATAAGACTTTTTTTTGAAGAGAATAGTTGTCTTTTGAGTTGAATAGCACAAAAAAAAAATCTTTTGAAGAAAATGGAAATTAAATATTACTCTCATAATCTTTTGTTTCTTTTTGTTTTTTTACGTTGAAGACTAGACCGCGAATTGAACCAGTTTACCCAATTATATATTTAGTTGTGTTCTTTTAGGAAATAGATGCATTCTAATACTTCTGTTTCATTTTAATAGAAAATCTTTACATCCTAAACAAGCCGTTCATTCAAATTTCTTAAATGGAAATTCGAAATGGACATTGCATAAGCATTGTTATGGATGATATTAATTTATTTTTTTGTACTTTAGAACAATAAGAAAGATTTTTGTAGATTAGCTGTAGCCATTGAATGTTAACAAGTTCTTTAAGACAATATTTTGCTATTTGTAGAATTAATGCTAAGCTGGAGTGACACAACTTTGTAAATTGTAGTAACTACTAATTTTCCATTTTTTAGGTAGTGAGAAATTCATTCATTTTTTACCCTTTTACTAGGAGCTCAATGCTTTTTTAAATTCTGTGGCTCACATTATCTGCATACAAACTGGTACAGTATATCTGGGTGCATCACTGCCAAATTATAGAAAGTGATTAATGCTTAAATTATGCTAATATATTTCTTAAGTTTCTATCTCAAATTTTATGGAATGAAAGCTTTGATTTTGGAACTTGTGATTACAGAGTGCAATCTGAATTTCACAATGGACAAAGGAGATGCAGGAGTATATAAATATTCAAGGAGAAGTGGGCCTGAGTTATCCTCGCGGAACCAAAATTCAAGCTCAGGGGATAATAGGATTCAACAACCACCATGGAAACTCGGGATAAGCGGCGCAGTGCTGGTGGCAGCCACAACAAATCCCAGCAAAGCCATAGTACTGAGAAACCCAGGTTTCCTATGGAAGACACCACAAAAGGTGTACACAGAACCTCCTCCAGATCCCTTGGTACAAGGCCATTCGAAGAGAAGCATAAACAAAAACGAAACTTTCTTGGAGAAAGCAGCAGTAGCAACAGTATTGGTACAGCCACAGGAAAGACTGTTACGCAAGTGCTCGCCGAAGCAGGCGATATACCAGATTTTGACTCATCAATGTGGACACAGGGGATCAGTTCAAGTTCAAGCTCTAGTATTCTGCCACAAGGAAAGAAGCAAATCAATTTAGGTAATACTTCAAATGGCACTGGTACAGGTATCCACAGGCATAGTGGTATTAAAAGCTTGGGATGCACATCTGCAACTGATGTGATACCACCTAGTACTGAAGGTGTGAAAAGGAGAGTTAATGGAGAAGAGCCTTCTACCAGAACTAGATCAGTGACTGCTATGGCTGCTGGTTCAAATGTACAAACGATCGCTAGAGGGGTCCCACAAGTAGAGAATAGGATAAGTAGAGTGATTGCTAGGAATAGTGAGACTGATTTCTGGGTCCCACGGGCTGTAAGAGGAGAGGAAGAGGTTGAGGAGGAGGAAGAAGAGGAGGAGGAGGAAGAAGAGGAGGAGGATGAGGAGGAGGAAGAAGAATCACAACCAAGCCGTTTTGCTTTTTTGTTACCTCACCAGCTGTATATGTCTTCTAGTCAGTCAAGATTGGATTCAGGTTCAAGATTTGATTCGGGTTTGATTTCCGACTTGGCTTCAGATTCTGCTTCCGGTCTAAGCAGTCGAGTGGATTCTTGGTCTGGTGAGGAAGAGAGTGGAAGGACCCATCATCGAGCGGTGCAGCGTGGCCTGCAGCTCAGGGACAGAGAGGCATACCAGCGTGATGGGATTGCTGAGGTGCATATTTTATTAGTATTTTGAAACATAAAATTGAACCATGGTTTTCAACGTAATGGGGTACTTGATGCAAATTTGGGATATTGTAAAATCACTCAAAACCCACCCTTTTTTTTTTTTACCTAAACTGCCCTTCTTTACAAATTATCGAGACAAGCCAAAAAAGAAACACCAATGTTACCCCAAAAATCCTCTAATTTCTGGGTTGATCAGATTAATTTATTCAACCAAAACAAGATAGTATGTGTATTGTTTCTATGGTAGCAGAATTGCGATAAACGGTGGTACTGCTTAAAATGGGATGAGAAGTACTTACAAATGACTAATACTCCAATAATTATTTGGTTGATTTTCTGATGGAGACAGTTTTATGTAAAGCACCAACTGAATTTATGTTTATAATCTACGATATTGAGTTATTGACACGAAATTACTAACGAATTAAGTACATTGAAGATAGAGAAAACAATATATGTTAATGCTAAAATAAATTAACAAAAATCTATTGCACTATTGTCATGAAGATTTAAATAATTTGTGTTTGTTCTCCGTGAAGCAATTACATGAAAGAAGCATATGAAATGTGTCAACTCTCAAGTACAAAATTTAATCTCTCCAAAGTAAAATTCTCCAAGCATAGAATGCACAGCTTCTCCAGTGCGGTACAAGTAGGAATCAGAGTTAATGCCTCAAATACTACCACAGCTTTACTACCCTGTAGGCCCCATCAAATGGCTAATAACTTTCTTCTAATATCTTTGCATCATCATCATTGTGTTGTCCATCCACTCTTTCCTTCTGGTCCTCTTCAAAATAGTCCAAAGATATTATTATAACTGCAACATATGTTATGGTTTCAGCCTTACATAATTGTAAGTGAAGATTGTTTCTTTCACTTTCGATTGTCCATGATGTGTCAACGAAACCGTTTTAAGCAATTTTCCATTAATATTCCTAGTTAGTTCTTTATATTCTCACAATTCTACAGAATCTAAGCAAAGCAGACACACAACTGAATGAGCAATTCATACTTAAATGTCTTTCAAATGACCAATTAAGAAATATATGATCCATGGTATTGATTTCATCACTGAACACATTTTTGGCCCTTTTCTGAACCCCTGTTAAGGTTACAGAGCCAGATATTGATCTAACCTCTCCATTATCCAACCATTGATTTAACTGCATATCCCTATTTTCCCTTGGTCTTATCTGTTGTCAGCAATCACCAACAAAAAACATTATGATAAACCCAAAAAAAAGAGCGAAAACAACCACCAGGATTATCATGACTTACTTTTTGGTCCTATCGTGTAACAATTATCTATATAGCAATCTAACTAAATTTGTGTAATGCATTGTTCTACAAAGCATCACTAACAAAATTGTTAGGATTATTACTTATAATGTTTCATACTAGCAATAAAGTTGCTAAATCTGCACTGGAATCAATTTACCATACAAAAAGAATGCAGCTTTTCCATGAAATCTTTCCATTGTTGGTAGTTTCCATATGGCTGAGTTGGTTAACTTCTGGGTAAGGATTAGGGTTTGATGAGAAGAAATATGTTTTGGGGGACATCAAAATCGATAGAAAATACACTATAGATGAGAGAATATATTCTGGAAGTCGGACAGTGGAACCCGCCTCATGCTAGAAATTAGTTTTCCAGATTTTTTTATTTTTGGTTAAGCGTGAAGAAGTAATGAGATTTATAATTGAGGCCCATTGGATAAGAAACAAAAATAGATGGGGTGAGATACCACTATGAGGTGTATTACAATTTTAAGAATTTTATTTTTTGGTGTAAGGGGGGTGAAAGTTGTTACTTTCGAAGAAGTTTTTCATTCATCGGTACTGAGTACATATACATTAACTTATTACAATTTAGTCCCTACAACTATTCTAATCACACTTAACTAATATTCAACACTCCCCTCGAGATGATGCATATATATTTATCATGCTCGTCTTGCCTATTACATTGGAGAAGTCGGTGATACTCAACCCGCTTTGTGAAGACATCCGCAATTTGCTCCTTAGTCCCAAAAAAGGCATACACACGATACCTTCGTCGAGCTTGTCTTTAATGAAGTGTCGGTCGATCTCCACATGTTTAGTTCTATCATGTTGTCTTTGGATTATTTGCTATGTTTATAGCGCCTTGTTGTCACTGTCTACAACATGATGGGTTTATCTTCAAATAACCCAACTCGAGTAGCAATCTTCGTAGCCCACACCCTTCACTCACTTGCCATGGCCATGGCTACATATACTCGGCCTCGGCGTGAACCTTGCCACCACATTTTGTTTCTTGCTTCTCGAAAACAGATTACCTCATGAAACGCACTGATAGCGGTGGACTTTCTATCATCGAGACACCATTGCCAATCGGCATCGGTATAGACTTCGATCCTCACTATGCCCTTTTTACTAAAGAGCACACCTTTTCCGGGACAACCCTTGAGATACCTTAGGATTTGATACACACCTCCTGGTGTGATATTCTAGGATCATGCATATACCGCTCACCACACTCACAGCGTAGGAGATGTCGGTCCGGTGTGAGCTAGGTAAATTAGCTTGCTACCAAGACGTTGATATTGTCCTTTGTCCACTTGATCGCCAATTCCTCCTCTCAACTTGTGGTTGGGATCTATGGGTGTGTTGACGGTCTACACCCCAACATCGCCGTGTCACTTAGTAGATCTAGAACATACTTCGTTGTGATAGAACTACTTTTTTTTGACCGAAACAACCTCAATCTTGCCGAGGAAGTAGCGCGATTCACCTAGATCTTTCATCTCAAACTCCTTGGCTAGACTAGCCTTGAGCCTCTTCATCTCCACAGAATCGTTACCTGTCAACACTATATCATCCACATACACGACCAGAATGCAAATTTTCTCTCTTTTCCTTTGGATGAACATAGTGTGATCGGCGTTGCTTTTCTGGTAACCAAGCTTTTTCATCATTGCCATGGAGAACCGATCAAACCAGGCTCGCGGATCGCTTGGCCCATACGAGGGAGCGCTTGCCAGCTACTTAGACACTTTGCCCTTTAGTTGTTCATTTTGAAAACCGGTGGGATCTCCATATACACCTCTTCTTTTAGGTCCCCATGAAGAAAGACATTTTTCACGTCTAGCTGGCACAAGTCCCACCCAGAGTTCACCGCACACGAGATAAGTGTTCGGACAATATTCATTTTTGCAACAGGAGCAAAGGTTTCTTCATAATCTACTCCATATGTCTGTGTGTAGCCCTTAGCCACCAACCTTGCCTTGAATCTGTCCACCTTTCCTTCGGGGGTATGTTTTATTGAGTATACCCACTTGCATCCCACAGTATTCTTTCCTGACGGTCTCGGGACCATATCCCACGTGTCATTCTTGACTAATGCTCTCATTTCCTCGAACATAGCATTTTTCCACCTCGGGTCTGCGTTGCTTCTCTCCACTCATGGAGCGGAATTAGAATGTAAAGAGGTCATAAATGCTTTGCACGCAGTGGTAATGTCTCGAAATGACACATAGTGGGAGATAGGGTGAGATGTTGAGGCACATTTCCCTTGTTCCAACACAGTTGATCGAACCCCGCTGCGCGCGGAATAGGAAGATCGAGACCGAGAGAAAGAGTACACGAGGGTAACTCTAAGTTACACAGGTTTGTGTTGTGGGAGAACCGTCGACAGTACGAGCAATTGGTGTTGATCTTGGACGAGTGAATTGCTCAACATTTTCATGACGAGGTTTTCGAGTGTAAACTTTATGGATTTGTCGGCGGGAGGTGGGAGGTTCGATCCATGCTTGAATCCAAACGAGAATTTGAACTTGTACTTGGACTCACGTCCATGTGTCACTTAAGTTTATAGTATCTTCTATACCCTCCTCCAATGCCACCACCACATTCTCTCCCTCTCGCCGATCCTATCCCGGCAGAGAAGAGTGACAACTACCTCAAGAGTGTCCCGAAATGTCACGGGGGATGTATTGGGCGTGCGCATTGAGAGTATAAAGTATGATTCCGTCTCTAAAATGTCACGTCCAAGCTCTCGAACATTCTTTTCTTCACGGGGTCATAACACTTATACCCCTTTTTCCCACTTGAATATCCAACAAACACACATTTGTGGGACTTTACATCAAGTTTACTAATACCTGGACTTGTATTATGAACAAAACACACACATCCAAACTTCTTGGGAGATACCTTAAATGAGGTAATACTTGTGAGCATCTCAAGCGGTGTACTGAAGTCCACAGTTCTCAATGGCATTCTGTTGATTAAATATGTAGCAGTTTGTACTGCTTCTCCCCAAAGGTATTTCGGGACATTCATGGCAAATAGGAGGCACCTTGTCACCTCCGAATGTGTCTATTCTTCCTTTCCGCGACACCATTCTCGTTCGGTGTACTCACACATGTAGTTTGATGTACAATGCCATTATCTCGTAAGAAGCGGTCGTTGCCACATTGTTGTGTACTCGTGCCATTGTCTCGAACGTAACACCTTTATTTTTTCTCAAATTGTTTCCACCATCTTGTGAAAACCATGAAACACTCCAGGGACTTCATCCTTACTCCTCAACAAGTACAACCAAGTCATCCAGCTGTGACAATCAATAAAAGTGACGAACCACCTTGAACCAGATAAAGAACTAATCCTCGAAGGCCCCCACACATCAGAATGAACAATATCAAAACACGAAGAACTCCTATTACCAAACGAGGGATATGTTGTTCTTGTGTGCTTAGCGAACTCACAAGCATCACATACTAGTTTAGCCTTGCTACACTTCAAGTACAACTTGGGGTACAACTTTCCAAGTACAGTAAACGGTATATGGCCTAAACGACAATGCGGCGAAAGAGCGACTCCAACTCGGAGTTTCGCCACGTTGTCTTTGATTCAAACTTTTCCTCCTTGCTTGAGTCGGTATAAGCCTTCACTTCTCTTACCAATACCATTACCCTTCCCGTGTTGGGCTCATGCAACACGACATGAGTAGGAGACAATGAAACCACACGTTAAGGTCATCTCGTGCAAATGGTGACACTAGCGGAGTGATGGATGTAAGCCTGGCTGCAAGCTGAATCATCAATTGGGTCAACATGTCATCGGGGCTTGGACCCGACTGACTAACAGTGTCAGCCATATGCGTCTCCTGGCATTTTGATCCCCTGCGATCTCTATCATGACCCCGACCTCTGATTGGTCTTCCGTGTAAGTCCCAACAAATCTCTCGAATGTGATTCTCTCTATGACGGTAATCACAAAATTTATGACTTTGAGATGAGATTGTACGTAGTTGGCTCAATTCTTCTGTCATTTTCCTTTTTTTTTTTTTTTTTTTTTTTTTTTTTTTTTTTTTTTTACAATTCGCAATTGAGATGAACAAACAAGTAACTCAATACAGCAGATACCAACTCACGGAGAAAGAATTAAGCACGCTACACAGAGAAGAAGAGGAGAGAGACAACACAGAGCCTCGCTACACACGCGCGAAGGAGCTCCTCGTGACTCCAGGCGACGCGCGACACAAGCGCTGGGAGCAACAAACTCCTCGCGATCGCCACTCGCTTCAGGCGCTCGCAATCCGCGACACACGCGACACGCGCGTCAGAAGAAAGGTCGCATACGCGACTGAGGTTAGATGCGCAGCACAGGCGCTTGGCTGAGCTCGCGACGAACGGAGGCGGAGGAACCCTAGGCTGGACGAGATTCCGCGACACACGCGAGAGATAAGGGACATGCACTGGACAGAGCTCGCGACACACGCGACGCGCGTCAGTGGTTGTACTCGACAGAGACCTCACACGCGACAGAGGTTACACTTGCGACTTCCTCTCGGCGGCAGCGGACTTGGACTCCCGCTCTGATACCATGTTACTTTCGAAGAAGTTTTTCATTCATCGGTCCTGAGTACATATACATTAACTTATTACAATTTAGTCCCTACAACTATTCTAATCACACTTAACTAATATTCAACAAAAGTACTATACTTTTATAATATACAAAGGAAATGGTACTGAAAAATGTTTGGGTGAGGGGGCTAATGTAATTGTTGGCTTTCTTTTTATTTAATAGTCGAGAAGATTGAACTGAACAGGGTGCAGAACTGCACATACATAATGGACAACTTCTGTCCAGTTTGTTGTAGTGTATGAAGGTGTGATGCAGTATTTATGCTCAATTGGGAGTTGATCAGCCAAAATTGGAAATTTGCAGACCTTTGTACCAAGCCAACTAAAGATGCAAGCTGCCAGCTTGACGACCTCTGAACACATTTCGCCTTTTTGTCCAAAAGCTTCCTTCCAACTGCAACAACTGCTCAAGAAATTGATTTTTAGGTGGTTTTGTTGTTTTATTCACTTGATTTCTGAATATGCAGGTACTATCAGCTCTAGAGAGGATTGAACAGCGTCGAGAGCTGAGCTATGCAGAGGTGGTTCATATTCTCTCTTCTTTTTATTCCAAGATTTATAGTACACCTTTTCTTAATTTAATATTTCTTTCTTTTTCCCTTTTAAATTGTAGCAAATATTGATACTAGAAACCAACTTCTTACTTAATGGCTTGACATTTCATGATGAGCATAGAGACATGAGGATGGATATTGATAATATGTCGTATGAGGTAAAACATAAATCCTACTTTCTACGAGATTAGAGGCCTTTTACTAGTTGTATATTGTTCCAATGGTAAGGTATTCTTGCCTTCTTACATTTTTGTGTGTGAAATATATTTTCTGTTTTATGCCAGTACTTGTATTCAAGAGAAAAAAGTGGTGGTCTTTTTGTCAAGTTACTGGTATTTGGTATGTTAGCAGTACTGAAATTCAGCTGGTACCAAACTAAATTTTGTTCAGAATTTTCCAGAAACAGTACTGACTCAGCAGTATTGTTTCTCTGAAATTTCCTCTTTTAATTTTCCATTTCAATTTATTTCTTTTATGTTGAAATTTGCATCTTAATTAGGAATTGTTGGCTTTGGAGGAGAAAATGGGGACAGTTAGCACATCACTCTCAGAAGTGGAATTTGCTAAATGTCTCAAGAGAAGTATCTACAATGACTCAATTTCTCATTCCATTGATGATGTCAAATGTAGCATTTGCCAGGTACCTCTTTTGTATGAAAAGGTTTAGAAATAAGTATTGATTTCTTACTATACCGTGCCAGAGACCCGTTTGTATTGCTGGTTTAACCAGAACTTGGCTTAGCTAGTTCATAAAGGTATTTCCAGGCATTGAGATCTGAGATATTGGTGTCTCCAAGTTAGTTAATATCTGACGAATGGTGTATTGTTTCATTTCTCTGTTCTCTTTTGTCCTAACAGCAAGAGTATGAAGATGGAGAGGAAATAGGGATGCTGAAATGTGAGCATTGGTACCATGTCAGTTGCATCCATGAATGGCTTTGTCAGAAAAACTGGTGCCCAGTATGCAAGGCATCACAAAATGATAGATGATTTCCATTTCCTCTATAGGCGACCATCCATATTCATGTAAATATTATGGATTTCCTTTCTTATTCTGTTCTTTATTTTACTCAACTCGCTGAATAAAGGCAAAACATTAGAAGCCATTTCAATTGCATATATTTCAAATGCTGGTTTTAGTTTCAATTGTATATATTTCAAATGCTGGTTTTAGTTGTCGTTTATGAATTCAATGCATAATTCTCATTCCTGTTTTAAATGCCTTACTTTTCCTTTTCTTTATTATTGTATAGTGAATTTTTTATTTTTCACTTTTGAATGTTAGATTTGTGCGCCGGTGTGGTCAGTTTCGTTGGTTTTGCAAAGGCCTGGAAAAACAGTTGTCATGCGAGGCAACTTGTCCAAATTCATGTTGTGGGCTTTTTATTAATAATTTGTATTTCTTGGCCCAAAATTAACTTGGTATGGTTCTCAGGTCATGACCGTAGCAAGTAAAAGAAAAAAAAAATGATACTTGTTGTCTGAATAAAGTGTTTCCATTTTGTGAAGGGATCACTTGACAATGGTTATTTTGATAATTTTGAAAATGTATCTTCAATTAAATATGAAACAAATCTTAAAAATAAAAAATATTATAGATATATTTTTCTATTTATAGATTGATGGTGATTTAAATTTAATGTAATATCATCATTGTTTGATAGTCTATCAAAGATCATTAAATTAGAATAGTTATAAATTGTATAATATTTTGATGGTCTTTGATGAACTAGCAAATCATAATGAAATTACATGAAATTTGAATGACCATCAATTTATAAGTAGAAGAATATATTTATAAGGATTTTTTTTATTTTTAAAATCCTTTCATATTTTTTTAAGATTTATTATTAAAATTGTCAAGATAACCCATTGTCAAGTATCCCTTCCCTTCCATTTTTATGCCGAAACTTATCAATGATGTTTTCCCTGAGTTGTTACACAGCAGCCACTGTCATAATACTGAATTAAGCACGTGTGCATGATTCAAGCAAAATCAGCAAATGAATATGAAAATTTTACTTTTCATTTTTTTTGTTGATGAAATCAATTTTTTCACATAAATTACTGTTACGTTACTGTTACATATAAATAAGAGTGGTAATTTTGGAAAAGTGATAAAATTGTGTCTTTTTGGAAGAGTGGTATTCTTGATTATTCGGAAGAGCGAAAATATTGTTTGACAGTTGTTAATAAGAATAGTTAAAATATGAATAATTATGATACTAACAATGATGATGATGATGATAAAAATAATATTACAATAATAATAATAATAATAATAATCATAATAAATAATAATATTCATAGTTATAATCATAATAATATAATAAAAATATAAACATAATCATAATATAGTAATATAATAATAAAAATTATAATCATAATCATAATAATATAATAATAATAAATAATCATAATCATGATAATAATAATAATCATAGTCGTAATTATAATAATATAATAATAATAATAATAAAAATTATAATCATAATCATAATTTTAATAATAAATAATTATAATCAAAATAATATAATAATAATATAAGAGTAAAGATACCGTGAGCTTAAATTTACAGAAGTCTTCCGTGAGCTTAACTCAAAAAGTATATCAAATCATCTCCAAATTTTAATTTATCATACTCATTAAATTTTTTATATGAAAATCTTGTGGAATGCAAAATTTTGAAGTGTTTTAATTTATCATACTCATTAATTATTTTATATTTATTTAAACATCAATTGTCAAAAATTAAGATAAACCATTGTGAATCCATCCCCACCTTACTGTAAATAATGACCAACAAAAAAAAAATCCTTAAATCATGGTTTAATATTGGCGACAAACTTCTGTCATGTCTATAATAATTCCATGACCATACCTCCGTTGGAATCAATGATTAGGCATTGTATTGCTATCCAGATATGGTTAGTTGGCACGCAGGCATTTTCCATGTAGGTCATGCCGTCACATGCTATTTCGGCACTTGTTATGTCAATTTTCTTTAAAACAAAACGGTGTATTTTTGCTTGGATTTGTTTTTGGGAATTAAATATTTGACCAATGGGATGCCGTCTCTGTAAAATTGGTAATTAGTCTAATATTTTCAGCTTATGAAGTTAAGCTGTCAGCCATCAGCATTTTTTGCCAGAATTAAGCAACAGAAAATGAGCTTTCTCATTTATTTCTTAGGTTCCAGTATAATTAATGCTCAATCCATCACACCTGCTCCCCAGAACTCGTTTATGACAACCAAGCTGATTCATGTGATTAAGTTGAATAGAATGATAACTGTGGCAATATATGCCGTAATGAACTAATGATGGAGATGTTGATGTGTACATGATGTCGGCAAGATATCATTGAAGTACATTTGTCAGATTAGTTTACCATTATCAGTCAATCTGTACCTTTTTCCAAGGATAATCTAGTTTATATAGTATATTGAAATAAACAATCATTAAAAGAGAAGAATATGTGTTCAAGTTCTAATCAGCCAGAGAATTTTCTATGGAATGTAAAATATAGAAATGTAAGAAAAAATATAGAATTTTCTATGTTCAAGTTCTAATCTGCACAAAAGCTTCTTGGTACTGAAAAATGATCTCTTAACTTAGCTGGCACAAGAAAAATAAGTATGAGTAGTTGTAAGCTGTAAAGAAAGTTACGAATTGAAAAAAAAAAAAAATCGAGTCCTTAACAGTCTGTCAAAAATACTTGTTTTCAAATTCATAGTTGAAGCAAATAAGCTAACTTTTAGAATATGTGATTTTGCAATTTGAGCTTTGTGTTCGTACAAGAAGCTAAAAAAGGAGAAAAATGCAGCCTCTGTCAAGTTTTTTTTTTTTTAAAAAAAAGGAGAAAAGTGCTTTTGGGAGAGATCATAAATTCCAATCCAAAATGATTTTTTTTTGAAGTAGCAAAAATGATGTGATATTATCTATTTTTTATTTAATTTTGATTATTGCATTAATTAGACATTTTCACATGAGAGTGGGAGAATCAAAGTCTTTAAGTTTCTTCTTCAGTGCGTCTGTGCGTGTACTGAATTTTGAACATTGGCGCTCGTCGATGGCGATACATGCTTGGCCGCTAGACTATGTGGTTCCATTATATTTAGATATTATGATTACAAGAGCTATAACTCGGATTCACTCTCATAATATAGTCTTTAAATAAATAATTAATAATATAAAAGTTAAAATATATTTAATAAAATTTCACATTAAAAAATTTAGACATAATATTTTTAAATACTAAGTAATAGTAATTTATAATAATAAATAATATAATTAAGAGACATTATATCATGGATCAAACCTTTTTTTTTTACGTAAAAGTAAATTCCAATTCATCACCACTCTTCATTTTGAAAATGACAAAATAATTATTCTCTTTAACTAGACGCTATGTTACCTCCGTCGTCTGATTTATAAAAAAAAAAACGGCTCCTATTCAATTTAATCCATCGCAGAATTTACCTATAATTAATTATGTAATAATCTATAAATGATCATATAAATGTGTTAAATCATTTTAACAGTTAAGTTTCATCTCAAATATATTACACATGTAATTTTAAATGAGGAAAGAAAATTATTTTATATAAACTTTTAGATTTAAGAAGATGAAAAAATTTAAATAAAATTAATAGTGAAGAAAAATGATGACGTAACATATTTAAAAAAAATTAGAAGGTTAACTAACTCTCTTTATGTATTAATAATTTAGTGTGCAAATAATGAGATTTCTTGAATAAAATAATATTCGATGCTGCCCCTTTTTCGAGTAAATTAAAATACTAACAAGGTGCTGTGTTTTTTGCCAATTTCCCGTCTTCACGAGTCTCAAATCCAAATTTTGTTCAGTGGACTCCTTACTTCTTCCAAGTAGTACAGATGAAGTTAAGAAAACAATTAAATATTACACTCGTTTTCACAAATACCTGCATGATTTAACTTCCATATTATCTAAAAATATTTATTTCTAATAATGTTCACACACACACACACAACATTTAACATTCGTCAACGTCAATTGCTTCACGTGAAGTTCTATTAACAAACTAGGTGGCAAGGAGGCACACATCAAAAGAGAAAACAGAGGCAAATCGGCCGCAAATGTTGCAAATGTGATGGATTTAATAATTTAGTTTGATTAGAGTATGGGGTGGTTGGTGCTTGGTAGAATACAATCCGGAGGAAGAAATTAATTATAACTTTTGAGGAACGCGTCAAAATTGGAGGATTGCGTTGTCTGTGGTATAACTTCGGCAGTATTTATGAAATGCATCGCATGCCATCGCTAAATGATAAAATTCCATGATACCAGCTGTGTCATCTTGTTTTTTTATGGGCCTTAGCGTATTGTGGTTTCTGTTTGTTACATGAGTTATGGATCTTTCTTCCCTTCAAGAATTAACAAATGGACCACCTTCTTCTCGTACTTTTGGAATGTTTTCTCTCATATTATTAGACCTCGCAAATCAGACGGGTTGAATAGTTTTTGAGTCAGGATAAAATTATATACAGTTTATTTTTGAATACAGATTGATAATAGATTCGGTGTATTCATGATTAATTAATTTCAGATTCGGTATATTTATGGGTCATAACAACTATATCACTCGGATAGTCAAGGTTTAGATTTTATAAGGTTCCGAGCTAATCTGGATAGTGGTTGATTCAGGTGTTGAATTTTTCATGATTCATATCACAATAAGTTATGGATAATAAAGTACATATTTCAGATATAAATTGAGCATTTAAAATTATATTTTGGATCACATTAGCTGATTCATATCACAGTAAGTTACGGATAATAAAGTATGAATTTCAGGTATAAATTGAGCATTTCAAATTCTATTTGGATCACATTAGCTGATTTATTTAAACTCTTATCATTTTCTACTTGAGTTATGCTATGATAAATATTTTATAAAAATTATGTGTTTTTACATTTAAAATTAAATTACTCAATTCAATTGTATGATTTTGGATTTATTGGGTTAAATAATCAGATTATATTAATAAATTTAGAATTTAAGAATATCATGATCAATGCATATATGTGTTTAATAAAGAGTTTATAATAAATTTATGAATTATATCCATTTATTAAAATAAAAATTATGATTGATTTTTAGTGATTTAGAAAAGTGCACTAAATATAAAATCTTAACTATAAAAATAACTTTGTAGGTTAAGAATCATATGAACTAGATATGAATAAAATATTATTGTCGGATATCTATCCTTCTCGATTCAAGATAATTTAAATTTGAATAATTATTGGTTCGAGTATCACATGGTTTCATATCGCTTCGGATTCAGATTTTTTTCCGTTAACAAATCACATCAAATCCGATAATTTATATACGGATACCTAATATTTACAGGTTTATTTAGATTCGGGTTTCTTCGATTCGATCAATATGAGTTTGAATCATTCAATTATCTGATTTTAGTATATTCGAGTCGAGTTTGGATTAATCAATTATCGGACTATTTCGGTCGGGTCAATTTTTATCGAGTCTACATATTATATATATATATATATATATATATATATATATATTTATATATATATATATATATATATATAGAGAGAGAGAGAGAGAGAGAGAGAGAGAGTCGACTATAGTGCTTTGTAAAGTACAGAGGCGTTGTGTGCTTTGCGCTCTATTTTCAATTTCAAGTCAGAAATAATCGATCAGAACCGTTCAATCTAATCTTCATATCAAAATCTATTACTAAATAAAATTTTATATTTTTTAGAATTTTTTGCTATTTTTTCTGATGAGGAGAAAATAACTTGATCTGAAATTCTAGTTCATCCAAAAATGACGGTTTCCCTCCTATCCAAAAAAAATAGCAAATAAATTCTAAAAAATATAAAATTTGGTTTACTAATAGATTTTGATATGAAGATTAGATTTAGCGGTTTGGATCGATCATTTCTGACTTAAAATTAATAATAAAGCGCAAAACACACAACACTCTTATGCTTTGTAAAACACCATAACCTAATTATATATATATATATATATATATATATATAATTGATATGACAGGGCTGACTATTTTACAATTTGAGCTGCAAACTAATATAAATTTGATCGAACTAGTTATAGCTCAATTTTGATTTAATATTAATTCGAACGGATTCAATTTGAAATAGCAGGGCAATTTCGAATTGAGAAGTGTGTTTGAAATTTGATCTGTGATAATTCGAACTATTCGAACAATTTGATTTGATTCTTAACTAGTTTAAATGACTAATTTACCAGGGGAGAGAGGTGTCTATGAGTCAGTGGATCTGTCTGATGCAGGCGTGAGTGTCTGGCTTAGGTGGCTGGTGGCTGATGGCTGATTACGATGGAGAAAGAGAGAGCCCGGTGTGGGTAGTATTATAAAAATATCAGGATGGGTAAAATCTTTGTTTGCATTCCGATTCAATCTGATTTGTGTCTAAATTAGTATTAATTCTTGTATGGGAAAATTTATAGGTTTATAACGGGTTACGGACAAAATGTTCAAAAAAATCTCATCTAAAATCCATCTTGTTCTAACCCATACCTTACTCGACCCGACTCGTCCAAACCAAAAAATCTGCCCAAACCTGATCGGCCTAATCCCAGGTAAACCTGCCCAATCCAGGAACAAAGCCTGAGAAATTCGCCCCCTTTACCTAGGCAAAACCGACCCAAAAAACCGAGTAAACAAATATTTTATTTGATTTAAAATTTTTAAAAAATATATATTTATTTTTAATATTTAATTTTAATTATATAATTAGTTTTTCATTTTATTTTAAGTTATATCATTCTATTTGAATTTTTACTTAATTTTTTTGAGTCATAAAAAACAAAAAAAAATTATCAAAAATATCAATGGTTATGTATTTTTAAAATTTTAATAATTATATTTTAATTTTTGAAAATTTTGAGAATTTATTTGAATTTTTTGAGATACTTTTGAATTTTGGAAAAACATTAAATTGACTTGTCTTGACTCGACCCATGGTCCCGTCCCAACCTGGTCCATGGACCCGTCCTACCCATGGTCCTAGGACGGATCGCGGCCGCATCCTCTCAAATCCGATCCATACTAACTTGTCATCGTCTAACCCATCGACCCGTCCTAATCCGCCTCGACCAAACCCAGCTAACTCACCCGGATTAACTCCGACCCATCTCGACCCATCCCGATTTTAAATCACTAATGTGAGGGTAATGGCAACAAAGAGAGAGAGGGTGTATAGGCTGACATATCTGCTTGGTGCGAGTGCGGTTACGATTGCCTGGTGGCTAGCGATGATGAAGAGACAGAGAGAGGTTGGACGGTTGAGTGATGAGAAATCGGGGGCGAGAGAAATATGGGACAAGCACATAGATTTTTTTTTTTCTTTCTTCTCTTTTCTGCACAGAAAGATAGAACTAGGCCTTTACGTTTCGTCGAATGACTTGAAAAATATTAAAATTTGAACTAACTTTAGTTCACAAATCAATTTTGAATGAATCAAACTGAGTTCGAATTCAACTCTAATCAAACTGATTTGATTTGAAACATATTTTTAAATTTAAATCAAACAATAATAATATTTTTTTAAAATAAATATGAACTAATTACGATGACACTATAATTAGTTCAACTATTTACAATGACACAATACATTTATCATAAAAATTAATAAGCTCAACTATTTAGATTTGAAATTTAAAATTTAGAATTTAAAATATAAATTAAAAACTAAGTCGATGACACTATATACCACTAAAATTAGTTGCATTAGATTCATTCTCATATATATTAGTAGGGGCAGATCGAGCTGTATCTGAGGGGACTACCTAGAGTTTTGAAATGGACCGGACGGTCCAACCCGTCCCGGACCGGACCGTGACCGTGAACCGGACCGGACCGGACGTGGTCGGACCGTGGACCAGACCGTGCCCTACCACGGTCCGGTCCAACGGTGGGTCGGTCCTGCCTTCACCCGAAAATGGACCGTGCCAACCCGTCCCGTGCGAACCCATGGACCGGACCGGACCGTGGACCGGACCGCCCCCGGATTTTTGGTATTTTCCTAATTTTTGGTATTTTTATAATTTTTTTAGTATTATTCAATTTTTAATATATTAAAAATATGTAATTAATTCAATGAAAATTATTATTTAAAAATTGATAAATTTATTTTTTAACATTTATTATTGTTTACAATTTTCTGAAAATTTATTTTTTTTCGGAAATATTTTAATTTGTTAGTACTATTAGATTTTTAAACAATTAAAAATAATAATTCAAATTAGTTAAAAATTATTATTAAAAAAATATGATAAATTATTATTTTTCCCAATTCATAAAAAAAATAAAAAATAAAAAATCGGACCGGACCGGACCGTCCCGTGGGGGTCCGGCCCCCGGGGGCCAACGGTGGGACGGGTTCGGTTTTTTCGAATTTGGACCGCCTAGGACCGGCCCGTATGGACCGTGCGGGACCGTGAACCGTGGACCGTGCGGGACCGTGGACCATCCGGGTTTGGACCGGACCGGACCGTTTTCAAATCACTAGGACTACCCCTACCTCCATATTTTAAAAAATAGTACTTTTAGGTTAATTTTTTTTCTAATATGTCCCCTGAATCGATTTTTTGCCCCATAGATTATTTGATTACTTTCATTGAAAAAATATTTAATATCATAAATAATAAAAAAATATACAAATATTTCAAAATATGAAGTTCCATAAAGGAATGTTTTCTTCATCGACTTGATTATTTATTACTTTGAGTTTTATTTTTATATTATTTTTAATATATATAAAGATATTATTTTAATATTTTATTAGATAAGAATATATGTTAAATTATTATTTTTTATTTAGAACCCGATCAACTAATAAATTTGAACTCAATAAACTATTACAATCCAATTATTATCCTCCCTCATCAAATCATGTATCTGCCCCTTTATATTATTTATATTAGACAGCAATCACATTAAAATTGTATGAGACCTAATGAAATGGATTTCTAGGAAACTTATAAAAAGAAAGCGCTTGGAAACCATGCACGAGAAAAAAAAAAGAAACGAAGACATGAAAATAAATGTATAAATGTTTGCTTGTTAATTGCCATGATGCATTATCATTAAAAATATATTATTTAGTATTGTTAATTTCCATTTTTTTGTAATGAATATAGGTCGCCGAGTGGTCAAACACTCAAAACAAAAAGCAAACTCATATAATATTAGTAAGCATAGGAGTGTCAATGGGTCGGGTTGGGTTCGGGTCGGATCATATTATTTTATTATTATTTTTGAACAGATCCGAACTCGACCCGATTAAATTCGGGTCAAAAAATCTTGACCCACACCCGACCCGACCGATATAAAATAATTAAATATTTATTTATTATTTTTATATAATTTTAAGTAATAAATTATTAATTAATTTATAAGTAATCTTAATTAGTATATAATTAGTATATATTTAAGTTTTAATTAGTACTAAATCATAAAATTACTTCAAAAAATAAAATTAATCAGGTCGGGTCGGGTTGACCCGAACCCGATCTGACCCGATTCGGATAAAAAAATTAAATCTATACCCGACCTATTTATTTTCGGACTATATCGGATCGGATTAACCCATCGAGTCGGATCAATAATTGACACCCCTAGAAAGCACAACACGATTTGTTATTGATTCTATCGTTTACTATTAATTTGACGGGAAAGATGCAATGAGTTTTTTGTTTTTTTGTTTTTACGTAAAAAGAAGTATCGAGTTGGTAGAAGAGTTATATGAAGAACATACATATGTAAAAATAGAGGTGGTAGAACCCGATCCGATCCGAAAAACCCGTCCGATCCGTTCAGATTTAAATCTGATCCGAACCTGACCCGACTTAATTTTTTAAGAAAGTCAAACTGATCCGATCCGACCCGAACCCGAGATCAAATAGCCTTTAATCAAATCGAAATCTATCAATGATCTGAAAAAACACAACATATAAATTGACCTGACCCGACCCGACTCGATTTCTTCTAGAAAGTCAAACTGACCCGACCCGTTTGATCCGAACCCGAACCCGACTCGACCCGTCCGATTGCCACCTCTATGTAAAAATGACGTAAATATAAAGAGACTCGTTATATTGAATATTTTTTCTTTATTTGAGAGAAGGCAAAAAAAATTAGGAGTCAAGATTACGATGTTATGTATAACATGGATTATACTAAGATATGCATTTGTAAATTCATTTTCGGAATTCAAATAATAGATCCAAATTATTCAATATGATATTCATATGAAAATATTCTATGTGACCAATTTTAATAAATTTTAGATTTTTATAATTAACTATTATTTAAACTACTAAGTTATTTCCTTCTGAATATTTTTTTTGGATAAAATTGTTGCTTTTATTTTTAGTTCTGTCAGCCTATTCAAATTTTCTATATTTTCTATCATTTATGTTTCATATTATTCTTATTTTAAAAATAATCTATTGAAACGTTATCAGTGAATATAAAAGTAGGGGTTTATTCTCTACTTTTTCGAAAAAAATAATTTGTGAAATTAGACAAGAAAATTATTTAGATGCTAAAAACTATATATGGAAATGTATTTTGGTTTCATAATTCATGAAGATATTTTAATTGATTTAAAAATATTATAAGTAACAAACTCAATTATCAACAAGTATGTCCATCCTCATTTTAATATAATCAGCTACAGATGAATTAAAGTATAATGTTGTTTTAACAACATGATGTCCGTCCTTATTTTATGACGTGGGTATAATAATTAACTATCTACTTCAATTTAAATAAACGAATCATGTAAAAATCGCATCAAAAGCGTTAAAAAAATCCGTTTTTAAATCAATCACATGTGTTAAATTCATGCTTAAAAAACAGTCATCACTTCATTTGCAGAAACTGCAAAATATTCCTTTCATAAAAGAACAAAGTTATCTTTCGGACGCAATCTGCCTATCAGAGATGCGGAAATCGGGCAGATCGAGTTAGGTCGGGTCGAGTCAATTTAGATATTGATTTTATTTAGATTTTAAGTTTATTTCAGTTGATTTATAAATTATTTGATTTTGAGTCGAATTGAGTCGACCTAATTTTTTTTTGAAAAGATTAAGTCAAATCAGATCAGATCAGATCCGATCGAATATAATAAATTTATCGAGTCGGGTCACAAACTCTACTATCAACAGATACATGGCGTTCTCACTGGGATAAGCTCAAATAGATACATACGGTGCTCTCTTTGGGATAGGCTTGAATTATAGGGAGGATTCAGTGCCCTTACCCTACAATAAAGATTAGGGGAAGGCATGCAATGTATCATGTATGTGACAAAATGGTGTCTTCAGGGACCAAGTTGAGATTGCTGTTTTGAACCTTGAAGTTACTTTGATGATTGTGGTCTGGGCGAAATTAAAGTAGGCGTCAGCCGACGTCCGGACACTCCTTAATTGACTGAAAAATAAAGACAATTAAACTCAATAAATCTGCAAACAAAAGAAATAGGGTGGGATTATTTGAAAACAACTAGTTATCTTAATAATTTTGACAACTAATTTAATATAAATTTAATAAAAATTAAAAATTATAAACATGCTCTTATATTTATGGATTTGTGTATCATATTTCATATAATCTGGATGCCTTTTGATATTTTATCAAAGACCATTAAAATGATTCAAATATAATTTTCATGGTTCTTGAAGGAACATCTCATATCACTCAAATTGGATGAAATTTAAAACACATCGATCCTAAGTTTAAGAATATTTTTGTAAGATCTTTTTATTTTTAAAATTTTCTATAAAGTTGGTTATCAAAATAGTTAAAAATAACTAGTTGTCAAGACATCCCACCCTAAAAATAATGTATTTCCGAAATTTGCTTTGAACAACCAGAAAATAAAAAAATCGAGAAATTTGCACAAATTGGTTGAACAAAAATTATTGATGCCCCCATCTAAAGTTGAATTAAGATGGACTATTAGATTACTTGGAAAGAAATGACCGCAAATGATAATTTGTGACACTTTTTATCTATTTGGTACAAGACAAAATAGTACATTTTCAACAGTTAGGATGCTTTTTTCAACTATATTTCATCTATATATATAATAGGGTGTCAATGGGTTGGGTCGGGTCATATTTATTTTATTATTTTTTTCTTGATCCGACTTGAATCCGATCCGATTAAATTCGGATAAAAAAATCTTGACCCATATCCCGACCCGACCCATATAAAATAATTAATTATTAATTAATTATTTTTATATAATTTTAAGTAATAAAATATTAATTAATTTATAATTAATATTAATTAGTATATAACTAGTGTATATTTAAGCTTTAATTAGTACTAAATAACAAAAATACTTTAAAAAATATAATTAATCAGGTTTGGTCGGGTTGACCCGACCCAATTCGGGTCAAAAAAATTAAACCCATACCAGATCCATTTATTTTCGGGTCATGTCGGGTCGGGTCGGTTTTGGATCGGATCGAGTTAACTCGTCAGGTCGAATCAATAATTGACACCCCTAATATAGACATAGACTCTTTGTGTGTTCGGATCTAACTTAATTAGCCTAAAATTAATTTTGAAACAATATGGAGGCAAATGTGTTGATTAATATCAGCTATTTAAAGTTAACTAAATAAGTGTCCACATTGATTGCGGAAAAAGTAAAAAAAAAAATCGTCAACTTCAGTTATTTAATATATTGAAATCATATTTCTGTATCCAATATTTAATAAAATCTATACGAACTCAATTAGATCATATTTAAGTATTACTTCATTTAGCATTTGGTACTCAGAAAACGATGTCGTTTTCATTGTCATTATCAGTAACCATCATAAGTATGGATATTGCAAAACAATCCAAATGCAGATCTTTCAATTTGGTAAACGTCGATTGATATCTTTCAATTAGTTAAACGGAGATTGGTACAAATTTTATATGCTCAGTGACAGTTACATATTTTGTCATGGGGTTGGAACATATTATGGCCGGTGCCCGGATTAACAAATAGTGTCGCAACCTAATCAGTTCCTTACACGCAATTCACTCCATATAAAAATTCAATCTCTTCTCCAATCTGACTTGTATAAAATTTAATTAAAATAAGAAATAAAATTTCAAATTAAAACAAACATAACATGTGCATCGCATAATACAAATAACATTCAATCATGTTTACAAATTTATTTACAAATTGGGACGCATATAATATCTTGTAATATTCTACTTATACATATTGTAATATTTTCAGAAATAAATTTAGGAACGTAAGTAATACTTGCACCCCTAAATTTCAACGATAAATTGGGTCCCACACTTGCAAAAGCTGAACAAAAGTGCATGAGAATCAGGAAAAAAACTTAAGGACGCTAGTATTACTTGTGTCTTTGGCCCTTTGTGAAATTTTTAAAGGGTCATTGATCCTCTCTGTTAAAAAAAAGTTACTCTTTTGATCTTTTATGAAAATTTTCCGTTACAAAGTAACAAAGCTTAGGAAACGGGAACATATTGTTTAACGACGATGCTGCTTTATAATAGGTTCAATCCACCACACAAGTATGAATAAATTTTCTCCTGCATATTTAAATTTTGACAGCAATTCGGTTGAGACTTCTAAAAACATTTCTGTTTTTTTTTTCTTAAACTTCAGGATGAATAAGGGCGGGACCTGGACGAACCAATAAAGGGGTGACCTCTTCATAAAATAAAAAATTATACCAAGTAATTGAAAATATTAGTGTATTTTGAGAAATTTTGTTCACTCGATTTATCTTTAATATTTTTATTTAATGTCTAATATAGCACTCATCCTTTAAATTGGAATTCTGATTCTGTCCTGAATGTGAATCCTTTACAAGATGAGTGTCTATAGAAACGATCACTTAACAACTATTTCATCTAATTTTCTTCATTTGTCTTTAGAAACGAATTTCGGTCTAATTTTTCTCTATTTAATTAAATATTAAATCTCAAAGTTTTTTCTAGTGCAAAAAACTAATACGCGTGTTTCTTTATCAAATGTAAATAAATTTTTGGTAAACAGAAATTTCTCCAATTTATGTATATATTTTTAATTATTTATAGTATTAAACAATATATGCGTGACAAAAATTCATATTTAGTACCATATCTTAAATAGTATGCGTTTTAAACTTTTTATCGAAATTGTAAAGGGGAAAAAATTCATGCGTACTTTTATTAAAATTTTATCTGTCCAGTTGTTGTACTATTTTATAGAACAAATATAAAACGACAATTTGGATTTTTTTATTTTAAATTTTATAAATGGCGAATCAGATCGGAACAAGGCATAGATTGTATCGCTTTGTGTTTCTCCAGAAAGGATCTGAACACTATAGATGTGTTTGGATGGTAAAAAGATTAGTGAAAAAATAGCAATGTTTTTAAGAATAGTGTGAGCTTAGTAATATTTCGGAAAATGTGAAAATAGTGTTAATTTTTATTATTTCGGGTTAGTAAAATATTATTTAGATAATAACTTAAGAACAGTGGAGAGAATAGTTAAAATAATTAATTATTTTTATATTTTATTTAATACTACTCTATACTAATATAAAAGAAAAAATATATATATTTTTTTATTATTTTCACTACTCTCATGGACACTAATTCGCTAACCCAATGTTTTCTATGGGTTAACGAATTAGCATGGTTCTACTGCTATTCTCGATTTTATTTTTGTGTTTGGATGGTAGGCTGGTAGCTAACCCGAGAACAGTACTGTTATTTTCGAAAACAATGCTATTCTGCACCATTCAAACACACCCTATAATATTTTACCGGGAGAATTCACCCCCCCCACGTTATAAATTCTTTTAGAAAAATAAGTTAATTTCTAAAATAAAAATATTTTCATTAAGTTGATTTTTAATTTTTAAAAAAGGATAGTTGATCCTTAAAGTTCAAAAGATATCAAATAAGTCACCAAAGTAAAAAAAAAATCGATCCTTTAGAAAAAGAAAGTCAAAAAATTATAGTTATATATTAAATTATTTTTTTTCCAAATTAAACCCCATTTAGTATACTTTAAAGTTTAAGGATAAACTTGACTTTTTCAAAATAAAAAAATAATTTAGTATTTTTAAAAATTTAAAAACGACTTAATATAAACGAAAATTTAGAAATCGACTTAATTTTTTTAGAACGTCGGGTAGAACATGAATTTTCTATTTTAATCATATTCGTGCGATGTGTAAAAGAATGCACAACAGTAATAAAATAATTGCAAGCTGCAAATAAAAAAACTGCGAAATACAGAGTAGTTAGCAGCAGCTCCGGTAAAAGGAAAAAAAAGACAATTCACCCGTGTCAAGGCATCAACCTGACAAATCCAAGTAAGGTTGCTTCCCCTGGTCTGACAATGTGGGGGCAAACGCTCTGAAATTTTTCTAAAAAAAAAAACTTTGAAAATTCGATGAATTGTACAAAAAATGGATTAATTGTTGCTTTGCTATTTGCCTATTTCTGTTTAGGTAACATCTCTAAGGAATCTTCAATGACCAAAATACTTAATAGTTTATTTTTTTAACATCAATTAGGAGCTAGAATTATATACCCGCTTGAATATTTAATTTGGAATCTACTATTAACTTATACGCCGGACGCGAGTTGAGATCAATGAGTTTTTTTTTTTATCAAACGAAATGTTTTTTTTTCAAATTAAAAAAATTAACAATTGACATGCCTAGACAGAAAGAGTCAGTGGCGACTGGCGGATGGATCCAATTTTTTTTTAAGATTGAGTATAATTGTATAGTATAACTAAAAAATATATATTCATTTATATTTTGTTCAATCAAATTAGAAAATTCGGATATCATATTACTATTATATGCTAATATTTATAATTCAGTATAAAAAATAATATATTTGATAAATCAAACTAGGATATCGGACAGAGCTTTGCCTTCAGAGACGGAGCCGGACTTTGACATAAAGAAGGGTAAAATTTTAATTTTAATATTTTTAAAAATATACAATGATTATAAAGGTGTTTTTAAAAAAAAATTTCTAACTAAAAGAGTTAACTGTCCTCCTGCCAGATTACTGACTTTGCCTCTATCCCCCCTCCCTCTCCAAATATTACATCCGCCTGTGAAAAGAATTACTTATTAGTTACTAAATATTACTCGTGATTTTGTACGAAATTATAAAAAAAAAGCACCAAGTTAATAATCCATATCAAATTAAAAAAAAAAAGCACCAGTAAACTGTGTTGGCGATCAATTTATCAAAAAGCCAACTTTTTCTTGGTTATATTATCTCTATAGTGCATGGGGCTATAGCACACGATACCAGCGTTATATGCTTAACAACTGGCCTACTAATCCTGTACCTTACATTGCTGTTTCCAGAAAATCACAGGTAGCTTTCCGTGTTAACAAATATTCCATTAAGCCCGATAAAAAGTGAAAAAGGCAAAACATTTCTCAAATGATCCTCTCTTCGATCCGTATATTAATTGTATAGCAACGGAGGTGGTCCGACGCTTAGACAAGGTGGATCTAGGATTTTAATTTAGAGGGGTTGAGATACGAATTTATATTATTAAAGTATTAAAATTATAATTAAGGAGGAGATGATAAATATGTATAAAATAAAAATATATGATAAATTTGAACTCCGATATATAAGTTCTATGAGATTGAGGGGAGTCATGCCCTCTAAACTCTTAAATCTGCCACTGTGCTTATGGGACTAATTCTAATTTGATGAACTATTGAGAGACACTTGTTAAAACTTTATATTTATCACAACTATTAAAATATTTGAGAAAAATTATTGCGAATCTTAATTTCATCCAACGGTTTTGCTATCCAACAAAGCAAAAATTATGTCTGATGCCCTTCTCCGCTTCTAGGGTTGTTAATGGGTAGGGAATGATAGGGTACGGAGGAGATATTTTCATATCTATATCCGTTAAAATTTTCTTAATGTATATCTACCTTACCCGCTAAAAATAGTTTTACTTGTACCATACCTTATGGGTAACAGACAGATAACGGTAGATAACAGATAAAAATAAAAATAATTTAATAAAAAATTATATGACTTAGATAAATAAATAGTATTAAATAAATATTCTAATAAAATACAACAATAATTAATATTTTAGATATAACAAAAATCATATATTTTTCATGTGAATTGTCATAAAAAATATATATACTAATTATTATATGTATATATTTATATAATTTAAGTATATATTTATATAAAATAATTATATTTATATATATTTTAACTATATATATTTATATAATTTATCCAATGGATAACGGATAATAATTTTTTTACTCACATCCGTATCCGATAAGTTAATAAAACTTTTTTCTTATCTATACTCATATCTCATGACTTAACAAAGATAAAATTTTATTCATATCTATCTTATCAGATATAATATACATCAGATAAACCACCCAGCCTTATTATATGCATCAAGTCAGGTATTATATATGCATCAATTCAGGATCATTTAATTATGGTGAAATTTGAGGGGGAATCAAGAAGTTTAACGCAAGACAAGACGAAACGAGCCAAAAGCAAATACAGGTGCGTTATACAAGTTTCGTTCTCCGGAGGACACGTGTCTCACTGATGGACACAGTAGAGAAGGAGAATGAATGCTTGGAGTTTTGGTCCCGCACAGGAAATCATAATTTCGGTCCAAAATCCTTAATTAAGGGTACCTACTATCTAGGGTTTATAAATCAGGTGGGGCAGAAACTTTCCTTGGTATTTTAAGGCCTTGATTTATTGGTAGTGTAACAAATTAATCGAATTTGATGGAAACTCTGTCCTAATTCGATTTATTTTAATTCAAACTAAATTAAATTTGAACTAAATTAAATTTGAGCTAAATCAAACTCAAATTCAAATCAAAATCTAAATGAATTCAATTAAATTTTTATATTGTCATAAATAATTAGATCTAAATAAATTAATAATTTATTAATTTATATTAAAATAAAAAAATAAATAATATTTATTAATTTAATAATAATTCAATAATATTTTATTAATTTTATAATAAATTAATTATATTATTATACATATATTATATATTATTAGCTAAATGGTTAAAATATATGTAAATAACTACATATCCAACTATTATGAATTAAATTTGAACTAGTTTACTAAAAAATTTATCAAACCGAATAAAAACTGACAAAAATGTCTTATCGAATGAATCAAACTTGAGTTAAATCAAATCGAACACGAGTTATAATTTTTTATTGCAACCCTATTTATTGGCTATGAAGATGAAAAAACATATTCTTTTATGAAAGAAAAGAAACATATACTTTGCTCACAAAACTTAAAATCCTACAATTTTCATATGATATCTAAATTAGCTCATTAACTAAAAGAACTCTCCTCAATAAAAAACCTACATACATGATCACGATATGCTAAAGATAATTAATGTTGGGATGCAATATATATAACATGTTTTTTATTTATGAAAAACACTTTTAAATAATGAACAATTTACATCAATTTTCTATCTATGGATTTTGATATTAGAAATTACTTTCTATCTGTGTTTTCAATAAATCCTATCCAAAAATCGATCAACCAATTAGTGACATTAGACAAACATATCCAAAATTTAAAGAAATTTAGCCCATACAATCATGTGCATACATGGTCACTACTAGAAAAAAAATTAGAATCGGTTTTATAAACAATTTAGCACCGGATATACAACCAGGTTCTAAAAGTAGCTGGTACTAAATCTTTTATAACCGCTTTAAAATGGGGAGTAGGAATCGTGATTATTTAATAACCGGTTTTAATTTTTAGGCTTTAAATCCGATTTTTCTATAATAGGTTCTAATTCAATCCAAACAATTAAAACCAGTTTTATCCCATAACCGGTTCTAATTCAATTTATCAATTAAAATCAATTTCAGTGAATAACCGGTTCTAGATTTTTTTAAAATAATTTCCTCCTTTTCGGTGACCAGTTCATATACCAGCCATATATATAAAAGACACATATAAACAGAACAATTGAATAACACAAATAAACAAACACACATTTTTCACATAACTCACATAATAACTGAATAACACAAATAAATATATAATAACTAAAAAAAATTAGAAATAATAGAAAAAATATAAAATAAATTATCAAATATTAGATGCAATATAATTTACAACCATCTCCTTAATTTCTTCGATATCTTCTTGTGAATAAGATTGAGGAGCTGATTTGATAGCCTTTAAAAATAAAAATTTCATTAGTTTGATTAATCAAAAAATATGTAAAAGAAATTAAGACTAATATGAAGTTGAATTTTTATACCCGCGGTAAAATTTTGTTGTCGAAATATTTAGTTATTATGTTATGCATCGATCTCATAACATAATAACCGTAATCTTTACTGTTTGGCTGGTTTGGACTCTAAAATTTTGCAAGAAAAAGTTAGACTCAAACCCTAAATCTTAATTAAAATAATAAAAGTTATTAATATCATAAATCGTCCAATTATAATTTAAAATTTGAATTAGATACCTGAATCATTTTCCATGTGAACTTGAGATTATTTTCTTGAGCGAATTATTTTTTAATCTAATAATAGCGTAAGACCCTTACATAAATTAATGATATGATTTATTAATTACAGTATATACTAAAGTGTCAAAAATAATTAAAAAAAACTTACATATTTAACGTTGTTTGGATAATATATGTATGATCATCACGATTCAAGGAGTCCATGACATAAACAACTGAGGATTTGAGCCGCATAATCAAATAATTCAATTCCCCGTATAATTTATACATATTAATATGGAGAGATCAAGTAATAGATAAATAAGTAAATTAATTAAGTTTTAAAGTTCTAACTTATCAATGTACGAAAGAAATATGTATGAGTTTGGATTCTCGCATTTAATAAAGCATTGTCCTAGATAATTGATCGTGCGTTTCAAATCACTTTGTACTTGTGTTTTCGTGTAAAAATATGGATCAATAAAATTGCAGTTCTCAATTAAGAAACTCTTGCATGTATCACGACAAACCCTACAATATATACAATAATTATTCCTCAAATTATTAATTTTTTGGAAGAAATATTATGCTCTATTCTTACATACAGAAAATATGTAGAATCGAGACATTGAACCATTCATCTTTAAAAAGATCGATGATATCCGTCACTATACATAAGCATCACCATCGTAGCCGAATAACTCCGAGAATATGATAGGAAAATAAGTCGTACTGACGGATTGCATCATGATCACCTTATACAGAAATAATGAATGTCTAAAAAGACGTTGTAAGGTGTCATCATCGAGAAGCGGCTCTCTATAAGATTTTAAAATTAGGGCTGACTCAAATATTTTTTTTTTCTTTTTAGAAATAAATTTTTATAGTGTATTGTCCTGCATTTAAACATATTAGTGAATAAATAATTTATGAAACTTTTTAAATCATGAGGGATATTTTTTTGAAACTTTTTACCTAGTTGGATATTTATGTCTTTCACAATAGAATGTATTTTTATTTTGGATAATGACATTGGTATTTTATCCAGCTCAACTTTACCATTAAAAACTTTTTTTTCTGCCGGTAGGGGTGATTCTGATTAATAAACCTACGGTGTCCCAAATAAACATTTTTTCCACATTTCTTCAATCATATCGTATGAGTATCTTCCCCACAAATTGGACACGCTTTTGCTCTTTCCGTTCTATGATCCGATAAGTTACCATAGGCAGAAAAATCATTAATTGTGCAGAAAATAATAGCACGGAGGATGAAATATTCTTTTAAATAGACATCAAATATCCTGACACCATCTTTCCATCTATATCATTATTGGTTGTTTTGGATCTGAAATCAGCAACGACAACATTATGTACTTTCTTTTCATGCATAACCATGGGAGGTTATAAATACACAATAAAACTGATCATGTTGTGTTATCACTACTCATAAGACTATAATGATTCATCCCGTCTGTGCATAACCCTAATCGTAAATTTCTCGGTTCATCGTCAAAATCCTTGAATATTATGTTAATGTTTCTCCATTTGGGGGAGTCACCTGGGTGACAGAGCATTCCATCATCTTTTCTTGCCATCAACATGCCACCGTAACAATTGAGCGTCTTTTGAGTTTGCAAATAAACGCTAAATCTTAGGATAACCGGTAAATACCATAATATTTTGGCTGCTGGTCATTTTTGAACTTCTATCTCATTATCTCTCGGTTTTTACCGTGAAGCGTTACACTTCGGACACTTATCCAAATCACTGTACTCATTCTGATATAATATGCAATCATTCGAAAATGCATGAATTCTTTCTACTTCCATACTCAAAGGACACAATAATTTTTTCGCTCTATATGTGGAGTCTGGCATTGAATTATTTTCTGGAAGCATTTCTCCTAAAAGTTGTAATAAATAAGTAAAACTATTATCACTCCATATGTTTTTTACTTTCAGGTTATACAATTTAAAAATAGCATATATTTTCATAAATTTTGTACAATCGAGAAATAACGGCACATTGGAATTATTGCCCAAATTTTTAAAAATTTCAAGAATATTAATAAAATCCGCTCCAATATCATTCATAATTTCATCCAATTGTTGACTTTTTACATTATCTATATCTTCTACATTTTCTATATTTTCATTCTCCAATACATCCCATTCATCATTATCTAAATTTAAATCATCACCTTCTGATTCATCTCGTATAATATTTTTAATATTTGTAATATTATCAATAGTTTCAATATTTTCTCCATGCCATACCCATCGGGTGTACCGATCCATACACCCACGACGAATTAAATGATCTCTCACTTGTTTGATATTTCCAAATCTCCGTAAGTTTTGATAATCTTGACAAAAACAAATAAGTGTCTGTGTACCCCTATTTCTCATATCTTCTAAGGCACATTCCAAAAATTCATCAATCACTCTCAAGTATTCAATTGTATTCATTTTGATTCTATACATCCAAGTATCACAATCTATCTGGTAAAAAAAAACACCACTCTCAAATTTAGGGTTTATAATTTAGGATTCGGGTTTAAGGTCTACTTTTGGGCCGGTCAACCACCCTAACGTACTTTTTGAATATTTTATCTCATTAGTGAATATACACTAGCTAATTTGGTGTTTAAAAAAAATACGGCAGCATTTCCCCTATGCTCTCTGAGTACGCCAACGTAAATTTTCATATACGTACGCACCTGTAGGAACAATAGAGAAAATACTAACCAAATTTTTTTCAAATACCAAATTATAGCTAGTATATGTTCACTACCCTAAATGAGACAACATTCAAAAAAACAGTCCCAAATCAGAGACTATTCGAGATTGATCCTGAACGAGTACCGATCTAAATTAATATAAGTTCCGGTAGTTTGGTCTTATATGATAATATTATGAATTACTCATATATAATTTTATTTATATATATGTAATCAATTTATGTAATAATTATGTAAATTAATTGTCATTAAGATTAATAAGGATATTAATCTATAGAAATAAAAAATATAATTAAGTTTAAATTATGTGAAGAAGAATTACCTTCGGGAGATCAAAAAATATTGGTTACTGTAGCTGTGATGAATATTATGGTTGCTGTTGAATACTATAGTGGTTGGTGAGAAGGAACATAGCTGCTAATGGTGAATAATGAAAATGAAGATGAGAGCGACGCTGTGACAAGGAAAAAGCAAAATAACTCTAATTGATTAGAGCTGGTTTTTATTACCAAGTCAGTATGAAAAAAAATGTTAAAATATTATAGAGGCGGTTATTAAGATAACCAGTTTTAGTTGTGCTTTTAGAACCAATTATATTAGAAACCGGTGTTAAAGTGTCCATGTGTTTAGCACCGGTTTTATAAATCGTTTTTGTATAACAAGTCTTAATCAAAATAATTGGGGTCGGTTTCTATAAAACCGATTATAATAAAATAATAACAATTGGTCGTTTTATAAAACCGATTCTAATAAACTCAATAAAATTTACAAAAAAGCCACTTTGATCTTTTAACAGTTATGTTTTAAAAAACCGGTTTTAAATAGCTAATTCTAAATCTCTTTTTTCTGGTAGTGTCAGAAAAATAGTAGCAAGCTAAATGCCTAATATACAAGTTAGGTACTGAGTTTTAATTAGGGAAAAAGAGTTGGATCACTGAAGTTTAATTAGGGAAGTGGAGAGCGAGTGAGAGCAAAATTAATACTCAAAATAATCTCCTCATTTTTGTTATTACATGCTTTCGGCCAGTGATAGATCTAGACTTTCAAAGAAGTCTAAGCACAATTTTCATGTGCAATGATAATCTAAAGTTTAGAGTAAAAATATTTTGAAAAATATGAACACTATTATATATTTTTTGTATATTAACTTCAATTTAAATGATAAATTATAAATCTTTTTAATCAATTTTAAGATTCATGCCCAAACACTTATCTAAGCTTGTCTTATATTGGATCCACCACCGCTTTTAGCACTGGTTTTACTTTCATACACAGTAAAAACTCCTGTTCTTTCTCTCCCTATATATAAAGGATCCAGATTAATTATGTCTACATTCTTGAAGTTTCAATGAATCAGATTTGATCCAGATTTTTATTAAAATAAATTTTGATTCAATTCGAATAAAATAAGTTAATATTTTGATCAGATTTTATGTCAGATCGAATTGAATTGATTCATTGAGTCAGTCAAATTTTAACATCCTTACCACATCTTATGTTAATACTACATTGAGATTTGAGAATTGGACCATGTTACAACCATACAATTTTCTTGTTCTGAAAGTTGTTACATAATTATTCCAATTTGAAAGCTAAAGGTTTTAGAAACATAATTTTTAAAAATTTGGAACTCAGATATCTTTACAATTTGTCTAAATGAAATATAGAAAAGAGATGTCTTCGACATTTTATTTTCTGAAGCTAAATGAATTATAGAAAAAATATCTGCATACCTTGTTTTGTTAGATTTGATTTCTCATTTTTTCACATCTTCGATGGTTAATTGTTTATCTAAAATTATTTCTTTACACGACAATTTTCATTAGGAAGCAGCACAGAGCAGATATGCATGCGGCTCCAAATCTGTTGTTATTTTTGGAGAAAAATAAGATTTTGTTATTTATTTTAAAAAATAGAAAAAATCTGGAAAATAGAAAAAAATGTATAGATATATTTTTTTACTTATAGATTGATATCCTGTCAAATTTCATATAATTTTATTAACGTTTGATAGTCCATCAAAGACCATTAATTTGGAATCATTACAAATATTAGTGAAAAACCATTAAATTTGATAATATTTGATAATGTTTGATGAAGTATCAAATATTAATGAAATTATATAAAATTTAATGAGTTATCAAAAGAATATATTTATAAACTTTTTTTTTTTATTTTTCGAATTTTTTTTTCGGAATAAATAACGGTTACCTAAGAATAACACATGTGAGCCGCGGCACACGTCACACTATCCCGTGCACATACACCCAAAAGCAAATTAATCTTCTCTTAACAATCCTCCAAGCAGCTTACAACTGGCCTCGTTTATCCAGGTTGTGTTACATTGGACTATCGTGGGACCACCCTTATTCCTTCTCTTTTTTGCCCTCTCTAGTTCCCTCTACAAGCTAATTAAATTCCCCCCTTCCCATTATATAAACATTCAGTACCCACATAACAGAGCAAGATATACAGAGTGACTTTGTGTGTGAAAGAGAGAGAGAGAGAGTACAAATGGAGAAGCCCCAAAACTTTGTCTTCTCAGTAGTTGTGTTGCTAGTTTTAGCACCAAACCTAGAAGCTGCACAGTTGAGACAGAATTACTATGCCAACGTATGCCCGAATGTCGAGTCGATTGTGCGCTCGACCGTGTCACAAAAGCTGCAATCCAGCTTCGCGGCGGCCGCTGGTACTCTGCGCATTTTCTTCCACGACTGCTTTGTCAGGGTAATTTTGCAATAAATTTTAACATTATTTATGTATTTTGTTTTTGTGCATTTGTGCATTTATCACTCATTTCAGACTTTTGAATTAAATGAAAAGCATACATCAAATTAATTACCATTCATGATTTTATTCTTGTGTGAAAGGGCTGTGATGCATCAGTGCTGTTATCGGCACCAAATGGAGATGACGAGCACAATGCAGGCGCCGATGTAACACTCTCGGCAGATGCACTGGACCTGATAAACAAGATTAAAGCGGCCATTGACAGCAACTCTCAGTGTACCAACAAGGTCTCCTGTGCTGACATTCTGGCCATGGCAGCTAGAGACGTGGTTTCACTTGTGAGTACACCTACTTCCTTTTAATTACTTGTTACACTGAATGCACTGACATAACTATTTCTTAATTTATTAGTGACTTCTCTTGATTATGTTACATGCAACATAGATAAGGTCGCCTTTTCACCTAATATGCTTTCCGTGTTTTCTGAATTTGTTACTTTTAATTGTTGGATATTATTTTTTGAAATAATGGGAAAATGCACAATAGATTAATTTATCATATTCTAATTTATTTAAATTAACATGCGTCTAAATACTAAAAATAGACACAAATAAAATGTAAATGAAGGAGTTCTGTTTAGAATTAGCCTGGTCGATAATGTATTTAGCATTTGAACTAAGAATGTTTAAGAATTAGTTAACATTGTGGTTATAGTTTGCATGCATGCATGTGCTGTACTTATTAACTGTACATGCGATCTTAACTGAAGAAAAAATTTCGATTCAAAAAATAGTTCAATTGACCACTCGTGATATTCGCATGTGGAAGCGTGCGAATAGGACCATTTTTTGGGCACTAGTAGTAGTAGTACCATTTTTCGATATCTAATTTGACAGCTAATAACGGGGTTCGACCCCACGCGTCGTTTACGCGGCAATAGTTTAGTCTATTTTCGTCTCTACTTTTATCACTAACTTTCTCCAGTTACTTTTAAACGGAGATATCCAGGACTAAATTGAAAGAAGATTATTACGTCTATGGCATATATAATTGACACAAAACTTGATGTAAAAAGTGTGATTGCAATAATAAAAGGAAATGCATGCACAAGAGAATATGCGAAAGTTGAGCGATGGATTATATGTCTCCGTACTTCCGTATAAAAATAAAAGTTGGTACTTTGGCAACCGTTGGCAATAAATATGTTCTTGCCAAAAAAACCTAAACGAAAATAATTGAAGTTTGACTAAAGAAATTAAAAATTAAAAATGCATGCATCCTTTCGAGTAAAATTCTAAGTGTGCGTGACGAGTTGACGACATACAAGACTACGAATGTGTTTCCTTTTTTGAAATAAAAGATTATAAATGTGACCAAGGATGGTTCCAACATAACAATTACTTCTCTCCATTTTTTATGAGAAAGGAGAAGAAAAGAGCCGCCCTTTGTACCGCCCGCAATTGTATAAAGCATACTGGATACAGCAATAATTTAGCTGGCCTTACGGACCTTTTTACCCACAAACAAAATATTAAAAAAAAAAAAAGGTTTCAACAAATAATATGAAGCGTTAGCTGGACAGATGTGCTAGTGTGCATTAATTGCCCTGCTCTACCTCTGCTGTTAGATTGCAATCTTTGGAGTATTCTGGTTTTCTCTAGAGCTAACCGTACATAGTTCATTTTGATTGAAACATTTCTCATATCTTTGTGCGTCATTAATTTGAATATTATTAGCTAAATTTTAAAATTAAAAAGAAATTGTACAATTTTTCAAGTAGTGTCCCTGTCTTTGTTGCTTTCACAGTTTCACTACCATTTTATCAACGTATCATAGTCATGTAAACTTCATTACTAAACAGATTAGCTCGTCGAATTTTAATAGCGATTATTGTTTGATTATATTATATTATGATTATGATTAAGATTTAGTATTATTTTATTATTATATTATATTTATGATTATAATTTATTATTATATTAATATTATGATTATTATTTATTATTATTATTATCATTATATTATTATTATTAAATTATCATTATCATTAATGTTATTATATTATCGTTACCATTAGTATTATTATATTATTTATTATTATTATAAATATAATTTTAATATTAAATTATTATATTATGAATATAAATATAATTATATTATTATAATATTATTATGATCAAGATTATTTATTATTATATTATTATATTATGATGATTATGATTATGATTATTATTACTTATGATTATGATGATTATTATTACTTATATTATTATATTATGATGATTATGATTATGATTATGATTATTATTACTTATTATTATTTTATAATCCTTTATTATATTATTATATGTTGATTATAGTTATGATTAATTTATTATTATATTATTATAATTATAATTATTTATAATTATTTTTATGATTATGATTATATTTTTATTATTATATTATTATGATTATGATTATAGTTATATTATTATTATTATGACTATAATTATTATTATCATGATTATGATTATTATATTATGATTATATTATTAAAATTATGATTACTTATTATTATTATATTATTATAATTATGATTGTAATTATAAATGTTTTATTATTATATTACTATATTATGATTATGTTTATATTTTTATTATATTACCATTATAATATTATTATTTATTATGATTATTTTTTATTATTTTATTATTATTTTATTATGTTGTATTATATTATTATATGTTGATTATAGTTATGATTAATTTATTATTATATTATTATAATTATAATTATTTATAATTATTTTTATGATTATGATTATATTTTTATTATTATATTATTATGATTATGATTATGGTTATATTATTATTATTATGATTACTAAATGAATAGACTCTTGAAGTTTAAACAGCATGTGATTTTTACTTAATTGTCCTGCAGTGGCATTTAGGATTTCATCCAGGTAAGACATAATTACATATAAAAATTAAAAGATGTAAATTTCTTTCAAAATATTAAATACCATTAAAAAAATTTGTTTTATAAATTAAAAAAAGCAAATATAGTTAAAATATAGTAACATAAACAAAATAAAATCAAGATATTGACGGTAAATCGAGCCGGTCTTTACGAGTCTTCATATTTTAAAATCTTTACATAATTTTTTCATTATCAATACCTTTAAATAAATCCCTCTCAATATAAGTAACCAAATAATCATTCAATCATTGATCCCCATTCTATTTCTTGATTCTTCTTTCACCACATTCATCGCTGAAAATTCCCATTTAATTACTAGCGATGGCCACCGGTAATATCAATGCCAGTGTCAGTAATTTGTAAATCAAAAGATAAACAATGTGTTTTTTTCTATGAGCTTTTGAGAAAGTTTATCCATTCCCTTTATCTCTAAAAAATCACTATTACCGTTCATATCCAAATGGTAATTCTCCAATTGATTTTTCTAGGATAGAAAGCTCTCATTCGCTAAAATCCAAAGAATAAAATTGAGCAAATTTAAACAACTTGTCAATGTTAAATGGAGAAAAATAATTTTTATGATCTAAACATGACATACACATAAAAATCTTAGTAGTTATTTTCATGAATCTTCCATTAAGTTCTTGCAATTGTATATCAATAACCGTATAAAACATATCAACACGATAGTAGTGTAAATTAGTTACACGAATCGCCCTTTTAGGGTTTCGCCATTCGTGTGAATCGGGGTCGCGACTCAATCGATCTAAATTTTTTTGTTTGGCACACCCATTAATAGACTGACGGACCCGTTAACTCCAGCGGACCCATTAACTCCAACAGATAGATCTGCGATGTGATTCTGGATCGAATTTTTCCATCCAAAGTTTATTTTGAGTCCAGCATCAGACCTAATTTGAGTCCAGAGTCAGTCACAGTCAGCAAATACTAATAAACTTCTGAAGAATATCAGAATCCAGAGTCAATACTGTATACATTCCTATATGTCATAATATCATGCACTGATGCTCCCGAAATCGATTTCAAGTAATTGTTGGCATTTGTGTATTTAAGTACTAACAGCAATTATTATATGGCAAATTGGCAGACTGGAGGGCCGTCTTACCCAGTTGAGCTCGGACGCCTCGATGGGAAGGTGTCGACGCGGGCCATAGTGAAGTACAGCTTGCCTGGCCCAAGTTTCAACTTAGATCAGCTGAACTCCTTGTTCTTTGCAAATGGACTCAGTCAGACCGACATGATCGCTCTTTCTGGTACACCATTGATAATCTGTTAAATTATTTCCTGATTGCATATGTTGTCGTTGCATTAATCATTAGACAAGGTACTAGTTCATATACTGTAGGAATTTTGGTGTTATTTTCCAAGTTATACGCACATTGCATATCTTCCCATAAGCCCCTGACATGACTCATATTTTTGAGATGGTATTTTTGGGTCCCAGAAGTTAGTTTGGTAAGAGACAATCAAGAGGTTGATGAGAAAAAAAAAGGATTTTATTTTGCTTAACAAGATAATAAAATAAATGCTTCCAATTAAAATCTCTTGACAGACTGAAAAATGTTTTAACTACACTGTATTTGGATCGTTGAATATAGTTATGTAAGGGGATAACATATGAGGTGCATGCAATATAACAACGAGGATATAATCATAAAAATAGGGAAAGGCTAAAAGTATTATATGACAGACAAAAAATTCAAAATTCTCAAGTTTACATATCTTCTAGACGTGAAAATAAATAATTAAGGGTTCAAATAGCTATTAGTAGTATCAACTAAACAGAAAGAGAGATTTACTGGTATGAACCAGCTGTATATTCGTCGGTGGATCCTCCTATTATTGGAAACTTAGCCCAAACTGTGTACTTTGCCCTTTTGTTATTGCTCCTTCAGGGCTACCTTTTACAAGACAAAGGTGGGCCTACCATAACTTGACTATTGATAAAAAAATGTCTCTGTAAATTGTCTTATTTTTTCATAGCCCGTTGTACTCTTGACTTCTGCAGCATGTTGACACTTACCTCCACAACAGTATTCCCAAATTTATTGAACAAAAGAGTCATATCTTAGCATGCTTTTCAATTTAGTGCCAGATTAGTAAATTAGTATTTCGATATTCATTTGTGACCAGAGCATTTCTTTTGTAACAAATTAACCAATATATATATTTCCTTAATGTTTAGGCGCACACACAATTGGAGTAACCCACTGTGACAAATTCGTCCGTCGGATCTACACATTCAAGCAGCCACGACAATCAAAGGCACAGTGGAATCCACCAATGAACCTCTGGTTCTTGCGGCAGCTGCGCAACACATGCCCGATCAATTTCAGCCCGTCAGCATTTACAATGCTCGACAACCAAACCCCATTCAAATTCGACAATGCCTACTACCAGAATTTGCAACAGTTGAAGGGTATTCTGGCTTCAGATCAGATTTTGTTCAGCGACAAGAGGTCCAGAGCAACTGTAAACTGGTTTGCATCAAATCAGACTGCCTTCTTTGAATCGTTCGTGTCCGCAATGACTAAGCTTGGTCGGGTCGGTGTGAAGACCGGAAGTGATGGAGAGATTCGACGAGTATGTACTGCTGTGAATTAGGTTTGGGTATGCCTGTGATTTGTGACATTGAATGTGTAGTTGATAATTTTTTTTCCTCTGGAAAGTATATTCATATTTTGTTACTATTCTTTGTTATGACAAGTTATCGTCTCGATATCACGGCTTGTGTATCATATACTCTGTCTTCGATCCAATATATATACAAAACTGAATGAAAGTGATTTTGCTTTCTGGAAAGAGATTACTGGGTAGAGGTTATGTTCTTATGTATAGATGTTATCATGTTAACAACTTAATCGTTACTTCTAGTTTCTTTTTTGTCTAAAAAGTAGGATAATATTTTGATTGAATCTTTTAAATGTCTGTATCTTGCGTCCATTGCTATATGTGCCAACTAGCTAGCACATATATCCCAAAAGGGGAGGGATTATGAAGACTTGATAATGAGTTATTTTGACAATGACGCTCTGTAAATAAACTTGGAAAAGAAAATTCCTCAAATAGAAAAAAAGGTTATAGATAGATTTCTTTAATTTATAGACGAATAGTTTCAATTTTCATACAATTTGTTTTGATGGACCATGAAATTATAATTAAATTGCATAATATTTGAAACAATATCGATTTATAGGTTGAAAATTTTATTTATAAATCTTTTGTATTTTCAAGATCATTTTTAATTTATTTAGAGTGTCATTGACAAAACCATAAAAATAATCCACTGGCAAAGTGATCCCTCCCCATCACAAAAATATCGTATCTGTAAAGTTTAATTAATTATCTTTAATACAACGTATATTTTTCCTTGATATATATCATTAATATTATGATTGTTCAACTATACTACTACAAATAAAAAAAAATCTGTGAAATTGTATGGAAGTCATATGTGTGAAGTGTGAAGTGAAATTGTATGAAAATGATATGAGCAGTCATCATTACAATTAATGTTATCGTCTAACAGACCTTACAATTAATGTTATCGGTATAATTACAATTAATCACACATATGACTTCCATTCTATTTAATTATCACTTAAACTAATAGATAATTACAATTTGCAAATTATCTATTAGTTTAAGTGATAATTAAATAGAATGATATATATGAACTTATGAGTTCGAATCTCTTCGAATCTCCGTGAAAAAAAGAAGGAAAAAAAAGAAAAAAAGCCTCGACTCTCGACAAAATACAGGAGAATTGTGACACATACGACATAACATGAAATCTAAATTTTCTATGTTGAATGTTATATGTTTAGAATTTAATACTTCACCAATAATGAATTGAAAAAAATCTATCCTTATTCATCTTATTTCATAAAATTTGTGGTTAATTATAAACTAACATTTATGAATATATATTAGAACTTTCTGTCTCCATTATCTATTTTGCATCGGAGGAGCATAACATAGTCAACCATTTTAATTTTGATCATCAGTGTTCAAGTAGAAAAGGGGTTTGCTAAAACCCGCCGGGTACAACCCATACCCGTGTATCCGTGCCCGGTACCCGCGGTATCCGTACCCGTGCCCGGTATAGACGGGTAAACGGGTACGGTTTTGAGAATGACCGATCACGTTTTTTTTGGAAAAAACCCGTTGTACCCGTACCCGTTTACCCGCCGCCCATCTACCCGCTGACCCGCACCCGCGTACTCGCACCTGCGTACCCGCGTATCCATACCCGTACCCACATACCCGGCCCGTAATGCCGAACAGTAATAGTTGTATATATTCAATCCAAATAATAAAAAGGTTGCCAACTCCAGTTATAAAGGAAAATAATTGACATATGAGAAGACAATATATATACTTTCCTGGATCTGAACAGTAATCACAAATAAAAATGTAAAATTTTGGAAATAATACTATGTCAGTAAAAAAATGTACACAATGTACCTATCAAAATTCATTTATAATTTAAAATACCAATTTTTACAATTAGAAGTTAGAATATACACGGAAGCTCAAAAAAATTGAAAGCAACAAAATAGTTCAAATTAGAAAAATTGAAAACAAACAAAGTTGGAGCAGTCCAAAAAGTCTTCACACGTAAAAGGCTCATACATTTTAAATTATTTGATTTTTAAACGTTCATTTTAAAATTTTGATCTATTTTTTGATTTAATCTATTATTTTAAAATAATTGAAAAAATGAATGTTTAGAAAATATATTATTTTTTTAAAATGAACGTTTAGATTTGTACTTAGCCGAAATGATATTATTCAGATTTTACGACATTGCAAAATACAAAAATATATTTATAAAATAAAAACAGCAAAAAAAATAAAACAACAAAAAAAAAACCCGTACCCGTCTATCCGTGCCCGAGTACCCCAGTACCCGTACCCCGTGTACCCACGACGGGCACGGATATGAGACGGGTAGGGTATGGTTTTGAAAAAAAAAATCCCGTCTACCCGTGCCCGCCGTACCCATCTACCCGCCGTGCCCGTGCCTGCACTACCCACCGCCCGCCGCGGGTGTACCCGCCCGTACCCTCGGTACCCGCCGGTAAATCACTGAGTAAAATAATAGACCTGTGTCCTTTTATTTATAGATATTCGTGTATCGTTGATAATCAGCAAGTTAACTATTAAAATTGATTTCTGATAGAGACTTCCAATAGAGATTGGAAAATGCCAGGCGTCTCCACACTTTTTTCCCGTATTTGTCCGACACACTATTTGTTAAATAAGAATACACAATTGCTAACCACAAAGTTCACATTTTCTATATAAATACGTACGTAGAAAAATTAAATCCCTACTTGTTAGCCTTTATATATTATGAATTGATAAATAAACAATTAAAATTAAGATTAACAAGTACACATCCGGACAAGTGCGAGAGATATAGATATCGGAACAATGGGCTGGAGTCTCGTAGAGATTAGAACGGTGGACCCCACTATTCACATGTCAATCACATGTCAATCACCATCACGACAAAATAACACTATCAGGTCTCTTCACGTGAAGTTATTGTAACCTTATGTAATATGTCTGCGTAAATCTCATCTCACAAAAACAGCAGAAGAAACGATACAAGCTACCATTATTTTAATTGTGCTGTTGCACGAGAGCACGAGAAATTAAACAAATATGCTATGAAGCTCAATAACGAATATAAGTTTGCATTTTTAATTAAAATACTGATATGTATACAACACTCGCATCTTACTGAAATACAGTTTTTATTACAAAACGTAAAATTTCAAATATACCATTATTTTAAAAAATAAGGAAACGCTTCCATCTCACTTGTGCTGTTTTGTATATATAAGAAGGAAACGCACGATTGCCACCTCTAGAGATTAGAACGGTGGACCCCACTATTCACATGTCAATCACATGTCAATCACCATCACGAAAAATAACACTATCAGGTCTCTTCACGTGAAATTGTAACCTTAAAAAAATCTCATCTCACAAAAACAGCAGAAGAAACGATACAAGCTACCATTATTTTAATTGTGCTGTTGCACGAGATCACGAGAAATTAAACAAATATGCTATGAAGCTATCTTTTATGATGCATAGGTCTCGGGTGACGAATATAAGTTTGCATTTTTAATTAAAATACTGATATGTATACAAAATTCGCATCTTACTGCAGCTGGAATCAGATCATCAACAATCTGAATATCAATTGATCTCTGTGAGCTGTACTTCTAAAAAATAAAATATTATAAAATAAAAACCCGAACTACCATGCGTACTTATCGGCTTAATAAAAAGAGTTTGTTTGGCATATGGTGGAATAATAAAAAAAATAAAATAGAATAGGTATTTCGACGAATTAATTTGTCAAATGAATTTTAGACTAAGTAGAAGAGTGCGGAAGAGTGCTAATGCGGTATATCAAGTTATATGTGGTATACCGGATTAGTTCTCGTCGGAATAACGATTATTATTTAATTATGTTGTATTATATTATTATATTACGATTATAATTATGATTATGATTTATTATTATATTATTATTATGATTATGATTATATTATTATTATTATTATATTATAATAATTATGATTTTAGTATTATATTATTATATTATGATTATAAATAAGATTATATTATTATTATGATTATGATTAATTATTATATTAATATTATGATTATTATTTATTATTATTACTATTATTATATTATATTATAATAATAATTATTATTGTTATTATTATATTAACATGACTTTTAGTATTATTATTATTATATAATTAATTTTATTATTATTTTTTATTATTATATTATAATATTATGATTTTAAATTATATTATTATTATTATGATTATAAATATAATTATATTATTATTATTATATTATGATTATAATTTTATTATTATTGTATTATTATATTATTATTATGGTTATATTATTAAGATTATGACTATTATTATTATTATTATTATTATTACTACTTATTATTACTTTTCATTATTATTATTTTATTATTATATTATATTATGATTATAGGTATGATTATATTATTATGATCATAATTATTTATTATTATTATTATATTATGATTATAATTTTTCTTATTATATTATTATGATTATTACTATGATTATTATTATCATGATTATGATTATATTATGATTATTTATTATTATATTATTATGATTATGATTACAATTAATTTTTTATTATTATTATATTATGATTATGAATTATTTTATAATTATTTATATTATTATTATTATTATTATTATTATTATTATTATTATTATTATTATTATCATAATTGTTAGTATCATAATTATTTATATTTTAACTATTTTAATTAACAACTGTCAAATGATATTTTCGCTCTTCCGAATAGTAAAAATACCACTCACTACTTTCCAAAAATATACTATTCTATCTTTTCAAAATATACTTCCATATTATCACATTTTTTCAAAATTCTCTTCAAAACTATTCCTTTATTTGCCAAACAAACCCAAAATGGAGCAGAGTAGATAGATAAACTGAATCTACCGGATGGAAGAACAGTCCTGGTAAATGCCGATACTACATGCAGGTTTTTTATCTACCACAAAGAATCAAAGACAGAATAATCTAATATATAAGAAGATTTCTATGGATGACAAATCATTCTCGGGTTGTCACTGTTTAATCGGGTGGCATTCCTTAACCTTGTCAATGAACAAAGGAGGAATATACATTATAGATTTAAAGGCACATAGCGAAGCACTATTTCTTAGATGGCTATAGCTGATACACATGGAACGCGACTCATCATGAGTACTAAAATTCCGAACACAACAGGGAATCCACTCAGTAGACGATATATCGCTCGCTTCAATTCAATGTCATCGTACTTCATTCAGGACCTCCATACGTTGCTACCATTATTCCGTTTGTGCACCCACCTGTCACTTCCTGACCAAAGAAGTCTCTGGCTACTGACCAAAGACGACAATTACTCATCAAAATCGGCATATGACCATATCAATCACCCAGGAGTGCAACAATGGCATCCGAACATTCCCTGGAAGCTACATATATACCAAGTAAAGTGGAATTGTTCCTCTGGTTGTTATCACAAGACAAATTTCTCACCAATCGGAATCTCAGAAAAAAAATTGGTTGTCAGGGGACAGGTACGTGCTATGCTCCACACCGTTAGAGGAAGACACTGACCACTTTTTTTTTACAATGTCCATACGTACAGAGGATCTGAAATGACATTCTACCAACAATAATTTTGGCACCTACTACCTTCTCTCCGCTAACCCACACTATGAGCAAAGCACAATTATCAGATTTCAAATAACCACAACTGATGGCGAAGACATGCTGGAATATCTGAAAGGAACACAATCAACATATCTTTCAACATAAAAGACGACTTATAAAATAATTATTCATGACAATTATCACGGAGTCACAACTATGAGAACACATTTAGACGGCATGACAAAAGGATGACAAAAAATATTATCACAAATATGCTTCCCTGTATATAGTTCTAAGGCGCGGTGCTTAATTGCACTGATTTCTTTTCGATTTTATAATTTTATTCTTTTCTAAAATGATTGTAAATATTTTTATCTTATTAATGAAAATTGGTAGGCTCTTGCTTTACCCTTCAAAAAAAAAAAAAATGGGGGCATTATTTCCAATAAAAATGAGAGCAGACTATAGACTACATTATGTTATTTGCATTGTTTAACGAGCATTCACATTTCAATGCAGACTACAGTTATCAAGAAGAATGGAAAATTTGAGGAGTTCAACTTTTGTTAGATTTTTAAATGAATGGTTTGATACAGTCTTTTATTGAAAATGCCTATCCTCAGAGGGCTGTAGAGGATTTGCTATCTTTTATATTTCGTAATATTAGACTAATTAGTTTTTAGTAATGATGAACCTAGATACCGGTTGGGATATCAAAAACATATTTCATTTCTTAATGAAACATGTGGAGAGATTCACTTTCTGTGAAAAAAATGAGCATTCACGTACATTTAGTCTTCATCTGACTCTAAAATTTTAAAATTGTTAAAATATGATTCTGAAATTAACTGTTACTTTAATATCAATTCAAAATCATTTTAATTATTAAAATATCATCAATAATTAATAATTTAATTATACATCCCCACCCCACCCTCATCCCCACATCTTCCCTCTCTCTTCCTATATATATTTCATTGAAATTAATCTATATATGTAGATCAAATTTAATTTTTAGGAATAATATTTTTTTTGAGAGAAAGATGAGAACTTTAGTTCATAAATAATTTTTAGAAATAATATTTTTCAAAAAAACATGTTAAACGTACGTTCTATTAGGTCGACCTAGCTAGAGACAAAATTTGCTAATAATGATGTCCTTCATTTAATAGTATACGCCGAAGCCGAACTTTAATTTTCCTTCTGTGCTTTCAGTTTATTTTTTAATCATTTCGTTGACCTGATATATATTTTAGTTATTTACGCGCAAAACATCAGTAATAGAAGTACATTTTAGGTTAGAAAGTAAATAGGAGCGAGAGTATATACATAAAGGGAAGGGAAGAGTTTGCATTTGGACTTTACAATGGACATTTTGTCAAAAAAAAAAAAAAATTGAAGGGATATATAGTATTTTATCTGAATCGTTCGAAAATAAGGGTACCTTACAAAACTGCTTCCAATAAACTCTTCATCAAATGTCTCAAAAAGAAAAGAAAAAAGCAATACATGTGTTTATCAGAATTCCATATTGTACGAAGATAAAACTACGTACAAAAGGAAACGGAAGTAAAAATAATAAAAGATAAAAAAAATCTGATCAATAGTTATTTAAATAAATACTAGTATCATGATCATGCGATGCAACAAGATTGATTTTTAATTAAAGGGAATGATGATGTTGTCTATTTTAGTTTAACAAAGTGAATTTGTGATAACATTGTTAATTTAGTTTGCCGGAGTGAATTAATTTTGATAACAATCAATTTGCAGTTTTTTTATAATAATTATTCAAATAATCTTAACACTACGCCAGAAAACACCTTTTGCAACGCACCATTTACAGCGGTTTTCAGCTAACAACCGCTGTAAACTTAGCAGCGGTTTTCAGTTAACAACCGCTGTAAAACCATTTACAGCGGTTTTTAACTGAAAACCGCTGTAAAGTTCCTAATAAATACTGCTGCCCTATAGTTACAGACTCTCTCTCTCCCCCATCCAGCAGCCGCCACCATTAATTGAGCTCCGAATTTGAGCATTTTTTTGAGCTCGAAATAACACAAAATTCCATCAAATTTGATCAAAATTTTTATTCTCTTCAACAACAAACTTCTCCTCTATCTTCTCTCAAACGAAGTGGAGTAATGGAAGCGGATCGGAGCGGGTGATTGGAGCGGGTGATCGGAAGCATCGGCAGGGCGATGCGCGCAGGGGTCATGCGCGAGTGTTAAGGTTAATTTCGATCTTTAATTGATCATTTGCTTAAATAAATTTTTGATTTGATTATGCATTAATTTTGTTAATTTTAGAGCATGTAATTGATGCATTATAATTTAGTAGTATTGTCATGTATGACCAATTCACCTAACTTGAGCTAATTTAGGTCGGTACCCATTTGAGATTAATCCAATAGGGATTAATCTCGAATAGTCCGTTTGGGACTACTCTTTGAATACTCTGTCTCATTTAGATTTAGTGAGCGTACGCTCGTTGATCAGTGTATGAGAAAGATTCGGTTCGATGATTTCCCTTTTGTTCCCACGAGTACGTACGCACATGCAATTGTGTGTTGACGTACGCGGGGAGCTTAGGGAAATTTTCGAATTTTTCTCAAACACCGGATGAACGAGTGTATGCTCGCTAATGAGACAAAGTATTCAAAGAGTGGGTTAGGATGGTCGCCGACCCGAAAACCAAATGCGGACCTTATACCGGATATATGACATGTACACATTTTTAACCTTTTCGGATGGATTCAAGAAGTTGGATGTATGGCAGACGAGACACAGATGAATATATGATCGGACTTAATGAATTTTTAGAATATATGAGCGACATCTTCCTTGTCCTTGCCGAAAGTGCCAGAATGTTCTGAGACAATCCACTATCAAAGTTTTGGAAGATCATTTAATTTCTAATGGATTTCAATCTGGGTACACCCGATGGGTAAGGCACGGAGAGCCCAAAGAATATGTAGGGAATGTAGCTTCGGGTATTGATGTACAGGAAGAATTGGGGGCTGAAAATAATATGGATTCAGGTATTGATGTACGAGATGATGTACGGGAAGAATTGAGATGTAAAAATATTGAGATTGATGTACATAATTTAGATGATGATCAGTACTATATTAATGATAATTTGGATGAAATGATGCATGATGTTGAACCTGAGTTTGCTGATATTCCCGAAATGTTTGAAAATTTAGGTAAAGAAATGAGCATACCGTTATATCCCGGTACGAAACTTACAAAAACTATCACCGTTTTTAAATTGTATAACTTGAAAGCAAAGAATGGATGGAGCGATAAGAGTTTTACGTCGTTACTCGAGCTTTTGAAATAAATCCTTCACGAAAATAATGAGATACCGATTCGACGTACAAGGCGAAAAAAATATTGTGTCCTTTGATGATGGAAGCGAGAGAGAATTCCCGTTTGTCCAAATGATTGTATGTTATTCCGAGGAGTGCACAAAGATTTGAAGAAATGCTTGAAATATAACGCTTCAAGGTATAAACGAAAAGCGATGAGATTGAAAGTACGAAAGGCGCTAATGCAAAAGTTATTTGGTATTTACCGATACTTCGAGGTTGCAACGTCTCTTTTCGAATCCAAAAGACGCAAAATTATTATTGTGGCATGTAGAATGCGAGAAAAGAAGATGGAATTCTTAGACACCCCGCTGATTCTCCCGAATGGACGAGCATTGACATAAAACACGGTGATTTTGCCAACGATCCGAGAAATCTGAGAATAGGATTATGTACCGACGGAATGAATCCGTACGGAAACATGAGTAGCCGTCACGATGCACTGGCCGGTGTTCTTTGTGTATTTACAACCTCCCTCCTTGGTTGTGCATGAAGAGAAGGTACATAATGATGCCGTTGATGATTTCAGGTCCTAAACAGCCGGGTAACGATATAGATGTGTTCTTGGCTCCTTTGATCGAAGAACTTAAAAGTTTGTGGGAGAAAGGAGTGAGAGTATGGGATGCATATCGGAAAGAGTTCTTTACCCTCTTTGTCATGCTTTTATGCACAATTAATGATTTTCCTGCATATGGTAACTTATCGGGTTTTAAGACAAAAGGTGATAGAGCATGTCCTATATGTCAAGAAGACACGTGCTCCATTTGGTTAAAAAAAATAAAAAAGACTGTGTATCTAGGACATCGTAAGTTCCTGTCTAGGTTGCCAAAGCGACGTCCACATCCGTATCGAAAAATGACAAAAGAATTTAATGGAAAAATCGAAAATGATAGAGCGCACATTGCCATTGATCGGAGTGCAAATGTTTGAAAAATTGAAGGATAAAAATGTCGAATTCGATAAAAGAAAACAAAAGAAAAGTAAAGAAGAAAAACAAAAAGAGAAGAAAGAAATCTGGAAGAAGAGATCTATTTTTTGCGATCTTGATTACTGGCGTGATTTAGACGTCAGACATTATTTGGATGGGATGCACATCATTAAGAATATATTTGAGAATTTGTATGGTACACTGTTGAACATACCGGGAAAAACAAAAGACGGTATCAAAGTAAGACAAGATATGGTAGAAATGGGTATGCGGCCAGAGCTAGCCCCTGTAGAAGAGGATGGTAAACGAACATTTCTGCCGGTGGCATGCTATATGCTATCACGAAAAGAGAAACTCAGTTTATTGGGGTGTCTCCAATCCATTAAGGTTCCAACCGGGTATTTATCCAACATATCCTCAAAGGTGTCGATCGGAGAAATGAGATTGATTGGATTGAAATCACATGATTGTCATGTTTTATTGACTCAGTTGCTACCAGTGGCGATTCGAGGAATTCTTCCCCAGGATGTTAGGCGCTCAATCGTCAAATTTTGTTTCTTCTTCAATAAGATATGCTCGAAAGTGATAAACCCAAATGAATTAGATGCGCTTCAAAGGGATGTTGTGGCGACCCTATGCGAGTTTGAGATGCTTTTTCCTCCATCATTTTTTGATATTATGGTTAATTTAACCGTTCATTTGGTTAGGGAGATAAAACTGTGCGGTCCGATATTTTTACACTAGATGTATCCTTTTGAGAGAGCAATCGGTCAACTAAAGGGGATGTGGAGTTTTTTTACACTGGATGTTTTTACTCACCAACACCAAATCTACATGGTCTGTGTGGAGACCCAATCATCCGTGAAGACTTCCATGATTTCATTCATGGTTAGCAACATTTGGTAAGGTTCTGTGCCCTTGTCATACACACGGAACAAATCAACGGGGAAAGTTAGCGTAAACTGAGTTTCACCTGGGAAACGATAATCAATTGTTAAATAAATTGTAGAGAATAGAAACTATTATCAATGACCCAATTAGCTTGACAAATCACCTGACGGCTGGAACATCAGAACAAAGTGTAGAGTATGATAATAACTCGCCTTTCCGGCCATGATTTCATCAGGAATCAGCGATTGTGGCACAATCTCGGACCCCGCGCTTGGCGCCGTCTTATCCTTGGGCTTTTTATTTTTTTTGGCCATCTTTCGGGTCTTTTCGGGTGTCCCCTGCACATAATTAATAATATATATATATATATAAATAAACAGTGCATGCTTGGAAATTTACGAGTTTAGTGAAAAATTTGATTACCTGACCGGACAGAAGCACCAAATGTCTCGGCCATGCAAGAATGTACCCATGATTCCTCTCCACTTCCTCCTCCTCCTCCTCAGCTGGGATAGGCACCTTGTACTTGCCGCCTCCCTCTAGGACCGTGGTGAGCTGTATCCTATAACAATCTGGCTTTAGAGGAGAGCGTGAATGACATCTCCCCGAACGGTCGGGAACACCTTACCCTGTGCCACCGGTACAGTTTCATTCTCTACCTCGACAAGAAGGGTGCATAGTGTGGTAACCTATAATAATTAAGTTAATCCTATAATCAAAAACACGTCGTTCTTCCTGGTAAACGACACATTGTTGGGGTAGAAAATGTTGTGGACGAAGAAGACTACTTCGATGATGTGCCTCCATTTTCAACCGGAATCAACACCGAACCAGTCCAGGAATCTATAGAAAGAATATACTTGCGGTCGGACCATCAAGAAGGATCGTACGTCAAAAAACAAAAAGCGAAAAAAAAAGAATTAAATGTAAGTGATTAATTAGATGTATTTTCGTTAATAATTTTTGTTTAATTTGATGATTAAATGTAAGTTTAATTTGACCATCAATAATTTTACTTTTTATTTATATAATATTATAATATTGCTCCTTTTACAGTGGATTTTTACATAAATATGAAAATTTAAATAACTATATATAAATCCATAAATAAAAGAACATATCTATAAATTTATTTTAATTTTGAAGAATTTTTTAAATAAGAGAATTGTTCAGCTTATAAATTTTTAAAAATTTGAATCCATAATGGAATTAGCTATGTTTAATCTGTGTTTATTAAAATTTTAATCAGCGAAATATATATAATCCGTGTTTATTAAAATTTGGAAACAAAAAATATAATTAAAAATAACTTTGCAGCGGTTGTACGTAAAAACCGCTGTTAAAATACGTTTGTAGCGGTTTGCAGACACAACCGCTGTAAACATCACTTTTGCAGCGGTTTTAACGAACAACCGCTGTTAAAAGTATTTTGTAGCGGTTTTCATACACAACCGCTGTAAACATTACTTTTGCAGCGGTTTTAACGTAACAACCGTTGTTAATGTCATTTTATTTTTGAATCATTATCCAAACCTTTCTCCCCTTTCCCACACCAGCTCCTGGAAAACCTAGCCCCCGCCTCGCGCGGCTGCGTCGCCTCGCCGCACCGCTGCCTCGCCCCCGCCCCGCCTCGCGCCGCTGCGTCGCCTCGCACCGCTGCCTCGCCCCCACCACGCGCCGCTGCCTGCCCCCGCCTCGCGCCGCTCTCGCCCCCGCCTCGCCCCCGCCTCGCCCCTGCCTCGCCCCTGCCTTGCACTGCCGCAACACAGTAAATCATTATCAAAGAGGCAAATCTTTGGCAAGGTATCCCCAAATGGAAACTGGAGTTTCTTATTTTATTATACATTTCATTTTTGCAAATTCTTGTTGCAAATTCAAGGTATCGTACCAACCGATAATTTTTGTTGCAAGTTCAATTTTGGTATGAAATGAACCTTCATTGTGCATAACAATTTTGACATGCTATTGCCTATTGACAACTTCTTAGTAGTTAGTACTAATACACGCATAGGCACATCTGATTAAACAAAAAAAATTGGCTCTTGCAAAGTAATAGCCAATTAAAAAGAACAATTAAAAAAAACATTTTACAGCGGTTTTTACGAAGAAACCGCTGCAAACGAATTTAATTTTTTTTTTTTTAAAGTAAAACAAATTTACAGCGGTTTGTGCGAAACAACCGTTGCAAACATAATGTTACAGCGGTTTTTAAGGTAAAAACCGCTGTAAATGGTTATATTTACAGCGGGTTTTAGTTGCAAACCGCTGTAAATGGTATTTGGCAGCGGTTGTATATAAGAACCGTCAAACAGATTTGCGCGGTTTTCAACAAAACCGCCGTTAAACTTTGCGGCGCTCTCAATAACGGCGGTTGTACAACCGCCGCTAATCGGGGAAATAACCGTAAAAAGCCTATTTAATTTTAATAATAAGAGTGATAAAATCAAAATTTTAAGAATACGAATGACAGCGTGCCATTGTAGTGGCGCTGTGTAAACGCGCCAGTCCCACTGGCGCGTTTGTACCAAGACGCTAATATGAGTGACATCTTTCATTTTTTTTAAAACAAAGAGTTTGCGTTGTTTGATGTTAGTCCTGACGCCATTAGGAAAAACACCACTACCACTAGCGTCTTTCAGTTTTTTTTAAGAAAAAAACTGAAAAAAAAAAAAAGGAAAGACGTCCTTTAGAATGCGCCACTGCAGTGACATTTTTAAAATACACCACTGGCAGTGACCCACTGCCATTCGTATTCATAAAATTTTAATTTTATCACTCTTATTATTAAAATTAGGATTATTTAAATAATTATAATAAAAAACTGATCAATTTGTTATGACATGATAATTAAGTACCATTTTGACATATTATTTTTGTTTATTTTTAGATCTCATAAGATCTTTGTATTATATGCAACAATCAATCATAATCATCAGTGGGTCTACAATTAAAGTCAATTAATAGCCTAGTTAAATAAGATATTTTGAAATTATAGTCTGAATCTCTGCGGTACTTCATGTAACAACCATGAATGTGAGGAAAAAAAATTCAACATACTTTTCTTAGTTGCAACACTCATGTTTAAAAAAACAGCTCAATAAGATGCTGACATTGATTCTAAATATTTAAAAATAAATTTAAACCATTATAGCATCAAAACACTTAGATATTTAGATATTTAGTGAGTAAAGATATATAAATTACATGTAATGAAGGTACATACATACACATGTACACATATATAAGTTAACTTGCTTGAACAAATTAAGTAAAACGAAAAATCGGAATTAAGAGTCCAGCTTTGACTATGGAAAACGGAATTGAGAGTCGAGCTTTGACTTGGAAATAAAGAGGCCGTGGAAGCCATAAGGGACACGTTGTTAAAGCAGCACCTTCGCCACTATCTCAAGTTTCGGGGAACATGCATCCATGATGATGAACTTTGATTTAACTGTCTCCTCTCAATGCACGTAGCAAACAAGATATCCATCATCTTCCTCCTCTGCGTCTTCATTCTGTACAAAGAAGGGCTCTCCGCCAAAGCATCCCATTCTGAAGTTGTGCCTTGCAACAATTCAATCCCCTATACCTGCATGTGAGAGGTTGAGTTTCACGAAAGCCGCAATTTTGGGATTGGGGTCGCCCACATAAGCATAATTCATCCTAACCCTTTCCACGCACTAGTGCACGAGTTCCATGATCCAGCGCATGCTCAATACCTAGCAAGTTCGGCGCCACAAGAACTAGACACATTTCACTATTAGCATTTTCCTCCTCCCAAGCATTAATTGTATGTATCATCACTACAAAAAAAAAAAAATCAGTAACGGTTATTTTTACCATTTAATAACGGTTTATGGACCGTTATTGAATGAGGTTACTAAAACTCTAAAAGAACCATTATAAAAATGCGTGTCTATCAAATCGGGCGGGATACATTCAGTAATGGTTTTTAGATAAAAATCGTTACTGAATCTCGAGTTACAGTAACAATTTTTACATAAAAATAGTTACTGAATCTTGAGAATCAGTAACGGTTTTTACATAAAAATCGTTACTGATTATAATAGCGCTGAATTTTTTTTTATTATATATTTTTCTATGGCCGTGTAATATGCCTCAATCAGAGTTTCCTATCAAAAGTTATGGTCGTTTGAAGTTGAGATGGTTGAATTTTAATTTTTATTTCTTCTATGTGATCTCTTGTTTCTCTCTCTGTCTCTCATCTCTCCTTTTATATGTGAAAATAGATGAAAAGGGGTTGGTAATCTGTGAAACTTCAGTTTTTGAATTTTGATTTTTGGATCGTTGGATTGGGATTAACGAACGGTGAGATGAAAATATCTCACAATCCGTGGGAGCAAATGTCATTGGTGGAGAATAGAACAAACAATAATGAGCGCTAGGGTTAGAAACTTTTATTAACGGTTTATACTAAAAATCAGTTACTGAAACAATCAATAACGGTTGTTAAACAATAACCGTTATTGATTTTTTATATTTAATAACGATTTTTTTAAAAAAAAACCGTTAATTAAAGTTCTGCCGAAAAAATATCCGAAAAACACACTTTTCGGTAACGGTTTTTATTTATATCCATTACCAAAATGCTATCAAATATTATCAAAATTCCACCAACCTTCTCTACTAACGGTTTTATTAATAAATAATTAGTAATTGGGTGTTAGCAAAAGTCATTTCTGTTTGTAGTGCATGTTGAATCATGGCACATCAAACCAGTTTATTAGAGAACCATCTGTTACATAGCATGGTAGCACTCCTATACGTGACACCTTGCGGTTGTCAGAACCCACACAATTGCTCATGTCGAGTACCATGCATCTCTATCAACGGACGATCATTCGATCTTTTCGCCGTTTCGTTTCGACGCAAATAAAATAGAACGATCAATATATTATATTCCGTTTCAATAACGAAATGCTCTACGCAAGTAAATTTTATTCCGTTTCAATAAGAAACTCATCAGTTCTGTTTCGTTTCGATGGTTATTTCGTTATAAATTCTATACGGCTGCTATAATAATATTACATTACGATAAAAAATAGGAGAAAACACTATTTGGCTCTCGTCTCAGTCCCTCTTGTCTTTTCTGCGACTCTCTTCTCTCTCTCATGCAGATAGACTAAACCCTAATATGTCTTGCTCAGCCGCTCTCATCTTTAACACTCTCTCACGCTATCTCGATCAGCTATCTTCTTTCTCACACTTTATCCCACTCTCATCTCGCTTATCCGATCTCCTCTCTCAATTTCGCTCGCTCACTAAGAAATGAGTCAGATCATCTCGAGATCACCACTCAATGATCAATTGGCCTAGTTTTCACCTCTATAAAGAAATGAGTCAGATCATCTGATGATAAAATAGATCTAGATTGTACCTACGCTGAGAGACATGTCATAGATCGTCGATGGAGGTCTCGTCGCCACTAGACTGGCATAAAGTGATCGATTCCTTATATATTTTGTTGATGTACTGTTATTGAACAGAAAAAAAAAAGGGCAGAAAGAAAGAAAGAGAGAGAGAGATAGAGGTACTTTTGTCGATTTTGTTTTTAATAGCTTTTTCTTTGATTTTTTTTATTTCATTCATTTCTCTGATTTTAGTTTTTTTTTTTTTTTACAGTCTTACTGTCTTTACTTATAGGTGTTGCTATAATTGTCTTTACTCTTGCTATCTTTGTTGTGTAAGTATGACTGTTTCAGATTTTTTTATTTTCGAACCTGATATTTTTGATGATGAGTAAGTCCCCTTTTATTTGAAATATCTGAGCACTTATTATTATGTCAATAATTGAGAAATTATTAGTATATGAGCAAATATTTGTACTTGTTACTATGTCAGTATCTGAGAATTGTTGGTTACTAGCTTGCTGCTTATTGGCTTGGTTTGTTAGTTGCATTTATAGTTTGTTACTTGCTATTTGGCTTTGTTATTTGGCTTGTTATTTTGTTTGCACTTGTTAGTATGTCAATATCTGAGAAGTGTTAGTTATTGGCTTATTGGTTTGGCTTTGTTGCATTTCTAGTTTATTAGTTACTGGCTTGTTACCTTGTTGCTTGGTTTGTTACTTGCATTTCTAGTTTGATACATGCTGGATTTCTTATTTGGCATGCTTATTAGCTAGTTGTCTTGTTGCTTTGTTTGTACTTGTTAGTATATCAGTATTTGAGAATTATTCGTTACTGACTTGTTGGATTGACTTGTTAGTTATTGCATTTCTAATTTGTTAGCTACTGACTTGGTTTGTTAGCTTGCTGCTTATTGGCTTGGTTTGTTACTTGCAGGACTAGTTTGTTACTTGTTGGTTTATTATTTGGCATGCTTGTTGGCTTGTTGTCTTGTTGCTTTGTTTGCACTTGTTAGTATGTCAGCATCTGAAAATTATTAGTTACTGGCTTATTGGCTTGGCTTGTTAGTTGTTGCATTTCTAGTTTGTTAGTTACTGGCTTGTTGCCTTGTTGGCTTGACTTGTTACTTGTAGGATTAGTTTGTTACTTGTTGGCTTATTATTTGACATGCTTGTTGGTATGTTTCCTTATTACTTTGTTTGCACTTGTTAGTATGTCACTATATCAGTATATCAATATATTTAAAATTATTTACACTTGTAATTTAGCATGGGATCAGGATTAAATCTTGAAACCTCGGAATAGTTTGATATGATACAAATTGATGCTCCAACTGAAACTCAAAACTCTAATACCCCGAGCAACCTAAAAAAAGAGAAAATATCGTGAACCATACTCTGATGTGTGAAAATATTTTAAAAGGGAAGATATAAGAGATGATGGTAGTTATGAGGCTATATGTGATTATTGTGGAAAATATTATAAGGGAATTGATATCTTACAAAAGATAATGCAAGATGGCAACACAATAGATGATTCTTCAAAATTTTAATTGATGCTTTCAATTTTTACAGTGTTTCAGTTAGTACTTAATTATCTTCTATTTTATGCATTTTTATAGGTGAGGCAAGTCCCGTTGTTTGGGAGTTTGATCCTGCCAGATGCAAAAAAAGCTTTGCAATGATGGTAATTACAATTAAATAAAGCATCATTTCTTGAATGTTTTTGTAAGTGATCTTCAACTTTATTTTAAAATGATATCAAGAAATATAGTTGGACTAAATTGTCTTAAAATATATGAGGAGGAAAGAATTAGTTTGTATGAGTTATTTAGTAAGCTAGATTGTATATTTAGTTTCACAAATAATTTATGGACTAATAAGGGTAAAGATAGAGGTTTACGTACCGACTCCACAAGATTAGTTGTTTTTGGTCCATAACCATCTCTTTTGACTCAGTGAAGACAGCTCAATTTAAAGCACTCCCAATAAAGACTTAGCCAGCTGCATTCTTTCACTTCATTTTTTGGTAGTGAATGCTGAGGAGTAGTTTTGGATTCTACATTAGCAGTAAAATGTTATAAATATAGGCTTAATGAATATTAAACTACATCTTATAATGTATTTTTAAGCTCCAATAGTTCAGAATCACGTCCCTTACATATTATTATATTGATGACAATTGACATTTGAGAAAAAGAACTATCAATTTTACTTATTTGCCATCTCCCCACACTGGTAAAAATATATTTCAAGCCATTCATAATAAGTTGGTATTGTGAAATCTAGATAAAAAGGTATTCTATCTTGTACTTGACAATTCATTGCTAATGATACTTGCATTAAAGAACTGTTCAATACACCTATTAAAGATGAACTTTCTGCAAATAGTTTAATCTTTCATTAAAGATGTGATTGTCATATCTTAAATCTCATTGTTCAAGATGAGTTGAGTGTATTGTGTGATGAGATAAAAAAATATTCGAGAAACAATGAAGTACATTCGTCATTCACAATCAAAAATAGAGAAATTTTGGCTTGCAGCAGCATAGGTAAATGTTGTTAAATATTTAAATCATAATTATGATTGTTTAAGTTTTAGGTTTTAGGGTTAATTAGAGGTGGCAAAACTCGACCCGACCCGAGAAACCCGCCCGACTCGCCCGGACCTAAATCCGACCCGAACCCGACCCGATCCGATTTTTTAAGAAAGTCAAACTGACCCGACCCGACCCGAACTCGACCTGACCCAACCCGAGATCAAATGGCCTTTAATCCAATCGAAATCTATCAACGATATGAAAAAATACAACATATAAATTGACCCGGCACCCGGTCCAACCCGACCACGACCCGACTCGACCGACCCGATTTCTTCTAAAAAGTCAAACTTACCCGACCCGAACCCGAACCCGACCTGACCCACCCAATTGCCACCTCTAGGGTTAATTGTCTCTTTCACATAATTTAACTTTTGTCATTGTTTTCAGGTTAATGCTCCTAATAAAAAACCAGATTGGGATGTCCAAACACATTGGAATTCCACATTTAATGTTAGAGCCAGCCTTGGAGTTGCAAGAGGTAATTAAGAGTTTATTGAGGTTTATCTGAGTATTAAGAAAATGAATAGTAGTGTAAATCCCTTTATTGTTAAGATGGCAACAAAAATATTTGTTAAATGGGATAAGTATTGGACTAGTGGGAATACACTGTTGGCAATTGTTTGTGTACTTAATCTTAGATGCAAGCTTGTTGTTGTTGAGTACTACATTGAAAAGATGTACGTCGTCGATGAGTGTTCTTGATTAATTGTCAATTTAAAGTCTTGTATGAATGATTTGTTCAAAGAATATTTTGAAGTACACTCAAGGTTGGTACAGAACCAAGTTAGTAGCTCAACACAACCCTTGAAATGCTATTTTGAACATGAGTTTAAATTGAGCAAGAACTGATAGAGATCTCAAGCAATGACTTTTAAGTTATTTGAGGTTTATCTGAGTATTAAACAAATGAATAGTAGTGCATATCTCTTTATTGTTAAGATGGAAACAAAAATATTTACCAAATGGGATAAGCATTGGACTAGTGGGAATACAATGTTGGCAATTGCTTGTGTACTTTATCCTAGATGCAAGCTTGCTATTATTGAGTACTACATTGAAAAGATGTATGTTGGCGATGAGTGTTCTCGATTTATTATCAATTTAAAGTCTTGCATGAATGAGTTGTTCAAAGAGTATTTCGAAGCACACTCAAGGTTGGTACAGAACTAAACTAGCAGCTTAGCATAACCCTTGAGGTACTGTTTTGAACATGAGTTTAAATTGAGCAAGAACTAGTAGAGATCTCAAGCAATGACTTCCAATGATGATAGAGATTTTAAATTATTCTGTTGCCTTGTAGAGTTGTAGTTGTAGCATGAAGTGTCAGTTTCTCTTTGGCTCCCTAAATCTCAAGCAATGATTTTCAATGACGATAGAGATTGTAATTTGCATATTATGGCTGAGAAATGAGTTTGAGATCTAGGTTGAGGTCAAGAGTATTTAGTTTGTACTTTGATTTATAATATGGGTTGGTATTAATCAAGGGCTGGTTTAAATTGAGCTCAACATAAGGGTTGATTTGAAGTTAAATTGATCTAACATGAATTTAAAATAATAGACAAACTTCTAGTGCAAGTAGTGGTAGTGTCAGTGATATAATGACCGGTTTGAAAGATTTTATGCGTGTAAAAAAATCTTTGAACCCCTAAAATCAGAAATTGAGGAATATTTAGCTGATGCACTAGATGAAGCCAGTTTGGATGATGAATTTGACATCTTAGCATGGTGAAAACTAAATGCCCCAAAATATTCTATTCTTGCTCGGTTAACACGGGACATTCTGGATGTCCCAATTTCAACAACGACCTCAAAATCAACCTTTAGTACTAGTAGGGATGGCAATGGGTCGGGTTGGACTGGGTTTATATCAAACCCAGAGCCCGACCCGTCTTTCAAAACCTCACCTCGGCCTATCCGGCCCTTACCTTCAGGCCTAAAATTGATGACCCGACCCGCTCATGATACTTGACGGGCCTACCCGCCCGTAACCGTCCCGGCCCGACTTTGTCAATGATATTTTGTTGTTATATTTTTTAATTAAATTATGTGGTTAACGATTTCCCTCTTCTTAATATTTCATCTTTAGAGAATGATTATTGTATTTAAAGTCAAATGTTATTAAATATTTGCACTATCATAATATAAATTAATTTTTAAGTCTAAAAATTATTAAATATTTGCACCTACTCAAATACTCAATTTATAAATTGTGATATTTAATTATAAGAATTAATTTAAATGAATATTATATTAGTTAAATTATTAATTTTATCCAATTTGATAAGTTATTTATATACAATTATACATTATACATAACACATATAAATACATATTATATGTTATTGATATTACGGGCCGGACGGGCGGGCCTCACCCTAAACCCGTACCCACCAAGCCCGTCCTTTGACACAGCCCGACCCTACCCGTTTGACCTCCGGGTCGGGCGAGTCGACCGTCGGGTCGGGCAGGTCCGGGTAAGCCGACCGGACCATGGAATTTATTGCCATCCCTAAGTACTAGTGGTAGGACACTAAACCCAGTCAGGAGCTCTTTGAATAATGAAAGTATTTGAACTCTCTTGTGTGTGGTCAGGATTGATTGTGTGCTTTAGTTATCGGTATAATTTTTTCAATCATTGTTACTTACATATTTGGTATTTTATTGATTGTTGTCTGTGACATTTGAACTACATTGAACTTGATTATATATGTTGTCTTGTCTGTGGTAGAAAATGATAAAGATTTTGATGATACACTATGGCTTAGTGATGAAGCGACACCACATGATAGTGTTTGTGATGGTGAAATATGAAATTATGCTAATGTGAAGGCTTGAGATCCTGTCAGTATGTCACTCTATGAGTAATCCTATTTTGAGTTATTAGTTGGCTTGTTAGTTATTGCCTTCCTAATTTGTTAGTTGTTGGCTTGTTAGTTATTTTTTTAGTTTGTTGGTTGCTGTCTTACTAGCTTGTTGTCTTGTTTACTTATTAATTGTTGCCTTTCCAACTTGTTATTTGACATACTTGTTGTCTTGTTGTCTTCTAGTCTGGAGTGTCAATTTCTTTTTGGCTCCTTAGATCTCAAGCAATGATTTTCAATGACAATAGAGATTATAATTTGCATATTTAGCCATTAACTGAGATTGATATTATGACTGAGAAATGAGTTTGACATCTAGGTTGAGGTCAACAATATTTAGTATATTTTGACTATTTAGAATGATAATATACAAGTTTGTATATTCTGATTTGTAATCTGGGTTGTTATTCAATACTATAATCTGAAGCTGTAGTTGTAAAATGCAAGTTTGAAAGTGTTATTTGTAATATGCAAGTATGGTAATGGATTGTATGTTAAAACGATCAAAGAATTATGATCGTTTTGATCGTTCTTTCCATTTCCACAAAGTAAACAGTTAGCATAACAATTTTTTTGCGTCTCCTCAACGAAATGGTCACAAAATCTTGATATTTTCTTTTATTTATTTCGTTTCAATCAACAAAATAGTTAACGCAACAAAATTAATTTGTGTTTTCTCAACGCAACAGTTAACAAAAAAAAAAATCATCTCTTAAATGAAACAGTTAACACAAAACTTCATTTTTGTCATCGTAACACACGTTTCATACCCCTACATACAGACCCCCTGCTAAGAACATGAGGCTCGAGGGCTCGCATTGGCCAACCCGATGCCTCGTTCTAGATTAATCTGACGAGTCAATATAATAACCTCGTGCAAGTCCCTGAAAGCCGTGGAACCTCGAGAACAAACCCAGTATTGTAGGACAACCTGCATCATGCTCAAGCATATACTTGTGGGTTCTGACATACCTGGAGCAGAGCGTAGCATGGCCCTCAGCAGAGAGCAGTGAGTGAAGCATGCCATCACCATAAAAAATGTGGTTGTTTCTATCGGAAAGATACTGCAGATTAGGACCATTGCCGATGTAGGCACCACCAACCAGGCAAGTGGCGATGCTGCCATAGATAACAGGGCAGCATGTCGGGGGGAGCTCATTCACCGGAGCAAAGTTGCCAGAGAAGATGTGACAGGGGTCAGCAAAGGGGTCCCTTAACGTGTTATCAATCATCTCATCAAGGGCATTACAAAATGCCATTGACAACAAAAAAGTGTTGTTGGTTGCAAAATGTGTCTTGTTTTATTGGCAGAAGGCACACTTGAATAAGTGTTGGTTTCTTCATAATGGTATATATATGTTTCATCCTTCTGTACAGACCGGATAGATTTAGAAGGTGGTGGTGATGCCTTTTGTAAGTTCTCATGATTTAGATCAGAGGCCACACTAAGAGAGAATCTTTTTGTTCTTATCGTACCTCTTGTAGGGTTAATGGAAAGGTTAGAGGTGGTGCTTAAGGGGAACATATTTTGGCATAAGCTATTAGAATTAACCTTACCAGGTAGAAGCAAACTTTTATCTGGATTGCTATTTATATAAGTGTGGAAATCCAAATCGTGTGCTTTGTTTCATTCACTTCAAATTATTATTGACACTTGAATCTCATTCGCGGTATATATTGAAGTCCATATTGCGTGTTTTGTTTCCTTCTATTCAGATTCTTAAGGGAAAAAAAAAGAGATTAAACAGATCGCCGAGAGGTATGTAGTTTAATATGCGTCATCCTTCTGGCTTGTTTTTCCTAAAAATGCTAACATTCTATATTGTTTTTCAATGTTTAGTCACCTCAAAAGGCTTAAAATGTGAGGATTCGACTGTACGGATTTCGCGGAACAATTCAAAACTCAACAGTAATTAAGGACTTTTGAGCCTTCAGTGACATCCTGATCACTTCCACAATTGATCAAAGGACGATGATATGATGCCCCCTGAGTTATAGATGAGCTGAATTTGTACCAAAAATGTTTCTTTACTGTTCAAGATTCTTAAATTCTTTGTATAAAGAAAATTGAAGTGGCAAACTTATGAATTACGGTTAGCTAATGCTCAAGAATGCTGCCCTGATAAGTGGTAAGATTATGCATTCCGTTTACACACAAACAAAATATTTTTTCAAAAAAAAGTTTAAGGTCTGAAAGGACAAGTAAGTGTTGAGAATTGATTCAAAATATATTTTTAGAATATTTCTATTTAGGAAATTATTTTTAGTAAAACTAATTTCAGCAAGGATAGAATTATTATAGGGTTATTTTAGGAAAGACAAGAGTCAAAATTAGTAGCAATTATATTTAGAAAGTAATGGAGTTAGTGGGGTAATTTATAGGAAGTAGTGGATGATATTTTAGGAATGTAGTAGAGTTAATTTAAGAAAGTTCTATGCTATATAAACCATAGAACATTATGCAATTGTATGTCTCCAATATACAATGAATTAAGAAGAGAGTTTCAGCAGAAATTATTTGTTAGTTTATTTGTTTATCCTTCCATTATTTCCAACAATTTGGTATCAGAGCCGGTAGAAATCTTGGGTTGTTTTCAATGGCAGAAGCAGGCGCCAACATGTCTAATCCGTCGATTTCACTTTTCAAAGGAGAAAATTATGATTTTTGGAGTATTAAGATGACAACTCTATTCAAGTCTTATGGTCTGTGGGAGTAAGTCGAGAAAGGTGCCGGGACTACGATAGATGATCAAAAGAAGGATGCAAGAGCGCTGTTCTTTATACAATCGGCAATGCATGAGTCGATATTCACGAAAATTTCAGCGGCGACAACAGCGAAAGATGCTTGGACAATTTTGAAAACTGTGTTTCAGGGCAGTTCAAAGGTTATTGCCATCAAATTACAAGGGTTAAGGCGTGAATTTGAAACATTGAGCATGAAACAAGGCGAAATAATTCAGCAGTTTCTCACACGAGTCTCAACAATTGTTAATCAAATCCGTAGCTGTGGTGAAGATCTTTCTGAAGGAACTGTAGTAATGAAAGTATTGCGCAGCCTTACAACCAAATTCGACCATGTTGTAGCAGCGATTGAAGAATCTAAAGATCTGTCCACATACTCTTTCGACGAGTTGATGGGTTCATTGCAAGTCCATGAAGTACGACTTCTCGATCCGAAGAGAAGGATGATTCTAAGGCGTTCCTCACCAAAGACAATTCGGACGAGAGGGAGAGGTCGCGGCGGTGAGGTCGTGGAAGAGGTACGGCGGTAGAGAGACAACCGTCAACAACAAACAAAGAAGGATATCGAGTGCTACTATTGCCACAAGTTTGGTCATGTCAAGGCAGATTGCTACAAGAAGAAGAGGGAAGACGGACAAGGCAAGCAAGGCATTGAATGTCACTATTGCCACAGGATCGGTCATGTGCAAGCTAATTGCTACAATAAGAAGCGTGATGAAGGGCAAGCCAATGTTGTTGAGGAGAAAGACAGCGAGAAAGGCACCGAAGCCATGCTCTTCATGACAAAAACAAATGAAATATCAGATGTAAGTCAAGTATGGTTTCTGGACAGTGGGTGTTCTAATCACATGTCCGGTTTCAAGCATCTCTTTGAAGAACTGGACGAGTCATACAAGAAGTCTGTGAGACTTGGTAACAACAAAGAAATACAAGTTGAAGGCATAGGCAAGGTGGCTGTCCAAACTGCAAGCAATATAAGGTTTTTACAAAATGTGTACTACATCCCCCAACTTTCACAAAATCTCCTAAGCATCGGACAAATGATGAACAACGGGTATACGATCAAATTTGAAGGCAATACGTGTAAAATTGAGGAGTCAGGAACAAAGCATGCAGTAGCAACCATTCAAAAGACACACAATAACTTGTTTCAGCTGGAGATGGCCGAAGTTGATGAAAGTGCACTTGCAGTCACAGAACTTAATCAAAGTCGATTATGGCATCTAAGGTATGGACATTTAAATATCAATGGTTTAAAGTTGCTAAACCAGAAACATATGGTGATAGGGCTACCAGAGATAGAAGAAGTCGGGTTATGTGAAAGTTGTATTCTTGGCAAACAATCAAAATTACCATTTCCAAAGGATAAATCTCTCCGTGCAACTCGAGTACTTGAATTGGTGCATACCGACCTATGTGGGCCTATGGAGACAAGTTCAATGGGAGGAAGCAAATATTTTATGTTATTTATTGACGATTTCAGTAGAATGGCATGGGTATTCTTCCTTACCTATAAAAGTGAAGCACTTAGGTTTTTAAAAAAATTCAAGGCCATGGCTGAAACACAAACAGGGTCTCGGCTGAAAATTCTAAGATCAGATCGAGGTGGCGAATATCAATCAACCGAATTCAAGCAATTTTGTGAAAATGAGGGCATCTTACAGCAACTCACCACACCTTACACCCCCGAGCAAAACGGTGTAGCAGAACGAAAGAACCGAACTGTTGTTGGATTGGCAAGAAGCATGTTACAATCAAAGGGCATGCCGAATTCTTTTTGGGCAAAAGCGTAGCCACGGCGGTTACATCCTCAATCTTTCACCGACGAAGGCGGTCATGAACAAAACCCCCATGAAGCGTGGTTTGGAAGAAAACCAACGATGAGCCACTTACGAGTCTTTGGATGCATTGCATACACTCTAGTCAACTCACACCACCGAAAGAAGTTGGATGCCAAATCTGAAAAATGCATTTTCATTGGCTATTGCATTCAATCGAAGGGATATCGACTTTATAACCCCGAAACAAAGAAGACAATTGTCAGCCGCAATGTGATGTTTGATGAGAACATGAGTTGGAGATGGAACTCGGATGGTGTTGAAGCACCAATTGCTTTACAAGATGAAGATGAGGATAGCGAGGAGCTCCATCGAGAAATAGACAACATGCCAAAACCAATACAAGTTTATAGAAGACGAGGCAATCAACCATCACAAAGAAAAGACCAAGACCTTACAAGAACTATATGAGTGCTTTGAGGAGGCAATTGAAAAAGAGGAGTGGTGTCAAGCAATGCAAGAAGAAGTGTCAGCAATTGAAAAGAATCAAACACAAATAGTTGAACTTCCTAAAGACAAACGTGCGATAGGGGTAAAATGGGTATATAAAACAAAGTTTGGTCTTGATGGAAGTGTGCGAAGTACAAAGCAAGATTGGTAGTTAAGGGTTATGCTCAAGAGTATGGAGTAGATTATGAAGAGACATTCTCACCGTTGCAAGGTTTGAAACGCAGTGAGGCTCTTGTTGGCATTAGCGTGCACACTTGAAGAAACTTTGTTTACCAATTTGATGTGAAATCGACTTTTCTCAATGGAGAGCTAGCAGAAGAGGTGTACGTTGAACAACCGAGAGGGTTTGAAGTCAAAGGCAAAGAAGATTGGGTGTACAAATTGGTGAAGGCTTTATATGGGTTGAAACAAGCACCACGGGCGTGGTACAGCAAAATTGATGCCTATTTCATAAATTCTGGTTTTGAAAGAAGCAAGAGTGAGCCTAATCTCTATGTTAAGAAGAACGGAGCAAATGGTATGTTGGTTGTATGCTTGTATGTTGATGATATGATTTACATGGGCACAAATGAAGAATTAGTGGAACAATTTCGAAGTAGCATGAAGCAGCAATTTGAGATGTCAGATTTGGGGTTGTTACATTATTTTCTTGGTTTAGAAGTGGAGCAGGAAAGTGGCAGCATCTTTGTGTCACAAAGGAAGTATGCTAGAGACTTGCTAAAGAAATTTGGAATGCATAATTGCAAACCTGCATCTACACCTATGAATGTCAATGAAAAATTAGTGAAGGAAGATGGTACAGGTTCGGCTAATGGAACAAAATTCAGAAGTCTAGTTGGTGGTTTGATTTATTTAACACACACAAGGCCTGACATCTCATACGCAGTAGGAGTGATTTCTAGATACATGCATAATCCAACCAAACATCATTTTGGCGCAGCAAAAAGGGTACTGAAGTATATCTCTGGAACAACTGACTATGGGCTTTGGTATGGCAGCAAAAGCTCATTTGAGTTAGTAGGGTACAGTGATAGTGATTGGGCTGGATGTGTAGAAGATAGAAGAAGCACCTCAGGCTACGTGTTCTCATGTGGTTCCAGTGCAATCAGTTGGAGTTCAAAGAAGCAATCAACCGTGGCATTATCCTCTTCAGAAGCTGAATATGTTGCAGTCAATTCAGCAGCTTGTCAAGCAATTTGGCTAAGGAAAATACTTGAAGACGTTGGACAGGAACAACAACAACCTACACAAATTTTCTGTGATAATCAATCAGCCATAGCAATAGCAAAGAATCCGGTGTTCCATGGAAGGTCAAAGCATATTGACATTAAACTCCACTTCATCAAAGATCTTGTGGCTGAGAAGATAGTTGAGCTCAAGTTTGTTACTTCAGAAAATCAGAAAGCGGATATTCTAACTAAAGCATTGGCTTTGAGTACATTTGAAACTCTGCAGATGAAGCTTGGCGTAACCAATTTTGAATCAAGGGGGAGTGTTGAGAATTGATTCAAAATATATTTTTTAGAATATTTCTATTTAGGAAATTATTTTTAGTAAAACTAATTTCAGCAAGGATAGAATTATTATAGGGTTATTTTAGGAAAGACAAGAGTCAAAATTAGTAGCAATTATATTTAGAAAGTAATGGAGTTAGTGGGGGTAATTTATAGGAAGTAGTGGATGATATTTTAGGAATGTAGTAGAGTTAATTTAAGAAAGTTCTATGCTATATAAACCATAGAACATTATGCAATTGTATGTCTCCAATATACAATGAATTAAGAAGAGAGTTTCAGCAGAAATTATTTGTTAGTTTATTTGTTTATCCTTTCATTATTTCCAACAGTAAGAACATAGAAAAAGGAGAGTTGTATTTGTTAATTTCACTGTTTCATTGTATTCGTCTCACATTCTTTACAATGTATTTTTATGTTTATATAAGAGAGAATACAGAAGATGACAAAGGACTAATCCTAAGTAATACTATCATCACCATCCACTTGTGATATGTTGTCAGGCAGCTGCTAATTCCGTTATGCAGGTGTAGAGATATTTCCTTCTCCATTTGAATCGTGCAGGGACATATCCAGTGGTATGCTAACAAGGTCTGAACAAATAATATGGAGCCTTAGCTGGACAGTTGTGCTAGGTGTGCATTAATTGCCCTGCTCTGCCTCTGCTGTTAGATTGCAATCTTGGGAGTTAGGATTATTCTGGTTTTCTCCAGAGAGCCGTAGATAGTTCATTTTGATTGAAAGTTTCTCATATCATTTTGCGTTATTAATTTGAATATTATTAGCTAAATTTTAAAATTAAAACGAAATTCTATAATTTTTTAAGTAGTGTCCCTGTGTTTGTTGCTTTCACTACCATTTTAACAACGTATCATAGTCATATAAACTTCATTATTAAATGAATAGACTCTTGAAGCTTAAACTGCATGTAACTTTAACTTAATTGTAATGTATACGTTCCTACATGTATGTCATATCATGCACTGATGCTCCCGGAATTGATATCAAGTAATTGTTGGCTTATGTGTATTTAAGTACTAACAATAATAATTATGTCATAAATTGGCAGACAGAGGGTCGTCTTACCCAGTTGAGTTCGACCGCCTCGATGGGAAGGTGTTGACGCGGGCCGTAGTGAAGTACAGCCTGCCTGGCCCAAGTTTCAACTTAGATCAGCTGAACTCCTTATTCTTTGCAAATGGACTCAGTCAGACCGACATGATCGCTCTTTCTGGTACACCATTGATAATCTGTTAAACTGTTTCCTGATTGCATATAGTTATCGTTGAATTAATCATTAGTCAAGGCACTAGTTCATATACTGTAGGAACTTCGGTTTTATAGGCATGCGTACATTGCGTTTCTCTCCATGGAGCCCCTCACATGACTGATATTTTTAAATGGTATTTTTGGGTCCTAAAAGTTACTTTGATGAGAAAAGCTTCCAATTAAAATCTCTTGACAGACTTAATGTTCTAACTACTCTGTATTTGGATGGTCGAATATAATTATATAAGGGATGACATATGAAATGCATGCAATAACCAACAAGGATATAATCATATAAGTTGGGAAGGGCTAAAAGTTTTATATGAAAGACAGAAAATTTTAAATTCTCAAGTTTGCATATGTTCTCGACGTGAAAATAAATTATTAAGGTTTCAAATAGCTATTAGTCAGTAACAACTAAACAGAAAGAGAGATTTACTGGTATTGATTGAACCAGCTGTATTTTTGTCGGTGGATCTCCAATTATTGGAAACTTAGCCCAAACTGTACTTTGCCCTTTTGTTATTGCTCCTTCAGGGCTACCTTTTACAAGACAAAGGTCGGCCTACCATAACTTGACTAATGATAAAAAGTGTATCTGTAAATTGTCTTATGATTTCATAGCCCGTTGTACTCTGACTTCTGTAGCATGTTGACCCATACCTCCACAACAGTATTCCCAAATCTATTGAGCAAAAGAGTCATATCTTAGCATGCTTTTCAATTTAGTGCCAGATTAGTAAATTAGTATTTAGATATTCATTTGTGACCAGAGCATTACTTTTGTAACAAATTAAGCAATATATATATCCTTAATGTTTAGGCGCACACACCATTGGAGTAACCCACTGCGACAAATCCATCCATAGGATATAAACAACCCTTGACCGAAACCTATATATATAGAGTTTGGTTACGGGGCAACGCGTAGCACGGATGACCCGTGTGCTACGGACCGTTTCTCCGTCTTCAAAATTTAAATGATCGATCTGACCGATCAAAATATATTCATATGAAAATCTAGTTGGAGACTAAATTTTATATTTTTAGAATTTTTTTTACTACTTTTTAAAATAGCTAGAAAATAACTCCTTTTGAATGGCTCATAATAATTAAATTAAGTGATTTTCTAGCTATCTTAAAAAATAGTAAAATCATGTCAAAATTTTGTGGGATATTAAATTTCATGATTTTTTAAGCTTTCTAAGTATTTTTTTTAATTATTTTTAAAATCAGACCTGAAATAGATTATTTTCTTATGTTAAACAATGATGATTTTAAAAATAATTCAAAAAAAAGCTAGAATGCTCAAAAAATCATGAAATTTAATATCTCATAAGATTTTAATATGAAAAAAAATTAAGCAACTTATATTGACCATTTGTGACATCGGGATATTAAATCTCACTCCAAAATAATATGGATTTTTTTGCTTTGCAAAGCATCATAACACATCTCTCTCTCTCTATATATATATAGAGAGAGAAAGAGAGTCCGACTATGGTGCTTTGCAAAACACAGAGGCGTTGTGTGCTTTGCGCTCTATTTTTAATTTCAACTCAGAAATAATTGATCAAAACTGTTCAATCTAATCTTCATATCAAAAAAATAGCAAATGAATTCTAAAAAATATAAAATTTAGTTTACTAATAGATTTTAATATGGAGATTAGATTGAGCAGTTTGGATCGATCATTTCTAACTTAAAATTAATAATAGAGCGCAAAGCACGCAAAGCTCTTGTACTTTGAAAAGCACCATAGCCTAATTCTCTCTCTCTCTCTCTCTCTCTATATATATATATATAGAGTAAATCTACGGTGAGCTTAGCTCAAAAAATATATCAAATGATCTCCAAATTTTAATTTTTCAATCTCATTCAATTCTCCATATTAAAATCTTATGGGGTACAAAAATTTGAGATGTTTTAAGTTTTTTAAGTCACTCTTTTCAATTTTTGAAAATAATATACAAATATTGAATATTTTATTATTATTTTTGGAGCTGAATTTCAAAAATTGAAAAGAGTGAGTTAGAAAATTTGAAACATCTCAATTTTGTACCCCACAAGATTTCAATATGAAGAATTTAATAAAAGTGAAAAATCAAAATTTAAAGATCATTTGATATATTTTTTGAGCTAAACTCACGGAGGTCTTCCGTGAGCTTAAGCTCACCGTAGATTTACTCTCTCTCTCTCTATCTCTCTCTCTCTCTCTCTCTCTCTATATATAGTTAAGACACCATGAGCTTAATGTCACGGAGGTCTTCTGTAAGTTTAACTCAAAAAGTACATCAAATCATCTCCAAATTTTAATTTATCATGATCATTAAATTTTTATATTAAAATCTTATGGGATGCAAAAACTTGGAGCATTTTGAGCTTTTTAAGTCACCGTTTTTAATTTCTAAAAATAATGTTCAAATATTAAATATTTTATTATTATTTTTAGAGTTGATTTTCAAAAAAAAAAAAACCATTACTTAAAAGGTTCAAAACACTCCAAATTTTTGCATCCCACAAGATTTTCATATAAATAATTTAATGAGCATGATAAATTAAAATTAAGAGATGATTTGATGTACTTTCTTAGTTAAGCCCACGGTATCTTTACTATATATATATGAGTTTGGCTACGGTACTACGCGTAGCATGGATGACCCGTGTATTATGGACCATTTCACTATTTTTGAAGTTTAAATGGTCGATCCGACCGGTCAAAAATTTTTCATATGAAAATCTAGTTGGGGATCAAATTTTATATTTTTTAGGATTTTTTACTATTTTTTTAAGATAGTAAGAAAATGACTCCTTTTGAATGGCTCATAATAATTAAATTAAGTTATTTTCTAGCTATCTTAAAAAATAGTAAAAAATTCTAAAAAATATAAAATTTGGTCCCCAACTAGATTTTCATATGAAAAATATTTTGACCGGTCGGATTGACTATTTAAATTTTGAAAACAGAGAAACAGTCCATAGCACATGGGCCATCCGTGCTATGCGTAGCACCGTTTCTTTGTTTATTCTGCTTCCATAGCACTTTGGCCGAAACAGTATCGGTTTAAATTTTAATTTTTTTATGTTTGAAATATTAATTTGAACTAGCTTAATAAAATCTTTATAACATAATCTTATAGAATACTAATTTTTATCAATTTGAAATTATTTTAAATTGCGTTTCCATCCCCCTCTTTCTGCGTGCTTCTCTCTCTTCTCTTTCTGTTCGTGCGAGCTTTTTATTTTTTTTTCGTTCTTTGATCTTGTAACCCAAAAGTACACTGTAACATATATTGAGAAGGTTAATAGAACTCTCTTTTTTTTTCACAAAAAAAATGCCCATTTCCAAAGTAAATATGCATTATTTTCAGGTTCCAAATCTTGGTATTTGAAGCGATTCTTAACAAAAAAGAGTTGATATATAAGGATTTTTATTATGCAATTTATTTTGTATAGTACATTTTTTCAGTTTAAACGAGTTATTATTCAAAAGTGGTATTTAAATTGAATAATTAATGAAAATATTGACAAAATAAGTTTCTTAATAAAATCATGATAATGACATGAATAAATCAATATCAACAACTAGAGCGGTGTTGATATCTCTTTAACATTTTTCTAAACAAAATTAAGATGTAAGATTACACAATATAGGAACAAAATACCATCTTTAACATTTTTCCAAGTTTTATATTTTTTGCTTAAATACAAAATACCATCTTTAGGATGCCTCAAAATTATTTTAATTGTCTTTCTTATAAAAAAATATTTTAATTGAAATTACTTTGAAGCCCGTACCTTTTACATAAAAATATGCAATGTTTGATATATTGATTTACTGAATAACAGTATTATTTATTTTCATTTTTCAAATATGGAATAAGAGTCAAAAACTTTGGAACCACTTGATAGTTCGTAGTTCCGTCCTGAAATTTACAACGTGCGGTCGATGTAGAAACTAGAAAGCAATATGTAAGAGTAAGACCGTGCATCCTACTACTAAATTTGCAATGTTTGATTAATAAAAATCAAGATCCAATCAGAGCGAATGCTGACCCTGAAAATACTGGCAGCAAACAAGAATTTCAGTCATAATTGGCAAAAGAAAAATTAACAGGGATGATCCCTTTTCCAAGCCTGATCGGAAAATGCATTAAAATAAATAATAATGTGGACCAAGTCGACAACCTTGCTTGATCGATTTAACCACGTCCAGGGCATATAAAGCCAAGTCGATATGCATCATCGACAAGTAATATTATACTAGTTCGTATAGAAGTTTCGATTAAGAATGGAATGTTTATGTGTTTATTAATTATGCCATCTATCTTGGGCTGCAAATTGATTGGATTCGAATCGGATCCCGAAAGATCCAAATGTGAATTCATTAAAAAAATATAAGATTCAGATCAGATTCGGATCATATATTATAATAATATTAAAAATAATCTAATTCATATGTGATAAGAGAAAAATTATCATGTTATCTTAAAATTATTTCAAACATAGCAGCAATCATAATTCATATTTGTTATTATTAAAATTTTAAAATTATTTTTTCTAATCATAAATGTAACAAAAATTATAACTATGTATTCCAATTTTGAAAATATACAATAAGCATCAAACAACACTATAAAATCTATATAATTAGTACAATAACTATTATTCAACTTTATGAATCAACACAATGTGAAAGATAAATATTGTTCTTCAATTTAAACTAAATTAGACAAGTCTAATTTATTAATTGGCATATGATATAACTTTATTTTATTTATTCACTATGTGAAAAAATACAACACTAATGGTCTTTAAAGTAATTTACTAATGATTTTATAACCGTTAGTAATGGGAGGGGGTAGGAAAGGTATAAACAACCATTAGAAAAAGAAGAGTGCTCTACGGATATTTGCTAACAGTTTTTAGCCGAAAATCATTAGCAAAGGGTGCTGCAAATTTATTTTTTGAAGTTTTACTAACAAACCGTTAGCAAAGGGTGTTACAAATTTTTAAAACAAATTTTGCTAAAAAAATCGTTAGCGAAGGGTGTTACAATTTTTTTTTTTAATTTTTACTAACGGTTTTTGCTAACAAAATATTAGGAAAGGGTTTATGATCTTTTTCTAAAAAAATCTACATTATGTTTTTAAAATCTAAAATCAATAATTAATGCAAATAGCTAACTAATAGGTTGAAAAGATTTCTAAACAGTCAATTAAAAAAATATTAAAAAATCACATTGTAAGACTTCAAATTAAAATTACTCTCAGATTCATGAATGCAAGCTAAACTTATTTCTAATATGAAATTGTCATCTTACAATTCACTGAGCTTGATGTTTCCAAACAGATAAAACAAATTAAATAAAAAATAACTTTAATTCCAAACAAAGAGAAATTAAATATACAAATAAAAGAGAATGACTTCATCAAAGTCTCTAAAATCACTTTAAGTCATCCATATATGCATAGCTAGCACCAAACGAAAGTAGAGCTTCAGAGAGGGCTAAAATTATGCTAAAGATAAAAAAAAAATAAAAGCTAAGTTGAAGGTAGAAATTTTTACACCTTAATAAGGAAGATCAAGAAGCCGGTGGAGCAGAGAAGAGAAATGACTCTGGCGGCTAGAGAAAAAATTAGGTTTCAGATGAAATTATGGAGCAGACACAATAAACAAAATAAAAGAAAATTTAATAATGGTTTTTAACAAAAAACAGTTAGCAGAACCCTATGTCAAATCTTTCTTAACGGTTTTTAATAAAAAAAATATTAGCAACTATTTTATGCTGAATTTTGCTAATGATTATTAATAAAAAAAATTATTAGAAAATATTTGCCACTAAATTTTGCTAACGGTTATTTTTAAGAAACCGTTAGCAAAATTAACCGAAAAAATTTACACATTATGATACATTTTTTGTAACATTTTCTTCTTCCAAACCGTTATAGAATACTTTAAATTTATTTTTCAAAATGCCACCACCCAATGTTAATAAAGCCCAGTTCAGTTCTAGTGATTTATCGAATTCATAATTGATTCGAATTCGAATCTTATAAGATTCAAATGCAGATTCATTATATTAGATGGATCATTTTCTAGAATCTATATACAAATCTAATAAAATAATAAATATATTTTTTAGGATTCATATACAGATCTATTTATATGAATTCGGATTAAAATTTTAAATTATAGATATACATTAACAGCCCTACGTCTATCTGGCCATGCATGTGCATGAATTCCAATAATAGCGTTCTTTCCGCGTCGTCTGAGTTGAATTGTATACGAGATCTCACAAAATCAACTTGCTACGCACACAGGATAATTGAAACCTGATTTTATATATATATATTTTATTTTTGCACTGGCAGTTCTATATTGCATAAAAAAAAAATAAGGTATGGTGGAAAGGTGATTTGTTGGAGGATATATATAGAAGTACAATTATACTCTTGACATTCATTTTATTTATGATTTATACGGTCACGTTGACTTTACAAATTTCGTTGACAATTCTCTCATTAGTCCAGAGAAAGTGAACGCTTGCTACTTCCAATCTTGAGTAGAAGTTCATTAATTCCAATTTCATTCTGTACTAAAATTTAAAATAAAACATTAACTTTTGCCGTGGTTCCTCATATTAATTTTTTTTATATTGTTTTCATCAGGTATATAGGAGCTTCCTAAATTTACGATCTAGTTAATATTGCATGCTAATTCGTTTTTATATTTGCTAAAATATAGAAAGAAATGAATTTATCATACGCCATCAATTCGAGTTCAATATACCAATCAAAAATTGTTGACTAGCTAGCTAGGGAATATACAGTGAAAGTTTAAATTACACTACGCGAAATAAAAACAGCATTAACGGTTTTTAAAGTAATTCACTAATGATTTTACAACCATTAGTAATGGAGGTGAGTTAGGAAAGGTATAAACAACCGTCAGAAAAAGAGGAGCGCTGGACGGACATTTGCTAATGGTTTTTAGCCAAGGACCGTTAGCAAATGGTGCTATGAATTTTTTTTTAAAGTTTTGTTAATGATTTTTACTAAAAATCGCTAACAAAGTGTGTTGTGAAATTTTTTTTGAAGTTTTGCTAATGATTTTTTAGTAAAAACCGTTAGCAAAAGGGTGTTGTGAATATTTTTTTGAATTTTTACTAATAATTTTTACTAATAAACCGTTAGCAAGGGTTTTAATTTTTTTTTAAAATCTACATTTTTTAAATTAAAAATCAATAATTAATTCAAATAACTAATTAATATGTTGAAAGGATTTCTGAGCAGTCAATTAAGAAAAAATATTAAAAAAATCATATTGTAGATATAATAAAACAAGTTGCTAACATTAAGTACAAACCTCAAGCTTCTACTAATTATGCAAGCCAATCTTATTTCACTTCTGAAATTACCATTTTACAATTCACTGAGTTTGAAGTTACTAAACAAATAAAATATATAAACACAAAATAACTTTAGTCCCAAACAAAGAGAAATTAAATATACAAATGAAAGATGCTAACTTCATCAAAGCCTCCAAATCACTCAAATCATTCATATATGCAAAACTAGTACCAAAAGAAGTAGGCTTCAGAGAGAGCTACTAAAATTTAAAAAATAAAATCTAAGTTGGAGATAGAAATTTTTACAGTTTAAGAAGGAAGATTAGCTTTCGGATGAACTTCTGGAGCAGACGCAATATACAAAATAAAAGAAGATTCAATAATAATTTTTAAGACCTAATTTAGAGATAGAAAATATCTCAGCCCAGAACCTGGTTGAAGAAGAGAAATGAATCAGCTAATGGCAGCCAGAGAGATGTACTAAAATTAGGATATATTAGGTTTTTATGCACATGAACATTTGCTAATGATTTCTTATTAATAATCGTTAGTAAAATGTTGCGCAAAAAACTTTCCTAATGGTTTTTTTATTAATAACCGTTAGCAAAACCCAACGCCAAAATCTTTCCTAACGGTTTTTTAAGAAAAGTTTTTATGCGCAGGGTTTTGCTAACGGTTATTAATAAGAAACTATTAGAAAAGGTTGTCCGTCAAATTTTTACACTTTTTGATATATTTTTATAATGTTTTCTTCTTCCAAACCGTTATAAAATAGTTAAATTTATTTTTCAAAATGTCACCACCTAATATTGCTAACGGTTTTCACTAAAAACCGTTAGTAAATTAGTGTTAGTAAAATCCAATTTCGTTATAGTGTTAATAAGCAATTTATCTTTCTATTTGGTTTTCACTTTTTTTTTTCTTTTTGAAAGAAAATTGAGAGTGAAGTTTTCAAATTTTGTTTTGTGCTCATATTTTTTTTTAGAATCCATTATCTCTTGAAGGTCATCGTAGTTAGCTAATACTTAATGTAATAGCAAATTTGCCTATCTAATTATTTTTCAAATTGATTTGGAAACTAATAAGATCTTTCAAAATGCAAATTGGAGCAATGGTAGGTTATACTTGGAGACTTGCAGTTCTAGCTTCTATGCGTGCTTCAACCACTTCCAACTGGAACTCGAGAAAAAACATTCTGAAATTAAATGCAGAGGTGAATGTCCTGTATTTCATGCATGTGCTAGCTTTCCTTTGTCAACCATGCATATCACTGTACGTACCAAATTACGATATGCGTGATATTTGACTAGTTCAGATGGAAGAAGATATTTATTTAATTTAAAAATAAAGTGTTTCTGGCGCAAATCTGACATTCCATTAGCATATACATCCATTTTCAATTAATGTATACATTACCAATATAAAACAGTAGACACTGTTTAATTAATATAATATGATGGTGGGAGCAATTCTTTAGAGGCATGCAGATAGAAGACAAACGATTTTTACCATAAATTCTTAATATTATCTCTCTTATGTAACAAAACATTAAAACTTATTTTGATAGCCCTAAACATCAAAAGAGAACCGTAAAAATTCGTATATATTAAATAAGAAAACAAAATCTTAAGCATAACCGGTTAATTCTTACCCAACTCCACTAAAACAGTTATACCTTAAACTCTAAATAATTTGAAACTTAATTAAACCATTAAAAACAAGACATCAAAAGCTTTTAAACCATATATAGCTCGATCATTCACTCAAAACAATTTTCTTATGGTCTTCCAAATTTTCTCATCAATCAGCATCAAATTCTGTCCACTATATGCAGAGTTTACAGTTCTTTAATTATATTTCCCAACTATCTTTAATAATATAGTAATATATATACTAATTAAGTAATTATATTTTCAACATAGATAATTTTCCACTTTAATCATTTTGATACAAAAGCGTTGAAAGATATTTGAAGCACTTCCCTTTTGGAAAAACAACCCAAGCATTTGAAATGTCACTATGAGAGAAAAAAATCTTTCACAACGGTTGTTGACCAATTTTAACAACGGTTATGGAACCGTTAGTAAAGGGGTATTAGAAAAATATTAAAAACCGTTGGTAAAACTATTTTTTTAATTTTTTATTTTAAATTTAAATTTATTTAAAAGGTGCGAGTTCGATTGATATTGAGTCATATTGATTAACAGTAAACAATAAATATGGAGTCATATTGATTAGATAAGAACAAAATTGTTATATATTATTCATTCAATAATTAATATGAAATAAATATAATTATTCATCAAATGAAAAATTATTTTCTCAAAATATACATACATCTTGCTCATACAATAATATAAAAACCATTATAATTTGTAAGAAAAAATAGAAAAGAACGGAAATAAAAACTTCAAATGAGTTTTTGAGCTTGAAAATGAGGTTTTTTGGCCCCAATAATGGCGATAATGGCGTAAGCAGTTAATCTTGTAGATCTCATCGTTAGCTTTCCGTGGCCGTGTAGAATGCCTAAATCGGAGTTTCCTATCAAAAGTTATGGCCGTTTGAAGTTGAGATGGTCGGATTTCGATTTTTATTTCTACTGGCTCTCTTCTCTCTTCTTTCTTCTCTTCTTTCTCTCTTCCGTCTCTCTCTCATCTCTCTTTTTATATATGAAAACATATGAAAATGGGTTGGTAATCCGTGAGATTTTAGTTTTTAAATTTTTATTTTTGAAACGTTAGATTGGGATTAACGAACAGTGAGATGGGCAATCCGTGAGAGCAAATGTTATTAGTGCGAGCAAAAAAAAATGTCATAGCAAAAAAGAAAATGTCAGAGTAAATGTCAGACCCAAAAAATAGCAGAACCATTTATCAACGGTTCAGGAACCCTTGCTAAATGGTTTTGCTGCTTTTTGATGTTATTGGAGTTTATTTTAAGTTTTTAACAATGTTTTTTTATTATAAACCGTTGTGAAAGAAGTTCTCAATATTACAATGATGCCACTAGAGGTGGCAGAACCCGACCCGACCCGAGAAACCCGCCCGACCCGCCCTGACCCGATACGACCCATAACCCAAAATAACCCGACACTGAACGACCCGATACCCGACCCGACCCGACCTGATACGACCCAAAACCCGAAATGACCTAACACTAGATGATCTGATACCCGACCCAACCCGACCTGATACGACTCGAAACCAAAATGATCCGATACTAGATGACCCGATACCCGACCCGACGACGATCGATACGACCCAAAACCCGAAATGACGACACTAGATGACCCGATACCCTACCCGCCCTGACCCGATACGACCCATAACCCAAAATAACCCGACATTGAACGACCCGATACCCGACCCCGACCTGATACGACCCAAAACCCGAAATGACCTAACACTAGATGATCTGATACCCGACCCAACCCGACCTGATACGACTCGAAACCAAAAATGATCCGATACTAGATGACCCGATACCTGACCCGACCTGACCTGATACGACCCAAAACCCGAAATGACCTGACACTAGATGACCCGATACCCTACCCGACCCAACCTGATACGACCCGAGATCTGAAATGACCCGACACAATATGACCCGATACCCGACCCGACCCGACCCGACCTGATATGAGCCGACAGTAAAATTTTCATAATTGTGGTTAGACCTTGAATGAATTATGAAAATATTATCTCAAGGCTCCAGCTCACGCTATTGGAGACTCAGACGTGACCTCTTTGGGTCCCGTACAAATGTCAAATAAGTTGAATAATTTAATTATTATTATGAATATTAACTTATTTAATCTAAATAATAAAGTTAATATTAATTATAATATTAAGTATGATATCTATCAAATATTTTCTATCAATAATTCAACATATCTTTCAAATAAAACTTGTATTGTATAGATGACGCTGAATTGAGGATTGAGGAGATAAATACAAAATAGTTTAATTCAATTGAAATTAAGGTGAAACATGCATGACTCAAATATGCATCACTTTAAAATTTAATCTCATCTGATTCATTCGACTTGACTAGATTAGACAGATAGATGGTGAAATCTGATCCGATTTGATCCAATCTAATCCAATATGATTCAAAACCCGAAATAATCTGACACTAGATGAACCGATAACCATCTTGATCTGACCTGATACGATTTGAAACCTGAAATGACCCGATAACCGACCGACCCGACCCGACCTGAGACGATCCGAAACCCAAAATAACCCGACACTAGATGACCTGATAACCGACCCAACCCAACCTGATAAGACCCGAAATCCGAAATGACCCGACATTAGATGACCCGATAACCGACCCGACCCGACCTGATACGACCCGAAACCTGAAATGACCCGACACTAAAATATCTGATACCCAACCCGACCCGACCTGACTAGACTCGTGACCCGATAATCTTACTGAGTCAAATTGACCCGACCCGACCCGAACTCGAACCCACCCAACCCGCCCGATTGCCACCTCTAGATGCCACCGTGCCATTTTAACAATGGATTTGATATATAACCGTTGTTAAATGGGTGTCATCTAAGTTCCTTTTTGTTGTATTGTGTGCTAATTTTATAAAGGATAAAAATATCATTTTTCATAACAGGATAGTTTTTTTTCTACATTTTTGAGATAATTAAAGACCCGGCCCCCACCCCTATCCATAACAGTAATATATATATTTTTTATAAAGGATAATTAAGTTTCCTCATTTTTTCTTTCTTTCTTTCAGAAAGAATACGTTACGCCCTGTAAATGCATATAATATATATTTGTACATTTTTGTCACGTTGACGTGATTGTTATAAATAAATGTTTTTAATGGAATCGTTGTATTTATTGGCATTAAAATACGAAATGATATTCGAAATATATTTTAATGTTTTCTGACTTATTATTCAAGAATTAGAAAAGAACCTTATATATGTTGATCGAATTAATTAATCAATGCTTTTTCTAAAGTCTGTAATACAAAAAGAAATGACTTCATTAAACATTCTATATAGAGTAAACAGCTTAAATGAGTCAAAAATAGAAACAGAAAAACAAGACAGCTGATAATGAGCATTCCGAATCATTGATAAATTTTCAGTAATGTACGTCTTAAACTATAAAACTCTGAAATTAGGCGATAATTTTACTAATTTAGATAAGTGAATATTACTTGAACTTCATTATGTTGTTCAAAGTGATAATAACATTTTGTATATTGGTATAAAATTTGTGAATTTCAATGTGGATCAAGTAGAAATCCTTTTCGGATGGAGATAAAAATGGAACATAGAGTGTTAAAATAATTTCTAAAAAAATAGTTAGTATTTACAACTGATGTATAATTTCCATGTGTATCTAACACTACAAATATTTACGCGAATCATCTGTTATATTACTCATGCTGAGAGTTAAATAAGTAATTTAGAAAGAGCATGCCTTCTCATGCATGCATGTCAAACTTCTGAGATGTATGCATATTATAATAGTCCACAGCTAGTATTATGTACCCAAAAGGTTTAAAATAATGAGAATTAAAATAATATAGGTATCACATATTGACAAATTCTCGAGGTTGTGAACAGGGTAGTACATTACTTGGCACAACTGATTGCTATATTTTTTCATTGGACGGTACTTCACATGCAAGTGTCTCTATATATACTCCACCTATTCCATATTACTCTCCATCGCAATTAGATAACACAACCTAGTTCAGTACAAAAGAGAGAGACGAAGGAGAGAGAGAGAAGAAAGAGAGATGATGAAGATAATCCAGCTTATATTCGCAGTGGTTTTAGTTCTTTATCCCTACAAGGCAACCGCATTAAGCACAAATCATTATGCCAGGATTTGTCCTAATCTCGAAAACCTAGTGCGTGGCGCAGTTCAACAAAAAATGGCGCAAACACCCATAACTGCTCCAGCCACACTGCGCCTCTTCTTCCATGACTGCTTTGTCAGAGTAAGCATTCAATTAGCACTGTCAGCATTTTTAGAAAACATATAAGCATGAGGAGTCTGCTCTGGTGGTGCTTATATATCCTGCTTTTCATTTTCACAAGTGCATGTCTGACCAAATCAAAGAAATTGGGGACTTATGAATTTATGATCATCATGAGATCAGTATTTGAAGCAAGCAGAATTTCCAATTAGAAGAATGAACATTATGTATACTTCTGCACCAGCATGTCTTCTTTACAACATCTGTGCTTACTCTGCTATATTTGTTTGACTTGATTGATACAGGGATGTGATGCCTCGGTCATGATCATTAACCCCAATGGGGATGACGAATGGCGCAATCCTGATGACTTCACGCTTAAACCAGATGGGTTCGACACTGTTTTGCAGGCAAAGGCGGCAGTTGATGCTGACCCACAATGTACCAACAAGGTCTCATGTGCTGACATCTTGGCCCTTGCTGCCAGAGATTCAGTCCTATTGGTATATCTCGTATACTGGTGATGATAAGAATTCATTTTCGATGTTTTAAGTCAAATAATGAAGTAACTAATTTATCTATTTATCTAATTATGTCAGAGTGGTGGGCCATACTGGCAAGTGGAGCTTGGAAGGTATGACGGGAAGGTCTCAACAAGAAACAGTGTGGTGCTTCCTCATCCAGATTACAACTTGGATAAATTAAATCAAATGTTTTCGGCTTATGGCCTGGACCAAACTGATATGATCGCTCTCTCTGGTAAACAAGCATTTATTATTTTTTTTTTAATAATATGTTCTACTCCTTTTTCCCTCTAAAATTGCGCTAATTTCAATCATCTTCCTCACTAGGTGGACATACATTTGGGGTTGCTAGTTGCGCCTTCGTCAACAACCGGGTTTATCCAACAACCGATCCAACAATGAATCCACAGTTTGCGAACCAACTGAGAGGCACTTGCCCTGCGATATTAAACCCAAATAACTTTGTCTTCCTTGATGCCACAACCTTTGCTACATTCGACAATGGATACTACAGGAGCTTGCAACAGGGCTTGGGTGTATTGGCATCAGATCAGCTTCTCTACACTGACCCAAGATCACGAGGCACAGTTAATTTTTTCGCATCAAACCAAGGAGCTTTCTTCCAAGCTTTTGTCAATGCAATGAATAAGCTTGGAAGGATTGGGGTTAAGACAGCCTTAGATGGCGAGATACGCCGGGACTGTCGGTTCCCGAATTAATATGGTACTTGTCATTAGTTTTTCATGTAATATGTAGTGTGTTTTTATGCAATATCTTATTTTATTAATTCAACATTATATGTTAATAAGTTTGCTGTTATTTCATATTTATGAACTTTCGTCTATCAATTTGTATAAATTATGTTTGCTTCGATTTTCTTTATAAGATCATAGTTATCTCTATTTTTCTAGCTAGTTGTCTTTACTCAATTGGATAGAAGTATTACAACTTTAGGTTTTCTTTACGCATGGAATTTTGACAAAATAATATACAATACTCCACGTTCAAGGTGCCTTAATCTTGCATGTTCATGATAATTAATGATTATACATACGTACTTAGATGAAATGCGTGTAATTAAGACTGTAAATGCATAATCAATTGCTCCGGTGCATCAATATTAACTATGCGTTACAATTAGGGATGTCAAAATTTGATCCGACCCAATGGGTCAACCCGACCCGACCCGACCCGAAATGACTTGAAGATAAATGAGTCGGGTATGAGTCAAGATTTTTTGATCCGTCACGGGTCGGATCGGGTATGGGTCGACCCGACCCGTTTAGTTGTGTTCTTTTGAAATAATTTATGATTTAATATTAATTAAAACTTAAATATATACTAATTATATATTAATTAAGATTAATTATTAATTAATTAATATTTAATTACTTAAAATTATATAAAAATACTTAATTATTTTACGTAGGTCGGGTCGGAATCGACCCGTGACCCGATCGGATCAGATATAAGTCAAGTTTTTTTTATTTGAATTTAACCGGATCGGATCGGATCGAGGCAAAAAAAATAATAAAATAATAACGACCCGACCCGAGCTATTGAGACCCTAGTTACACAAGGTAGAGATGTTTTGTCAGTTTTGATGACATACATTAATTTGGCAAAAGAGCCCAAACGAGGTCTCTTTACATCTCCGATGTCATGGATCGAGTGACATCCGCTAGAATGGGGTGTTCAAATATAATTTTCATAATCCAATTAATTAAGATGTTGGCGTACGTATTGCATTTTTGGTGGCATAGAGAGAACAAATGCATTTTTTTTCCTGTTTGTCCGTATATAGATAAATTGATTTTTGGCTCAATTGTACCAGTGGATTCTAGACATGACTTGGATGAAACAATTGACTTGAGGAATTGCTAGTGGTACTGTGGTAGCGAAACAAAGATGAAAGGAAGAATTGTGACACATAAAATTGACCTTGAAATTGACTATTTCCACTGAATAAGAAAAAAAAATTTACAGATGCTACATAAACATGGATATAATATATAGAAATTAGCTTAAAAGGCATGTTGGAAGACTACATGTATATGCAACATAAATTTTGCTTTAACGATTAGAATAGCATATATGTTGCTGAAGTTTTGTCAAAGGAATGTAATTATGTAAGTTTCCTGAAAGGATACTGATATAATGCTCTCTATTTCGCTCCGAAGTTATTGATGAGTTGGATTTTAATAAAGAAGTGTATTATATTTTATATAATTATTATATTGAAAAAAATTGAGATGGTAAAGATTTATTGCGGACAGTTCCGTCAAGGAATATTATTACTAGTAAAAAATTGCATAATTGATTTACTGGTAAAAAATTATATGCGAGCAGTTCGATCAAGAAATATTATTGCTGGTAAAAAATTGCACAATTAATTTACTCGTAAAAATTTGCGTGCAGGCAGTTCGATCAGGGAATATTAATGTTGGTAAAAATTTACACAATAGAATTATTAGTAAAAATTTATATAATCAGCTCTTTACTAAAACCTAGGTCAGCACATTTGTCTACTTACATTGAATTGGTAGGCAAAACTTAGAATATTTTATATTTATTCTTCCTGAAAATTGATGATAAAACAACTCCTGACGGAAAGTATGCGAGATCGGAGTGGTGCCCCAATGGAATTTTTGTTTGTCTATCTCTATTTTTTAACTTTAATAATAATACTTTATTTTAAAAAATTTAACAACACTATTCATATTTTCTGAATGTATCAACTTACAAATTTTATATGAACATCTATATCTAAAAAGATAAAAATAATAAAAAAAAATTTATATATCCATACTCATTTGTGATCGCATGCAACGCTGAAGCTCACTCATATATATACTGTCTTTATTACTCGCTTAGAAATAAAAAAAAAAAAAAACTTAAAAAACAAAGAAGAGAAAAACAACCTGGCCGTGTGTGTGTGGCCGATGACGTTTACTAAATACAAATTAGATGGGGAGAAATGTCCGCAAACATTCACCAAATAAGGTCAAATTTGCTAAAAGTTGTAAAAAAGGAGATAAACTCGTGAAAGGAATGAAATATCAGATAGACAAAATAAAAATTCTCCCAATATGCACACTGAAAGTAAAATAAAATTACATAAAATTTAAAATATTGTCAATCTGCAATAAAGAAATATATTTATAAAAAAAAAATTATTATCAAAATTATCAATATAACTGGTTGTCAAGTGATCCCCACCCTTAATTAAAAAATACTTTCAGATTCGTCCGACTTTGATAGCCCCTTAAAAAAAAGCTCCTCTCTCCTTCTTCTTTCCCTTTCCCTTTCCCCAGTTTGAGAAAAAGGAACCCTAGCTCTCGCATTTTCGCACCTACGACGAGATCTGCCCCGAGCCTCCAATTTTCAAATCTGACCCCCGAAATTATTGGACGACACTGTAGTGCGGCCTTTTCCCGTCTTAATCACCGAGAATGCGAGACATTCATCCATATAGTTTTTTTTTTCCCTCAAACTGACGAAAAGAAAAGAAGGATCGAAGAGAGAGGAGTTTTGTTTCTATTGCCAATTTGCCATAAAAAAAATGAGAAATCTCAAACTATTTTTCTAATCAAACGGTTCAATTTTCATATACACAAAATAATATTATAACAGTGCACATTTACCCACTCCATTTCCAAAGTATACCGTCTTCATTTGGCAATATTTTGTATAAGCACATGGGTCCATGTGGCAGACACGGAAATTTTGATAGTTTTAGACCAACTTTAATTGTAATACACTTATTCAAACTCCACAAGCGTTCTTAATTGACTATAATAGACATCTTTTTCAAAATCGGATAGGACTTCTCAAAGATTGAATCTAGTTGGTCTATGATAAAAATCAGGTTTGAAAAAAAATATATTAAAGTCTTAGATTCAAAAGACTTAAATTTTGAGAAATGAACTGGAGGTTTGAGAGGCTCTGTCTTTATTAGAGCCTTTGAGCCTTAAGGACTGTATAAGAGACAAATAAAGATTAGATTTAAAAGAGATTTTATTATTTTTTTAATTATTTTTAATTTTTCAGATTTTTTAAATATAATTAAAATACAACACAATATTTTTAAAAATAAAACAAAATTATAATTAGAAATGTAGAAAAAAATTTTAAATGTATTTTGAATTTTTATATTTTTTTAATACAAGTAGTACACAAGGATTTAAAAATGATTGGATTTTAAAAATAAATTTAAGAATTTGTGAATGAATAAATTTAATAAGGACGAGGTTGGAAAATGTTTATTTCTTTAAATTAGATCCAGCCCTTGGCCTTTACAAAAAGAAAAGGTTGAACCATATTGAAAGAGGACCCGATAAGAATCGAATTTCTCAACGGACTGGTTAGGCCAGATTTAAAAGTTTGGCACTATTACTATCCCTATCGATTAACAACGTATTTCGTTTCAGGCTATCGTTGATACTAATTTTCCACATTCACAATGCCAAAAAAAGATCTTAGCTTTGCCATGCAACTTAACATAATTAACAACATACATGAAGATACTTCATTGCTCAAAACAAATACCGCCACAGAGCTGAGCGACAGTGGTACAGCGGCTAGTGATGGTAAAAATATAATATGATATGATTCATCTCATTTGATTATTATTCGTATTTAATTTGATCTGATTTTTTAAGAAAATCAAATTAACTCGATTCAGAGTTAATTCAATTTGATCTGATTTGATTCGACCTCAATTCAATTCTTCCCAACAGAAATCAACCTAAGCTTTAAAAAAAATAACATTCAAATTGATCCAACCCAACCCGACTCAACGCTGAGAAGTCATACCGACGTAACCCCATCCGAACACAATCCCAAACCAATCTGACCCCGCCCAATTGTGTATGATATAGCTCATATAATATGTATATTTTCTTTTTAATGGACAATGTGATTTTTTTAATATATTATGATTATTTTAATTTTATAAATTAAGAATATATTTTTATTTATTTTATGTATAAAGTTAGCACAATATAAAAAATGTAAGCAAGTGTTATTTAAAAGTTCGATTAATTGGACAAGTTATTGACGTTAAGTTGAATTTTCTTTTTGACATCAACATACAAGATATGTACTAATGATAGGAAACTCTCATTATTAATTCTATTGTGAATTTGTATTAACTGTTATAGTTGTCATGATGATGATACACAATTTCGTACATGCTATTTGAACTAAATAGGATTATTAAATTTTACTCAAAGTTTGTGATACATAGTATATTATTAACATTGCATGTGATGATCTCATTAAAAAAGGACTACAACGGATGTGGAATTGTGAACTTGAATTAATCACCGTATTTAGTAATTGCTCCTGTGTCCGTTTTGTTTTCTAGGGTGGTCCATTCCCAAGGGCCTGACAATCAGCTAGCTAGAGCCCTTTGATGCAGAGGAATTTGGGCCTCCATGACAGCTTAGTTTCCGGAAGCTTTGTCCGTGACATGTTGTACCAGCTTAGTTTTCAGTAGCTTCGTCCATGATATGTTATATGATGCGGGTGCGGATGCCGAGATTTTTATATTTAAGTAAAAATAAAATTAAAATTAAATATTTGATAAATTATAAATGAAATTCAGAATTTACACTCCACGAGTTTAGCACTCACATGGAGTGCTCTCACTCTATGAGACTGTCACCTACGTGAAGTGAGAGCACTCCACGTTACTGCCACCCATGTGGAGTCAATTTTTTATTTTTTTTTATTCAGTCCAATATGAGAAGCAAAGAGGAGAAAAAAAATAATATTCAAAATTCCGTCACGCCACGTGAGTGGTAGTAACATGGAGTGCTCTAACTCCACGTTGGTGACAATTTCGTAGAGTGAGATTCCTCCACGTGGGTGCTAAACCCGTGGATTGTATATCTCAAATTTCATCCATAATTTACATCAATATTTAATTTTATTTTTATTTTTACTTAAATATAAAATTTTCGGATGTGGATGTGGGTACAAAAACAAATATTATATTCGATATTATGTGCTACTATATATAATAATATTTTATATAAAAATTACTAATATAATAAAAAAAAATAGAGAGAAGTGCACACGACTTCAATAAATTTTATATATGTCAAATTCGATAATAACATAAATGGAGCAAAAATGTCGTGGTTTGACGTATTGGTGAGAAGTATGGGTGTCTCGGTTCAATGTCCATCTCTCACATTCCATTTTGAGTGAATTTTTATTGAGATATAATGGAAATAAAGGATTAACTATGGTGAATACAAGTGTCATTTCATTTTGCTACCACTGGAGACACTCAGATGAATTTCACAATATGCCTATCCAATGGCAGAGCCACATGGTGGCAAGAGGGCCGCTCCTTTCATCTGATCAGAAAAATTTTCATGACTACTCTTATAATTATATATATTTTTATAAAAAAAAACCCGAAAAAAACATATCTTGAGAAAAAATTTCAAATATTATTTTAAAAACATTTATTTTTATGCCTCGAACTCTACCCTTATATGATTCGGACCTGGCTACACCGAATCCTGTCCGAACACTTCCCTCTTGGCTCTTACTCTTTTTTTTTTCAGATTTTTTTTAGTAAATAAAAAAAAATAGCTGAAAGTGGCCAAAATCCGCTGGAATTTTGCACGGATCGCCTGGCTTGAGTTTTGAACTCGGGGCCTGGGATCGAGTTCAAAACTCGGGTCTGGCTTTTTTTTTGTTGTTGTTAATTAGTTATTATGTTATATGAAATTATGTTATGTAAATTATTATTATGTTATATAAAATTATATTGTATAAATGATTATTATTTTATATAAAAAAAATTATTGTTAATGATTTATGAAAATTTTGTAAGAAGTTATGTTATATAAAAAAATTATAAGAAAAACTAAATTTGAAATCATAAATGAGAAAATAAAAGTAGATATATAAATAAAAGTCATATAAAGAACATTCTAAAAAAAATACATCAACGTTTATGAAACATCATCCGAATGAGAGACGGATTATATGTGTCTCTAGGTCGAATTTTACGGCGAGGGCGCTCGTGTCTTGCGTCCGGCGGTGCCTGTGTCTGGGGCACTCGGGTGGACGAACCAGGAGTGTCATACTATGACGCGCGCGGAGCATCGTCCTGGGTACCAGAGGTCCCAGCATCCGGATTGAGGCTCATCTGACTCATGAGCTAAGTGTACGATATAAAATCTCTTTTGAATAAGTCGAACTCATCATTCATCGACTCTGGCGTCGGGTCAGGTGGGCCACCGATCGGACGATCATCGGCAGAGATATCGATGTCCTCAGGATCCGTCAGAAGACTTGTACGAGTAAATTACACATATTTATATGAATTAAATTATCAAAAATCAGTTAAATTAAAAATACCTACAAATTAAAATTAAAATTTTAAATATTGACCTACAGAAACAAGTATCACAGTGAAAATATGTGGATGGTCTAAATCACCCATCAAATTCTTTATCTGGCGCAATTCATATTTGCCAAACGTTGAATGCCCGGGCATTGTAAGCCAACCAATGGCGGTGCCTGTATTCTTCACCAAACGAAATATATTCATATATAATTTTTTTTATTCTATAGCGCAACTTATGTGAAGAGTTTAATTAAGAAAAGATATATTGGTTAAATGCTAACCGCTCGGGCAGTCTGGTGTGAATGTGGTACGTATGATAACTCATCTAAAGGCTCCTCAGGGTGCGATAATGGCTGGCTCAAGTGCTCGTCAATGTCCATGCCGTACCATATTGTAGCCATCTCTCTCTTGTAGTACCACTCCATGTACGTGTAGTGCTGGACATAGTCGTACGGTCGCGACTCCGTAATAGGCAGCTCGTGCTCATCTTGTCCCCACCAGTAATACTGCGCCCAATCAACATTTTGTCTTTCACCGTCTCCCGACATGTGCTTATTCTTACGATAAGTCAGCACCTGCTGGTAATCGATCAGCGCCAACGGAGAAACGTGCTGGAAAAAACCAAACTGTCGAATGAGAGATAAATCAGATACTAACTCTAGCCCGCATCTAGTCACATCCAGTCGTATCAGAGATTCAATCAGCTAGTTAAACTAATTAAAATAATCAACTATATCATGTGATACATCTGATACATCTGATACCGTCTTTTTTTTTAAATAAGCCAAATGAATAATAAAATTAAATATTTAAGCAAATTCAGAGGGAATTTTGAGATTTAGGCTGGTCGGACTTGGTAAGTCCGTCCCGAGAGATTTTTTTTTTAATTCTCGGGTCGTTACATTTAGCTCTGTCAGTCTGGGGTCGTTATTGGTACATTCGACCCCAGCCTCGGGTCGTTACCGCTGGCTCTGTCCCCAGCTAATTTCCTATGAAAAAAATAATTATTCTGGAGTCGCCCCTCCCAGCACCGACCCCCAGCTTAATTTTTTTTTTATTTTCTTATGTGGTCGCTGCAGCTAGCTCCGACCCATAGAAAAAAAAAACGGGTCGCGTGCTCAAAGAGTGTTTGCGGAAAAATTAGAGAGTATCCAAGATTTTATATACATCCTAAATTAAAACCTTTTAATTTATAAAGGAGCAGTCCATGCATATTAACCTCAACATGCATGATCAACGGAACATTTTGATAGGTTGCGGAATTTTTTTTGTGAATTTATAAGATAACCATTGAGCAAATTATTAAAGTTGTTAAACAAAGTTGGTAGCCCAAGTATTATTTATAAAAAAAATTTGAAACATAAAAATACCAAGTACTACAATTATACTGATGTGGATGAATGTAAATTCTTATATTCTTTTTTTTTCATGAAACATGTTACTTCTGAATCATGAGCTAAGAAAATAATTGGTTCTTATAAAAAAATATTCAATCAAATTTATCATTATAGTAAAACCTAACAAATATTATCTCTTAAATTCATATATTTAACAAGCATTATTTTTAAATAAAATAGATTTTTGTAACCAATATTGTAACCAAGATTTTTGTAACCAATATTCAATCAATTTTTTATAAGACGTTGTATTAATAAAAAAATCGATCATGTCATGGCATTGATTATCCGAATTGTCAAAAGTATGCAATATTTAGTTTGTAGGCGCTATAGTTCCTCTCACATTCATTCTATCATATTATCTGAATTGGCTAGAAATATTTGCATAACCCATTAAATATAATAGTGAATATATATTATCACAGAAGAAAAATTATGAATTACATTTTATTATTAATTATATTTATAAAATAAATAAATAATACTAATAATTATTCAAATATGTTGTATAATTAATTGTTAGCTCCAAATTTTATAATACTAATAATTATACACGACCACGTTTTTCATCGACCACGCATATGGCCAAGGTTGAGCGTGCACATTACACGTCGTACGTGCACGTGGCCGAGGCTGTGGCTGTATTATAAAATTTATTAAAAAAAATGAGCTAACAATAATTATATCAACACATATATGAATAACTATTAGTATTATTAATTAATTATATTTATAAATATTAAATAATTATTAATTTATTTATTTATTAAATAAATTATTTGTTTTGACACATTTAACTAATTTATCTTTAGGACAAGGGGATGAATCAACTTTTTAATTTGTTTATACCACGTAACTTAATATCCATAATACTCTTATAATTTAGATAGTTGTATTTGCTTGTTCTCATTTTTTTTTGTCCTTGATCGTGCATCTAGGAGTCAGAACCAAACAAGACACAAAATATATAAAAAAACAAAAGATTGTGCATCTATGGGTCGGAGCTAGCTGCAGCGACCACATAAGAAAATTGAAAAAAAAAAAATTAAGCTGGGGTCGGTGCTAGGAGGGGCGACCCCACAATAATTTTTTTTTCATAGGAAATTAGCTGGGGCCGGAGCCAGCGGTAACGACCTGAGGCTGGGGTCAGATTTACCAGTAACGACCCGAGAAGAATTAAAAAAAATTAAAAAATCTCTGGGGACGGACTAGCTTATCGGGTTCGACCAGCCTAAATCTCAAAATTCCCTCTGAATTTGCTTAAATATTTAATTTCATTATTCATTTGGCTTATTTAAAAAAAGACGGCATCTGATACGCATCCGACGCACATCCACATCTAATATACACTCGATATTTATTGGAGTGGGTATATAAAAAAGAGAAGGATCTAATTATCACTATTTTAGTGTACATAATGTTTATTTATTTTTTTATGTATAAAATTAAAAATGTGAACCGTTAGATGTATTCTATATCATCTCAATTATATATATATGAAAAATCATAAAATTTTAACTTCATTTAGATAGCCATCAAGTAACGTGTCTAAATTATAAAATTTGATCCGTTTATTTTATTAACGCTTGATGTTTATATAAATAATATCAAAATGATATAATTTTTTGTATACATATATAAGATGATATTTACGAAATATTCTTTCAATTAATTTTGTTATTTAAGAATTAAAATAATAATTATTTAATATTTAATTTTAATGATACCGATGTGACACTAAAATGATGATAATTGAATTCCTTATTATTATAAAAAACTTAGGTAACATACATGAAGTGTGGATTGTGTTTGGGCCTTTGCGGTCAGCAAAAAAATTAATTTCTTATATGTTACGATATTATGTGAAACGTAGTTTCAATAGTTGTAAATCCATTTATTTTTTCTATTTCTGCAACTATAATATATATAATTTATTTTTTATTAGTTACTTCTTCTCGGTTCATTTTTTGCTGTCCGTGGCGTTAACTTGCACTTCGACACACTTACATCTTTTCATCTTACATCTTTTCATCTTGTACACAACAACCCATAACTGTTTTATACATTCAAAGCGTCTAATATTGCTATAAGAAGTATATCTCTCAAATAGCGGACGTGTATAACGACATGAAAGAGACTTCGCTAGAAGACGAACATTGTAAAATAAGGGACAAACGGTATTGATATTCACCCCTAGAACATTTGGAGGTTTGCATAGTTAAATTCTTATGTGATATTATCAATTTGATTTAAAGAAGAAGAATAAAACATCATTGAGATACGCTGGTATGCAAAACCACACAAATATGATCCTTCTATCTTTCAGCACACATTTTGTGAGAGAAGCTAAATCTACTCTATATAAACCCGTATCTCTCATCAACTTTTCAAATCCTGGGCAAGCTAAAATACTGAAATTACAAGAGAAATTTTCCATATGATGAAGATACAGCAAGTCATATGCTCAGCAATCATTGCTCTTATACTTCTCTCACAAAATGCCAGTGCTCTGAAACCAAATTACTATGCTAAAACCTGCCCAAATCTTGAAAGCATTGTGCGCAATGCTGTTCAAAAAAAGATGGCCCAGACACCGATTGCAGCACCTGCAACCCTGCGTCTCTTCTTCCATGATTGTTTTGTTAGGGTGAATGAGGACAATCAGTTTATCTATTGCTTAGAAACAAATATATTTCTCAACTGGTGCATTACATATGATTTTTTTTTAATTTAAATTAGTATAATTTGTTTGATTAGGGATGTGATGCATCATTAATGATCGTCAATACGAATGGAAACGACGAGTGGTTCCACCCTGATGATTTTTCACTTAAACCTTCGGGGTTTGACACTGTTATGCGGGCCAAGGCGGCAGTGGATAGTGATCCCCGGTGCACCAACAAGGTGTCCTGTGCTGACATCTTGGCTCTGGCAGCTAGAGATGCTGTCTTCTTGGTAAAAATTCTTGCATGCATGAATTAATTGTTCGACAGGTTATTTTGTGCTTCCTTAATTCAAAGAAAATAACTCGATACTAAATTACTGATTGTTGTTGAACAGAGTGGTGGCCCTTCATGGCCAGTAGAGCTTGGGAGATATGACGGTAAAATATCAACACGTAAAGGCATCTCCCTTCCTCATCCTGATTATTCTTTCAATGTTCTGTTAAAGATGTTTGGAAGATTCAACCTGTCTATGACTGATTTCGTCGCCTTATCAGGTTTCCTGATTATTTTTCTTTTTCCCCTCTTTTATTTAGAAGGAAGTATTACTTATATTTTTACTCTTAAACTACTCTGAACTAATAAACTTGACTCCTCATTTCACTCAAAGGGGGTCACACAATCGGCGCTGCAAGTTGTAAGTTCTTCAGCAACCGACTCTACCCAACAACAGATCTAGCTATGGATGCTAAGTTTGCAAACAAGTTAAAAGGATCCTGCCCAGTAAATTTCAATTCAAGTGCATTCACTTTCCTCGACGCCATGACCCCTCAAACGTTTGACAATGCATACTATCAAAATCTGCAGCAGGGCAAGGGTTTACTGGCATCTGACAAGATCTTGTTTAACAACCGCATGACTCACAGGATCGTAAACCGTTTTGCATCCAATGAACGTGCATTTTTCAATTCATTTACTCAGGCTATGACAAAGCTAGGGAGAATCCAGGTTAAGACTGCCAAGGATGGCGAGATACGCAAGGACTGTCGTTTCCCAAACTGATTGATGATGTTTGGATGATCACGGAATTGAACCTATTACCAGCCTACAGTCTGTTGAAATTTAAGTATGCCAGTGTTTGTTTGTTTGTAATTGTTTGAAACTGTTGAATGCAATTTCTTGATTACTTCTTCTAATTAGTTGTTCCATCTTGCAAAAATAATATATTTGTGTGATTTTCTGGGAATTATGATGCGCTAAAATCGTTATTATTTTTGCATATCAGTGTTTTCATTTTTCAAATTCCTATCAGCTGAGACGTGACTATGAAGTCATGATTATTTCACTGAAAGCCTTGATTTGAACTATTAATGAAATAATTACATGTCAGCGTATGCATTAGAAGCAACATTTTTTGGAATTAGTTGCTTGTTTGAATGTTTTTCTTCAAATATTGTTTACGTATTCAATCGAATTGAAAGCTGACAATACTAATTCTTTACGAATTTAATCGCTAATTAATATTTTTGAAGAGATACAGGATTCACACATTCAATTATCTTATACCTGTAGATTGGAACAAATTGTATATTTCAGCGCTCACTATATGACAGGCATTTTATTCTACGTTGCAATCAGGCAGCAATTAACTCCAAAAAATGCAGAGTGCGACACTGATTGGGAAAGTTTTTCAAGGTTGAATAATTTCTTCCACTTGTTGTTGGATTTACGAATGAAACGAGCCCATAAATAACAGGCTTGTTGGGTTAGAAGTAAAGATATATTTTGATTGGCCCAAGATTCAGGCCTGATTTAATATGAACCAAGCAGAAGATAATTTTGGTCCATACATCAGACCTGGTTTTAATTCAAATCCAACTATACATAACACGCATATGGGTATGACAACATGCAATACACATTTTTGTCCTAAACGGATCAGCTAAATATTTTGCCGTAAACAAGCCCATCTTGCTACCAAACAAAAATTCAAACAAAATAATCAGCTAACAACAGTCCCGGTTTAAAAACGAAACTAGAGGATAGTCGAGCATAGCTCTATGTTGTAAGATTGTAAAGCTATAAATGTTGGCATATAAATATTGCAGATTTTTTTATTTTAGTAAATGAAAAAGATAGGAAATTGATAAGATTAGCTCATTTTTTAGTCTTACTGGCCTGGACTAAATTCGAAACTCGGTCCCATGATTTTTTTTTACGTTCATTTGTATTTAAAAAATGTAAAAAGTTAGGACTGAATTTTAAACTCAGTCTCAGTTTTCTGCTATTATATAGCACACTAATTACTATTCTCTTTCATCTTCCTTCAGCCAACCATTTCTTCAAAATCAGTCTCAGTTTTCTGCTATTATATAGCACACTAAGTCCATTTCTTCCAATTAAAAATTTATTTTTCGACAGATCCAGAGTTGATCCGTATTCACCACTCTCGTCTCATCAACATTGTAAGTTTTTTCTATTTTGACTATTATTTTTTGCTGTAAAATTAAAATACACTAACAGTAGGGTTTATTGTTCATACTATAAAGATGAAAATGTTGTTGATCAATGTGTATCACGGAGGTCAAATCCTGAATACTTCAACAGGTGTGGGTTACGACATTCGTGCCGCGTGCACATTTTCTGTCGACGAGACAATCAATCTCCGTGACTTGAAAACACAGATTCATGCTGGTTTGAAGCTGCTCCCTAGCTAATTCAAAATCAACATTAGTGCACGGATGAACATTGCCTTAGCAGGTTCGGTGTTTTTTTTTATAGTTTATTTAGAATTATTTCTAATGAAATTTGAGGAATGATTAAAATAACAGCTTCGTACCAATTACCCGGGTATAAAAACACTGGAGCTAGTAGTTGAATATGAATCAATATCCAATTCTGATTATTATGATCTGACTAGTATTCTTGAAAGTAATAACCCAGTGATAGCTAAGGAAATAACGTACTCTCGAGTTCGGGTGCAGCGATCATCGCATGTTCCGATACAAAATATGGATGTGGATGAGGATGAGGATGAGGAAGAGGAATAATGATACCTTAATGTAGAGGAGGATGACATATCAACTACAATCACTTGAATTTGCTCTGTTATAGCAGGTGAGGAAAGTGTGATAAATTGGGGTTGGTTCATGTAGTAGTTGTATAAAGAGGTTGTCGGCCCTGATAAAATTATTATTATCTCAGATCAACATCTAGGTATAAGGGTAGTATTTGAGAGACCGGATTTTGGATGATAGAAATCAATAGGTGAGACTGTTCACCGTTATTGTACTCAACACATTACACAAAATATGTTTAAGAACTGTCATATAAAAAAGAATAAAGACTCTTTTTAAACAAGCTGCAAGACATAAGAAGACCAAATTTTACAATTTAGACATGTTACTTAATAGCTATTCAAATGAAGTTAAAATTTTATGATTTTTCATATACATACAATTGAGATGATATAAAATACATCTAATGGTTCATATTTTTAAATTTATACATAAATAAATAAATAGGCATCATGGGCACCAAAAAAATGATAATTAGATCCCTTCTCTATTATAATAAGGTTTATGTTTCGAGTTGGGTTTTAATGCTGGGCCGGATCCATAGAGGGCTAGGTCGGTTATATTTTGGAGTTTAAAAAATAATATTTTTAAGTAATATTTTCATTAATTTGTTTTCTCTTAAAAAAAATTTATCCACTCGGAATTATCTAATTATATTTATTGTGAATTTTTTTTTTGATATCATGCATAATAAAATAATTATGTAAAAATATCAAAATATTATGTTTCGTAGCGGAAAACTTTCTTCATCAACTTGATTATCTATTACTTTGAATTCTATTGTGTTGTTATTTTTAATATAAAAAATATTATTATTTTGATAGTTTATTATTAGGTAAGAATATATATTAAATTATTAATTATTTATTTAGTACCTGATTAGTTAATGGATTTGAACCTAATAAACTATCACAATATAATAATTGTCCTCTCTGATCAAAATCTTACACCGCCCTTGATGATGCTATGTATGGTACGAATTGTCTATGTGCTATAGATCATTTATTTATTATTAAAATCTAAATGATCGATTCAAATCACTCAAATGATTTATATGTGAAAAACTAGTTGGGGATCAAATTTTATAACTTTTTAGCATTTTTTAATATTGTTTAGATAGCTTGAAAATCACTTCTATTGAACGGTTCGTAATAATTAAATAAAATGAAATTTCTAACTATTTTAAAAAAAATAGTAAAAAATATAAAAAATATAAAATTTAGTCTCTAAATAGATTTTCATATACAAATCATTTTGAGCAGTCCAAATCGATTATTTAGACTTTGAGAAAGAATAAATGATTTATAGCACGAAAATAATTTGTGCTATATATAACACAATAGCTGAACTCTTTATGTTTCATGAACTTTAAATTAAAAAAAAAATCAATAAATATCTAAAAATTATAGACACTTGATTAAATATTTTTGCTCTCTCATTTCTTATTTTTAGTACATAATATCTATTTGATTGCCTGTATTTTTTTATATGTTATTAAATTTAAACCATTAAAATTATCATCTAATTTTGATTGTTTTTGATGAAATATCAAATGAGTGTGAAATTGTATGAAAATTGAGTCACAATCAATCCATAACATTTAAAAAAATATATTTATATATTTTTTATATTTTTAAGTTTTTTTATAAATCTATATGAAATTGGTTGTCATTAAAGATTATTAACAAGGATCCCTGCTCTCTCTTTTTTTAAATCAAGTTCAAGTTAATCTGAAGAGTCTACAGTCACTTTCTTTCTCGCATTAATTAGTAAATTACTGCTCTAATATTTCAATCATGATCCCGAAATCAAAATGGAGACGACGAGCGAAAAGAATCTTGAAAATAATAACCTAAGACTAGAGTGTTCAGAGTGTTCCAACTGCAACATGTTACATCAAGCAGAAGTGCAAACCCCTTAATCCATCAGTAAAGGTTCATCATGGGCTCAAGGCTCTTTAGTGCTAGAGATGTCGTTGCCTTGGAAACGTCCATCTTAGTGAGATATTGCAATTTTATTACGTTCGTAATGTTTAATTTATACCATATTTTGGAAACTACAAATTAACTAAAAAATTGTCATAAGTTAAAATTTGAAGAATTATACAATGATTATGCGGTAAAATATAATTTATTGGAATATATATATATATATAGAGAGAGAGAAAGAAAGAGAGTAAATCTACAGTGAGATTAAGTTCACGAAAATCTCCGGAGATTAGCTCAAAAAATATATCAAATGATCATCAACAATCATTATATTTAGCTTGAAGTGAAGTGTGGAATATGAGCTTTACTCGATAGCGATTGATCGACAACAATCATTATATTTAGCCCTAATCTTTTATACATCTCTGTCAAAATGCGTATTGATATATAAGACGTGTTCCGCCATTTTCTTAGAAATAATAAAAGATCGTAAGCCCGTTTACGATCAATATATAATATGCTTATATGCTATTCGAAAGAAGCGTCATCCTGAAAGCATCATTTTATATATTATTAAAAATATGCAATTAAATATATGCTTATATTTTGTTAATATATCTAGGACTTTTGGAAACAACTATGAACATTTGCCATTATTACAGAACTTGATGGAATGTCGTAAATGCAATCAAAACATTGTGTGAATATTATTAATGTTGGACGCTCGATTATATATTTGTTCCCAGCTTCGTAATAAAGTAAATTGATTTAATGTATATACTTGTTTCTTTAGATAAGATAAAAGTGAAGTCTCACAAATAATATATTCAAAAGAAATTATTCAACTAAATTAATTTTAAACATATATACCTCTTAATCAGAAGACATTTTCTTAAATACTAGACTCAGGAGTTGATTCTTAATTCCCTATAGTGCATAACAGTTCACTACAACATAAAAAAACTTAAAAAATATTCAATTAACAACAGTTATAGATGAAATTTGTTGTTGAAAATGGTCAACGGCATTACTGAAGTATTAGAAATATTTTTAGTAATGGTTATTGATAAAAAAACATTGTTTAAATGGAGATTGAAAGTCAAAAAATGAGGATACATTTAACAATGGTTCTTAACTAAGAGTCATTACTAAATAATTATTTAATAATAATTTTTAATTAAAAATTATTGTTAAAGATCTCTTTAACAATTATTTTTAGTTAAGAACCATTATTAAAAGGTGAATCTTGATTTTTTTTTCTGAAGAAAGGAATTAACCAATAGCAATTCACCTTTTTTACTCTCATGAATTGTTAGACTTTTCAATCTCATCATTCGTTCATCTCGATCCAGTGATCTAAAAATAAAAATTAGAAAAGTAAAACCTCACGAATTGAACATCTATTCATCTTCTATTTTGATATAATAGAGAGCTCTGAGAGACCGAGAGAGAGAAAGGAGAGAGACAATAAAAATAAAAATAAAAATCTGACTATCTCAACTTCAAACCAACTTCAAACGATCATAATTTTTGATAGAAAATTCTGATTGAGACGTGCTAGCTTATGACGAGATCTACCGAGTTAACCGCTTATGTCGTTACAGCCATTTGCTATTTTTCTTTGGATTTTTTCTTAAAAATTATAAAATATTTCGTATTATTATATGAGTAAGATGTATGTATTGTTGATTAAATATTTTTCTCATTGGATGAATAATTATATATTTTTTATATTAATTATTGCTCGCATATATTTAAGAAAGAAAAAAGAAAAAAAAAGTTGTACATACTACATGATAACCGAAAGCAGATATCTTATTGAAACCATATATGCACATGTCATGTGTAGAGAGATAGATTTTCTTTTATAAACATGCTTTATGTAATTTCGTTAATATGAACGACCATAATAGTCGATACAGATATAGTTCAAGCAAGAATTGAAACCATCATTTGACCAAATTACTAGATAAGGAAACGTGCAGGGGATCAAATCCATGGATATTCAAATCAAATCGGTGTGCATCTATGTGGAAACCACACGCGCGCCAATTTTCCATCCACTCGGCACCACTATTTAAACACACAATCTCATCAACTGACACACACACGATCCACAAGAACTTATCACTGATTGGTAGAGTTCAAATTAAGGAAACAAAGAAACCAATCGATCCATGAAGGTACTCAACTTGTTAATCCTTGTTTCCCTTGTTATATCAGTAGCAGCACAACTTGCGCCAGCACCTTCACCTTCCGGAAATGGAACCTTGAGTGTGAACTACTACGCGAACATATGTCCCGATCTTGAAAGCCTTCTTCAAGGTGCTGTAAGGGGGATGATGTCAAGCCTTCTTCATGATTGTTTTGTTAGAGTATGCACTTTCTTATGTTTATTTTCATAACTAACCTACAGAATTGACCCAATTATATCAAATTATAGTTCAAATGATAAATGTCTGATATTTCTCACTGTCATTTTTTAGGTGATCTTTGAAAGTCATATTTTTTAGTTTTGTCACAATTCTGGAAATTTCAGAAGTCTATTTCTTTTCTTAATAAGTAGTCAAATTTATCATATCTTAAAAATGTAGTAATCAATGTGATTTTCTGTGGTACAACTTTAGGGATGCGATGCATCAATCTTAATCAATAATACAAATAACAATGAGCGGCAAGTTGGAGAGAATACATTTCTGAGAGAAGATGGATACAGGACAATTGCCCAAGCAAAGGCTGCAGTCGATGCAGATCTGCAATGCACAAACAAAGTCTCCTGCGCAGACATCATAGCCCTTGCTGCCAGAGATTATGTTGCGTTGGTAATTAATTTCGATAAATTCAAAGCGACTATATACTAATTATTATTCACTCAAAGAAAATGTATGCTTAATTTGAGCTTTTTGTGATAGAGCAATGGCCCGACATGACAAGTGGAGCTCGGGAGATATGATACATTAGTATCACGTAGTAGTGATGTCAATCTCCCTCTCGACACTGAAGATGTGCCCACACTTATGGGGAGGTTCTCTGCTCAAGGGTTCACTGTAACTGACTTGGTTGCCCTTTCAGTTTGGAAGTTTGCCATCAACTGATAGTCAATATATTATAACCATATTACCTATTAATACATAGCATGTTAATAGTGTTACTAAAAGAAATGATAATTTACTTCCATTTAGATAACACAAAGTAATAAAATCTAATAAATATTTGTTTTGATTAAATACTTACTAATTGTGCAACAACCTGCATGGAAGTTGTTGAGACCATAATTTCATAAAGTGACTTGAATTCTAATTAGCTTTTATACATCATTCACACAAGTTCTCCTTTGAAAAGATACATAGAAGAGCTTATACCTTTCAAAATTGTTCATTGATATGCATATAGGTGGTCACACTCTCGGTGTCACAAGCTGTTTCTTTGTCAACAAACGTATTTATCCAGCTGATGCGTACATAGATCCCGGTTTCGCTAGCCAATTCCAAAGAACATGCCCTGCAAATATGGATGTCAATAAATTCATCTTCTTTGTTCAATCTGTGATAACATTTGACAATAACTACTTTGTGATGGTGCAACAAGGGTGTTCTCTACTCAGATAGTATCTTATACTTTGATACAAGTTCCCAAGGAATTGTGGACACATTTGTTGCAGATCAGAATGCATTCTTTAATGCATTTGTTAATTCCATGGTGTCTCTCAGAAGGCTCGGTTTAAAGACCACTACTCCATCTACAAGATCGGGCAACCAAAAAATTGGTTGCAATAGATATTAAATGGTAGCATTAGAATTAATTTACAACAAAGTGGATTGGTTGCCAATGGTTGCAATATGTCCCGTAGCAATAAATACACAACGATATACTTCGTTGCAATTGTTATGTTTAATGCAACGAAAGACTAGTTGCACCGTTGGCGTAGCAATAGAGTTATTGCTACCAATTACATGGTTGCATCGTATATTTACCACAACCAATATATAATGGTAAAATATCATAAATTGCAACTAATTTTGTGGTTGCTTCTCATATTTGATGTAACTAAATTTTCATTGTAAACATATATATATATCATGTAGTAATAAACTATTATAACCATTTACAATGTTACATTAATAAATCTAATTTAACACTTGATGCTTTAATGCGCTGATGTTCAGTTGAGCCGCTGAATTATTTAATTGATAGTTTATGATAATTAAATAATTAATGATTCTAAGTTTTCAAAAATATAGTGTTATTATTAGAAAAAATGTTATGGGATTAATAACATATTACAACTACAATTTAATTAAAGAGAAGTTCAAAGAACAACATTCACAAAGAAATAATAGTCTAACAATCCAACCTTACATTCATCACTAAAAATACCATCAAATTACATAACAATTTGTAACATATACTAATGTTAATTGATCCACTATGCTTGCACTTTTATCTTCTCCGAATAACAAATAGCTCTTTTAGTAGTCCCTCATGATTATCATCTAAAACCAATAGAAAAAGACAAAACACTCAATAAATTATCAACCGTTTGGTCCACATGTGCTTAAAAATGTCCTTTATAAATACTTAGCATCATTTCTAAAATTAATACATGTGCATAGCCAAAACGCAATAAACCATAAGTTCTTTATTATATTTTTTGGTTCAGGAAATACCCAGCATAGATGAAAATAACACATCAAGCACACGCCGTAAAATGTAAGGTTTTGTATATCAAAATAAAAGGGTACACCGACAAAATTCTAGAAATCCACATATAAAGTACAGTTGGGAGAACTCATCCATGCAGTTTCCAATTCAAAATTTTGCTTGTACAAACATGTCAAAGCAGAAGAATATACTGAGGTATGGTAATTTTAAGGAGTTAGTTTTTGAAACTACCAACCAAGTTTGTACCAACACTAGCTTCACTTTACATAGCAAAGAAAGAGAATCGAAAGAAACAATTGTGACAGAACTATAGGTATTGCTATCAACCATACCTACCCCGTCAAAAGCAGTGTATCTGCAGCAAGATTTGAAGTGACGGGTATGGGAGAACATACCGACCATGTCTACGATATTTAAAAATAAAAGAGGAGTTAGATGAATAAGGCAGCTTCTTCACACATTGATACTAAAAACTGATCTGAGAACAAGTTAGAGACCTGAAGCATAGTGAACTGCTTTTTGACACCTTGAAATTCCACCTCAAGTACTGTGTTTGGTTCCTGTAAAAGCAATAAAGAGATTGAACAAGAAAAAAAAAGAAAATGATTAATGTAGGTTTATGAAGTACAAAGCAAAAAAATGTCATATAAATAAAAAAAGAAAAAATAATATTATGTTTCAATGCTCTCATAATCTCATATTGGTCTATAATTTCATGTAATCATGCTCTCATGCAAGTCAAGTATGGTGATAGCACAATCCAGCGCACCACCATAGTGTAATCCACTAAACATTACTGGTTACATAACACAAACAACATTCATGTGAATTTTATAACAGTACATGTTATAAGAAAACAATAAGTTTGTAAGAAAGAATAGCACTTTCGTGAATTGCAAGCTAAATTATAAAAATAAAATATTAATTTCTTACCTTGGAGATGCAGGATATGTGCACCCATTTGAATCTGGTAAAAATAGAATCAACATGTTAGATACCAATTGATGGCAATGTTGTAGTTAATTAAGGAATGGACCATACAATATGTTTGTGTAATACCGGTGTTGTTTTGAGATTTGTGAAATAAAAACTTACTTTCGATCAGTACTGGTAGTAACAACAGTGCCTCCAAAGTCACAAGTGGCACTATCTTCATTCTTTCTCTGGTAATAGCTATTGGCAGCATAAGAACAATGGGCTTTTACAGTATTTGGGTTGTAGCAAGTCCCATTTTGCAAAGTTGGTATGCAGTCTGCTCCATGACCATATGCATAATCTATTGTCTTTTGCAACGCAGTACCATTCAGATCCGACCAGCACACACACAATGTGCGTTATAGTTGTATGTCTCCCCGCTTCCACAACACGCCCAAAACTAACAGTTCAAATGTTGGATCTTAGCATAGATGATGTTCAAATAAATTTTACTTTTTATTAAGTTTAGTATTATAGGTTCTAAAATTCATTTGATGAAATTGAAAATTAGGTACTACACAAATTACTGGCAGAAATCCTAATCTAGTAAAATTAGGTAGCATCCTCCTAACCACGTACAACATTTCTAAAAAGATCCCTCAATAATTCGAAATGTTGAAATCAGATAAGGCTGATTCAGGCAATAATCTTTTTCCCTTTATGTACATAATCGGTATTTCTATTCTGAAAATCAGAGCCTTGATTTTTCTAATTATCTGAACAAACAAAAGAACAGTAATAAATTGATGGAGAAAAGAGAAATCAAACCTAGCATAGATGATTTTCACACTGCGACTAGTTGTAAGCAATCGACAAACTTATTCCAATAAGTCAGTGTTCCTGCCAAGAAGAGATTAGTCATAACCGTTAAATTTTACATCAGAATCAATGAAAACAAACCAAAATGGATCACAAATTAAGAATTATATAGAGAAGTATCCTACTTGCAACACAGAGTTTGTGCTCCACAACCCCTAGAATCCAGTTTGCCTTTTCTCTCTTCTTCCTCCTCAGATGTAGACGTGGGAGCATCGGGAGACACCATGTATCCCTCCCGCGATATCCTCTATTCTTCGATCGCATCTCCATTTCCCCGGAGAGGCGGTGGTTGTTGAGAGGACCGCTGCCGACTTGCGCGGGCCGAGAGGGTTTGTTAGCGTGCGCCGTTGTGCTCACTGCGGCAACCCTATACGGGCCCATATTGACGGGTGTAATTGTGGAGACGCATGAATTCCAAGCCTTCGATTTTGAAAGTGAGAAAGAGCCGAAGAGAGCAGTTATGGGAGAGGCGATGAGTGAGAGGTAGACGGAGGAGGCGATGAGTGAGGGATCTGTGCGGTTTTGAGCAATGAAAAAAATCATTTGAACCGGAGAGAAGTGATCAGCGAATCTCCTGCTTTTAATCGGAACTGCATTCAATTTGAATTGTCAAGAGTATTTTGGACAATTTAAGTCTTAAAAATTCAAATAACTGAATTAATTAGTCGATCAAAATCATTGAATTTAAATTATACACAGTGCACGTAACTCTTGCAAATTGATGAAATAAATTTTTCGTAATTTAATTTTTGCTTGCTTTACTATGTTGCATTTTTTTATTTCTTTATCATTGCATTTTATTAAATGTGCATTTTGTTGCACATTTTGTTCAATTATTCTCATCTCAGAGTAGATTGAATTTTTAAAAAGATTTTGAGCGTTTTAACAAAATATATAAATATTTAAAAAGAAACTATGAATTTATACCTATAAATTATTGTTATGCTTAGCATCCAAACCAAACTCTATATGGAGGGTTTTTTCACATTTTAATTTTTTTATGTAGTTAATTAATTATAAGTATTAATATTATTATAATTAAACAATACTGCATTATCACTATGATTAACTAATATTTTTAGTATTATTATATTATTATTTCTAATATCATATTATGTTGTTGTTAAATTACTATTATTTGTTTAACTTACAATGTCATCAAAATTATTATTATTGTTTGAGAGATATATTTCAGTTATTTTACATTATCTGATAATATTAATGGATAAATTTAGTTCATATGCTCCTTAAAATTACTAGCAGTGAACCCTCCTTTGTGCAAACCCTCTTAATTTTAAAATATTTATATTTAATACTATTATAAATAAATGACATATTTATTTAAATATAATTTATATCTAAATTAATAAGACTTAATAATAGTTAATTTAATTTATTTGATATATAACTTTTTGGAGGTGTATGTATTGGAGGAGTCTATTTATTCAGTGTCTGATATATGTCAAATGTCAGATATGTCATTTATAAAAATAAAGAGTGTAATGATCAAAATAGTTCTCTTTATTTTTGAAGTTATAATCGTACACCTATGAGAAAAGTAAATATCAAAGCTTCTTGAAATTGTAAATGTATTGGATATGAAGTTATTTCCACATGATATTATGTTTTTTTTCTCACAAAAAAAAATTAATTAAACAATGAAAACCATAAAGAATAAATAATGCTAGCCAATTGAAATATAAATATTTCAGTCATTACATATTATATCTGATAACATTAATGGATAAATTCAGTTCATATGCTCTTTATGATATAGTATAGATATAGATAGATTGTAAATATAGTATAGATATAGAACTTGATAGATTCATCTAGAGAGAGGATGGGTTAGGATCAAGATGATTTTTCTCCTTGATTACATTAATAAAAAAAAGATAAATTTTCTGCCTCATATTGTAAAAGCAATGGTGGTAATTTTTCAAACTATAATGAAATTATATGAAACTTGAAAAACTATCAATCTATAAGTAAAATAACATACCAACAATGTTTTCCTATTTTTAAGATTTTTTTCAAATTTATTTAAATATTCATTGTCAAGATTGTCAAAATATTAATTGTCAATCCCTCCCCATTATGTAAACCGCCTTTTATTCGAAATTTAAATGTTTTTATAATTAAATTAGAAATTAAAGTAAAATATATCATTTTATTATAATAAAATTTGCGCAATGTACAATCATTTTTTTGTTTTAAAAAAGGATGCTGCAAGATAGGCCCATTCTCTTTTGATTATTTTGAATATATCTTGTATTTACTTTTTCATTGTAATGTGCTAGAGCCTTGATGAAATTTTAAAATAATTTCAATATCCATCAAATCAATTGACATTCTTATCACTTACAATAAAGATAAATTTATAAGTATATTTTCTTATTGTTTAATTACATACATCTCGTATTTGTTTATATTGATTCAAAGAGAAAATTTTGTATTTGTTTTAAAAAGATGTTATAATATTATTATTATCAACGATTTCTAAAATTATATTGTTACCTATTTAAAAAATCTTTCATTTTAATTTTCATATGATTATATTTATAACAAACTATAAACACAATATTTATTTTTATGTAGTTTTATTATAGATCTAGTTGTAATTAGAAAATCAGATTTTTGAAATTTTATTAAATACTTATTAATTTTTCCTTTTAAAGTTTTGGTTGGTTACATTCTTTTATTTATTTTTTAGAAAAAATGAAGATGCAACACGAAATACCCTTGCTAATATCACTGCCAATATACAAGCTTAATTAAGCACTTATGTTATTATATAGTTAATGACTATATTATGCAACTCATTTTATATAATTTTTCTATTAGTCAATTTAAATATCACTAATATGCATAAAAATTCTTTAATGTGCATAATAACAGTATTACACAAAATGAGTTTATTGAGTTGCATAATAAAGTTATTAATATGCATAATAATTTATGTAATATGCATAAGTAAGGTCATATATCAGATGGTATCAACAACTATATTTGTGTGACGGCTTCGTTATAAAAAAAAAGACTCCATTTCATTTATTTGGTATGAGTATATTACTTGATCTAATAATTATAAAATTAGTTTTGTAAGGTTAGTTAAGAACTTCTAAAATTTTATTATGAGTTTGGTCAGTTTTTATAATTTACTTGTTCATAATTTTTTTTTTATTAAATGTTCCAAATTCAATTTGTAATAATTTCTAAATCATATGATTTTTAATTTATATCTTTTAATTTGGATAACTGCAAACTTTATAACTTTAGCCCGACACCTCTTTTGTTATATTCTGATTGTTTATTTTTAATAACCGTCAATGAAAATAACTTCATGTCCGTAAGTGAGAGAGAAGTTTTTGTCTATCCATTTTCCTTATTCAATAAGTGAGATAGAAGTTTTTAACAACCGCCAATAACTTATGTCGGCTGATGAGAATAAAAAATAAAATAACTTATTTTCGCCTAGTCACTTTTTGTATGCAATCGCAGCTTATCGATTTAGTGGAAAAAATTTCGTTGCAAGAAATTTTTTTCGGCCATCCACTATATTGGATGCGATACAATTCATTGGTTGCAAAAAAGAGTTCTTAATGCAACGAATAATATTGAAGCAACATGCTTAATCTAAGGCATCTAATTAGTTTCTCGGTTGCAATAATTTGTTGCAATAGTCCCTATTTGGCGTAGTGACTACTGCTAATGGCGAGATCCGGAAGAATTGTTTTGTCGCTAATTGAACTTGTTATGTATTGTGTCTGTGTCTTACACTTATGTATGGAATGATTATGTGGTTGTACTATATTTGCTCATTTATTTCTACAAGAATCATTTTCTTGCTGGTTGTTCCATTTGGGTGTAATGACATGAAACTTCGTGCAAGTTTGCTAAATAAAATTCAAAAAGATTTGGGAAATGTAAGAATATTCCCTTTTTTATTGCATATCATCGCATCATAGCAAACTTTTAAAGAGATACATTAAATTATAAATTTACTTATAAATAGATAATTACTGCATTTAGAAAGTCGGTATCGGTATTTGGATCCAGTCTAGGAAAAAAGATCAAATCTTAAGGCTAGAAATAAATTCGTCCTGAGTAATTTTTAAAATTACTCATATTTTCACGGTGGTTGTGGGATCCAGGTACACATATACAGGATTTATTTTGATGAGAGTGCTAGGTGCAGTCCTGCGAGATATCAGAGGTGCTTCGCCGCATCCGCACAGTGAGTAGGATAGTTGATTAGGATCCATCAGGATTTGAGTTTTATTTCTTTCTTTTGGATTTTCATTTGAGAGATTTTGCTGCCCATTCCGATAAAGTCAGCCCCGCCGATGTTAGGCGTTGTACTTTATTGTATATTATGGACTGTGTATTATTTTATATTATTATTATTATTATTTTGTTTATTCTATATTTAGTTTAGTTTATTCATTTAGCCTTCCGTACGCACGTCTCGTCATGCGTACGTGGCGGGATTAATCATCCCTAATCCGATTTAATTTTTTTGGGGTGTGACAGTATACCCTCAACTCTTCTTCAAGTTCAACTCTTCTTCAATTTATAATTTCTCCCTTCACTCTTTATAATATAATTTTTGCCACTTAACACTTATTTAGTTTTTCTTATTTACTCATCTAATTATTACAAAAGACTTAACCATGACTGTCTTCTTAAAATATCATTATTATCTTAATTAATATTTGAAGAATGAAAACGCTTGCATTGTCGCTTCATTCTCTTTTTCTTAATTTTCCTGATATTTTTCATATTCTCAATATTCCACCTTTGCTATAACACACTAATCTTGAAAAATTATTTCATTCTTTATAAATAAATTTATGAATTGAAACTAATAGTACGAGAGATATATAAGAGAAATGAGCATTGAAAAAAATGATATCTATATCATCTGATAAACATGATATTATACCATCTAAAATGTTTTTTCTTTCACAAGATAAATATAATAAAATAATTTATAGTTTAAATGGCACATACGCCTTGTGTACAACATATCTTCCTATCCCATCCCACTTCTTCTAATTTTCTCTCCAGAGACCCTAGTTGAGAAATCATTTTTGTTTTTCATAATCTTACTCAGTTCTTGTATCTCATCTGCACTTCAATACCACTTTGCCATAAAAATAATGAAATTGATCTTTTTTTTACTTACTATACAAAATAAAATTACCACCTACAAAACGAATTACCACCTCTACATGATTTCTCCCTTGTCAAATCTTGATCATCATGTATTTCAACGAATCATTGAAACTCAAAAATCGCTGCTCCCTTCTTTTTCGTTATTTTCCTCTTTTGATTGGTTTCTTATTTTGTTCTTATGCACCCCCTCCCCTTTTCATGTTCGCGGAACTAGTGGCAGAATGGAGTTCACGAAATCAATGAAAAAACTTTGAAATTTGTCTCTTTCAATATTCATTAAGCAAATTGATTTCTCTTTCTTGTATTGGTATGATACTGACTATTTCGTTGCCATAACAATTAGCCAAAATAGCTCTATTATTAGTATTATTGTTGTTGTTGTTGTTGTTATTATTATTATTATTATTATTTATCATTATCATTATCATGATCATCATATATCTAGGTACAATACAGTTGTATCAGTATTGGTGATTTCTGTATTATTGTCGATGTCAGCTTCTTATGTTATACATAAGGTGAAAGAACCTTGTAGTATTGTACTGATATGATACTGACTATTGTCGTTGCAGGTTTTGCTCTGCACTATATAATGGAAGACAGGTAATTATGTATGATATTAACTCTTTTTTTGTGGAGTGAGTTGAACTATCAAAACCTTAATAGTAGCGATGAAAAAGGGTATATAAACAGTGATAAAGATGGCAAGGTAAGAACTAAGGATATGCGAAAACTAATTAAAATAATAATGATTTTTTTATGTTTTTTAAGCTCCATTAACTCTCTAATCGTTTTTGTCATTAAATTAATTAATAAGTTATTTTAGGTTGAGTTTGGGGCATAAAATGGCTCCCTCTTCTCTCACACAAAAAAATATTTGTTCCCATCTGGCATTTGATGGCTCCCTTATAATTTATGTTGTAGCCCCGTTACTGTAAATAAGAGAGTTGAGTGACAAAAATAATACTTTATAGAGGAAGAAATAAAAAAATTAAAGAAGAGTTGAGGAATACATAAAATATTAAAGTTTTTTTTGTTAAATGGAAATACCAAATTAACAGGTCCATTCCAAGGGCATAAATGAAAATACAATATATTATACATAAAACAGTTATTTTTTAATTCAAAATTAATTGTATCGTTGTGGCGATAATGTAAATAAAATGAAATTTAGGGCGACAATTATTTAAGAGTTAAATTTAAAGTGGTATTTTTCTAAATTTAATGTTTCAGACGGTGACATACTTGTCTCTGGACCTCTCATAAATGAAATAAATGTATAATCGAGGGCATTGCATGGGTTTTATGCTAGTTTCTTACAAATTGAAGAAATGTACAATGATTAATTGGACGGTAAAATCACATTATTTCAGCTTTGTAAATACCAAGTGCAATGATTTAATTATGAAGAAAGATATAACCTCTCAATTTATGCGGCTCAATCTGGCTACCAAGTTTTGCTAGCTTGACCATATAGAAAATGCAAAAATAATATGATAGAATAAGTAGATGGATGACAGTTTCTTAACTGATTCCTCCGGCGATGATCTGTATTCTAGTCTTTCACAAATAAATAAAATGCATGCAACTTCATAGTCCACTCTTTCAAATACATATATTTGAAAGAGTATAACATTTATGTGCTTTACTCTAAAGCGACAGATCAACAAGAATCATTAGATAAGTCACGTTCCGCTATTTTTCTAAGAATAATAAAAGAGCATAAGCCTGTTTACGATCAACATATATATTATTTTACTCTATTTGAAAGAAGAGTCATTTTAATATTAAAATATGTATTTTGTTTGTATTGTTTCTACTTTTTGCCTTTCTAGTATTAGGACGTTTTCTGTAGGATTTAACTGCACCTTTGTATATAATTACTATGTAATCTGTATCCTTTCTTATTTAATTAAAAATCCAGTATACTTTTTGCATACTATTCAAAAAAATATTAAAATATGCACTTTAAAATTGCGTATATATTTTATCAATATATCTAGTACTTCTCGAAATTAACTATGAACAATTGTCATTAAACACAGGGGCGGAGACACTATAGTGGCGGGGACAGCTGACCCCTGGCCAGAAAATTTTAGAAAAATAAGTTTATATATTGAAGAAAAATTTTAAATTTTAATCTCAAAAAAAAAAATTTATCCCACCGACAATTATGACAATTAATGTGATATTGGAATAAATTAGACACTTGCCTACTTAAGTCGAAAACAAAAAATGGAATGAGAAATCTAATAAAAAATTCTTTCAATATTATTAAAGTGGGACGATCAATTTGTTCCAAGTTTAGTAATTAATAAAGTAAATTGTTTTAATGTATTTATTTGTTTTAAGAAAAGATGAAAGTTAAGTCTTACATATGAGTGTTAATGAGCTGGAGATGTCGGGTCAGATCTAGATTTAAGCCATCATTATTTTATTATTTTTTTTAATCCGATCTGATCCGTTTAAAATCAATTCAATATTTTTTTGTCCCGACCCGACTCAATCCGAACAGGCCACAATCGACATTGTCTAAATAAAATAATTAAATACTTTTAATCATTTTATATATTTTATGTAATTTAATATTAATTAATATAAGTAACCTCAATTAGTGTATATATAAGTTTTGATTAATATTAGTCATAAAATAAATCCATAAACACAATTAAAAGGGTCAGGTCGATTAATATTAGTCATAAAATAAATCCATAAACACAATTAAAAGGGTCAGGTCGGGTAGATCCGAACATGACTCAATTCGTGACAGATAAAAAATATAGACGCATATTCAATTCATTTATTCTCGGATCATTTCGGATGGGATCAAATCGGTTTCAAATCAGGTCGGATCAAATTTTGTCACTCTAAACTCTTACAACTAAAATATTCAAAAGAAATTATTCAAGTAATTTAATTTCGAACATACCACCTCTTATTAATTTGAAGACATAATCTTAAATACTAGATTCTTAAGTTGATTACATGTGAGAACCAGCTTTTGGTCTAGTAGCAAAAGACAACATCCTCTGTGTGGGAGGTCATGAATTCGAAACCCGGATGGGGGTCCTTATGGACAATTATGAAATTTAAGAGCTTTGACTCTTATCTTTCCGATAAAAAAAAAAAGTTGATTACACGTACAGCATAGCAGTTGTTCAATACTCTTAGAAACTTGCAAATATTTGGTATTGATTACAAAGAAGGTTCGCATATCTCAAGGAAGAGAAAAGAAAAATAACAGGTGGTACGTACTGCACAGCGTGATAACTGCCGAAAGTGTGTGTGTATATATATATATATATATGGATAGATTCAAGTAATTTTGTTCATATGATTGACCTAATAGCCAATACAATATAGTTCAAACAAGAGTTGAAACCATCATTTGACCAAATTACTAGATGAGGAGGAAGACGTGCAGGGAAAGTCTACTAACTAACCGAGTAATTAGTGCATATTCAAATCAGTGAGCGTCTGTGGAAACCACGCGCCAATTCTCCTTTCGCCACGACTATATAAACACACAATCTCATCAACTGACACAAACAGGTTTATAACGATAAGAACTTATATTGGCTATCTATAGAGTTCCATCATTACCAGAGTACAGCAAATTAAGGAGACTAAGCAGCATGAAGATACTGATGATCAACTTGTTCATCATAGCTTCCCTTATTTCATCAGCAGCAGCACAACTTGCGCCAGCACCTTCACCTTCCGGAAATGGATCCTTGAGTGTGAACTACTATGCGAACATATGTCCCAATCTTGAAAGCCTTGTTCAAGGTGCTGTAAGGGGGATGATGTCAAGCACACCGATTGCTGCAGCAGCCACACTACGCCTCTTCTTCCATGATTGTTTTGTTACCGTACGTACTCTTTTATGTTACTTTCTATAACCTGCAGAATTGACCCGATCATATCAAATTTTAGTTCAAATGATGAATGTCTGATATTTCTCACAATTCTGAAAAAAAAAGTTCAGAAGTGAAATCTATTTCTTTTCTTAATGAGTAGTGAAATTTATTAGATCTTAAAATGTTGTAATCAATGTGATTTTCTGTGGTACAACTTTTAGGGCTGCGATGCATCAATCTTACTTAATAATACAAATAACAATGAGCGACAATCTGGAGAGAATACATTTCTAAGAGAAGATGGATACAGGACAATTGCCCAGGTAAAGGCTGCAGTTGACGCAGATCCGCAATGCACAAACAAAGTTTCCTGCGCAGACATCATAGCCCTTGCTGCCAGAGATTCTGTTGTCTTGGTAATTAACTTTGATAAATTCAATGTAACTACGTCCTCATTATTATACACTCCATGTAGCTTAATTTGAGCTTTTTGTGACAGAGCGGTGGCCCGACTTGGCAAGTGGAGCTCGGGAGATATGATGCATTAGTATCACATAGTAGTGATGTCAATCTCCCTCTCGACACTGAAGATGTGCCCACACTTATGGGGAGGTTCTCTGCTCAAGGATTCACTGTAACTGATTTGGTTGCCCTTTCAGGTTGGATGTTTGCCATCAACTGATAGTCAATACTATGACCATATTACCCGTTAAAACATAGGATGTTATTAGTGTTACTAAAGGAAATAATAATTTACATCCATTTTGAGAACAAAAAAATAACTAAATTTAATAAATATTTGTTTTTTGACAAGAACCAAATAGTGAAGTTGTTGATACCATAATTTCATAATTGACTTGCATTCTAATTAGGTTTACATCATTCACACAAATTCACCTTTGAAAAGATCCATATAAAAGCTTATAACTTTCAAAATTGTCCACTAATATGTATATAGGCGGTCACACTCTCGGTGCCACAAGCTGCTTCTTTGTAAATAAACGTATTTATCCAGCTGATGCATACATAGACCCTGGTTTCGCTAGCCAACTCCAAGGAACATGCCCTGCAAATATGGATGTCAATAAATTCGTCTTCTTTGATCAATCTGTGACAACCTTTGACAATAACTACTTTGTGATGGTGCAACAAAAGAAAGGTGTTCTCTTCTCAGATAGTATCTTATACTTTGATTCAAGTTCTCAGGGAATTGTGGACACATTTGCTGCAGATCAAAATGCATTCTTCAATGCATTTGTTAATTCCATGGTGACTCTTGGAAGGCTCGGTTTAAAGACTGCTGCTAATGGCGAGATCCGCAAGAATTGTTTTGCCGCTAATTGAACTTGTTATGTATTGTGTCTGTGTCTTACACTTATGTATGGAATGATTATGTGGTTGTGCTATATTTGCTCATTTATTTCTACAAGAATAATTTTGTTGATGGTTGTTTCCATTTGGGTGTACTAATGACATGAAACTTCGTGCATGTTTGCTACATAAAATTCAAAAAGATTGGGAAATGCAGGAAGGTTCTTTTTTTTTTTCCTGCACATAACCTGAAAAGCTATATAATACATTATACTAGCTTGTGGAATTCGTTCATCACCTGGTACTTAATTAGTGGCATGCGGACTTTCAAACCGATTCTTTAAAAAAATTGATTTATCCTTCATCAGCGAAAAAATAAATTAGGAGATTTATTCTGGATTAACACATTACAGATTGATATTGTGTAGATCTGATTGACACGCATATTGAAGTTTTATCTACAAGCTACAACTACAAGAAAAGGAAAAGGAACAATGTAAATCCAAAAATAAATTAGAAATTAAATTTGCTAATACATGGGAAGAGAGGTAAGTTGTGCATCGCTTCCAAACCGCCCTTTATCATAATTATTTTCATAAGAATCTCTTTCCGATATCATTCTATTATCTACTATCTGAACCCATCTCTGACGAAGGCGATTGAACCCCAGCATTGCAGCCTTCCTCACCACTCTGCCGGCCATCGCTCCCACTTCACCACCACTTCACCGCCTGTCCACCAGGTACTAATCCCAGCATCACAACTCTTACCATGAAAGTTGAAATCGTAAATGAAATTTATATATAGTTCATGCAAATATTTATCCCTATCAGTTATAAATGCCAATTGGAAATTGAAATCACTAATGAAATTGAAGTTGTTATGGAAGGAAAAATTCATTTATAAGCACACAACAACTATGACAATTTTACAGTAGCGAAATTGATGCACAAATGGAATCAGAGAACAGCAACTATATGTGACTGCCAACTATGCCAATTTACCAGCACATATCAACAAATCAACTATCTATAACTAACCAGCACCTATTATAATTTGTACTTCCCGAGAGTGCACAAGATAAGCCATATCCAGGATCAAGCAGCAATAAGAGGTAATATTATTAATTAAGTTCTGTTAATGATGAAATTCGTGCATACTGTTTCAACTTACAGTACTAAGCGACAAGAGCATTTGAGTTATTAAACTATTGCATACCTTTTTTGTTTGTAGGAAGAAGAGGAACAAAGAAGACTTAGATCTCCAAATAGTATCAGTACCAGCTAATGGAACATAGTGAGCAGACAACCATGGATAGAAGGACAAGAGGAAATATTGGAATATTTGGTGCCATTAGTGATATTTTATTTCCTTTAAGCATATCAGAACTCTCTTGTAATTACTTTGACTCTCCTGGTTTTATTGTTAGTATTTTGCGTTGAACTTTGAACTTTATTACTTCGTAAAAGAACTTGGAAAAATATATTTTGATGTTCGAGATAGGAAAAAGAAAAATTGATCTGTAATGGAACTTTTACCAGAAAGCAAGTTACAATCAAAGCTTCAAACTAAATTAACACCCTAAAAATTTCATTGCAACAAGGAATTTTATCTTCTCCACTAATGCAATAAGGTGGAAGTTTTGTTTCTTCATTGATATTAACATCCAATAGCTCATACTCGACATCAATCTGCATTGCCCATGATGCCTATGTCATGAATAAATGCCTCTCAATCGCTTCTACACATATAGAACTTGCACTTAGATATTTTCTACAATTCAAAAACAAACCAAATGAAGAAAGTGCTTTGATTGAAAAATGATAAATCAGGAAGATAAATCCTCTGTCATGTACAGATATAGTTCAGTTTGAAAAATGATAAGTATTTCATTACTCAATTTAAGCCCAAATGACCATTGTATGCATAAGGCCAATCGGTACCAGTACCGCTACAAAACAGAAATCGAATACTGACCATTTTGAAATTTTGGCATTTGTAGAACACTTTTACCGAGTTGGCTTTTGTTGTGCTCGTAAGTCTCAGCAACTAGCCCTCGCAATTTGGGCACTCCACGATCGGCAAACCGCTGTCTTGGCTGCGCAGCGCAAGAAGAAATTTGGGGGGGCTATCGCTTGCCTTGGCTAGGCGATACACGGCAATGGAAGACATCTCTGTAGCTTCGTTGGCGTTGGAGGTTGATTGCTGGATGGGGATTGAGGTCGAGGGAGAACGACGAGTGCATGGGATCGGTGGGTGAGACTTGGGACAACGATAGCTGAATGGGTTGGGGGATAACGATAGTTCTTCTTCTTTTTTTTTTTTGGTTAATTCTTTTTTTTTTGAGGAAATATTTTTCTCCCGGACTCTCCATCCTCAAATAATTTCCCGGATCGGCCCGTCTCTCTTTCAATTACGCACGTGTATTTGAGGCCGACAACTATTTCCTCGAGCAATAAAATCTGTTGAGATTCATCTTCATCATTTAGATCTGGCGCCTGGCCTTTTTTTTTTTAAATTTTCTCTTCCTTATTCTTGCAATCTCCATCATCCTTGCGATTACCATCCGACTACCGAAGTACATCTCGTAATTTTAAACTACATTGTTCTACATCATTCTCCATCTTATTATCTTCATCTCCATCATTTTCCATCGTTTGTGAGTGCTACTGAAGAACATTTAATTTTTCTTTTTTGAATTTTGAACTGTCTGTGGATCTAACAATTATTACTTACATTCTGATCTCTGCTTTAATTAATTCTTTTTTAATCAATCGTTAATTCTGATATTATTTTCCTTTATTGAGTTCTTAGTTTATAGGAGATGTTAGATTAATGAATTATTTTATTTTCTTCTTTGTTTAATCATTTCATTACCCTTATTGTTCAAATTTCATTATGTCCAGTGATTTTCTCTCTGGATATCAATTTTAGGATCGATGATTAATGCGTCAAGGTAAAATATATATATTTAATTACCTATAAATGATATTTAAACACTTATAACTTAAATCTAAACACCTATAATTTAAATCTAAACACCTATAATATATATATAAATATTTAGTAGTGATATTTAATTACCTACAAAAGGTATTTAAATACCTATAACATCAATTTAAATACTTAATACTGATAATATAACTGTAATATTCTTAGTACTGATAGTTAATTTTTTTTTGTAGTGTGCTAATGGATATTATTGTTGCATCTGATACTGGAGCTGCCAATGGAAATTTAAGGATTTTGTTCAATCTAAATATTTCTATAGTAGAAAATGATGTAGAAGAACATATTATCGAAGAAAATATAGTATAATAGCAGGATGAGAATCCGGAATATGAAGATGTAGGTATTACTAAAATTGTACTACCAGTAGTTGGTATGGAATTTGATTCAATTGAGTATGTGTACTAGTTCTACAAGGATTATGGTTTAAGGCATAGTTTTGGCATTGTTAAAAGATCAAATCATAAAAAGGATGGTGCATGTTATCATTATGCTCTTGGTTGTAACAAACACAAGAAGCCAGTAGATAGGGATTGTAATTTACCCCCTTTACCAGAGAGAAACAGGTCAGTTCTTGGCACTGAATGCAAAGCGATGCTAACTGTTTCTGATCCAGGTTTATTAAATCATTGGGTTGTTACTAAAGTTAATTTGGAGCATAATCATGTGTTAACACCAGACATATCTTATCTTATTACCACATACCGTGAGATCCCTATTCGTTTTAAAAAACAACTGGAAACAAATGATGATGATGGAATGCCAGCTTTGTTAAATATCACCACTGTCATCAAGCATGCTGGTGGATATGGGAAGTGTCCATTTACTTGTAAAGATGCAAGAAATCATATTGATAAGTATAGAAGGGAGAAAGCTAGGCATTTGTCTGGTAATGATTCATATATTTTAATGGATTATTTTGAGAAGAAAATGATAATGGATCCTAATTTCTTCTTCTCATACAACTTTGACAAAGATGGTCGATTACTTAATGTTCTCTGGTCTGATGGTAGAAGTAGAGCTGCATATCGCTATTTCTCTGCTCTGATGGTAGAAATCTAAATACCTAGGTAATAAATCTAAATACCCATGACACATATCTAAACACCCAGGTTAACATATCTAAATACACAAGAAAGAAAACTAAATATCTAGAATATATATCTAAATACCCAGAACAAATATATAAACATCCAGAACACATATCTAAATACCCTTGAATACATATCTAAATACCCAGAACAAATATCTAAACACCCATAACAAATATCTAAACACCCATAACACATATATAAATACCCTTGAATACATATCTAAATATCCATAACACATATTTAAATACCAAGAATACATATCTAAATACCTAAGTATGATATCTAAACACCTAGATATTATATCTAATTACAAAGAACACAAGATTGGCGGTCCGGAAATAAATTATCACGTGTGTTTTTGCGTTGATGGTCAGTACATGGTGGATTAATAATCACATGCACGCAAAAAATAAAAGTTCATTAAGCATAGTTTAGCGATACTTTCCGAAAATAAAAAGTCATTTGTAAGTGGATTTTTTAGGGATTGTCGCTGGGGTACTGTTAGTAGCGTGTTTTTTTATACCCTCAACTCTTCTTCAATTTATAATTTCTCCCTTCACTCTTTATAATATTATTTTTTCCACTTAACTCTTATTTATTTTTTCTTATTTACTCATCTAATTATTGTTGGAATTAATTATTATTATTTGCAATATTAATGAACTTATATGTAATAAATATACATTATATAATAGATTGTCAAATTATACCCGTTATGAAGTGATCAAATTCTGTATTATTAATCGGGTTTAATATGTGTCATGAGAAGTGGGCACTTTAATGTGTACAATGCGTATTAATAATTTTATGATTTAGTGATGGTCTAAATTATATAAAGTTTGATAATAATACAATTATGCTATTGATCCCTAGAGAACACAACTATAGACAGTTTTCTGATTAAATCATAAACCCTAAACTCTAAAGTTTAGAAGCAGCGAACCCGTTAAGAGAGATTTGAATCTAATATGGACTCGCTATGAAATAACTGCTTTCAGTTATGGACATCCATTATATGCAGAGAGACTGTTGGTTTTCGAGATAAATTCATCATTCTCCATTTTCTGGCACCTTTTATTTTCCAACATAATCAAATTATTATCTCTAAGACAGAGTTCTAAAAGAGAAGAAATTATTTGCGTTGATCCACTCAGTCGCTCCATCGGATTAGAGGAAGATCGCTAGAAAGCTTAAAAGAGTCTGGTGATTAACGGAGTTGTGTCTCTCTAGAAGATCGACAGTATGGATCAATGTAATCTAATTTATGATTAGAGGTACACAAGAGGATGAAGGCCTATAAAAATAATAACAATTATTACAACAGACCTAACCATGATTATCTTCTTAAAAAATCATAATTATCTTAATAAATATTTGATGGATGAAAATGCCTGCATTGTCGCTTCATTCTCTTCTTCTTAATTTTCCTGATATTTCTTCATATTCTCAATATTCCACCTTTGCTATCTCACACTAACCTTGAAAAATTATTTCATTCTTTATAAAGAAATTTAAGAATTGAAACTAATAGTACGAGAGATATATAAAAGAAATGAGCATTGAAAAAATAATATCTATATCATCTGATAAACATGATATTATACCATCCAAATTTTCTTTTCTTTCACATGATAAATATAATAAAATCGTATAAACATAATAAAATCATTTATAGTTTAAATGACACATACACCTTGTGTACAGCATATCTTCCTATCCCATCCCATTTCTCATAATTTTCTCTCTGGAGACCCTAGTTGAGAAATCATTTTCGTTTTTCATAATCTTACTCAGTTCTTATATCTCCTCTGCACTTCAATACCACTTTGCCATAAGAACAATGAAATTGATCCTTTTTTTACTTATTATACAAAATAAAATTACCACCTACAAAATGAATTACCACCTCTACATGATTTCTCCCTTGTCAACTCTTGATCATCATGTATTTCAACGAATCATTGAAACTCAAAATCGTTGCTCCCTTCTTTTTCATTATTTTCCTCTTTTTTTGATTGGTTTCTTATTTCGTTCTTATGCACCCCTCCCCTTTTCATGTTCGTGGAACTAGTGGCAGAATGGAGTCCACGAAATCAATGATAAAAACTTTGAAATTTGTCTCTTTCAATATTCATTAAGCAAATTGATTTCTCTTTCTTGTATTGGTATGATACTGACTGTTGTCGATGACATAACAATTAATTACAGTCAAAATAGCTTTATAATAATAATTATTATTATTATTATTATTATTATTATTATTATTATTATTATTATTATTATTATTATTATCATATATATCTAGTTATAATACAGTTGGGACCGGCGCAAACCCACACCGGCGCAAACCCACACCGGCACAGTTACAAATAGGTGCAGCAGATACAATACTGGTACAATATGTGTCAACTACCAGAACAACTCCAACAACCACAAACAAGACAATTACAACTCTAAAGAGGACAATCCCGCACACAAGTTAGATCCCAAGAAATTACAAATTAACAGGTCCATTCCAAGGGCATAAATGAAAATACAAAATATTATATATAAAAACAGTTCTTTTTTAATTCAAATTTAATTGTATCATTGTGGTGATAATGTAAAAAAAATGAAATTTAGGGCGACAATTATTTAAGAGTTAAATTTAAAGTGGTATTTTTCTAAATTTAATGTTTTAGACGGTGACATTCTTGTCTCTGGACCTCTCCTAAAAGATATAAATGTATAATCGAGGGCATTGCATGGGTTTTATGCTAGTTTCTTACAAATTGAAGAAATGTACAATGATTAATTGTGCAGTAAAATCACATTTCAGCTTTCTAAATACTATGTGTCATGATTTAGTTATGAAGAAAGATATAACCTCTCAATTTATGAGACTCAATCTGGCTACCAAGTTTTGCTAACTTGACCATATAGAAAATGTAAAAATAATATCATAGAATAAGTAGATGGATGACGGTTTCTTAACTGATTCCTCCGGCGATGATCTGTAGTCTTTCACAAATTAAATAAAATGCATGCAACTTCATAGTCCACTATTTCAAATACATATATTATGAGAATAGTCAAGAGTATAATATATATGAGCTTTACTCTAAAGCGACAGATCAACAAGAATCATTAGATAAGTCCCGTTCCGCTATTTTTCTAAGTTTAAGAATAATAAAAAAGCATAAGCTTGTTTACGATCAACATATATATGATTTTACTCTATTCGAAAGAAGCGTCATTCTAATATTAAAATATGTATTTTGTTTGTATTTTTTCTACTTTTTACCTTTCTCGAATTAGGACGTTTGCTGTAGGATTTAACTGCACCTTTGTATATAATTACTATGTAATCTGTATCCTTTCTTATTTAATTAAAAATCCAGTATGCTTTTCGCATACTATTCAAAAAAATATATTAAAATATGCATTTTAAAATTGCGTATACATTTTTCAATATATCTAGTACTTTTCGAAATTAACTATGAACAATTGTCATTAAACACGGGCGGAGACAGTATAGTGGCGGGGGATAGCTGACAACTGGCCAGAAAAATTTAGAAAAATAAGTTTATATTTTGAAGAAAATTTTAAAATTAATTAATGTGATATTGGAATAAATTAGACACTTACCTACTTACGTCAAAACAAAAGATGGAATGGGAAATACAATCAAAAAATTTCTCTCAATATTATTAAAGTGGGACGATCAATTTTTTTCCCAGCTTAGTTATTAATAGAGTAAATTGTGTTAAACTTTTAATGTATTTATTTGTTTTAAGATAAAGATGAAATTTAACTCCTACATAGGAGTATTAGTGAGTTGGATCATGTCGGGTCTGATTTAGACTTTGGTCATCATTATTTTATTATCTTTTTAAACCAATCAGACCCGTTTAAAATCGGTTCAATATTTCTTTGACCCGACCCGACTCAATCCGAACAGGCCACGGTCGACCTAGTCTATATAAAATAATTAAATATTTTTTAATCATTTTATATATTTTTAGTAACTTAACATTAATTAATATAAGCAATCTCAAATAGTGTATATATGAGTTTTGATTAGTATTAATCATAAAATAAATCCATAAACACAATTAAAAGCGTTGGGTTGGATCGATCCATACAAAATTCAATTTGTGACGGATCAAAAAATCTAGACGCTTATCCAATTCATTTATTCTCGAATCATTTCGGATCGAATCGGATAGGATCGGATCAAATTTTGTCACTCTAGACTCTTACAACTAAAATATTCAAAAGAAATTATTCACGTAAATTAATTTTGAACATACCACCTCTTATTAATTTGAAGACAATCCTAAATACTGGACTCTTAAGTTGATTGCCCATACAGCATAGCAGTTGTTCAATACTCTTAGAAACTTGCAAATATTTGGTATTGATTACAAAGAAGGTTCGCATATCTCAAGGAAGAGAAGAAAAATAACAGGTGGTACTGCACAGCGTGATAACTGCCGAAAGTGTGTGTGTGTATATATATATATATACATATTTATATATATATATATATATATATATATATATACATATATATATATGTATACATATATATATATGTATACATATATATATATGTATACATATATATATATGTATACATATATATATATGTATATATATATATATATATATATATATATATATATATGTATATATATATATATATGGATAGCTTCAAGTAATTTTCTTCATATGATTGACCTAATAGCCAATACAATATAGTTCAAACAAGAGTTGAAACCATCATTTGACCAAATTACTAGATGAGGAGGAAGACGTGCAGGGAAAGTCTACTAACTAACCGAGTAATTAGTGCATATTCAAATCAGTGAGCGTCTGTGGAAACCACGCGCCAATTCTCCTTTCGCCACGACTATATAAACACACAATCTCATCAACAGACACAAACAGGTTCATAACGATAAGAACTTACATTGGCTATCTATAGAGTTCCATCATTACCAGAGTACAGCAAATTAAGGAGACTAAGCAGAATGAAGATACTGATCAACTTGTTCATCATAGTTTCCCTTATTTCATCAGCAGCAGCACAACTTGCGCCAGCACCTTCACCTTCCGGAAATGGAACCTTGAGTGTGAACTACTATGCGAACATATGTCCCAATCTTGAAAGCCTTGTTCAAGGTGCTGTAAGGGGGATGATGTCAAGCACACCGATTGCTGCAGCAGCCACACTACGCCTCTTCTTCCATGATTGTTTTGTTACCGTACGTACTCTTTTATGTTACTTTCTATAACCTGCAGAATTGACCCGATCATATCAAATTTTAGTTCAAATGATGAATGTCTGATATTTCTCACAATTCTGAAAAAAATAGTTCAGAAGTGAAATCTATTTCTTTTCTTAATGAGTAGTGAAATTTATTAGATCTTAAAATGTTGTAATCAATGTGATTTTCTGTGGTACAACTTTTAGGGCTGCGATGCATCAATCTTACTCAATAATACAAATAACAATGAGCGACAATCTGGAGAGAATACATTTCTAAGAGAAGATGGATACAGGACAATTGCCCAGGTAAAGGCTGCAATTGACGCAGATCCGCAATGCACAAACAAAGTCTCCTGCGCAGACATCATAGCCCTTGCTGCCAGAGATTCTGTTGCCTTGGTAATTAACTTTGATAAATTCAATGTAACTACGTCCTCATTATTATACACTCCATGAAAATGTAGCTTAATTTGAGCTTTTTGTGACAGAGCGGTGGCCCGACTTGGCAAGTGGAGCTCGGGAGATATGATGCATTAGTATCACGTAGTAGTGATGTCAATCTCCCTCTCGACACTGAAGATGTGCCCACACTTATGGGGAGGTTCTCTGCTCAAGGATTCACTGTAACTGATTTGGTTGCCCTTTCAGGTTGGATGTTTGCCATCAACTGATAGTCAATACTATTACCATATTACCCGTTAAAACATAGGATGTTATTAGTGTTACTAAAGAAAATAATAATTTACAGCCATTTTGAGAACAAAATAATAACTAATTTAATAAATATTTGTTTTTTGACAAGAACCAAATAGTGAAGTTGTTGATACCATAATTTCATAATTGACTTGCATTCTAATTAGGTTTACATCATTCACACAAATTCACTTTTGAATAGATCCATATAAAAGCTTATAACTTTCAAAATTGTCCACTGATATGTATATAGGCGGTCACACTCTCGGTGCCACAAGCTGCTTCTTTGTTAATAAACGTATTTATCCAGCTGATGCATACATAGACCCTGGTTTCGCTAGCCAACTCCAAGGAACATGCCCTGCAAATATGGATGTCAATAAATTCGTCTTCTTTGATCAATCTGTGACAACCTTTGACAATAACTACTTTGTGATGGTGCAACAAAAGAAAGGTGTTCTCTTCTCAGATAGTATCTTATATTTTGATTCAAGTTCTCAGGGAATTGTGGACACATTTGCTGCAGATCAGAATGCATTCTTCAATGCATTTGTTAATTCCATGGTGACTCTTGGAAGGCTCGGTTTAAAGACTGCTACTAATGGAGAGATCCGCAAGAATTGTTTTGCCGCTAATTGAACTTGTTATGTATTGTGTCTATGTCTTACACTTATGTATGGAATGATTATGTGGTTGTACTATATTTGCTCATTTATTTCTACAATAATCATTTTGTTGATGGTTGTTTCCATTTGGGTGTAATGACATGAAACTTCGTGCATGTTTGCTAAATAAAATTCAAAAAGATTGGGAAATGCAGGAATGTTCTTTTTTTTCGTGCACATAACCAGAAAAGCTATATAATACATTATACATAGCTTGTGGAATTCGTTCATCACCTAGTACTTAATTAGTGGCATGCGGACATTCAAACCGATTCTTGAAAAAAAATGATTTATCCTTCATCACCGAAAAAATAAATTAGGAGATTTATTCTGGATTAACACAATACAGATTGATATTGTGTAGATCTGATTGACACACATATTGAAGTTTTATCTACAAGCTACAACTACAAGAAAAAGAAAAGGAACAATGTAAATCCAAAAATAAATTAGAAATTAAACTTGCTAATACATGGGAAGAGAGGTAAGTTGTGCATCGCTTCCAAACCGCCCTTTATCACAATTATTTTCATAAGAATCTCTTTCCGATATCATTCTATTTTCTACTATCTGAACCCATCTCTGACGAAGGCGATTGAACCCCAGCATTGCAGCCTTCCTCACCACTCTGCCGGCCATCGCTCCCACTTCACCACCACTTCACCGCCTGTCCACCAGGTACTAATCCCAGCATCACAACTCTTACCATGAAAGTTGAAATCGTAAATGAAATTTATATATAGTTCATGCAAAGATTTATCCCTATCAGTTATAAATGCCAATTGGAAATTGAAATCACTAATGAAATTGAAGTTGTTATGGAAGGAAAAATTCATTTATAAGCACACAACAACTATGACAATTTTACAGTAGCGAAATTGATGCACAAATGGAATCAGAGAACAGCAACTATATGTGACTGCCAACTATGCCAATTTACCAGCACATATCAACAAATCAACTATCTATAACTAACCAGCACCTATTATAATTTGTACTTCCCGAGAGTGCACAAGATAAGCCATATCCAGGATCAAGCAGCAATAAGAGGTAATATTATTAATTAAGTTCTCTTAATGATGAAATTCGTGCATACTGTTTCAACTTACAGTACTAAGCGACAAGAGCATTTGAGTTATTAAACTATTGCATACCTTTTTTGTTTGTAGGAAGAAGAGGAACAAAGAAGACTTAGATCTCCAAATAGTATCAGTACCAGCTAATGGAACATAGTGAGCAGACAACCATGGATAGAAGGACAAGAGGAAATATTGGAATATTTGGTGCCATTAGTGATATTTTATTTCCTTTAAGCATATCAGAACTCTCTTGTAATTACTTTGACTCTCCTGGTTTTATTGTTAGTATTTTGCGTTGAACTTTGTACTTTATTACTTCGTAAAAGAACTTGGAAAAATATATTTTGATGTTCGAGGGAGGAAAAAGAAAAATTGATCTGTAATGGAACTTTTACAATCAAAGCTTCAAACTAAATTAACACCCTAAAAATTTCATTACAACAAGGAATTTTATCTTCTCCACTAATGCAATAAGGTGGAAGTTTTGTTTCTTCATTGATATTAACATCCAATAGCTCATACTCGACATCAATCTGCATTGCCCATGATGCCTATGTCATGAATAAATGCCTCTCAATCGCTTTTACACATATAGAACTTGCACTTAGATATTTTCTGCAATTCAAAAACAAACCAAATGAAGAAAGTGCTTTGATTGAAAAATGATAAATCAGGAAGATAAATCCTGTCATGTATAGATATAGTTCAGTTTGAAAAATGATAAGTATTTCATTACTCAATTTAAGCCCAAATAACCATTGTATGCATAAGGCCAATCGGTGGATTAATAATCACGTGCGCGCGAAAAAAAAAAGTTCGTTAAGCATAGTTTAGCGATACTTTCCGAAAATGAAAAGTCATTTGCAGGTAGATTTTTTGGGGATTGTCGCTGGGTACCGTTAGTCGTGTCTTTTTTTTATACCCTCAAATCTTCTTCAATTTATAATTTCTCCCTTCACTCTTTATAATATTATTTTTTCCACTTAACTCTTATTTAGTTTTTCTTATTTACTCATCTAATTATTGTTGGAATTAATTATTATTATTTATAGTATGAATGAACATATATATAATAAATATATATTATATAATAGATTATCAAATTATACCCGTTATGAAGTGATCAAATTCTGTATTCTCAATCGGGTTTAATATGTGTCATGAGAAGTGGGCACTTTAATATGTACAATGCGTATTAATAACTTTATGATTTAGTGATGGTCTAAATTATATAAAGTTTGATAATAATAAAATTATGCTATTGATCCCTGGAGAATACAATTATAGATAGTTTTCTGATTAAATCCTAAACCCTAAACTCTAGAGTTTAGAAGCAGCGAACCCGTTAAGAGAGATTTGAATCTGATATGGACTCGCTAAGAAATAACTACTTTCAGTTATGAGTTTCCATTATATGCAGGGAGACTGTTGGTTTTTGAGATAAATTCATCATTCTTCACTTTCTGGCACCTTTTATTTTCCAACATAATCAAATTATTATCTCTAAGACAGAGTTCCAAAAGAGAAGAAATTATCTGCGCCAATCCTCTCAGTCGCTCCATCGGATTAGAGAAAGATCGCTAGAAAGCTTAAAAGAGTCTGGTGATCAACGGGGTTGTGTCTCTCTGGAAGATCGACAGTATGGATCAAGATAATCTAATTTATGATTAGAGCTTCACAAGAGGATCAAGGCCTATAAAAATAATAACAATTATTACAACAGACCTAATGTGAAACCTCGTTAATTCTAAAATAATAAAATATGGGAAATCCTAATTAATCAAAATAGGAGAAAATGCATACAAAAAATTTTAATTTCAAATTTAAAAGAAAAGAAATAAAATATTATTTTTCAACATAAGTTGTGATGAACACAATTTACAATGAAGAAATCAAAATTTAAACCCAAATTCTGGAAGTTTCAAGTAGAAATAATTAATTAACGAAACAAATCCAATTGATTCAAAGGTTAGATGAAATTAACGAATAATAATTGATTAGATACGATAAGTCCAGATAATTAATTTGTCATGAAGATAGATAACTCGATTAATTAAATTTGAGAATCTATCACACGCGCAAATAACTATATGAATTCGATCACAGAAAATCTATACCGACCCCAAAGTCAAATTTTCTCTCTCCCTTTATTTTCTTTCCTTTCCTCCCTCTTTTTTTCTTTCTTTTCTTTCATGTCTTTCCTTTCCTCGCCTTCTCTCTCCCCGTGGTCGTCACCCCCATTTCCCTTTTTCCCTTTCTTTTTCTCTTGTTCCTTCCCTGGCGATAGGGCAAGACAACCCCTCTTCTCTCATCTACGCAAACCGATCTCCCACTCGCCCTCTACTCACTTCACCCGAGCAGCTCATCAGGCGCGGCCTCTAACCTGACCCTCCCCTCAACTGCACCGACATGGCCGCTCCTTCCCTGCCTTGAGAGTGGCCGAAGCTTACCCTCTTCTCCTGTACAAACCACCATGCCACCAACAGCCCCTCATCCGACACCACGGTAGCCGTAATGTCAAGCATAACCGACCGAAAATGCCATGTCTTCCCCCGTCAACGTTGCTGGCCCCAACCCACACCCTCGAGGCTTGGCCTTGGCCGCTACTGACCACCCCCTCTCCGTATGCTGCCTCCTCCTGATTTCTGAACCGAGCAGCCATTGTCCCTTTTTGTTGTCGCTATCAAATCCTGGTAAATTCTCTCCTTTCTCGGCCGTGTGGGCCTTATGTCGAGGTTGAGCCTCGTACTTGCATCTGTCGTTGTTCGTGGGCTATTTGTTGTGCTGCCTTGTCAATTGTTGTGTTGTATGTCTCGTTGATTGCGTTTCCCTTGAGTGGCTGTATCAAAATATTTTTTTGTGTGTGATGGATGTAGTACTGGTACCAAACTGTGCTGCTATACTGACTTCTTTATTACGCCTTAGTACACTGGTACTGATCGGTACTAGTGAAGCGAGGTGCCTCATCTTACTAGTCATTACTGTACTGCTGCCCTCTTAGCGCTGGTATTGTGCCATTAAATTGATTACTGATTTTGCCCCTTTCTGACTTGTAAATGTTGGTGTTGGAATTATTGGTGCACGTGAATTGTTATTGGCCCTTTGAATTGGTTTTTGAAACACTGATTTGCGAATGATAGTACTGTAAGGAACTTGTGGTCTTGGTAACTCTTGAGGCTATGTCCAATTTTCTAAGTCCTTATTCCCTTGACTGTTATTGACCTGGTAATAATTTGTTTTTTTTTCGGTGGTTACTATGGTCATTGCTTGTGTTGATCTCTACTTTGGTTGTGATCCGTCCCCATCTTGCTGAGTTCTGAAATTTTCTAGTAAACCCAATACACACTTGATCCTGTTGCTTATGTGAGTATCGTGTGTTGCTATTTGTCTTGTTGGGTTCTGATTTGGATAGTTGCACGAACTGTTATTACATTTGACCCTTAGCTTGCATCTATACTGGCTCGTGCATTTGGATACTATCCTTGACCTTTGATTTTATCGATATATTGGAATTGCTCCACTTGTCTATGCTAAATTAAAATTAATGGGCTGATGAAAACTTGAGATTTCAATATGGAAGGATAAAAAAATTAATTAAATTCATCAAAGTACCAAGATGAAAATAAATAAACTAGTGGGAAATCAAATGATTTAAATTTAATTGATATTTTAATTAGGGATTAGTAAAAATAAGATAAGGCCCAAAAATAAAAAGTCTCAAGATAATTAAAAGTGATTAAAATTAAAAGTATGACTAAATAATTGGAAGCCGCCCTGAAAGGTTTGGTGTTATCCATGGACTATTACGTAAACTTAAAGAATCGGGAAATGATTATATTCCCTGAATGCCCCCGTTTCGGGTTGCTAGTGCACAGGCACAATTGGCTCGGTAGTCAGCGTATGATCCCGAACATTAAAACACCAACACATAAATAATATAACCACTTTTCTTTACTTTTGTTTTATTTATTTTTCGTTTATTTTATTTTATTTATTTATTTTCTTTTATTTTATTTCTTCTTATTTTACTTTTATTTTTAAAACTATTTTCCCTAACTTATAAAAACCTAATAATAATAATTATATATAATAAAAAAACTACATAAATTAAAAGCATAGTAAAAACCATAATTAGAATGTAATTAATATATATTAATCAATTTCTCTATTTTTAAAATAAATGAAATATTATAAATAAAATATTATATATATATTCTATATTAATTAATTTCTCTAATTAATAATAGAATAATATTAATAAATATATAAATATATGTTAATTAATATCTCTATTTAAAAAGATAAATAAAAGAATATTAGAATATAATATTAGATATATTATATATCATATATTAATCAATTTCTCTATTTTAAATTAAATGATTTGATAATTAAATCCATAAACTCAAAATTTAAATAAAGAATGAATGTATAAACGCGATCAAGAACGATCCACACAACTAAACGGATCGATATGCGAGAAACTAAAATTTCCGACACTGCATAGATGCAGCAAGAATGCTGCCGAAATTTTTAAGAAAAGACGATAAAACCCGAACGATCGTTTAATTAATTTTCAATCTAATTTAATTATTAATTGTTAAGTAAATCAAGTAAAACTAATAAGCGTCTAATTAAAATAGGTGATACTGTCGACTCGGATCCACTCGCGGAGTACGAGGTCACTCCCGACCAAACGTACGCGGACACCGACCCCGAGGCCGGTGTTCTGCCTCCGGAGTAGAGTGACTTCGTGATCCTCGCCAGCACTCTCAGGTACGGTTTCCTTGGATTTAATCTTCTTTCTTCAGAATTAAGAACCCAAACCGAAAATAAAATGTTTTTAATAAATCTGATATGCGGTATTTTTGACCAAACTTTGATTAGAGACTCAAATTTGACCTGTCATCTGCATCCGGTAAATTGACCAGCATATTCGAGACATACCCGCATTCGCATGTCATATCATATCATATTTCATGTAGATAGGGTAGGAGTAGGATCCGGAAAATAGTCCCGAGATAGGATTAGATAGAATTAAATAATTCAAGTTGTAGATTATAATTATTAGGAAAATATTATTACTATCACTAATTATTAATTAAGTCAGGTAGTTAATCATGCATTAAATGCATGGGAGTGCTGAGAGGCGGACCGGGTAATTCTCAGTCTGAGGTTGTCTTGCATAACTAGACCGTTGTGGTTACGTACGGTGACCCATAGGCCCGTGGGACCCACCGGTCTGTATATGCACTGCGCATCTTTGTCTGTCGGGTTATCCACCGACCCCGTCAGTTGGCGGGTTCGGCTGTGTCAGAGTATTTAATTTTTGATCAATATTATATTATTATTATTCTTAATATAATTAAGAATGTTAATCCAAATTTGAGCGATCAGGATACCATGTCTTTCAATATTTAGTGTGGGCGGCCATATTCAAGATTGGAATCTACTCCGAGAAATTATATTATTTTATTTATCCGGCTTATTTAGGATCCTGGTATTGTCCGAAGGGCTTTCTCCTTTGGTCCTTAGTTGGTACAGAGAAAGTCGGGATGTGGTCCTCTGGCCCTAGTGGGTACAGTGTAGGCTCCCATTTGTATATATTTTGTTTTGATATTTTACGGGATGCGGTCCTCTGACCCTTGGTTGGTACAGTGTAGGCTCCCATTTGTTTCCGATTTGTCAATTCACGGGTAGTTATATCCTTTGGCGATATGGCAACTGAAAGCATAATTTTTAAACCCCCTTTGCTCATATTATTATTATTATTATTTTGTGAGGTGGATCATCAGTTTCAGAATACCGAGTACGTGCTTTTAGCCGTCACTCTCCTAGGGCGTTATCGCTCCGGAGAGCCGAATTTTCCCGTGGTATTCGGGCATTGGCGCCCGCTTACTCGAAAATCCTAAGTTTGTAAGTTGGGCCCGAATACGTGCCCGCTTAGGTAAGTCACAAGTTCAGGGCCCGATCACGTGCCCGCTTATGAATGGACTGATAATCTGCAACCGGGTTATATCTATACGGGTGTTTTAAATCTCGTACTTTATATATATTTATTATATATTATATCAGTATTTCCATCGATTTTTCGTTTCGGGTTTATTTGTCATTTCATCTCATTCATATAGGAGTTTTCTCAAACGTGCATAAAATATTGTTATATTATATATATTTAATATAATGCATTTAAAATACAGTATCGGTATTTGGATCCAGTCTAGGAAAGAAGATAAAATCTTAAGGCTGGATCTAAATCCGTACTGAGTAATATTTAAATTACTCACGTTTCCACGGTGGTTGTGGGATCCAAGTATTACAGGTGCGGGATTGAGTGTGGATGAGAGTGCTAGGTGCAGTCCTGCGCGATGATGACAGGATGCTTCGCCGCATTTGCAAGTGAGTCGGGTAGTTGGATAGGATCCATCGGGTTTTTGAGTCTTATTTCTTTCTTTTGGGTTTTTATTTGAGAGATTGTTGCCCATTCCGATGGAGCTAGCCCCGCCTATGTAGGCGTTGTATTCTCTTTGTTCATTATGGACTGTATGGTCATGTATATTTATATTATTATTGTTTTGTTTATTCTGAGATTTACTTTATTTTTATTCACTTAGCCTTTCGTACGCACGTCTCGTCGTGCGTACGTGGCGGGATTAAGCACCCCTAATCCGACTCATTATTTCTGGGGTGTGACACCTAACCATGATTATCTTCTTAAAAAATCATAATTATCTCAATAAATATTTGAAGAATGAAAACGCCTGCATTGTCGCTTCATTCTCTTCTTAATTTTCTAGATATTTCTTCATATTCTCAATATTCCACCTTTGCTATCTCACACTAACCTTGAAAAATTATTTCATTCTTTATAAAAAAATTTAAGAATTGAAACTAATAGTACGAGAGATATATAAAAGAAATGAGCATTGAAAAAATGATATCTATATCATCTGATAAACATGATATTATACCATCTAAATTTTCTTTTCTTTTACATGATAAATATAACAAAATTAGATAAATATAATAAAATCATTTATAGTTTAAATGGCACATACGCCTTGTGTACAACATATCTTCCTATTCCATCCCATTTCTTCTAATTTTCTCTCTGGAGACCCTAGTTGAGAAATCATTTTCGATTTTCATAATCTTACTCAGTTCTTGTATCTCCTTTGCACTTCAATACCACTTTACCATAAGAACAATGAAATTGATACTTTTTTTACTTATTATACAAAATAAAATTATCACCTACAAAATGAATTGCCACCTCTACATGATTTCTCATTTGTCAACTCTTGATCAAATCACTGCTCCCTTCTTTTTCGTTATTTTCCTCTTTTGATTGGTTTCTTATTTTGTTCTTATGCACCCCTCCATTTTTCATGTTCGTGGAACTAGTGGCAGAATGGAGTTCACGAAATCAATGACAAAAACTTTGAAATTTGTCTCTTTCAATATTCATTAAGCAAATTGATTTCTCTTTTTTGTATTGGTATGATACTGACTGTTGTCGATGACATAACAATTAATTACAGTCAAAATAGATTTATTATTATTATTATTATAATAATAATAATAATCATCATCATATATATCTAGGTATAATACATCATATATATTTAGGTATAATACAGTTGTATCTATCAGTGGGGTCGGCGCAAACCCACACCGGCACAGGTACAAATTGGTGTAGCAGATACAATACTAGTACAATATGTGTCAACTACCAGAACAACCCCAATAGCCACAAACAGGATAATTACATCCCTAAAGAGGTCAATCGCGCAGACAAGTTGGATCCCGAGAAATTAGAAATAGAACCGACCAATGCATACAATCAACCAACTAACAATGGAGTAAAAGATGTTACCACGGTTTAGATCAAGTCTAGCAAGCACACAAGAGATAAAATGGTTCGGCCGAGCCTATTCCACCGGAAGGCAAACGATCAACAAACTTACTATAAATCGGGAGATTAGAAGAGATTATAAGAGTGTTTCAATTACTAGAATAAGCAATCACTCTGTCTCTACTTTCCTCACTCTCCCTTTTCTATTATTTTCTTTCACTTTTTTTTGTTCAAGGCATACAAGAAGAGAGCAGCCACCGGCCATGATTTTATTATAGCGACCCTAACTTTTCAGCAGCTCTCTCACTAAGAAGGAAGGGTTCAAGAGAATAAATAGAGTTCAAGAGTTGGAAGATGGGCCAAGACTGAATTTGGACCTAAAAAACCCAACAATCTTCACCGTAGCCTCAAATCGGCAACTTATTCCATGCCAACCGTCATATCCCCAATAGTTGTTTGTCGATATCTCATTTTCCTCCCCCGCGCCTCCTAGTGTAGAGACTCACCATATCAGACCTGAGGCCAATGCCCCATGCAACATCACCCACCGCATATCCATGCCTACCTCCACCAGTCCCAAGGCGAAACTCCAGATGGCCAAGCCTACCGCCTCCAGCTATATTATGTCTAGGCAACTGTGCAATGGCACTCATCGCTATATGACATGTCTCAACTGTCGCAGCACCACTGCAACTAGTCATGGCATCAGTAGGAGTGTCAGCCGATAGGAGTGTCAGCCGATATATGACATAGTCGCGGGGGAGGACATAGTCATGTCCAAGTAGGAGTGTCAGCCGATATGACAATGGACGCGGACTCCACCACATCGACCATCTCATAGAGACCACCACGCCTAGTAACCCGAATGATGACCATATCACCACGGAGTACCTCCATGGACCCACCGCGGATCCGTAGCTCATACCCGCGTGAATCCAACTCACTGAGTGACACAAGACTCCTTCGTTCACCAGGAAAATACCGAACATCGATAACCGTACGGATCATATTATCCAACATCCAAAATCTAACCGCACCGACTCCGACAACCGACAAAGTCGATCCATCAGCCAAAGTCATGATCCCACCAGACACCTCTCGAAATGAATCAAACAAATCCCTCCGAGGACAAACATGGAATGTGCTAGCAGAGTCTAACACCGAGCTACTACCGACGCCACCGTTATCGCTACCCGTCATATCACCAACAGACTCATACATATCCTCCTCACCCACACACACAATGACATCACCATCATCACCAATCGCAACCGCCGTGTGACCGGCTCCAGGGGAAAGTGGACGATCCAGCCGTCTCTCGGGATAATCTCATCGAAAGTGACCGGGCTTGCCGCACTTATGGCATGTACCGCGGTCCGACCTTTTTCATCGTCGCCAATGTGATGAATTCACAATCGCTCTAGTGGATCCAGACACATCTTCCTCACGTTGCCTCGAGGACGCGAAATCCAAAAGTACAGCAGTCACCTCCGACATAGTTAGGTCACTATTATTCTCTAACAAAGACATTGTAATCACATCATACGACATTGGTAGGGATGTCCTGAACAAATAAGCTTGATCCTCTTCCTCGATCTTTCCATCCGCATTGAACACATCTTGCACCAAAGTATTAAATGCACCAAGATGAACCCTCAAATCTATACCATCCACCATCCTAATCCGGTACAACCGCTTCTTCAAAGCAGTCCGATTTGCCAAGGATTTGGATAAATACATGCCTCCCAGTTTCATTCATAACTTATTTGGACATATTTCGGCAATCAAAGAAGTCTTGATTTCATTAGACAAATAAAATCGGATTGTACCAAGGGTTTTATCGCACAACGTTTTTCCATTGTCATCCTCCATTTCTGTTGGTTTGGTACTACTCAAGACATCATCCAAACTCTGAAACATAAGGGCATCATGGACCGAGCCTTACCATAATACAAATTTTTATTTCCCATCAAACTTCTTAATCCTAAACATAGAGACGGGACAATGGGGTTTATCATGTTCTTGTTCAAGTTGAAACCGCACCAAACAACCGTACTACACCACTGTACCACTAAACCCGTGCTCTGATACCACTTGTCAGGGGGCCCAGTGCAAACCCACACTGGGACTGGTACAAATAGGTGCAGCAGATATAACACTGGTACAACAAGTGTCAACTACCAGAACAACCCCAACAGCCACAAACAGGACAATTACAGCCTTAAAAAGGATAATCCCGCACATAAGTTGGATCCCGAGAAATTAAAAATAGAATCGACCAATGCATATAATCAACCAACCAACAATGGAGTAAAATATGTTATCACGGTTTAGATCGAGTCCAGTAAACACACAAGAGAGCGCCATAAGAGAAGATACAAGAGATAAAGTGGTTCGGCCGAGCCTACTCCATTGGGAGGCAAACGAGCAAAAAACTTACTATAAATCAAGGAGATTACAAAAGTGTTTTAATTACTAGAACAAGCAATCACTCTATCTCTACCTTACTCACTCTCTATTTTTTATTCTCTTCTCTCACTCTTTTTTGTTCAATGCATACAAGAAGAGAGCAGCCACCAACCACGATTTTACTGTAGTAACCCTAACATTTCAGCAGTTCTCTCACCAAGAGGGAAGGGTTCAAGAGAATTAATAGAGTCCAAAAGTTAAAAGATAGGCCAAGGCTGAATTTGAACGTAAAAAAACCCAATAGTATCAGTATTGGTGATTTCTGTATTGTTGTCGATGCTAGCTTCTTATGTTATACATAAGGAGTAAGAACTTTGTAGTATTGTACTGATATGATGCTGATTGTTGTCATTGTAGGTTTTGCTCTGCACTATATAATAGAAGACTAGTAATTATATATGATATTAAATTTTTTTTGTGCAGTGAATTGAACTATCAAAGCCTTAATAGTAGCGATGAAAAAGGTAATCATGATTTTTTTTATGTTTTTTAAGATTCATTAACTGTCTAATCATTTTTTTTCTCATTAGATTAATTAATACGTAGTTTTAGATTGAGTTTGGACAAAATAATGCCCCTCTTCTCTCACACACACAAAAAAAATTGTTCCCATCTGTATGGCTCTCTTATAATTTAGATTGTAGCTCCGCTAGTGTAAAAAAGAGAGAAGTGATAAAAATAATACTTTAAAAAGTAGAGAGAGGAATAAAAAATTAAAGAAGAGTTGAGGGATAAATAAAATATTAAACTCTTTTTTGTTAAATGAAAATACCAAATTAACAGGTCCATTCCAAGGGCATAAATGAAAATACAAAATATTATATATAAAAATAGTTCTTTTTTAATTCAAATTTAATTGTATCATTGTGGTGATAATGTAAAAAAAATGAAATTTAGGGCGATAATTATTTAAGAGTTAAATTTAAAGTGATATTTTTCTAAATTTAATGTTTTAGACGGTGACATTCTTCTCTCTGCACCTCTCCTAAATGATATAAATGTATAATCGAGGGCATTGCAAGGGTTTTATGCTAGTTTCTTACAAATTGAAGAAATGTACAATGATTAATTGTGCAGTAAAATCACATTTCAGCTTTCTAAATACTGTGTGTCATGATTTAGTTATGAAGAAAGATATAACCTCTCAATTTATGAGACTCAATCTGGCTACCAAGTTTTGCTAACTTGACCATATAGAAAATGTAAAAATAATATGATAGAATAAGTAGATGGATGACGGTTTCTTAACTGATTCCTCCGGCGATGATCTGTAGTCTTTCACAAATTAAATAAAATGCATGCAACTTCATAGTCCACTATTTCAAATACATATATTATGAGAATAGTCAAGAGTATAATATATATGAGCTTTACTCTAAAGCGACAGATCAACAAGAATCATTAGATAAGTCCCGTTCCGCTATTTTTCTAAGTCTAAGAATATTAAAAAAGCATAAGCTTGTTTACGATCAACATATATATGATTTTACTCTATTCGAAAGAAGCGTCATTCTAATATTAAAATATGTATTTTGTTTGTATTGTTTCAACTTTTTACCTTTCTAAAATTAGGACGTTTGCTGTAGGATTTAACTGCACCTTTGTATATAATTACTATGTAATCTGTATCCTTTCTTATTTAATTAATTAAAATTCCAGTATGCTTTTCGCATACTATTCAAAAAAATATATTAAAATATGCATTTTAAAATTGCGTATACATTTTTTAATATATCTAGTACTTTTCGAAATTAACTATGAACAATTGTCATTAAACACGGGCGCAGACAGTATAGTGGCGGGGGATAGCTGACAACTGGCCAGAAAAATTTAGAAAAATAAGTTTATATTTTGAAGAAAATTTTAAAATTAATTAATGTGATATTGGAATAAATTAGACACTTACCTACTTACCTCAAAACAAAAGATGGAATGGGAAATACAATCAAAAAATTTCTCTCAATATTATTAAAGTGGGACGATCAATTTTTTTCCCAGCTTAGTTATTAATAGAGTAAATTGTTTTAAACTTTTAATGTATTTATTTGTTTTAAGATAAAGATGAAATTTAAGTCCTACATAGGAGTATTAGTGAGTTGGATCATGTCGGGTCTGATTTAGACTTGGATCATCATTATTTTATTATCTTTTTAAACCAATCAGACCCGTTTAAAATCGGTTCAATATTTCTTTGACCCGACCCGACTCAATCCGAACAGGCCACGGTCGACCTAGTCTATATAAAATAATTAAATATTTTTTAATCATTTTTATATATTTTTAGTAACTTAACATTAATTAATATACGTAATCTCAAATAGTTTATATATGAGTTTTGATTAGTATTAATCATAAAATAAATCCATAAACACAATTAAAAGGGATGGGTTGGATTGATCCATACAAAATTCAATTCGTGACGGATCAAAAAATTTAGACGCTTATCCAATTCATTTATTCTCGAATCATTTCGGATCGAATAGGATAGGATCGGATCGGGTTCGAATCAAGTCGGATCAAATTTTGTCACTCTAGACTCTTACAACTAAAATTTTCAAAAGAAATTATTCAAGTAAATTAATTTTGAACATACCACCTCTTATTAATTTGAAGACAATCTTAAATACTGGACTCTTAAGTTGATTCCCCATACAACATAGCAGTTGTTCAATACTCTTAGAAACATGCAAATATTTGGTATTGATTACAAAGAAGGTTCGCATATCTCAAGGAAGAGAAGAAAAATAACAGGTGGTACTGCACAGCGTGATAACTGCCGAAAGTGTGTGTGTGTGTGTGTGTGTGTGTATATATATGGATATGGATAGATTCAAGTAATTTTATTCATATGATTGACCTAATAGCTAGCCAATACAATATAGTTCAAACAAGAGTTGAAACCATCATTTGACCAAATTACAAGATGAGGAGGAAGACGTGCAGGGAAAGTCTACTTACTAACCGAGTAATTAGTGCATACTCAAATCAGTGAGCGTCTGTGGAAACCAAGCGCCAATTCTCCTTTCGCCACGACTATATAAACACACAATCTCATCAACTGACACAAACAGGTTCATAACGACAAGAACTTACATTGGCTATCTATAGAGTTCCATCATTACCAGAGTACAGCAAATTAAGGAGACTAAGCAGAATGAAGATACTGATCAACTTGTTCATCATAGTTTCCCTTATTTCATCAGCAGCAGCACAACTTGCGCCAGCACCTTCACCTTCCGGAAATGGAACCTTGAGTGTGAACTACTATGCGAACATATGTCCCAATCTTGAAAGCCTTGTTCAAGGTGCTGTAAGAGGGATGATGTCAAGCACACCGATTGCTGCAGCTGCCACACTACGCCTCTTCTTCCATGATTGTTTTGTTACTGTACGTACTTTATTATGTTACTTTCTATAACCTGCAGAATTGACCCGATCATATCAAATTTTAGTTCAAATGATGAATGTCTGATATTTCTAATAATTCTGAAAAAAAAAGTTAATTGAAATCTATTTCTTTTCTTAATGAGTAGTGAAATTTATTAGATCTTAAAATGTTGTAATCAATGTGATTTTCTGTGGTATAACTTTTAGGGCTGCGATGCATCAATCTTACTCAATAATACAAATAACAATGAGCGACAATCTGGAGAGAATACATTTCTAAGAGAAGATGGATACAGGACAATTGCCCAGGTAAAGGCTGCAGTTGATGCAGATCCGCAATGCACAAACAAAGTCTCCTGTGCAGACATCATAGCCCTTGCTGCCAGAGATTCTGTTGCCTTGGTAATTAACTTTGATAAATTCAAAGTAACTACGCCCTCATCATCGTACACTCCATAAAAATGTAGCTTAATTTGAGATTTTTGTGACAGAGCGGTGGCCCAACTTGGCAAGTGGAGCTCGGGAGATATGATGCATTAGTATCACGTAGTAGTGATGTCAATCTCCCTCTCGACACTGAAGATGTGCCCACACTTATGGGGAGGTTCTCCGCTCAAGGATTCACTGTAACTGATTTGGTTGCCCTTTCAGGTTGGATGTTTTCCATCAATTGACAGTCAATACTATGACCATATTACCCGTTAAAACATAGCATGTTATTAGTGTTACTAAAGGAAATAATAATTTACATCCATTTTGAGAACAAAAAATAACTAAATTTAATAAATATTTGTTTTTTGACAAGAACCTGATAGTGAAGTTGTTGATACCATAATTTCACAACTGACTTGCATTCTAATTAGCTTTGCATCATTCACACAAATTCACCTTTGAAAAGATCCATATAAAAGCTTATAACTTTCAAAATTGTCCACTGATATGTATATAGGCGGTCACACTCTCGGTGCCACAAGCTGCTTCTTTGTCAACAAACGTATTTATCCAGCTGATGCATACATAGACCCTGGTTTCGCTAGCCAACTCCAAGGAACATGCCCTGCAAATATGGACGTCAATAAATTTGTCTTCTTTGATCAATCTGTGACAACCTTTGACAATAACTACTTTGTGATGGTGCAACAAAAGAAGGGTGTTCTTTTCTCAGATAGTATCTTATACTTTGATTCAAGTTCCCAAGGAATAGTGGACACATTCGCCGCAGATCAAAATGCATTTTTCAATGCATTTGTTGATTCTATGGTGACTCTTGGAAGGCTCAGTTTGAAGACTGCTGCTAATGGCGAGATCCGCAAAAACTGCTTTGCCGCTAATTGAGCTTGTTGTAGTATTGTGTTGTTGTCTTACTCTTATGTATGGAATGATTATGTGGTTGTATTTTATCGGCTCATTTATTTCTACAAGAACCATTTTCTTGCTGGCTGTTTCCATTTGGGTGTAATGACATAAAAGCTTGTGCAAGTTTGCTGAATAATATTGAATAAAATTTGGGAAATGCAAAGAATGATTTGATTGCTACATCCAAGCTGCCATCAAAACAGAAGCTTGTAGAATATAATGTGTGAAATTCCTTTATACCGTGTAATTAGTGGCATGGACAAAAGTCCTGTACCAATTTGTGTAAATCATACATGTTATCACAAGATATGTACCATATCAGAGTTGTTTATGTCCAATTCAGATGCAATAGATCAAGTCAACAAACAATAATAGTTCGGGTTGTTATATATACACATGAAAAATGTTAAGACTATTTATTCTGACATTTTTCCTTGTATTCTTCACACAGTAATAAAATGTATAGTGCAGTGTACAAGTATTAACTAATCTACAGATGTACGTAGAAAAGATTTTAGATAAAATCTTACTCGTTTTCTTGTTAAATTTCAAGTAATTTTTTTCCATGTGCATTACCATATTACAGAGGCCATATAACCCCTGAAGAGATAACAAATTCAGATAGATTTAATTTTGTTGATCCAAATTATTCTTTAATGCACACAACGTGAAAACTCTCTGGGACCAAGTGATTTCATTTAAAAGTCCATGCAAATATGTGGTCGCCATGTTGATCAAAGGTTAATAAAAAAATAAAAAAAACATCTATAAACAATAAGCATGTTTTGTGAAATCAATGTGTCCACATCCTCCACTTGTTAACACTATATAAACACAGTTCTATTTTTTGCCACAAGACACACGCCACATATACATGACTTAATCATGAAAGCTCAATCAGTACCTTGGCGGAGAGGAGATTCAGAAACTAGGATCCTCAATGAGTCAATTTGCTTTTCTTACTTCCCTTCTTGCAGCAGCAGCTGCAGCTGAGTGCCCTTTTCCGATCATGGGCCAATGTAACACCAAACAACATTAAGCTGCCAAAGGCAATGCACTGCAAAAAGAGCAAGGAAACACTTCAATTAATCATCAACCACAAAATGGGCCACGTGGTACTCCTCCCGCCACTTCGTCATTGGTTGTGGTTGCTGCTGCAGTTACACATGCCCCCTCAGAGAACGGAAGTAATACAGGACTGGATGTGGACGTACTGTTATGCAGAGGTATCTGTACAAATCTTCAAAGCCACAACAAGGTGTCGTCAAAGAGATGATGGCCTCATAACCAACAGCTCTGGCGACCACACTATGACTTACTACAGCACAAGGGTTCTCTGATGCATATATCATCAAACACCTCGTGTGCATGCAGACTTAAATTAGGAAATTTACCCCCATTCAATAAACAACTCCCCAAAAGGATAAAAAAGATGAAAAATAAGCAAGTATGCTGTACAACACACAGTAGATACTAATACCATGGTTTGACGTAGTACAGGTTTGCTGGCTTTATATCTACTTTGGTTGAAGCGTTTGTTCTTTCTCCGTTTCTTTTCAGCTTGAAACTACGCTGAAAAGGATGTTTGAAGTAAATGATGTTTCCAGCCACTGAAACCAATCTCATATGGCCTGCTTATCGGTCCAGCTAACGGGGCCCCATTTCGTGTACTTTAGGCCCGCTAAGGCTCCAGTTTGAAGTACCACGTCTTATAAACATCTAGGTAGGCAATGACCAATGGGTCACAAAATAGGCAGCGGCACACGTCAATCCGGTGATTCGGGTCGGTTCAGTTTGATTTTCTGAAAGAAATCGGGTCGTATTGGATTGGGTCAGGGTCAGATTAATTTATTTATTGTGTTTTTTCACATCTTTAATAGATTTTAATTGGATTGAAGATCATTTGATCTCGAGTCGGGACGGATTCGAATCTGAACAAATCAGATGGATTTTTCAGATCATATCGAATTTGTCATCTCTAAACACACGACAACGACAATTTGACAAGCCCGCGAACCCACTTGCGGGTCCCCCACTTGAACTGGTACGGTCGTACAATTCTCGGTCATATTTGATAGTTGATACTTTGAAGGGAATTTAATCGGATGCGCCGCCCAGTTTGATCATGTTTGGGGGAAATATTAACCATCAGTCCGACTATGATCCTATTTCATTCCGAAACGAAGAGGTAAACGCCTGTGTATAAATTTTCTTGTGTCGGCCGCCAGGTGTGCCAGCGTGGGGTTTTGATAATTGAAATCAACATTGAAATTGTCAATATCCGAGATGCAATTTGTAAATAGACAATTTCACTGATAGCTTGCAGCTTATTATATAAACTAGGGTTTCACCCCGCCGCCACATTTTAGTAATAATAAGTTTTATTAAATTAATATTATTAAAAATAAAAATGAGAAACGTAAAATTTCAAATATACGAATGGCGGTACGCACCACTTGCGTAGCGCTGGGCGCTGACGAACGCTGTCGCGCCATCGCCGATGGCGCGCGATTTAATCGCGCCAACGGCGTGGTGCGTTTCATTATTTTTAGGAAACGCGCACGCGCCGCGGCGCGCGTTCGTCAAACCCCGCGCAAGTGATCGCGCATTTTGTATATATAAGAAGCAAACGCGCCACCGGGCAGCGCGCGCGTTTGATAAAAATAATGAAACGCGCCATCGCCGCGGCGCGTTTCAAACGCCAGCAATCGCCGCGTGGCGCGTTTGATAAAAATAATGAAATGCGCCATCGCCAGTGGCGCGTTTCAAACGCGCAGTGAACGCGCCACTGCCAGTGGCGCGCTGCCATTCGTTATATTTGAAATTTTACGTTTCTCACTTTTATTTTTAATAATATTAATTTACTAAAACTTATTATTACTAAAAACTGCCCTGCCGCGAATCATTGGAGCTCGGTGTCGATTTATTTCACACTAATGTTTGATCGCTCCTTTGCTTGTTCATTATATATAAACATGACAAAACAAAAATCTGGATAAAGAAAGTCCTATAATGAGATAAATTAAGTTTCTTTCACATTGAAAATTATGACAAAAAATTAAGCTACTTTTGCATTGCATATATAAAATCATTGTTCCATTTTGCATGTTCATTGGTGGAATGGAAGGTGAGTAGGCGTTAACTTCTACAATCGGTTGTTTTAACCATCCTTGTTTATATATAAGATGAGGGATGAAAGCTTTGATAGAATAAGCATTGTTACCTTGTTGTATCCCTACAAAATACATGTGATTGTTAGATAATAAGAGTGTTTATCTTAAAAAGCACACACACAAAAAAACATCTCATAAATGTTTAATTTAACACTTGTATTTCTTCATAAAATTGTTATGCGTGAAGAAGGAAAAAGACATCATTATCTAGACAATAAGATGAAACATGTTTAATTTAGATGATTCAATACTAATGATACATTCAATAGGACAAAGAAAATGAAAACTTTATACCTATGACCAAGGCTTGCTGAATACCATCCCAACGAATTATGCATGTACCTGTAAATACAAAATGATTTTACAAAATAAATATGTAAAGAAAAACATGATGCGAGAGACCATAGTGCATAGTTTCAGCTGTATAGTAGCACCGTCATTGGAATCTCTTGTTTGCATCATTGCACGCCATACCATATCCAAGTACCATCAGTAAGTGGATCAGTTTCTGTTGCCATACTTTTCAATGGTAACTTGCTGCCATAGAATCCACACCATCTCCTTTATATTTGAATGGCTGAGATTGTCGACTATGCTTTGTGATTTATTTATTAATTATTTTTATATAATTTTAGGTAATAAAATATTAATTAATTTATAATTAATCTTAATTAGTATATATTTAAGCTTTAATTAGTATTAAATCATAAAATTACTTTAAAAAATATAATTAATCGGGTCGGGTCGGATTGATCTGAGCCCGACCCGATCCGATTCAGCTCAAAAAAAATTTAAACTCATACCCGACTCATTTATTTTCGGATCATGTCGGGTCAAAAATTGACACCCCTAATGAGCATCATTGCGAGTTTTTATTCGGTCAAATTATTTTTTAAGTGTATATTTGATAGTATTTAGATATAAATGGAAATAGAAATGTTTTTCCAACTTAATGTAGTAATGATTTCTTTGAGAAAAAAATAATTAGCATGGACTCAACTTCTTTTTAATTTCTCGAATGTTGGAAATCTCATGTTAGTGAGATCCAATAGCTTACTCGTTCCATTTAATTTCTCGAATGTTGAACGAAGTTTTGTTTTACAAAAGAATAATTTTGGAAGAGTGTTAATTTTAAAAGAGTGATAAAAAAGTATCATTTTAGATAAGTGGTAGAAGAATGATATTTTTACTATTCGGATGAGCGGAAATATCATTTATCAAATATTATTTGTTAATCTGAATAGTTAAATCATTTTCAAATTTTAATTTATAGATCTCAATAAATTCTTTATAATAATATAATACAACATAACTAAATAATAATTATTATTCTATAACAGCTAAATCGGTATACAACTTATAGCTTGATATATCAGTTTAGCATTCTTTTGCACTTCTCGCCTTAGTCTAAAATTCATTTATCAGAATAGCAATACTATTTCTATTTTTTGCTATTTCAGAAGATGCCAAATGAATCCTCAAGTATTTTCTATCAATATCCGGATAATTCTTCATTAGAGACTTGATCCAATATCTAATTATTTTATGATATCAATATCCCCTCTCAGATTTGGTCGAATTTGAACCTACGATCTTAATAATAGTGGAGATATCTCCATACTGTACACCACGTTCAATTCTTCATTCTGTTGATACTTCTGTTAGCGACATAGTGTCAGTGAATATTTGGCAAAATTCTGCTGATTCAATAGTTAAGACTTCCTTATAATAACTACTAATTAGACTTTGAATTGGTCTTCTTTGATTGATACCCAACCAGATTAATCAATCAAACTTGCTTTTCAATTGAGAGGGCCATGTTATTTCAATTTGTGCTGTTAGATTAAAATTAGCACATCACCTCTAATAACATTAATTAATCCCACAGATTTAATTTTTTTCCTTTTGGTTCAATGATCCGACATGAAATGATAGAGTTAGGAGGGTAAACGGATCGGATGTCTTGGTAGTGAATTTACACCCTGATCGGAATACCTTCAGAAGGAAGTCAATTTAAATACAGCGCGACTTTTCCATTTTAAATTAGAGGGATACAAATCCTGAGAGCATACATTACAAATCCATTTGCAATTCCGCCACGTCAAATAGAATAGACAATTGCTGCGAAAAAAAAATAGATGCTGCATCACTGAAATCGATTTGCAAATCTCCCGAGAATTATTTTTTTCTCGTTGTTGCTCTACTTTATCAAAACAATTATCTAATTTTACATTTTTTACATCGCTGACATTAAAATGATAATTATCAAATTAAACTTGACATAACGATGTAAATGCTAGTAAACATAGAACATAGAGAGAATCAGTCTTTAGTCTAGTGATCAAAGAAAACACTCTGTGAATGGGAGGTCGTGGGTTCGAAACTCAAATGGGAGTTTAACAAAAAAAAATATATAACAAAAAACTAATATTAGTTTAACAATTGAAAAGAATGTGACCTCATTATAGGCCAGACTTTGGTTTCTTTTATTTGAACTAAGAAACAAACAAGCATTCTCAACAACGCAATTTCCAGCGGTCACTTACACGTCTTTTAGGAAAATTCGATAGTACAAAATTTAATTTGATTGATATAGAATTTTTTAGTTTTGAAATTCGAACTTAATAGTAATTAAGAGTACGTGTGTTATAAATTTATAATATTTTAGTTGTTGTATACATTGGCCATGATTTCCTATTATATAATATTTAATTTAGTGATACACAAATGAACTGGTTATTAAAGCTTGAACTTGAATTTTGTATATATTAGAGCACCTAGGCCCCCTTGGTCAATACATTTACACAATTAACTCAACAATTTAACAATGATAAAGGGGCCAAGGCCCCCTGAACATCGATCCCTGCTCCCCATACTTTGTCTTCACTTTTAGAGAATTATTAGTTTTCGATCTAATAACAAAAATAACATTCGTCGTACGGAAGTTTGCACAAATTATAAGTGTTCTTTATAAATATTTAAAAGTCGAATTGCTTTAGGTAAAGAGTATGAGTAGAGATACAATCCTTATGTTTTAGGTAATTTCATTAAGCTTGTAATAATATATATATATATATATGGTACCGGGATGTTGATACCGCGTTTTGGATACTTTGATTTCTAGTGAAACCAGTAGCAATTGTCATACAAAAAACAAGTTGAATTGCTTAGATCTCATCTTTATCTAAGAAAGAAAAGAATTCCAAGTGTGCGATTACTAATATACATCCTTTTATTGTTGGTAACTCATTCAGATTTAATTTTAATTGGTCGAGTGTTTGATTAATTAAACAAAATACTAACAGTTAAAGACGACCGTCCAATATTTTTTTTCTGAGAAGGAGCAACCGTCCAATATTGCAATTTGCTATTTTATACAACACCTGAGGTCAAAGGTACAACACCAGCAAGTGGCAATTATTCCTCTTAGAAAACCGATTAAGATATAAAAGAAAGAATTGCGTTTCGTCTTCTAAGTCCTAATCAATATTGCAAGGATAATTTCATTTCCCTCTTGCATGGGTGAATCTATGGGCAAGACATTGTGAAACCGGCTGCCTTAATTTGACGCGAAAGGAAATTATTGTTCCAAATTAAACATGCGTGGAGGAGAATGATAGAGAACTTCTAAAAATGCATTTAGTAATAATTTGTTTATATTGGACTGCGAAGGGGCAGGTAGATTTCTAGAACTTATCATAAAAATATAGGAAAGATTTGGTCAAAGAAATATTCAAACGGAAACGTTTTAACCCATCATTAGCTAGCTACTCTTGTACCTAGCGACAGTTCGACTGATGAAACACCAGTTTTTAGTAATAATAAGTTTTAGTAAATTAATATTATTAAAAATAAGAGTGAGAAACGTAAAATTTCAAATATACGAATGGCAAGACGCGTCGCGCGGCGCGCGTTCATCGCGCTTTGAAACACGCCACCGTCGGTGGCGCGTTTCATTATTTTTACCAAACGCGCCACGGCGTGGCGCGTTTCCTTATTTTTACCAAACGCGCCACTACCAGGTGGCGCGTTTGCTTTATATATACAAAATGCGCAGTCACTTGCGCGGGGTTTGACGAAATGCGCGCCACTTTGTCGCGTGGCGCGTTTCCTAAAAATAATGAAACGCGCCACTGCCAGTGGCGCGCTGCCATTCATATATTTGAAATTTTACGTTTCTCACTCTTATTTTTCATAATATTAATTTAATAAAACTTATTATTACTAAAATCTGGATGAAACACGTATATAAGTTCCAGGCATTAATATATGTTTTCATGCTTTTAACATGTCAACTTCATACTTTTAAACAAGTTCTATTTTTTTCATGTTTTTAACATGTCAACTTGCTATTTTTTTTCATGATTTTAACATTTAACTTGAGAATTTGTGAATTCAAAATTCAAAACGGATTTTTTTTATGAATATTTAAAGTTGGATAACTTGATCTAATATTATAATTTTGATAATTACACGTTAATTTGAATTAATTATGCATAATTTAGAGTTTTCTTGTATCGGATTTTTTCGCTGGACACTGTTTTTCTTTTTATTTGATTTTTTACATATTAATAAAAATTTATCTAGAAACTTATCATCATTTAATGATTGCATTCTCAATATTTTGATACATACATTAATAAGGGTGTCAAAATTTGACTTGACTCAATTCAAAATGACTCAAAAATAAATAGGTCGGATATGGGTCAAGATTTTTTCTGATGTGTCACAAGTCGGATCAAGTACAGATTGATCCAATCTAACACATTTAATTATTTTTGGATTTATTTTATAATTTAACACTAATCAAAACTTATATATATACTAATTATACATTAATTAATATTAAATTACTTTAATATATATATAAATACTTAATAATTTTGTTCGGGTCAAGTTGACCTGTGACCCATTCAGGTTGGGTCAAATAAAAAATGTTGACTCAATTTTAAACGAATTGGATCAGATTAGGTTAAAAAATAATAAAATAATGATGACACGACTCATTGACACTCCTTAACATACATATACATATAGCAGAGGGAACTTGACAATGGGTTATTTTGACAATCTTTACAATGAACCTCTTATAAAAATGTGAAAAAAAAATTAAAAATAGAAATAAATTGATAATGTTTTAAATTTCATACAATCGTTTAATAGTTTATCAAAGACCATGAAATTTTATGCAACTTGCACTGATTTTTACTTAACAATCTTTGTTGAAATATCTTTAAACTTTGAAATATTATCAATTTATGAAATTATATATAATTTAAAATATTATCAATCTATATAATTTTTTTTTAAATTCACCTGTCAAGATTATCAAAATAATCAAAAGATGCCAATATATACGTATTTGTTGGTGGCTTGTTCCCAAACACGTCACCTTCAAATTATTAGCAAGAGAATATATCTACAATCTTCTTTTTTCTATTTTATTTTATTTTTGAAATATCGTGGTCAAGATTGTCAAATTAATCATTGTGGACACAGACCCACCATATTATATATATTCAATTATTGAAAACTATTTACATTACTCTCTGTAAAGAGGTTACGAGTTTGAAATTTGAATGTTGATACTTGATAAACATTTGAGTAGATTAAAGTCTCATTTTTATTTAAAAAATATATTATTACTGAGCCCTAACAATTTTCGAACACAAAATTTCCCGCATAGATATCATTTTAATCAATCTTTTGTTTTTTCTTCAAAGAAAAGTAGTTGTTAGAGGTGGCAGAACCCGACCCGACCTGAGAAACCCGTCCGACCCGCCCGGATCCGAACCCGACCCGACCCGATTTTTTAAGAAAGTCAAACTGACCCGACTCGACCCGAACCCGACCTGACCCGACCCGACCCGAGATCAAATGGTCTTTAATCCAATCGAAATCTATCAACGATCTGAAAAAACACAACATATAAATTGACCCGACCCGACCCGACCCTGACCCGACCCGGACCCGACCCGCCCGACCTGATTTCTTCTAAAGGTCAAACTGACCCGACCCACCCGACCCGAACCCGAACCCGACCCGACCCGCCCGATTGCCACATCTAGTAGTTGTAAAGATAATCCTCAAAAGATCACTCGTTTATCATCATGGCCAATTAAGCTCCAAAAATATTTTTTTTTATGAAAAAAAAAGTCTTTATCTATCTCTCTTTTTCTTTAACTATTCCTAAGTTATATAAAAATTCATTGAAGTTTTTTCAAGATTTATCTACCTTCACTCTTTCTTCCAGACATTTCGTGATTTGTCCTGTAAATCCTAAAGCGGAAATAGGAAAAGTTGGTATGCCCTCTAAAAGAGCTTAATCAAGACTGCACTAGGCTTAGGTTTAGTAAAACTCAAACTGGGTTGAATTGGTCAAGAGAAATTGAGCTTAAACAACAAGAAAAGTATTTTTGCCCAGTGAATCGTTATAACGTTTCAGTAATCGTTATAACGGTTCATCTCGATACTCAAAAATATTCTAAGGCAGAAATATTCTCAAAGAAACCAGAGTGAATCGTTATGTAACGATTCAGTAATCGTTACAACGATTTGTGAAACGTATAACGATTCTGTAATCGTTACAACGATTCATGAAACGTATAATGATTTGATAAATTGTTATAACGTTTCAGCTCAGTTGATCCAACGGCTATACGGCAAAACAACGGGCAAATTTCTCTGACAATCCTACCGTTTGAATATTAATCCGTTATAACGATTTTGTAAACCGTTATAACGATTTGTAAACCATTATAACGGTTCAGGCCGAAAAAGTGAGTTATACTTGGTTTTCAGCTCTTTATAAAAGGGGGACCATCTCCCTTCTCCTCTAGTTGTTGAATACACTTGCAAAATATATTCTTACAGCCACCATTAAAGAGCTTTGATAAAACCTTGCTATACCTAGCTAAAGCTCAAGATCTTTGATCTAAAACTTGTTCTAAACATTTGTGAGATTTGAGTGATTTGCTCCATTGCTAAATATACTCCTAGCTTTTGCTACTCCATTTAACTTTAGGCTTTGTCTCTCATCATTTGTGTGTAAGAGAACAAAGTTCGACCTTGTACAAGACTCGTATTTGGTTGAATAGATCGGACCGGCTTTGTTACTGTTAGACGGGAAGCCGGGGACCCGAGGAATAGGCGCATAACGCCGAACCTCGTTACATCGCGTGTCAACTCAATCCTTTGATTGTGCATTTCTAAACTCTTTTTACTTTATTTCATATTTTTATTTTAGAAATTGTTTGTACTTGATTGTTGTAGAACTTGTTAAAATTACAATTTAACCCTTGTATTTTTAATTAATTGACCAAATTAGTATTATTAATGGTAATCAAGGGTTACAGATTAGTGGTTGAGAATGGTGTGAGTTCAATGACATCTCAAAAATTATAAGAATTGAGCTAATTTTTTTACTGCTCGGATTAATAAAATATTATTTGGATGGTAATTTGAGAATAATGATAAAAAATAAAGAAAAATAATGAATTATTATTTTTTTGTTTAATACTAATGATTACTATTTTGTTTATCATTTATTATTATTAATTTATTTAGCATTATTGATTATTATTTTATTATTAAAAATTGTTATTTCACATTATTAATTGTTATTAATCAATATATTTTTTATATTAATGATTATTTGTTTATTATTATGTAGTATTATTATTATTATTATTATTTATTATTTTTTATTGTTATATTGTTTGATATTAATGTTTATTTAATATTACTTCGTACTATGATTAATTATTATTTTATTTAATACTAATGAATATTATTTTTATCATTATTTATTATTTTACTGCTAATGATTATTATTATTTTGATTATTATCATTATATTATTTTTTGTTTAATATTATTTTATACTATTATTATTTTATTTTTTATTATTTATTACTATTTTGTTTAATATTTTTGATGAAATGAATAAAATATGAGGCGGAAGGATTTTTTATTATTTCATTATTCTCGTGGAGTGCTAATATGCTAAAGAATCAAATGGTTGGTTAAGTAGATTAACATTGTTCCGAAGTAACTAATCAAGCATTTAATAATTCTTGATTGTTTACTGATGCAGTTTGATAAATAAACGATAAATGGTATATATCACATTTCCAAATGAGTTAGTCCGGCTCAATCTGAGACCGATCCAAAATTCTAGACTTTTTGTCTCATTTTTAACTATTTTCAGATAAAATTTATCATTTTTCCAGAGTATAACTATCGACTTGACATTTTCCTGAAAGTTGAAGAAACAATTAGTGCAAATGATTTGGAGTCAATTAGATTTTCTTTTTGAAGACATTCAGGTACTAAAACTAGTATTTTCCCTCTTTCTATATTTTCAGGAAAAGATAGAATCGACATTTAACTTCGAATATTGATAACAAAGATTTGAATTAAGTTTCAGATATATAGGATAATTGACACGACGGATATTGTTTTAGCAACTAGACTATTAGTCTATTACAATGGCTATCTTTCAAATTTCATCTTGAATTGATATTCCTTCTTTCAATTCATCAAAATTTCAAACTCTCTAGAATGTTATGCCAAATGCAACTCAAGTCTATTTTTATTTGAACTATTTGAAGTGACAATTTCGAATGGTTATGTTTTCATTAATGCTCCTTATCAGGATATATTTACCTTTACAACACCAAATACAATTTCGGCTCTTTTATATTAAAATTCTAGTTCGGCCTCTAAATATGTATCAATACAAAAACGACTATTATCTTATTGTTGAAATTAACATCCCGATATGCATTCGCATGAATTGGAGAAAAATGAAAATAAAAAATTAAATCGGGCAATAATTGATTAAATATATGTGATACGTTTATACTTCAAACGCACCTCTCCTTGATCTTGCCACGTTTCTTATACTAATTAAATACCCAGCTCCATTCTATATTTTCGCTGTAATTAGGTGATGGAAACATCTCTCTTTCAATGTCTCTCTCGCAGTCTCGCTGCCTCCTCTCAACTAACGCGTAATACTTGAATTCTATATAAGCACATTAATCGACATTCATCCCTCAACGCAAACCCAATTAGACAAGTTCAAAGAGAATAGTTGTGTGAAGTGTAAAGCAAATCAATTATAAGCGCCATATATTTAAAGAAAGTAGAAGTAATGAAGAAACTCCAACTTCTGCTGTTAGCTTCTATTCTTGCAATCTTTTACTCTGGTGCAATAGCACTAAACGACAATTACTATGCCAGTATATGCCCCAATCTTGAGAGCCTCGTTCAAGGTGCTGTCAGAGGGATGATGTCGACATCGAACATAGCTGCTGCCGCCACCTTACGCCTCTTTTTCCATGATTGTTTTGTTCAGGTAGGTTTTACTGGCACCTTCAATTAGAATACTTACTAATATACGGTGATCATACTTTCCATAACTGTATTAAATAGTAAAATTTCCTCCAACTTAACAGGATATGATTATCAGTCCAGCTCATTAAAGTTTAGTTTAATTTTCATACATAACATGCCTTTTTGAACTGATGCAGGGCTGTGATGCTTCGATAATGATCGAAAATGCAAATGGAGATGATGAAAAACACAACTTCGATAATCAGTTCCTCCGACAAGATGGATACAGAACAGTAATGGCAGCAAAGGCTGCAGTCGATGCTGATCCTCAGTGCACCAACAAGGTCTCCTGTGCTGATATAATTGCTCTGGCTACTAGAGATGCTGTTGTTCTGGTATATATTATAATCTCTCTAATTATTCTAGAGGCAATAACAAGAAATGAGTACAGATTTATTAATGGGACTTTGTTTCATGGACGTCAGAGCGGCGGTCCGACATGGAATGTGGAGCTTGGGAGGTACGATGGAAAGATATCAACTCAAAGCAGTGTCAATCTGCCTGGACCAAAGGAAAACTACGACCAACTCATGAACAGGTTTTCTGTCTATAACCTATCCCCAACTGACATGGTTGCACTTTCAGGTAAATATTTCTTCTGTGTACTATCAATTAATTCCTTGAAAAGAAAAACATAAACTGATCGATGTCTTATATATGTTACATACCAATTAATTGTAATTAATAAATTTCTTGATTTTCCTGTCACTAGGGGCCCACACACTCGGTGCCACCAGTTGCTTCCATATCCAAGACAGTCTCTACCCGACACCCGATTCATACTTGGACCCGGGTTTTGCAAACCAATTACAAGGCACATGCCCTGCAGCAATGAACGTGAATCAATTCGTCTTCTTTGATAACAGTGTTACCACTTTCGACAATGATTATTTCAAGATGCTCCAACAAAAGAAGGGAGTTCTCTTCTCAGACGAGGTCTTGTATGTTGACACGAGATCACAAAGCATAGTCGACAATTTCGCAGCTGACCAGAATGCATTCTTCACTGCATTTGTTAATGCCATGGTGAAGCTTGGTAGAATTGGAGTGAAAAGTGCTGTCGACGGTGAGATTCGCAGGGATTGCCGCTTCACAAACTGATCGAGCATATAATTAAGTTGACCTATGATTTGTTTAATTGTTAATTTGTCCGTTTTGTACTTTTGTTGCGTACAGTTTCAGCTGTTCAAAAGTTTGAAAATTTGCAATTATATGTGTCCATCGGATAGAAAATAATAAAATTGATGGTTTCAGTTCCTTCTGTTTATATATATATATATATATATATATATATATATATATAGCTTTCTCCTGGAAGCTACATGCTTGCTCGAATAACTGTTATATACACTATGAGTTATCAATGCCATTTTCCCCTCATGAGTAGCAAAAATTTTCTAAAAAATATATAATTTGGTTTACTAATAGAATATGAATAAATTTAGCACATTTTAATTAAGTACTTAATTACGCCATTGAAGATAAGCTTGTAAATTTAACACAGTACGACCTAGGAATAAATCATACGCATCACTTTCTCAAGTGGAACACGTAGTTGTAAAGTAAAGAATATACTTTGCATCAGACCTTTCATTCAAAATTTAGTACTAATATAGCAGCAGCGTAGTCAAGTTGTATAGGTCATGACAATAATAATTATTATTTTCTTTCAATAAAGTTAAAATGAATTGAAGCTGCATGATCAACGCCATGATTTTGGTTATTGTACAATTATGTTAAAGAAATATATATTTATTCATACTAACATTTACGGATTACAATATTGGTGTTTCATTTCAATAACAGAGTGACAAGTGGCCAAATGGCCCAAGTCTTCTTAATTGCAGCTGTCTCTAGAGTGGACAGCTTTATCGATATCGTGGAACTTCGGAAAACTAATAATTCCAATAAGAAATAGTAGGAAGTAGGAACCAAATTAGAGTACATTGTGTGGCCATTTAATGTCGCATAAAGCAAACATAACGATATAATAGGAATTTGTTGCAATTGGTGGCAGAATGCGATCTGACTGTTTGACTTATTCGGATTCAAATTTGATCCAATTTGATTTTTTAAAAAATCAAACTGACTTGACCTGATCTGAATCGACCTGATCCGAGATCAAATGACTTTTAATCAAATCAAAATCTATCAAAGATCTGAAAAAATACAACATGTAAATTAATCCCCGACCCGACCCAGCTCGACCCGATTTCTTCCAGAAGATCAAACTGATCCAACCCGTCCGACCCAAATCCAAACCCGACCCGCCTGATTGCCACCACTAGTTGCAAGAGTATCCATAAAAATACTTTCGAAATTTTCAATTTCCCCATTAAAACATCAAAATATAAATCTTTTTGTATACTTTGTTGTTTAATATTTTATGGACTTCTTAATTATTTAAATCTGAATTGGCCGTTTTACTCTCCATCTGATTAAAAAAGAGACGTCTTGTTTATATATCTTGATGTTAGCTATTTTATATAATTATGTATTACTTCCATAAAAGTACATCGAGATAAAAATTCATATTGTAGAACTACAAATTTCGTCAATAATTAGAAGCTCTTTAGATAATTTCTCTAGTATTAAGTACATCAAGGAAATTAATTTGGTACTTCAATAATTGGCTTTTAATTATTTTCGTGTAGATTGGTTGAATTTTGAATAATTGACTCGTAACATAGAAAGCTACAAGCTTTTCACTGTTGTTGCTTTCCTCTTTTATTATTAACCAATTAGTTTTTTCCACTCCATTTACTCGACTTGAATGTTTCTGCATATTAGACAACTAATGAGACAATTTAGTGTAATTATCAGTAATGACCTACTGGATTTCTAAATATTATTATTTTATTATTTTTCTTATCTGACCCGACAAATCTAACTGACTCTAACATACAAGTCATGTCACAGAGTCAAAAATAATAACAGGCCATTTTTCACACAGCATTTTAATATTGGGTTCCTTATTATATCCTGCCGACTGAATTTGGGCTGGAATGGACCAGTTCAGCTCAATTTAATGATAATAAAGGAAGAAGACATCAAAGTAATTTTCATATATTTTCGGGTCCAATAAGAAAATTCCAATAAAAGTGAATAAAGATCTCCTGTGTGCTCCTGAAACTTCTAAAAGACCAGTAATTGTGAAGCACGTGGTCATCTCTCCATCTCTAATCTCTAGAGTCTAGATAGATAAGCTTTCGTCTGATTTCTCTTCTTTTGTTTTTTGTCTGATTTCTCTTCTCATTCAAAATGAAGCTTGGTGTTTGCCTGGCAACCTGTAGTCCTGTACGGTGTACAAAAATATCTGATAAAAAGCCAAGACCAGATCGGAGACATTGAACGAAGAGAACATAGGAACTTGAAACTGAGAAAGGAGAAAATTAAGGAGAGAAGCCATGGCTCTAGCTTCGACCTCTCACCACAGCTTCATCAAAGGAAATATTCAATCTCCGATTAGAAAATCTCCACGGAGAACATGTCAACTGCCTCTTCCCAATTGCAAGGCCTCCCTGGAGAAAGAATCCGAATCATCTAGGTAACCTTGAAATTCAATGCTTGTGCTTTTGGTTTGGCATTTCATCAAGGACCTGGTTTTCATTGCTAATTAACTGCACAATAACCAGCTGTGTTTACTGTATGTCTGTAGCAGATGACCATTTGCAAAATTTGAACTGTTAGAAGTTAAGCACCTTCATGACCCTTCTGTAAACCAATTGGAATCCTACGAAAAGAAAGAAAGAAAAAAAAAACACTCTACAAATTAGTTTACCCAAAAAGTAATGTGCAAATACAGTTTCTTGGAATGAATTTTATTTTGTTTTGTCTTGCTAGCGTTTTTAATCATTCAATTCTTGCATGCCCAAATTCAATTGATATTTTGCCAATTTCATCAGCAACAAGAGTGAATTTAAGTTGGTGAAACTTGCGGCAATTACACTGGCAGCTGGTGTACTCGTACTGGGATCAGTTGATGGTGCAATGGCAGCTAAATCAGGTGGAAGAATTGGAGGTCAGGCATTTCGTTCGGCGCCTAGGTCGTCAGGACCTCGTATTAACAATTCCAGGTATAAATTATGTAAATCTGTGTTATCACGAAACCAGCATGGTACCATTGTACCATTGTAAAATGACTTAGTGAACATCAGTATTTGTAGGTTGACATGAGTTTGTACTATTCTCAATGGTTATGCTATTGCTTGAGATAGTGCATTGAGCTGCACCTGGCCTTTTTTGTCAATAAAAAGATTTTTGGGAAATAAAAGAAGCACCGAGATGTGTGTGTGTCTGTGTGTGGTAATTTGCAACATACTGTGGTGACAAAATCCCACTGATGTTGTATTTACAATAGAAACTATCCTTCTGGGAATGATTGGAGTAAAAATGCAAAAGTAGAAAACTCTTCATTTGTTTTGATTCTACTTAAATAAATTTGAGCAGGACAAACATCTATGTGAACCCACCAGTTGCGCCCCCGCTTATAGGTGGGTATGGATATGGTTCACCATTTTTCGGAGGTGGTTGGGGCTGGTCTCCTTTCAGTTACTTTGTGCCGGGGCCCGGTGTTGCCGTTGGAGTTGGTGGCGGACTTGACATCTTCTTCTGGTTTCTAGTTCTTGGCACAATTGGCTCTGTTATCAGAAACTTTTTCAGAAGGGGCGATGATTATGATGACTATGATGACTAATCTTAATAATCTTTTATTTTGGAGAAGCAATTTTTCATGAAGTGTAGTAATGTAAAAGCATTCTGTAAACAATTGCTCATGTATAGTTTTCTATAGTTTACAAATATATCAATTTTGACGAATGAAGTAGAGAATAAGATGGGCTATAATACAGTTTGTGTTATCCTATAATTCTGCAGTAATCAAGTATGAATAAGTTTGTATATACATCTGTACGGATTTTTGTTCCGCTTCAAATATACTGGTATGTTTTGGAATCGTCCGATCATCTGTCTTCTAATTTAATAATAATATTTTTTTAATTTAATAATAATAATTTTTGTATATCAAAATTCATATTTAAATTTTTTCATAATCATCTAAATTAAAACGAATCATTCAGATTTTTCTCCCCTGCTTTTCCTTCCCCTTCCCTCGATCACATAAAAACGGATCAACTGTCAATGATAGTGGTGCTATTGAGTCACTCATGATGAGACACATTCAATAATAAAGTTCTCCTAAATCTAATCTAAACTGTTTAAATTAATTTGAATAAAAAAATATCATATCATTTCTTCCATAAAAATTATGGCAGCAAATCTGATCCTCCATCACATCGCTAAACTCATAAAACAACTCACCCCTCTTTCGTCCCTATTTGTCCCATGCTATGTTCTCTCCTCCTATTTTCTCCTTGGACGGCTATCCTCTGAAGATTTGTTTCTGTGAGAGTTTTTAAAAATTAATTTGCATGGTTCAAGTTAATCTGAACGTGTTGTGAAAAATTTTAAAACGAATTTCGATATACAGAGAAATTTATCACTGTTAAATTAAAATTATTGATCGAATAGATCAAATAAAAAATGCTCTACCTGTGGAGGGAGCTTTTTTTCCTCTTGTGGTTTCTTTTATCCTATCCAATTCCCGTCTCCTCCTCTCTTGTTCCTAGAGGTGGCAATCGGGCAGGTCGGGTCGGGTTCGGGTTCGAATCGAGTGGGTTAGGTCAGTTTGATTTTCTGGAAGATGTCGATCGAGTCAGGTCGGGTCAATTTAAATGTTATATTTTTTTCCAGACTTTTGATAGATTTTGATTGGATTAGATCATTTGATCTCGGATCGGATCGGGTGAGATCGGGTTCGAATCGGATGAGGTCACTTTAATATTTTTAAAAAATTAGATTATATCAGATTTAAATTCAGATGGATCAGACGGGTTTCTCGGATCGGGTCGGGTTCTCCGACCTCTACCAGTTCCCCTTTCGTCCCCGCCTACCCGTACCCGTCTACCCGTGACCCATCAAAAATTTCAAAATTCAAAAAAATTCCCCTCGAAACCCATTAACCCGCCTGGACCCGTTAAGCTGTTGTTTTTTTCCATTTTTTTATAAATTTCAAATTTTATTCCCTCCAATCAAAACTCTATAAATACACTCATCTTCCTCTCAATATTTTCACTTTCTCTGAATCTCTCAATCTTTTATTCTCTCAATATAATATTATTCTCAATTTTTAAATTTATTGTTCCAAAAAATATAGTTATAAAAATACGCTAATGAAATTATAAAGGTATCAAAATTACGAAGTTCGGCGTCTCCCGCAAGATTTTTCGGCGAGATTTAAAGGTTACATTTATTTCATGTTATATTATTCTCTATAAATTTAGTTTATATTAATTTATATTTATAAGTGAAGTAATTATATTTATTTTGAATATGTTAGATTTTAATTTTTAAATTCGGATTTATTTTTAATAGGTTACAAAAATAGGTTAGAATTATTATTTTTAATATGTGAGTGATTAGATTTGTTTTGAATAGGTTAGATTTTAATTTTTAAATCCAGATTTATTTTTAATATGTTACAAAAATAGGTTAGAATTATTTTTTTGAATATGTGAAATAATTAGATTTATTTTGAATAGGTTAGATTTTAATTGTTAAATTCGGATTTATTTTTAATAGGTTAAGAAAATAGGTTAGAATTATTTTTTTGAATATGTGAAGTAATTAGATTTGTTTTGAATAGGTTAGATCTTAATTTTTAAATTCGGATTTAATTTTAATAGGTTAAGAAAATAGGTTATTTTTATTTTTTTTTTAATATGTGAAGTAATTAGATTTGATTTGAATATGTTAGATTTTAATTTTTGTAATTCGGATTTATTTTATTTTACGTAGGTATTGAAAAACGAAAATATGAAGTTCGGCAACGCCCGCAAGTACAATTCCATGAAATTTGAAGGTTACATTATTTGACATATAGTTCACTTTAGATTTAATTTTGTTAGATTTAATTTAAAATTTAAATTGTATGTTAGATTTAATTTAAAATTTAAATTATATGTTAGATTTAATTTGTATAAATTGTTAGATCATTTATTTGTAATAGGTTATTTATGAAGTTTTAATGGTTTGCCCTAGTAAGAATTGTTGCAATACTATGAAAAAAATAATGTCTAGGAAAGTTCTGTCTAGGAAAGTCGAAACTCGTAGCGTATCCTTTGTGATCCTTGGTTTTCCTGGGAACTTACCTGGTTGTGATTTTGTGTGTAATAGTAACTGGCCCAAAAGACAACCATTAAATTCCATAGATAACCTATTAAAAATAAATATGTTAGATTTTATTTTTTATATATGTTAGATTTTGAAAATGTCAAGTTATAACGAACAAGTGCAAGAAGACGCCGTGAGATTTCCTAAGACATTTTTGGCCCAAGCATACCATCTAACTATGAACAAAATTATCCAAAAAATTATCTTGATAGTTCCTCCCAAATGCCACCACCCAATTATCCACAAAATTATCCATAAAATTATCAAAAAAGAGACCAAATGTTAGATTTAAATTTTCAACAACCCCCCAAATGAGTGCACCTTATTATACTTCAACTGATCCGAACGTATTCATTCCATAAGGTGCACTTCAACCGACAGCACCGTATGCATATGGAGGCACTTCTTCTATATCATCGAATCAATTCACTGCCTCTATTTCATCTACTCCTTCAACTGGTGTCCCTGAAATTCAAGAAGCAGATGTCCCTCCTTTGAGAAGTGTCCCTGCCCCCCCCCCCCCCCACAACAACTAGAAGAACAAACCAGTAAAGAAGACTAAAAGAGCTCCCGAATACAATCAGTTGTGGTTGTCCTGGTATAAGGTGACCAAAGACGAGGATGACATTTTGAAAACTCTTGATTGTAAGGTACCAAATTGCAAGAAACTTTTTTTGTGTATAAACAATATAGTGGTATGACCAGCTTTAAAAGACATGTTGAAATGCACCAAAAAAGGGTGAAGTTCCAAGTGAAAATGCTGGACCGAGATAAATCCAAACCCTTTTGCAACCGGATGGTACCAGAACCCATCCAAAATTCGACAAAGCAATAATGCTTTGTGAAATGGTCTGGTACATTACCCATAAAGAACAACCAATAAGTATGGATGGTTGCATGAGTTTTTCCCCGTTGGTAATTCGGGGTTGCGCTCAACCACTGTACAAGAGGATCCATCATAGAAAATTAGTAGGTGAAATAAAAAAAACCAGTTTACCACCATAAAAAATGAACTCCGAGCTATATTTCCATATCAATGTTGAGAGTTATTTAGCATTCAATGTTGAGAGTTATTTTTATTCTAGGTTAAGATAGATTTGATTTTAAAATTCAATTTCTTTTTATTTAATAAGAAGGATAAAGTTTTTATTTATTATTATTTTTTTTACTTATAATGTTTATTTATTGATATTTAAATTTATTTAATTTCGAAGATTGAAGTTTATTTTTATTTTTCTTTTTATTTTAATATTTTTTTTAGGTGAATGTTGATTTAATTTTGAAATTAAAATTTTTTATTTTATAAGAAAGATAAAGTCATTTATTTTTTTATTTGTGTATTTATTAATTTATTTCATTTTTATTTGAGATTTATTTAATTTTGAATAAGAGTTATATTTATTATATTTTTCTATTTTTTCTATTATTTCTATTATTTATTTTTATTTATTTGAAATTATTTAATTTAGAATTTCATTTAATTTATAAGTATTGTATTTTTATGTTTATTTTATTTTATTTTATTTTATATTTTTTTATTTGTAATGAATGTATTTTAATATTTTTTATTTTCAACGGCAAAGAAAATACGATCAGTCAGGGATTATTTCGATTTTGGAGAAAATATACTAGTATCATACTAATTTTATTTGACAAAGATATCAATGACAATGTTATGAACAATTTTTATCTTGAATATTTTTTTATTTGAACCCTCTAAAATATTATTTCGGAAGAAATATCAGCAACGGACAAATCTAAAAACTATCGAAGGCTTCAGCAGATAATACTATTTTTTTAATTTTTTTAGAGTGAAACGAATTAATAATATACTGATTTTATTTGACATAAAAATAAACGAGATGTTACGAACAACATTTATGTTGAAAACTTTTCATTTTAAGCACTTTAATGTGTTGTTTTGAGCAAAATACTAGCAGATGATGGTTCTGAAAATCAGGAGCTGTCAGGATTATTTTAGTTAATTGAAAGATATTTAAAATGTATTTTTATGTGAAAATATATGTACAAGCTCATATTGATATGTATTTTATTAATATAAAATAAAATATATATGTCACATTCACGGATCGGTATAATTTTTTAATTTATTTCTGCTAAAGGACTAAACTGGACAGCTGAGGGTATTTTGGATATTTTTAAAAATATATATATTTAAGAAACATTTTGAACCAGTTTATGATACTATCTATAAGATTATGATGAACAACTTTTATGTTGAAAATTTTCTTATTTGAAATTATTTTAATATACTTTCGAGGATGTTTAGCAATGAAGTTTCAAAGAAAATCCAGAAAAAAAAACGAAGAATGACTCAATCGTAATATATTTTTAAAAAATTCGACATTATGACCCCGTAAAAAGATAATTTGTAGAATTTATGTCTTAATCCAGCACTGTTCGTGCTGAGATTTTATCAAATCCACTCTTTCGCAGTTAAATTTTTATTTTTAAGTCCATTGTTGTTCGCAATGAGGCTTTTTATTATTTTGACCCTCTACACTGCTCGTGTAAAAGGATTTATTTTTTTATTTATTTGTTTTGACCCTCTACACGGTTAGTGTCAAAGGGTGTTTTTCTGAAGACATGTATTGTTCGTACAAGTCCCTTAAGTATATTAATGACTCGATTTATTTAATTAGAAATAAGAAATATGAAAAAATTAGAGGTAAAATAATAGATGTGATACAAGACTAGCTGAGATCTAAAATTTATTTTAAAATAACTAGAAAGCTCCAAATGCTATGAAAATTTGTAAAAATATGCATTATGTTATTGAGAATATGTTTATAAAATTTATTTGATTACTTATTTATAGAAAACTGAAGAAAAATACGAATTACTGAAGTGTTGTCAGCGGATCTGATACGAAGCTTGAATCTGATTGTTATTTCAAAAATATTTTAAAAATAGATCTGAAGCTTGAAAAATTATAAAAAATTACAGAGAGATGAATTATATCTAGATCTAAATTCTCATTAAATTTGAAATAAATCAGAGTAGTTGAGATATGATTTTTTATTTTCAAATCCGATCAGAGGCAAAAGAGGAAAATGTTGTACCAGTATTTGTTGTTTTTCAGATTTGAAAATTCTATAACTTTTTACAGAAAAATTAAAAAAATGTAAAATTAATTTTTAAAGATTTATATGACTTATTTCTGCGAGATTTGAAATTTTTATAAGATTCGAAGCAGATCTTATCCCATTTTCTCTTTTTATTGTATTTTCAGCCATTTTAGTGCTGATTTTACATTTATAAAAGATTCATTGATCTTAAACGGTTTAAATATATTATTTAGCTTCAATCTAACATTAAATGATGTTTTCATGCAGATTTGAGCCAAAAGAAAATAAAGAAAATAAAAAAGATCGAATTGCAACATAAGAACATCAAGAAAAAGAAGAAAAATCGATATTACAAATGAAAATTTTCATCTTTATTGCACGAATCAAAATTACAAGCTTCAAAACACTCTTGATATCTATATTTACATGATATATGTCTACCTAGATCTAATTTCTAGCTTGAATAGAAGAGGAATTGATTGAATCTTGTATCTTTGGGCTTGATTTTGATCTTAACTCAAAGATTGAATCTTATTTTGTATCTAATTTGAGCTTCAATTGGTTTTGGGCCTTTTGGCAGCGTTTTGGATTAACATTCAGTTTGGGATGGGTTGTGCCTCTTGTGTTTGAAGGATGATAGGGTTTTAAATAAGCCTAGGGGTGGTAGATGGGTGTATGAGATCTGTTTGACTTTTCTTTGACTAATTTATGCACCAACTCCCTTCATTCATCTTCTCATACTCTTTTAAACATTTTGTGGTCTATTAGACCAGTTCTAAGCGTTTTAAATGTGCTCTAACAACTGAGAGCACAAGTGGAGTTTGTTATGTTTGCTGAAAATTTATAAATTTATCATCCCTAACCACCACTTGGTCACCATATGATTTTAGGGACTTCTAGAAGGTTCTAGAGTTTCAAACACGTTTTTGTCACTCTCTTCCTGCATTTTAGACCTTGTCGGATCCCAATTATACACCCGAGACCCATTTTTACCTTCAAATCCGATTTCAAGGCTCATAATCGTTCTCCTTCATTTCATCACCATTTCTTCTATTTCAAAGCTTGATTAGCATCTAATTGATCCTAGGAATTGATCTATAATGTTTATTCAATCAATAGAATTATCCGGTAAAGAGTTTGACCAACTCGGTTTTTTTGACCCGATTTGCGAGTTCATGGTCTCACCAATTTAAAGCTTATGAAATTCAACCAAGCCCTCAAACAATCTCTTGTGACCATGGAGAAGGTGTTTGAAATGTCAATTTGATTAATTATGGCTCGGATTGCTCGATTTCAATTTTGGACCGAAAACTTCCCTTTTAGTTTTCTCCCGAACCGCTCAACCATTTTGCAAATTCTTTATCTCATTGTGTTCCCCTCTCCGTGCTCTTTCCAACGGTATATAATATGTGGGTTTTCGTTGCACGGAACCATATGCTCCATTTTCGGTTTTGAAACAGTGGGAAGCTTGGTACTGTAGCAATGGGAAATTTCGAATTTAGCCCCTCTCCATTTTGATTTTTAATTGGAGCCCTCCATTTGCTGATTTTCTTATTTCTCTTTTGCTTTTAAAATGTTTCTCAAAGATCTCTTTGTCCAAATTGCACCAAAATTTTCTCAAAAAATCCTTGAAATATAATAAAATTTATGGCAATTTTTATTTACCATTTTGCCCTTTGTTCAAGTATCAATTAATTTTTAATACTTGATCAATTAATTTTTCATTATATTAATCGATAATTTGGAATTTTTTGACTTCCATAACTCCAAAATATCAAATAATATATGAAAATTCTCATATTTTTATGGAGAATTTGATTTTTCCATAAAATTTGTGTTTTGAGATTTTAGGTTTTGAAGATGTTTTTGATTTGAATTTGTAGAGCTTCGACATTTAATTCTTTTCTTAGGAATTTTAATTTTTGAGCATTTCTATGAAATTTTTTTTCCTTGGTGCTTCTGACTTGAATTAAGCCTCTTCGGGCTTTTAAAATTTCTCCTTAAATTTTTAAATCTTTTGTCCCAAGTTGCTTTTTAATTCCCTGAAATTTCAGGGATAAACAATGATGAGCGACCTATTTCGCAAGCGAAGGTTAGTTACGTTAAGCCCACCATTTTTCTATGGTAATAGGATTTTTTCCTATGCCACTAAATAGTGTTCTCCTGATAATGTTTGTTGTGTACCTCGCCATAGGTATATTCTGGTGAGTTTCTGGAGTGTTGTGATGACCCAGGACGGTAGGATGAATGCCTGCATGTAGTGGAGAGGGAGAGCATTCAGGTTCGAGTCAGTGAGAACACGATGTATAATCACCGAAAGGCGTCCATTCGGCTATCCTTCGCAACGTTTCTGAACGGATATTATAAGAGGAGTGAAGGCGAATTTAGGTGGTTTTCAGATAGTGAGTGGTAGGCCGAGGTATTTGATAGACATGCTAAGCCGGTTACACCTAAGAATTGATGTCACCATCTGTATTGATTCTTCCTATATAGAGATGGGAAGAAAACCTGATTTAGATAAGTTCACCTCTAACCCCAAGGCTCTCTCGAATAATTGTAAAACTTTCATGATAATTTTTAGGTGTGTTGGGTGAGCAGGAGTGATGATCGTCATGTCGTCCGTAAATTGGAAGGTGGCGGTGGCTACCGATGGAAGTGAGAACATCTCTATTCGGAGGTTAGAAAAAAAATTCTTGAAGGATGTTCGTAGCTATAATGAATAATAGCGGGGATAGTGGGTCTTCCTGCCTCAACCTCTTCGGTGATAGAATGCGGTATCCCAGGCCATTAATCTTTAGGTAGGAGGTCGATGATATGAGGAGGTTGTGAACCCATGATATCCATAGTTGTGGGAACCCTTTGAATCGAAGCACTTCGAGGAGGAAGTCATAAGATAGCGTATTAAAAGATTTTTGAAAGTCTATTTTGAGAAAGACCGATGGTATCTTGTTCCTCGCTAGGTGGTGAAGGGTTTCACGTGTGGATATGAACGTTTATATTAGTTGTCGACGTTTGATAAAAGTTATTTGTTGTTGGTTGACAAGCTGCGGTAGATAGTTCTGTAATCTCATTGCTAGGATCTTGGTTATAATTTTTGGGATACTCGATAGGACACTAATTGGCCTATAGTCAGAGATGCTTGCCGTAGATGTCGTCTTCGGGATTAGAGAAATATATGCTTGGTTCAGGCGTCATAGGTCTAATTTGTTTACATGAAAAGCTGAGATGGCACGCAACAAGTCCCCCCAAATAGTTTCCCAGTATGTCTTGAAAAATTCTATTGGAAGGCCATCAGGCCCCGTCGCTTTGTCGTTGGGCATGGAAAAATCGCTGCTCATAGCTCGACCATTGTTATGGTGTCCACAAGTGGTCGTAGGTAATCATGGTGGGTAGTGTAGGGTGGTTTGTGGTGGTCGGTTGTTGTCTGAAGTAGTATGGAAAAGTTTGGTCGTGTTGTCGAAGGACACGACTTTCCTATCAATTTGGCGATATGTGATGTGCATTCCTGCATAATTTGCGGGGTATGGGTTATGGTTTCGGGTGATTGGTTGCGGTTAAGCGGTTCCGTTATGATTTGCAGGAACTCTTCTCGTTGATGCAAGGGAGTGAAAGTACTTTTGAGTTATGATCCCTTATTTTAGCCAATTGGCCGTTGAACGTTGTTTCCATTTGGTTTCATTTATGACGACGAGTTTGAATGTGTGTTCCCTTAGACAGATTCGTAGGCTTATCTCTTGCGGTGTGAGATGTCGCCTCTCCTCCATCCTATCCATGATTTGAATAATATGGTTGGTACGCATAAGGAGATTGTGAAGTCCGCTGAATTTGTGTAGCGCCTAAGGTCGGATATGCTCCCTGATTTTTTAAAATTTTAGCATAATGTCCTTGGCCAAGTTTTGCGTGACATGTACGCTGTGCCATGCGATGTGCACTATTTCCTTGGCTTTCGGATATTGTAGCCAGTATTTCTCAAAGATGAAGGATTTATAAGTTCAGGTATCTATGCGCTGGAAGCATAGTAGGAGCTGTGCATGGTCAGATATCGGTGCCGGAAGGTCAGTCAGGTATGGTATATGTGTACCGAGCGGTTCCCATAGTTTGGATAGGAAGACCCTGTCGAGTTTGGAGAATGATGGTGATGGTCGTTTATTGGACCACGTTAATTGTCGACGATGCAGTGGTATATCATATAGGTCAAGATCTGAAATTAAGGCGTTGAATGCTAGCATGGAGTGGGTGTTGGGGTTTGAAGCTATGGTATCGGATGTCTTTTAGGATGTTAAAATCACCCAATATGATCCATGGGAGATCATGTAGGCAATATTTCATGTGTAGCTCGTTTAGAAAAGCTTGCTTTAGGTTATTATCCGTCGGTCCATACACGTTAATGAGCGTGAAGCTCATACCTAGATTATTGGTTAGAACCATCGTGTTATTGAAGGTTAGGACATATGAGTGGTTTAGGGTTATTGATCGGTCCCAAGCGGTAATAGTTCCTCCCCCCGAACCATTAGAAGACAAGTGAAATTGGAGTGTGTATGAGGCAGAAAAGCATTAAGTTTTTCAAAAGATATAGCATTCAACTTAGTTTCTTGCATAAATAAGATAGAAGCCCTAGCGGATCTTAGAACATCCTTAACTAGAGTACATTTGTTAGGGTCCCTCAGACCTCTAACATTCCATGTAACTATTGCTAAATTACCAATATTAAAAGACATCTTGTAATCAAAATCCTAACAGTGATAAAAACTTAATACTGGAGTTAACATCAAAAGGTAGAAGATAAGTCATCCAAATAAGCAGTGCTTATACATGTTGCAGCTCAGAGGATGACACTATATGTCCATCAGGTCTTCGTCCTCGTCCTCTTCAGTGCATGTACTTGCATCCAGGTTGTCAATATCGATGCCCTCCATGTCAGCCCCTGTCATGTCTTCATCATCGCTTGGAGGAAATTCTAAATTCTATAGTGTCAATGGCTTTTTGGTCGGTTGCAGTGGCGTGTCCTTTTTTGGTGAAGCTTTGAAGTGTGCAGCTCTTCAGTTGGGTTGACAGTAGGATCAGGTTGCAATTCCTCCGTGATAGATAGCCCGACAAAGGCGGCAATTTTCATCATAGTGGGTTCGTCTAATGGAGTGATTTTCAAGTTTTCCTGACGAAGTATATCATCAAGGTCAGCTTCTGCTAGCGCTTTCTTCAGTGTCTGATGAGTGACACTCGACTTTTTCTTGGTCCTAGTCTTGATTAGGGTGGCTATCAATCCCGGAAAGAGTATCGTTTGCTTGATTTTCCTGGTGTTGCGACGTACTCCCTCATCGTGTCCAGCCCCTGCCTTTGATTTCCCCTTGTCAGCTGGCGGGATATTGTGAGTTCCGCGAGAGTTGCTATGCATGACAGGTTTAGTTGTAGGGGGCATGGTCCTGATGTGCTTGTCGGTGGCTGCCATATTCTATATTTCTTGAAAGCTAACTTCAAGATATTGATCTGCTTGTGGGAACCACCTTTCTCCATCTCATGGGAACAAAATCATATCCTTTTATTTAAACGAGTTTTTATGCTGCTTTATTTTTATTTATTTTTAGAATAGAACAGGAAAAAGATTTAGCTTTTTTTTCATATTATATAATAATAGTTCCGTGCGTCCATCTTGTAAAAAGAATAAAGTAATGGTTGTTGGAAATAAGTTTGTAAAATCGAAATAGCACCCATGCACACAAAAAAAAATCTAGTGATTATTGCTGTACAGTGCACAGCAATCTATAGATGTCGATAAAAATATATATTTAGATTTCAAGTATTTTTTTAGCATTATATGTCATCTTTATTACCATTTTTATTTTTTATTTAATTTTTTATGTATATTTTATTTTAGTCGGATGGCTCTTTCTTACTTTTTAATTTCTCTTCACTAAGCTATGATGAAATTAACTAAAAGTATGATTGATATGCCTAAGCTATGATGAAATTAAACTAAAGCAACTCTTAATTTATCTTCGTTAAACATCTTTGTTCGAAGGCAGTCCAAAAAAACAGCTCTGTTAATTATTATAAAAAGGGTTAATATTGTGATAAGTCACGAATTTGGATGTTTATCCATATTTAGTTACTGAACTTTTATTTATTCATTTTTAATCACTGAACTTTAATGTTTATTCATATTTGATCACTCTCATTAATTTTTTCATTCAAAAATAATTAAAAAATGATGGAAAAATAAATATCATTTCATTTCATTTATCTATTTTTCATTTCAATTAGTTTTGGCAACAAATATAATTTTATTTCAAATATTTTGAATGAAAAAACTAATGGAAGTAATCAAATATGAATAAATATCAAAGTTCAGTGACTAAAAACGGATAAATGAAAGTTCAGTGACGAAATATAGATAAATATCAAAGTTCAGTGATCTATCAGAAAATTAACTCTTATAAAAATAACAATAGTGGTCGTGATATTATTTGCATTATATTGATATCGACTATTGACATACTTTTCAATAATTAATATATTATTTCTAACTTCATTTTTTATGCTTAAATTTCAAACTTGTTATTATAAACAAAAAGAAAGGTTATAATATTTGAACTCCTTATCATGTAATGGCAAATTAATTGAAGTTGGTGGGATTTTGGATAATTTCTGATCCGGACAATAGCAGCCGAATATAACATAATGTAATTTTCTGATATCTTAATTGGAAAAATAACAGATGTTAGTGGGATTTTGGATTGAAAGAAGTGGTGCCCACGGACCCACTACACAATTATTCTCTCATCTCCTGTCCTGACCTCTTGGAAGTGGATTTAAATGCACCAATAATAAATTTCTGTTCAGATTCAGCGAACCTATGTACAACGTAGCATTGAATTTTCTATGGTATAGTGATGGACATTGTGCAATCCGAAGATATGAATTGATTGCTATAAGGGAGCTGATATAGAGATACAATTATTAACACCGTTGTCGATATAAATAGGTCTTAATTATTATACATCTTAATGCCTTTATTATATCATTCAATTTATATATTATTATTATTATGTATATTAGCGATATCAACTAAGTATTATATAAAATATTTCATCAAAAAAAATAAAAAAAAATCATAAAAAAATTATTATATAAAATAAATGGTATTATAAAATTATTAACATGAAATTAATAACACTGAACAAGCATATCCGCATAACGTTTTCTTTTTTTCTTTGCTATAAACATTGAATGTGCCATTCTCAGCTATTTCGAAGATTAAAGTCGATTCTCAATCTCAGATACTGCTTACGATGCGATGCGTAGATGATCAGGACAGTTGGATGTACGAATCTCCATTTTGACTAGCGTAAGCCTAAAGCGATGGATTTATGGAGGACGAGATTGTGGTAATACCGATGGTGTATACATAAACCGGTCGACACATTTTGGGTTAATTTTTAGAAGCACAGTGACAAGTTCGTGATTCCGGAAGTGTTCGGCGAGATCAAAAATTCGATGTTCGGGTATAATTCGGGAATAATTCATTTTATAATATTAATAAAATATATATTATAATGATAAAATATTAAAAATATATTAAAAATATAAAATTTCATTTAAAATAATATATAATGTATTTTTTTGCCGAATAATTCGCGAATAAAATTTTTTTTTTACCCAAAAAAACGCATTGTATATTAAACTGACGAATTATTCGTGAAACATCCGGCTATGGATGAAAAACGAATTATTCGCGAATCTTATTACTATGTTTAGAAGTAGAGAAGGAAAAACAAGGTGGACATAGTATCCATTTCGATTCAACAACATACAAACTGCATACGCAGTTGGCTACGTAGATATATGTTTCAAAAACTTTCAAATTTGTGCAAATAGTCTAGTAACTCAAGTGATGGTTAACTAGAATGACTTTAAAGAGATCATGAGTACAAAAATAAATTTATGAGCTAGACTCTCATATTTTTCTTAAAAAACTTTCAAATCTGCAAACTAAATAAATAAACTTAAGAGAATTTTAATCAAAAAAATCAAATAATATACTTGTAAATTTTAAAATTTATTAAATAATAAAGTCATAGTTCGATAATTAAGTGTGAATATGTGATGTACCTTCTTGGATATTATATGGAAGAGCGCTAGTAATACATAATTATTAACTGTAATTTGTTCACCCCAAAAGCAGTTACATTTTTTACACCTCAAGTGCAGTTAAAATGTTAAATGTCGGATATAATTATTAAACAATACACATAAATTTGTTAAATAAAATAAATAAATATTAACCGTAAAAGTTAGCATACATGTTAAATTGAAGGAGAATTTGTCAAAATGACACTCCAAAACTTCTAATTTGTTAAAATATCACCTTAAAGTTAATGGTTGCTATAATGCCACTCTAGAATCATATTAACTGTCAAACTACCATTTATACAGTATTTTTATGCATTTTTAATTATAAAAAAATAATGAAATGTATACAAATATGAATTATATTTTCATATTTCTAATTTCACCCTTTTAGCATTCAAATACAGGAAAATCATCTCTTCATTTAGCAGCTTGACTCTATTCATTGCTCTCCCTCGTTCTTTTCATTTCATTGATCTCCTCTACAAAACTTCTAATCTCCTCCTCACTGTTGATGCTCCGCTCCTCAGATCGCTCAGCCGTCTCTACCCTCCCGATGCTTCGCCCAACCATCTCCTCCACACATTGTTCTTCATCCAGCGCCGCCCAGCCAAATAGCTTGCTGCTAATCGAGCTGTGCCCAAATTGTGCGATGAAAATGGTAAGGGTTTCAATTGATACAAATGTCTCCTACGCACATTGTTCTACAAATGTTCTACTAATAAATTGATAAATCCATTCAATTCTAATGTTTCAATTGATATCGGGTTTCAATTTAGTTAATTGTCCCTCAATTCATTGATCGCTTTTATTGGAAATCTTGCAATGTGATTGCCTTTACTGGGAGGGTGTACTAATGTTTGCAATGTGATCGCTTTTAACTTTTTTTATGAAAAAAATCTTTTAAATCGGTACCAGTACGTATTTGCACACTTAGATAGCCTCTAAATGATGGTTTGTTACTTACCCAGCACCTAATTGTTTCTTACCTATTCGTACCAATAGCTAATTTAAGCTCGTGGGTTGATTAAGTAGTTAAATACTTGGGTTAGTTATTTCAAAAGAGTAAAATATTTGAGTTTGTTACTTACCTGTTTTTTGTGGAATTTCAACATATACAATTAGAATTCATAGGTTTATATATCCACTACAGGAGAGTGTCATACTAACATCTGACAGATCAGATGCAATAAACACTATTTATATCAGTAGGTTTATGCAAAAAATCTTTAGCATTCGAAAGCTGATGCAAAGCGCAGATGTAAATACGCTTGATGGTGATAATCAATTGCATTCGATTTTTTATTTGCATCAGCATTTTATTACATCAGGAAAAACAGATGCAAAATTTACTATCATTTTTATTTGTTCCGTGAAACAAATATTAGTTTTTTACAGACATATTACTGATGAAACTATGTGCATTAGCATCCGCTTTTCTAAATCTAATGTGTTTGATACCTAATTATTGATATTAGCATCTATTAATATGGTGATAATTTATCAACATTCATATCACGATTTAAACCCAACAGATCTAATGTCATTCATACCAAGATTTCTCAAAATATTCATACAAACATTTAACATTAGTACTAACATTCATAAATTCATCGTAACATTCCAAAATATTCCAAAATATTACACCCCATAACCAAAATTCTCCAAAATAAACCCAAACAACTCCTAATTAAATGACAATTTTCAACTTCTCACAATCCCATAAAATCAGAAATAAAAGAATAGGTCAAATCACAAACAACTTCAAATGATGAAACAGAAACAGTTTTTACTCCTCTCATCCTACAATTTAAGCATACACCAATATTAATAACAGATCGCTGAACAAATGCACAATGACTAATTATAAAGAGCAGTAATTTTAGGGGATAAACTACTTTACCGAATCCTAGTCTGAACAAATACACCAAATCCTCATATAAGCCTCTAACATCTTTTATTTGCTGTTAAATGCACAAACACAAAGAGAATTAGAGAAGTTAATGTTTTCTATTAATGTCTATGGCTAATTTATAAAATAGCACATAGAAGTTAATCAAATAGTGTATTTGTTTATACAACATGTATTAACAACACTAACCTAATTGATGGAGAGAAGAGTTAATAGAAAAAAGAAATAAAATCGAAGAAAGAGGGGATATGGTGATAGAATGGATCCTGCATGATCGTGTCCATCACGTCAAAGAGGAGAACTGATAACCTCCTTTGCTTGGAGAGAACTGTTGGAACTAGAGGCGACCATTGCAACAAAGGGTCGCGAGGTGCACTTGGAGAGAGGCAAGAGGAAAGGCACCGAAGTAGTGAGAAACTGAGATGTGAGATCGTCAGAGGAATTTAGAGTTGAGGAGTGAGGAGAAGTGGCGATCGGGTTGAGGAGTGAGGAGTGAGGAGAAGAGTTGAGAGAGAGCGGCGGGGAGGAGGATTTAGGGTTAGGTTTGGGTCTGTTTGCGAGTCACGGGGAAAATATGAATTATATACTTTGATATCGAGTATTATTATATACTTTAAATATTTACTCTGGTTATTCAAAAATAAAATTAGTATACTTATTTGCATCCGCTAAGCTGATGTGCATCAGCATTTACATCTGCTAAGCTGATGTGCATCAGCATTTGCATCTGCTAAGCTAATGTGCATCAGCATTTGTATCTGTGAGTACTAATGTGCATTAGCATTCTAGTGCGTCTTCACTCATTCATTTTCAAAAAAAAAAATTACTGCACTTACTTACATCCGTAAAATAGATAAGATTTATACTTGCATTAACTTTTCTAATGTAATATGTTCAAATCAAAATTTTAAGGTCGGAAATTTTTTTTGCTGATGCTAATAAAAAAGTGCAGATGCAAATACGACACTTTCCTATAGTGATCCGGTTATTTTGACTATCTTAATGAAATTTGAATTTTTTTTTTTTTTTTTTTAACATTTCATGGGCAATTTGAAATAGAAGGTCTCATCTTTCATAAGTCTATAAGTTCACGTTGGCTTTGAGAAGTTCATTGACAATTCTAGTTAGAAATGTATCTAGTATAATAGGATATAGAGACTTTCTTGTGTACAATAGTATTTGGATATTTATTTGTACATATCAGGTTTTTAGTAAGTTTGATGCATTTTTGTTCAATATTTGGGAATTGATGCTGGTGTTGTAATTCAAGCTTGATAATGTAAATGGGTGAAAGTATTAGTGAAATTATAAATGGATGTTTATGCAATTAAAATTGTCTTTGTCGCTTTCTCCTCATGCATATTGTGTTGTGTTTAGTTGCTTTAAGAAAGTTTATGCTGTGTTTTATAGTAGTCAGGTATAAGTAGACATTAAATTACACATAGACTTATCTACTGTTCAAATTTGAATGGGATTGAAGCCTTAAACGGCTTAAATTGCTAAACATGACAAGCCCTGAATTAACATTTTTTAAACTATCTAGAATGTATAATTTTATTTATGATGTTCTTCCCTGTTACTCTGGTTACATCTTTCATTCTCTAAGGGTCCGTTTGGCAAATCAAGGAATAGATTTGGAAGAGTGGTAATTTTGAAAGAGTGATAGAATAGTGTTTTTTTGGAACAGTGGTAGAAGAGTGGTATTCTTGACTATTCAGAAGAGCGAAAATATCGTCTGACAGTTGTTACTCAGAATAGTTAAAATATGAATAATTATGATACTAATAATGATGATAATAATAATAATAGTAAAATAATAATCATAATAGTAAGATAATAATAATAATAAAGTAATAAAAAATAATCATAATAAATAATAATATTATAATAGTAATATAATAAAAATATAAACATAATCATAATATAGTAATATAATAATAAAAAATTATAATTACAATCCTAATTATAATAATATAATAATAATAATAAGTAATCATAATTTTAATAATATAATCATAATATAATAATCATAATCATAATCATGATAATAATAATTATAGTCATAATCATAATAATATAACCATAATCATAATCATAATAATATAATAATAATAATATAATCATAATCATAAAAATAATTATAAATAATTATAATTATAATAATATAATAATAAATTAATCATAACTATAATCAACATATAATAATATAATACAACATAATAAAATAATAATATACAGTTGTTTCCTTCCAACCTATGATGGACCGAATTTTGCTTACTAAATCCTTCATACAACATTTAGAATTATTCGGGACTACGAATTAGAATGATCAACTACTGTTATGTACAGAATATTGGTTCCTACTTTCTGTACAAGGAAATGCAACTTGCCATTACCAAAGCTGAAAAAGTAAGGTACAAGTTCACAGGGGCGGGTTCAGGATTTTGGTCAGGAAGCAATTATCGAATTATAATAGTTTATTGGTTTCATTCATTAACTAATCAAGTACTAAATAAAAAAATTAATAATTTATTATATATTCTTATCTAATAAAAAAATATTAAAATAATAACATTATATATATTAAAAATAACAACAAAATAGAGCTCAAAGTAATAGATAATCAAGTTGATGAAGAAAGTTTTCATCTATGTAATTTTATATTTTGATATCTTTGTTTTAGATCCGCCCTGCAAGTTCAGCAGCTGGTAGCGACTGGAATTCAGTATTAGAGTATTACATGATTACACTATTTTGGAAGGAACCTAGATAATATTGTAGAAATAATACAATGCAAATATATGTATAAAAATGGATCTTAAATGAAAAAGTATGCATCACTGTATGCATGTAGTATTGGCTACAAAACTCCTATCAGTAACCATCCAATATAAAAACCTGGAATAAACAACTATATAAAATGGTACGTGGTAATGAAATACTAGTTTACATGAAGCGGATCCGTATCTGCTGCCATAGTTTCTATGGCAGGAAAATTATGGTAGCGGATCTCAGCCGTCGAATTTGTTTAAACAACAGTGATTCGATGCATGGGGCTATTATTATTAATGGGTCTCACAGTCATAGACACAAAAAAGTATGGCAACGGATGTATTTCCTACATGAAGCAGCTAGCATCAGTCAAGACCTAAAGAAGAATAAAGCTATGAGCCCATTATCTGCACTTGTTGGTTGAAAGAGGACATCAACATAACCAGGTCAGGATTTTGTGTGTGTTTTCCCATGTGCTCTCAAACTGCACTCCTTCACATCTATAGGAAAAGCGAAATTTTAAATATGAGATAAGAAAGATCATCAATGACAGATGGTATGTGAAACCTATCTTAAACTAAGTGGATTGATAGTGTAGAAGATCGGAAATAGGTAGATTAATATGGGTCTGGAATTATTCGCCACAGCTATATTTTTACACAAGTTAGCATTATAAGATGAATTTCAACAACATCGCAGTCAATTTTAAAATACCTTTGAAGCAATGACAACAATTGTAAAATTCTACTCCGAAGAATTTCACGGTTCTTTCTTGTTGCTGATTCCTTGTAGATAAGAACTAGTTTATCTAACCTTCAAGAAATGAAAAGAAAAAGAAATTTCAATGTATTTGTAAGTAACGTAGTAAACACCACCTTTCATTGAACTAATAACAAGAATCACACTTAAGAAACAATTATAAAACAGATACACCCTACCTCTCAGTATGCGGTGATTTCCGAATCCATGTTAGTTTCACAATTGTATTTAACCATTCTAGAACCTGATCAGAATACAAAATATTGTGTGCTCAGTTTTTTAGTTTCCATACTATATTTTTGCATTTTAAAAAACACTGATGATATTGTACTTTGACCACATAATTTGGTATGATTTGTAAAAATCAATACATGTTGATTCGGAGATATCCAGACCAAATAAAAAAACAATGTAATTGACCGATTTGTCAAGACACTTCGTCCATTCTGTAGTAACCAGTGAGATACCAAGCCTTTAAGAAGAACCGGATGCTTTGAGAAAAGGCCAATTATCTTTTTACCAAATTAACAGTTTCATCATCAGCAGAATGTATATACTGGAAGAATAAAGAGAAAAAGGCGTCTAAAATGGGCCAATACCAACAGACCCATTGCATCAAAATCTGGTTCTATGAGAGAGAGCCATGCTTTGCGACGTTCCATGTTGAAAGGCTATCGTTCCAGGTGACCCTGCATCTCACTAAGAATTCAATCAAACCTTAAAAATAGTAAATAGAGCCAGGTACCCCCGTCCAGTTGATAAACAGGTGATACCAGCTCATAATTTCCTATGACCGAAGATCAGTAAATAAAGAGTTAACCAATATTTTGCAAATTAATTTTTGACAAGAGTGGTTTTTCATTGATAGGATCAGATAATACATTGGAGAAGAACATTACATCTATTTTGTTACATCAAGCATTACCACTCTAATTGACATGGTACATGTAATTCATGAACCTTGCATGTAGCACTAAATTTGAACAAGAGCTTCTGTACAGTTATTTCTATAACCATCTCATGTTTCTTCTTTTTTCTCCTCTTAGTTTTCTTCATGACTTTGTAGCTCTTGTGTCTCATTGGAAAGTCTATATAGCTCTTCCTCTATCATGATTATTATCACATCTGATTAAATATTGCTTGGAGTTTGGAAACAAATAAAAACAGAAATAGTATCAGATCAGGATGAGCAAGAGCAAACGCGCCACTGACAGTGACGCGTTTACACTGTTTTATATAAAAATGTCACTGACAGTAATTTTGATTTTATCATTCTTATTATTAATAATATAATTATTATAATTATTATATACAAAAAAACTGAGGGTACTACGTTTATATCAATCATGGTTACAATGAGAGATTTGCAAGTAGCCACAAAAAAAATGGTGCTTGATAAATTACTGAGATGATTTAATGTTCTCTATCTTGATGTGTCAAAAAAAAACACACTCGATAAAAATTTGGCGCGAGTGTAAAAGAAATTGGCGCAAGTGTATTTTTTTTTTTGACGAGAGTGATATCAAGGATCAAGTGATGTCCGACGTGGCTGCAATTACAAACTCGAAAATAATCTCTGCATTGGAGCGATTTAAATAATTTAAGAAACCGACTCATTTCTATTTGACGTGACAACTATAATATGTTTAGCAACCGTTTGAGAATTGGAGATACTCTAGTAGGTCACAATTTTTTTTAATTTTAATTTTAAATTTCCAAGATTTGATAAGTGGTGCACGTGCTTAAATATCTGTATCATGACTTTTTTTTTTTTTTTACCCTCTCGCCTCTTCTTCGCGATTCGAGTATTCGTAGATAGAGTAGTTAATATTTTCCACGGTTCACACATTTAAAGCTAGACCTGATCCATTTAAGATTCTGTTCTCCAGGCCTCGACCAAATCCCCTCCTCCGTCAGGACCCTCACACGTCGTAGGCTCGTAGCCCTTGCTTTCTCATTCTCTCCCATCTATTCTCTCGCTAAAACCCCAATCTCTTGAAAGGCCAACAGTAATAACCAAGACCTAATTCAACACTGCCATCCAAAGCCTACTTATCCAATATCCCATGGGGTGACCTAGAACCCAGCTGAAAACTCTCTCCAGGATCTAGGGTTAGCGCTTTTCTGATATAAGGAAACATCTCTATCACATGGAGTGGGATAGTGAATCTGAGGGGCCAAGCGGAGCGGAGGAAGGAGAGGAGGAAGATGAGGGACTCGGGTTAGGACTAGGGTTCATGCTCGGAGTGGGAGGTAAGGGCGCGGCCTTCTCTTTCGCGGTGGAGAAGATGCTTGTCGGGTCAAATCCTGGTGCGGGGTCTGGAACCGAACCTGGCTGTGGGCTTGTTGTGACTGATGCGCTAGAGCCAGATTTCCCCATTATTTATGTTAATCGTGGGTTCGAGGAGGCTACCGGGTATCAGGCTGAAGAGGTCCTCGGAAGAAATTGGTCAGTCTATTTTTTGTTACATCTTCAATTTATTGCAATACCTTTTTCTTTATTGTATGGATTTTCCTCTGAAACCAGGCTATAGGATGAGATTGATTGTGTTATTACCCTAATCTACTGCAATTTACCAGCTAAGTTGAAATTTTATGGTTGATTAACTAAAATTTTGATTGTACTTTTGGGTTATCTGTGTGGTGCTAACAATCAAACAACGTGGAGTTGAACCAAATTTTACTCAATCCAAACAAGTGTATAAGTTGTGTAAAACAAAGTTCCTTATGAAGACATTTTCGCCTTATTTTCGAAACAAAGAAGTCTGATTAATAAATGTCTATGCTTTCAAACTGTTTCTCTACCTGGTACATGATTCAATGAAATTGGAAGCCTGATTTAGTGGTGGTCAGCTTGATGCTATAAGTAGCAAAATCTTGGAGAGACCATATGGTTTATGATTTTATTTTATGTTTTCATTTTTTTTTAAAGTACGGGTATGGTGGTGTCTTTTACTTTTGGATAAAACAGTTAGCTAGTGTTTGGCAAATGAAGTAGATTAAAAGTGAAATAATAGTTAATCTACTTACTTCACATGATGTTTGGTAATGAAGTAGAGTAAGAAAAATGAAGAGCTACTATTAAAGAATAAAAATTAGTTTAAAAGACCAAAACTTCCCTACAAGCTTATATTAGATGAACATAGAAGATGTGATAAGTAATTGCAATTAACATTGTTATTATTGCAATACATAAATTTATGCATATTTTCATGATTGTTTAATGCAATATTTTTAATAATATTCGTAAAAAGGATAGTGACAATGATGACGACAACAATTACTTCGATTTTTAAAATAATGGTAATGATAATGATGGGATTGATAAATTATGATGGTATTAACAATAGTAGTATTGTAATAATAATAATAAGTAGTAGTAGTAATAGTAGTATATTACTACTAATAATAATAACAACAACAATAATAATAATAAAGATTATGAATGAGGGTATTTTACTCTTAATTATGTGGAGTAACTTAACTTCACCTATTGAGGTGAAGTAACTTGACCATTGAGTCCACTTACCTCACTTGCCAAAAACTAGCTTACTAAATATATGTGACTAGCTAACAAGTCCATTCTGGTATTTGTTTTCTTGTGTCTTTGGTATTACATTTATATATATTAACTAGTATCTTGTCCGTGTGTTGTTACGGTGATATCTTTCAGAAATATAAAAATTTATATCTTCATGTGAAAAATAAGGAAATAAAAATAAAGATAATTTAGTAATTAATGTAAATTTCAATCATGAATACATAATTAATGCAAAATAAATGTAAATTGAGAGAAAAATTAACATTCAGAGTTTAAGGAAAGTTGAAATTCATAATTGATGGCAATCTAAGAAAAAAAGAAACAAAATAGAACAATTGTACTCCTAAATTATGTAGCATTTTGTGTAACAAATAAAATTGAGAGAAAATTTTAACTTCAACACAAATGGTCATATAGATAGTAACATTATTTGATGAATAACTCAATCCGATGAGTGATATTAGCTCTAAAAATTCAACAAAAAATCTAGGACCGTTACAGGATCAAGAACACATACGTGCTTAATAAGGAGTAGAGATTAAAAACAAGGAGAATTTTCTTTTGTTGTCTGCCACTTCACCTTTTTACAAGTTTAACAAAATGGTAGCAGTAGGTCAGATTGAGTTGACGTATAGTTCTGTTTATGAAAGAAAACAATAATGATAAGATTTGAACTATTTAGTACCTTTTATATGCAAAAGTGACAACTAATGTTGGTTGGATCAGTTCCAGCCCCTTAGGGGATCTAGTGTCATTGATCTATGCCTGGCCTGCTAGAATTTGCGTTAACTAAAATCGCCACATTCTGGCATTACCTGGCTGTCCTTTTCCACCTATGGGTCAAGAGATCGTAACTAGTACAACCTAGCATAGGTATTTTTGTCACTTGTAGTTCAAATGTCGGACTTCTTTCAGCAATACTGGTCCACCATCTCGGGAGATCTATATAGGATCATCACTATCTTTTATCTCAACAAACTTGACCTATGGCACATAAATAAAGCGTATATTTCTCTGATCCCAAAGAAAACTAAGTCCTCCATCGTCTCTGACTATAGACCGATCAGTCTCGGCTGTCCCTAAAATCATCACAAAGATTTTAGCCTCCCGCCTCCAACCACACCTCCCCGATCTAATCCACAACAATCATACAACATTTGTTAAGGGTCATCAATTGATGCAAACATTCTTATCGACACGAGAAATTCTAGTGCACCTCTCCAAACAAAAAATCCCATCGGTGTTCATCAAAGTGACTTCCAAAAAGATTTTGATTTCATATCATGGGAATATTTAGTAGAGGTACTACGCGCACGAGGCTTTCCTCCTCTATGGCTTGTATGGATACGCAGTCTTCTTATCTCCTCCACATCTTTCATCAAGGTCAACGGCTTGTGAGGCGACTCAATCTATCACATGAAAGGCCTACGACAAGGTGACCTATTATCACCACTCCTCTTCATTCTAGCCACGAACACCCTACAAGCAATGTTCCATAAACTGCAAAATGATCTTATTCACCTCCCGACACCACCACATCCCTATTGCAATTTGCAGATGACACTATCATCATCACTTCAGCCCATACGCGCAACATTAAACTAAACATGGCAAACTCAACATATTTGGGGAGTTATCCGGACTAAAAATCAATTTACATAAAAGTGGCTTCCTCCTAATCGCAATACCACTTGACCTAAATCCAACCATTGCCTCATTGATTGGATGCCCCGCTCTCACTGCACCAATTCAATACCTCGGTCTACCTCTGACAAGTGCAGTCAGAGGCGCAAAAAGCACTCGTTTAAGCGCAAAGGCGAGGCGCAAAAGCAATCTTCGCTTTTTTGGGTTGAGAGGCGGGCACAGTTACAAAAGCGCGCGCTTTTGTGCGCTTTTTGATGAGGCGCAAAAGCGAGAGGTGCAAGGAGCGTGTGCCTGATGAATTTTTTACATCCAAGTTCAATTTATTACAATATTTAAATTTAATATGACTTTAAAACATTTAGGCTTTTGATTTAAAATTTTATATGCCTTCAAATGCAATTTTGATGAAATGATAATAGAGATGACAACAAAATAAAAAGTTATAAATAATATTAAAAACTAAAAAAAATAATATTAAAAATCCTATCATGTCTTGTTATAAATATTATGTATCATTTTAGATTAAAAGTTTTTGAACTACCATAATATACCACATAAAAATAAAAGTTAAATAATAAATTAATAATCAAATCCATCATTATAGATGTAAATAAACTAACTTTACTTTATTTAGAAATTTGGTGAGATGATTAGTATTGTATATGTGTACATATTTTACTGTTATTTTGTATATCATCGATATATTTATATTTTATAACAGTTACAGTGAAACATAATCGAAGTTTAGTTATGTTCTATTGAGATTTCGATATTAAATATTTAGAATATTAAATTATAATGTAAACTTTTAATTGCATATTTTTGTTTTATTTGAAATGAAATTCAAATATTTTATTTATGTTTTTATATTCTAAGATATTATATATTATTTAAAAATAAGAAATAAAGTTAATGATAATGCATTTCTATATCAATTTTATTTTTATCAAGTATTTCATTATATTAATTAAATCAAATATAATTATGCGTCTCAGATTACTCAGGCGCATTTCTACCACTCATCATTGGCGTGCAAAAGCGTTGTGAAAATTGGCAGGGTCGACACCTATCGATGCCTAGTAGAGCGACACTCACCAACTGTGTTAAATGTCGCTCCTCTACACTACATACAGGCCTTCATTTTGCCGAGATGGGTCGTATTAACCATTGTCAAAATCACTCGACGGTTCCTATGGTGAGGCAATAACGAGTCGTACTCCGATGGGCATTGCCTAATAGCCTGGCCATAGGTAACACTATCTAAGAACAATGGGGGCCTCGCCATAATCAACCTCGAGTTACAGAATAAAGCACTAATAATAAAATGGCTATGGCTGACGCATTACTACACTCACTGCCTGTTGACCCGTACACTCCACTCCCTCGGCATTACTATCCCCACCTCGCAACACCCAGTTCAAACACACCTCTCCTTTTTCATCAACGACCTTGTTAAACTACAACCTATCTACACGGCCTCCACGAAACAAGAACCACAGGGACAAATGACTTTCAACTGGGGAACACACTTCACAACCAAAACAATATATTATATGTGCAACAACCTTGGGGTGCAACTGACCCACGTTACCAAAATTTGGCAATTGCGAGCCCCCCCCCCCCCCCCACAAAAAAAGGTATTTTCTCTGGCTTTTAATACATGACAGGCTAAATACTGCTGCGGAGAACCTAATCAAAAAGGGTTGGCCAGCAAACCAGTTCTGTCTATTGTGCTCAACCAATGCACCCAAGGATACAAACCATCTTTTCCTGACATGCCTCTTTACCCGGATAGTACATTCACATACACACACTAGACCGACCACAAATACGGACCACACGATCATACAAGCATGGATGGCGGCGTGCCAAACTGACAGACAACACTCATGGGCAGCATACACGTGGGAGATATGGAAGGAAAGAAACCGACGGGTATTCTAGGGCCTCCGGCGTCGTCCCAATATGGTGCAGGACCAAGGTCTACACTGGAGCTCCAGCAATGGAAAAGGGCATACTGTGCACAACAAAGGAGATCAGTACCAACATCAGCGACACACAAAATTAGGGAGTCATGACGTTTAGGGTATAGCAGTAGGCTAGATACTTGTAATAGGCATATCAGTCACTATTTATTCTAGTCTGTCCCTCTAAAATTCTAATTCTCTTGCTGTAAACTCTTCTTATTTTATTTAATGAAATCAAAATAGTAGGTTTTTCACCTGCTACTTCAAAAAAAATGTCGGACTTATTAAATTAGTAAAAACATAACATAGAAATTGTGGCCTGGGATGGACTTTAGGGAGTTGGGGCTCTGCTTAAAGAACTTTGAGGTTGGGATATGCTTAATATTAATTTGGTCCAAATACAAAGGATAACTTTGAGGTTGGGGCTCTACTATTTTGTAACTATAGTAGATTTTGTCATCTTGTTAAGTTCAACTTTTTTTACCTACCAAAATAATCAAGTGAACTAAAATTGAACAATCGACCCTGGTTTGGACTTGATTTTGCATTTGTCACCGATCCATTTGAAATTTGTTAGCCTGTTAATTAGCATTGCATAGATGTGGAATTTCTAAACAAAAGGAAAAAAAAAGGGTTTCTGTTTTGTTGATGTGGTTACCAGGATCTCGTAATGAATCCAGAAACTTTTTCTATTTGTATGATCATGTTCTTAATGGGTTATTTCATGATAGTTTTAGATTTGATAGCGCTGTTTATAATTTTCTTTTCCCAATTTTCTGTATAATCTTTTCGCAATGTTATGTTGAGCCCCAACTGATTCCTGGAAATAATAATGAATCAGACAGAAAAATATGTTGAAAGGCTGAATTAGATTGTGTTTTACTGGTACTGAAAATTTATCTCATATTCTTTCACTCATATTGATTTCTTCCTCACAATGTTTTTTTTCCGAATTTGCTTCCTGTGGCAGCCGATTTTTGCAGTGCCGAGGTCCATTTGCACAAAGACGGCACCCGTTAGTAGATGATAATGTTGTTGCTGAGATCAGGCGGTGCATAGAAGAGGGGCTTGAATTCCAAGGATATCTTTTAAATTTCCGCAAAGATGGTTCACCTGTCATGAGCCACCTGCAGTTAACCCCTATTTATGGCGATGATGAAACCATAACCCATTTTATGGGCATCCAGTTCTTCACTGATGCCAACATAGATTTGGGTTCCGTACCTGGAGCCATTAGTGTGAAAGAGCCTATTGTTGTTGGCTCCTACATTCGGCCTGTGTCAGTCTCTCCCCACTCATTTGGATGCCGTGAGTTTTGTAGCATCTTTCAGTTGAGTGATGAGGTCTTGTGTCAGAAAATTCTTTACAGGCTTTCCCCTAGAGATATTGCATCAGTGGGTTCTGTCTGTCAGAGACTGTACCAGCTTACAAAGAATGAGGATCTCTGGCGGATGGTCTGTCAGAATGCCTGGGGAAGCGAGACAACTCGTGCATTGGAAACTGGGCTTCGTGCAAAACGGCTTGGATGGGGTCGTCTAGCCAGAGAGCTAACAACACTAGAAGCAGTTGCATGGCGTAAGATGACTGTTGGTGGGGCTGTTGAACCATCCCGTTGCAACTTCAGTGCATGTGCAGTTGGCAACCGTGTTGTACTTTTTGGGGGTGAAGGTGTGAATATGCAACCTATGAATGACACATTTGTGCTGGACTTGAATGCAACCAAGCCTGAGTGGAGACACATTGATGTCAGCTCAGCTCCTCCTGGTCGATGGGGCCACACACTCTCGTGCCTTAATGGATCCTGGTTGGTAGTCTTTGGTGGGTGTGGCAGACAAGGTTTGCTTAATGATGTATTCATTTTAGATCTTGATGCCCAAAAACCTACATGGCGAGAGATCTCCAGCCTGGCACCGCCTCTTCCTCGGTCATGGCACAGCTCTTGCACAATAGATGGAACCAAATTGGTTGTGTCAGGGGGTTGTGCAGACTCCGGTGTGCTGCTGAGTGACACATACTTACTGGACGTGACGATGGAGAAACCCGTTTGGAGAGAGATACCTGCTTCATGGACCCCGCCATCCAGACTGGGTCACTCGCTGTCAGTCTATGATGGCCGGAAGATACTAATGTTTGGTGGTTTGGCAAAAAGTGGACCTCTCAGGCTTCGATCGAGTGATGTGTTCACAATGGATTTGAGTGAGGAAGAGCCATGCTGGAGGTGCATAACAGGTAGTGGCATGCCAGGTGCAGGGAATCCTGCTGGAGTTGGCCCACCACCTAGGCTCGACCACGTTGCAGTAAGTCTACCTGGCGGCAGGATTGTCATTTTGGTGGGTCAGTTGCAGGTCTCCACTCTGCATCTCAGTTGTACTTGTTGGACCCAACTGAGGACAAACCGGTGTGGCGGATCTTGAATGTACCAGGTCGGCCACCCCGGTTTGCATGGGGTCATAGCACATGTGTTGTGGGTGGGACCCGTGCAGTAGTGCTGGGAGGTCAAACCGGAGAGGAATGGATGTTGACTGAAATACATGAATTGTCTCTGAGGAGCACTCTGGTTTGATTTTTGTGTGTTTATTAGTTTTTTTCCTTCTAAATCTGTCGGGTATTTATTACCATGATCATTATTAGTAGGTAAGTAAAAATTCATGAAATTAACTGTCTTTTGTAGTCTTTTGTCGTTTTACTTCTCTAAGCTATAAAGATGGTCAGTTGTGCTGTGTATTTTGTTGGGTAGGAAAACCGAAAGAAGCTTTGCATTTGTATAGCTTTGTGGCACTGATAATGCATCTCATGCTTTGATCTGCGTTATGATGTCATGGTTTTCTTTTCTTTTTGACCATCTTATTGTATACAGCGATGTTGGGTTGGATATATTTTAATTTCTCGTCGTGAACGAATGGCTAGACTCCAGGTGCTCTTGTTTTGTAGTTTCGATGCTCTGTTTAATGTCTTGTTTTTAGGAACTAGGGATACCGTTGTTAGTTGCAAATAATGCAATGATCAGTCAAAACTGAAATGTGATTATTCCATTGCAATCCCAATTCAAGGTTTGGTAAATTACTGTTTACTGGCATTAGATATCCTAATTGGGTGGGATCCTTTGTAACTATTTATTTTAACAATTTTAACTATGAATCTCAAATAGTTTCTTAAAAATCCAAGTGATGTAGAAACATTGAATATTTATGTACAAACATCATTTTCAATAATATAATAAATGAAGTGATTGTTTAACTATTTAAAAAATAGTAAATAAATCTTAAAAATATATAATTTGATCTACAACTAAATTTATAGACTGATTGTATTTTAAATTTAGATTAATTTAAATATCATTTGATGTTTCAAAACTACTGAAATTATATAATAATTATAATGTTTTAAATTAAGTTCAATTATATAATAATTATAATGTTTTAAATTAAATGAACTTTTGATGAAATATTAGAAATTACTCATAATGTAAAACAAATCATAAATAATCTATAAGTTTAAAAATATATAAAGTTTTTTTATTTTTAAAAATATTATTATGATTATATTATTATTATTATCTTATTATGATTATGATTATGGTTATATTATTATTATTATCTTATCGATTATTTAAAATAATCTGATAACGAATTTGGTGTTAACGTGGATCAACACATGCCGCAAATTGACATAGAGAGAGTTAGCTATATATATATCATTAAATTCTTTATATGAAAATCTTGTGGGATGTAAAAATTTGAAGTGTTTTAAGTTTTTTAAGTTATCGTTTTTAATTTTTAAAAATGATGTTGAAAGATTGAATATATTATTATTATTTTTAGAGCTCATTTTCAAAAATTAAAAATCATAACTTAAAAGCTCAAAACACTCCATATTTTGCATCTCACAAGATTTTCATATAAAGAATTTTATGAGTATGATAAATTAAAATTTGGAGATGATTTGATATAGTTTTTGAGTTGAGCTCACGGTATATTTACTATATATATATATTAAATCTACGGTGAGCTTAAGCTCACTGAAGACCTCCGTGAGTTTAGCTCAAAAAATATATCAAATGATCTTCAAATTTTAATTTTTCACTCTCATTAAATTCTTCATATTGAAATCTTGTGGGGTACAAAAATTTGGGATGTTTCGAGTTTTCTAAATCACTCTTTTCAATTTTTGAAAATAATGTACTGAGATCAAAGTGCCCGAAATTCAACCTGACCCAAACTCGGACGACCCAAAACCTGAGATGACCTGAGATCAGATGATTAGAAATCCGACCAGACCCGAACCCGAGACAACCTGAAACCTGAGATGACCCGAGATTAGAATACCTAAAACCCGACCTGACTTGAACCCGAATGACCCAAAATCCGAGATGACTCGAAATTAGACAACCTCGAACCCAACACGACCTGACCTAATTTTGAAATATTTAAATACGATTGAACTATAATTAGAATTTAAAATTACATGTCTTATCTCTGTTATTCCATAATATATATTGTATTACATATTTTTTACGATATAGTATCCAATGTATCTGATTATTTTAAAATTATATCGTACAGATAACACAGGGTGTTATAAGGTGCTTCTCGGGTGGTTATACCATATTTTTTCAAAATGAAAAACAAAAGTCATCGGCTAGGTGGATTAGGTGATGACTTCCTTATTTTCTTGTCAATAAAGCCATTCTATCTTCCATATTTTTTTTTCAAAATGAAAAACAAAAGCCATTCTATTTTTTATTGTGCAGTTTGAATAAGCTCAAACTAAACTTTTTGGATCACCCAACCAAACCAACTAACTATCAGAATAGTTGTTGGTCATTCCAATTATATCAAATGACTACAAAATGAAGAACATGTGTGATTGTCCAATAATATTAGATGTTTTCTTTTAAAATTTACAAGCGGACTGACAAATTATCTAGGATGTTATTCTAAATATTTAACATTATGATTCTGAAAAAACACATAGCGTCTAAGATCATGAATCACGATTTATAGAAATGGAACAAATACATCACAAATAGTCAAAAAATAATCACTAAAAGTTTGTTATAATAATGTATATTAATCTGAATTTACATATCATTAATTAAAATTAACATAAGAAGAATTGATGTCGATTAATCAGAATTAGCATGTTTTAAGTTTGTTAATAAAATAAATGAGTATGATGATCTGAATAGGCTCAAACTAATTAATCATATCTGATACAACTTTGAAGGTCCTAGGATAGTGGTATTTTAATGTCAAAAGAGTGTAAGAATGTAAAGAATCTAAGGTAAAAATATATAAACCGATTTGGACTTAGTGTTCAAGTGTAATGACAGCGAAGATAATTTAATTCGATTCATTTCTCACAATAATATAGCAATCAAAGAAATGAGAGAAAAAAAAAAAGATCAAATAAGAACACAAGATGTAACGAAGTTCGGCTTAAAATGTCTACGTCTCCGGGACTCCCAACCTCTAACAATTGAGGTTGAGCCGAAACACTAAAAAAAGTTTTACACTTGTAGAACTTGGTCCCTTACACAAAAATGGACTGTCAAGCCTATCAGTAATAAGAGTGACAAAACACTCAAAAATATGAGTGACAACACACTCAAAACAAGAAGTGAGTGACAATACACTCAAGAAAGGTGAGCACTACAAGAAAAAAAAAGTGAGCACAACAACTCAAAAATAATTTACAAGTATATCACAAAGGATCAAGTTGGGAAAATAGAGAGAAGCTAGATTGAGCTTAAATAAGAATTTGGTTAATTGATGTTTTTATCTCTTGGCTTATCTCTCTCACTTAGTATATGGCTAGTAAGCTCTTTAGAGTAATGATTTAGCTAGATGGATCTGTCTCATAATAAATCAGTGAGAGAAGTGATCATTTTAAAATAGATCTTCTGAAACATATGAAGAAACTATTTTCGGTCTAAACCGTTATAACGATTTGGGAATCGTTATAACGACTTAGAAAGAATAGTCATTGGATCTAATTAAGCTGAATCGTTATAACGATTCACTCAAACGTTATATGTTTCATAAAATATTACAACGCTTGACAAATCATTACACAACGATACTCTCTGGCTTCTTTGATATTCTGCCTTAGAATATTTTTTAGTATTGAGATGAACTGTTATAACGATTACTGAACCGTTATAACAATTTACTGGGTAGAAGCATTTTATTTATTGTTTAAGCTCAATTTATCTTAACCAATTCAACTCAGTTTGTGACTAACTAAACCTAAACCTAATGCAGTCTTAATTAATCTCTTATATCTCATCATTAGTCTTGATTCTTGTGCACTAATCTATTTTTATTTTAATCCCTGCACAAAACTCAAACAAGAAAATTATAAATTTTAAGGTTATTTTGCAAATTGAAAATCAAAGAAGTTTACTGCAACATTCTCCCCCTTTTGTCGATTTACAAAACATGCATGGGTGCATAGATATAACATGTGATATATGGATTTCACCCAAAAGCTTTTCCTTTTTTTTTGAAAATCGGACAAAATGGTGCGAATAAAGAATTTATTTCAATTTAATTTCCCCTAACATTGATTGTTCCCTTTTAATGTATGCATCGTGTATAAGATAAAGAATTTAAAATACTTTTAAAAATAATAAAATAAAATAAAATATAATTCATTCAAAAAGAAATTAGCTAACTCCCCCTAAGTAAATAAAAAAATAGGTAACTTATAAGATTAGCTCGTTTTTTACCCTTACTGGACTGGACCGAGTTTGAAACTTGGTCCCAGGTTTTTTTTTACATTTGTGTGTTATATTAAAAATAAAACACGATAGTCAGTATATTGGTCTAAATATTATAACAAGAATTAAAATAAAGTTTTACAAAGCTAAATATAATCATATTAATATATTATTCTAAAATAATGTCAAACAAATTGAATATTACAACAATAATTAAAATCTAATTGTTCTGATAAATATAACAATAAAATATAAACACGCTGCTAATCTAAATCATGTTCTGCTGGAATGAGCTCGATCTCGAGTTGGTAGTCCGTTGATATGACTCTTCATTTCATCCATAATCATTGGAATGTGTATCTTCCTTCTCCTTCCTTTGTTGATTTTTATTGGTCTGACCTAATGATCGGATCGTTTTACATTGGTCAATCTCGTTTATTGCCATAACTACGCCAATGACTAAACCATGTGTTAATGTAGTACTATATGGTATAATATGAACTAACGTACTTAGTGTAATCCAGCCTTCGTGAATGAACAAACGATAAACAAGTGGTCGCATGGGATGTCGGTCAATTGTGATTTTTGACACCAACAATTATCCATTCCCGTCATCGCTAATTCAACATCATATTTTATTTCACCCCTTTGTCCTTATTATTTCAAATAAAAATTACAAATTATTGCTTAAAATTTGAATTGAAATAAAAATTATATAAGTATAGAATATTACCGTATCGATAAGTCTATTTCTGTTGTAAACATCGTAGTTGTTGATACCCCAATCCAGTGGTATGACATCGTAAGTTCTCCCATTATCACCGTGATGTTTTATTAGTTCGGTGACCTTTTGGGAAACACCAGACCTTGAGCTTTCCAAGCCACTATAACTTCACGACGATTATAGAACCACTCAACACATTTATACCACGTATTCTCGACGATAGCACATACCGAAAATTATCTAGCGATCATGAACATGTTGTTCAGTGATTCTAAACTGTTACTTATCATAATTCTCCACCGATTGAGACCCATGTTTAGATGTGTTGCCCATCTTTCTTGATGCAATGTAGCCACTTGATATGAGGTTTAATTCCTCATAATGAAATTTCTCGACCGACACTTCCTCAGCTATAGCAGGTTGGTTTTGCGATTTATGTTATTTCGTGTCCTTCTGTTGGGAGATTTCCTTGCATGATTTCTGTTTTTCTGACGAACTTATAGGATGCTGGTCTAATGTGGTTAATTTTTTTCATATATTCCTTGCACCTCCATGGTTTCTTATGTTTGCAGCTTGTTTGAAAAGAGTCTTTATTCTTTTCATATGGCAGTCCTTATACTCATTTTGTGTAATGTGTTGAGTATAATAATGGTGAATAGCCTCACCTGCTGATTCCTGTCATCCAAAATTTGGTCTCTCAAATACTGCTCTTATACCTAAATGTTGATATGAGATAACGGTAATTTTATTAGGACCGACAACCTTTTTACGCAATCACTATATGAACCAACCCCAGTTTGTCACATTTTCCTCGCCTGTTACAACTACAAATGTAAGTGGTAGTAGGTGTTGCTCCGCATCATAATCAAATACCATAAATAATTTACTAGCATATCGACCCGATAAAAATTCAGCATCGATAGTTAAGACAAGATGGTCGCTACTCCGATCTCGGGAATGAGTTCTCTCCTTAGTCATGACTGGGTTACTACTTCTAAAAATATTAGTTTGATCATAATAATCAGAACTGGATATTGTTCATATTCAACTACTAGCTCCAATATTTTATATCCGGATAATTGGTATGGAGCTGTTATTTTAATCATTCCCCAAATTTCATCAGAAACAACCCCAAATAAACTATAAAAAAATCACTCGAACCTACTGAGGCAGTGTTGATCCATGCACTAATGCTGATGTTGAATTGGCTATGGAGCAGCTCCAAACCAGCATGAATCAGTCTCTTCAAGTCACAAAGATTGATTATCTCGTCGACAGAAAATGTGCATGCGGCAAGAATATCGTAACCCACACCGATTGAAGTGTTCAGGATTTGACTTTCGTGATACACATTGATTATCAATATTTTTGTCTCTACAATATGACAATAAACCCAACTATTATTGTATTTAATTTTACATCAAAAATTAATAGTCCAAATAAAAAAAAACTTACAATGTTGATGAGACGAGAGTGGTGAATATGGATCGGCTCTGGATCCGTCAAAAAATAAATTTTCAATTGAAAGTTCTTGCAACAATAACAATGACAATTTTGAAGAAATAGTTGGCTGAAAGAAGATGAAGAGAACGGTGTTTGGTGTGCTATATAATAGAAGGAAGCTGAGAGTGAGTTTAAAACTTGATCCCAGATGTTTGAACCGAGTTTAAAACTCAGTCTCAGCTTTCTGCATTTTTTAAATACCCATAAACATAAAAAAAAAAGTAAGGCTCAAAAAATGGGCAATCTTATTAGTTCTCTATTTTTTTATTTACTAAAAAAATCTGTCAAAGTTAAGTGCTTCGAGCTCAGTTAGCTATACATTCATCCTGCACAACTTCTTTCATTTCAGTGTTTTTTCTCATGCTCAGGTGTGCCAACCATATATGATGATTTGAAACTCTATTTGGAAGCAACCGGCGTATTAGGTGATTTCGATATGTGTTCAATCAGCTCTGTTGTCCCATCTTTACACATGATCCTATGAATTTCACGTTTCATTTCAACTTGAGAAGCTTCTTCATATAATGCAACTTCCAAGTGATATTGCTCACTTATTTTTGTGATATTGATGTCATGTATTAATAAAAAAAATATTTTTGACCATTGATTATGTCTAAAATCAAGACTAAACTCCCAGTCTCATATTTAATTTTATTGCATAGCATATTTATTTTATTAGATTTGATTCTGTCTTTGCTAGTTTTGCATTTCAAGAATTTCACGCTAAAGAACTAAGAAGTAGGGGCTAAAACATGAGTTTTCATGACAATTGAAACATCATGGGATCTATGCACAACCGTAGTAGTCATTTGCCATGGAAAATCAGCGTATACAATCCATATGCACCACGCATACGGATCGTATGGACCATTTTCGGAAATCAGAACAAAGAAGGTAGCGACTTAATTACCACTTTCGCTTAGTACAACAATAACATTTTTTTCTTTCATTCTAATCCTATGTAGACCAACTATTGTAGTTAATTACATTATTCATAATAATTGTAAAAGCAGAATTGACCAACAAATAATCTACAGTAAAATTCAAATTCTTAAGTGAGGCTAGACTAGCATTTCTTTACATTATTTAAGAAAAAACTATTTAAACTAAACTAATTATTTAATTTATAGTTGATATTGATATGTTCATAATAATTATAATATTGTTTATCATTAATATAATAATTATTATAGGTAATATGAAAGAACAATTAACTTAAACTCACAATGAGAGCTATAGTATAATCATTAAAATTGAGAAATTAGAATAAGAAATATTTTTGCTGCCACTTGGATCACTGTCACTTTTCTTCATTTGTTGGGCTTGACATCATGCTACGCATGCTAGAATGCTAGAATGTATTCCTTCAACATGTCATAATAAATTTTCCCACATGCATACTCTTTTAAAAAATTCAAATCATCTACATAGTGAACATGTTGACTGGTACTTACCCGCTTGTTTAGGAAAACAAAATGGTTGTGAACAAATACATTACTATCAATCGACTACATCTGATGCCTCTGATCCTTCTCCGATTGCGCTTATTATAATCTCTTCAAGAGCTTCATGCTTAATGAACTTTCCCGGAGGGAAGTATCAGAGCCTGACTACGGAATCGTTCAATTGTTGCCTCGTATAATCACCTGAAATAAATCAAATGGTAAGTACATCATAAAAGATATCTCCTCACCAGTAAACTCTAGGGTTTTACCAGTAAATTTGAAGTAATTTTCATCGTTATCCCAATGTAGAAGAATTTGCTGTGAGATGGCATAATTCGTTACAACACAACGAGAGAAATCAAATAGGTGAAAAAATGATGTTTGTACGAGCAATCTCCGATGCTCTTGTTCAAGAGATGGAGCACTTTGGTGTATAAAACTTCATTGTCATTTTAGTGCGAGCAGCTGCAAGGTGATTAAAGTGTTTGATGTATTCTTTTCTCATCTGATGTGTTCTGTATAGTTCAGTAAGGTAAGGCATCAATATATAACTTCATACAATAAGTACAAAATGGGATGAAGATAAATTTTATGGGATTTTTTATAATAAACTATATCTCTAATTTTCAAATTTGATGGTAATATCTGAACATGATCATTATTTTAGAAATATTAACATCTATTTAAAAAATAATTAGTTATTTAGTTGTGATACAAGACAACTCTTTGAAAAATTCAAATGAAAAAAAAGAGTGATGAATAGATATTCCTGGTTGTCTATCTAAATATAAAGATATTAGCTATTTAGATTTAAAAAGTAATATATATATATATATATATACATACAACAACAAAGTCTTTAATCCCAAATAAATTGGGGTAGGCTAGAAATGAAACCCAATCGGAAAGCATAAGATCAAAGATCTCAAATATCGTTGATAATAATGAATATGATAAAAGAAAAAGAAAATAAATAAATAAAATAATAATAATAATAATAATAATAATAAATATGATGATGATAATATGCTAATAGTAATAGCAATAATAACAATAATAATAATAGTACAATAAACCTCTATTATAAAAGCTATTTCTAAATCCTAAAATCCTATTTTAAAACCTATTTCTAAACCTCTATTTCTAAAATCTATTTCTAAACCTCTATTTCTAAAATGTATTTCTAAATTCTAAATCTTAAAATCCTAAAAATTTAAGAATATGAAGTCTATAACTCTACTATTAGACTCTAACTCTTAAATCATGGTTCAGGTACATGAATCGTCATCTTTCAAGCACTCATATCCAAAGCAAGCTCTTTGGATATATTTCATTCCTTCAAATCTTTTTTTATTACTTCCTCCCATATCAGTCTCGGTCGACTTCTTCCTCTTCTTGTATTTTCAGAACAACTTAGAATACCACTGCGTACTGGTGCTTCAGGAGGTCTTCGTTGGATATAACCAAATCATCGCAAACGATGTTGGACTAGCTTCTCTTGAATTAGTGCTACCCCAAGTTTGTCCCTAATATCATCATTTCTGATTCGATCTTTCCTTGTGTGGCCACATATCCAACGCAACATCCGTATTTCAGCTACACTCATCTTCTGGACGTGTTGTCCTTTTGTAGCCCAACATTCTGCGTCATACATCATCGCGGGTCTAATCGCCGTCCTGTAGAACTTGCCTTTTAGTTTGTTTGGGACCTTCTTGTCACAAAGAACACTAGATGTTTATTTCCATTTTACCCATCCAGCTCTTATTCTATGACTAACATCTTCATCGATCTCTCCTTCACTCTGCAATATCGATCCCAAATACCGAAATATATCATTCATGGGTACTACTCGTCCATCCAAACTAACATCTCCGTCATCTGAGTTTTTCCCGCTGAACTGACACCTCATATATTCAGTTTTGGTCCAACTAAGTCTAAAATATTTCGATTCTAAAGTTTATCTTCATAACTCTAGTTTCTGATTGACTCCAATTCTGCTCTCGTCAATCAACACCACATCATCAACAAAAAGTATACACCAAGGAATATCTCCTTATATGTCCTTTGTGATCTCGTCCATCACTAAGGTGAAAATATATGGACTCAATGCTGACCCTTGATGTAATCTTATCTTAATAGGAAATATATCGAACTCGCCGTCACATGCTCTGACACAAGTCACAACATTTGTGTACATGTCCTTAATAAGGGTAACGTACTTTGTTGGGACTAGTTTCCTTTTGAGCGCCCACCACATGATATCTCTCGGTATTTTATCATATGCTTTCTCTAAATCAATAAATATCATATGTAGGTCCTTCTTCTATTCCCGATGTCTCTTCATAAGTTATCTTATCAAGAAAATCGTCTCCATAGTGGACCTCTTAAGCATAAAACCAAACCGATTTTTAGAGATAGTTGTCGATTATATATATATATATATATATATATATATATATATATATATATATATATATATTTCATTGATAAATCTAAAAACTTATTCACAAGTAAATAAATGACATAGGAGTTGGATATTTTTCATGAAATTTTTAACTACGGTATCAAATGGTTAGTTAGAACTTTTTAGCAAACCATTAATACCCTCAACTCTTTGTGTTGTCATCATACGAGCCCAAAATTGATAATTTAGAAATACAGACACCTATTTATCCCTTTATTCGAAATAACTCATTGAATTCATAGCCTAATTTCTTCATTAATTCACACCATCTATCCTCGAATTCTTCTTTTGTGACTGAACCACATATTTAACTTGATATGTGAGGTTATCCTTATTATGTTTATGATCCCATTTCATAAACAACTTATGAAGGATGTGTCAAGCACAATATATATGTACAGTACCTACCAGCACATTCTTCATACCTTTTTCAATGTTTTGGCATTGATATGTCAAATTCCCACCAGGTGTACCTCTTCATGCAATCAATGAATCTTGAAAACACTCAAGTCTAATTTTTTTCAAATTCCTATGAAATATGAGCACAAGCAAAAATAATCGTTTGACCATAATGGTTCAACCCAACGAAGAGAACCAATGACATATTGTACCTACAAATTGAGTAATATAACGTAAAAAAAAAATAATGCACATTGTGTTGTCATGTGTACTTATATAGAGTATTTTATTGAATTAATTATATAATAGAATGTTATAGCATAATCAATATGAATCTTCATATATTACATGTTTTTCAAATACGTCGAATCAAGTACAACTACATCGTGAAAGTATTTGTAAGTTGTTCTCCCTCGCCCGTCAAACCATAATAGATTTATTAAACGGCCCTCAAAAGTATATGAGTAAGCATAATAGAATTTTGGATCCCTCAGTTCTTTTTCTGAAAGTAATTTATTAATCTATTAAAGATTGTGCATCACCTCCTTTGATGTTGCTTAATTTCTCTCTTTTGTATTTATCTATGTGATTTCGTGCATCCCTTTTGGTGAGGTGCACTTTCGTAACCACCAACATGATCAATTATCATCTGGATGTTTTTGGACGGTGATATGCAGTGATATGCCTTGGTCATCATTGGTCTCAAGTTCTTTTTGGAACCATAGTGGTATATCACGACGGGTTATTATATGATGACTTGAATCCAGGACTAACTCGTGGTTGTGTTTTAAGTTGACTTTTGTCATGGTCCAAGTGTTGACAAAAGAGGGATATGTTATTATGATTTTGGCCTTGCATTCGGTCACTAGGATAGGTCAATTTTGGTCCAAGTGTTGATAAAAGATGGATCTGTTATGTATATCTGGATAGTAAACTCTATCTTTATTATGAATAGTTCTCCTCACTGCCTCAAAGCCAAACATTTCTGCATAGTTATTATAAAAATAAAAAGTATTGTCCGAAGATTCGAACTCCATACCTACAGCAGGATGGATTATGTCATCCTCTTTAGACTCTTCTTCAACATGCGAGATGTTATTCATATCTTCAGTAAGGACAACATTGAGATCGAAATCCCTAAATCCCATACCTAGTCATTATATACACCTTATCAGTACACAAGCATCAAACAATAATTTTACATATTCTTTGTTTAAACATAAAAAAATAACTCTTAATTTATATCAATATATGTTAGTATTAACATTGTTTTAATTGCTAATTTAACACTATTATGACAATCAATTTTATATGTATAACCTGATAAATAATGAAAAATGATGTACCAGTATTGATACTAGATATGAAACAAACTAATCTTACTTAAGAACTTTTATCAATAAGTTTTTTTTTTCAAGAAACTAAAACTATAAGCAATGGACTAATTGGAAGAAACCATCGAAATTGACATACCATACATCAATTGATTAGAATTTCTGAATTTACATAATTATAGATTAATTAATAGAATTATATTAATCAATAAAATATGACTTTCTCTTCCATCGTCATAATAGCTATTAGTGAAGTGGAAGGCATGAAGGGCTTTGCTGATGAGAGGAGCAATGAACAGGTCCAATCTATGGAATTCAGTGATTATCAAAAATAATCTCGCTACGGAGACAGAATCATCGTAAAAAAAGTATGTCACAAATCAGATAAATTCGATGTTGAGAAGAGAAAGAAAGAGAAAGAAACCAAAGTAGAAGAGACTTGAAATGAGCCTTCTGTTAATTTTCAAATTATTTTGAATTGTTCAATTGTTCCGTCGTTAAAAAAGAAAAGTTATTCAAATTATTAGAAGGTCAATAGGTACAGAAAAGGAAAATTCAATCTGAAGACTGCGACTGAGGACGGAAAAGTGGGGATTAATATATTATTCTTTAAATTTAAATTTAAATTTTAGAGGGATAAATTTGACATCAGATGTTTTGAGGATATCCGAACGAATTCGTTTAATTGATGATGCTAACTAAAACCCTTGTCCCATTCAATGGAATTCCGAACAGCACCTGGTTTCTCTAACCTCTAAACCCTAAATCGAGCAAACCGAACTCCTCTAATCTCTCTCCGTCATGGCTTCTCTAACTACTGTTTCAAACTCCCATCCGTTCTCAAATCCCCTGCCACCCCTTTCATTGTATCCTAATATTAAATCAAACCAATACACTAACTCCAAATGCGGTGCATGCAATTCACCTCTGAGTTATTATGAGAAGAGCAGTCCTCCCTAGTGGTGCAGGTAAAGGGAATAGTGTGGTGGCTGTGGCGGTAGATAGTGACCGCAATAGTCAATATGCTCTGAGATGGGCTGGGGACCACCTTCTGGCACCGGGGCATATCTTCTACCTGTTACACATTCGCCGAAAGATTTCTGCTGTTCCTACGCCTGGTAAGATTTGTGTTGTATTTGTTGCTTTTCCTTTGTTTTTTTTTTTTTTTTCTTTTGTGCCCGATCCAAAGTCATTTCATTGCAAAAATGGAGGGACGAGGAGGGAAATGTGGAAGTTTGGTTCTTATGTTAGCAATTATTCAATTTCTAATCTGTTAGTAATGGAGTTGATGGCAATGCATCTTAATTCAATCTTCCAAATGACCCCTCATTTTTTCTGTTATTAATATCACCCTCATTGAGAATTTTTAAACTGGTCAATTCTTTAGATGGCTATCTCTCGATATCCGACGTGGATAATGAGGTGGCATCACAAATTCTAGAGCAGCATGATCTCCAGACAAAAGAACTTCTTCTTCCTTTTCAGTGTTTCTGCAGCCGCAGAGGAGTAAGTGCTCTACTTTTATTCCTGGCGTGGTGTACAAGTACGGAAGTACCTCCTATGTTCTAATCACTTTTTATGTTAGATACTGCTAAGTACCTAGTTTATATCATACTCAATGCCCCCTTGTGGCCTAAGCATATCCCATTACACCCTTCTTAGAATTGGGATGTGAGGGTTACATACAATATTTATAATGATGGTAGTTTGCCAGTCCTGGCATATAATGTGCTTCATGAATTTTTGAAAGGTATATGTGACAACTAAATGTTATAGGTTGTAAAAGGTGAAATACCATTGATAAATTTTAGATGCAAAAAAGGGACTCTGCTGCAAATTTTCTAAATGTGCTTGTTTTGTGAATTAGTAATCTAACAGTGGCTCTTTGCAGTGCTTCTAATTTTTTGGGCTTTCATCTCTTTTATGTTGTGTTTGGTGTGCAGTTACAGTGCAAGGAAATAATATTGGATGAAATAGATGTCACAAAGGGGATCGTGGATTTTGTGATGCACCGTGCTGTTGACAAGCTTGTCATGGGGGCATCAAACCATGGTGCAATTGCTGGTGCATTAATTAGGTCCTTTTTATTTTTAGGTTTTCTATCGTAGGGTCTGCATTTTGCTGTTTCATGGTTACTCCATACTTCTGTAGCAATCGCTGTCTAGAAGAGAAATTTCTCTTATTAAGAAGAAATAAAAAAATGGAGAAATCATTGTAAATATTGCTTCAATGACATGTTTCTACATAAAAGAGGGATGAGACAGGTGGGATTGGGGCCTTGAAGAATAGAAAGGATTTATACACAATATGTTCCAATTATAGGGTTGCACATGAAATGCTACATTTGTTGATTATCAGATATGTATTTTTATTGTTTTTAGTTTTTCATTTGCTTGGATCACAGAGCATTCGGGAAGCCAGATGTGCCAACTTCTGTTTGCAGAGCCGCACCTGACTTCTGTTGCGTTTATGTAATTGCAAAGGGCAGTAAAATAGTGTCAGTTCGGCCGGCTTCGCGTCCAAACAATGCCACAAATAGCCAAAACCTTAGACACATTGGACAGATTGAGCCCACTGGAAACACCTCCTTCCAGTCAGTTAAAAGTTTGTGTTTATTTCTGCCTATGCCATTTATGATTTATCTAACGGAATTAATGACCATAGATTCTCTTGTTTGCAGGTGAGCCCCGCACTCGTGAAATTATTGAAGGAACTCCAAGGTTGTTGCAACTTCTTTTCCTTTTGAAAAATAAATCTATGAAACATTGTTTGTACATCTTTATCATATTTGATATGAGATTTTTAGGTAGTATGTCTACTATATCCATTTGTTTTGTAAGTTTGGACTTTGGAGACCTGTTACATATCTAACTGGGTGGGACAAAACTAGTTCTGCTGATTAGCCCTCCTAAAGCTTACTCTTAGAATTCAATTTATGGAAATTGCAGTAGTGGTTAGTAGTTAGTCGCTCTTACATAACAGCATGTAAAGCCAAACTGGTACTGCAGATTCCCATGTAGTATCACTCAGTCCCAATTAAAACTGTTCTTTCTTACAACTTCACTTTTCACTGTTTTTTTTCCAGGGCAGATTTTGATCACTCATTCATAACAGCATCTTCTTATGATGATAGAATTAGTGATAAAATTAAATGGCTGAATGTGGATGAAAGTTTGCATTCCCAGGAGAGTTTTGTGTCATGCCCTAGTCCATCTAGTTCTGGCCATGGTCTGAACCAACCTGCAGAGTATAGCAATCGTGAGTTGATGGACAATATTGGCAGAAAAATACCTCCCTCACAATCCAGCCCAAGCCTCCAAAAAAATAATTTGGATCATGATGAACCTCTAGGCAACTGGTTCAAGGATTCAGTGGTAAGGATTTTTCCAAAATAGAATGATAGTACTACTATGATACTAGATCAACTAATCTTTTAGTTTTTCTTTTATTGGCAACAGAACAAGTTTTAGTGACTCGATAAATCATTGTTATACCAAAAATCTCAACTCAACCTACAAATTAAGTCACCACATTGAAAATGTTTATAGTGCTGCATCTTTTGACTAAATTAAGTCAGTAACAATTTTATTTTGGTAGCTTGGAAAGAGTTATATATTTTTAATGCATTATAGATGCTTCTAGTAAATCACAGTTAGTTGAGAGTTTCTCCCTGATAATTTTCCAGGATGATTTGGAAGCTGAGTTGGAACGATTAAAGAGAGAGCTGAAAAAGGACAAGAACGAGGAGGTAACTGATATACAGCTTTTAGAGATATTTCAATCTAAATAACGTAGTATTGAAGGGCAACGATACAAATGTGACTATTATAAAGGAAGCACCACTTCATTCAGGATAAAATGATAAAATATAAAAGAAGACTAATAATTGTCCAGAAATTAACCCTAGAAAGTACAAATTTACTGCATACCTTCTTTTCTTTTTGCAATACAGAAGTCAAGGAGGCATGCTTACCTTATTATGCTTTTGTTCTCATAGGAATTCAAGCATTATAGTAGAGAATCATCACGATCTGATCTGACAGATGAGAATGAAAAGGTCATTGCACCTATAAAACAGAGAAAGCAAACCATAATATCAGATACAAGGGAGAAACGGAAGCTCATAGAAGGTTTCACATCAGAAGCCAATTACCGCCGTTACAGCATGGATGAAATAGATCTAGCAACCAATTATTTCTCTGATGAGCTCAAGATAGGAGAAGGTGGATATGGACCTGTGTACAAGGCAACTCTTAACCACACACTTGTTGCAATCAAGGCCCTACGTTCGGATGTATCAACAACTCACGGATTGAAACAGTTTCAACAGGAGGTATGTCTATATGGCTCATAAATAAATTTTTACCATTCCTTTTGGGGGTGCTAAAAGTGGCTTAATAAAATCTTAATATTTTAGCTAAAATTACTTTGCACACTGAGTCTATTGAGACCTATTTGTCTTGCTACAATTTTTAGTTATCATGATGCCTTTTTTGGTTTGTTGTATCATTTAGACTTTTCTTTCTATACAATATTAACTAACTTGCTATTAATCTCAGTATATGTTAAATGTCTCATTTAACATTTTTTCCTCTCCATCTCCGAAAAATGTCCTGTTACTGGATTAAAAGGACAGTTACTTTAATTCTCAAATTTGTTTGGCCATCTGCTGTGTGTGGTGAATCTTAAAACACCGATGCACACAAGTATTACCCACCAAATGAAAGTCTTTGTTCAAATCAATCTGAACTAACATCCTACAATCTCTCTTCAGTTGGAAGTGCTAAGCTCTATGAAACACCAAAACATGGTTCAGCTCCTGGGTGCATGCCCTGAGTATGGGTGCCTAGTTTATGAGTACTTGTCCAATGGAAGTCTTGAGGAACGTTTAGCATGTCAGTCAAGCACACCTCCTCTCCCATGGCAACTTCGTTTCAAAATTGCATATGAGATCGCAACAGGCTTATTGTTTCTCCACAAGCAGCGCCCTGAGCCACTGGTTCACCGAGACCTCAAACCAGCAAACATACTTCTTGACCATAATCTCTTGGCGAAGATTTCAGATGTTGGTTTAGCTAGGTTAATACCATCGCTTCCTGGTGGGTCCAACTCGACTTTGTACCACATGACAGCTGCCGCAGGTATCCTATGAATCAATTACCAATTGGAAATGAAATATTCAAATTAAAAAGAGTTCCAATTTGTAACTGGCTCAAAATCTGATATCATATTGATTCAATAACTATTAACACCAATGTTCAACATTGAGTGTAGGATTGGTTCTACTGATGCTATTAATATGTACTGGGGCCCAGGGGTGGACCAGGAGGGGCCTGCCCCCACCCCCAGTCCCAGAAGTCGGTAAAATATGAGTAGTTTTTTGTAATAAAAAGCAAGGTTTTGATGCCCCCCCCCCACCAAAAAAAATCCTCTTCCAGCCCCCCATCCTCCAATCCTGGTTCCGCCCTGCTGGACCATGACATGCTTACAATTTGCATTGTACTCGAGTTAAGAATTCAGAGTTTATACCTAAGAGAATACCCATATTGTCCTAACTGGAACATGGCAGGTACATTCTGCTACATCGACCCGGAGTACCAGAAAACTGGCTTGGTCGGCACCAAGTCGGATGTGTATGCACTCGGCATCATCTTTCTCCAGCTGGTAACAAGCCGGGGTCCCATGGGCCTAACCCACACTGTCACGATTGCACTGGAGGAGGATAATCTGGCTGACATGCTGGACCCGAAGGTGCCAGATTGGCCATTGGATGAGACAAAGAGACTCGTTGAGTTGGCACTGAAATGCTCTGAGCTCAGGCGAAAAGACCGCCCTGAATTGGAATCAGTTATCATTCCTGAGCTGACATGCCTGGCTGCTTTTGCCGGGTCGAAGCATGATACTAAGTCCTTTGTAGGGCATCACCATTCCCAAAGCTTTAAAGTGAGAAATTTTGTATTTGAGTTGTCATAATTTTACCCAAAAAAACAGTAAATATCACCACAAGTTTAATGAACTTTTTTGGTTAATGAGTAATATTAGATGATGAAAAAGGCGATTTCACTTGAATTTTTGGCCAAATTTATTGCTAAGTTTACAAATGCTTTAAACATTTGTAAGTGCTGGTGTTTGGTTTATCTTTTTTTTTTCCATTTTAAAGCATAATTTTTTTTGTAGGAAATTCCGAATGTGACGAGGGATAATTTTGCTGAGACGAGTACCTTCAAGGAAACATCTTTTGTGCTATGAAAATACTGCATGCGAGTTATGATGGGAACTGATTATTTTAATTTGTTCTCGGATTGACATCTACAGCTGATTGCTCGGATATTGTTCTTTTTTTTTCGGCTTTTTTAAGCTTGACTTAAAACACCATGTTAGTTGAATTTTGTGGGGGCATTGTCATGTAACCTGAATTTCTTTGTACAACTTCTGTTTGTTCGTAGATTTAATTCCGCCGAAAACCTCTCCCTATCACCCCCTCGCACCCCCTCATTGTGACACCCATTTTCCCTTTTTTTTCCCTTAGTTTCGGCCTCTCTCCTCGAAACTCCCTTTCTTCTCTATGATTTCCTCCTCCGTCATTTCTTCTCCCACTTGCTGTCAGCGCTTGATGCTTCTGCTACGTCGTCGCATCTCCTGACTCGCCTTGATAACCTCCTGGCGAGACCCCAATCCTCGTCGAATTTTCCTCCATATCTGTCACCTCGCACGCCTTAGGCCCCTACTATGTCGTTTTGTTTTAACTTTTCCATGTTGTTTATGTAATTAGCTTTTGTAAAATTATTCCGGAGCATTACGGACTCCGAATATTTAAAATCTGGAGTCAGGTTAATTTTTAGGCTTTAAAGTGTCAAGTGCATATGAAAGAGGACGGCTCAAATCGAGTTGACTACGGGAAGACTAGGGTGTAAACGGATTGGAAACTGATGGGATATGAATGAATAATGGTCTTAGTGTATTTAGTGTATTCGTGTCCGTTATAATTTTTTAAATATGGATAGTTTAGATATGGATATAGATCGGATATTCGACGGATATTCGGATACGGATCAGATATTCGACGGATATTCGGATACGGATCAGATATTCGACGGATATCCGGATACGGATTGGATATAAATATAAATATGGATATATTTCGGATATTAAATAAAAATATTATATATATTATTGAAAAAACAATTGCATCCAAATTTTTTTATAGAATCATCAATTATAAAAAATTAAATATTAAATATAAAAATTAAATATTAGTTATTATTATATTAATAGTTCAAATATATCAATAGATTATAAAACATGATATATTAACATAAATTGGTTATAAAATAAATTAGATTTATAATGTGCACTAAAAATTTAATTAAAAAATATATAATAGAAATGTTTCGGATAAAATCGGATCGGATACTTTCGGATAGTATCAGATATTGATGAATAATAGTTAAATGATCGGATACGATAGATAATAGCCAAATTATATTCTTATCCGTAAAAAAAATTCGGATACGGATACGGATCAGATAATTTTCACTATTTCTAAGATCGAATCACGGATAAAATCGGATATTATCCGATCCGTTAACACCCTAGGAAGACGCATTCTCAAATCTCTGTTCGTTTTACCCAATTAAAGTTTGTAGATATAATTTTGCTAAACGTGTGAATTGAATTATATTACTCAATTAAAGTTTGTAGATATAATTTTGCTAAATGTGTGGATTGAATTATATTTTTAATTTACATATAATTTATATAGTTTCCGGTTTAATTTTCATGAAACATTATAAATGATACAAACTGCGCCTTCAAAAATAAATCATTAAATCCGAACAAAAATAAACCGCCCCTTCAAAATCATTTAGCAACAATCACTTTGTTGTCTTTTTTTTTTGTTAACACCGTAAAATTTTAAAGAATAACTTTCAAAAAGAATTTGTCAGCTGTCGGCCCGAACTGGAGACCGTGTAGGCAGAAAGAGATGGTGTGAGAGGAAAATTTTCTTAAAAAAATCTATACTATGACTTAAAAGCTAAATTATTTACACATTGTCCGGCAACTAATTAAGTTATACTGAGATTAACATTGTGCACCCAAACAGAATTGGAGGGAGGGGAGGGGAGGGAGGAGACAAACGACATCCTCATGAGAGATTTTTAGGTGGAGTAATTTTTGTTTGATTTGTTCGATCAAATATCAACGGTTTTAATTTAATAATAATAAATTTCGTGCATCAAAATTTTATTTAGACTTTTTATGTTTGTTGTGATTAAAACGAGCCGTCCAAATTAACCTTCAAAAATTCTTTAGAGAAAAAAAAATCTCTAGAAGATAGTTGCCCGGGGAGTAGAGGAGAGGGGAGGGGACATCAAAGGGACCAAGTTTGATTTTACTTGCTCGAACAAAATTATTTGCTCCACAACTAAATAATTTCTAAGGGAGAGAGTGAGAAAAGATGAGGGAGAAAGAAAAAATTTTCTATAAAATTTCATAAAAAAATTTCATTTCAAATTTGGAGTATAGATTTTATAATTTCCCTCTCATTCATTTAATTTACATTCTTTTTCTTCTCTCCCTCTTTTCTTTTGTGAAACACAGTGTAAAGAGTGCAAGACAGGTGATAACCTTCAATTTAAATTTGAAATGTGTGAGTTTAACTCACATCCATCAACTTAATCAGGTACAATTTATGTTATATATAAAAAAATTTTGTGGACTATAAAATAATAATATTTATAATTAAAATTTATAAAAATAATTTAAATATTTTTTATAAGCCGACATTGAAAAAATTTAAAGATTATGCATATAAAAAATAAAATAATATAATAGAGATTCAATAAAATTATAAATAAATATTTTCAACCATAATTTTTATAGTTAAATTTTTATTTGGATATTTAATTATAATTCAAAAAACTTATAAAAAATGTACATATATAATAAAAAATTATATCTAGTTAACTTTAAGAGCGTGAGTTAAAGTCACACTCTTCAAATTTGAACTCAATGATGTCATCTAATTTTGTATTTTTTTAATCTAAATATGATGTGATTAATTATCAGATAAAAATATAAATTTAAAAGGTATGAGTTGAAGTCACATCTTCAAGTGGATATTTATATAAACTAGGATTGCAATTCAGATTTCACCCGACAATGTAGTACTCAAATAAATAATTAATAATATAAAAAAATTAATATATTTAATAAAATTTTACAATAAAGAAAATTTAGACACAATATTTTTAAATGCTAAGTAGTAATAATAATTATAATATTAATTATTATAATAATAAATAATATAATCAAATACATGATATTTTATAAATGATCATATAAAAAAATTAAATTATTTTAAGAGTTAAATTTCACCTTAAGTACATTACACACATTATTTTAAATGAGGAAAAATGAACAATTACATATAAATCCTTGAATTCAAGAAGATGAAAAGATTTAAACAAAATCAATAATAGAGAAAATTGATGGTGTGACATGCTTAAAAAATTTAGAAGCTTAATCCTCTTTATATATTAAAAATAATTGAGTTCTTAAATATTATAGATTTATTTATTAGTCAGACGGTTTATGAAAAAAAATTTCCGTGCACCGGTGCCTCAATGCATCCAGTATGACTGAAACCTTATTACCTAACTTTACTAATGGACGGCTGGATTTGAATCCATCGCTTTATTTTCTGAACCGACTTATACTCTCGGTCAATCACAAACTCATGGTGCCAATCTACGCAAGCGCACACGCACGGGTGTGCAAATGATCGGTTCGGTTCAAACCGAAATGATTATATGTATCCGAAAAAAAATTTGGTTCGTCAAATTATGAATATAATTAAACTTTAAAAATATCAACCGAATAAAATGAATTTTTTTCAGTTTTTTTGGTTAAACCAAAATTATATTATTTAGAGAGGAATAAAAATATAAAAAGTTATAAAAATTGATAGAAAAAATAAATAGTTTAAAAAATAAAAAAATAATAACTAAATAAAACTTATAGAAAATAAATATATTCGGACTATCTTTAATATAATTCTTATTTATATCAAGTAAAATAAAATTATTTGATAAATTTTGGACCATTCAATTTATTCGGTTTATCTGATTTAGAAAAATCAAAACGAAACCAAAGAACAAAAATCGAATTAGCTAAAATTTTCAACTGAACTGAAATTTTTAAACCGAAAAACCAAACCAAATAGTCCAAAATTTAACGATTCAATTCAAAATCAATTAAACTGATCCGTTTGCACACCCCTACACACACCCTCGGTGGTTTTCATGCTGATACCGCGCCCGATCGCCTCCTAGTACCTTCTTTCCATTTCTTTCTTCTCTTGTGCCATTCCTTGTCCCTTTCGAGATCTGTAAACAAAGATGTTAACATGAGAAATAATGCTTGGAACGAGTTTTCTTACAAAAATTGCTCGAGGTTCTTGCTTGTGCCACATCAGCTAAATGTCGAACCAACGTCTTAGATTTCTTACTAGATATGAACAGTATTTTTTAAACAGGAGGTAATCCATATAAACTCCTTCCTAGGAGAAATTTTCATAAAGGGCCAAAGAACCAACTTATTTAACAAATTAAGGAGTATTTATTAGCTTAGCAAAATACACCAATATTTTTTAAACTCTTAAAAATTTTCATAAAGGGTTTCACTTATTTAACAGAGGTCCCCTTAAAAATTTCACGAACGCGCAAGTAATACTTGCACTCCTAAGATTTTCTCTGATTTTCAGGCACTTTTGCATAACTTTTGCAGGTGTGGGACCCAGTTATCGTTGAAACTTAGGGGCTTTCAAGTAATACTTACGCCTCTAAGTTTATTTCTGAAAATATTATAAGATGTATAAGTAGAATATTTATCTCATACATTACGAGAAATAATAATGGTCTAGCGGCATGGGGGGTTAGGTTTGAGGCGCGTTGAGTTTGAGAGATGCGTGAGTTCGATCCCCCCCCCCCTACCACACCATTTATTTTAGTTTAAGATCACAACTATTACTTACGCACACTATTTTTTAGTTCCAACCCATGACTTGTGGATCGACATTCCCTAGAAAACTTTATTTCTACTCTTCTCTCCAAACTCACCCCTAATTTTTACATTTCTCCCCCAAAAACTCACCCACACAATGTTTATTATTAGTTTTTACACCGGAAGATCTATCCAAAACAGGCTGCATGGTGTTCATTACTCAAAAAATGCTACCGATAATTTTATGGTGCATACCGACATAACACTCGCTGAATTGGAGATTGAGCTTTATCGGTGGATGGGAATTTCGAGTTCAACACATGGTTTAGAGATATCATCGAGGTTTAATGGCGGATTATAACTTACTCCTCCGATAATGTTCTATACCAAGTTATAACTTTTAAGTAATGATACATGAAGACTTATGGTTAATCATTTGGTCCAACTAAGTATTTTTATAATGATTGAATTATATGTTGAGCTTAAATCCCGTTATAATACATCAAACCAAGATTGTGCAAGTGATAGTCGAGGTCATGAAACCCCAAAAGCATATGTTGAGCTAATATCAAGTTCAATACCCGATGCATCATTTGGTACCAATAGAAATTAATCGGTCCTAAAAGAAAAAAATAATATTGAGGATTTGGAATTTAATATTGGATTGGATGACATTAATCCGGAGGAACATGTTGAGAAGTTAGTAAGCCAAGATACAACTCCAATTGCAACACGTGTAGTAATGATAGTTTCATGAATATGGATTTCACACCTTTCGAAGATTCGAATTATAATTCGGAAGAGGAATTGTATCAGACCATGATATCATGGCCATTATGAGACCGATCGAATTCACATCAGGTTGCTTCGTGGAATAATATTAATACGATCGTCGATATAATAGGTGATTGTAATTACTTCGACGATGAAGGGTATATCACGGAAGATGGTTTGGCACTGGGATAATGCTTTCGGTCGAAAGATCATCTCAAATGGGTTGTACATGATTTTCACATCAAAGCGAACCGCACGTTTAAGAAAAGGAAGTTAAATAAAAGTGTGTATACGATTGAATGCACCAACCAAAATTGTCATTGGAGGTTATATGCATCGAGAAGGCTAAGTGATGATGCTTTCATAATTAATACAAGACAAAGTCCTCATGAATATGTTATGTTGGGGGATAGATTGGAGCATCCGCACTTAACGTCCTCATTCATGGCTTCTTTAATCCGAGAAAAGTGTAAAAATAATGTTCGATTTACTATAAAGAACACCAAGGTTGCCATCGAGCAGAGATATATTTTCAAGCATTATTTTTAAATGCGATTTTCTTCATGCATGCGGAAGGCTACCGCATACCGCATATGCAGATTTTCTTGTGGGTTTACATATGCGGATTTTTATCAAATTATAGATGATCATATATATATTCAATGCGTAATATAATCACAAGTCATGGTTGGTGCAGTGAAAACAACTCTTTCTCCCAGCCCAAAGGCTTGGGATCGAATCTCGATAACCCATGTTTAATATTTTATATAGTTTTCTATTCAATTTGGGGTTGTAATAAGTTTGTAGCAGCAACATTCTATTCAACTGGGCTTGTAATCATTTACAGCAGCCCAACTATATGATAAATTGTGTACTAATAGGCCAAATCTGCATGACAATGACTGCATGAAATTTTGAAGACGGCTCATGCGACCGCATTTAAAAACATTGATTTTAAGGCACACTACCAGAAATGTTGGCGGGCAAAGGAGATCACAATCGCATAATTATTCGGAGGATGGAGACAAGGTTATGATTTAATCATGTTATTGCTCCATGCCATACAAGGAACAAATTTGGGTACAGTGATTGGTGGTTTACCGCACCGACAAATGACTCTAATGAAAGATTATTTCAAATAGTGTGTTAGTCATACGATCCGACAATAGAGGCCTTAAAACATTGTAAACCCGTCATAGGAATTGATGATACACATTTATTTGGAAGGTATAAGAAAAAAATATTAGTTGCATGTGGCTTCAATGCAAAGATCAGTTGGTGCCCCATTGCATTCGCCTTGGTTGACACCGAGAATAACAAATCTTTGGAGGATTTTATGAAATTTGTGTGTAGGGAAGTGGTTGGATCACGAGTTGTGATGGTACTATCATATCGTTATAAGAGTATCTTGCGGGTTTTTAGTCAGCCAGACCTAGGATGAAGTACCCAAGATGGACAAGCCTTCTATCGATATTGTTCAAGACACATATGTCAAAATTTCACAAAAGAATTTAAGAACAAAAAATTAATAGCGACTTTGAGGCAAGTAATGAAACAAAATTAAAAGAGCAAATTTCTCACGAGGCTCGACCGTATTCGCAAAAAATGCCCCGACGTGGCAACATGGCTTGAGGATATCGGTAGGGACCTTAACGATGTCGATAGGAACAATCGACCGTGATATGATTTATGTGCTCTTTCATTTGATGAGGAGGTCATAGATTGAGCATGATGATAACAAATGAATCGAGTCCCTTAATAATGTTTTAAAAGAAGCACGCGAGTTACCCGTAAATTCGTTTGTCGAAATAATATTTTGCAAGTCGATAAAATATTTTGCTGAGAGAGGACAAAGCTGAAATAGCGATTCAACAATGATTCCTCTTCTTCCCCAAAATCCAAGCCTTATTGTGGGAGAGGAGATTAAGGGAAATGCACATATGATGAGAGTGTACCGAAACGAGCGAAAATATGAGGTTCAAACAGATCAAAGATTTGTGAGCAACAAGATTAAAGGAAACCGAATACATACGGTTTAGATGGAAGTGCCCGGAGGTACATGCACTTGTCAAAAACCGTAACTAATAGGTATATCTTGTTCTCATATCTTAGTATATTGTGTGCAAGGGGCATAAGTAGTAACATGTATGTAGCTTTTTTATATCGTGTTAATGAGTTGCTAGCAACGTGGACACCTGAATTTGAGCCATTTGGTAATTTTGACACTTGGCCTGAAATCTGGAGACCCAAACTAGTATCGGACCCGACAAGGTATGCTATTAAGAAGGGCGACGTTAGCATTTAAAGATTCAGAATGCGATAGATGAAGAGAATACACACCAAACATATACTTATGGGCGATGCAAACAACCATGGCACAATAGGCGCACATGCACCGCACCCCCAACAATGAAGATAATACTATACTATTTTTTGTCAAATTAACAATTGCGACTTCTATCACTCATTTACGGTATCAAATTTTATTAACACAGGTACTTAACATGGGGTTGGTCCTCAAGAAGATGAAAGTTGATCTATTAGAAATTACATGTGCTATCTTATTTTTTTTGTATCATCCTATTAGAAATTACATATACTTTTTTATAGAGTTTGGTGTAGAATTAAATGTACTATTTTATGGAGCTTAATGTACGATTAAATGTACTCTTTTTATGAAGTTTGATTGTAAAATTAAATAAATTTTTTTCTTTGATTGAGATCTTTTTTTAAAAAAAAAAAACAAATTGTAATCAAATATAAACTAGAGGTGGATATTACTTGCGCCCCTAAATACATTGGTTGTAACTTCTCTGTAAAAATTTTAAGAAGTCGTTGATCTCTCCGTTAAAAAAATTATTTTTTTGACCCCTTATAAAAAAATTTTCCCCTTCCTAGTTTTTCTCATTCTGTATAAACATTTTGGGGTGAACATTTTCACTCTGTATTATTTCCTCAGCTCGCCGCTTCTTTTTCTGAGAAAGAGAGAGGTCTTAAACTTTTTTAGACGTAGAAGAGGGGGAGGTGGATAAGGAAAGGTTGAAGCTTGTAGATACCGCGATAATGGCGCCGGTCACCTGCAATGCGTGCAATAAGGAGTTCGAAGACGAGGTGGAGCAGAAAGAGCACTATCGCTCCGAGTGGCACCGCTACAATCTCAAGCGCAAGGTTTTACTCGGATACTTTTCTCTATATAACTTCTTGACTTTCGTGCGGAGATTTTATTTTTTAGTTTTCTTGATTTTTCAATCGTTTTCTCGACGCGTGCAAACGAGTTCGGTTCTCATGGTTATTCGTGTTGCCTGATTTCTAGGGTTAGTTTCTTTAATTGCCTCCAGGTGGATTTATTTTATACTGAATCGCATAATTTTTTTACATTCTCGTGTGGATTTTTTTTATGTTATGCCAGAATTGCATAAAAGATGAGACGGTGTAATGGTGTTTGCATCAATTCATTGCAGAAAGGTCCATCAAAACATATGCATACATACAGTGATTTAAGTTCGAATATCCAATTTTTTTTTAATTAACTAGGATAATTTTGAGGGGAGTGAAAGGACGAACAAAACAAAAAAGAACTCTCTCAATACTAAACAACTGAGCTTTTCTTGTTAACATTGCATTCATCATCTAAGTTCAGAACATGAATTTGCAATTAAAATAAATTGTACAAGCTTATTCTGTTGGTAAACCAAATGAAACTTAATCGTTAGAAGAATGTTGTTGGATTCAAGTTCACTTGAAGCTTGTGACTTTTTTCTTATTAGCGGACTGATTTTGGACAAATTAAAATGTACTTTTGTGCTTTATTGAATTCAAAATAAATTGTAACAAAATATGAGAAACTGAAGTATGGTTGTGCAGAAAGTAATTAAACCCTATTTGCAATTATTATCAAGCATAGTTTGAGTGATCTCCAAAAAAATTTCTGCAAGGATCAATATAAGCTATATTTAAAAATAAATTTTATACTGGTTGACTGTTTTGTCTGAATCAGGTCGCTGGAGTGCCTAGTGTGACAGAAGCACTGTTCCTTGCGAGACAAGCTGCTTTAGCAGAAGAGAAATCAAAATCATCTCCATCTCAGATGCTATACACCTGCTGTTTATGCTCAAAGGAATATAGAAGCTCAAAGGCACACCAACAGCACCTCAACTCTAAGGCCCATGTGCTGAAAGCCTCTCTTCAACCTGAAACCTCAGCTGAGGGTATCACAGTTGTAAAACCACTTGTGCGCAAATCAAATCGCTCATCTAACAAAGCAGAAGCAGAAGAGGAAGAGGAATGGGTTGAAATGGGCTCAGATGAGGAAATGGAGGAAGGAGATGAGGTTGGATCAGATGTGGAGATGGAGGGGATGGAGGAACTGGACCCATCTAGCTGCTTCATGTGTGATGCAAAGCATGAGAACATAGAAAGCTGCATGGTTCACATGCATAAGAAACATGGTTTCTTTATTCCTGATGTAGAGTTCTTGAAGGATGCTGAGGGACTCCTCATCTATGTCAGTTTACAGGTGAATTTTGTTATTTTGTGTATATGACACTACTGTGCCATACTTCTATTTTTATTTTTATAACAATCATGTTAAGTCGATGTCTGATTGTTCTGTATATAGAATTATTTTCTTCACTTTTATATTAATGAAAGTTTTTATTGGACAATTTATGAATATTAGTCGACAAATAAGTAGATTGTTCTAGTGGGGTTCTTTTCTTGCCCATGATACTGACTTGCTGTTTTGTGATGAATAATATGGATTGCCAGTGGTAAATATATATTTTTACTTGTAATATTTTTGTGAGAAAGTCTGACTTGCACTCTGCTTTAGTGATGTTTTCTTTCTATATGAAGGACTTTAATCTTTTCTTTAAATTCTAGGTTAAGAGGGATTATACATGCCTGTATTGCAATGAGAGGCGTCAACCTTTCCAAAGCCTTGAGGCAGTGAGAAAACACATGGAGGCAAAAGGGCATTGCAAGCTTCGCTATGGTGATGGGGGTGATGATGAGGATGCTGACCTGGAAGAGTTTTATGACTATAATAGCAGGTTTACTGTTCATTATAGTGTTATACAAAAGTTTATCTGTGCATCTCATTAGGTGATACTCTCAGCTCTGAGTTGATAGCAATGAGCCAATGACCTTCTTTGGTGTTTGAATTTTGATAAATTTAGCTTCAGAGTTCAGAGTTTGAGCTTAGTTTGGTTTGGTTTGCTGACATGTCAATCCAAGGCACACTGTAACATATTAGCCTATAATTGTGGCATTACAAAACAAATTACTGGAGTTTCTATCTCTGTATGTAACTCCACATCTTTACAAATGGAATTTGCCGTTCATGTAATTTGAAAAATATCGGTCTGTAGCTATTAACTGAGAAAGCGATACAACATGGCGTTTTATTTTTTCCACTAGTTGATACTTTTGTCATTTTGTTCTTTATTTGTTTATATATTTATTTTGTTAAACAGCTATGTTGATGCTGAGGGGAAACAAGTGGTTCTCTCTGATGATGCAGCAAATGTTGAGCTAGGGACTGCTGGAGCTGAGCTGGTTATTACTCACAAGGGTGAAGATGGGACATTCATCAGAACCTTGGGTTCCAGGGAATTTCTGCGATACTACCGTCAGAAGCCACGGCCCACCCTTTCTAGAGATACTGCCCTTGCCACTGCATTGGCCTCAAGGTTTGTATAAATTATCTATTTTTTGTGCATTCTCATCTATTATTTTTTTGTTTCTTTAATATTACTAAGATCTTATATTATTTTCGTGGTTGAAACACAAAAGCTTATTTGTGTGAAATGTCAAGTCAAAATAAGATTCTCTTTATCATACTTTGAAGACGTATCTACATGAGTTCTTTCAGTGTACCTTGGGCTTTTGTAGCAATGTATCCCTGTAACTGATCCCTCTATTTATTTTAGGGGTGGGGGTCAGTTAACAATGGGTTATTATTTTGACAATCTTGACAATGGACTTCGGAATAAATATAAAAAAAATTTAAAAATAGATAAATATGTCCATTTACTTATAGATTGATAGTGTTTCAAATTTCATGCAACTTCATACCGTTTGATAGTTCATCAAAGACCATCAAAATTTTATACAATTTAACGGTCTTTGATGGACTATCAAATGATAATGAAGTTGCATAAAATTTGAAATGCTATCAATCTATAAGTAAAAAAACATATCTATAAAGTTTTTTTCTATTTTTCTATTTTTTTTATATATATTCCAAAGCCCATTGTCAAGATCGTCAAAATAACCCATTGTCAACTGATCCCCATCCTTTATTTTAGACCAATTTTTAATACAATGCAAATTTAGATTGTATGATTTCAAGCCCTGACAAATTCTTGGATGTGTTGAAGTAGATGTTCATATTCCCATGTATAGTATCAGAACCATCAAATCGAGGGTTCTAATCCTTTGACTAAATCTGTCATTATGTTTGAGCCAAGGTTTTAAAATGCGGATTCGAATATGCGTGTGGAAAGGCTTCGCATAAAGCATATGCGGTCGCATACCGCATATGCGGATTTTGATGCGGCAATACATATGCGGCTTAATTTGTCATATTTTGAATAATTTATATATTAGAACAGATATATAATGAATATAGATTTCATTTGTACACAAACAATAGTGCGGCCCAGCGGTAGTGTTGTGTGCTGGAGACGCAAAATCCCCAGTCCAACCCACGTTTGGGCAAAGATGTTTTATATTTTTGTTATTCCTGCTAATTCTAACTTGGATCTTCTGTGGACTACTATATGCGGCCGCATGTTGCAAACCCATGCGGATGCGGCCGCACATACTGCATTTTATTTCACTGGTTTGAGCAGATGCCTGATGTTTCTGGTATTTTGAACCTAAATCAAATAGTTTGCTTTTTGGGTTCAGGTATAAGAGCATGGGATTGGCGACTGTGCAATCTAAGGAGCAGATAGTAAGGTTGAAGGTGCTGAAGGAGATGAACAGGCATGGTGTTGATGCCATGCGTACTAAGGTTGCCATGAAGAGCAATGTTATTCGCAACCTCCCTAAAAATGTCCCATATTAGTTGCTACTTTTTCTGTCTTTTGTTTTACACCCTGAATGAATGATAATAGGTTTTTTCTTCGCGGTGTGACATTCTGCTTCCTTTTTGAATTTCTCTGTGGCTGCATATTTTAATCGAATTTTGTTGAAAGCAGACTGATTTAAGATTAGTGTGATGACTCCCTTTCCCTTTTCATACAGAGGTCTGTCTTTCCATGGTTGAATACTGTGTGAACTATGTTCAATTCAAGCTCAGTTGCTTTATTTGGAGTGTTAGATCAATTACACAATTGCACCGTTGGTAATTAGTCGACAAGTTCGAGTAAAAGAGCAACTTTATTATCGGCAATTATTCTGGGTGGTCCATTTTAACTTGAATATGTCGTTTGATGAAGCTCCTATATCCATTCTTCTTTTGCCAACAATAGCTTCTAGGCGTAGAGATTGGCACAGTCAAATCTTATTTATCGTATTTCATTTTGGAAGCTGTTAATTGTCTAAGTGGAAAATACCTTTATTCGCCCCTATGCGTCCATCAATTAGATTGTCCATTCATCCATTTATCTTTCAAAATACTTATTTTTAATATATTTATATAATGTTATAATAATTGTAAATTTGTAATGGTTTATAATTATATATTCTCAATCAATAAATATACGATAATATTTTGGAGCTTGCAATTGTTTTAGAAGTCTTTCGAAGTTTTAATGATTTTGTAATTGTATTTGTTACCTTCTATCTAACTGAATCCAGTAAATTTCTTGTAATTTCTCATTATAGACCCCATTAACGTTTAGAGTCATGAGCAGCAAAAAGCATCTTTGTTTCTTTTCGACGTGATCGTTAACATATATTGTATATTACAAAAGGATTTACAAGAATGTTTCTCTTCGCTTTAATGTACACGTTAACATATGTGATACCCTCGTTAATAAGAAAGCACATCTTTTTTTAGTGATAGAATGGGTCAAAAGAGATGGATGTACTTGGCTGATTAAATTTTGACAGACCATGTCATATTATTATGGAATAGTTACGTAAGTTATTGGTGTGAATGATACTTTTTTTACTCATTTTTTTTTGAACCGTACCGTTTTCAATAAGATGATTATGAATAAAGATTATTTTTTATTAACTTATTTGATATGAGTATGAATAAAATTATTTTTTCGTTAAGTAAATGAATAAGAGTATGGATAAAAAGTCATTTCTTGTATTATTTTTATTTGTTTTCAAATGACTTAAGTTGAAATTAATTGTATAGTTACGTTTTGATTTATACTAGTTAAATAGAAATATATTTGTAGGAAAGAAATATGTTCAGATATTATATAAATTATGGTAAACTAATTAATATATTAATATTATTCATTAGCACCCGTTATCGTTTCACTACTCATTTATTTTAATGGGTAATGATAGGATATGGATAAATCTAATTTTAATGGATAAAAGTAAAATATAGATAAAAATAATTTTTAAATGAGTATGATAACGTAAATACCTCCACTCGTACCATAATTATTGACATCCCTAGCTATAACCTACAAGCTACAAGTGAATTAAAAGATGTCTACATTATTTCAACAACAATACATTAACAACTCAAGTTTTTTTCATCTGTTTTTTCTCTCTCTGCCATGCATTATTTTAAAAATGCAGTTGTATTGCTGTAATGCGGTCCATTTATACTTATGCGATATGATTTCACATACACAAGAGAATATATATATATACATATATTCAATAATGTATAATATATATTTTTTTATTTTTATCATATTAAGCCTATAAAATTAATCATATATATATTTCATGCAAAAAATCAAAATTATGTTAATATCATATTATTTTTAAAAAATGTTAATATCATATTATATTTTCTTATTTTATATTAAACTTCTTTAAAAAATAAATGATTAATTAAAAAAAATAAAAAAAAATAGAATATATATCCGCATACATATACAATCCGCATATGCGAGTTCCCACCAATTCTCGATTCGGCTACGCCATCTGACTGATAAAGCTGTCCATAATCGTATGAAAAGAAGTGGATGGCATGATGCATCAGACAACAAATTAGTTGAAAGAAACACTCGGTCGAATGAGTGACAATTTCTCATCTTAGCTCAATTGGGAGTCATATCAGGTCAACCAGTATGATAAGAGGGGATCTCTTTCTTCAAAAGCCCACCGATTATGAATAAATCACTCCTCTTTTTTTTTTATGAAAAGACGAGGCTAAAGCCCCCAAATTTCTTTATATATATATAGAGTTTGTTTATTGTCTTTCCATGGAGTAGATCTATAAAGAATTAAAGATGTATGTATCTCTCAGTAATCATCCGACATACCGTTTTAACCCTTCGCTTAAGTTAGAAGTAAAATAATATTTTACGGTATTTTGCAAAGGATTAAAATATATGTATCTCTCGGTAATCATCCGACATACTTTAATCCCTAACTTAAGTAGAAGTAGAATTTTTATTTTACGGTATTTTCATAGCTTAACCCTTAACAGAATTTTGATTGGACCAAAACCCAACATATACCTGTCATTGGTACCACCTTACCAATTGGTTTATGTTGACCCCTAGTTTACTGATCTGATTTAGATACATGTTGCCCTAATGACTCGGATTAGAGCGACTCTACGATCCTCACGGGTTCCTGGGACTTGATTTTCTTTCTTCAGAATTAGAACCCAAACCGAAAATAAAAATATTTTCAAAAAATAAAACTGAATTACGATTTTTCTCTGACCAAACATTAATTAGAGACCAAATTTGACCTGTCATATGCATCCGATAATTTGACCAGCATCTTTGAGATCTACTCGCATTCACATATCATAGCATGTCATATTGCATGTAGATAAGATAGAAGTAGGACTCGAGAACTAGTCTCGAGATAGGATTAGACTAGAATAAAATAATAAAAAGTTATAAATTAGATTTATTAGGGAAATACTATTATTATCACTAAATAATAATTAAGTTATGTAGATAATCATGCATTAAATGCATGAGAGAGTGCTGAGAAGCGGGCCGGATGATCTCAGTCTGAGGTTGCCTTGTATAACCAGACCAACGGTTACGTTCGATAAACCGATTGGCCCATGGGGCCCCTTGGTCTGAGTATACACTACGCACCTTTACTTGTAAGTCATTCACCGACCTCGTCACTTGACGGGTTCGGCCGTGCCAGAGTGTTTTATTTTTTATCAATATTATATTTTTATTATGTTGTATATGATTTGATTCCAAATTTAATTGAGCGATTAGGATGAACATGACTCTCAGTGTTTAGTGTGGGCGGCCATATTCGAGTATGGAGCCTATTTCAGATTATTATATTATTTTATTTAGTCGACTTATTGAAGATCTCGGTATGTTCGAAGGGCTTTCTCCTTTGGCCCCCTGGTTGGTACAGAGAAAGTCGAGAGCGATCCTTTGGCCCCTGGTTGGTACAGAGAAGGCTCCCATTTGTTATTATATTATGTTTTGTGATTTACGAGTAGTCAACTCCTTTCGGCGATATGGCAACTGAAATCATATTTTATTCTGTTTTGATTTATATTGTGAGGTAGATTACCAGATTCAGCGGACCAGAGTACGTGCTTTATAGCCGTTCACCTTCCTAGAGCGAATATCGCCCGGAGCCCGATTTCGTTTGTACGGTATTATCGTCGCACAAATATAAAGTCCTAAGTTAGTAAGTTGGGCCCTGATAGTGCCCGCTTAGGCAAGGTCCGAGTTTAGTAAGGTGGGCCCTAATAGTGCCCGCTCGGGATGGATCTAATATATTTACACCGGGATTTAATTATGGGTGCTTGATTCTCATACTATTTATATATTTATTATTACTATCTCCTCAGATTTTCTATTTTGGGTTTTCCTTGTCATTTCATGTCATAACATCTAGGCGAATTTCTCAGACATGCATAAAAATATTATTTTATTTAAATATATGAATATTTTATTATATTAAAACACCAACATCGGTATTTGGGTCCAGTCTAGAAAATAAGATCAAATCTTAAGATTGGATCTAAATCCGTACTGAGTAATTTTTAAATTATTCACGTTTTCACGGTGGTTGTGGGATCCAGGTTTATATGGACAAAATTTTTCTTGGAGAGAGTATAGGTGCAGTCCTGTGCGTTGTCAGAGGTGCTTCGCCACATCTGCTTGTGAGTTTGGTAGTCGGTTAGGATTTCATCGGGATGTCGGGTTTTGATTATTTCTTTTGGTTTATTTGAGAGATTTGTTGCCATTCCGATGGGATCAGCCCGCCGATGCAAGCGTTGTACTTATTTGATCATTCTAGACTGTATTGTCATGTATTATTATTCATTATTATTTTATTTATTCTGTGTTGATTTATTTATTTATCTTATTTTAACCTTTCGTACACACGTCTCGTCGTGTGTACGTGGCGAGTTGTCACCCCTAATCCGAATTAATTATTTTGGGTGTGATAAATCATACACTACATAAGCTTGCATTTCAGGCATATTACGACCTCCTCGCTTATGCATGAAAATTATGAACATAATATTCTACAAGGATCCTTCAAACTATCAAGATTTCACGTACTCTACTCTTTTTAAAAGATTTTAAAAATCCAAAAGTGCCCACTAAACAACGCACGTATATTAAAATCTACATTTAAATTCTTACTTTCATATCACCACACCTATTCATATACTTCAATTTGAAGTTATCAACATAGAATGGCACTTTAGTATTATTTTACTTTCTCCCTCAGATATTAGTTTAATTTATTTAAAAATCAGTCACATTTTCTTAGTCATATGCCGTTTTAGTTATTTTATTTATATTTTCTTAGTCAAGAGCTACTTTATAAATTGACTTTGTTATGTAAAAACATATCTTTTTTCACTTCTAATTTTCAGAGAATGAAATTGCATTGGCTGCAATTAGCACAAGAATAAAAACAAAATAGGATGTTATAACTTACTCAAGCTGCTGTGGTTATTTTCCTTTTATTAAAATCAATGAACTTAATTTAACTTTAGGCAAAATGTTTAAATAATATGGAAACATGACTTAGGTACTCGTTAAAGCTTAAAAAATATGGGGAATAAATAAAGAGGAAAGCTAGGTTATAATAAAAGTGTACTTGTTTGACAAGCATAAAATTCTTCAAGACATTAAGAAAGTCGCTAGTATGGGTTAGGTGACCCTTGCTCAAGGAACATCAACACCAGGGTCCAAACTGTCCAAATTGCCCTTAAAAAGGATCCTCACAATTAACATGTTAGCCATCCATCTCTTTGCTTTTAAAAAACTGGATCCTCACAATTAACATGTTAGCCATCAATCTCTTTGCTTTAAATTCATTAAACTGACAATTGTAATTAGCAAATTAAAAAGCGGACAATCATAAGATGTTGGGTCAATCTCTTGATACTTCTATTTATAGAGATGTGTAGGTTTACATTTTAGAAAATAAAAATATACAAAATAATATAAATTGAGTTTAATAAGGTTCTGCTGTCGCCTGTCGGGTCTGAGGAGCAAACCCATTTGCTCTAGCGTACCCGGTTACGGCCTCACACGTGTCTAATCCAATTCGGTCCGTCTCCTCCGTTTGATACAATTTATACGGTCAGAGATCATTTGGATAGCATCACGGCATCACCCCTCTAGGAAAAAGGATTTTCTGCACTGAGAGAGTGAAGAGTCGAGTCTGAGACCGCCATATGGAGCTCTTTCTTTCCTCTAATAAAAACCCTTTCCATTCGAAAAACCCTTCGCTCATCTGATCTGATCTCTGAGCCTCGTCATTCCTACCTGTTTATTACATCCTGCGAGGAAAGAACAACTGTACGTAAATTTCATATCCTTATTTGTTTTGGATTAGACAGACAGGACGAAGAAGGTCGATTTTATGTCGTTATCTTCTCTGTTGGTTTAGGGTTCTGCTATTTCTTCTTTTGTGTTCTATCCTTTACTCGGGCTTTCTTCTTTTGTGTTTTATCCTCTACTAGGGTTTTTTTTTTTGGCTGAGTACCAAACCTAAATCTAGTCAGAAATTAGGGTTTTGTTGTTTGTTCCTAGGCCTAGGTAACTCTGGTTTCTAATCTCAATTTAAAACGACTATAGTTCCTTCTCTTGTCAGTCTTAGAACTCCATTTTGTTTATTGGCAGGTACAAGATACTGACCTTTCTAAGACCAAATAAATCCTTGTTGGAAGGATGTACCAACCTGGTGGTGGGGGTGCAGAGGCACATGCTCGATACAAGCAATATGAGTACCGAGCTAACTCAAGTCTGGTTCTGACCACAGACTCGAGGCCTCGTGACACACATGAGCCGACTGGTGAGCCTGAGACCCTATGGGGTAAGATTGACCCTAGAAGCTTTGGGGACCGTGCTGCTCGAGGCAAACCACCAGAGTTGGAAGATAAAAAGAAGGCTAAAAGGAAGAAGGAAGAAGCTGCTGCAGAAGAAGCAGTAAAGCGATCTACTAAGAAGAGGCGGCGAGGTGAAGAAGAGAGTGTTTTATTTTTGGCTGATGATGATGCGGTATACCGGCCGAAGACTAAGGAGACCCGTGCTGCATATGAGGCAATGCTTAGTCTTATTCAAGAACAGTTGGGGGGTCAGCCTCAGGATATATTGAGAGGTGCTGCTGATGAGGTTTTGGCAATTTTGAAAGATGATCACAGGAAGAATCCTGATAAAAAAAAAGGAGATTGAGAAATTGCTCAACACCATCTCAAGTCAGCTGTTTGACCAGCTTGTGTCAATCGGGAAGCTGATTACCGATTATCAGGGTCCAAGTGGAGATGATGCAGATGGAGCTGTGACAAATGGAGATGAGGCACGTCTGGATGATGGAGTTGCAGTTGAGTTCGATGATGATGAGGAGGATGAGGATAGTGATCTCGATCAGGTATGATACAAATTTGGTTTAATTTATATATTTGTGTGAACTTATTTCATTTTTCAGGATTAACTGCATAAAACTTTGGTTTGCTATTGCACCAAGATCTATTGATAATTTATGAGTTTAGGCTGTTGGATTCATTTTTGCATCTTCTCGCAAATAGTTTTCTGGTTACTTGTAAGGTGAGAACCAAAATTGGGCTTCCTGGTCCAAGTATCAATCTAACCACCTTGGGCATCTATGTGCTCTAGTATAATTGCTTAAATTTTTTGCAAAAAGGGAAAAATATATTACAGGGTAGTTCTTTTTTGAAAACTATGTAAAAGTTTAGGATATCAAAATGTAATACACAGACTCAAGTGGTAATGGACTAATGGTAATGGATGACTGAAGACATATTGTATCTTTTAACTTTTTCAGGTTCAAGAAGAGTCAGAGGCTGACGAGGAAGAAACACAGGAGGCTGCTGGTGAGGCTGGCACCATGCAAATGGGTGGAATAGATGATGATGATGTAGACCACTCTGTTGAGGGAAGAACAGTAAATGTGCAAGACATAGATGCTTACTGGCTCCAGCGTAAGATCTCACAGGCCTATGGCAATTCAATCGACCCTCAGAATAGCCAGCACCTGGCTGAAGATATCCTCAAAATAATAGCCCAAGGGGATGAAGATCAAGATATTGAGAGAGCTCTTGTGGCGCTGCTGGAGTTTGACAAATTTGACCTTGTTAAACTGTTGGTGCGTAACCGGTTCAAGATTGTCTGGTGCACACGGCTTGCACGGGCTGATGACCAGGACCAGAGGAAGAGCATTGAGGAGGAGATGGCTGCCACAGGGCCCACTGGGGTTGCTATCCTTGAGCAGCTGCATGCTACCAGAGCTTCGGCTATGGAGCGTCAGAAGAATCTGGAGAAGAATATTAGAGAGGAGGCAAGGCGGTTGCTGAAGGATGGGAGCTCAGCAAGTGGGGCTCGAAGGAGTGCAATGGACAGGGACTCAGATAGTGCATGGATGAAGGGACAGAGGGAACTGCTTGATCTGGAGAGTCTCACATTTTCCCAAGGTGGCTTGCTCATGTCAAACAAGAAGATCGCGCTGCATATGTCTCAACGAATTGCACATAAGGGTTATGAGGAGGTGTATGTGCCGCGACTGGAACAAAGGGCATTTGAACCGGGTGAGAAATTGGTCAAGATTTCTGACTTGCCGGAGTGGGCCCAGCCGGCTTTTGTAGTATGAAGCAGCTAAATAGGGTGCAGAGTCGTGTTTATGATGCGGCTTTTAACCACTCACACAACTTGCTTCTGTGTGCTCCTACTGGCGCTGGCAAAACCAATGTTGCTATGCTCACTATTCTACAGCAAATTGGTTTGCATATGAAAGAGGGGGTTGTGGATAATACTGGATATAAGATAGTGTATGTTGCGCCAATGAAAGCATTAGTTGCTGAGGTGGTGGGTAATTTGTCAAACCGACTCAAGCCATATGGTGTTGTTGTGAGAGAACTCAGTGGTGACCAGAATCTGACGCGTCAACAGATAGATGAAACCCAAATAATCGTGACAACTCCTGAGAAGTGGGATATTGTTACCCGCAAATCTGGTGACCGGACTTACACTCAGCTAGTGAAGCTATTGATCATTGATGAAATCCATCTATTGCATGACAACCGGGGCCCTGTGCTAGAGAGCATTGTTGCAAGGACAATTCGCCAGATTGAGATAACGGGGGAGTTATGCCGACTGGTTGGACTCTCAGCCACGCTGCCTAATTATGAGGATGTGGCCACATTTTTGCGTGTGAAACCTGACAAGGGGCTATTTTACTTTGACAATAGTTACCGACCATGCCCACTTGAACAGCAGTACATTGGGATAACTGTTAAAAAACCTTTGCAAAGATTCCAGCTGATGAACGAGATATGCTATGAGAAAGTCATTGCCTCAGCAGGTAAACACCAGGTGCTCATTTTTGTGCACTCCAGAAAAGAGACAGCAAAAACTGCACGTGCAATCCGTGACACAGCTCTTGCTAATGATACTGTTGGCAGGTTCCTGAAGGATGACAGTGTGAGCCGTGAGATTCTCCTCACTCATGTTGATTTGATGAAGAGCAATGATCTTAAGGAGCTCTTACCATATGGATTTGCCATTCACCATGCTGGGTTAGTCAGATCGGATCGAACCATGGTGGAGTTGTTGTTTGCAGATGGTCATGTCCAAGTGTTGGTCTCTACTGCCACACTCGCATGGGGTGTCAATTTACCAGCACACACTGTTATTATAAAAGGAACACAGGTATATGATCCTGAGAAAGGTGCATGGACTGAGTTAAGTCCCCTGGATGTGATGCAAATGCTGGGCCGGGCAGGCCGGCCTCAGTTTGACTCCTATGGAGAAGGTATAATTATCACCGGGCATAATGAATTGCAATATTATCTCTCTCTGATGAACCAGCAGTTGCCTATCGAGAGTCAGTTCATTTCTAAATTGGCCGATCAGCTGAATGCTGAGATTGTTCTGGGGTCAGTGCAGAATGCACAGGAAGCATGCACGTGGTTGCTTTACACCTACCTCTTTGTGAGGATGTTGCGTAATCCAACATTGTATGGTCTACCAGCTGATGCCCTGGAGAAAGATTGGCAATTAGAGGAAAGGAGAGCTGACCTGGTGAGTTATTTAATTCATTTAGTTTTGCTTGTCCTCTTATCTTATCTTTATTATGAGAATATTCATTATTGTCTATTTCTGGTGTTATGGTATAGATAAATGCGTCGATAAACGTTGTAACTTGTTTCGTCTCAATTTTATATTTCTGGATAATGATCATTCGATACAAGAATAGGATTTATTTGGTTCTATTATCTGCCTTAACATCTGTCAATATAATAATTATCAGCTTAGTGAGTATTTTTCTAGTAAATTTTGAATTATTTATCCGAGTCATTGCTTTGAACAGATCCATACAGCTGCAACCATACTGGATAAGAACAACCTGATTAAGTATGACCGGAAGAGTGGCTATTTCCAAGTGACTGACCTGGGCCGCATTGCGAGCTACTACTATATCACACATGGCACTATATCAACATACAATCAGTACCTGAAGCCAACTATGGGCGACATTGAGCTGTGCCGCCTCTTCTCCCTTAGTGAGGAATTCAAGTATGTTGGTGTTCGTCAGGACGAGAAGATTGAACTTGCCAAGCTGCTTGACTGGGTCCCAATTCCTGTGAAGGAAAGCCTTGAGGAGCCTAGTGCCAAGATCAATGTTTTGTTGCAAGCATACATTTCAAGGCTCAAGCTCGAGGGGCTCTCCCTTGCTTCTGATATGGTCTTTATACGACAGGTGATGTTTTACTTTTGTTTTCCTTGGTAGCTTTGCACTGGAATTTTGTACCTCAACCTTACTAGAGTGCTGTCGAGTTGGCTTGTGGATAACATAATTTTCTATTCAAATTTAACCATGCCAACAAAAAAACATCCATTCCTGTTTAATGCTTTCAGTAAAGCTTAAGGGTATGTTTGGCAGGACTTATTTTGGTGGGATTGGGGTTAAGTGGGTATGGATTCCCTGATTGACACTGTGGGTTCCCTTAAAGACGTGTTGGTGGTTAGGTGAAAAAAATATCGAGTCAAACCTAAATAATCTCTTCCTGGACTTATGTTTATTTCTTGGGTTTTGAGTGGGTACATTCCAAACCCATCAGAGAAAAATTAACCGCTGAACGCCATGTTGGAAAAGCAACCCATGAATGAAAATTCCCAGTGAATTCCCAATTAAACCCACAGTGCCGAATGGGGCCTAAGTGTATGATCTAATGGGTTTTCCTAAGCATTATATAACTTTTCAATTTCTGGTGCTAAGGTTTTCTTAATAACTTTTTTACTTTCTGACATGTACTTTCTCTCCACTCATGGATTTTGCATAACTTAATTGCAGAGTGCTGGCCGCCTTTTACGGGCACTGTTTGAGATTGTGCTGAAGCGCGGTTGGGCCCAACTGGCAGAGAAAGCCCTCAACATGTGTAAGATGGTTGACAAGCGCATGTGGAGTGTGCAGATCCCTCTCCGCCAATTTCTTGGTCTTCCAAAAGATGTTCTGATGAAACTTGAGAAAAAAGATCTTGCATGGGAACGTTACTATGATCTCTCCTCCCAGGAACTAGGTGAGCTTATTCGCTTTGCTAAATCTGGCAACCAAAATAAAAATATCACTGGAAAGACCGTACATAAGTACATTCACCACCTGCCCAAACTCAACCTCGCTGCCCATGTTCAGCCTATAACCCGTACTGTGCTGGGATTCGAGCTGACAATAACCCCAGACTTTAGGTGGGATGATCAATATCATGGCTATGTGGAACCTTTTTGGGTGATTGTAGAGGATAATGATGGTGGGTATATACTTCACCATGAATATTTCTTGCTGAAGAAGCAATATATGGATGAAGACCACACAATCAATTTCACCGTGCCGATTTATGAACCATTGCCACCTCAGTACTTCATTCGAGTTGTGTCAGATCGATGGCTTGGGTCCCAGACTATACTTCCAGTTTGCTTCCGGCATTTGATTTTGCCAGAAAAATATGCGCCCCCAACTGAGTTGCTGGATTTGCAACCACTTCCAGTGAATGCATTACGGAACCCAGCTTATCAGGCCCTTTATGATGCCTTCAAGCACTTCAACCCAATCCAGACTCAGGTGTTCACTGTGCTGTACAATACTGATGATAATGTACTTGTTGCGGCTCCCACTGGCAGTGGCAAGACAATTTGTGCTGAGTTTTCTCTGTTACGCAGCCACCAGAAAGCAGCAGAGACAGAAACTGCTATGAGATCTGTGTACATTGCACCAATTGAAGCGGTTGCAAAGGAGCGGTACCGTGACTGGGAAGAGAAGTTTGGGAAGCTCCTTGGTGTCCGTGTTGTTGAATTAACTGGAGAAACGGCAGCTGATTTGAAGCTGCTAGAGAAGGGCCAGATTATAATCAGCACTCCTGAAAAGTGGGATGCACTTTCTCGCCGTTGGAAGCAACGCAAGCATATACAGCAAGTTACTCTTTTCATAGTTGATGAATTACACTTGATTGGTGGGGAGTCAGGTCCTGTTCTTGAGATAATTGTATCACGAATGAGACGCATATCAAGCCAGATAGAGAATAGGATAAGAATTGTGGCTCTCTCAGCATCACTAGCGAATGCAAAGGATTTAGGTGAATGGATCGGTGCGACTTCTCATGGGCTTTTCAATTTTCCACCTGGTGTCAGGCCAGTCCCACTGGAGATACACATCCAAGGTGTCGACATTGCAAATTTTGAGGCGAGGATGCAAGCTATGACCAAACCAACTTATACATCCATTTCACAACATTCCAAGAATGGCAAGCCAGCGCTTATATTTGTTCCCACAAGAAAACATGTGAGGTTGACAGCTGCTGATTTGTGTGCATATGCATTTGCGGAGCATGGTGACAGGGAAGATAAGCAGAAATATGACAGTCCGTTCCTTCTATGGTCGAAGGAAGACATGCAACCTTTCATTGATCAGGTGAAGGAGGAGACATTACGACATGCCCTGGCTGATGGTGTAGGTTACCTTCATGAGGGCCTAACTGAACTTGAACAGGAAATTGTTATTGGGCTGTTCTTAAGTGGTCGGATCCAGGTTTGTGTGGCCAGTTCGTCCATGTGCTGGGGCCGGTCTCTTTCTGCACATTTAGTTGTTATCATGGGCACTCAATACTATGATGGTAGGGAAAATGCACAACTGATTATCCAATCACTGACCTACTTCAGATGATGGGGCATGCAAGCCGGCCTCTCAAGGACAACTCTGGCAAGTGTGTGATTTTATGCCATGCTCCTAGGAAGGAGTATTATAAGAAATTCTTGTATGAGGCATTCCCAGTTGAGAGCCACTTGCATCTTTTCTTGCATGTCCACATGAATGCCGAGGTTGTGGTGGGCACTGTGGAAAATAAGCAAGATGCTGTAGATTACCTTACATGGACATTCATGTATCGTCGTCTGACAAAAAACCCTAATTACTACAATCTCCAGGGTGTAAGCCATCGGCATCTCTCTGATCATTTGTCAGAATTGGTGGAGAATGTGTTAACCGACCTAGAGTCGAGCAAGTGTGTTGCTATTGAAGAGGATATGTACCTCAAGCCACTCAATTTGGGGCTTATTGCCTCCTACTACTACATCAGCTATGCCACGGTAGAAAGATTTGGCTCCTCTCTCATGCCAAAAACCAAGATGAAGGGCCTATTAGATGTTCTGGCATCTGCAGCTGAGTATGTGGACTTGCCAATTCGGCCTGGTGAAGAGGAGCAGATTCGTAAACTAATCCACCACCAGAGGTTCTCAGTCGACAACCCTCGCATGGCTGATCCACATGCAAAGGCAAATGCCCTTATGCAAGCACACTTCTCAAGACATATGGTGGTGGGTAATCTTGCTGCTGACCAGAGGGAAGTGCTTCTCTCCACACATCGGCTTTTACAAGCCATGGTGGATGTTATTTCAAGCAATGGTTGGCTGACTCTAGCTTTGTCTGCGATGGAGGTGAGCCAGATGGTAACACAGGGTATGTGGGAACGGGATCCGGTGCTGATGCAGCTGCCACATGTCAGCAAGGAGTTGGCAAAGAAGTGTCAGGAGAGGGGCATTGAGACAGTGTTTGACCTTGTAGAGATGGAGGATGCTGAGAGAAGAGAGTTAATGCAGATGTCTGACACACAGTTGATGGATGTTGTTAGGTTCTGTAATCGCTACCCAAATATTGATATGGCATATGAGGTCCTTGATGGAGAGGATGTGGGCCCCGGAGACAACGTCACTCTTCAGGTAATATTATATCCTCTTTTTTTATTATCAGACTTCCTTTTCAGATTCAATATTGGTAATTTTCAATTTGGTTTCTCTGTATTACAACACTTTTCTTCTTTACTTGTGCCAATAAGCTGTGGTACTTATGGGAGGAGGAAATTAGTACCACCGTAAGAAGTTGAGACTGTAGTTTTATTCTATGTAAATCCTATAATTGACATTTTTGGTAAAAATGGCTTTTGACCAATCTAGTAGCTAACTACTGTTGCTTACAGGTGATGTTGGAACGTGACATAGAAGGGAGAATGGAAGTCGGTCCGGTGGATGCACAGAGGTTCCCCAAGCCTAAGGATGAAGGATGGTGGTTGGTGGTTGGTGACACCTCCATGAACCAACTCCTTGCCATCAAGCGTGTTACCCTGCAGAGAAGGGCCAAGGTGAAGCTTAATTTTGTGGTCCCAAGTGAGCTGGGGAAGAAGAATCTGACAGTTTACTTCATGTGTGACTCATACCTGGGCTGTGATCAGGAGTACAATTTCACCATCAAAGTGAAAGAGAATGAAAATGGAGGGGATCCTGCTGCAAGTGAATGAGTTGATAAGGTTTAAACAAGCTCAAAATGTATTGTTATATTAAATCTATGGAACTTGAAAAAGTGTCGTATTGAATTTTGTGTCATGTTTTTCTTTTTTTCAGGGTGCCTGATCTTTTAGCCTGCCTCCAGGCAGGAAGCGTATTTTGTTCGTCCACGAATTATTTATATACCATAGCTATGGAAACCATCTTGATACTTCTTGCTGTCTTTTTTTTATTCACTTAATTTAGTATTCACACATCAGGCCTCGATGTTTATCATTTCATCTCATGAGTGAGGATCTTATATTCAAGGATGACACGCTCCTCCATCATGCCATCCTATAATTTATAAAACAAATAAATTAGATAATACTGTAGAAGAACAGTCTTATTATCTATATATTTAAATCTTAATACATGTGGATTTAATTTTTAATATCTAGCATACTATGTTCTTAGTATCTAATCTGTAAGTATTAATATCTAATTAATTATCAGTAACAATTAGTTTAAAATCAAGTGTTAAACCTATAAATATGAATTATTACCAATGTAATTTTATCTAAAAAACACTCTTTTAAGTCTTAAAACCAAACATGTTGGGTCTTCATGCCTAATTTGCTTACTCTTGTAACTAATTTTATAGTTAGGTCTTAATAACTAGACGCTTAGCTCATAATATCTCGAACATCAAATATACGTAGACAACTTGGTATTGTTTGTGAGTGCGGAAAGGCAAGAAATTGTCAAATTCAGGGAGGTGATCAATCTGACAAAATCGACAATCTGGTTTAGTCACTGATGCATGAAACAATGTAAACAGGTCTTGACGGCATTTCAAGCAAAAAGGCCCCTAAAAAACGAGAAATACTTGGGTATCAGCATACCAATGTGGAATCAAAGCGGAGATGGTACACATCAAGTCCGCACTGAAAAATGCTGGAACAAGTTTGATGGGTGGAAAGTGGGATTATTGTCACTTGTCGGCATGTCAGTTATTGTCAAATCTACAATCTCTACTATCCCAGTGTATTACATGTCTGCATTGCGCTTGCAAAAACGCACAATTACAGCGTGTTCGGCAAATACTGTTGTTCGTGGAAAAGTTTGACCAAGGATGAGAATGAGGCAATGGAAGTTGGTTTGGAAGTGATGCAATGTCATTTCCAAATTCCGAACTTTTCTTTGGAGAGCTTGCCATGATGGGTTAGCGTCAGCCCAAGTGATCCACTGGAGAATAGGCGATATAAACCCGACCTGCCAGTGATATGGTGATGAAAACAAATATATCACGCATCTTTTGTTCTTCTGCCCAGCTTCAGCTGTGACATTGTTTGCATCTGTGGTCGGGGTGAGAGTCGAGGATGTTCTAATATTGTTTAGAGATGCTATTTTATTTCTGGCAACCAAGCTGGGCAGTTCCAAGTTTCCAACTGCCCAGAACATGTAATGTGATATGGGTAATTTCTAATTTGGAAGGCGTGGAAAGGCAGGCCCTGGTGGTGGATTGTCCTAGCACCCCTCAGCCTCACAATTGCAAGAATTATACACCGTGCCCACGGTAATGATGTTTTGCTTGTAGATGGGTCATGGGATCAGTCGACATTTTTCATATGGGGGGCTGTGTTGGGTAGGGCACTTATTGATAGGGGCCACAGATTCAACACTGGTGGAGGTTCCGACAGGTACAGAAGGGATCTGGTATTGGAATAGAAGGGCACAAGAGGGTGGTAAGATGATGTTTTCACTGATTGCAAAGTACTGGTACACGCTGTTGTGACCGGGGAACCAGACCAATTTCCCTCATGGAGAGCATTGGAGCACGTCGCAGAAATTAGGTGGATGATAGAAATGAAGGAAGGGCGTACGGATTACAGATCAAATATGCGTATCAGTATCGGGACCATAAATTTTTTAACGGGTTCAATAATAATTTATGTTATATTAAATTTTAGAAGATTATTGCACCATGATATATCAATTTATATTTACATAATATACTTTTAGGGTTCAATCTAATTCAAAAATTGAGAAGTCTACAAAATTCATTTTATTCAATTATGTAAAAGGATTTTGACTAAGTCAAAATTATTGTACCATAATATTATTTTTTTTCTAGGCCAAAAATTTCAAAGCAAAATTAATTTTGAATATGAATCGAAAATAATAATAAAATTATCTTGTTGAGAAGAAAATGGGACTCAATAATAGTAATCATTTTATATAATTAAATGAGCTTAATTATGTTAGTTCATTTTTATTTTTGAACATCTTTGTTATGTCTCCTAAATAGGTGGACAACGATATAATTTTATAAAGTAATGCTCTGAAAAGATGCTACAAGGATTGAATTGTCTATCTGCTATTTTTTATTCTTAAAAAGATAAAAAAAAATCTTATATGAAATTTATAAGATTCAAATAATGTCTATAATTATTGAAAATTAAACTATATTAATATAAATTCTATCAATGTAATAGTTATAGCTAAGAAACAAATGGGCGGCATTGACTGAATATACTCAAAATCCGCGTACTAAACAATCTTTCAGACAGGCATTTGGGAAGGAGAATGGTATACATAAGGAGCTTTTTAAATTAGCTAGCTCGGATGGTCATAACCATTGAATTGGTCTAATTTTTATTTTTCATTGTACTTTTTTATGTATTTTTATGTAATGATGTGGATCTCTGTCTGCAGAATTATTTCTGTTTAATGCATACCATATAGTTATGCCTACGGATCTTTCCTAAAAAATGGATCTCTGTCTGCAGAATTATTTTTATTGTTAGTTCTCAGTATATTAAAATAAAATTTATACGGCCGTATATGTGTGTGCGGGTCCCTCGACGCGTTCAATTTATTATGCGGACCACATATGACTTATGTTTCCTATAAAATGGAGGGTAGCGACATCACCACTGCACCGCTTAACTTCTGATGCTATCAGAGGAAATATTTTTGTAGATATTGACACTTATAAAGTTATAATGTATAGTAATTACTGAAATTCATAAAATTTAACTATATATATATATATATATATATTCATCCACATAAAAATCACATATATTTATATACCGCATATACAATATACAATATCCATTCACACGCGTATTTAAAATCCATATTTTAAAACTATAGTATAACTTACTATTTGAAGGGGCTTTTCTTTCGATAATTTCAATTCCACCTTATTAAATAATATTATAAAACTGGATGCTCAGTTGACTGTTAAGATGGATAGAATTAATACAATTATACCGGCGATTTCTTCCAATCATGTACCTATATGATATTGAAAACATTATCCGAAAAGAAGAAAGAAAAAAAGAATGCGCATAAATTGCAAACAAAAATTAAAGTTAAATTAAAAAGACTTAATAATTGTCCTAATTCTAAACATCAATTATTCTGATGGAGGATGTTTTATTTTAGTATTAAAATAGATGATTAACCGCAAACGCACGATATACCTTATAGTAATTAGATATCGATCTCATATAGATTGATTTAAATCACCAACATAAATAAGTTCTCTAAACTAGACAATAAAATCTAAAGTTTTTATCTAAATTAATCAAAATATAAACAAAAATTAATTTGGATAAAAATTAGAGTTTTATGAAGATTAAAAGAATCTTGGGCTTCGGTATCACCATTCACTTGTGCATCAATCGTACTATTTATAGATTTATTCTAAATTTAGTAAGAGTTACCGTCTATTTTAGTGTAAAGATTCTAGTTAGGGGTTAACACCATAATTTAATTAGGATAAACTTCATGATTAAGTATTTTATTATTTCTAATTAAAGCTCCTTAAGTACTAATAATTCTAAATAATTGAAAGACTAATTGTTCACGGTTAGGTACTTTCAATTAATTATTCTAAAAATTCAGAAATTCCCATATAGTCTAAACTTCACGGTTAAATTATTCACCTAGGTCTAAATACTATTTTTTGTTTTGAGTACCGTTAGATTTGGGTTAGAAACCTAATCAATTCTTTCAAAATATGTACCAATCTAAGGTTTGTTTGCAGTTATCAATCTATGCAACTTAAGATTTCTAATTCTAAATAGGTTACTAATACAAACATCAAAATACAATCCAAACACAATTCAATTCAATAACAAAAGTAATTCACAAGAATCAAGAATAAACGAATAAATAAGTACAATTAAATACAATAAGTTTTAAGTTTACATGTCTATTGCCCTATAATAGTGTCTACTCTTCCATGAAGAGAGAAAACAAAAGTAAAATTGATAATTCAGAAAAAAATCATAAAAATATTAGAAGTTACGCTCAATTTTTTTATTTCTCTTCCTTCTGCTTTCTTCTATCTTCTCCTCCAAAAATAAATTTATCCCTTTCTCTCTCTAGAAAAACTCCCTAAGAATGTTTGGAAATCATTTTATCTGATTCTAGACCCTCTTTTATAAGAAAATTTTATAAAAATAGTAAAAACTACCCACTTGAAAAAGTAACACAAAAAAATCCAAATATTATGTATTTTTCGCCTCTATCATGATCTATTTCGATTATGAGGACTTAAGGATTGTGTTCTCCTCTTGTCAGGATCGAAATAAGCATATAAACGCTAAAATAATTCTAAATGATATCTCTCAGAAACTATAAATAATCGTCAAGATGTCAGACTCAAACCACACTAAGAGCATGCGGACCTGAACTGAGGCGCACAAGGGTCTACACGAAGGCCAGAAAAAATAGCTCTTTTGTGTTAGTCCACACGTGGCTCTATGCAGAGTCCGTAGTGGGCCGCACGGAAGCCCGAATGGTTTGAAAAACTCATATATTTCTCGTCCATTGTCAATTTTGCCTCAAATTTGCATCATTCTTTTTCATTTTCAATGAGTTTCGATCCAAACCTAAAAAATAAATAAAATTTAGACAGTATCTTGAACTTAATCATTTATAGATCTTAAATTAAATCTAATTAACTCTAATTATAAAAAACTAAATTTTGAGATTAAATCATATCTAAAATTTAGCATTTAAATCCCTTAATCAGATAAGAAATAATAGTTTTATTTATATTTTGCTTTCTTTTTCTTCATTTAAAAATGAATCCTAGGGCTAAATATTATGATTTACAATTACAGAGTTTGCAAAGTATCTTTGAATATTTGTTGTATTACTTTTTATCACTTCACTCTTCGCATAAGTGAATAGGTAAATCAAATTGAACAGGAACCACTTGACAATTTGATATCTTAAAAAATAAACCTTCAAAATAAAACAATATAAGCAGTAAGCACAATCCACATTATTGACATACGTCGATTATATATGGTGAAATTTGATTAAGGTTCTAAATAATAATTATCGTATCATTGTAACGGCATTGTAAAAAAAATTATCTTATCAAGATTCTAAATAACCATTATCGCGTCATCACAGTGGTGTTGCAAAAACTATCGCGCCATAGCAATAACTATCATACATCACGTTTTCTCTAAATTAATAATATATATTTCTATTAATTTTTATATAAGCTAGTGTTTCAAAGAGTAACTAAATAATAATAAATTAATTAAGAAATCATAAATTTATAATTAATCAGTACAAACTCAAAGTTATTATTCAAAATATATGTGATATTGTAAAAGCTAAATAATTTTTTATTTAAAATAATCTAAATAATTGTAACTATATCATTTCTTCATTAAAATGACAATAATATTATAAATACATAAGTTTGGGTCTTTAAAGTTATATAAAATTGAACAAAAATAATCAATTATGTCGAATAACGCGCTATTTTATTATTGTGCGATATTCACTATTGTGTCCGTTATTACCGATATAGCAATTATAACTTAACATAGCACAATGTTGACTTATGGTAAACTTTTTGAGGTTGAAAGTTACTATAATGCCGCTATAACGTGCTATTTAGAATCTCAGATTTAATATATATTTACTATACATTAATTGTCAGTTTGCCACTTAAAATTTTAACAATCCATTGTATGATCCTTGATGTTCATTAAATACTACTTGAATCGTATGAAATCCGGTTGTTATTTCATCTAGATAGAGAGTGAATGTATTGTAAGTTTAAGTTCACGAGGTTTTTTTTAATCAAAATTTAAAGATAATAAAATATATATTTTTTGTTAAGAGTATCAAGAGCGTTCTTAGAAATACTGTAGCTTCTCCTAACATTAACACGTTAATTAATTTTCAACTTTCAATTTTATTCAACTCTTTAAAAAATATATTCTATTATTAAAATTATAAAAAAAAATCACTGTCTAATGATCTCTCCTCAAAATTCAAATTGAAAAAAATGGTTGCCAATTATGCGTCTGGTTCTAAAATAGTTGTCAGCGTGTGCCAAATTCTCAGAAAGGAGTTGACAACTACATGACTACTTTCGAAAAATAAGTTGATAACAGCATGTCATATATTTGCTGGGGTCACAGTTAGGACTTAGGAGCCATTACTGGGGAATTCGAATTTGCTGTTTTTTCGGGGGATAACAAAACTTTGTTATTCCGATTAAAATCGTCGAATTGAAAATTGACGAATCAGATTTATTTTAATAAGAAAAAAATTGAAGAGAAGAGAGAGAAACTTTTATCAATTTGAGTCATTAATTTTCGATCCGACGGTTCTGATCGGAATAATAGAGCTTTGTTATCCCGATCAAAGTAATAGAATCCTGTTATCCCGATCGGAATAAGAGGAGATGTGAATTCCATTACTGGGTTATGGCCTTATGGGCTTATGGCTATATTTGAGACGAGTCCACCATTTTTTTTCTTTTTAATTTCTTTCCCACAACAAATGCCGGTGAATCTAAATATCTAATGAACCAAACTCCCTGCATTCTATATTTCGAAATTGATCAAACTCTAAATAACTAATATCGGATTAAACTTCATTTAAATTAAAATATCAAAATATTTTTCAAATGGTTAATTCAGATTAAAATTCAATTAATAAAACTTTCGGCTAGTTTGTTCGGCAGAGGAAAACAATTCATTTCCTCGTAATCAGAAAGGTTGGAAAAACGAGGGCACCGAATACATGAGGCCTTGAAGTTGTCTGGTTGCGTTTCTCCCTGTCCATGTAAGATATGAATTTAATAAATTAATTTAAGAGCTATCCAACATATATGGCATTCGTAGAACAAAGGATGGTGATGCTAAAGAAATTGTACTAACAAGATTCTCTAGGAGCGGATCAGATTAGCACAATGGCAGGTTTCTGTCATAGTTTTTGAACGATCTAAATTGATTTATACAGTTCAAATTTAGCTAATAGAAGAGTGTTTTATTCTTTATTTAATGGGTCTCACATGTCATAAACTTAATTATTTTATTTAGATCAAATTGGATAAAAAAAATTTTGACCTGATTTTAAACGGATCAGACTAGATCAAATAAAAAATAATAAAATAATAATCATTCAATCCCAACTAATTCATTGACACTTCTAAAATTAAGCATGAATTACTATATTCTACCAGCACTAAGCCACTGAAGTACTGAATTAACTACTAGATTATGACATCATGTGATACAAAGGATCAAGATTCCAAGTTGTAGTCATAAAATCGTGCGTGCACACTTAGTCCACCATCTCCTAGTCTTCTAGCCATCAGAATTCATGTTATGCAGCTGCATGAATCGTGAATTTATATATATGCGGTGATTAGTCTCGCATCTCTGCGCAGAGACCTAGATTCAGCCGCCTCGTCTAATTTTTAACCTTTTTTCATACATTTATATCGTTTTAAAGTATTTATAAATATTGTAATAATTTTTGCAACAAAGATAAACTATTTTTTAAATACTTTTTATTTATTTTGAACCGAGGTAGAATTAGTCAATTAAATCAGGGGCAGATATAGGATTTTGATCAGAGGGGGGAATTATCGGATTCAAACTCATTAACTAATCGGGTACTACAAAAAAATTAATATATATTATTATCTAATAAAAAACTATTAAAATAATATTCTTTTATCTATTAAAAAAATAAAATAAAACTCAAAATAATAAATAATCAAGTTGATAACGAAAGTTTTTCACTACGAAACTTCGTATTTCGAAATCTTTGCATAATTATTTCATTATGCACGATATTAAATATTTTTTCTCAATCAAAATAATCAAGCAATCCAGGGGCAGATGCAGGATTTTGGTCAGAGGGGGGCAATTATCGGATTGTAATAGCTTATCAGATTCAAACTCATAAACTAATCGAGTACTATATAAAAAAATTAATAATTTAATATATATTATTACCTAATAAAAATTTATTAAAATAATATTCTTTTATATATTAAAAATAATAATAAAATAAAACTCAAAGTAATAAATAATCAAGTTGATAACGAAAGTTTTCCACTACGAAACTTCATATTTCGAAATATTTGCATAATTATTTCATTATGCATAATATTAAATATTTTTTTCAATCAAAATAATTAAACAATCCAGGGGGCAAAAAAAATTTCAGGAGGGATAAATTACCGAAAATATTATCTAAAAACACTATTTTTCAAAATTCAAGGGGGTGGGGGGCAGCTGCCCTTCCCCCGGATTCCTTTGAATCCGCCCCAAATTAAAATGATTTTATGTTGAAATGTTTTTATGGTTAAAGGTGTAATCGAGCGAGTTGAGCTCAAACTAAATTTCAATTAATTTCGGATGAGTTATGAGCTACATTTTTTTTCTCTTGCAGTCTTATTAAAAGTCACAAAGAACAAGTTAATTATTCAATCTTTGAATGTACTTAGGTTGTTGTTAGAGAGGAGATGCAGCCAAGAAAAGAAATGCTGATCAAGAATAAAATCTTATGGTTTAAGAGATTTATTTTTTAATTTATTTCTTCAAGGCCAAATGACTTATGTTAATTAGTGTTGGAAAGTTCATTGCAGTGTAAGGATGATTAATTCCTGAATAAGACGTCAGCAGTGTATTTTAACTACATCAAATCAACGAACTGGTTGAAAGAAAAATTGGTTACCAATTTAAAAGTTATGGGCGGTTGATTTCATAATTATCTAGAAATCTGATTCTATTTTTTTAAGGAGACCTTACTATAGGGTATACATAATGTTAAATATTAGTATTTGTAATTGATTTCAAATTTTGGGGGGCTGTAGCCTCCTAGCCTCCAAGAAGATCCACTATTGATGTTCTCTTGGATGCGTTCTTCTTTTTGATTTTTTATAAATATTTTTTTTTGTAATTTCGTTTTTTTATTTTTTTAATACAAATAATGGGTTAGTTATCCAATTTTTTTTTTGTATTGGTTCAAAATTTTGACAAATAGTTTAAAAATCTTTAAAATAGTAAAATCGCCACTCTGCGAAAATTTTGATAGGTAGATTTTATTTACAAAAATTAATATTTCGGACACAAAAAATATATGTTTACTTATTTATTTTGTTTGGATCGAAATATTACCCTATCTCTGAAAAGTAGTTTGATTGTTAAATTGGCTAACGCGCGCTTTGGGAAAAAAAATTTGATTATTGCGAGTTAAATTTGAATGTGTATCATGAAGTTATAAAAGCCGAACAGCTGTAGTAACTAGGAAGTGGGATGAAAGCTTTCATAGTGAAAAAGCAGAAAAATAGAAAAAAAAAAAGATGCAAAAGAAAAGTTCCTTTTCTTCTTTTTCCCCCTCTAATATTTACCTTTTTGACTCAAAATACAACGAAAATAGATTCTAGTTAATGGAATTTTCTGTTTTCATGCGATGTTGTTAGCATCCTCTTTTACCCATCCATTTCGCATAATTCTGAGATTTGTAAGATGCTTTCTGTAATGAATAAGACAGTTTCACTGTACATAACACATGTAACAATACGTATGGCTAAATCAGGAGATGAATTATTTAGGTTGTACGACTCGTTCGATTAAGATGCAAATTTGGATTGCTTGTTGAGAAAAAGTCACGTTACCTAACCTCATATTAGGCCCTTTATATATAGATTATTAATAGTATTGATATTAATTATTGATAAGTAACATTCTATCATATGCACTCTCTATTCGCATTGTAAATATATTCGTATACATTTTTTTAAATTTAATTATACTTAATGACATAGATATGTGTACTTATCAGAAAATAATTTTTTTATCTTTGTTACTTGATAAAAATTTAATTTGCACTTTTTTATCATTTAAATAGAAAAAATGACAACCACTTTACATATTAGATGTGAACAATTATTGAGTTGCATGCCTCTTCAATTTAAATTTTTTTATCATTAAACGTTTTGCCTCTTCAATTCGATGGCTGATCCAGGTTTATTCTTGTTATATGGTTTATTTACTTTAATTTGCTGATAAATTTGATAATCCACACGTTTCGTTAATTAGGGTAGGTAATTTATAGTTTTCTATTTTTGCATTCTTACCAGCGCCTTTTGCTGCTAAAAAAATGTATCAGTTTGTTGTAATAACCCGTTTTCCTAATTTTAAATTTTTGTTTATATTATATAGCGAAATGATACAATGGCTTTGTGGATCGATATATCATTTGTTAATAATAAAAATACCAGAAACATGGATCAAATCTTCTAAATACGGTCCTTAATTAATAATAAAAATAGCAGAAACATGGATCAAATCTTCTAAATACGGTCCTTAATTAATAATAAAAATAGCAGAAACATGGATCAAATCTTCTAAATACGGTAAAATATTGGGTCAGGCATGTAAAAACTCCGAATTATTCTAACCGAACGAAGTATTGTACAATATAAACCCAAAAATTGTCAAAAGATGTAAAAATAAATAAGTCTCAGAAAGAAAACTTGGAAAACCCACCCGTCTTCCCCTCTTTTTTTCAGACCATCTCCATCTCTCGATTTCTCTCTCTAATGGCGATGTCGTTTCGTCTCCTGACTTAATCTCCTCCGTCTCTCAGATCCGATAAACTTTCGGCTCTTCTCTCGTCTAGCGCAGTAAGAATCTCACACCTCCTTTTTCCCTTTTCAATTTCTCTCCATGCGGGCGCGTCTTTAGTTCTTTGTGATTTGTTTAATTACGTCGGATTTTTGTTAGTTCGTAGCCTTTTAAACTGCAAAATAATTGTCGATGTTAAGGTTTTTCTTCTTTCTCCCCCCCCCCCCCCCCTGAGACTTTTTAGTTATAGGTTTTAAGGTTTGTCTTACATGGTTACACTTCGTATCCATCCTTATTACTTTATATTTACTGAGATTGTCTTATATGATTACACTTCGTATCCATCCTTATTACTGTATTTGCTCCGTAGTTTGAATTTTTTATGCTATTTTAGAAGGATATTGATGTTTGATATGATAATTTGTCGAATTTTGGTTGAATCGGTGAAGTGAGTTCTGTTAGAAAGTCTTCGGCCCCATAGAATTTAGGGCTTTATGCTCTTCGTACTTTCTGAACACTTGTTTCGTTTTGGTCCTTATAACCTGAATTCCTTTTCAATTCCACGGCAACGTGTTCCTTTACCACTTCAAACTTGATTTCCTTCCTAATATCTTGCTATCATGTTCCATCTTACATTTTGATTACACTCAACAACAAATGTTATTTCAACTACCTGAATTAAGTTGAAATGAGTTGACTATAAATTTTTTGTTAGTCCAAAACTTTACTCCATGGGTGAATCATAATAGTTGATTCACTTGATTGTGTAGTAAATTGAATTGTATGTTGGTGTATACTCCTAAGTCAAGCTTAATTCTCTTCTCATATTAGATTGCTTGTTGCTACTAGCCTGTTTGCAATAAGTACTTTGGTTCAGTAATTCCTTTCGGGGGCGTCCTCTTGGCATGATAACTGAAATTTGAAGGTATTATTCTGAAAAGGAAAGACAGAAAACTAAAGTTGCTATGCATCTGAACATGTTAATAAAAAGATACATAGGTGCTTTAAGCTAAAAGCTTATTTCCTATTTCTTTCTTTCTCATTGCCAAACATTTTTATGAGCAATATCTGATGGGATTGATAGATGTCTTAACATTTTTTATAAAATTATTGTGGTGTATATAACCAAAAATATTTTTAGGTTTCAAATATGCACTTTTAGTTAATGGGCAGGCATCCCTTGACAATGGGTTATTTTAACAATCTTGACAATGGATTTTCAAATAAATATGAAATCAATCTTAAAAATAGAAAAAAGTTTATAGATATGTTCTATTACTTATAGATTGATGGTGATTCAAATCTCATGCAGTTTCGTTATCATTTAATAGTTCATCAAAGATCATCAAAATTTTATGTAATTTGAAACGGTTCCAATTTAACAGACTGAGATGGACGTTAATGAAATTACATGAAATTTGAATCACCGTCAATCTATAAGTAATAAAACATATCTATAAACTTTTTTTTTCTATTTTTAAGACTTTTTTTCGAATTTATTTAATTATCCATTGTCAAGATTTTGTCAAAATAGCCATCTGTCAATTGATCCCTCCCCTTAGTTAATTATTACAAGTAATCTTGAATCTTGGGTGATAGCTTTATTTTTACACATCTTTATATCTTTCAGGACTAATTTACAGCACCATGAACTAACCCTATGAGAAACCCAAACTATAACAAAAACCCAGAACCCTAGATCCATGGCCTCTATAATTTCACACAAGAGAGTCATGATCAAACCAGCCTCTCTTGACCTTGACTTAAACCTAAAGATTGAGAAGTCATGCTATGAAGATGCCGTCTGTCCGATTTGCCTTGACCATCCTCACAATACCGTTCTCCTTCGGTGCACCTCATATGAAAAGGGTTGCCGCCCATTTATTTGTGACACTGATCAAACCCGTTCCAATTGTCTTGAGCGCTTCAAATCTGCTTATGGTGTCCCTCCTGCCTCTGCAAAAGTCCAGCTTGACACAATACACATAATACCACCTAACCAAAATGACAAACCAACATGCCCCTTGTGTAGAGGTGATGTGATTGGGTGGACTGTTATTGAGGAGGCAAGATCACACCTGAATTCAAAAAAGAGGTGTTGTGAGGAGAGCAATTGCACGTTCACAGGAAATTACATGGAGCTCCAGAAGCATACACAGACAAAACACCCAAATGCGCGTCCATCAGAAATTGACCCTGCAAGGCGGCTAGATTGGGAGAATTTTCAACAGTCATCAGACATAGTTGATGTCTTGAGTACAATTCATTCGCAAGTGCCCAATGGGGTTGTTTTGGGCGATTATGTAATAGAATATGGCGATGATGAAACTGGAGATGAATATGAGGTCTTTCATCGGGTGCGGGGTCGCTGGTGGAGTTGCATACTGTGCAAGGCATTTTGTAGAGCTAGAAGAAGAGGTGGCAGGAGGAGGAACAGTAGTACCAGTCACAGGTCAAATCCAGAGAGTTCGAACCTGGAGGTGGCCTCAGCGCGGTCAGTAGTGGATATAAGAGAATACAGGTTTGATGATGTTGATGATGACTTTGTCAGGGGTGGTACTGTACCTAGGCGGTTCAACAGCATTTACAGGTTTCTCAATTTAAGAAAATTTTCACTATCATGCTGCTTTAAGAGGCTTAAATTTAGATGAATCTCTCTATCTGAGCATTGCATATGTAGTGTGTATGTTTACAAATTTTGTTCGCAAGGCCCGAGTGTAGGATCAAACTTGCTTGATGTAGGAACTTCTCTAATTTTGTTCTCTCTATCCCTCTTGAAAGGTTTGCAGTGGTTCATACCTCGATTTGCAAGGTTTTAAACTTGCATATGAATGAACTGGTTATCAATATGGACAACTGCAATCCCATTATTCTATATGAAATTGCAGAAACACTAATTGCTGGGATCAAATCAGCTAAACTATGAGCTTTCAGTTGCCTTTAGTGTTATTTGAATGTACCAATTAGAGGACATGAAAAGTGGTCAACCTGCTATTATCTTTTTTATAGAGCTTGGAAAAAATGTTAAGTACAGTAATAGTTCTTTGTTCCACAGAATATTTTAAATTACTGGACTGGTGAATCTTTTTCACAGTATGTGTTCATGTCTGGTCACTGAGATCCTCCTATGCAACCTTCTGTATATTTCATATTTTATTTGTGAATATTTGTGTCATGTAAATGCAAAAACTAATTATTCCTGAGGTATAGGGTTCATTCTTTTGTTTGTATAGATACAAGATCACCACTGAACTGCTCATATCAGTAAAATCAGATTGTAACCTTAATTAAGCTCAAATAAATACACATTGTTAATTCCAATTTAGACAAATTGGAATTAAAAAGCTAAAAAATATATTCTAAAATCTAAACATTGCTTTGCTTATATTCAATTATATTTATTCACATGATATTCCTTTTTTTTGCTGAAATTTCTGTGGTCATATCTACAGGGATAGATTGAGAAGGCGGCCAATCACATATGAGCATTAAATTCATAGAGCAGTCGTGGTTGGTGCCTACTGAGCCACCCCCTTGCATCAACTTTTATTTCTGGTGTTCTCTATGGCTGCTTCGGGTTGGAACTCAAGATTGACCTCTGTGCATAAAAATAACACACATATTGTCACAGTTAAAGTTAGGGTTCCGTCATTTTATTTTTAACTCTATTGTATATATTTAGTTGATATATCCCATAGATGATATTTGTTTGGTGAAAGATCTCTGTGGACACTTCTGTACATGGACATCTTACTTGGGAAAAGAAAAAAAAAGTTTAGGGCTTTTTTTGAAATGTGGTGCTGTTTCGTCATCCTTTGGAGTTGATGAGCTTCAATCATGAACCAAAGGTTCGCTTAAAATAATGTTAGGGGATTTCTGTTGCAAAGAAGCATAGCTTCAAATTGAGCTTCAAATTCAATTTTGTGTTGCTAAGATATTGAATTTGTGGTTCTCATTAATATTATTGTTTGGCCCTTTTCCGAATACAATTTTTCGAACAAGCCCTTCAACCTTCAACGTGGTGTAAGAGTTATTTTTTTCCATATAATTTTGTCTGTGATGATCAGTACAGAAGTTTTTAGGAACATGAACTGCTACGATTGACGAATTAGCTCAGAAAATCTCATATTTGACATAAAAGGATAAGCTGCTTCTGCAAATGTGTCGTCAAACCATCTCCATCAAACCTTTTCTGGCATTCACTTTTTGGTTTATCATAGCTTGATGATGTCTTAAATAGTTTGAACGAGTACACTTTTTGTTTTGAAGGCAATATCATACCTTTATTAGCTTGTTAGAGTCATCATCATTGTCAGCGTGTTATCAAACATCAATAATTGTTAATCGTCGTCTCAGCAGCAAGAGTATAAAACTAATGTTGTCCTCCATTAATTTTCATTATTTATTACAAATGAAGTTTATTACTCGATAATACGTATCATAGGTGTTGTAACTTGTAGAATATGCTAAAGTTTAGTGGAGGAAGGCTTTTCAGAAAGTGACTGGTCTGGCTTCAACTGGGAACCAAATAAGAGAACAGAGATGTTGAAAATGACCCTTTTCCTTTCAAATGCATTCAATTATTTTCAAGAGCTTCTTCTGCATTATGGATTATTGTTTAAAATGATTTCTGTTTTGTGCGAACTAGTGACGGAGCTTCACATCAAACTAAGGGGGTCAAATCCAAAATTTATGCTATTTAATAAGAAAACATCATCTATTCTCAATTAAGAGGGGGCGGCAATGAAAAATTAATCAAGTCTCCATTAAATTTTACTTTCTATTTATACAATTTTGAATGAATAAGGGAGGCGGGACCCACTTTGGCCAGCTCCGCCTCTGGTGCGATCTATCCAACAAAGATTGCTCGGAAATAATATTAAAGCACAATTGATAAATGCTGAATTATGGGGGTTTACCGCTTATATGTTTGTTTGAAAACTGAAAATTTATTTTTTATTTATTATTTGAGGATCGTCAGATGAAGTGTACACGCATATCTAAAGTCTAATTCAGCAATAAACAACAAAAGATGAGTACTCTGTACTCCAATATTTTTGTAAACTCTCTCTGCCTGCTGCAATATATTTTTTTTTAAATCTCTCTCCCTGTTGCAATAATTTGTTATTGCTCGTATGTGCATTAGACCTGGTAAATCGGACGGGTCAGATTGTTTTCGAGTCGAATAAGATTATATATAATTTATTTTCGGATATAGATTGATATCAGATTTGGTATATTCTAAATTAATTAATTTCGGACTCGATACATTATGGGTCAAAACAACTATACCACTTACATAGTTAGGGTTCGGATTTTATAGGGTTTCAGGGCAATCTAGATAGTGATTGATTCAAGTATCAGATTTTTCTTGATTCAGATCACAGTAAGTTAAAGATAATAAGGTGTGGGTTTCAGATATAAAATCGAACATTTTAAATTATATTTGAATCACATTAGCTAATTTATTTAGACTTGGATCTCTTTCTACTTTGAGTTATATTAAGATAAATATTTTATAAAAATTATGTGCTTTTGCATTTCAAATTAAATTACTCAATTCAATTTTGGATTTTATCAGGTCAAATAATCAGATTAAATTAATAAAATTTAAAATCTAAAAATATTATGATTAATGCATATCTATGTTTATAAAGAGTTATTAACAAATTTATGAATTATGTTAATTTATTAAAATAAAATTGTGATCAATGTGATTTAGAAAAGTTCATTAAATATAAAACCTTAACTATAAAAATATCTTTGTACATATGTTAAGAATCATATGAACTAAATATGAATAAAATATTATATGTCGGATATCGATCCTTCTTGGTTTGGGCTAATTTAGATTCGGATAATTATTATTTCGGCTATTACACAATTTCATATCGCTTCGGATTCAGATTTTTTTCGGTTAACATGTCACATCGGATCGGATAATTTATATATGAATATCTAATATCTACGAATTTATTTAGATTCGGATTTTTTCAGATTTAGTCAATTATGGATTCAGATTATTTAATTCTCTGATTTTAACAATCTGAGTCCGGTTCGGTTCGGATTAATCAATTATCGGACTGATTATTTTGATTGGTTGAACTTTTGTCAGGTCTAATGTGCATTCTGGTGGCAGAGCCCATTTTCATTGCATGCAATCAACTGGGAAATTCTGGATAGCCTTTTCCAGTTATCACTACTCGAGAAAATAAAGACGATTAATTCCGGCCCAAATCTGGCATTCTGGCGTGAGCCCGCGTCTCATCAGGAAGCAAGTCCTGCCCGATTATGACGACTCGAACTTTATTTTCTTATGATCATTATCTCCATTTTAAGAAAAAGAAAATGTTTATTCCTTAAAAGAGTCCTTTTGGCAAATTAAGGAATAACTTTGAAAGAGTGATAGAATAGTATATTTTTGGAAGAGTGATAGAATAGTAATTTTTTTGGAAAAGTGGTATTTTGACTATTCGAAGGGTGAAAATATCGTTTGACGAGTTGTTAATCGAATAGTTAAAATATAAATAATTATGATACTAATAATGATGATGATGATAATAATAGTAAAATAATAATCATAATAGTAAGATAATAATAATAATAATAATAATAATAAAGTAATAAAAACATAATCATAATAAATAATAATATTATAATAGTGATATAATAAAAATATAAACATAATCATAATATAGTAATATAATAATAAAAAAATATAATTAAAATCATAATTATAATAAGTAATCATAATTTTAATAATAATAAGTAATCATAATTTTAATAATATAATCATAATATAATAATCATAATCATAATGATGATAATAATAATTATAATCATAATCATAATAATATAACCATAATCATAAACATAATAATATAATAATAAAAATATAATCATAATCATAAAATAATTATAAATAATTATAATTATAATAATATAATAATAAATTAATCAAAAATATAATCAACATATAATAATATAATACAACATAATAAAATAATAATAAAGTAATAAAAAATAATCATAATAAATGATAATATTATAATAGTAATATAATAAAAATATAAACATAATCCTATATGGTAATATAATAATAAAAAATTATAATTACAATCATAATTATAATAATATAATAATAATAAGTAATCATAATTTTAATAATAAAATCATAATATAATAATCATAATCATAATCATGATAATAATAATTATAGTCGTAATAATAATAATATAATCATAATCATAATCATAATAGTATAATTATAATCATAAAAATAATTATAAATAATTATAAGTATAATAATATAATAATAAATTAATCATCACTATAATCAACATATAATAATATAATACAACATAATAAAATAATAATAACTAATAATAATCATAATCATCATAATATAATAATATAATAATAAATAATCTTGATCATAATAATTTAATAATAAAATAATTATTTTTATATTCATAATATAATATTAAAATTATATTTATAATAATAATAAATAATATAATAATACTAATGGTAACGATAATATAATAAAAATAATGATAATAATAATTTAATAATAATAATGATAATAATAATAATAATAAATAATAATCATAATATTAATATAATAATAAATTATAATCATAAATATAATATAATAATATAATAATACTAAATCTTAATCATAATCATAATAATATAATATAATATAATATAATATAATCAAACAATAATCGCTATTAAAATGAGAGCTAATCCTAGGTATTCCACCTATAAGTTGGTATACCGATTAGCACTATCCCGCACTCTTCGACTTAGTCTAAAATTCATTTGGCAAATTAATTCATCTAATAACTATTATATTCTAACTTTTTGCTATTCCATTGAGTGCCAAACACTCCCTAAAAGAGTTCGTTTGGCAAATTAAGGAATAACTTTGAAAGAGTGATAGAATAGTGTATTTTTGGAAGAGTGATAGAAGAGTGATATTTTTTACTATTCAGAAAGGCGAAAATATCGTTTGACAGTTGTTAATCAGAATAATTAAAATATGAATAATTATGATACTAACAATGATGATTATAATAATAATAATAGTAATAATAATAATATAATAATACAATACAACATAATCAAATAATAATAAACATAATCATGATAATAATAATCATAATCATAATCATAATAATATAATAATAATAATTATTATTATAATCATAGTACTATAATTATAATATAATCATAGCTATAATCATAATAATATAATAAAATATAATAAAATAATAATAATAATAATAAGTAATAATAATCATAGTCATAATCATAATAATATAATAGTAATATAACCATAATCATAATATAATAATAATAATAATAATAAAAAAAATAATCTAATCATAATCATAATAATATAAGAGTTTGGCTACGGTGCTACGCGTAGCACACGATGACCCGTGTGCTACGGACCGTTTCTCCGTCTTTAAAGTTTAAATGGTCGATCTGACCAGTCAAAATATTTTTCATACGAAAATCTAGTTATAGACCCAAATTTTATATTTTTTAGGATTTTTTTACTATTTTTTAAGATAGCTAGAAAATGATTCATTTTGAATGGCTCATAATAATTAAATCAAATGATTTTCTAGAGCTAATCCGATATACCACCTATAACTTGGTATAATATAATACAACATAATCAAATAATAAACGTTATTCCGACGAGATCTAATCAGGTATACCACCTATAACATGGTATACCGGATTAACACTCTTCTGCACTCTTCTATTTAGTCTAAAATTCGTTTGGCAAATTAATTTATCGGAATAGTTATTATATTCCTACTTTTTGCTATTCTATCATGTGCCAAACAAACCCTTTGAGTTGGTTGTTCTAGTGTTCTATGTCTGCACAATCTAGGGACGTGCAATAAGTCGGTTTGGTTTAAATTAAAATAAATAAATATGTAAATATATAAAGTTTTATTTAGTTTGTTAAATATGAACTGAATCAAATTTATAAAAATTATAAACTAAATGAATTAAAATTTTATTAAGTTAAAACAAAATTGTTAAATATGAATGATAAATGTCAATAGTTATAAAAATTAATAGAAAAAATAAATAGTTTAAAAATCAAGACAAATAACAAAAAAAAATCATGTTTATCTTTGATATGATCCTTATTTATATTAAATAAAATGAATTTACTTGATATAATTTGGACTATTTGGTTTAACTATTTAGAAAAGAGCGGGGATCACTTGACAATGTGTTATTTTGTCAATCTTGATAATGGACTCTAGAATAAACATAAAAAATATTAAAAATAGAAAAAAAAATATACATATATTCTTTTACTTATAGATTGATAGTAATTCAAATTTCATGCAATTTCATTATCATTTGATACTCCAACAAAGACCATCAAAAATTTATATAATTTGTAATAGTTAAATTTAACGATCTCTGATGGAGTATCAAACGATAATGAAATTACATAAAATTTTAATCACTACTAATCTATAAGTAAAAGAACATATCTATAAAAAAAATTCTATTTTAAAGATTTTTTCATATTTATTCTAGAGTCTATTGTCAAGATTGTCAAAATAACTCATTGTCAACTGATCCCCACCCTTTAGAAAAATATAAATTGAATCATAGAACAAAAACTAAATTAGCTAAATTTTTCAACCAAATTGAAATTTTAAACTGAATTTTGAAGGGATTTTGTCCATTTAATCATTTTAAGAAGTACTCTACTAAATATTATTCAAATATTATAACTTATAAGATGGTTAAACTTAAAAAAGATGATAACTATAATTCCTAGTAATTAACTCATAAAAATCGGAGCAACTAAGAATACTCCGAAGTTGTGCGTTAATGGTCTGGACCGAGTTTGAAACTATTAGCCATTAACGCACAACTTCAGGTTGTTCTTACCAATTCCCTATTTTTTATTTTATTTACTAAAAAAATTATTACATGAGATAATTATATTGAAAATAATATAAGTTATTTTTTTAATAATTTACCCTAGGGTAAACGGTTACGAAATGATTTTTACCCATGCATACTTAACGAAATAATTTTTTTACCCTTTTACCTATATCAAATAAGTTAACGAAATTTTTTTTATCCATACCCATCCTTAGAGCATCCGCATTAGTGTAGCTATTCCGACATTAATTTGCCAAATCAAAATTAAATTTTTATGCCATGTCATCAATTGACAATTTATTTTAAGAATGGCATCCTGAATAGAACGAAATTGTCAAAATGGCACTTTCGTAATTAATTTTTTGCTTCTTTCTTATGATTTATTTATAATTATTATTATGATGGCTTGTCAAATGGATTGTCAAATTTAGACAATTGTCTAATTTTGCCTAATCTCTTATGCATCCTGAAATTCAAATGACAATTGTCAAATAAGATTTGACAATCAATTTGACAATGGGATGCGGATGCTCTTATTCATTTACTTAACGAAATAATTTTTTTACCCTTACCTATATCAAATAAGTTAATGAATTTTTTTTTATTCATACTCATTTTATTGAATACGATACGAATCAATTTTTTTTATTATTATATTACTATATTATGATTATGTTTATATTTTTATTATATTATTATTATAATATTATTATTTATTATGATAAATAGATAAAGGGTATCATTGACACCCTAATCAAAAGTTCTACCAATTTCCCGCCTTTTTACATACTGCCAAATTCGATTTGAATTTGTACACTTCACGCCTCGTTCAAATTTCGGCTCTTCTTTTCTTCTTCCCGATCTACGAATCTACTAATTACTATTACGCTTTGCAAAAATTCCAATCTCAGGGGGCAACATATCAGAAATTGTTGAAACCATGCTTCATCCGCAGTTCGATCAGAACTCTGCTTCTCTTTTTGCTGGGCCAGGCTTCATGCCTAGCCAACCAACTCAGGCCGTCGATTCCTCCGCCTTGCATTCTAAAGTTTCATCTACTTTTAATTTCGGTGTGAGATTTTTGTCAAATTTGTATATGTTGGATCCGATATTTTAGTTTACTTATCTTGTGATTTATCTTTTTTCTTGATCTGTGTTCAAGGTCTCCCCGCATTCTAGTTATAGTATAATTAGGCAAATTCGTTTTAGACAAGTAGATGTGTGAAAAATTGAACATGAAATTTGAGTGTAAGGTGATGTTTCAATCAAGATATACGAATGCCTAACCTGTGTAGAGATTTTTTTTTTTGACAAAAAGTGGTATATACCACCTGTTTCCATTGAAACAAAGTTTTTGGTACCACACTCTGATACCGTGAGATTTATCCACATATTAACTATTTAACCAAAGTTTGACATCCTTCATTGATGTCAGAGATAAAGGTCTCCTACACAACATCATTTAAGATTAACCTGTGTAGAGAATTAGTTTCCTAATAGTTTGCTTTTGTTCATATCTTAGAGATTACTGCATCATGCAGGGGAAAAGAATAACAAACCTAATCCTTCATTAGTCTATTTATTTCAAAGCATTTCAGTTTTAAACTTATGATATGTTTGTAACCAGTAAAAATATTTGATATGAATCTATCTCATCATTCTACCATTCAAAGTGCATCATACTTATTCAATCTGACTTCTCGTATTGTCTATATATGCTAATATTGATATTCGTTTAATCATTACTTCTATCACAGTGTCAATCCAGCCTACATCAAGGTGTTATTCCAGTTACTGTGAAACAAATTGCAGATGCCTTTGCCTCGTGTGGCGACAAGTCAAATGTCAACATCAATGGAGCTGATATCAGCATTGTGAGTTCATCCAAGACCCAGTACTTATTTCTGTGAATTCCGTTTGCTGATATCTTACATGTATAGAATTGAAGAGAAATTTCTTTTTATGTGAATAAATAATACTTACTCATTATTTACTTTTATTTGCTGCAAATAAAACCTAAGTTTCTCTCACTCGCAACTACCGTATATTGAGATTTATGGCAATAACACTGAACTTGCAAGTTATTATGAACTAATTATAGAATGACTTGATTTTTCTAAAGAAAGATTTTGGGAAGCTCGGTGAATTTTGTTCGACTTCCACTTGGGTTTCACCAAAAGTTGGATAACGGTGGTTATTGTGTGAAAGAAAAAAGGAGATTTATACTAATTTAGAAGAAAGAAGGAAATTATGATGCATCAAAATAACTGTTATATTATATTAAATTTTCACAAATAATGTGGAATGTTATTTAGTTATCGCTAGCAAGTTGCATATCATACTGTTGTTTAAACTGTTGAGTTGATTTGGTAAAGGTCAGGGTTTTGGGATTGGTCACTAACAAGGTGGAGAGGCTCACTGATGTTCCTTTTACTATAGATGATGGCACTGGAAAAATCAATTTTAACAGATGGTAGATTTTTTTTTTCTAAGCGAGTAATCTTATTATAAAACATTGTGATTTATTCATGCACCAAGCACAGACATAGAAATAGACTTGTTGCTTTGTTAGTGTTAGAATATGGCCCGAATTGTTTTGTGGCTCATTGGGTTTATATCTTTATTTATATATATTTTATAATAGACAATCAAGAGAGGAGAGAGAGAAATAACAGTTTAGTTCCAGCTGCTTTTTGCTCCCTCTCCAACACAGAAAACCCTAAATCCGTTGGGGAGGCCGTGCGGCGGCCTTCCCCGGCCCTCGCCTTATCAAACTCTTACCCTAACAATTGCGATCCTCTTTGCTTTGATGATTGTCCTCTTTGTGTGCGGGATTGTCCTGTTCAGGTTCCTCCGCGCTAACAAATTGGTATCAGAGCACAGGTTTGTGCTTTCATTTCTTCAGCCAATTTTCTTGGTCGTTGTTGCTGCCGTTTTTGTTGTCTGATATGTTCCGCTGTTGTGCTCAACCATCGCTTTGTGATCTGTTTGAGTTGAGCTTTACGCGAAGATCAGATTGGCAAGACGCGATTTGTCTTGTGAGCCGCGTTAGTGGACCAACATTTTATCTCCAGTTTGTGTGGCCAGTGAGCCGTGACAACACCGCTCCAGATTGTTCCTTGCGTGTTTGCTTTTGCTGTGTGAACCACGTGAATGCACCAAGCTTATCTCCAATTTGGTGACCGGCCATCTCACACCCAGTTAAGAAAAAATTTAATTGTGGCTTTTTTGGTAATTAGATCAACACCCTTGATTAACACTTACGGTACATCAAACTTCAAGGTAATTTGAAGGATTTGGTGTTTGTATAACCGATTTGTGGTAATTTGGAGGTTTAAATATTGGATGGTTTTGATTTTTGTAGCTTATGTGATTTGGTTAATTTGGAGATTTTGTTAATTGGTATTTGTTTGTTTGGAGTTGGGAGATGCAACTGTTCCTGGAGTTGGAAGATTGGTTATTTTTTTTTTAATTTTATTCGACCTTTACAAGTCTGGGCGTAATGGAGGCATTTCAATCCTCATATATGCATCTTTTTTTGAACATTGAACAATGGTTCCTGTAGGCTCATTTTGCTAACTATCATTGTGTAGACCGATGACCGATTTCAATAACATCGTTCTTCATTTCTTAGAGTGTACACACACAAATCTTCTGACTACAAGATTTAACATGGTGACTTCTGCATGTAGTGGTATTGGCTCAGGTACCAGCCAGCTGGCTGCTCCAAGTCATACCCCCACACGTTTCTCTCACACGGATGCTACTTACTCTATCCCATTTCCTGGGTCAACAGCATACCAAGCTTCTTTTTCCAATCAAACAAATCAGGTTTTAACCTTTCCACGTGCAATATCATTTCAGTGAGGAATTTGTAGTTTAATCAAATATATGGCTGTACCAGTTGATTACTGGTATTCCCTTTGTATAATTAGTACCATGTATTGTGTTTAATTGCAAAAACGGAAGGGCTAAATTTGGTCAAGTTTCAGCTACATTGAGTCTTAATGAAGGCATATTTGAACTACTTTGTTATCAAAGTAGAACTGGAGGGTTCAAAGATTAGTGTTCCTTGTCTGGGTCGATTTTAGCTCCATGATTACCACCAGTTCATGTATTTATTCTTTTTGGACCTTTTGATCAATGCTACTTTCATTGTAATTTGTTATTGTAGGCCACATATTCTTATTCAAGCATGGACAGTAATACAAATGCCATGTTTGGCACGATCTTAGAAGTTTTTCAGGATCCTTCTAACCTGTAAGATTTACATTCTCAATTACTAAAATGGTAATAAATTTCAATTGGGTCGGTGAGGTTCACCCAAACCAAAACTGCTAGTCAGGTCAGGTTTAGTCTGAATGGTATTAATTTATTTGTTTAATGGTCTTAATCTCATTTTGAATTGGAAAACTAATATTGAATTTACTCACCAAAACCAAAATATCATATTGAATTTACTCACCAAAATGTCCCGAACCAGGAAAAAGGAGGGATGAAATGTGACATAGCAAGCCAGCAATAAAACAACCAATCTTTATGGAAATTTACTCACCAAAATCTTCTAGCAAATTATTTTTGTATTTTCTAGATTATTTCACTATGTTTGTGAATATGAGAAAAGTAATTTTGCATGGTCCAATAGCAGTGTTTTCTTTCTCAGTCCAAAATAATAGTAAAAAAATCTATAACATGTAAAAACTGGTCTGCTAAACAAATGCAGTATTTAATATGGACGTTATACTATAGGACAGCAATTGATCCTATTAGACTATTAGTCGTGCTTATGTTGCTTATCCAGTTATGGGTAACCATACAGAGTGATTCATCAATTCAGTGAACCAACACTTCTGGGAAAAAACTGAGTTATTGTTGTGAGTTCATTAAAGTATTTATTTAGCAGTATAATCTGCTTTCTTACTTTTTGCAACCTGTTTCTTGTTGTGTGCCTCATCTATATTTCAAACAAGGGTTCAAACTCTTTGTATAACACAAATGAAAAGGCTATATAATTTATTTTTTGAAAAGAAAAGGTGTCTATCCAGTACCAACATCCATTCCTTTAAGTTAATACGAAATGAGAGTATAGAGTACTAGGCACATGAGTTCTGTGCCAGAAAGTGAAGGGAAAGAAAAAGCAACAAACAGTACAATTAACACCCATCTAAACATACTTCCTAATGAAGAACTTAACCAAACTCTCCAGCTTATCCCTAAGCTATACTATAACTCAAAATGACACCTGGAGAGAGCCCCATTACAAACACATCAACCATCTAAAAGGTCTTCATCACTAGGCTCCCTTGCCTCCTCTGCAAAGGAGCAGCTGGTACAGCAGTAATGAGTGTAGAGCCTGAAACATGTGTCCAAGTCAACCACAATCAGGTAGAGCACACTATTGGCATTAAAATTAGACCCTGTTCAATAGATAACCACAAAAGAAGTTTGTTTGTAATGGGAATTTTTAAAGACTAAATAGACTTGGTAAAGGAACAAGCAATCCCACCAGAGTTTAAGAAATTGTACATGGATTTAACCGTGTATAAATCAGTAGAGTCCAAATTCCAAACAGCAGAACCAGGATCAGTAGTGAAGGTGAGATTTTGTCAAATAGTAATCAGCTGTTGTTTTTCCACTCTCATTGCCTTACTAACCCTAAACCCTTTGTAATAATTAACTGACATTTTTTAAATTTCTTGTAGCTAGAATTCTATTATCAGAACTCCTTTGTAATAGACATGTTATATCTTCTGCCTTTCTCATTTTTTTTCATCATTCCTCTGCTTCAGTCACCATGAACATGGTTTGCACATTGATGATGTTATTAGAAAGCTAGGCATGCCAAGAAGCAAAATTTTGTAAGATTTTAAACTCCATTTTCCTTTATTAAAGATAAAAGCATAACAATATTAATGATTGAATAAATTATCATATTATGATAATTGCTCAATGTAGTTTTGCTTTGAACAGGGATGCGGTAAACTATCTGGTGGATGTGTGTCATATATATTCGACCATTGATGAAAACCACTACAAATCTGCTCAGAACTACTGAAAACAATGCACCAAGCTCTTTCATACAGGTTTTCCATAACATATTCATTACTAGAAGAGTATACAGGTGTCATTGTAAGAAATATGTATTAGCACTTGATTTTCATACTAGACAATCATACAATTGTTTTTTTTTTGTTGCTCTTTTTTTATATATTTTTTGCTGTGCATAAGTATGAAAATCTGATTGTTTAAGGTGGCATGCATGGATATCACCAAAATTAAAATTGTTTAGAACATTTTTTTTACTTGAAAATAGTTCTTTTTGCCGGTTTATGTTTTAACCTAAAAAAAATTAAGATACTTCACAAGGTAGTAGGCACAACAAGACATATACAGACATGCCTAAACCCACTTAAAATCAGCATGCCTTTTTAATAATGTAGTAATGGATTGCTGTTGGAACAAGTGTGCTCTTATTTTTATAGACTCCCAAAGAATATTATACTCGAAAGAAGATAAAGAGATGAACGGTTGCAGGTTTGGTTTGAACTTTCAAGCATATAAGTTAGAAAAGCTGCCGCTATAAAATTATGTTTCGTTGGTCAAATAAGTGACAGTTCTTTTTATGCATGATTAACCCTTTTGATTACCTCGAAAGGGTTAATTGTATTTCAACGGTATGAAACTATATTCTTTCTAGGTGGTCTTTCGGGAAGGGATCACTTATAATGATTATCTTAACAATTTTGATAATAAATTTTTAAATAAATATGAAAAAATCATAAAAATATAAAAACCTTATGATATGTTCTTCTACTTATTGATGGTAATTCATTTTTTTTGCAATTTCATTATCATTTGATAGTCCATCAAAGACTATTAAATTATAATTGTTGCAAATTGTATAAAATTTTGATAGTCCTTGATGAAATATCAAATGATAATAAAATTATATGAAATTTGAATCATCATTAATTTATAAATAAAATAACATATGTATAATTTTTTTTTTAATTTTAATTTTTTTATATTTATTTAAAAATTCATTATCAACAATGTCAAAATAGCCCATCGTCAAAGTGATGCCCACCCCTTATATATTTCTCAAGTACAAAAATACGAGTACCTCCAAAAGTTTAGTTGTATTATGAAGTGGTTCGCCAAATGCCGTTCTGGCATTCACTAGTATATTCTAGTCAAGAAGGGGCACGTTATCCTGTTTAAAAGAAATAACATGTAATGTGCTTGTGTTGGGACACGTTATCTTTTTTGGTATTTCAATGGTAAAAACAAACTAAGTATAGGAGAGACATTTTAAATTTAGATATTATGTTGTTAAAGTCTGATCCTATTGCTCCGGAATTTTGAAATAATGAACAAGATTTGTGGCAGATTTTTTAATATAATAATAAGTTAAATCATATTATTAATAATAATTATTAAAATTGTTAAATTAAAAATGGCAGTGTGCCACTAATATTGGCACACATGATATGCATCACTGACACTGGCGCCTTCCCTGATTGCGCCATGGGAGTAGCGTCTTCCCCCTAGTGCGTCAGTGGGAATGACGCGTTCAACAGTGCACCCATTGCACTGGCGCATTATTCTCATTCTATAAATAACATCTGTCGCTCATCTTTTTCATCAAACCATACTTGTTGTATTTTCATTATATAATAACACCATCACTCGTATATTTTCTCAAATCACTAATATGAGCTCCAATTATCATCAGTATGGTAATGATAATTCAAATTATTTTCCGAAAGTACATAATAACAATACCGATTTTGATGAGATATTCTCTATTTATGCTCAAACTAGCTCCTATGCAAATGAGGTATCCACTTTTAATCCAATCGGATATTATCCGAATTATTTAAACAATTCTTTTTATTTAGAATCATATCCATCAGTGCAATCAAATTATTTTGACAACAATAGCACTATTTACCAACAATCAAATCCAACAATTCAACCTTATCCTACTAATAAATTTTTTAAAGGTGGTAGTAGTATTTATCAAGAATCAAATCTTCCTGAAATTAATTTTTCTGAAGATAATTGCGATATTGGTACAAATTTGACTCTTGTTATAAGTGAATATACTAGTACTGTTGATATTGATAACAGTAGTAATGTCAATATTTTGTCACATGTAATAGAAAATAATTATGATGATAATGATGATGAAGAAAATGATATCGGTCCAGATTATTTGACTGGACTGGAGATAGGAGAGGATTACACCGAAGATTATGATATTTTGGATAATGATTCTGAAATTGAGAAACCCCAAAGAACCAATAATACATTATTGGTTACTGGCAGAACTAAGAGACACCATCCCGTAGAAGCGTTGAACAATATTGAAACGTTCGATTGTTTAGGCACTAATGAAGGTCGATCAAGACCCAATGATGAGTTAGCTAAAAATATATTATTTGGTTCTAAAGCGACGTTAATTTGAACAATTAATGATTCGAGTGTTAAAAAGAACGTTCAATGTTGGACCCAAGATAGTAGTAAAATAAAACTTATTATGAAATGCAAAGTATGGGATTGCCTCTGGAGATTATACGCTTAGAATTGAAGAGGACTCGAAAACACGGAAAATCATCACAAATAAGAATCCCCATAGTTGTAGGAGACTACTAGGAGACCATAAACACTTGCTGACATCTAATTTAATTGCGGGATACGTTCGACAAATTTTTTAAAAAATCTGTCTTTGATAGTGTAATAAATCAATATACTTATAGAAATGAGATATTCCGGTATGGCATCAATGTACAATAAATTTTGGCGTGGATGGAAAATTGCAATCGAACAATTATTTGAAACATGAAAGGGTTATATACGTTGCAACCACAAATATTAGGGGTGATTGCTCGAACTACTCTTGGTACAAAATATAAAGTATTGACGTATGATACTTCTGATGATACTGTAAAAGTATTCAAATCTATAGTTTTAGGGTTATGGACCGTGTATCGAAGTGTTCAAACACTTAAGACCCAGTGGCACACTCAGGAAAGGCGCCAATGCCAGTGGTGCATATCAAGTGTGCAAATTTCAGTGACGCACTGTTATTCTTAATTTTAAAATTTAATAATTTAGATTATTATTATTAATAATATGATTTAACTTATTATTATATTAAAAAATCTGTGAAGATTTGTTTGAGCCATTCAATTTTTTGGATCTGTGGTAACGTTGTTGCATGATTGGACGGGCATGCATTTTTTTTTTGTAAAAAAGATGTTTTCGTTAGGTAATGGATTTGAGTTTTTGACATCGATACTATAAAAATGTCAAAATCATCTCTACATAATAGCCGATACAAGGTTGACAATGTTTAGCTTTGGCACCAAATAATAAAGGAATAAGTAGCCCCTGAAGTCGCTCTCCTAATGCCACTCGAAGGTTCCAATAAGTAATCTAATTCTCAGGATAACCTATTTAAAAGTAGACGTAGTTGTTTCGGGGGCACCTAACTCTTTTCTAAATATGCAATAGTAAAAGGACGGCCATGAAATAATTTAATAGATTAATTTATCTTATTAAGATGGTTAATTGATGCCTAATTGCCTGAGTGCAAAGCAGCTATGGTTTATCAAGCACCACATATGCGGTCCCTAAACTCTGTACTTTAGTCCTTGCTAATAATTATCAAGCCTTTTGTCTATTTGTCAAGTACTCAAGTATCAGGGTTCATATGTCTATTGATCATTTATTCATTTGTGGTGTTTATGAGGGGGTGTTGACCCCTTCTCTGGCTGATTGCACAAATAGATGATATGATTTCTCAAAAGGAAAGTAGAAGGAAAAATAATCAGTGGGTCCTGACCTGAACGGTGGATATTTTGACGAGGAATGATCTAGCGGCTGCCATTTTACACAAGTAAAAATGTAAAAATATGTTTTCCAAATTAATATTCGTATTTCATTTTATGACGGTGCAGTTTCTTATGCAAATTTTAATAGAACTTTTATTTGTTTACTTTATATTTCTAAAAAAATAACATCAGGATCTCATGTAGAGAGAGATAGATTATTTTGAAAACATTTACATTTCAGCCGCAAATGAATTAAAAAATATATTTTAAAATCTCAAAAATTTTAATTTATGATTTTCATTAAATTCTTCATATGAAAACCTTATAGGATACAAAAAAAATTAGAGAATTTGAGTTTTTTAAGCCACTTTTTGAATTTTTGAAAAAAACAACATAAATATTAAATATTTATTATTATTATTAAGGGTGTTTTTTTAAAAATTCAAAAGAGTACCTTAAAAACTCAAAATACTTCAATCTTTTGTATTCCATAAGGTTTTCATATGAAGAATTTAATGAAAACTATAAATTAAAAATTTTGAGATTTAAAAATATATTTTTTGATGCATTTGTATATCGGCTGAAATGCAAACGTTTTCATAATAGTATATATATATATATATATATATATATATATATATATATATATATATATATATATATATATATATAGTAAGGCTATGGTGTTTCGTGAAGTACAAAATCTCCCGTGTTTCGCGTCCGTATCTCGAATTTGAAAGTTCAAACGGACGATCCAAACCGTTGAACATGATCTTCATATTGAAATATCCTTGGAGATCAAATTTTATATTTTTTTGAATTTTTTTGCTATTTTTTATATGAGTACAAAGTTTGTTGATCTAACGATTTCTGCACCATCCAAAACTAGCGATTTTGTACCCATCTAAAAAAATTAAAAAAATATATATATATATATTTTGATCTCCAAAAATAGTTCAATATGAAGATCATGTTCAATGGTTTGAATCGACCGTTTAAATTTTTAAATTCGAGATACATACGTGAAGCACTAGGAGATTTTATACTTCGCGAAACACCATAACCTCTCTCTCTCTATATATATATACACGTTTCGTTTTTAATCACATTCAATCAGTCAGAATGGATGCGTATAAAACATCGATTTCTTTTTACAAGTGCGAGTTGAAATGAGAAAGACGAAAGATGCATGCGTCCAGATGCAATTTTCTTCATCTAATCTAATGCTTTGATTTTCTTTTTTATATATCCGGAAAACAAATGAAATTAAGCGAACATTCTGAAAACCGAAACATATTGATGGTAAAGGAAAACATTATAAAGTTCGCGCACAGCCATAGACACGCTGTGTCAGTATAGCATGGCTCATAAGTCTTTTTCTGAGAAAAAGGCTCATAAGTCATAACTCAGATAGATTCTCAAAAGTCAGAAGCCATAAGTAAAAAGGAGTTGATGCGGCTGCATTGTCAGTGCACTCTGTGCATCTCAATTCTTAACTGTTTTCTTCTGCATTTTTATGCTTTGACTGCTTTCCAACCACACCTCTACCTAGCTGATTGCTCAGTGTGCCTATATTGGGACCTTAAGGCACCTTTTCACTTTTCACAATTTTTGAAAAAAAAAAGAAACCAACCAATAATTTTGTAATTTTAGAAAAGTACCCCATTTTGTGAAATTAAGTTATCCTAATATGGATTGAGCCCAGCATGCATGAGTCAACTAGACAGCTACTATTTTCTCCTTTCAAGTTTCAACTAATAAAGTTGTGCTGTTGTAAGTACGTCCATTATTCATAATTGTGCTTGTAGTTCTAGTTTTGGAATAGTTTATTTTGATTTCGTTTTTCTGCATTACTACATCCATAATTGTGCTTCTATTTGGACTGTTAAAGTTGGATGAATCATCTTCATCTGATATGAACTAAATAATTGAAATGTGTTTGGTTCTCTATTTGGAGAGGAGACCGTCAGTGATGGTTACTCTATTGTCTCGTTGCATGCTGGATTATTGGGTATTGGCAATCGGAACACAATTGGTGCAATTTGAAAGTTGCATGTGTTTGTTAGTCAGTAATTAATGCCCCTTACTGCACCTCAGAAAGTTGCATGTGTTTGTTAGTTGCGAATATCAATATATTTGTTGTTGCAAACATTAATTAACACAAACCCCTCTTTTTCCCCCTTTTTTTCTGCTTGGTACACTGTACAAAATAGTACAATTATCTTTCTCTCTCTCAATCAGGATACAGAATTGTTCATCAGAAGACGACCACAATTAATTCAGAAGACTTTGCATAACTAATTAGCTATTGCAAAATATATAATTCAATTTCTGTTTTTCTTTCATGGCTATTATACACAACTACCTGACAAATATATTGTTAGTTAGGTACTTAGGTACATGATATTATTCTCCGGAAAAATAATAGTTAATTTGCCCCTGCTGCTTTTATATATATACTTGTTCTATCTTGGTACTAAGTCGTTCTCTTTCAAACTAGTATAACTTAATAATTGATAATAAAATAATAATAATAATAATAATAATAATAATAATAATAATAATAACAACGATAATGGTGATGATGATAAGAATTTAGAATGCTTAGTTTAGAAGTTATATTCTTTTAGAAGTGTGAAGATAACATAATTTGACACAAAAAAAGAGATGAGAAACAGAAACCAATATGCTTAGTTTAGAATGATTAGAAGTTATATCCTTTGTGCATCATCTCTTCTCGTTGTTTTCGTACATTGTTTTCTGTAATATACGTGGTTATTTTACAATCGTGCAAACAGATATTAGAAAAATAATTTGTAGCCATTCTCCATAGCTTAGATATTATGTACATAAATTGTTTCATGTATTTGGTCGTAGTCAGTGTCTAAGCCAATCTAATATGTCGTTTGTATTTGACGCTGACAAAAGTATAAATATTTTAAGAATTTGTTTTTCATATTGTCATTAGTAAGCCATATAATACATAAACATTGAACAACAACAACAACAACATAGTCTTTAATATCAAATAAATTGAGATAAGATAGAAATGAAACCCAATCTGAAAGTATAAAATCAGAGATCTTAAATATTAATGATAGTAATAATGATAATGAGGATGAAAAAAATAAAATAAAAATAAAAATGAGGATGATAATGACAATATGATGATAATAATAATAATGAAGATGATGATATTGATAATATGCTAATAATAATAGTAATAATAATAATTATTATAATAAATAAAAATAAATTTGTAAATTCTAAATTATAAAAGTATAAAATATAACAATTGAAAATCTAAGAACCTACAGTCTATAACTCTATTACTAGGCTCTAACTTCTAAACTATGATTCTGATATTTGAATCGTCATATTTTAAGCACTTCTATTCAAAGCAAACTTTTTGAATATAAGCTGATTCAAGAAGCAAAGTGCGGAGCAAGCTACTTCATTCTTTCAAATATCTTTTTATTATTTCTTTTCATATCAATCTCGCTCGACCTCTCATGTCAATCTCTTTAATAACTAGTGCTATTATATAATTTAAGGGATATTATTATGTTAAAATTTATAATAAACAAAATAAATTATTGATCCAATATGTAATAATATATACATAATACATATCAATACATTATTAAATTTTATCGATATTACTGATCCGATGGATGAAACTCACCTTAAACCCATACCCATCCGATCTGTACTTTGACCCGATCAACCCCTATCTGTTTGATCCCCGGACCGAACATATCAGCTATTAGATCGGATGAATCCGAGCACGCTTGACAGGCCTCGTACTTCATTACCATCACTAACTATATAAGCGTGCTCCCTTGTCCCTTGTTTGTTGGGATAACATTTATATTTTTTTTCTTTTCCATCTTTTTCCCCCTGAAACTAATCAACTGCCGGATTGAAAAAAAATCCTTATATGTCATAAGAAACTATTATTCTTCTCTCCTAATGCAATCTTCAGCAATCCACATAAAATTGCTGAAATTAATCCACAATAAAATACAATGTCAATTAACTACAATTTTATTGTCTCCACAAGTTCACAAGTTCAGTTGAAATATTTTACATGAATATTTAAAAGTTGGAAAACTTAACTTTTGATCTTCAAAAAAAAAGTACAAAAAATTAAGAATATTATTCTAAAAACTACCTGAAATTTCCACAGATGCGACCACACTCCGTCACTGGATGCATTTATTTTTGGTAGGTCCTTGTATGGCCGACTTAAGATGCTCTCTTATCAGGTTACACATATAGATGTAACCAATTTCAAACATAGATTTGGAACATTTTGAACCGAACATATCTAGATTTCGTTTCTTTAAAATTTAGCGTAAACAAGTAACTGCTCAAGTATTTATAAATGTGCATATATAGTTTTCTAACACAGCGAAAAAAAATTGAACACCCAATCTAACTTTAAATAATTACTTAGAAAAAAGATTCATAATAAATAGAGCTCACAAGGGCACCAACTATGCATGTGGTTGCTATTGTTCTGTACCAAGCATGTATCTACACAGGAGAGTAATTTGAGCAATTAAGGCGCAGACTATTACCTAACAAGATAATTGTATACTTGTGTTCTTTGTACATTCAACTTCATAGCTTACTGTATTCAACTACTAGTGGTTGTATACAAAAATATCTAACCAAAATTACATACCTAGCATTATTTTTCTCATAGCAAATTGGATTTCATAAATACCCATATAACAAAAACATTGAAATCTTCCTTTGCTCCATATTCTCTCTCTTCTTTTTAAGAAGCTAAGGATTTTGCTCTTGAAACTCAACTTAGGCACTCAACGCTGATGAATGAGATGATGCTGTCTCAGGACCATAGTCGTCGTCGTCGTCATCATCATCATTAAGATCATCAAAATCCCAGAATTCATCTTCTTCGGCTTCCTCCTCTGGCATCTTCCATTTATCGTGTTGTATCTCCATCCCCTCCAACAACTCCACAACCTACCATAGTTTTCAATGATTAAACACTAATGATGCAATCTTAATTTTTCTTTTGTTCATGAGGATGACAACTAAATTTGGGGTCAGAAAAAATATTTACACGAAAAATTAATGTATAATGTATCATAAAAGAATTATGAATGTGTCATATTTACAGAATAATAGAAAAAATAATGTGTGGGATTAACAGAATAATAGAGAAAATCATTTGTCCAGAGGAGTGCAGGTGAAATAAAAATCAGTCAAGGGTTAAGTGGTTGATTAAGATTTAATTTTCTTTTCAAATAAATTAATCAAAGAAAAATCAACTGGTACAAATATGATTGGAAGAGACAAATCACAACCAAGTACAAGAAAAAAAATTAAGCAAATAAACAAAACTAACAGAACTTGGATAGTGAAATGCATATCTAATAAACAAATGATTCAATAAATAATTCAAAATAAGACCCCTCTGATGGGTGAATTATTCGGAGTCCTTGTCCTTGACTATGATGTTCTGTTCTGTGATAGAGAAAATCAGGGACCGAACTAGGGGGTGGACTAGGAGGCCCCCTCATGAAATTGAAATTTGAAAAGAAAAATGAAAATCATAGTGTATTTTGAGAGGTTTTGTCCACTCGGCACCCCCAATATTTGTATCTAATATTCAATATAACACTTGGCACCCCAAATTAAAATCCTAGATCCGCCATGGAGAAAATTATGAGAGACCCCTTTAGTACAGTTAACAACCCGTGAGTTATCAAAGAAAGGCAGAGTTAGTTCAAAATGTATTATTTTTGATACATTTCATAAAGCAGAAGACTGCTCTTTTTTTTTGGGAATTTGTAAGGATTTCTTATGAAGATTGTTCAGAAACAAACTAATTTTCCTACTAAATTTAAGAACTTTCCAAATAAATTAAGACCATTCTATCAGCCACAACAAATTAGCAATAATGGGTTGTAAAGACAGAATTGAACTTGTTCTTATATTATATATATATATATATATTAAAAATTCATTTCTTACCTCTTCAAAATGTATGTATACTTTCCGATAATGTTGAGCTATAGTTCTCATAGAGAAAGGGAACCTTTCTATTATGATTCTCAATAAGAGCAAATTTTCTTTAATGTTAATCTGTTAAATAAAATTTCAGATGCAGTCTAATATGTAGCATGCACAGTTTTCTGGTAACTTCTTCAGTAAAGTGTCAGTATTATTACCCTGTTCAGCATTTAATCATCAGCCTTTTGTTATTAATTGTATTTTTATGGGGGCTTAACTTTTAAATGTTTTTGCATACCTCTGTCATAGAAGGTCTCCATGCAGCTGATGCACGAATGCACAGTGATGCCACAAAGACAAGCCTTTTGATTTCCTCCTGATCATCATCATAATTAATCCGTGGATCGATCAATGCTTCTATGTTGCCATCTTTGAGAAAATGTTTAGCCTATCATAAGAACAAGTGTTTGTGTTGGCAAACTGAAAACATTTATAATTTGAGAATATTAAATATTAGACCAGCACCTAGTATCAGGCTATAAGAGCAAATGGTTAGTTTTGTATGAGAGTCAGACTTGAGCGCTCAGCCCAGAAGTCAGTCCTAATCCATTCAGACATAAATTAGAGAGAGAGAAAGAGAGTTACCCAACTCAGTAAACTTTTATGAGTCCCGTCAACCGGCTTTCGACCTGTTATGATCTCTAACAAGAAAACCCCAAATGAGAAAACATCTGTTTTCTCATCAATAACGCCATGTGTAAAATACTCAGGTGCTAGACACCTTCAGAGAAAAAAACAATTGTTCTGGTAAGCCATACATGCAGCCAAAATCTTTTTATCTTTGCCAGAAAAGTTAAACATTTGCATCTTTCCTCCCAGATTAAAGTTTACAACCGTGCAGCTGTAATATTATCCTTTTTAATCCAATTTTCATATGAAACCCAGATTCTGCATCCATATATTCTGTATTTAGCCAAAATTTCAGACAATAAAGTCTTTGCTATCAGGAGATGCATAGTCAAAATTGAAACAATTCAACATAAACATCAATAAAAAAAAATTGATAGCACCATAGCCAGTACATAGCACAGACTGCTATTACCCAACCAAAACAGCGTTATAATTACTAAAAATATTAAGTTTTTTTTTTTAATTTAGAAACTAACCCAAATGTGCCTTCAATTGGTGCTACTGCACGGTGACTCCACTCAGTTGGAAGCCATTTTGCAAGCCCAAAGTCTGAAATCTTCAATTTAAACAGACATGATCACTTCATATACCACAAATCCACACATAGTGACAGTTTATATAAAGCAAATTAGCAATAAACATTTAGGAATTGGAAAGCAAATTTTAGTTATGTACTTTAGGTTCGTAGTTCGCAGTGAGCAGTATATTTGATGCCTTGATGTCTCTATGTATAATTCTTCTTTGGCATCCTTTGTGGAGGTACTCTAACCCTCTTGCTGCACCAACTGCTATGTTGTACCTCACTTTCCATTCCATTGGTGGAGACTTCTTATCTGCACAAAAATAGGGTACTCACGAGTTTCTTCTTGCACCAATAATTTCATTCAATTTAGTTATGCAACCGTTGCCTGTCCTTAAAGGGGCATGGCGTCAGGTGTCTGGCAATGTTGGGAAGCAACTAATTGAAACAGTAAACACACAGCTAAAGCATCCTCTTTCCAATGCACATTTGTTTTTAATGCGTTGCATATTGAAATGATGTCCATCAAATAAAAACTTCTTTTACCATACTTTTTCAGCCGCTTGTAGGTGAATTAACAAAACAACAATAAGAATACTGAGAATGACAATAAAGCAAAATTTTAACTGATATTACCATGTAAATTAGAAGACACTGAGCCGCGAGAAGAGAACTCAAAGACCAGGTATAATTCACGGTCGATACAACAACCTAAGAATGCACATACATTAGGATGAGACACATGCCCGACTGTACCAAGCTCCATCAAGAAATCCTTTTCTTTTTGTTCTTCAGTCAATGCACGTGTCAGCCTTTTCACAGCAATTGTTTGATCTTGATTATCTGCTATGACTCCTCGGTACACCTCCGAGTAGCCACCTCTTCCCACCAAATTATCTACAAATGAAAAGAAGTAATTTCAAAAACATGTAAAACTTTTATCATCCTAATAACAGGAACATACACTCATAATATATATATATTTTCAGTATTTGATCAAAGGAAGATTATTTTTTAAAAAAAAAAAAATTGACCTTGGTGGAATCCATTGGTTGCTTGGTGGATTTCTTCATGAGAGAAGCATCTCCAAGTGGGTTTCTGAGGTCTCTCCGTGTAAAGAGAGGTTCCATCAGAGGACTCTAGATCAATTTGGTTTGTTTTGGAGGGTTCTTCTGTAAATTTGTTCTTTGGGCCAATGGAGAGAAGCCTTTTGAGGCTTCTGCTTCTAAGATAGATGTATTTCATTTCCAAGCATAGGTTCAATCAATGTTAGCCTTTGCCTTTGATCCAAGAATGGAGCAAGCTCATCTACCTATCTATGTAGAAATAGAGAGAAGAGGGAGAGAAAGAGGAGGTGAGGAGGTGAGGAGAGGCAGTTGGCTAGTGAAGGAAGAGGAAGAGACATTTCCTTTATAAGGTGTTCACTGTTCAATTTATTTGTGTTCACTGTTCAGTTTATTTGTGTGTGAGAGACGAGCGCGAGAGTTCATGGAGGTATTTAGGTATGCCAGGTGTACCGTAGGAAATGTTGGTTTATATTACTTTAGTTGGACTAAATTCGTACTCGACTCAATAGCTTAATCGATCAAACCGGCTCGTTAATTACTTTTAGGTCAGAAGTTTTATTTTGAAATCAACTCATTAAGTTGACGAGCTAACCGAGCGATTCATTAATGCTCGTTAAACCTAATTTAATAGTTAATTATATTTTTATAAAAATATAAAAATAACTAATGATAAAATATTTCACACAATTTAATATAATAGTTTAATTGCATATCATATTATAAATTATTTACTATACCACAAATTCATAATAAAAATATATAAATAATAAATATTAATAGTTTAACGAGCTAAATGAGCTAAATGAACCGAGCTGACCTAAGCTCAAGCTTGACTCCTTAACTTAACGAACCAGTTCGTTAACGGCTCGGTCCATTGACGAGTGAGCTAATAACGAGTATCCCGAACGAATCAAGAGTGAGTCATAGACCATGAGTTTTTTTTTGTCAGCCCTATTATAAAGTCATAAGTGCATTTTTTTGACGGATCAAGTGGTTTTCATGCTGTAAGAAAACAAATTTTCACTTCAGTTTTTTTTTTTAAATTTCTCAACGTTGGAATCTTTATTTTGTAGTCTTGTAGAATGTATATTTTGCATCTATAATAAAAATCTCAGTAACTTATTACTGAATAGTTTGTTAAAATTTATATAGTAAATTATTCGCTTGCTATCTCTAAAAAAAAGAACTTACATAATGAATGTGTTAGTGTATGTGACCAAGTGGCAGTGTGGTTGAGTGGTTGGATCAGTGTCTATTCTTTCGTTTTCCATTTTTGGTTTTTTGTTAATGTTTTTTCTTAGGGTGTTGTGGACCTATGGTGTTGGTTTTCTATTTGGTAAGGAGAAATTATTGTCTTGTTATTTGGGATACTTTTTTGCATTTCTAAAAAAAAGGAACTTGATTGGTTAGAAATTGGATTCCAAGAAAAAGTGACAAGCAATCTCCAGGCGTCAGTAAGTGGGCGCATCACTCAAAGTTGCATAAATTAGTAAGGATGGGTTAATTACTACGCCTCTTTTGTTCTTTTTTGTACTTTTCTACATTAGCACTTATGGTAATTGTGATGTCTTACATCAGTTGTCTCTTGTATTATTTTCTTTTTCTTAGATCCGGAATTACATTTTTCTCAAAAAAAAAAGATCAGGAATTACCGACAAACAATATATTAATCACAATAAAACATCACAGTACTATATAGAATATTTTATTGAGTTATTTTGATAACCTTGACAATTAACCTCTAAATAAATATAAAAAAATCTTAAAAAAATTATAGATGTGTTCTTCTACTTTTAGATTGATGGTCATTCAAATTTCATGCAATTTCATTATCGTTTGATAGTCCATCAAAAACCGTTAAATTAGAACCGTTGCAAATTATATAAAAATTTGATGGACTATCAAATGATAATGAAATTACATAAATTTGAATGACCATCAATCTAAAAGATAGAATAACACATCCATAATTTTTTTTTCCATTTTTAAGAGTTTTTTTATATTTATTTAGAGGATCATTGTCAAAATTGTCAAATTAGCCCATTGTCAACCGATCCCTTCTCTATTTTATTAAGAGTAAACTGTGGAGTTACATTTATGTATGCCAAAAAAGTAGTTTTATGTATGCCAAAAATGAAATTAGATTATTGGTAAATTAGTAAAATTGTTAAATTAGTAATTACTCTAACAGATTCAATTGATTGCTCCAATGTTCAGTAGTGAAATTATATTATTTTAATATTTTGTTAAGAAAGCTTTCTAGTTAAGTGACCAGAAGCAGAAGCGCAGAGCTGAATGAATTTTGGCATCTCACACTTTGGCAAGTTATATCAGAGGAGGAAAAGAATATATGGGGGACCACTGTAAATAAAAAAAATAAAATCAATAATATTCAGCGAGTTTGTCTGAAGAAATCAATTCTTCCTTATAGCATGGTTTGCTCGGGTGAGCTATAGTGAGGCACATGGCAACAAACATAGTTGGATCTGTGAAATTAATTAATAAAACATCATATTGAAGAGGGTGAGAATTTTATGCATCATTTCTTATGCTGCACGCATGCAATTCTGTTACGAAAAATGAAACCCATCTCACGCTGTCAATATTTAAAAATGAAGGGCAAGAAATGTGACACATATGCTAGAACATAATTTATTTATTTATTTATTCTTTATTATTCTTTGAGGAAAGGAAGGAAAATGCTGACTATTGTGTTTTCCTTTTTATAGAAGGAAGTTAAATATTTCTAGTGGGGAAAAAGGAGGAAGCCAAGATTCAATCACCAGGCCTACAAAGGAGATTTTAGATATAATAGCAGCGTAAATAGCCCAAATATAATGGATTAATGGGCCTATTTTAGGTTAGTTTTGGGTTAGCTCTGTGGGTCCTACTCTTAACCTTGTTGCCATCATGGCCCATGGAATTTTTCCTTTAAAAACAAAGAAAAGAAAAGAAGACTTGCAAGTCAAATTGTGATTAGGGAACTGACACTGTGGGTGGACCAGACTTTATTTGACTTTACAATGACAGAGAGCACGTGAGTGGTCCAATCATGGTCCGCCAAGTCAGCAACATTTCTTTTGTAATTCGGACTTGGATATTTCAGTTGCGGCGCAATCCTATATTTGGATTTAGTTCTCGATAAAAAGAAAAACGCTTTGTAATAATTAAAAAAAAAGTGTGGGCTAGGGTCCAAGTATCCAATCATGTATTCATTTTTCTTTTTTGAATATCATAAGATTTCTGGATTATTGTACATAATGTGTTCTTTCTTCAACTGGAAATATCACACTTAAATTCTCTTTCTGTATCCAACCTAATAACAGAAACTTCTATTTTCCATTTTTTATCGGTGGAAGAAACTTGTTGACTTGATAACAACGGAGAACAACATGACTTGTCCACTCATGATTCGCCACGTCATCAACTAAGTTTTCTCTGATATTTGAACTTGGACCTGCCTATGGGTTTTGAATAGATGTTCATTCTGGAGAAATAAATTTAGATGTTCATTCTGTTTTGAATAGAAAAAAAAACAAATTTAGATGTTCATTCTGGGGAAATAAATTTGGTTTTGGATTACGGTTTATTTTTGTTTAATATATAAAATAACTGATTTTGGTTTACAGGTACAAGAATGTAATTATGTTTTATTTTTCTTTTCTGAAATCAATAAGTTTCCTGGATTAATGTACTTTAATCATTTTTTTGCTTTCTTCAGCTGGGGAAAATAATTAGTACTAGATATTCATAATTGAATGCTAAAACAATATTAGCTTCTCATTATATTATTTCCATTCTAAATACCAATAAGATGGTCATTTTTTTATTTTGAGATAAAACAACAAAGCATAATGGTTGTCATGCAAATTGCAATAACTTATTTTCGCCCAAGCACGTTCTTACGGGAGTAACAAAATTTACTTCTTTTCTGGTTTGTATTGTTTGACTATACATGTTTGATTTTGCTCTTATTCCAACTCAAATAGCAAAATTTTAATTCTTTTTTTTTCAATTTAGACCGTCTGATTTACAACGAACATATCTTAGATCGATTACCAACGTCATAAAAAACTTGCTCGAATGACATCAACAAATTAATCTGACGCGTTAATCTTAAATCGAACGATCATACATTAAAAAGAAAAAGAAAAAGAAAATTATATATCAGACAAGTATAACTCATACTTGTCTGGAAGTTCGGGCGTCTAAATCCAATACATTTTTCAAACCCGCGCTAATTGACATCTCCTGTCCGTACAGCCATGCCGATTCGCCGGAGACCAGCGATTCCCGACCAAACGGTTGCCTCCAGTGCACCGCCGCCTCCAAATCCTGAGCCTCCGACGGAGGAGTTCTCTCTCGCGCCACCGAAGCTGGGCCTGATCTTCTCCATTTTGGCTCTTTTCTTTATCCCATTCTTCTATTTGCTGTTCGTGTACTACCCGATTGAAAGCGGTCTCCGCCGTTCCATCTCCATCGGCGTAGCTATGAGCCTGGGTGGCTTTGCGATCACCGTCCGATTGATCCCTGTCGCTGCGCGGTATTTGTTGAGAAGGAACTTGTATGGATACGATATCAATAAGAGGGGAACCCCCGAAGGAGCAGTGAAAGTGTGAGTCACCTTTTTCTCTCTCTCTTACTTCAATTAATATAGGAGCTCTGGCCTGTTACTTAGCACTGAAATGCGGACAACAGTAGATTTTAAAAAAAATCACATCTATCAAACTACCTGGATATTCCTTTAAATGGACTTAATTTTGATTGTCATTTTAAGTAATCACATATACTATCTATTTCCTTGTAGTTACTTTGCTCGACAAAGTTAGCTTGAGATAATTTGCAACTTTCCTCGTGTTTATATGACCAATGGTTTTCTCTGTTTTTTTTTTAATATATCTAAAGTCTACACTATCGGCTATGTTGTTTCAGGCCAGAGACATTGGGACTTGTAACTGCTATTGTATTTTTGGTTGTTGCTATTGTACTTCAGCTGTGCAACTTGACAGCAGACTCTGATGTATGCATTGTTCACTCTTTACTGTTTAGCTTCTCTTAATTTGCTATATTTCACTTCATTCTGCTTTTCATTTGGTATACCTGATTTTGTTGTCATTCTGTTCAGATTGTAATATGTGCCTACCTGTATATATTCACATCACTGAGATGCTGCAACTGTTTAACCTTTTTCTAATTGGTTTGTTTTACATATTTCTTTTTTTTTTGCATAATTTATGAAAATGAAGTTGAATTGAGTTTAAATCAAGTATTGATTAATACTGAAGACTGATTAAGGTTTAATCAGGATAAGATTGGGTTTCTCTTGAGCCCATGTGAGCCGATACTGTACTGCTCAGACATAGTATAGGTGTATACCAGCTAATTTTTCAACCGGACTTGTCTGAACGAAATAATTTTAATTGATTACAGTGGCTTGTTGAATACAATGCGGCATTAGCATGTATATGCTTTATGACTCTGCTTGGATTTGTCGATGATGTGCTTGATGTGCCATGGAGAGTGTATGTTTTTTTCAAAAATTTCGATGATTTGTCCTAATTTTCATTTTGTAATTTTTAAATATGGCCCTATAAAATCATATTATTCCCTGTAGGAAATTGTTGTTGCCTGCATTTGCTTCTCTTCCTTTGTTGTTAGCTTATGCTGGCCATACGTCCATCATCATACCGAAGCCCCTTGTACCATATGTAGGCCTGACAGTTCTTGACCTAGGTAAAATAAAAGGAACATCTTTTAAATTTGTTAAGTCATATTAAAAACATGCATCTCTTTCTACTCGCTTGATTTGCTATAGTCACTGTGCTATCATAAGTGAGTCCCATGCACAAAAGACGCTACTTATTATGTATTCAATAACACTTACCAGTATCGTTTTTATGTGATAAGAACACTTGAAAGTTCAAAAATTTGAAATTACACTCAACATCTTTCAGATAACTTATTATAGATAAAGACTTGTGCTTCATTTTACCTCTTCAATTAAAATTTTAACTGAAATTAACCAATACAAGTTTAAAGGTTGGACACCAAATTTGACTTAAAATAGCTGAAGATTGTGAATCCCATAGAAGTTAGTATCGTACGATACGAGATACGTATCGCACGATTCGGTACGAGTCAAAGGAAGAACGATACAGATCGTACCAGTGTATCGTTAGCGCAGTGAATCGCGAGAATCGTAGCGATACACACGAGCGATACGTGTATCGTATCGGATCGTAAGTATTTACGATTCTGAATTTGAGCCATGGGGAGTTGCAATTTCGCTCGATAATTGCATTTTCTCGCCTTTTCCTTCGTTTACGACGCCTTTTTGCGTGTTGAGAGAGAACCCTAGATAGCTTTTCGCGCGTTGAGAGTGAATAGCCTCGTCGTTGTCGCGCTGAGAGTGAAGAAGCCCCATCGCCATCGCGCGCTAAGAGTGAAGAAGTCTCGTCGCCATCGCTAAGTTTCGCAGGTTTGTTCTCCTTTTTTATTGGAATTTTCGTTAAGACTCGGGTGTGGCAGATGAGAGTGCGTTTCGTAAATATTAGAAGGTTGGAGGAGGCAACTCTGACTTGTGGGACCATAGTAACAACCTCACACTTTAATTAAAAAAAAATGTTTCAAGGGAGTTAGGGTTGGACTGTGGACTTATTAAATTTTCATCTTTATTATATTTTTTATTACGATTTTTTTCTTTCAATTTTAGTTTAGTCACATTTAATTTTCAATGAAATATTTCATAAATTTTATTTACTTTTATATTTTGTTATAATTATTATTTAAATTTTATTTTTTAAAATAAAGCATAAGTGAGAACATAAACAATATTGAACAAAACTAAATAGTTTTCTAATATACGACTTAATAAAAAAAATATCTATATTGAATTCATATCAATTATATATGTTTGCCTTGCTGTATTATTATTTTATTTCTAAAATAATATATATTGAATTTGTATATGATTGATTGAAAGAAAGTATTTTTGTTAATATTTTAAGTTATTGATTAATAATATGTGTCCATAATAGGAGTTGTGCTCATATGTATAATGCATAAAATTTCATATAGAGCATGTAGTGCTAGTATAATGCATAAATGTAATAAAACATTATAATATAATGATTTTCAAAAGAAAAAATTTCCACTACATATTTTATTAGTTGTTTTAACTCATTTTAAGACAAGTTTAGCGTATCTTAACGATACGATACGATACGATACACGATACGATACAAAATATAACGATTCACGATACAAATTACGATTCAACATCTATGGTGAATCCTATTTGCCAAGTTGAGATTTGTTTGGACTTATTTGTAAATACTGCAAAATACTTATTTTTTCAAAAAAGCATTATCTGATTTCTGTCTTAAAAGGTTTCCTCTTTTATGTGTAGGATTGATATACAAGGCATACATGGGATTGCTAGTAATATTTTGCACCAATTCTATAAATATACATGCTGGTGTTAATGGGCTTGAGGTCGGCCAAACTGTTGTTATATCAGTTGCAGTAATGCCCCTTTCCTTGTGCTAAATTCTTGTTTTAGTGTTTCAAGAATTACTTTGCCAATTTTGGGTGTCTTTTCTGTCAGGAGCTTTCCAACATGATCATTGGTTCCATTTATGTTAGGCTTGCTTTACTTTCAATTTTTGGAGCTAATGATGGATTGACATTTATTGTGTGAAATTGATGCCTAAATAAGTCTAAATTTAGGTTTAGCTGCACAATTGATTATTAGAGCAAAATTTAGCCCATATGTATCCTAGAGATTCAGTTGTGTTTTTTTCCTGAAGTATTCAGTTGAACAATTGAGGGAGATACAAAAGGATAATAGTGACAACTGCAAATTATTGCACCGTAGTTACTGCTCAGAGTTTGAGGAATATCACTGGACTCTTATGGTGAGGGTTTGTACCAGGAAGGAATCTTTCCTGAAATTGCAGTACTATATAGGCCTATTGTTTCCTGCATGAGGAACTAGTGTTCAACTATTAGTGGTTGTGTTTCCTTCTGGCATGGATTATTAGTTTCCTTTCTTCATTGTTTCTTTTCCATTTGTTCAATTTAGTGTAGATTAAGGCAAAACTGGAGCTCAGACAGCTGAGCTAAAAGTCTAATTGCACAATTAATTGCTATTTGTAACAGTGGATACTTGGATAAATTGAGGCCCAATTGTACAATTGAACTGGCTTTAGTGAGGAAGTTGCATGTAATGATATATGCTGCCAACATTCAGTTTTAGATTATACCTGATTGTCTCCATAATGAACTTCTGTGAGACTTTAATGCTTCTGTTCCTTTTCTCTTTTACAGGTTTTGATACATAACTTGATGCAGATAGGTGCATCTACTGACCCTGATTATAAGCAAGCTCATGCATTTTCAGTCTATATTATGTTGCCCCTTCTGACCACTTCCCTGGGTTTGCTTGCTTTCAATTGGTAAGAAACATTATATGCTTTAAAGTGAAGAGGTTTGTGGATGTCTTAGGTCATTTTATCCTTCTTAATTGTTTCAGGTATCCATCCTCAGTTTTCGTTGGTGATACATACACTTATTTTGCGGGCATGTCCTTGGCCGTGGTTGGAATTTTGGGACACTTTAGGTATATATTACGTATTTTTGCTCCTTAAATACATCTAAAAACTTTTTATATTCTGACATTTATAGGCTATCTTAAAATGTGCACTTCTTCTGCAGTGAAACATTGTTGCTCTTCTTTTTGCCTCAAGTACTGAATTTTCTCTACTCATGCCCACAGGTTTGAGTTAATGTAGAAAACAAAAAGTTTGTTTCTCCCTTGTTCAACTCTGTTATAAAGTCATCACTCAACCTGTAGTAATTGTTATGAGTTTATTGTGCAGCTCTTTAAATTTGTTCCTTGCCCTAGACACCGCTTGCCAAGGTACTGCACTTGTTGTTTATTTAAAGTTTTGCAAATAAGCCTTGAAGGAATATTTTTCTTCCTCTTTCACTATTTTAATTAATTATTTGTTGTAGGTTTGACCCACAAACGGGTCTGTTGACTGGTACAAATGACATGAACCTTGTTAACCTGTTTCTTCGCTTGTTCGGCCGATGCACCGAAAAATCTCTTTGCATTAGGCTTCTCATCTTTCAGGCATCACATCTCTCTCTATCTCTGAAATTCTAATTGTTTTAGAAGTTTTGGGGCTACTTTTTAAAAAAGGACCTATTATCTACATTATTTGCAGAAATACGGAATACCATAGTATGAGGTATGTGAAAGAATATGGAGAATAATTCATAGAGGAAGACGAGCCTTATATTATGGGGTTTTTTCTTTTCTAACAACACCATAGTAGTGCTTCCAGTAGTTATTATCATATCATTGATTGATATTTTCTTTAATGGCTGACATATAGTGGGCATGTTTTGCCAGAAGTGTTTTAACCAGAATATTGTTTTCCCCAATATCACGCAATAATACATCTCAAATACAAGTCTTCTAACTTCAATTTTTTTTTTTTAGGCTTTATCATGTCTAATGTGTTTTGGATTGAGGCATGTACTTGCTGGATGGTACAAATAAACAGGGTTGTGCAAGGAAACACCAATATCACAATACCCTTTTCTTGTTTGTAGTCTTCAGGAAACGTGCATGTTTTTGTAGTTCCAAAATTTTGTTATTGTTTTGTATCGCTTTCTGTTCATCCTTTTTTTCTGTTAAAGAACTTGATAACTACACTGTAACGTTCTTTTACTTAATTGGCACCGCGTCTTCTGTTAAAAAGTGATGGTAAAGGATACATGGTTTTATAGTTTTATGTGACACTCGGATCAAAATTATATAATCCGTGTACATCTCGACATTCGACTATTTTTATTCACCTGATTCAACTTTTTAGGGCAGCATGTAGGGCCGTAAACAGTGCTAAAATCATATTTGCATCCGGTTTTTATTTGATGAAAATATATATGATTATGAATATTAAATATAATTTAAATCCATCTTAAATGTTTATCAATATGAAGCGGATATTTAATGAATATGAATTTTATGATAAATATGAAATAAAATTAATATATATTATTAATGATTATACATATATAATAAAAATATATATTTATATTAACAGTAAGTATTTACAATGTGTGTGTATATATATATATATATATATATATATATATATATATATATAGTGGAGATATCGTGAGAAAATCTCATGGGATGCAAAAATTTGGATTTAGCTTTTTAAGTCACCGTTTTTAATTTTTTTAAAATGATGTTCATATTGAATATATTATTATTATTTTTAGAGCTGATTTTCAAAAATTAAAAATGGTGACTTAAAAATCTCAAAACGCTCCAAATTTTTGTATCCCATGAGATTTTCATATAAAGAATTTAATGAGAATGATAAATTAAAATTTCAGTTAAGCTTTATCTCCACACTATATATATATTAACATTTATAATAATAATGTTGTATACGCTAAATTTTTTGACAAGTAATATTATTTTATAAATACAATTTTATAATATGTGTTTTATTTCAAATATGGATATATAATAGTCCAAAAATAAATTTATATTCATATTCACATTATTTCTTACAAATATAAATTAAATACGAATATGAATAATTAACATTCGAATATAATTAATATATTTATAGATGATTTTTAAATATAAAACTAAAAGGAGCAGATATTATCCTCTCCGTTTAGACCCCTAGGCGCATGAATGCAACCACTGTATTCAAATTATTCACTGTTTAGATCATTTTCATAGTAGCAAGGTACACAAACTGTTGTTTGTGCTTGTCCTTTCTTCACATCAAATGATAGCTAAACAAAAAAAAAAAAAGAAGGAAAACAAATTCACAATATTCTAATGAGATCAGCATGCGGCAACAGTACATTGCATTGTATTCTAAAATGATAATAAAAGACCAAATATTTTCCTATAAAAAATTAACATACCATAACATTCTTTGTCAAAATCAGATCAGCATGCGGCAACAGTACATTGCATTGTATTCTAAAATGATAATAAAAGACCAAATATTTTCCTATAAAAAATTAACATACCATAACATTCTTTGTCAAAATCACAAAGTTGGACTTCAAAAAACATTGGGGTTGAAATGCTTGCAACTCCATAACAATTTTTTTTTTATGTTCGTCCTTGTCAAGATGTGAGCAAATGTTGCAGAAAGGGAAATAAAGGGAAAGAAAACGTTTTTCTCAAAAAAAAAAAAGGGGAAAGAAAACGAAAATAAAACGAATTGACATGATATTTACATTACATTAAACTGGCCAGCTACGTAGTTGCTGTGTTCACTGAATACTGCCCTCTATGTTTCTTAATCATCTTTTAAAACAATTTGTTTTTTAAAAAAAAAAACAAGCAGACGTGACACGAAAAAGTAGGTAAATAATACCAATGAATGACGCATTATGACATCTTCATGCTTACTAATGTAAAAATTAAATTTATTTGTTTCATCAGTAATTTAACATTTGTCATAGTAATTTCAAATATTTCCAACCTTGTAATTTCAATTTCTTTGATAGCAAAAGATTATATTTGAAGTTAATATAAAGAACCATCTTTACAATTACTTAAATATAATAAGATATTTATAACACTTCAAGAATTAAAAAAAGACGACATACATGATTTAAAGTTCAATACAAAATTTCCAATTCAGTATGATTATTAAATTAATACATGTTTCCTCTTGGTCCTTACACCTGTCTAGATAATATGTTTGAAATTGGGCAGCAAAAGGATGCGAATCTCGGAGTACTCCGATTTGAAGCATTTGGAGTAGGTGTAGGTCCATAAATTCTGATGACGATCTTTGATGCCAACTTTTATAAAGTGAAAAAAAATCAAATACTTCCAAACACAAAAATAAATAAAATAAAAGAGAAACTAGAAGAAGTCAAAAAGATAAGGACTGAATACTGATGAAGATAAGAAAAGGTGGCGGGAGTACCAAAGATGGATATCTTCCCCATCCGTGAGCTATGTTCTTGCTTTGTAACATTTTCTATGTAGAATTCTGTGAAGCGACCTGCCTTTTCTTTTATAATAGTTCTTCCTCAATAATTAATTTCTGTATCGCACATGGTATTGCCATATTCTCTATAAATAATTTTGATTTATTTATAGGATGGAAGAAACAGATCTCACAGGTTTCCAGTGGGCAGTGACGCACAAAGTATATACAAATCATGGGCTCATGGCATGGCAAACACACTGTTTTGTCTAGAATACACGATCTGAAAGATGACTCACCTTTTTGTCTTTTTGGAAAACCTCCTTCAAATACCCTGTGCTAAACCACCCCTACAATCTCTCTCTTTATCTCTTGAGAGTTGAGATTGAGGAAACTGAGGGAACAAAATGTCTAGCGTAATGCTACAAGTGAAGCTCGGGTCTGGTATCGGATTTTCTACCTTAAGATCTCCTAATTTTTCTGCACCGAATAATGCACTCTCCAGGAAGTCTAAACTGCAAAACACAAGCACTCCTTTGAGAGTTCATTGCATGAAGGTAGATATTCTGATATTTCTATTGTCCTGATTTTCTATGTTTTGATCAAGTATCTTATGTCAAACTGATTCAAAATTTTGTTGATAATCTCTTAGACATGGGACCCCATTAATAATAAGAAATTTGAGACGTTCTCCTATGTACCTCCTCTATCTGAAGAGTCAATTGCAAAGGAGGTTGATTATATTCTCTCCAAAGGATGGGTCCCTTGCTTGGAATTTGATGAGGTATGAAGTATGCCTTGTAATTTCTAACTTTAATTGTCTAGCATGTCATTTGTGTTTCATATATATTGAAACATACAAAATGAATTGAACAAACCCATCTATTTTTTACTGAAGTAAAAAAATACTAACCATTGAACAACGGTATACAGTACCAGAAAACTATATCTGCAGAGTGCAATATAGCTACTGTGCTGATAGACCTATTGATGATTACTAGAAGATCAGTACTGGTACAACCTGAATTATGCTCTGGAGTATAAACTGAAACTCTGCATTTCTCTCTATATAACTGAAGGTAGGGACAGTGCACCGTACCAACAGCAGGATACCAGGTTACTATGATGGAAGATACTGGACTCTCTGGAAGCTTCCGATGTTTGGTTGCACCGATTCAGCTCAAGTTCTGCGTGAAATAGAAGAATGCAAGAACACCTACCCAAATGCATATATCAAACTCATCTCTTTTGACAGCAGTCGCCAGTGCCAGTGCATGTCTTTTGTTATTCAAAAGCCTTCGCCAGTTGCAGATGAAACAGCATAGACATGTTTTTGGAGTCTCCTTTTAATATCAGTATGTGTCTAGAATAAAAGGAAGAGGTTGAGAGGTGGTGGGCATTAGAATTTTACGGTTGTGCCTCCTTTAAATTGTCGTGTGTGGTCTATGAGGAACAATAAGTGAGAGGAGCCAGTGGGAACTGTGCCTGATCCTATGGAATAAGTAAACAATGATATATGGCTAAGAAATGAAGGACCTTTATGTTCACACTGTTCAAACGTGAAGAAAGTTTTATCTATTGACTACATTATTTTTTATTTGCAAACGATGAGGGCAAAATGACTACAATCTTTTTTTCATGATATGACATGACGCTCAAAACACTACAATCTTTTTGTGTCTAACTGTCAAATAAGAAAGTTGGTTCTCTATTAAGAAAATTAGATACAATATTCTCCAAATTCTTTTTCTTCATCGATATCATTGTCTATGAGTGATTTCATTTAGATTTAATCCAAAATATACTATAAAATGAACGATATTTCAGTAGTTTGTTAAGACGAGTACAATTCATTTTTTTTTTTTTTGATAGAAAGTCGAGGGCAAATTAAAGCAGGAACTCAAACTTACCAGCAATAACAAGATACTGAATGATTCGTCTCATACATTAAATTCACTATTACAACAATTTCTAAAAAGTCAGTGCCACCAAGAAAACCAACGAACAAAAACAACAAGAAAGGTATACTTAAAATGAAATACCACCCCCGCACCAATGATATTACCTGCCAATAATAATCAGCGCAACCAAATTTTCCACCCCCAAAAATTTGAATTTGAACCCGACCCGTGCCGATGCTCTCAATGCCAAAGTTGCATGCAAAAGCCAGTCGGTACAGGAGGCGGACTCTTACTATAAATCCTCTCTGAAAAGGTGTCTGACAGCTGTCCCGCCAGACTAACTGGGTCGTCTATCAAAGTATCAACATAAACATTAACAATTTTTCTCTCTTGAGGTGTGGCCCTCAAGCTAAACCAAGTCAAAAACTTGACCCTGAAATTTGATTCAATCAGACCTTCACACTCCAACCTCCTAATCACCTTCACACAATACTCGTATGATCCCTCTGTGCATCCATCATTGTGGCCTGGAACCCGTTTATTAGAGGAACTACCTGGTTCCCTATAGGGTTTAGGTAGCAACACATTATCAGCCTTTCCATTCTCAGTCTGGCCAGGTGTCACAGGCCGGGTTGATATGAGCCGTATAACCGTTCCATTGGCCATGTCATTTCCATTTGGCCCATTGGATTCATTTTCAGATCTCGGGTCAGGCGATGGTGATTCCTTTTGCAAACCCATACTTGTTTTAGAATCTGGGATGTTATTCAGTACTGCCTCCTCATCGAGTACCGAAGCTGATACAGCATTCATCTCCTCTATTTCTGGGCTTTCCTTCACGGTGGTGACTTGACCTGAACCTGAGCCTGAACCAAAACCTGATCCATTAAGATCAGGATTTTCACAACCTTCAAAATCACTGTCACTTTCTCTCTCCGGCGATTTGTTCAAATCAGCATAAACAGCCGCACTATTGTTTGACTCACCACCTTCTGATGAGGGATTTGACAAGTCAAAGCTCGACTGCTTCCTTACTTCAATTCCTTTTGGGTCATCCTTTGAATAACATGTTGTGGTCTCCTTGACCTCCCACGAGTCTAATCCATTCTTCACATGATTAAATGCAACTAATTTGAACTTGTAACTGGTGGATGGTGCAAGTTCGGTAATGACTATGCTACGGTTTGGGAGAACTATGGTACCAGTTGGATCAGCTGGATAGTCTGAAGAGTCAACCTTGCGGTGCCAAAGATCAAAACCAGCCAGGTCAGGGGGCAAAGTCTTAATATCCTCCAGCTTTAGGACTATAGTAAGGCATGTTGAAGCTACTATTGGAAATCTAATGAAGCTTGAAGGTATCAGAGATTCTGGAAAAGAAAAGAAGAGGTAAATCAGTTTATAGTGTGTCCGCAAGGAATAAATAAATATGGGGAAAATTACGAAAGGACAGGGGGTCATACATGCTATTTTGTTCTGGGATGATTATCGCAATTTATAATTTTTTATATCATTATTCTTCACGATTTTGAGATGTTGTCATGTTCGATTTTCTTAATTCTATTCTAATCTCTTTACCCTCAGCCTCAGTTTTCCTTCAGAATCCTGATTAAATGTAACAGTGCATGCAGGACATATATAAACCTACACAGCCTGAACAATTGATTTTGACATCACTTGGTATGCATTCCCCATTGGCATTTTCTATATGCCAAGTATCATGATGTACAAACTAAAGCCTTACGTTTTATCTTTTGTTCAACAACAGGAGAAGGAGAGGCACTGGAAACAATAGGCTCAATTAATTCTATGCCACGTGCACATAGCTTCTGAACCTCAGCACCGGACTGGAGACGGTTAACAATTCCACGTCCCAGAGTAGGGGAGCCAGTTATAGGGCCAACATCCATCTCCAGCTTTTTCTTTGCTGAGTCCACGACTTCATGAAAGTGGCAATATTTTTCTGTGGAGTTCAACAGCTTGTGGCTGAGATAGATGCGGTAACACAGTACATCCACACGTCTTGCATCTTTGGCTATAGTTAGCTGCTTTTTCCAAGATCTAAAAAGAAAATAAATAAATTATTGTTTTTTTGCTTAATATCAAATAGAATCAAGAAGCATTACCCAGAGCACTCCAACATTTACTGGAAATGCAAGTGCTCCAAAACTAACATATTACTGAGGATATTGCAAAAGTTCTGTTTGGTAGGTGCTAGGTACAAAGGTTAACTGAGGGGACACAAGGGGCATTTTAAAAAAATGTTTCGCATTTTTTGCACCTAAATTGTAATAGGTGGTTAAGGTTAGAGGGATCTCATTAAGTTGCCATTGTACATGTTCAACTCGTTTGGGGTCTTCCTCAAGGAAATCGCAAGCTGCACAATTTAAGAAATAAAAGATACAAAAATAATCATAATTTTCCTGCCCATTTTATTACAAATCTGAACTTATTCTTATTCAATCACTGAATACCGTGAAACCTATTATATAGACGTACAATAGGGTAAAATAGAAAATAATACAATTGAAAAGAAATCAATCACAAATCCCTAATTAATACTAATCAATATTTTCTATATTTCAACACTTTCCCTCAAGATAGACTCTCCCTCAAGATAGACAAAAGATATCCATCAAGTCCATCTTGTTACATAACCTTATTAAATCTATTGAGCTAAGTCCTTTGATGAGGCAGTCTGCTACTTGATTTTCTGTAGCTACATGACTCAACTCCAATACCCACTCTCTAGCTTTTCCTTTATCGATCTCCACATAATTGGTTCTGTCATGCTACACAGGATTATTAGCAATGTTAATCGCTGATTTGCTATCATACCACAACTTTATTTTTTCTCCGTGATTCACTTTGAGATCTTCTAATAATTTCTTCAACCACAACATCTCAGCAACTTATAATGTCATAGCCCTGTACTCAGTTTCTACTGTTAATCTTACAACAACCGACTGTTTCTTGCTCGGCCAAGAGACTAAGTTGCCCCCTATCATCTTGACAACTAGCCCATTTAGAATCACAATAGCCCTCAATGTTTATGTGCCCATTCTTTTTGAAAATCAGGTCATTTCCGGGTGTACTTTTCAGATACCTCAGGATGTGATATACTGCGTCCATATGGCCCTTTCTAGTGTCATGCATGTAGCGACTCACCACGCTTGCTGCAAATGAGATATCAGGACGAGTGTGACACAAATAAATCAATCTGCCTACCAATCTCTGGTACCTCTCACGATCAATTTGTTCTCCTACATCTGCATCTATCTTGGTCTTCACATCAATTGAAGAAACTGCAGGCCTACAACCTAACATGTTTATCTTTGTGAGCAAGTCTAACACATACTTTCTCTGGGATAGAACAATCCCTTCTACTCCACGAGTTCTCTCAATCCCAAGAAAGTATCTAAGTTGTCCTAAATCCTTTACCTCAAATTCCTTCCCCAATTTTGCCTTCAACTGTGCAATTTCTCCTTCATCGTCACCAGTAATGATCATATCATCAACATATACAGCCAACATAGTGATGTGACCATCGTGTTGTCGAGAAAATACCATGTGGTCTGCATTGATTTGCTAGTAGTTCAGGTTTATCTTAACCTTTTTGAACCTATCAAACCAAGCCCGAGAGGACTACTTCAGCCCATAGAGCGACTTCTTTAGCCTGCAAACCTTACCCACCGTTTGGATCGTGCCAAAGCCCGGAGGAATCTCCATGTAAACCTCCTCCATCAAATCCCCGTGGAGAAATGCATTTTTCACATCGAGTTAGTGTAGCTTCCACCCACCATTCATGGCCATTGAAATTAATGTCCTCATTGTGCTCATCTTCGCCACCGGTGCAAATGTCTCATCACAGTCGATGCCATACATCTGGTTGTACCCTTTGGCCACCAATCTTGCCTTGTACCGCTCGACCTTCCTTTCTGGGTTCTACTTCACTGTGAAGACTCATTTGCATCCAACTGCCTTCTTGCCCGGTGATAGTGACACAAACTCCCATGTTTTGTTTTTATCAAGGGCTCCAAGTTCTTCTAATATAGCAATTTTCCACTTTGAATCCTTTTTAGCATCCTGCCAACACTTAGGTAAAATGACAGAGTTCAAAGATACAATGAATGCCCCATGTGTATGGGATATGCTAGAGTATGAAACAACCTGAGCGATATCATGTGAAAAATCATAACGATCAAGAGGAATTCTCGCATTACTGCGAGATGTCCTTCTTAATGACATGAGAGAAGAGGAGAAGGAATATGAATCATATCACTTGTGTATTCTGAGTCTGAGGACAGTGCTGATGTCTCAGGAATCGAGGTAAACAGAGACAAAGGACTTGACGATACAAGTGGCACTGTAGGCACTGGTCCTTCATTATGCTTCTTCCTCCTTTCATACACATATCTTACCTTCCCTGAGTTTAAGTCCCAACACATACAGATTCTTCCTCTTCTTCATCATTTTCTTGTTCCTCAATCGATGAAGGATCTGACAAAGGAATCAGTCCCACATTTATCAATATTTCACCATTCTCCCCCACTTGTCTTATACCTGCAGTATCAACTGAATCACCAAAGGGTGAAGACCTCTTGTGTATAATATGGCTCGAATTCTCAGAAATATACATCCATACTCACAAACAACTGTTTCTCTACTGGGCTCCAACAAACATATCACTTATGAGTAGCCGAATATCCCACAAACACACACTTCACAACTCTAGGATCAAGCTTCCCTACAGATGGTCTGTTGTCCTTCACAAAACACACACAACCAAACACCTTTAATGGAAGGATCACACTATTATCTCCCTTCAGCATCTCACACAAAGACTTCCACTCTAATACTCTTGAAGGCGCCCTATTGATCAATTGAGCGGCTATCAAAACCGCTTGTCCCCACAATTGTTTTGGGACATTCATGGAGATCATCATGCTTATAGCAACCTTTAGGAGATGTCGATTTTTCCTTTCTGCTACTCCATTCTGAACCGGTGTGTATGGACATGTAGTCTGATGATGTATTCCTTGAGCTGATAGGTATTCTCTAAATATTCTATTGGTATACTCTGTTCCATTATCAGACCTTAACACCTTCACTACTGTCCCATATTGAGTCTAAATAGACCTATGAAAATTTTTGAAGCAATCAAACACCTTACTCTTATTTTTCATCAAGTATACCTAAAAAACACGAGAAAAATAATCAATGAAGGTAACAAAATATCTATAACCATTCATAAAATTCGTGAAACAAGGTCCCCCAATATCAGAATGAATCAAATCAAAAACACAAAAACTCCTATGACCAAAACTAACATAAGAACTTCTAGTAAGTTTGTCTAACTCACATGCATCACATACAAGTTTCAATTTATCAGCCTTATCAAACAAACTAGGATACAATCTACTCAAAACAATAAAGGGAGGATGCCCCATCCGCTGGTGATCGAGTATCAATACCTTCTCGGTACTCATCTCAGATCCTCCTACTTCTACCTTTTCTACCATAGATATCAATGTTGAGTCCATTCTCTCACGATCTAAGTACCACAATCCACTACGCCATGTGTCAATCCCAAGTCTCTGGCCTGTCCTCTTCTCCTGGAAGGTCACCTTGAGAATATCAAAAGTAACAACACATTTTAGTTGGAGTATAATGGCACTAATGGATAATAAATTTACTGAAAATGAAGGAGCATACAAAACATTGGACAATGTCACAGAACCATAGTTTATTGTACCCTTACCAATCACAGGTTGTGTTGTGCCATCAGCAGTTTGGATGCTATCTAGCATTGCTAGGTGAGTATAAGAAGATAACCCACGAGCATTACCTGTTACATGTCGAGATGCACCAGAATCTACAATCCATTCTGGTGATCTAGTGGTGGGTTGCCAATACCTTTAGTCGAATGAGCATAAATAGCAGTGTTACCCCAAGGGAAGGATGAAGTAGATGCCTCCTCACTCGCACTCTTCTTATCCTCATCACTTGTTGCTATTTGTTTCCGCCCAAGTATCTCAAAAAATATCTTATTCTCTTCGGTAAATACTACTCTAGTTTCTCCTTTTCCTTCTGCTACCGTCAGATTCGCCCGGTAGCCTCCTCTTCCACCTCTTCGGCCCCCATGACCTTCAGTCTGTCCACGCCCACCTATCTCTCTCTTTGGGTGGCTTAGGACAAGCTTTGCTCAAGTGGCCCACTTCTCCGCAGTTGTAGCACTTTCGAGTCTCCCCCTGAACCCTTGTCATGCCTGAGTTTGAGACCATCATTGTTGAACGCATCCCCACATCTCCTCTAGCATCTGAATGCAACTTCATGCGACTCTCTTCCTGCATCATAGTCGCAATAGTCTCGTCTAGTGAAGGAATCCTCGCCTGCGCTAGTAACATTGCACTTATTTGCTCAAAAGCTAGATTCAACCTCCTCAGAAAGTGCATAGTTCTTCTCTGCACATCTCGCTCCCTCCGAGGGCATGTAAATAAATAATTTTCGTACTATTAGTAGCAAGCAACACTAATAATAAAAATCTGCTCTCCTCCAATCCGAATATTTGCGGCATGCTATTGACGAGAAGTAGTCATAGTCTGCCCACAATCGTTCCAGATCTGTGACATACTCTTGGATTGATCTATCTCCTTGTACTACTGCTTCTATCTCACGCTCGATCTGAAACACCCTCATGTTATTCTCAGCACCTGCATAGATTTTCTTCAACTTAGCCCAGATGTCCTTCACACTCTGAATGCCATCGACTATGACAGCAATCGACGGAACCACAGAGTTGAGGAGCCAATTATATAGCAACATGTGTATGGTCTTTCACTCATTCCACCCAACAATATCTTGTTTCGATTCCTCCTTTCCCGTCAGAAATCCTTCTAGATTCCTCCCAGCTAAAACACCTTTGATCCGACACGACCAACTCAGATATGTGGCTGGTCCATCAAATTTTAAATCCACGGTGGGAGATCTAACTTCACTGATTGTGGATGCATCGAGACCTCGGCTCCTTTCGACATTCTCATGAGCTCGAACAATGTCTTCACATCTGCTAGATCTAGCTTCGCAATAAGCTTCTCCATTGGTCCACCTTGTTCATCCATCAATCTCACTCATGTTATCTCCTCACCCTCCAATTTATCAATGCCTTCTCATACAGCTTACAGCATCCTCTTTTCTTTTTTTCTTTTTTTTTTTACATAATCGTGGTTGTGTAAGTGGAAAGGGAGGCGGAGCTTAATGACGTCAGCGGCGGCGGCACCAGCGGCTGACAGAAGTGCAGGTGAGCAGCTGCGGTACTGTAGCACGCGGCTACTGTAGTTCATTTTTTTTTTGGCTAACCCTAATACCTTGGCTCTAATACCAAGTTGAAATCTGAACTTATTCTTATTCAATCACTTTGAAGTCTATTATATAGACGTACAATAGGGTAAAATAAAAAAGAATACAATTGAAAAGAAATCAATCACAAGTCCCTAATTTATACTAATCAATACTTTCTATATTTCAACAACATTGCTCTCCTATGTAGCCTTATTTTCCAGACAATCCTGAGTAATTACAACTGCTGAAACATAAAAATGTTCCTTCAGAACTACAGCAGCTAGGATGTGAAACCATGATTTGCAAATAAACATAAGAATCTACTACTACACAATTTTTTGCAGTATTATATTAGGGTAAGTTGCAGATAACACCAGAATGCATATATACAGAGAATGCCAAGCATATTGGATATTAGTAACCACAATTGTAAGAAAGAGGGAACCTGAGCAAATCATTTTCCTTCCCACAGTAGGGGCAATGATAGCTTCCATCAAGCCTCTTACCACCCTTTGCCATACCAATACCAGCCTTATCATGCTTCAAAGCACACTCGATATGGCATGACCTGTCACATGAATAACCTCCCTGGTATGGTGGATCGGAGTTACAAACCAGCCACAAACTTGGGTCCTTGTTCTCGTCGTACTTATAGCAGATACAACAAGAGCACCTTTTACAGAATGGGTCGGAAGCGTTATACCGGTATCTGCAAGCTACATTCTGACATAATCTTGTGTTAGAATTAGTACCAGCTGTACCATTACTTTTGACATCGCTATTTGGTGAGTCAGTAGGAGGTTGTGGTATAACACGAACAGGGGTGTCGGCCTTCCTCTGACGCTTCAGTGGCGATTGAGTCACTGGCTGGTCATCTTCTAGAAGATCATCAGGGTTTTTACCAGAGGTGACAAACTTGAAGAGGCACTCCAGCATTCTTTGTTTAGAGAGACCAGTAAACTTCCGATCCTTTACTATGTCATGACATAAAATGTCTAAAATATCCTTGCGGGACCATGACTGGAGCTTCTCTTGTGCAGTATCAGGGATCTTGGACAGGTCACGTATGATTTGGATCTTCTGGTCAGTGCTCAGAGTGCGGCACTTAGATGGCTCTAGATTGCACGCTGGACAAGAATTAAGAATCATTCTGGGTAAATACTAGAGAAACTTTTGTAAGATATTGGAGGAATGATGGTGACTGTAAAAACACTACTATTACTATGACAACAATATGGTTCAGTCAATCATGTATGTTTGACATTTTGGGCCTAATTTCCTCCATCTAACAACCCTTACATGAAAAAGTAGAACAAGGAGAACTTTACCTAACATACCTAACAGATACGTAAAAATAATTACAACTAACAAGACACGTGTGCCTATAAACTCACTAATTATCAGATTTGAAACAAATTGAAAAAATATACAAATTTTAAAAAAGTGCTAAAGCATAAGCAATAGATTAAGAATCTCTTAATGTTAATCATCAAGGAATTATGTAAACTTCCTCTAATCAAAGTTCAAATTAATCCAGACTAGGAATCTCTAAGCAAAAAAATAACAGCATAAACTTCCAGAACTTATAATTTAGGGAAAAAAAACTAAAAAAAAAACAAGTTCTAGAAACAGATACAAATGTTTTGTAACACATTCAATAATTAACCCCTGAAGAAACAAAATTATCATGACCCAATGCATCTCCAATTCAACACATCACCTGATTAATCAATTGAACATGCATAAACAAAAATATAGAAGTTTTTTTTTACTAAAACACATCCAATAATTAACACTTAAAGTACCGAAAGTATGTAGTTGAATGCACGTCTAGCTCAATGCTCCATCTGATCGATCAATTCTCACATGCACAACCAATACCGTACCTTATCTTTTTCATGAAAAAAGGAAAGAAAAACTAAGAACCTTGATTTGAACATGGAAAACTGAATAGCACAGCATGCATTTCTCCTTTTATAGAAAACACCAAGCAAATTAATAGAAAGGCCTTACAATTTGCAGTCGTGCTCACAATACAATGAATGGGTTTTAAGCTAAAGAGAAAAATCCCAAAATCTTAGACGATAATGCTCTAAGAAACTTGAGACTTTACTAAATAAATAAACTAACATGCAAAGGCAATTGCATTCTGCGCATCATGGCTTAAAAGCTGTCTCTCCTATTTAGATATAAAGCATGGTAAAAGAACATTGACTGGGCAGACTTATTACTTCTACTTTACTGAAACAGTGAAACTGGAAACAGAAATTGTAAACCCAGGGAAATATAATCCGTCGCCCCTTTTGCTTTTAGAAAATATCATCTCTTCCAATAGATTCTGAAACAAATTATACAAGCTGAATGCAAAAAGTAAAGGTTGGAGAAATATTCTTCATCTTTTATCAGCTCGAAGCAATCGATTTAAGCCAAAAAAAACGAAAAAATAACAAAGATCCAGAAGAAAGTCACATCACAAAATAATTCCGAAATATCAACAAGGAAATAAGTTTAGATTCAAGTGAATTTATTCAGGACCGCTAAATTTGGTCGCGATGCTACCAATCTCCACCAGCCAATTCGAGCTAAGAGCAAAAAAGCAATTAAAATCAGCCCGTACAATGCCCCCGGGTAAAAGGCCAAAAGCAAGTACAATACATAGATAAAATAACAAAAAACAATTACCAGAGAAGGAGAAATCCATGGGAGGCATCAGATCTCAACTGGATATCTCCCCTTCTCTCACATGCGAGCTCCAAGGTCCAAGCTGTAGCCGTTCTCCTATCTTTCTTGCCTGCACGCTCATCAATTGAGACGAAGAAGAAAGAAAAAAAATTATATATAAAAAAATATGCGTTTTTTGCTTAAAACCCACTGATTCACCTAAAATTATATGTGTATAAATCACGAGGGCTTCCATATATATATGGCTATGACGGTATGACCTATTATTATGGTACTGTTTCCGAGTCCCGACGCCTTGAGATTATCTCCTCTCCAGTGGACAAAACCGGAGATGTCCCTGTCAATCATTGCCACATGTTTCGGTATGTAATTCGTAACTTGAGAGGAGTAAAAAATGCAAAAGTCTAGCAATGTTGTGCCACAAGTGGTTTAATATTATATACACCGAGTAGCCAATAGGAGATTCTAAAATCATAGAAGGGCGGACCGGTCCATAGTTACCCGACTGCTTTAAGATTCGTGCACAGGTTTTGATTGTCTGTAAAAAAAATTGTGTGTATTAGTCTGTTTTTTTTTTGTGTTGGATCAAGCAAGCGAAGGATAAGAATGTTTCATCTATCATCTGCATGCATTCGCCACAAAAAAATAAATCATTATGGTATAGTACAATTGAAAATATTCAAGGATTATGATTCTCTGTTGTGCAGAACTATGCAGCAAAATATATAATCTGTTGGATCACTTTTGGATTTGTGACATCACGAATCACAAAGGGATTTAATTAGGGTTACAAACGAGTTGAGTTCGAACGAACTGGGCTTAGCTCAAATTCGGCTCATGAAAATTCGAGTCGAGTCGAACTCGTGAAACGCTTCGAACTAAAAAGCCTAGTTCAAGCTTGACTCGTTACTATTCGAGCTAGCTCATAAACCAATGCATGTACGTTAATTCGGTTTGACATTTATATTTAATATATCTATAAACTGTAAATTTGATATATCTACAAAAATGATACTTGAGTTAGTACAAAATTGATATATCAACAATCTATATTTTTAATAAAATCTTTGTTGCACTAATTTGAATGAATGAACCAGCAAAAAAACTATCGTATCAGATATATAAGCCAAGTCACGAGTTGAATTATTAAACCGCTGAGATAGTAAGATCATGAGAGATGAATTATCGGATTAGAGTTTAGCAGAAAAAAATATGTCAACTCAAACTCAGCTCATTTAACTTTCGAGCCAGATTAGCTCGAGCCCAAGTGAGCCACGAGCCCGAGTTTTTCTGTGCAGCCGTTGATTCAATGAGCCACATATTATGCTGCACAATATTACGGAGCGGAGGATCAAAATTCGTCACTCAAGACCTGTGGAGTGGAGCTCATAATCTCTGATTGCGCACACAACAGTAAGAAAATGCAAGTTGCTGCCGAGGGGAAAAAAAAAAGAAAATAAGAAAAAAAAATGCAAGTTGACATGTTTCTTTCTGCTTTGCATATAGAACCTCATAAAAGCTAATTTCTATGGAGAAATCGGATTCTATTGACCGGTTACTCTATGATCAGATTTTCAATGCAACATATGCTAAGATATGTTAATATATATATAAAAGACAAATTTCACCTCGTATACCAATTTGGATACCCAAAATGGATTATTCATCAGCTGCCAGCTGCCGCTCTACTTTTTGTATTATTATTATTATTATTATTATTATTATTATTATTATTATTATTATTATTATTATTATTATTATTATTATTATTATTATTATTATGTTGTTGTTGTTGTTGTTGTTTGCGAGTCAAAAACTCAAAATACTGAAACAGGGAATCAGGGATTCCATTGGTTGTAAAATCAATATTTGCAGATATATATACTATATATAGATACTTTGACACTGTCAACCGACCAAGTCACATGAGTGATGGATAAGTGCTATATTAATATATTATAATCCATGAACAACTATTAATTAGGGACGGACCCAGCTTATGTCAGGGCGTAGCTGCCCCGTATTTTGAAAATCAGTGTTTTTCGGTAATGTTTTTGGTAATTTGTCTCCCTTTAAAAATTTTGTTGTCCCCTCTGGATTGTCTGATTAATTTTATTGAGAAAAAATATTTTATATCGTGCATAATAAAATAATTATACAAAGATATCAAAATATAAAGATCCGTAAACGAAAATTTTCTTCATCAACTTGATTATCTATTAGTTTGAGATTTATTTTGTTGTTATTTTTAATATATAAAATGTTATTATTTTAATAATTTTTTTATTAGATAATAATATATATTAAATTTTTATTTTTTTATTTAGTATCCGATTAGTTAATGGATTTAAACCTAATAAGTTATTACAATTCGATAATTCCCTCCCCCCTAATCAAAATCCCGCATCCACCCCTGCTATTAATTGTTGGAACCTTTGTTAGAAATTAATTTCAATTATATGTATAAGTCAAATAGATACACCATTTGACTATATGAACAATATGATTAACACTTCATCAAACATTATTAAACGATATGTAAAATTCTATAATCTTATGGACAGTAACTAACTTATATGTGAATTATTCGAAATAATAACATGTTTCAAAATGTATATATTGGTGTTTTGTTTTTGAGATAAATATGAGAATCAAGTCACTCAATTTTAAATCTCTAAGAACATTTTTATATTTATATTAATATATTATATATTATAATCCATAGACATCTATTAATTGCTAGAACATTTGTTAGGAATTAATTTCAGTTATATGTATAACTTAAATAGATATACTATTTGACTATATGTGAACAATCTGATTAACACTTCACCAAACATTATTAAACGATATGAAAAATTCTATAATTTTATGGACAATACCTAACATATATGTGAATTATTCGAAATAATAATATGTTTCAAAATATATATTTTGGTGTTTTGTTTTTTGAGATAAATATGAGAGTCAAGTCACTCAATTTTTAATCTCTAAGAACATGTGATCTTTCACACAAAGAATATTATCTATATAATTACTGAACTAAAGGATAGTTTTTAATATTTTGAAATATTTTTTGAGATAAAGATAAGGGTCTAGATCACTTAATTTTGAATCTAAGACCTATCCCATAGAGAAAAGTATCTATTTGGAGCACCGGCTGTAGAATTTCTTGTACTGTTTTAATATTAATTCCCAATTTGTCACCGTATTTACGGCTTAAATCCGGCACCTTTTTCAACTTTCTGAAAAGCAGATGGGAAAAATGTTGCTCTTAATCATGAGATAGATTGGATTAGGATGTTGACCCAGTCTTAGCTAAGAAATAAATGAGGTTGGATGTGATGGGTTGATGGGATTTAAAGACCTAAACACAAAGAAGAAAATTGTAAGACAACTTGTCAACTTAAACAAATTTAAGCAATTCTCACAAAACAGATTATGATCCCCTTGATTAAACTTCTTAAGAAATGGACATTTTATTGAAAATTCAACGTGGGATATGTATGCACCAGAATGTGGATGATTTACTCCTTGACTTGGTCCTCATAAAAAATTACAGGTTGCTGTCTGGTTCAGAGGCCCCACTACACAAAAGAGAGCTTTATACGCCACATATGGAATGGCCCGGAACTGGGAGGCTAGATCCGATGTGACCTCTTCGGTATGAGAACAATGCTGTGAAATTGTAATCAACATTGTCATTTCATTTGTCACCGGTATCCAACGTAATAACAAAACTCACAAATAATTTATGAATAATTCACGAATAATTTATTTTTTTACTCATAACCGAATGCCCCACAAATAAAATATTTATTTAATGTATAACGTGTTTTATTCATCAAAAAATATATTATTCGCCAATATGAAGTATTCACAAATAAAACACATTATGTAAATTTTAAAATGGTATTGTATATTATTTTATATGATTTTTAAATTTTAATATTTTAATATATATTTTTTATTTACATTATATAAAATAAAATATTCTCAAATTATTTCTGTATTATATCCGAATCATGAATTTTTGACCTCATCGAATATTTTTCGAATCGCGATTTTATCACTGTGGTCACCAATGATCAATAAAAAGTTTGATCCACCATGTAGACTAATTCCGTTTGTGCCGCATTAGGTTCAGTTATGATGCATTGATTTGTTTGCTTATTTTAGTTGCGGGCCCCTCCATAATGGGGCCAAAAGTACAGGACTAAAAAGTGAAACTGTAAAAGGCATTGGCATATCAAATGCTGTTTTTTTTTCTAGTTATTTTTTCCTCAAAAGCGACGGTACTGTGTCAATAATGGCTGAACACTATGATGTACAACCATTTTTATTTATTGGATAGGAAAATAATTCCTGGTTATCAAATGCTGTTTTTTTTTCTAGTTATTTTTTCCTCAAAAGCGATCGTACTGTGTCAATAATGGCTGAATGCTAAGATGTCCAACCATTTTTATTTATTGTATAGGAAAATAATTCCTGGTCCTGAGAATCATTTTTTTAAATTTAATAATGTTTCAGCTTGATTTTATTTTTTTGACCAAGAAGATTTACAGCTAGTAGCTACTAATTATCAGCTTTTAATGTAAACTCTAGAAATTGAGTGTTTTTAGTGATATTCTAAATGATGTAAGTGCTTTAAGGTATGAAACAAAAACATAAAATATTTTAAACTTGCTAATGTAACATATTAAAGCAAATTCATTGATCCTTTAAACTTCAAGCACGTTATTAAACTTTAGTATCATTTATCGTCGCTACTATACTTGCTAATGTAACAAAATATATGAGCACATACTTTTTTTTTTGAGAAAATATGAGCACATAGCATAAATAATGAATGTGTGTACCTCTTTAAAAAGAGTAGCCAATTTTATCTCCCTTCCCATAGCATACAGACATCATATAATGGAGAAAACCCAACTTTAGTTCCAAAAGAAAAAAGAAATTCCACATTAATTTTACTTGTCAACATATATTAGGTTCTAACAAGTAACAACGTCAACAAAACAGCTGAACCAGGTCTACGAGGCATTAGCTGTTGCAGCTTATTTATCTAAAAAGACGAAAATACTATTTCTAAAGTTCAAATGAATTGTTTAGGACGAGAAAAAAAATGAGTGTTACCGGAATAATTCTTCAGTATACTTCTCTATATTTTGCTGTCGCTGACAGCATTTCACAACGTCCCATGAAAACAAAACGGAAGTTCATTCCGCTTTGATGGATACCATTACTCATAAAGAGCGAATGAGCTCTTTCCTTGATACATAAAAAAAAATGCAATTATCACTTTACTGCCATTAGTACGAGATCTTAATACAGTATGTCAGTATCTGTATCAGCTGTTTTTTTGTAGGTGCAGACGTGCCAGTCCAGGTACATAAGTTTATTTATGATTGCACGTTCCCATGATCCCATAGGTGACAAGTCCTTTCTCCACCTATAAGAAAAAAACATTTTCCTATTGACTGTTTATCCCCAGCATAGCATTCGACTCTAGCGTTTAATCAATGTATCAAATGAAATAAATATTAATAGTATGCGCTATTCAGTAGTACTAACAGTGACTGAGGTATGAAAATTCTTAACAACGATAAAGGAAAAACAGTAGTAACAAAGGTTCATAATTCATATCTAGAACTAAAGCTAAATAGCTTATATACTGCGATTACAAGTACTTAACGTAATTGGATAAAAATAAAATAGTAATTAACTCTAACGACTTTCGTCGATTGTATCACAACGACCATCTGTCATCTTTAACTAACTAGCAACTCCTCTCCATTTGCTTGGTCATTGATCTCTCCAAATCAGAGAGATAACGCAACGCAGAGAATTCCTCGTTTAATAACTTGGCACGCTACACTCGCCCATCTCTTATCTCCGCTGGCTGTTTGATTAATTCAAACTTCTCAACGGCTCTCAGCCCAGAACACAGCTCTATTACTGGCAATTCCCCTTTCTTGAAATCAGACTTGTCCTCAAGGCTGCAATTTGGAAATTGCTTGGGTATTTGATCATAGTCCTCCCAAGTGCACTCTTCACTCCCCAGACTTAACCATTGTACCAGTATTTCTACCCTCACCTGATTGTTTTTCTTTATTATATGCCTATCCAAAATGGCCAATGGCTCAATGTGAATTTGACCCTCTGGGCCTACTAGGGGTAGTTTGATCCTTAAATCTGATGCAGGTCCAACCTTTTCTTTAACTATGACACATGGAATACTGGGTGTATCATTGAGCCAACTGGTAAATTGAGTTCATATGCCACGGTTTCAAATTTTGACACTATCTCAAAGGGTCCATAAAATTTGGGTTTGAGTTTGTGATTTTTTCCTCTGCCTTGGATAGTCACCTGCCTATAAGGTTGCAATTTAAGATACACCCAGTCCCCCACATTGAAACTCCTCTTTGTCCTTTTCATGTCTGCATATTTCTTCATCCTGGCTTGTGCTTGGGTTAGGTTTTCTTTCAATCTTTTCATGACTTGTTGTCTATCCGCTAATAGTTCATTGACTGTCTGATTGATCCTTTAGGTAATGAACCCATGGATAGTTGAGGGGTGCATAACCATACAAGACTTCAAAGGGTGTTGTCTTGATGACAATATGATAGTTGGTGTTATACCACCATTCTGCCAAGGCCAGCCACTTAGCCCATTTCTTTGGATTTTGAGATACCATGCATCTCAAGTAGATTTCAATGCATTGATTTAACTTCTCCGATTGGTCATCGATTTGGGGGTGATATGATGTACTATAATTCAACTTAATTCCTACCATTTGCATTAAATTCTTCAAAAGTGGCTAGTGAATATGGGGTCCTTATCAGTAATGATTTCGCTGGGTAAACCATGGAGTTTGTATACGGTATTGAGGAAACATTTAGCTACAGTAGTAGCACTGAAAGGGTAGTGAGTGATATCAAGTGGCAGTATTTGATGAATTTATCAATCACCACCATAATTATATCTTTACCTTCACTTCTTAGAAGACCACACACAAAATCCATGGTTAATACCTCCCAAGCTCCAGGAATAGATATAGGTTCTAGAAGCCCTGAACTAGAAATATTTTCACCTTTGTTGAGTTGACAAGTGTCACACCTTTGCACATGATACAACACATCATCCTTCAACTTTGGCCAATGGAATAATTTCCTGACTCTTTGATATGTGCCTAATATCCCTGAATGTCCACCCGGCTAGAGTCATGAAGTGCATGTATCACCTTGGTTCTCCATTCCTCATTTTTACCTATATAAATTTTGTTGCCTTTTTTAATAATGCCACAATATATTGTTATCTCGGAAGTCAAGGCTAAGGATTATTGGTCTGCTGATAAGACATTTTGTGCCCATTCATCTCTTTCATAGCTGACTTTCAACTCTTCTAGCCATTTAGGGGTTAATCTCCGATATAGCATGCATTTCTCCTGTGTCAGTAGTGTGTGTCCTTCTGGACAAGGCATCAGCAGTACTATTCTCCTCTCCTTTCTTATATTGAATGGTATAGTCCAACCCTAGGAGCTTACATAACCCTTTATGCTGGAGAGTGTGATTGAGCCTTTGTTCCAACAAATGCTTCAGACTGATGTGATCAGTCTTGATCACAAATGATCCACCCTGTAAATAGTGTCTCCACTTCTGAACAACTGTGAGAAGGGCTATAAACTCCTTTTCATAAGTGAATAATTGTTGACTCTTAACCCCTAGTGCCTTGCTTAGGTATGCTATAGGTTTCTTCTCCTGCATGAGAACAACTCCAATGCCCTTATCACATGCATCAGTTTCTAAGATAAAGGGTTTGGTAAAGTCTGGCAAGGCCAACACTGGAGCAGTACACATGGATGCCTTTAGTTTTTGAAAAGTTATAGTTGCTTTATCTCCCCAATGAAATGTGTTCTTTTTCAGAAGGTTGGTTAATGGTTTATTAATTAATCCATAATCCTTGATGATTTTTTTATAGTAGCCATTTAACCCTAAGAAACCCCTAGCTCCTTTAAGATTTTTGGAATGGGCATTCTGCCATAACCCTGATTTTTATGGATCAATGGTTACCCCTTGTGGTGTGATTATGTGCCCTAAATATTCTATTGTTTGAACACCAAATTCACACTTGGATCTCTTTGCAAAGAGCTGATTATCCTTCAGGGTTTGGAGCACTGACCTCAGATGTTGTTGGTGAAAAAACAATGTGGAGCTGTATACTAGAATATCATCAAAGAATACTAACACATGTTTCCTCAGAAATGACTTAAAAACCTGGTTCATTAGATCCTGAAATATAACTGGTGCATTGGTAAGTCCAAAAGGCATGACCTGGTACTCATAATGACCCTCATGGGTCCTAAAGCGCTTTTATACACATATTCAGCTTGTATTCTTATTTAATGATACCCAGAACGTAAATCTATCTTGGAGAAGTACTGGGCCCCATGCAACTCATCCAACATGTCATCAATTATGGGTATAGGATACTTATTCTTTACTGTCACATAATTCAGTTTCCTATAATCAATGCAAAGGCGCCAGCTTTCATCTTTCTTTTTAACTAATAGTGCTGGAAAGGCAAATGGGCTGGTAGAAGGGCGTATGACTGAGGTTCTGAGTAATTCAGTCATAATCTTTTCTAATTCTAGTTTTTAGAAGTAAGAGTATCTATATGGTCTCAAGTTTACTGGTACGGTGTTTGGTAGCGATGGTATTTTATGATTAATGGCTCTGAGGGGTGGTAAGTTAAAGTGTTATCAAAGACACAATAGAATTTAGCTAAGAGGGGTTGCAGTTCAATTGGAGTGTTATCAGGGTTTAGTTATGCTTTCTGGCATAGCCAAATTTGGGCCATCATTATGTCACTGCCCCCTTCACCTCTTTATCCAATTGGACTTCATGGCACAATTGAACCACAATCATTTCTTCTTGTACCTGAAGTCTAGTGGTAGTTTCATCCATTGCTAATTCAACCCATTTACCATTCCAATTAACTAGCATTGTGGCAAATTGAGAAAGCCAGTCAAGGCAAAGGATCACATCATAGCCTTGGATCTGAAGTAATCTCAAATTTCCAGTGAAATCATGACCCTACAGGCTAAACTGAAGATTGGTACACTTTAAGTCTGTAACCATTTTGGCCCCATTAGCTACAATGACAATAAGTGGTTTAGTCGGCTCAATTTGGTACACGCTGGTCCCTCAGAACTGAAGGATCAATGAAACTGTGGGTACTCCCACTATCAATTAAGGAAAACACAGGAACATTCCTAATTTTCCCTTTAAATTTAAGACACTGACTATGAGGGTTGGATTTGGTTAAATGAACTGACATTATTGCTTCCTCATTTTCTAGTTCTTGGGTCACTCTCTTCAAGGGTAACTTGGTCACCTTCTTCTTCTTGAGGGTTTGAAACTTGACCCATCAGCATTTGGACCTTTACTTTTGCACTGGTGCCCAGGATAATATCGTTCTCCACACTTGAAACATAGACCCAATGCCCTACGCTGCTCTACAAGGGCATTTCGGTATTACTAAATGGTTTTGTCACAGGTGGAGATACATTAGTTTTGGCCAAAGGGGCTACACGCATAGGTGGTTTATTCACTGCCTTTAATTTTTTTAATTGAGTGTTAAAGGCACTTTCCATTTGAGAGCATATTCAAAAGTTTCATCTAATGATTGAGGTTTAAAAGCTCTAACAAATGCCCTTATTTCTGATTTCAGCCCACTATGAAAACATCAATAAAATCAGTCTCGGTGAATAGCCTATTCTCAATAAGCAATTTGGATCTTAACCTTTCAAATTGTTCGATATAATCCTCAATAAACCCATTCTGATGCCACTCCTTTAATTCATCCATTCCATTCTTACCTCCTTGGCGCTGAAATCTTTTCTTGATGAGGCATATCAGGGTGGGCCAGTCTGGGGGATCATGGTCGATGAGAAACCCATCATACCATTCAAAGGCTTTATCCCTAAATTGCATCGTAGCTAGTTTGGTCTTGAGATGATCAGGTACTTGATGCATCTCAAAATATGAGTTGCAACGATAGATCCAAGCTACAATGTTATCGCCATAAAAACCCGGACATTCTACTCGTGGTATTTGGTACCGATCTGACGCTCGGTACGGATATTGTCAGCATCGGTACCAAGTGGGTGTGGCCTGCGATTGTTTGTCATGACTAATTCGGGTGAAGGAGAGTTATCTGAGGACGGCGAGTGGGCATTCTCTAACTGAGTCACCCTTTCTTCGAATTGTTGAGTCAACTGGTCGCGAGCTCCAGCGAGTTATTCCAGTATGGTACGTACCAGAAGCTTACTATTCCTTTGTTCATTAGCCTTTGCCCTCTCCTCCGTCGCTGCCTAATGACGTTCATTCTCGGCCTGAGTTTCAGCCTTGAGCTGTTCAAACTTGGCATGGAAAGTAGCCATGGCCACCTCCATCTCCGCTTTGGTTACCATGGTAATACCACTGAATATTGAAATTGAGAATTCACAAGTGTGCAAATATCTACCAAGGTCAATACTCAATTAGATCGGTGCTCTGATACCAATTATAATATACTAGATGAGAGAATTAAGGAATTTGAATAATTAGAAGTTAACAAACTTTATTGATTTTATCAACTATGGATACAAAACAACGATAAAGGAAAATAGAAGTAATAAAGGTTCATAATTCATATCTAGAACTCAAGCTAAATATATACTGCGATTACAAGTGCTTAATGTAAATGGATAAAAATAAAATAGTAATTAAATCTAACAACTTCGTCGATCTGTATCATAACGGCCATCTGCCCTTTTCAACTAACTAGCTACTTCCCTCCATTTGCTTGGTCATTGATCTCTCCAGTCACACAGATAATGCAACGGCCGTCTCAACGACTCCTCACGTTTTTATAACTTGACCTGCTACACTCGGCCCATCTCTTATCTCCGCTGGTTGTTTGACTAATTCAAACTTCTCAACGGCTCCCAGCCCATAGCACAATTCTGTTGCTGACATTCTTCAAAGAACAAATGAACTCAAAAAGAGCATTTTATTAATTTTATTTCTTTCCTGTTGCATTCAGGTTGACGTGCTTTCAGTATCCACATTACAGTTTACAACATCTAACCAAAACCTGTGTGGCTGCTCTGACAACCCGACAGCCCAGAAAAAAGAGCGCATAAATGTTAAAATTTCAGGGAGAACATCAAAGTTTCACAAAGGACCTGGACATGCAACATAAAACTCATGGCGCCTATCATTCTTTCATCTAATAAAGATGAAAATCTCTGACAGAAGAAAGAAGTTGCATATCATACTTACTGGTACTCTCTATACTTCACAATTTCCTTCTTTTCTAGGTCAAAAACTTTGCAGATTTCAGAGATAGTTCCACAATCCAAACCTTTCTCCAAGTCTTTTGAGTCGATAATTCTCTCCAGTTCTAATGATGGTTGCAAAGCCTAAATAAACATAAATGTTAGGTTATAATTTTCATTGTGTTATATCTCCACTTCTACAAGCTATATGGTATTTTGTGTGTGTGTGTGTGTGTGTGTGTGAAATCTCTCTATCAATTGTAATACAACTTTGAAGTTGCCGGTAGCGGTGATGTACCAGAAGTTTATACTGTTATAGTACAGTACATATGCTGTGTCATCAACCATTATCATATACTAGTCCAAAAGACGCAGCACGATAGAAGCACTGGAATAAAATTTACTGACACAGAATATTCAAAATGTTTAAGAGAAAAATACAAAATCAATTTCAATTCTATCTAAAAAAACAGACTTAGTGGTCACATTAGTACCATTTCAAACCACAAACTGACTAAGATAAGTACAACCAGCTTTTGGCAGAATAACTATGCAATGAATTGTCAGCAACGACACTTGCATGTAACACCATTTATGTGCAGAATAACTTACCCATGGTGACTGCCATGCAGCAGTAGAAGAAGAATTAGGTGAGCCTTGTTCCGAGTCATCTTCCTTCCCTTTGCATTTTAGCATATTCTGTGTACTAGACCAATCTGAAACTAGTAAATGTAGCCTCTCGCTTCCCTGAAAAATGAATAAACTTCTATATAAAAGCATATACATCTCACACACAGTACAATTACAAACACAAAAGAAACACACATGCACCATGTGTTTTTAATGTGTTTGTGTGTTGCACTTTGTGCGAGATATATAGGCACTAGACATAGGTACATGTTGACACATTGAGAAAAAACACATGCAGTGACTACACATGCCCCTTATATGAAAGCATGCACATGCAGGCACCCAGACACAGATAATACACTCATACACATGATTTCTGAAAATTTACAAAAAGATGGGGGGAAAGAAGAGGATAAAAACAATGAAAAAAATAAGACAAAAGTACCTGGAGAGCTCTCCAGTTCGAATAAGTGCGAAACAAGACCCAAAAGAATGGCACATTTGGCAAAGGAAGTACCTACAACATTGAGGCAAAACCAATGATTTTACTTCAACAATGACAAAAAAATATCAACTACAAGCCAAGAAAATTATAAAAAATATATATTAGTTAAATGCCAAGAAAATTATATATAATGTAAAAGAGGACCATACTGTAAAAACAGTGGTAAGCGGAAGCAGGCAAACTGAACCATATAATTTGTTTCTATGAATTGCAGCTCCTCTACGAATCAAGGAAAGAGATGTCAATAACAGACTCTATAAAGTCGGAGCTAATCCATCCATAAAATTAAAGAAAAATTTTCAACAGTCTAAAAAGATAATGACCTAACAGCTATATGCCGTAGTCTTCTTCGCACAAGTTGAGGGTTGAAACTGCATTTCATAAGACAATTGTAAAACCAATTATGCATGAAATAAATTGCATTCTAACAAATAAAAAAGAAAATATTTGAAAGGGAATAAAAGAAATCTACATTCTTACCTCATTGGATAAGTAATATCCAATCCAGTGACATCCTTAGAAACAGATTTCAAAAAAAATTCAGAAGGTCTAACTCGTGATAACAGCCACAATCCTAAGCTGCAACAAAATAGAAATGCACTCAAAAGCTAGGAATTTTATCATTTATGACAACTGACCTTAGTTAGTGCCAACAAAGTATGCATATCACCCCGAACAAACACCAAAAGGTACATCTGATATCACAATTTTTAAGGAAGACGTGATATTTAATTTTGATGTTTGCAGGATACATAGAAAAATGCCTGAAAAGGCTAATAGGAAAGAGACCTATGAATTTTATTCTTAAGTGTCCCCTCAGGAGCCTTCTCAAATCCACTCCAAGCTTGGTTCATCTGCAAAGCCATGAGGAATAAAAGGTAAATAAATAAGTAAATAATCAAAATATATCAAGTTTTCAATATGTAAGGCTTATAATACTTGATTTTGACATAGTTTGGTTTATCTAGTAATGAGCTTCAAAGCTTAGGTCCAAAATACAAAAGTTTAGATATGCATAGACAGCAATTCTTTGAAGTTCTAATATATTTACAATATTTAAGAGAGTGTAATAATAAAATGCAATGAATACTTTAGTATCCTGGATTTCAGCAGCTAAATCTAGTTTGATCTAAAGCTTTAGTGAGAACCAAATGAATATCCAACAAAACTAGTGATTTTTTTTTTCAATTCAATGTTCCTTTCTTCTCCTTTATTAAGATGGCCACTGATACATCGGGAGCTAGTAGTTACTGAGATTTTGGCAGGGGTTTATCACAAATGGAGCAATTCCCCTTTAACAAGAAAGTTATATGTGCAGTACTTCTTAATCCACACCGAGCAAATTATGAAGAGATCAATATTACAAGACATTCATGACTAAGGCAATTCATCGAGCACCTTATCAGCAAAAAAATCCACCACCACCTCGGCATTTTCCTGAGGCTTCCTCCCGCGGGTCGTTATCTGAACCCACAGATCCTTGATCGAAGGCGGAGAACTCTCTGACGTGGCACCGACAGTGACAGCGTCACGTGACAGGCTGAAACACCAGTTGCGACCTTGATCGGGAACACCACCACCCTCGCTCTCATTTTTCTGATTTCTTCCTCTTTTGTTTTCGCAAGTGGTAGTACCGAAAGTTACAAGGGAGACAAGACGCAAGTCATATGGGGAGGAGAGAAGCAGCGCCCGCGGAGAGATGCGGCGGTTGTTGAAGTCAAGTATCTTAGATAGAGAATCAGAGATGGGTTTTTTACTTTTTTATGAGAGTTGCGACTTGGAAAAGGAGTTGGACGACCGGAGTGGGATCTCATAGTAATTAAATCAGTTAAAGGGGCGATTATTGATACCCATCCGAAGACAATTAGAATATCTCCATCTTACAGAAATGACTAATGACTAGTGAGTTTATCCACATAATGGTCCACTCTTCCGTTTACTAACTATATTTAAAAACTATATTTATATATGTATATGATTTATCAAATGAAGATATATAACTATTTCTTTTAAATTTTTAATTAAATTTTATATGGTTTTAAATAAATGTATATAAAACAATTGAACTTTAGTAAAAAAAAATAGAGTAAATTTCATGCGAGGCCACTAAACTATACCACAAATTTATATTTGATTACTGAAATTTTATATATTTATTCATAGTCACTGGACTTTTGATCTCTGTCCAAATTTGGTCATTATGTTAGTTTTTTCATTCAAGCTCGACGAAAAACATAATATGATCCTTATAAAAATATTTAAACACATATATTTTCATAATATGTTAATTATTTCTATTTATTTTATTTAAAAATTAGACACTTTCCTTTTCTTAAATATGGGTTATCCTTAAAAGCAATTATGATATTTAGAACATACATTTTGACCATAATTTTTAAATAAATTAGCTAGTTGTTATTTTATAATAATTAAATCATATAGATTAAAATATTTTTAGCCATAAAAATATCGACTTTCCATTAAAAATATTGAATTTCAATTATGATATAACATTAATGTCTCTAAAAATATGAAATTGAAAAATCTTAGTCAAACTAATAAAACGAAATGATTGATGTAAAATAACTTAATATTTTGATATGTTCAATTCCATAAAAATATGACATGAATAATAATACAATAATAATTTATCAATCTTTCTTAAAAAATTATATGCACATTCATGTAGAATTTAAGTATTTCATTAAGTTTGGACAAACAACAAAATTCAATAACTAAAAATAAATAAATAAAATTTAGTGACTAAATATGAATTTGAGGTATATTCTAAATTAACATACAAATAATTACAATAATAAAAAAAGATGAATAATTGAATGGTATAATAGATACATGATTGAATAACTTAAAACATAATCCGTTTGAAATCAGGTCAAATAATTGCTTTGACTTGATCCAACCCGAATAAAAATAATTAAATATTTATAAATTATTTTATATATTTTTAAGTAATTTATATTAATTAATATATAATTAATCTCAATTAGTATATATAAGATTTAATTAGTACTAAATTATAAAATAAATCCAAATATATATTAAACGGATCGAATTGGATCAATCCGTACCCGATCCATGACAGATCAAAATAAATTGTCCCATTTATTCTCAAATCATATTAAAATTGAATCGGATTAATCTATAAAATCGGTCAAATTTTGGCACCATAAATTCAATACATCAGTTCATATTTGATATCGCAGAAGTTTTTGTATTCATTAATCTTTGCATAGTTGCTCTATCTTTTGTTCTTCTTTGCAAATTAATATTATATTTAAAATTTATAATTGCATGAGTCGAAGTGCACAGAAATATTTAAAAAGGAGCACCGATATTCGTACAATCCTACTCATTTCCACAAAATTTGCACGACTAACGTCGTGTCGTACTCTAATCGGAAGAATACACGTGCACGAGGAATTAAAAACTATTATTTTATACTCTAAAAGGGTAGTTTTTTTTTCTAAGAATCTGTCTTTTTTTAAAATAAGTCAAATGAATAACAAAATTAAATATTTAAGCAAGTTCGGAGAGAATTTTGAGATTTAGGCTGGTCTAATAACTTCGTCTTCAGAGATTTTTTAATTTTTTATAATTCTTCTCGAGTCATTATAGTCAATTTCGTCCCAACCTAGAATCGTTACTGGTAAATCGGACCCCAGCTTCGGATTGTTATTGCAGCCTCTGTCCCAGCTAAAAAAAATTCAAACTCTACTAGAGGAGCTGTAATTTCCTATGTTACATATATTGGAATCTGGACTGGGTTAAAATACAAAATGTGTGGTCTAATGAAACATTACTGTGTGCGTTTGTGGTATGTGTAGAGGGGTGTGCAAATGGTTATTTCGGTTTAAACCGAAATAATTATATGCATTCGAAGTTTTTTCGGTTTATCAAATTATGAATCGAACCAAATTTTTAAAAATATCAAACGAATAAACCGAATTTTTTTTAGTTTATTCAGTTAAACAGAAATTATATTATTTAAAGAGGAATAAAAATATCAAAAGTTATAAAAAGTGATAGAAAAAATAAATAGTTAAAAGATAAAAGAAATAACTACATACAATTTATAAAAAATAAATATATTCAGATTATCTTTGATATAATCTTTATTTATATCAAGTAAAATAAAATTATTTGATAAATTTTGGACTATTTGGTTTATCCGATTTAGAAAAAGCGAAATCGAACCAAAGAATAAAAACCGAATTAGTTAAAATTTTCAACCGAACTGAAAATTTTAAACTGAAAAACCGAACCAAATAGTCCAAAATTTAACGGTTTAGTTCAAAACCAATTAAACCGATCCGTTTACACCCATATGTGTAGAACTGTAGGCATTAGACAATAACATCATCAATCTCCTTTGCACTTTGGACTACACCATGTTGGCCACAGTATATAATCCAACAAGAGCAAAACTAGTCCAAATAGTCCATAAATGTTTATTTTTTGCCTCGTAAATGATATATAACACAGTACTATGTGAGAGTATTTAATTAAAAAATATTAAATGCAGATGGCATTTTAGTTGAAATTTCAAATTAATATGCTCTAATTCATAAGTTCTTATTTTTTTATTATAATTTGAAATATTGAAATTATATATATTTTGATTTGGTCATATCTAATGAAATTATGATTCGAGTTTTATAGCTTTTCATATAATAATCATGACAGAGAGTAAACAAACACTTCTACACATTCATTGTAGAGATAGAATTGAATTTTGTAAAATTGCTCTATCAGAGGGCTGATATCAAATCTGAAAATTTAAAATATAATTCTCATCATTGCAAGATCAAAATACTTAGACGCTTAATAAGGAGTAAAAATAAAGATACTATTTTTTTCTTTCAGAATTGATCTGAATGCTTGGAAGCTCAATAAATAATATCACGCTAAGTTATGTATATTTATTATCAACGTTAGTTGTTCATATATTTACATGAATACTAAGCCTCCCAATCTTAATGAAAATTTGAAACAAAATCTTAGTCAAATTCATTGAATATTTTATTTTTTTTAAAACAAATAACATATTTTTTTGCGTGAGTGTAAATTTGTAAATATATAGATAATTTGCTACACAATACGAATTTTAGTCTGTTATGTATATGGAGTTGAAAGGAGTTCTCGTGGGCATTCCTGGGGACCCTATAACTTATCTCATCATATTAAAGCAATTTTTGTATTGTCAATAGCTACGATGAAAAAAAATAGTATATTTTACAAACTTTGAACTTTGAACTTTTGAAGGAATTATCTCAGGTCTGTTTTATTTTATTTTTCTTGTTTCTTTGGGGACGGGATAAGTAAGGTCAACCCCAGCCTCAGGACGGGTTGGCTGGGCTCGAGGTATTTATTTTTTGGAGGCTGATAATAGTCCTCAAAGTTTTATCCTCAAAGAAAATCCCTAAGCGTTGACTGCAACGTGGTCAGAGAAGCGCCTCATAAGTCACAAGTTATGACTCTCCTTTTTGTTCCGATACTATTTATAGTAACCTATAAATTTATTTTACATGTAATAATTTTATTATTTATATCTTTCATGGTGCCACATTAACTATAACCGTTTATATTGTTATTGTCGTTGTTTATTTCTGTATACATCAGTTATTTTTATATATATAACAAATAATATATTTTAGGTGTGTTTTGAGCATATCATATGGAGCTATTTATATAACTTAGGTTTTTTGTTAATATTAAGAGTATCAATATTTTGTACAATTTCTTAATTTTGGCAACTTACTGTGATCTTTACGTTGCAAACTATTTATATTTATTGGCATAATTATTTATAAATTTCATTATGCTACGGAAAGGTCCAATAATAAATCAGATCTTAGATGTTATTTATATTATAGTTGCATATTATTTATTATTTTTTACGTTTATTACATGACTATTTATAGTTGTTATCTATTTTATTTATACGAATTGAATAAATAAATAATAACTAATTGTTCAGGCTATTTTTAGATAGCTCAAAATATATTGTGCATTGTCCAAGGTTTTCGGACAAGATATTATTTATATTATTCGATAATCTTGTTTATACTTGTTAATATAGTTATCTATAGTTACTGATTTTTTTTAATGCGAGATGTCTATTGATTCACTTTAATTTGAAGCTATTTATATTTATGTGAAATATTATTTATTTTAATTAAATTTATTTTTAATAGTCAGTGTCACAATCTTGTTAAATGATGCTCAACATCGAGTGTCTTGGATGAAGTTCGAAAATAAGAAAGCAAATCTGAAATAAATCAAAAGAAATGATGTTAGTTCAGATTTATCAAATTAAAAAAGTACTTATATTTTTGTACAATTAGACATTATAAATCATGGTACCAGAAGAATTAGGCAATAAACAAAACCTAATATATCCTCAAAATTTTACATTTTGATTCAAATTAGACGACAAAGTCTTAAAAAAATGAAGATCCAAGAAAAAAAATCAAAATCTACAATAGTTGCTATTTTCATGAATTTTGTGATGTTAAACTCGTCAGCCTCTATTATGACTTACCTGAATGTTGCTTTAAATCGTTGTTTCAATGTAGCATATGTAGGAAGGTCGGAGCAATACACAGTGATAGATGCAATGTTGAGAGAAAGATCAGAGCAATACACAGGGGCGGGGTGATGTTTGACCCAATTAGTCCGTATGGATTTGTAAGCACCAACAGGGCTCGTCGTCGAGACAGAAGCCTTGGCGAGATATTAGATCGCAACATAGACAAAGGGATGTTGAAAGGAGAAATGAGGCTGTTGAAATGAAAGATGATATGGCCGACGGAAGAGACGATTTGATAGGGACATTTTCAAATTTCTTTGAATTGAGAGTCATTAGGCTCTATCGTTGGAAAAGAAAAGAAGTCAATGTATACAGAAAAGAAAATTTTAATTTGGGGACAACGAGTGGGGACAGAAGAATGGGGATCGGTATATTATTCCTTATTTTTTATTTATTTTTTTGGGGACGTGATTGCTGATTCCGACCTTAGGTTCTGGGGACGGAGTTATCAGGTCCGATCAGCCTAAATTTCAAAATTCTCAGTGAATTTGCTTAAATATTTAATTTTAGGAGGCTGATAATAATCCCCGAGCATTTATCCCCACAAATATCCCCAAACTTTGACTCCCGCGAATTTAGTAGTTGAAACGCCAAAAGTCTTTCGCGATTTGACCATAATCGCAGAGACAAATAAATTTTTTGAATCTTCACGAGTTGACCGTAACTGCAATCATTTGGCACAAAAAAATCACTATTTTTTGTGACCATAACATGCAATCTCAGCGACATCAATTAGATTCACTATTTTTTTCTGTTTCTAGGCAACTGGTCGATTAATTTATAATCAACCGTTAGTTTATATTAATTGACCATAAATATTTGGATTATTTACAGCAACAATAAATTTGACACAAAAAATCAGCGCGCCATCAATTGATTTTCATTTTGACATTATTTATATCTTTAGTTGTCCCTATTTATATTTACTATGCCAGTTACTAAAATTCTAATAACTTAAAATATTGTTATTTGATATCCATGTTATTTATATCTACGTTTTTGGTAATTGTTGTATCTATTGGCATCAACTATCAATTTTATTTATATCTATTAATTTTTGCTATATACATCAACCGGCTTTGGTGGTTAAATTCCACCATTTATACAAATAAATAATCACAACACTTGATATAAATAGCACAGTATAATAGATATAAGTAAATTTGATAGCTTTTACCATGTGCTAACTCTCTCTAATTTTCTTAAAGAGACGTCATTTCAATTTTAATTTTTTTTTGAATTATTAATGTGCTATGCAATTATAAAAATGGAAAGTCGGAAACATATAAAAAATTAATTGAATACTTAAAATGGAAATTTTCACTTGGGGACAACGAATGAGGATAAAAGGCTGGGGATGATAATAATATTCCTTAATTTTATTATTCATTTGACTTATTTTTAAAAAATGACGGCATAAAAACATCTTCATTGTAGCAAATTGCTAATAATTGTCACATCAGATTTTTAGAAAGTCAATTAAAATTTTTATAAAATTGCTCCACTATAGAAATTCATCTTTAAATTATTAAATGATAATTTCTGTAATTTTAAAAGCAAAATAAATTGAAATAACATTAATGAAATTAATAAATTCTTCCTCCAATGTTAATTTGTGGAGTTGTTAATCTGACGTGGCTTTTATAGTTGAGCCTTTTAATTTAGTAATTTTCTTCATATTTTTTAAATTTATCCTCCAATTTAAAATTTTAAATAATAACTGACGCATAAAATTTATAAATTTATTAGAAAATCCCATTAAAAAAATTATAAATCCAAAAAGATCTAGAAGTGGGTCAACAGACAGCCGCTATATAACCATTTTAATGTCCAGTAATGTCGGAGAGTTTTAAAAATAATAACTGACACATAGAATTTATAAATTTATTAGAAACTCCCATTAAAAATATTCTAAATCCAAAAAGATCCAGAATTGGGTCAACAGACAGCCGCTATATAACCATTTTAATGTCCAATAATGTTGGAGAGTTTCAATAACTTCCAATATCTTTGAAATAATAATTAAATATCCATCCTAAAAGATCAATAATATTTGGGGGACAATTTGCATTGTGAAAGCCAATTTTGAAGAGGAGTAATTAATTTGGAGTCTGCTAATGTGACATCAAGTAGGCAAGATCTACAGTTGAGTAAGTTTCGGCTAGTATTCGAGTTTGATTTTTAAAAATATATGTAAAGTGATAAATTTTCTTCTGAGATTGAAAGAATATAAGATAAAAATTATATAAATGCTTAGGTTTAATGGAAAAACTAAATCTATTATATCAAATATTTGATAATCTAAGACTTACAAACTAATTATGTCCAGGCTTACTAAAATATGTTAGATCCGCAACTGACTCAAGTACCAAAAAGAACTTATTACTTATCCAATACGATTAAAATAATTAACAAAAGCACCTAAAGTTCTTTAAGTAAACGAGAAGTGCTTAATTGTGAGTGATGCTATTGGCGAGACAACTAATGTTTAGAAAATGTATTAAAATATTCTTTCATGCATAAACGAAGTACATATATGATCACTGATCGAATTGCATGTGGGCTGCAAAAGAGAAAATTAAAGAAATGGTTTACGAAATTTATCCGAGCAAACATCCATATCTTATCACTATTATTATTTCGAAATACATGATCCACATTAAAAATAATGGCGGAGATAAATGTTAATCAACGGTTTGATGATTCGATCATCAGTGCACAATTTTTTTTAGAAAAGGTTACTCATCTATATATCACATCTTAGTATCCTACGTATGCATGATCTTTCTTCATCTCACGTGATTTCGTTCTCTCCCTCCCTCTCTAGTCTCTATGTGCATGTTACTTAGTTGTGAGTTTATGACAACTGATTTTAAATAGCATATATTATCTTGTGTAAAATTTTCTAAAGGTCCAAAATAATAATATTTTTGTTGTGGTTGACGATCTAAAAGAGGGGCATCCGTACAATTATCCAAAATTTTAGAATTCAAATTAACAAATTAAAGAATTTGGCAAAAATAAAACAGATCTCAACCGATGAATTAATGCTTCTAGCAAGCATTCAACTTTCGTGATAAATTTATTTTTTACAGTAAAAAAATGAGAAATAATATTTAAACTTAAAGAATAAAATTATAATTGTATTTTCAATTACTTGTATAGAACATGTATCAAGTTTGAATAAATTTGAAGATATTTAGTTTATCATAAGATAATTTAGAATATTAATGATGAAGTTTTAATGACTCCGTGATTAATAAAGCAACCAAATATCAAATTAATTCAAATTTCAATACATATCGTATCTAAAAATAAGAAACGAATTTACAATTCTCGTTTCATAATTTAATAATGTTTTCAAATATATATACAATAAGAGTTATATAAACTTATCATTAAAGTTGGTTGTACATACTACAATAAATACATCATCAGAGTCGGGATGCAGAATTTTGATCAAGAAGTTAGTAATCAAATTATAATAAATGATGAAGTTCAAACTCATTAACTAATTATACACTAAATAAAAAAATATCAATTCAACATGTATTTTATTAGGGTTATGTTTTAAAGGTCGTCAATGTTTTTATTTTTATGAGGCCGAGAACTCGAACAGTCCTAGGTCCATATCAAGCCCATTAAATAAATTAATTTGTCTTCTCTATATAATATATAAGAGGATAACCAAGGTCTAAGGAGGAGTCTTCTCTCTCCGTCTCCTTTATCTCTCACCTTGAGTGCTCCATTATATACATGGCATGGTGTCATATGGATTAAAGTAGCGCACTATGCACACACCATTCATTTTCAGCGGTGGAGTCAAGATTTTAGTATAAAAAGGCAAGATGTGGATTTACACCGTTAGAGAATTAAAATTAATAAGTTAAAAGGATCGATACACCACACGAAATAAAAATACATGATAGTTTCAATCCCGACGTGTAACTTTCAAGGATTGGGAGATATCCTCTCCCCTAAATCTGCCTCTGTCCATTCCCATACAGCCTGTCTCTAATATAAGACGTATCACATTCTTACCTAATAAATTTAGATGAGCCAAAATTAGATCGTTAAATTAGCCAAAAATTTAACTTAAAAAGATTATTTTTTAAATTAAAATGTCAGCTGACACCCTGAATCCATATGAACTCGTCCCTTGTCAGAGTTAAAGTTATCATTAAAGTTGGATATATGTTATCATCCTCAATTAATATCAACTGTAATGGAGTAATAAGAAAATTGCACAATTCATGAAAATAAAATAATAAAAGAAAAATGTTAAATTGTGTTTTCATTTTCCTAAAGAACATATATTTTATTGTACTTCTGTAGAACTTTCTTTCCAATGCTAAACAGTTTTCTTTTCTAAAAATCTTAGTTACCTCATGCATAACGACAAAAAGAAGCATAAAAAACGAAAGCAATCCCCAATCAAACAAAATGCTTGTGTGCAAGCAACGCAACAACTTAATGCAACCAAAAGCCAGCTACACCCTGCTTTTCGTATGTGCCATTAATTCCCCAACAGCAACGCTTTCTGATTTGAGTTATTTTCTTTCAGGGCTCAATCTCATCCGTTCATCAAGCCGAGGCTCTCCTAAGGTTTATATCATCGGAGGCAGTGGCAGCACGGGCAACTATTGTCTGGAAACAATTTTGTGGGGAGAGTTTTCAAAGATTAATCACAACGGCTGTGGGGAAGTTTAAACATGAATTTTGATACACGAGAGTTTGTTATTGTTAACTCACAACTGTTGATCTCTGATCGAACAAATCAAAATAAAAATACTCCATCTGGAGAGCTTTTTTTTGCTCTCCAGGGATGTCGTTCCATGACGACACCAAGGTAGATGCCAGCAAATGTCCGGACACTTTTTTGTTTCGCTGAAAAATAAAATTCGTATAGTAAAAAATAAAGATTTTTTAATCCAAACATTTTATTTTTTTAATCCGGACATCCCTTATCGATCGTTTTTTGTTCTGTCCCTGATCTGAGACTTGCTCATTAGCAAATCACGGTTAATTCTCCAGGCCCACTACTACTCATCTACTTTAATCTCCTGATTTTGATAATATGTCGAAGATTTCCTTCATGATCTAACTCTTATTTTGAGTGAAATTCGTGTGTACTTCAATTTACTACGGTGGTTTATTTGGGAAAAAAATATTGTAGTATCGTGTTTCACATCTATTTTAAGTCAAAATAATATATTCGCTTGTACTTTTCTTTCTTATTCCGAGTTTTTAATTTTTGTCATTCTATAATATTAAGTTTTCAAATTGCCAAAGATATAAAAGCACATATATACATGTATTGAAAGAACCAATACATTACACAAGCATGCGGATGAGGCCGACGAAGTTTTGATTAATTCCCACTTCCACAATGAGTCCTCCTTTGAGCATTTATTATCGAGCAATTATATACACAAGACAAGACCAGACTTATCCAGTTATTCTGGACTTCTCCTGTACTCTTGCGGGTGTGTTTGGATGTAACAAAACAACGCTGATCTGAAAATAGCGTCGCTATTCTCGATTGAGGTGCGATCCAAACAAAGAAATACTAATCTGAACAGTGCATATCAGCGACTATTTTACTAAACCAACGAAACTGTGGTTTAGCAATTCTCTTCACTTTCCGAAGAGAGAAATGAGAAAGGAAATTTTATATTATTTTTTCTTTCATATTAATATAATGTAGTATTAAATAAAATACTAAAAAATAATTAATTATTTTTATTATTCTCTCCACTATTTTAATTTCAGTACTATTCTTTGGCTAATCCTTTCACCATCCAAACACACCCTGCATCTCTTTCTCAATCGCCATATATATCGAAACAATAATTGAGATGTCATGTCAATTATGTCACTTGATCTCGAAAATACTCGTCTTTTCTTACCTTACCTTGGAGGGTATTAACTTTGGAGGAAACACGGCATCTGATGGATTGAATTGAAGTTGAAAAGCAAGCAAAAGAAACACATTTTAGCCTTCATTGATAATAAATCCATATCCCATCCTAAATGAATTGTGGTGGCTCCTTTTTCTAATTAAAAAATGCTAATTAAAATGGGATTTTAGAAATTATAATATACAAATATACAATGTGCCACAAGAAACGGGGGAGTATAAAATGTAGATAATATATTAATGCAAATAATATTAATATTCTCATTAACAAGGTAGAAACAAAGAGGTTTGCAATTTAGTTTCCACTTAATGCGGATGCCATACAAAACCTCTTTTGGAAGCGAACGACGAAGAATTTCATGGGACCCCCACTTCTGTCTCATTATCTCCATTGAAAGTGATATTGGAGATATGCAGTACCTAACCTGACTTCACTATTAAATATTAATAATACTCCAGTTTCAAAATGAACGGAGAGCTAAATAAAATTCACACCTCCACCATGCTATAAAGTATAAACCATACAGAGCACTGCAACACAACAGTACAAGTACTATCATCCAGAGGGGGAGAGAGAAGAGAGAGAGGGAAAGAGAATGGAGGAGTACCTCATTGTACGGGATGACACCGCCAGTTGGGCTGATCTGGTGCGATTTTTGGCGTATGGCGGGAGCGAAGAGAAGGTGCTAGAGACAGGTCGCATAGGGTCACTGGAGGAACGGGGCCCAGGTGTCAGTGAACTCAACCGCGACCACCGCTGGGTCATAGTCTTCTCCATTGTAGTTCGTCGGATCATCATCTTTCTTAGAAATCCAATGGAGCTGTTTGGGAGGGTTCTCGAGTTCTTCCTCAACTTGTTATATCTCAATGGTGGCGATCTGATCGGGTTCATCCGAAATCTCTTAACTCGTATGGTTTTAAGTTTTATTAATTTGATAGGAATGGTTTGATTGGGCTAACATTTCTCCTATTTTTTAAGTTGTGTTTCAGTATGTGTAAAATTACCCGCGTATATTGCCTTCTACTTTTTGCTTCTTACACGATTGCTTGCATCATTTGAGATAATGTAGGAATTTCCAACAATAAAGTTGTATAATTTGTAAAAAGAAGAGGAGAAGAGAGAATGACATGTCAATTAAGGAAGGTACCCGGTCGAGAATAACTCTGTGTTAAGCAGATGAAGCTTTATAGATTTCAATTTCACATTGATGTGTTTTCTGAACCTGTGAACCATCTGATTCGATAGTACTCATCTAAAATGAGTGGTTAATTTTTATGCTGCACATGTACATTAACATCACACATTCTTATCTGGATCCTGCATACGCTGTTTCATTTTAGACTTTGGATTATGCCATCCTAGTTCTACAATTGTTGCAGATTTATAGGAGATCTATCTCATGACTACTTATTTATTTAACTTAAAAAATTAAATCCATTGTATGTGTAATAGTGTACAACATCAGTACACTGTATTGACCGAATGGAATTTTTTTAGTATTAACGGTTGAATATGCATTAAATCTTCTATTATCACTTATATCATTCACGAAGCAAAAGGGTTTTTATACATATAACTATAGTTGTTTACCCCCACATTTTTAGAATTTTTTTTTAACAATTAGTATACTAATTATTCATAAACCTCATCTTTTTCTAAAAAAAATAGTTTTACAGAAACTTCCAAATAAGCTAAAGAGTGTGTTCTCAATTTTAATTGACAGGTAGATATTCAAATAGTAACAAAGTAAATGTTTATTTATGAATCAATCTCATAAAAATAAAGAAAATGTTCTCAATATAGAAATAGAGGTATGAAACAACCAATTATTCTACTATCATTTGTTTTCTAGTAGCGTGAGATTGAGAGATTTGACACCCATTTGAACTTATATGGTTTTTTAATTTAATTTGATATTTGAAATTATATTGCTTTTTTATAGAAAAAAAATTATGTAGTTGAATATATATATTAACGTGTTATGGTTAATTGGCCCCTGCAAGGAAAACTCTCTGGCTTCTTCACTGCTTCACATCTTCATCCTTCATAGATAAACCTCGTGCAAGAAAAAAGAAATGATGATGATGTTAAAGTTTCTGAAGTTGAATACTTTATGCTGTACAGAGAAAGTTGTGCTGCCCCAAAGAGGCTCAGATAGCTATCTGAGTGTAATAGGACATATCGACACGCGGTTGGACCTACACAAGTTCCCCACTGCATCTGCATCAGAGGAGGTAAGGGAGCTTGAAGGCAAAGCTCTGGTAGATCTTTGTATCATGGCTTCAAAATTGGCCTATGAGAATACTAATGTTGTAAAGAATGTTGTCATAAATCACTGGAAGGTGTGAAATTTCTCCCTCTCTCTCTCTCTCTCTCTCTCTCTCTCTCTCTCTCTCTGTCGCTCTCTACTATTGTTGCTCATTGAAGAGATGATTTTTGTGGCAATGTCTTTCCAGATGCATTTTGTGGAGTTCTACAGTTGCTGGAATGGTAAGAGAACAAAGTAATCAATTTTTATATTATTCTTCCAATCTATTAACACATTAGTAATATTAATATATCATAGTCATAGATTTGCTTCATTGAGGGAAGGGGGGGGGGTCTACTTATACAAGCATGGTAAACCATAAACTTCTATTGGTAACAGTTCATCTGAATTTCCCCAATACAATAGGAAGCAACACAAATAAACAAAACCTAAATTTCAGAAGTAATTACTTCATATTAATTGTTGCATTTAATTTTAAGCAATTGATTAAATGAGTTGTGAAAGAGATTTGTAGCTAGGGTCCTCTTTGTATTTTTACGTGTAAATTCCCCCATCATACAATTATTCCTTATTGTAAATAAAATTGACTTACTGAATCAGTATCTTTTCTTCTGATTTATTGTAATACAGAGTACCAAAAGGAGAGATTGACACAGGTCTTTATAATGTGTGACAAGAGGCAAAATGCTGATATAATACTGATCAGCTTTCGTGGCACAGAACCATTTGATGCTGATGATTGGTGTACTGATTTTGATTATTCATGGTATCAAATACCCCAAATGGGAAAGATACACATCGGATTCCTGGAGGCCCTTGGATTAGGGAGCAGAGATAAAATCTCCACGATCCAATCATCTCTCCAAGATCCTAACTCCATTTCAGGTGTCTTGTTTGTTCGTCTCTGTCTCTGTATTTATCACTTTGTAGCTATCTGTGTGTGCTCTTGCATTTGTGGCATCCAGATACAAGCATGTTTTAATTGTGCTAAGCTGCAAATGAAGACCATTCTAGTGAAGAACTTATGGAAAGTTGGAAACAGTATCAAAATATGCCATTTCTTTTTGTGTGGTTCTTCTTTCATGTTTAATTGAACTTCTTCTTTCTAGTACAGTCACAAATAATTGCCAATGAATGGATAACAATTAGTTGGTTTGACAAAGTAATTGAACCTCAGGAAATAAGCCATTTTCTCTCTTTAACATACAGAAAACATGGAGACAATGAATGCTTACTACATTGTAAGAAACAAGCTGAGGAGTCTACTAAAATTGTATCCAAAAGCAAAGTTTATAGTAACTGGCCACAGCTTAGGGGGTGCACTTGCAATTCTTTTCCCAGCAATTCTACTATTTCATGAAGAAACCGAGTTAATGGAGAGGTTGTTGGCAGTATACACCTTCGGGCAGCCAAGGGTAGGAGATGTGCAACTGGCAAAATTCATGGAAGCACATGTGAGCCACCCACTTAACAAGTATTTCAGGGTTGTGTATTGCAATGACCTCATCCCAAGAATACCCTATGATGACCACGTGTTCTTATACAAGCACTTTGGTGTTTGTCGCTACTATAATAGTCTCTTTATTGAGAAGGTAATTGAAATATTTATATTATATTCTATAGTATTTGTAATTCTGATCTTATTTGAAAAGTTCGTTGGTGATAGCTTTTAGCAGAAAAAAATGGCGTTGATATCTCTATGCCAAGTAGATTTTTGCAATAAAATTTTGTTAAGGGTTAGGCAAGTTGTAAACCTATATGAATATTGCCTTGCGAAATGATCTACATTATTTTTTTGTTAGCTAGTTGATAAATAATAAATTAATTTTAAGACAAAATAATAATTCCATATATCAAGAATACCCCCCCGGACCCTCCTTTTCTCATTCCCTTATGTTCTGCTTTTTTGAATTTAACTATTCCATTTATTCCCATATTTTTCCAGAATATGAATGAAGAGCCAGAAAGAAACTTCTTTGGGATAAAATACATTATACCACGTTTTCTAATTGCTGTATGGGAGATAATAAGAGGTCTTGCTATGGGATATATATTTGGAGCAGAGTACAAGGAAACATGGTTCTCAGCATTTTTTACAGTTCTCGGTCTGGTGATTCCAGGTATTTCTGCTCATTGCCCTACAAACTATGTCAATTGTGCACGGCTCGGAAGAAAGAGCTGGTAATAAGGTATTCTGGAGGAATAACCAAAGCCTTTATTCCCAAACAAATTGGGTAGGTTAGAACTTAGAAATGAAATCCATCGGATATCATATCCCATAAGATAAGCTGTATTGTATTATGGAGGAATAACTTAAGTATAAATTATTAAGTTCGTGAATATGTAGATGCACAAAAGGTTTGATTTGTTCATTTTTGTCCGACTTGATAACTTGCTATTGTTTTTAGCTAGTCACGTAGAATATGAATAGTGTACTCCTGAGTTGATAATGATAACCTGTAAACAATTTTGGTACCATGCTTAAATCTGTTTGGCTTTCAGCACTCGAAATGTCTTTTAGTTTGTTTTCTTTCCTTGTAAGGGATGTTCTCATGTTCCATTCATGATTCATTTCTCGATGGAGAACATGATGATTTTCTCAGTTGCATCTTTCTAAAGTTTGTATACGCTTACATTGGGACCTGAACACTTTGGAGGTAATATTTCAAGAATTGTCTTTGATATAGACTTGTGCATCCAGCATAGGTGCTTAACAATCAATTTTTTTGTAATCATAACTTGCGGAACGGGGTTTTAAAATTTTTCACAAGTTGAATTTTAGACCAGGTTCATTTGCTATTTTCATAGAGATTGATATTCGTTCTTTTTCTTTTTTGAGATAAAATGAGGCTTGAGTCGCTTAATTTTAAATGTTTATATCCATTTAGATTTTGAACCTACAATCCTCATACTAAAAATATTACTTTTACCGGGCTTAGTAGGATTGGAGAGGCTGCAGCTTGGAGTGTCAATGATATTTTTTTTGCTCATTTATTCGATTCACGTCGTATTCGATCAGATAGATATAGATAAAGATTTTTTTATTAACTTATTTAATATGACTATGAGTGAGATCTTATTTTAGTTAAGTAAATAGATAAGAATATGATTAAAGGTCATTTCATATCCATTTATCTACGGGATAAATTATTAAAAAAATATTTTATATTATTTTCAATATAACCATGTCATGTAATATTTGTTTTCCTCTATATTAGTTGCCCCAGTTGAGATGTGTGAGTTAATTGTTATGAATTATGAATTATAATTATTATTTCATCATCTAATAAATTATAATATTTGAATAATATTTAGTAGGTTGATGGTTATGCAAAGGATTTTACATATGAAAATCTTGTGGTTTATATTTAAAATTTTCGCAGTATTATTAGAATGATTATGGTTATGCAATGGATTCTTTGAGATGAGCAATAAAACCACTTCGTTCCTTCATGGAGGCAAAATCTATTTGTAAATCTTTCCTAAATTATTCAATTAGTCACATCATTTGTTACAATTATTTAATCGGAATTACAAAGCTAAAGATAAGGAGTTATGAAAATTGTGATGCATGTTGTCCATTTATTTTATAGAAGATATATAATTTGACACGTTGAAAAATTACTATTATATCCTTTACTAATTTACGGCTATCAATTAGGATGTACATTTAAAATCAGATGTACGCTCAAAGTTGGATGTACTATAGAAACACCCCATATATAAGTTAGTAATTGGAAAACAAATCTATATTTATGTGATGACAAAAGGCCTTATATGTTTTTATAAAGTGAATTTTATGCAACAGAAAGATGAAATCTGAAAGTGCAAATATGAATTTCATTTCAGAATTTTTAATTGAAACCCATGTCAGTAAACAGTTTACTTACTATGGTGTCTTTAAACAAATTTGATTATATATGATATCTAATTTTTAATATACGATGAAAAAATAGTGTGGTCCTCGTTCATTTTAACTGAAAGCTCATTTCTTTGAGATACATAAAATGTGACGTAACATGCATATTCTTTTGGACAAGGAAAAAGTAATACAATACCCTGTTGCCACAACAGCTTCTCCTCCAAACCGGTCTCAGTTGAGCCGCGGAGGTGCACCGATTTTGTAATATGATAATATTAAAATTATATTATTAATAATAAAAAAAGTAAATTTTAATACTAAGAATTATAACGTGTCACTGATAATGACACATAAAAAACACATCGGTCGGACTGACGTATTTATAAAAATGTCTCTCATGGCCTCTTTTTATTTCAACCGTCACACTCACACTCAGTATATTCAACGGCTAATATTTTGCATAGGGGCATTCGCTCGAAATTAAAAAAAAAACAGTTGAAGCTTTGATCAATTAATTTTCGGAGGTATTGCAGAATCATAATACAACAAATTACTACATCGTTTAAACACATTGGAGCTTTACTGTGATGGATCGTAAGATATATTGCAGTCAATTAAAATATATATAACATCAAATTTCAGTTATTTATTACCTTGAATTGGAATTCGATCTAGTCTCACAATTACAAAATACTTTTGGTGTGTTTAGATGGTGGAAAGATTAGTCAAAGAATACTATTTTTGGATTAGTTATTAACAATAGTGTTTAGCTAGTGATATCTTAGAAAATATGAAAATGATTATTTTTTGTTGTTCGAGTTAACTAAACGTAATTTAGATGATAATTTGAGAATAATTGTGGAGAGAATAAATAAAATTATTTTTTATTTGATAGTAATTAATTTATTATTATTTCATTTATTATTATTTTTATGTAATATAATTGATTATTATTTTATTTAATATTAAAAATATTATTTTGTATTATTATTTGTTATTAATTGATGTTTTATTTAATAGTAATGATTATTATTTTATATTATTTACTATTAATTTGTTTGTTGTTATTTCTTATTATTTTATTTTATTATTGCTTATCTAATATCACTTTATATGATTATTAATTATTATTATATTTAGTACTAATGATTGTTATTTTATTTATCATTGTTTATTATTATTATTTTTTATTAATGATTATTATTTTTATTATAATATAATATTATCTTTTATTATCAGTTTGTTTAATATTAATGTTTATTTAATATTACTTTACACTATTACTAATTATTATTTTATTTTATACTAATGATAATTATTATTTATTATTAGTTATTACTATGATTTTATTTATTTTTGTTTATTATTAATGCTTATATAATATTATTTTGTACTATCATTAATTATTATTTTATTTATTTATTTATTTATTATTATTTATTACTATTTTGTTTAATATTGTTGAAGAAATGAATAAGAAATAAGATGGGAGAATTTTTATTATTTTTGCAATTGAGTACTAGGGCGCCACCAACGACCCAACTTACGAACTTAGGACTTTATGTTTATGCGGCGCCAATGCCGCATAAACGTCAATTCGGCTCCCGAGGCGATAACGCCCTAGGAGAGTGAACGTGCATAAGCACGTACTTGGTCTCGCTAAATCGTAATTCACCTTACAAAATAAAAACAAACGGATAAATATGTCTTCAGTTGCCATATCGCCAAAAGGGGATAACTACTCGTGAATTAACAAATCGAAATCAAATGGGAGCCTACACTGTACCAACCAAGGGTCAGAGGACCGCATCCCGTAAAAGTACCAAAACGAAATATAACAAAGGGAGCCTACACTTTGTACCCACTAAGGCCGGTGGACCGCATCCCGACTTTCTCTGTACCAACTACGGCCAAAGGAGAAAGCCCTTCGGACAATATTAGGATCCTAAACACGCCGGATAAATATAATAATATAGTATCACGAAATAGATTCTAGTCTCGGATATGGCCGCCCACACTAAATATCAAGTACACTGCACTAAATCGCTCAAATTTGGATTAAAAATTTAATCATATAAAGAATAATAATAAGAAATATAATAAAGATCAAAAGAAAACACTCCGACACGGTAGGAACCCGTCAAATGACGGGATCGATGGATAACCCGACAAGCGAGGATGCGCGGTGCATATACTGAGGCCGGTGGGTCCCACGGCCTATGGGTCACCGTACGTAACCACAACGGTGCAGTTATGCAAGGCAACTCCGACCGAGAATTACCCGTCCGCCTCTCGGCGATCCCATGCATTTAATGCATGATTAACTACCTGACTTAATTAACAATTAGTGATAGTAATAATATTTTCCTAATAATTATAATCTACAACCTGAATTGTTTAATTCTATCTGATCCTATCTCGGGACTATTTTCCGGATCCTACTCCTATCCTGTCTACGTGCAGTATGACATGATATGACATGTAAAATGCGGGTATGTCTCGAATATGCTGGTCAATTTACCTGGATGCAGAGCGGATGACGGATCGATTTTGGTCTCTACTCAAAGTTTGGTCAAAAGTACCGCATATCAGATTTGTTTTAAAAACATTTTGTTTTCGGTTTGGATTCCTAATTCTGAAGAAAGAAAATCAAATCCCAGGAAACCGTACCTGGGAGTGCTGGTGAGGATCGCGGAGTCGCTCTACTCGGAGGTAGAACACCGGCCTCGAGGTCGGTGTCCGCGTACGTCGGTCGGGAATGACCTCGTACTCATGAGGGGATCCGAGTCGATTGTATCACCTATTTTAATTTAAATTAGATGTTTGTTAGTTTTAACTAGATTTACTTAATAATTAAATTAGATTGATAATTTAATTAAGCGTTTGTTCGGGTTTATAGTCTTTTCTTGAAAATTCCGACAGTATTTCTGCTGCATTTACGCAGTGTCGGAAATTTTTTTTGCCCGTATTATGGATTCGTTAAATTGTGGTTGTCGTTCTTGATCGCTTTTATACGTCCATTCTTTATTTTAAATTCGAGTTCATGGTTTTAAATATTTACATCAATTAATTTTAAAACAGAGAAATTGATTAATATATATAATATTATATTTAGCATATCTAGTATTATCCTTATTAATTTAAAAATAGAGAAATTGATTAATATATAATATATAATATATCTAATATTTTATTCTAATATTCTTTTGCTTATTTAATAATGAAAGATTTAAATTAATATATATTATTATTACATATATATAATCTTTATTTCTAATATTCATTTAAATCTAAAAATAGAGAAATTGATTAATAGGTATTTATATATATATATATATATATATATATATATTAATTAATGATATTTAATTATTAAGATAGAGAAATTGATTAATATATATTTTATATGATAAATTATTTTTATACTTTATTTATTACTTTAAAATTCCTAATTATTTATTTTATATGTTAATGTTATTTTTCATTAATTAGAAAATATACTATAGGAAACTAGAATTAAAATAAAAATGAAAAATAAAAATAAAAATAAAATAACAATTAATTGAAGGAAATTAAATTTAAAGTAAACTTAAATTTAAATTACACATTTTTATTTATTTTAAACGTGTTGGTGTTTTAATGTTCGGGATCATACGCTGACTACCAAATCGTTGGTGCCAATGCACCGTTATCCCGAATCGGGGGCAGTCAGGGAATATAATCATTTCCCGAATATTCAAGTTTACGTTTTAGTCCATGGATACCACCAACCCTTTCGGGGCGGCCTCCAATTATTTAGTCACATTTTTAATTTAATCACTTTTACTATCTTGACACTTTTAAGCATTGGGCCTTATTTATCCTAATATTATTCTTAATTTAATTTAACTAATTTATTAATCCGATCATTGGCCCAATGAACCCCTTTACTTTTCTGAAATCCTGATTATTAGAAATCGGGCTGACTTATAAGTATATTTTATTTCATTATCTATTCAACCCCTAATTGAGTCCCATTATCCTTTAAGCCCAATCTTAATTACTTATATATGTAAGTATATAGTCCATTCCCTAATTCTCTTGCCCAATTAATTTATTCTTTAGTTACAATCAGCACCACCCAATTTCTAACAGAGGCACAAGGGACAGGCAACCATCCATAGAAACAACAATTCGGTCACAACAAGGAGGTCAGGGGGTAACCATACTGCATAAGTCGAAATGGCACAAGCAACCCCAAATTAAGCCAAACCACAAAGATAACAAGCTTAAATAAACCCGAAACAACACAAGCAAATCGATTTAAGGCCGATGACAACATTGAAAATCGATATAACCGAACGAAGACAACATGGAGAGAGAGGGGGCGGTACCAAATCGAGATGGTACCGAAAATGCATCGACAAGAGGGCAACCAAAAGGCATCCCCCAAACCGAAATTTGGGTAACAACAATCAATAAGACAGCCACACCACCCAGCAAAAGCATCAATTACACAATTATAACACAACCCATCAACAATTAAACCAGCACCAATTCTCAGTAAAACCAAACAGCCTCATAACCAGCCAATTAAATCCGATTCAAACCAGCCAACAAACCAAGTGCAACAGATTAAATCAGCAAGACACAGCCAGAAAGGACAGCAAATTAGAGGGTCATACACCAGTGCACAGAGAACCCCAACACCCAAAAGAAAAGGCGAAGGGCAACCTCACCTCTCTGGTACCTTTCGGTACCAGTGTACTAAGGTGCCCTGTACCAACATCTAAACCGTGCCAGGTACCAGCACCCTAGCCTCAGCACTCACCCAGTGTCAGAGAAACAGGAAAAATCAGAACCCATTTTCCAGTATCAAGCCAAAATCAGAACGGATACTCTCTTTACGCTTTTAGCAACGCAAGACAACCAAATCAAGCAAACAATTCAAACCCACGAAGTATTACAGATTCAACCCCCGTAACAGAATAATCAACAGAGAGTTTGTGTTTACCAGCAACAACAAAGGGGCACGACAAGGTCAACCACAGCACCACTAAGACTGAGCGTCTCCCCTTCCCTGAGCAACGCCGGCCTTCCCTCTTTCTTTTTAACCGAGAAAACACAAAATTGAATAGTACTGTTCTTATCGGAATTTTGAATCTAAATCTCAACTCATGAGCAACCAAGTAAACCAGAGAAAGAGGGTGGCCAGGCGGATGCTATTTTAAAGGGAAATGTTGTACCTTTCCGAGGCAACAGCCGTGTACGGGCTGACAAGGTACGGGGCAAGTGGCCAAGCAGATCGTAGAGGAACCAGAGGGAAAGGGGGGAAAAAGGTCGGCTTCGCCATTATGGTGACAAGAGGGAGAGGGGCAACTAGGTACGGATCGAGCGTAAGGGAAGAAGGTGATCGGCGAGCGGTCACAGAGAGAGGGCACATGAATCGGGAAGGGGTTTACCGCCCCCAACAACGAGAGAGAGAGCGACAGATGAGAGAGGGAGAGAGAGACAGCAGGTGTTCAGAGAACCGGCGGAAAAGAAGGAAATGGGTGAGAGAGAGTATGAGTGGACAATTAAGAAGAGAGAGAGGAGGGAGAGGGTAGGAGAGAGAGAGAGATGAGTGAAAGGAAGGGATTTTCTGTGGCCGAGGCTTACGGCCATTGGTGTGGCAAATTTTTAAGCTTTGAATTAACAGTAAATTAATTATTACTAATGGTATCTAAATGTGTATTTATATTGCGGCTCACGTTATTTACAAATTTGTTTTGAATCATTTTATCTAACTTGATCGATTTATTATTTATTTCAAACTTAATGTTTATTCGTATTAAATTTTTGATTTCAGTTCCTTTAGTTAAATTAAAATTTGAGTTTGTATCTACTTAATTTCGTAGGTCATTGATAATTAAACGGTTTATTTACCTATTTAGTATATATTATATTTACATATATATATATATAATTATATTCCCTTCATTTTTGAGTTAAGCAAATTTATTTATTTACGTTAAGTAATTTTGATCATTGTCTAATTTAATTAATTTATATTTTTGATCATTAATGCCTAATTAAAATTTACAGTTTGACATTTCTCCCCCCCCCCTTAAAATAAGTTTCGTCCTCGAAACGAGAACTCACGTCGTGAAAAGCTCGGGGTGGCTCCCGCGCATCTCGCTCTCTAGCTCCCGGGTAGCCTCTCGTGGCGAATGATGCTCCCACCGCACGAGAACTCGAGGAATGGATCGTCTCCGGAGCTGGGTCACCTGTGTGTCTAGTATGCGTAGCGGTCGCTCTCTGTAAGATAAGTCCGCTCCACATGAAGAGGCTCGACCTCCAAGACGTGGGAAGGGTCGGATACGTAACGTCTCAACCGTGATACATGGAAGACGTTGTGCACGCCAGCGAGCGAAGGCGGTAGAGCAAGTCGATATGCTGCAGGTCCAACTCGCTCGAGAATTAGGAACGGTCCAATATATCGTGGTGCGAGCTTCCCCTTGACTCCGAACCTCATAACGCCCTTGGTGGGCGAGACTCTCAATAACACGTGCTCGCCCACGGCCAGCTGGAAATCACGTCTCTTGGGGTCCGCGTAACGCCTCTGTCGGTCCTGTGCCGCACGTAGGCGCTCGTGGATCAACTTGACAGTGGCATGACTCTCGTTGACCATCTCGGATGTCGTAGGCTCGTACGTACCGGCAGGTCCCCAGCATACGGGTGTACGTGCATCGGTCGTCCGTAGCGCGCCTCGAAAGGGGACATTCCGATCGAAGCATGATAGCTGCTGTTATACGCGAACTCTGACAAACTGAGGTGCAGCTCCCAATCTCCACTCATCGTGAGTGCGCGTGCGCGTAGCATATCCTCGAGAGTCCGGATCGTACGCTCGGACCGTCCGTCGGTCTGCGGATGGAAAGGCTGCGAACCGAGCGTCGTCCCGAGGGCCTCCTGGAATCTTCCCAAAACCGGACGTAAAGCGTGGGTCACGATCGGAGACGATCCGCGTCGCACTCCGTGATGTCGATCGCCATGCTAAGTACAATCTCCCCATGTCCTCGCCGATGTCCCTAATCGAAAGAGAATGAAGTGTGCGACCTTGGTAAGCGTGTCGACTATAACCCAAATCGCGCGTGTGCCCCGCCGCGTCCGGGGCGATCCCGTCACAAAATCCATCGTGATGATGTCGAACTTGCGCTGTGACTTTGGTAGGGGCTGTATCAGGCCAGCCGGCCTCTTGCGGTCGGCCTTAACCTTCTGACATACGAGACATCTAGCCACGTACTGGGCTATCTCCCGGTGCATCTTCTTCCACCAGAAGTGTCTCTTGAGGGTCTGATACATCTTGGTCTCGCCTGGATGGATAGCGTATCCCGAGTCGTGGGCCTCTGTCAAGATCTTGTTCTTGAGATCTGGGTCCTTAGGTACGCACAAGCGATCGTCAAATAGAAGAGCTCCATCGTCAGCAATGTGGAAACGCGGTGCGGTGCCCTGTACGGGCTGACAAGGTACGGGGCAAGTGGCCAAGCAGATCGTAGAGGAACCAGAGGGAAAGGGGGAAAAAAGGTCGGCTTCGCCATTATGGTGACAAGAGGGAGAGGGGCAACTAGGTACGGATCGAGCGTAAGGGAAGAAGGTGATCGGCGAGCGGTCACAGAGAGAGGGCACATGAATCGGGAAGGGGTTTACCGCCCCCAACAACGAGAGAGAGAGCGACAGATGAGAGAGGGAGAGAGAGACAACGGTGTTCGGAGAACCCAGTGCGAAAAGAAGGAAATGGATGAGAGAGAGTATGAGTGGACAATTAAGAAGAGAGAGAGGAGGGAGAGGGTAGGAGAGAGAGAGAGAGAGAGATGAGTGAAAGGAAGGGATTTTCTGTGGCCGAGGCTTACGGCCATTGGTGTGGCAAATTTTTAAGCTTTGAATTAACAGTAAATTAATTATTACTAATGGTATCTAAATGTGTATTTATATTGCGGCTCACGTTATTTACAAATTTGTTTTGAATTATTTTATCTAACTTGATCGATTTATTATTTATACTTAATGTTTATTCGTATTAATTACGTTAATCATTGCTAAACTATCTATTATCTTAGGAGTCGAGTATCAAATTCCAATCATGGTAAATAAGTAATAAAATAGAATAAAGGAAAAGATAACACTGTATTAAACGGAGTTCGACTATGAAGAGTGTATGTCTCCGAGACACGCAACCACTAACTATCGGATTACGCCGAGTCACTAAAAACGAGCATGTCTTACAACTATGAACCTCATATCCTTACACCAAGTAACTCACAGTCGTCGGCCAATTTAAATAAACAAAAAAATGTCGAGAACAAATCTCACTCTAAATTTATCAAGTTACTCACTAATCTCACTAAAATTGAGGTTTTACAAAATATTCTTGAAATTAAATAAAAATGAGTTGAAGATTTGGAGCAGTGACGACTAGGTCAGATTTAGATTTAGAAGATGAAATTGATGAATTGGCAGCAGAGAGAAAGGAGAGATAATCTTCTTATATAGCTTCCATGCAAATCTGATAAGAAATCACCCTATCTGTACAACGGTTAACTGATTCTAACCCTAATGATGATTAGAATGTGAGATCTGTTGTAATGGTTGTGTACTGACTACAAGGTTTAAATTTTCTACTTTTGATTTAATTCGTTATAACGGATGTGAGATCTGCTACAATAGTTGTGAAAGGATACGCACTGAAAATTTTTGGATAATTTTTTCTACACAAAATGATTTATTCCGTTATAATGATTATGGTAACCGTCACAACGGTTGTAACCTGCACACAACATAATTTGACTCCAAAATATCTGTTATAGTGATTATGGGTCCGTTATAATGGATGTGAACTGATTATTCTCTTAAAAACTTTAGCTGAAATTTGTATTGAATTTGATTTAATTTGTTACAACAGTTAGAGCATGATACCTTTATTTTATTTATTTTAATCTTAAGAATAATTTAGTTACCTTTGTGCATTACAAATCTAACCTAATTCTTCTTGAAATCTCTATGCAATTTGATCCAAATAAATCATTCTTCTATTTTGCTTTATAACCTGATTCATCAATATCAAAGAAATTGTTTAATATATATGTTATTATTTTACAAATCAATAAATATTAAATTGAGAATTATTTACAACGACACCATCAAATAATTGATTTAGTAGATTAGCATTGTTCCGATCTAACTCTAAATTTATATTTTGTATTTGATTGATATTACTATTGAGATTAGTACTACTATTTTAAAAATAACACTAATTTTGTATATCCAAACAGAATCATATTTTTTTTTTCTTTTTGTTGAGTCTGTTATATTATTAGAGATATTGGGGATGATGCATTTGAACACGACATAGAGTGTCATAGACACCTCTTAGGCTCTTACATGGAATTCACAAATCAAGTTTGCGGAATCATATTTTTCTTTTCTCCTAAACCATTAATGATAATCAGATGACTCAAATTAAAGTCGGGCAAAATACGTACTTTAATTCGACATGGAAAAAAAAATTCGGGCATGAGATTGGTTAGATCAATAAAATTATGGGCTTTACATCAGTACATATATTGGGCCCTTCCTCTTAAAATACAGAGAAGGAATTTGAATTCAAAAAGTAAAGGAGAATCTCTGAATTTTCAACAAATTTAAATTAACTTAATTTTCAAATGTATGTTTTACATCAGTTTTACATAGTAACTTAATTTAATTATATTTTACATCGGTGCCAATTTAATTTTCAAATTGATATCCAACAGAATCATATTTACATCAGTACCAATTTAATTTCTTTATAAAACCCCAAGCTGATCTCTAAGCTTCTTCAAAAAACTAAATTGGTACTTAAATTTTAAAAGACAACAAATAAATAATTAAATAAAAATTAATTTGGTCCTTAATTTTTTTTAGAAACTAAATAGATTATTAATTTTTTAATAATTATTTTTATTTTTATTTTTTAAGTTTAGATAGAATAGAAATAAATATATTTATTAAGGAAAAATAATTAATTGTCGGGACACGAGTTGATTTGGGCCAACCATTATTGACTTTTTTTAGGTCTTGGTTCAGTTCGGTTGGATCATGTTTCAAGATCATCAAAGTTCATGTTGTCTCAATTTTTTCTGTACATTTTTATTTCGGACTGGTTGGTTTTACTTAAAAACCAGGTCGGGTTCAAATTTGGGCGGGTCGATAATAGTTGACCTAAAATACAATCAGTCTATCCTGATCCGTGACATGATAAATATTTTATTTTTCTTAATAAAATATATTGCTTCAAGTTTATTTAAATTTAGAAAATAAAAAATAAAAATAATGTTAAAATAAAAACTTTAAGAATTTATTTAGTTTTTCTGAAAGTTCAGGTACTAAATTAGTTTTTATATTAAAAATTTAAGAATTTATTTGATATTTTTAAAGTTTAAGGATCAATTTGATTTTTTTAAAGAAACTCAAGAACTTGATGTTTTTTTTAATTTAAGGAATAATTAATTTAATTGAAAATTTTGACAACTGATTTGATTTTTTTTAAAGTTTAGGTACTAAAAAGACGAATTCTCTCAAAAAATAAATAGATTTCAGACTGCATGACCTACCATGCGATAAATCATTGCTAGAGGACCCCATCTGAAATGCATATGCCACTAAAAATTTGATTGTCATTTATTAGGGCATGTATGCGAAGCATAAATTATCAATCAAACTTGATGGGATGTAGATATGTGGCAGTCTAGGGCTGCAGAGAAAAGCTTGAACTCGTGACTCAGCTCGAACTCGAATTAATTTGGCTCGAGCAAATCTGACTCGAGCTAATTTAGCTCGAGCTATTTCAGCTCGATAGGTTTTGAGCTGAGTTCGAGTTGGTACCGACTCGCTCGAAACTCGAACTCGATAATATAAAGCTATGAAAACTTTTTTTCTCCGCTGCGCGCTTGCCCGTCATAAATCATAACTTTTTTTTCGCCTAACCCTAAAATCTGTTTCACCCGCCGCTTGAGCTCCTTCTACTCCTCAATCTCACACACACAATCCCATCTTAACCCTAAATCCCTCTCCTCAACTCCTCCCGCTGATCCGCTCGACTCTCTGAGCGAGAGCGTCCCCACAGGCCACATATGCGTCTCTGCCTCTCTGATCTCGCCATCGTCGGACGTCTTTGAATCACACACAACTCAGGCGCTGCAGCATCAGTCTCCTAGAGTTCCGCCTCACCTCCATGTCTACATTTTCTTTCGGTAATAATTTATTTTGGACTCCGGTACACATTTGCTTCTGGTACGAATTTTTGTAATTTTTTTAATTTTCTAGTAATAATTTGTTTGTTTCTCCTACATTTGCTTCTGGTCAGAGAGACGGAGAGCGTCAGAGCACCTGCGCCTGTCCATCCCTAATATTAAACTCTCCCAGTTTCACCTCCCTCCATCTGTCACGGCCTTCTTGCTGTGTTGTTAGGTAAACAAGTGTTTGCGTTTGCTTTTTAGCAATTGATGCAATCAATTTACCGATTTATGTTACAAATGTATATGTTTTTATTTATTGCTTTATGTTTCAAATAGTGTACCTCCTTTTGTTCTGTGTTTTATTATCATCTGTTTTTACGCTGCAACTTACCCCAGCAATCTCATAACATTTTAAACAGAGAGCAAGTTAGCAAGTGTCGAATATCAAATTTACATTATATTATAGTTGATATGTGCACAAAAAATTAATTAAGGGTGGTATCTATTATAGTAGCACATCTAATATTTGGAGGACGGTACAAGTTTTCATGTCTCAAGTTTGTTCTTATTAGATGAGCAATTACAATTAGTTTTTTAAGTATTTCACATTTTAAGGAAGTTGGCAAAGAAATTTAACATCACAAGAAAACTCTATGCATATGAATTATTGTTATCAGAAAGTTACTGGTCTTACAATTAACTTGCTGCTTATGTTAAGCTTGATGTCTATAATCTGATTGTATGTCTTATTTAATTTAGGAAGAATGACTTCACCTGTAGACTCTGAAACTGTAACTAATGATTTAGAGAAAATAATTGAAGTTGAAGATGAGACAGATATAAATGAGATAGTATGCGATGCGTAAGCAACATAGATATGACGAAGATGATACGAGAAATGGCAGATACAGATGAGGCAACAGCTGATGATCCTAATTCCGGGGCTGTTGTCACTTCCAAAGATAAGCGTAAAAGATCTGAAGTTTGGGAGCACTTCCATGAGGTGGAAGTTAAGGACAAAAAGGGACAAATGGTAATGATGAATAAGTGTATCCATTGCGACAAGTCGTACAAAGTCATGATGGGAGGCCCTACAACAACTCTACAATGACATCTTCAAGTCTGCCCCTACTTTAAGAGGTCAAAAGGAAAAACTCAAGGTCTTATTAGATTTGAATCATGTGAGAGTAGTGGTGTTGTATCTGAAATGAACTTAAGTAGGGGTTATGATCAAATGAAGTGTAGGGAAATAATGACAAAAATGATCATAGCTCACGAGTTACCCTTTGCGTTCGTTGAATATACCTGATTTTAACATCTTGATGAAGTACAATAATTTTTTTTATCAAAGAGTGAGTAGAACAACCATTAGAAATGATTGCATAAAAGTATTTGAAACAGAAAAAGATAAGATAAAAAAAAAATTCAAAAGTGTTGATAGGATCTCACTCACAAGTGATTGTTGGACTTCAAACCAAACCATAGGATATATGTGCTTGACGGCACACTACATTGATTCTGATTGGAAATTACAAAAGCGGATTATTAGTTTCAATGAGCTTGCACCACCTCATAGCGGTGAGGGAATAACAGATGGTATCTTACAGATTCTTGTAAAGTGGGGTATACAAGATAAAATTGGGACGATTACTCTAGAGGTGAATTTTTCATTTGTAAGCTAGCTATTTTTATTTTTATACAAACAATATAATAATTTGTGTGCATTTTTATTTTTCTAGCAATCTGCAAAAGAGGAAGAGGACTTGAGATTCAAGTTCCATTGAATAATCTAGCTATTTCTTGACTGAAGGTAAATTATCTTCATTTTGCTACTGTTACCGTTGTTAATTTGCTTGACATAAGTATTAATTTATAATGCAGCACCCCCAACTAAACCTATATCCATTAATTTGTACAAATTCATATTTTATCAAATTTCGTGAAGTTCATAATTGATATGAGAAATGGATCCGTTATTTACAGTTTGGTGTCTTCAATTGGTTAGTAGTGAAGGTTTATATAGATAAAAGTAAGTGATATATGGAGATAAAAATGCTTGTCATGCCAAATTAATGCATTACCATAACAGTTGAGGTTCAAGGATTAGTTACTATTTTAGTCCAAATTAACTTAATTGTTGTTTTTGGCATTGACATAATGAATCTTCTTGTTAGTTACTATTTCAGTTTGACATTAGAATTTAAATTGTATTATTTCAGCTATTGTCAGTAGAGAGTGAATTGGAAACTGATCGCATGGTAAGTATTTTTAATTAAGATTGTTTTCACTTGGACGGTTGTTATAAGTGACTTGGACTGTTGTTGTATTATTGATCTGAATTGTTATTGTTATGTTATATTTGTGATCTGAACTATTGTATTTGTAGAAGTGGAATTATTCTATTTGTTGGTATTTTGGTATTTCAGTTTCAGATATATTTTTAACTGGTATGTAATATTTCAGTTTTTATTTGTATTTGTTGTAATTTGTAGATCTGTTAGTAATTTTGGTATTTCAGTTTCTGTTTTGTATGTTATATATCAGTTTGGTATTTTAGTTTGTGATTTGAAGTCTATTGTCATATTTGTTCATCTCAGGAAGTTGATTATTTATTCATATTTGTTATCGTCGGTAACTTGAAACTAGAAATGAGCTAATATTCACGAGTCACGAGCTGAGTCGAGCTGGCTTGAGCCAGATCGAGTTGAGTTCAAGTTGGACTTTCAGCTCAGAAATGATGTATATAACTCGCTCGACTCGACTCGTAAGGTCATGAGCTGAATTCGAGTTGATCTTGACTCGCTCAACTCGGCTCATATGCAACCCTATAGCAGTCCCCTGAAAATATATAGAACTATAATTATTAATTACCGTAGGACAATTCATTAATTGAAAAAGAATTTTAGCTTGTTTTGAGCATTTTATCTACTCTACAAATCATTGCTACAGAAAAGCATGAAGGCAACCCCTGTTACTCTATAGACAAACTTGCAGGAAAAAAAATTCCGAATTTTTTTTTATTTCCTTTATTTTCAGGAAGTTATTAATTATCACACATCGTCGCGAAATTTTTATTCGATGCAGATTGCAGAATCAGTTTATCATTTTGCTCCTGAATTATGTACCCTCGACATTCTTAAATTTCGATAATTTTGTCAATTTTCATGAATAAAGTTAAAATTTAAATTCTAATATACAACATATTATATTATTCAATCTAAAAATAAAAAACCTGATATATGTTTTATCATAGATCAAATGACTTGCAGTTCTAAAAATTTGAAGTCAATCATATTCGACGCATTCTCACATGATACTTTAATTTTATAAAATATGGTTGTTAGATTATTTATATGATCAATATTATATCAATAGAAGTATATTTCAATTTTTGTTTCTTAAATTTGTTATTAAAATTGACAAAATAACCATTCCAATCCTTCTCATCGTGAGCTGAGAATTTAAGATCGATAACATTGTAGAGAAGACATCACTTGATATTTATTTCCATAATTGATTTTTAAAATAGTTAAATAAATTTAAAAATAAAAAATAAGTTATAAATATGTTATTAGACACAAATAGTCCGACAATCGTGCTTCATACGCTATAAAACACAATAAATCAATTTATTACTACAAATCAAGTTCACAGTTAAATTTAAATTTATTCTCAAAATGTCCGTCAAAATAAAATAAGTTGTGAAATGAAGTCCGTCTTCGTGTCCGATTCGAAATCTAGTAGAAGTGGACGTATTAGCCTTGAATGGAAAAAAAAACCCTAGAATTTCTCCTCTGGTTTCTCGTGCTCTCCCTTTCCAAAGCCGATAATTTCTTCTCTGGTCTCTCGTGCTCTCCCTTCCCCGGTTTGTGCTCTCCTTCCCTGTTTCTTCGCTTCATTTCTCCTAGAATTCCTCAATACCGGGCGCAAAAAGAGAGAAAAGAAAAAAAATAAAAGAAGACGGTCTCCCTCTCCCTCTCCCTCTCCCCTCCATTTTGTGTTCATTAACCAATCAGCTCCGGATAACGCCGAGGCTTAGTTGATCAGTGTTGAAAATCTGCCGGCGGAGGTAAACTCCCAATTACTTGTTATTTTTACTTATCCAATAAGTCTGGAAATCCAACGTTGTTGATTAGCCGGACCAAGTAAATTGGTTTTCTCTTTCGTTTACTTGCTTCGTTGCTGTGTTTCTGTCAAAGTTGCCCAATTGAAAGTTGTCATTTTCTAGAAAGGTGGTAATCGGTGAGCATCCTTCTATTATTAACTACTTCTTCTTCTTTTTTAACAATTTCCAAAAGAGCCAATCATTCTTCATTTGTATCAGCTATTTTTGCTTCGTTGAATCATTCTTCTTGAATAATTTAAAACTATTTAAATTGGGAGTTTATTTTCATCACCAATTACTGTTTTCTATTTGAAACCAATAATTTTCACTCTAAATACCAAAGTGAGTCGATGGTTGACTTGGACCGAAATAGACATTTTTTTAAACCGTCCTTTTTCCGGATCCTGATCCTATGCTGCGCAGCACCATGCAGCACAACACGTGGACCATTGGATCACTTTGAGATTCACGCCGACTCGAATCATGGGAGATCCAGTGATCCATGTGCTGCACAGCAGAGGATAAGGATTCCTTTTGGCTTGTTTTGGTCCTATCTCTTACATGGTCGCTGTTAGGATACAACTAACTACAGGATTTTATAATCTGATATGCCTAGAAGTATTGTTTTAGCTCTTGTTTGACCATGATTAGATTATTTGCTCAGTCAAATCTTTTTTGCTAAATTTTAAGTTTCGATCATCATTCCTTTCATAACTTCCAGTTGTACTGTCACCCATTTTTGGATATCAATTTTGAAATTTAGGATGTACTGTACCTACCAATTCATGCTGGCATGTCATGTGCCCAAAAATATTATATTATTAACATCTGAGTTTATACTGATTTTTATTTGAATTAGTATTCAATAGTTCTATAACATTTTCTGCAGCTTCATGTGCACGGTTTCTTCCACTTGAGTATCACTGTGCTAATTTTCGGCAATACTCTCTGCAATGCAGGTCTATCCAAAACTCACAATACCCATAGCTCACACAAAAAGGGAGGAAACCGCCAATAAAAAGTTGAAATGGAAAAAATCCAATCTGACTGCCCATGTCGGGAGTGTTTCTTCTGCGTAATGAAAGAAACCAACCCAGCCAAAAGAAGATCGAGCATTCGGAAATTCTTTCGTGACCTCCCAAACCAAGATGGTGATGGCCAAGTCTTGCCAGTGAGTGGGATCTGGAACACGGCCATGTCAAACCCCAATGACCTCGAATTCATCGATCTTGGTATTTTTGAGTGCATGGCCTCTCTCATCAGGAAGGGCCTCAAAAACAGGCGCTGGCTCTCTCAGGATCAAAATGTCTACATCCCATACTATGCGGCGCATATTATTGGTTCATATACTATGAATCTAGAGGAGATTGCACAGATTGCAGTTCAAGCTGGGGTCATACCACCTCTAGTTGAGCTTTTGAGGGGAAGATTGACTTGGGTCGAGCAAAGAGTGGCCGTGCGGGCATTGGGACATCTGGCCACTTATCCCAGCACTTTTCCAGCTGTTGCTGAGCATGGGGAGGTTCTTGATCTGGCTGTACAACTGGCATCAAGTTCTCTGGAGATTGTCTATTCACACTTCTATCGATCGATTGATAGGCGGCCAGGGTACCACTGTGATTTATTGACACGTGGAATGGGAGGACCTGAGATGGAGTCAAGGAAGGCTGAGGAGTGGGCCAGCCAGCTGCAGTGCTGGTCACTTCAGCTGATAAACTGCTTTGCTTTCAAGTCAGAGTTTGTTTCTGATATCTGTAACCCTAGTTTTTTGATGGAGTTGCCTGGGATGTGGGGAGGCTTGGTCAATGAGAGCTCACCAGCTGGAATTGGATTGTTGCGCACAATATGCCAGCATAGATTGGGACGGGGTCCAGTGGCAGACTGCCCTGGTGTTATTGAGGCTTTATGTAATATTGCACGTTCATCAGATGATTGGCAGTACATGGCTATAGATTGCCTTCTTTGGTTGGTTCGAGATTCAAATACTTGCCGTAAGGTAAGATTGTTATACATGAGTAATGATTGTAATGATTACATTCTTCTTGCCAAGTGGTAATGTTATGAATAAAGGACTAGAAGTTCCAGATTTGTGTTATAAGTTGTGATTCTACTATTACTTTTTTTTATACAACAACAACAACAACAAAGCCTTTAATCCCAAATAAATTGAGGTAGGCTAAAAATTAAACCCAATCCATAGAAGTTTGGTTCAGGATATTCAGTTGCAACATCTGTTGCCTTTACTGTCCTTATTTACTATTATAAGGTACCTTACTAAAAATTCACTTATACCATGCAATCTCACAAATCACAGTAAATTGAGATCACTTCACGATTATCGTTGGATATCATGCACTGATTCTGTTGATCATTTATCATCCTTTTAATTGACAGGTGATTGATAAAGCAGCTCCAACACTAATTGACTTGTCAGATCTTTCCTCTCTTGGCGATCACAAGCGACTTGGTGACACAATTTTTAACACCCTTCAATCTGTAGCCCAATCAAGCAAGCTCGCCAATCACACACAAGAGCTCCTTGATGAACTTGTCAGGTTCCGTCAAAGAGTGAAGCTTGAAAAAGCCATGCCAAAGGAGGATCTCCGCATAAAACAGGCTGCAGCCTTAGTAGTAAAACTTGAAGGGAACTCCCTGTTCTCATCTGGTAACATAACGGATGCTGCAAAGAAATACTCTGAAGCATTGGAAATTTGTCCTTTAAAATCTAAAAGAGAAATAGTTGTGCTTTATAGTAATCGAGCACAGTGTTATTTGCTATTGCAACAACCGTGGCTAGCTATTGGTGATGCCACACGTGCACTTTGCATGCATAACCCAGTGAACCGGCATGCAAAGAGTCTTTGGAGGAGAGCTCAAGCGTATGATATGATTGGCTTGGCTAAGGAGAGCTTATTGGATGCTATTTTATTCATTAATGAGTGTACTGGGTCTACTGACCCAGAATTATCTGTAAAAAATGCTGGGAGTAAAGTTCCCGATTACGCTGAGAGGCTTGTGAAGAAGCAAATGAGGAAGGCATGGCTATTTAGAGAGGCGGCAGTGAAACATGGAGGTGTGAGTGAGGATGTGCTTTTAGGGTTAGGGGTGGGGTTTGGCAAGGAGGGAGATGACTCCGAGTGGGAGACAGCTAGCGAAAGTGACGTTGAGGATAATGATGGTAACAGAGAGGAAGAAATGTATTCTTGAAAAGGTACTATCATTCTTTTACTCTTTAATTTTGTCAAGTGTCTGGCACTCGGTAGATTTTATAAAGGTTTACTAAAAGTGAACCATTAAATTATAAGATGAATGGTAAATAGATTCTTGCTCGTATTTGTATATATTTCTCTATATTTTACTGTCCTCATCTTATGCTTTTTCACAAAAAGAAAGTTTCTCATTTTTGCCTTAACTTCGATGCAGAGGTACAAGTGGCGGCTTCAACTGGCAGATTGAAGAATAAGAACCCTTAATTTCATGCCGTACTTCATTAGATGAGGCAGTTGTCCATAAATTTCATGTCCCTAAAAAAGAATATTTATTTTTGTTTTTTTTTATTGTTTAATTTCGGAAAAGAAGTGTTTAGTTTTCGGCTTGTTTTCTATTGGTTTGTTGGGGTTTTGTTGCTTCAAGACACGACCATTGAGTTGTTATGTGCATTATTAAAAAGTTAAAAAGGAGTTAAGAGCTGGACAGTCCAGTCCAGTAATGTTATAACAAGACATTATTTGTTGAGATGTCCAGTTCTTTTCGCGCACCCTTTACCAGATGATCAGACAATCTATATAAAATGGTCCAACCAATGAATGGTCGTGATTATATCGAAACCGATATTCACTTTTCTCCTGTTTATTTTGTATTTTATCGCTGGTTCCACTCCCGATTTTAAAACCTCACAAATCACACCGCACTCGCATCTTTTCACTCTCTCGCCGAGTTCCTCTCCCTCACCATCGCTCTTTCCGCTTCCTCCATCGAACATGATCCCCTCCCAAACCGTCGATTGACACTCTTACTTCTCCTCTCTTTATCTATACCCGCTCGCTCCTATCCGCCACGATTCTTACCACTCCGCTCGGCTCCTCTCTGGTCGGTTCTCTCCGCTCCACAGCACTCGCTTTCCTCTTCAGTGCTTCTCTCGGCTCTGCTCCGCTCACTACTGTCCACTGCTTTCGTAGTTTGAGCATCGTATGAACTTTGACCAGGTAATTGCAATTAGTCTTTTTTTCACACAACACAATTCAATCTATGTTTTACGCATGAGCGGGTAATTTACACAACACAATTCTCTCAAATTATCTGTGTTTTACGCTATGCAACTCTTTTGCTAACTTTTTCAGAGTTCAAGGCTTCAAGCGTTATATATCAGTGCAAAATAGAAAAGCTCGGGCTAAATCTAACATTTTTTTGAGGTATTTCATATCGTGGTAACTTTGCTGACTAACTTATTCATTCATTTTCTATTTAATTTCTTTTCTGACATATTTTAAGAAATAGTTTTCTTATTACGGTGAAAATTGTGCTACCTTTTCCTTTTTATTTCTATTATATTAGTGATAGGTTATTTTTTTTGTGCTTCTATTTGATTTATTTTCTATCGGTAAGAATAATTATAGAATTACTGTTGAGTGTTAATTTAAGAGAACCTCCAATAAAACAGGAGTACAACAGATTGCTTCTAAATAATGGCAATAAATGATTTAACATATCATCTTCAAAATTCACAAAATATTACATTGTTTTACTATCAATAATAGTGAAGAGAAAGACATGCAATGCAATTTGCGACCCCTTGGCCGCCATCACGTGTGCATGAAGGATCCGAGGTGGGTTTATCACCTATGGGAACCTCTTTCAGACAATGAAAATGCAACTACTGCTGACTATATTAGTGTTAGTACCTCTTTTTTTATTGTAGTTAATTTCCTACTACTGATGTAGCTTGATAATAATAATTATTATTATATTATTATAATTATGATTACATTTTTAATGATTATATTATTTTAATTATGACTATGTTTATTATTATTTATTATAATTATGATTATTACTTTATTATGTTTATTATATTATGATTATTATTATCATCATCATTATTGTTAGTATTAAAATTATCTATATTTTAACTATTCTGATTAACAACTGTCAAATGATATTTTCGCTAAACCACAGTTTCTCTGTTATGAAAAATGTACCAGTTTAGTACTATTTTTATAATATTTGTTTTTTTTTCTCTTCATCTGGCACGAGGTTTTACTTTTTGTTGTCATTTTATATTGAATAAATATACTATGCCCCTAATTCTTCCCCCAGACTCATAGATGTGCTGTCAGCACAAATTAGTATATAATTTTTTTAAAATAAGCTGACCACTGTTTTATGAATTTACTGACCGTGTACAAAACTTTATCAGTTAGCCCATTCAATTATGGGTCCCACCAGTATTTTTTATTGAGAAGGAATTTGTATTTTTCCAATTTCTTTGTTTTACTGATTGATTTCCTTTCGTTTCTCCTTTTTTCTGCCATGGCATACGCTTTTTTTTTATCACAGTTGGCTCTTTTCTCCTCTCAGCTATTATACGGTTTGAATTTAAGGATCTGATGGTCTATAGTATTTTGAATTTCAGAGTTCTTTAAAATGGTGCAAATTTCTACCGGTACAGGAAGATGGCCATCAAATTCTAGTGTTGTCTAAATATTTAGCATAGTATTAGAAATATTGTCAGGCCAAAAATGTTATATGGACTTCAAAATCGAGCGTAGTTCAAAATTTTACCAGTAGAAACATGAAATTTCTACATGAATTGATTTTTTTTGGCGGCATAATAGTTGAAATCTAGATTTTTGCCAAGACTAAATTGGGCTGCCCGAAAAAAGTAGTACGAAACTGAGTAGATCTTTACCAGTGGAAATACAGATCACTTCTTTATCAGATGCAGCAAACAATATAATTTTCTGACAAATTTCACGTCATCGTATAATATCAGAGGCAGAAGTTGGGACATTGTATCAGTGCCCTTTTATATTTTAGTACTTTTGCATACCAACTTTTATGAGAAGATAAGATAAAAATTTTACTAGGCTTTTAGATTTATGGACCAGCTCAAATCGAGCTGCATCAGAATTGTCAGCACTCAGCGCTAAAATTCTCATGCAAACTGTATGATTATCTCTTCTCCTTGTTAAGTACGTAATTATTCTGATTCTATAACGATTTAGATTTTCTTTTAAGTTTTCAAAGCTAATATCAATCGTGGGATGAAGTTCTTTTTCAATTTGTGGCACTAGATCTGTAGGCAGTATGTTGAAGCCCTTCTTTCCTCTCGCGATTGTTACACAATATGACACACTAAATAACCGTAATATTTCGTCGATATTTCTATCTCTGATCATTTATATCACCTTTAAAGATTTAGTAAGAAATATTACTATCAGTCTAGCGATATTTGGTAAACACAATCAATTTTGTATCTTCCGTCATTGATTAAGAAATTATCAATGCCATTTACATCGCCTTAAAGGATTTTATAATTAAATCATCAAGAATATATGGTACAGACATCCTTATCATGTCTACATGATTACATGATATGTGGCATCCAATAAAAAACTATCATTTAATTATATTTATTTATACAATAATTATTGTTAATTCTTTAGTGATAGGCTGATAGCCCATCATTTTTCCTTTTTATTTTATAGTTGGCTGCACCATTATATAAAACGAATATTAGATTTGATTGATATGACAAAATCTGCTGTGGGTACAGTTGTGGGTACAGCTGGTACCACTATACATCTGCTAACATGTACCAAATAATTGCGAAGTTAGGTTGATAATGAAGGATTTGACACCTTCATCTTGTGTCAACAGCACACTACCTGGTATGATCGGTGCTTTTCAGATTGAGCTGTGATACAGTGTGTGTGCTTCAAAAAGAAGAGATTTGAACAATCTCTAAACCTTCACTGAAATTCTTTTCCTGAAACCCCTGCGTTGATAGATATGAAACATAAAATGGCTTCACTATTTGTAATTTAAAATAAGTTCCTTACCTTTTTGCATGACTCCAAAATGTATTATGCCTCCACGGCTCCACCTAATTGAACTTCTGGCGCAACTTCTTTACAAAATAAAAGTCAAAAGATCCCTCTTAGTTCAGCTGATCCCTTAAATTTATTCTGTCTATCAGTAACAACAACATTGATATATAGATATATATAGCAGATATATTTGAAGAAGTTCATCATTTGTAATATCTTAAACCTGAAAAAAGACACTCTTAAAATATGTGAAAGGGGAAAACGACAGGGAAAGGAGAGATGAAATTAACCTGGTGCCTGAGAGCAATCGAGAAAAAAGTAGCGATAGGGAAGAAATTGAAAGATACGTAATGACTTGATCGCTCGGAGGAAATGAGATATGAAGATCTCTACTTCACGACAAGAGCAGCGCTCGACCGGTTACATCTGTATTATCGCCTCGTTAGTCCCACAACGTCAGAACAAGCAGAGAGAGGCGCTTTGGGAGGTTATAAAAGAGGATGGGGGGCTATAGAAGAAATCACTTATCTGGACGGATCGGTACCTCCATTGCACTGGGGGGACGCTGGCCAACCATCTGCCCAAGTGGCAGAGTGAAAGTAATAATTTTTTTTTAGGGTGGGGTGTGAGGCCTGGACCGCATGGTGCCCAGTCTCATAGGGGCGGAGGGGATGTGAGGTCCGGGCTGCAGGGCGCTCGGCCGCACGGGGAGGTGGGGGTGGGTCCGGGCTGCAGGGCGCCCGGCCTTGCGGGGGCGGATGTGGGTGTGGGGTCCGGGCTGCACGGCGCCCGGCCCCGTGGGGGCGGGTGGGGGTGTGGGGTCCGGGCTGCACGGCGCCCGGCCCGGTGGTGGCGGGTGGGGGTGTGGGGTTCCGGGCTGCACGGCGCCCGGCAGCGTGGGGGCGGGTGGGGGTGTGGGGTCCGGGCTGTACGGCGCCCGGCCCTGTGGGGGCGGGTGGGGGTGTGGGGTCCGGGCTGCACGGCGCCCGGCCGCGCGGGGGCGGGTGGGGGTGTGGGGTCCGGGCTGCACGGCGCCCGGCCCTGTGGGGGCGGGTGGGGGTGTGGGGTCCGGGCTGCACGGCGCCCGGCCCGGTGGTGGCGGGTGGGGGTGTGGGGTTCCGGGCTGCACGGCGCCCGGCAGCGTGGGGGCGGGTGGGGGTGTGGGGTCCGGGCTGTACGGCGCCCGGCCCTGTGGGGGCGGGTGGGGGTGTGGTGTCTGGGCTGCACTGCGCCCGGCCTCGCAGGGGGGGTGTGGGGTCCGGGCTGTATGGCGCCCGGCCTCGCATGTAAATCCCGGGCTGAATTAGATGTGGGGTCCGGGCGGTATCCTTCTATGAACCGTTTGATTTTGGTTGGGCGGTTCATATAAATTACATCAGTGTGTCATTGCTTCATGTCATGCCCACTTATCTAGTTTCTCAAGTTCTAAAAATGCTCTATTGCATCTTTTTATTATTCTTCAAGCAAGCCAGTGGCAGATCCAGCAAACAGAGATCTAAAATTAAATACATATACAAATAAACCAGTATTAATGTTACAGAAATTAATTAAAACCAATGTCCTAAGCGCTGAGTGCTGACAATTGAATCTCACGTGGAGTTCAAAAGATTTGTTATCACACAGATCTACTTTTCAAAATACTAGTACAATGACGGTGCGTTACTATGGGTGATGCTTATTTCAAAGGGTGTGGTGCTTAAATGATTCCACTAAAAACTAAAAGATTAAATCAACAACTTTTTTTGATAAGTTTAATTTAAAATATTATTTAGAAAAATTAATATATATTATCATACCTAACAATATTTTTAAGGACCTAAAATGAAAGCAAACATTTCGATTTTAGGTTTTTGTTCTTCAATGTTTGCTTCAATGGTATTCTTGATTATTCGGAAGAATAAAAATATCATTTGACGGTTGTTAATTAGAATAGTTAAAATATGAATAATTATGATACTAATAATGATGATGATAATAAAAATAATAAAAATAATAATCATAATAGTAATAATAATAAAAAAAAATAATTAAATCATAATAAATAATAATATTCATAGTTGTAATCATAGCAATATAATAAAAATATAAACATAATCATAATATAGTAATATAATAATAAAAATTAAAATTATAATATAATAATAATAAAAAAATAATAGAATAATAATAAAAATTATAACTATAATCATAATTTTAATAATATAATCATAATATAATAATATAACCATAATATCATAATATAATAATAAATTATAATGAGAATAATTATAATTATAATAATATAATAATAACTATAATCATAATAATATAATAATAATAATAATAAGTAAAAATAATCATAGTCATAATCATCATAATATAATCATAATTAAAATATAATAATCATAACATAATATAATAATAATACAATAATAAATAATCATGATCATAATAATATAATCATATTTCTATTCATAATATTAATATAATAGTAAATTATAATCATAATATAATATAATAATAATAAATCATAATCATAATATAATAATAATAAATCATAATCATAATATAATAATATAATATAATATAATTAAATAATAATCGCTATTCCGATGAGAGCTAATCCGATGTCCCACCTATAAGTTGGTATACCGGATTAGCACTCTTTTACTTAGTCTAAAATTTGTTTGATAAATTAATTCGTCGGAATAGCAATTATATTCTTACTTTTTGTTATTCCATAGAGTGCAAACAAACCCTTAGTCTTTTGGAAAGAGATAGAGACATCATATTTATCAGCAAACGATTAAATAAATACCGAAAGGATACAATTCTGATAAAGCATTTGGCATAATGTCCTGGATAAAATTGTAATAGAGAACATTTGAGGGTAATTAGCAAAGGACATATAAAGTAATCTAGTTGGTGGGGGCAATTGATGTATAGTTAGTGGGGGGGGGGGGGTAATTAGTCTAATAGAAAGTTAAGTGGGATAATTAAGTATATAAACTCACCCCATCCTTATATTTGATATTAAAAAAATGAAATGAATTGAACTTGATTTGAGACTTGTTCTCTTTGTGCCTTTCCTTTTTTTTTTTTTTATTCGTTTTCTCATTTTATGCAAAAATATAAAAATCCCAAATTATATAAAATACCCAAAAAATCCGTATCAATTCCATCTGATCCATTGTTAAACACACCGACCTTGTGAAATCCACAACAGAGCCTCAAGTGGCTAGGCTTCTTCCTAGAGGTGGCAATCGGGTGGGTCGGATCGGGTTGGGTTCATATTTGGATCGGGCGATTCGATCTTCTGAAAGAAATGGGGTTGGGTCGGGTCGGGTCGGGTCGGGTCAATTTATATGTTGTATTTTTTCAGATTTTTGATAGATTTTAATTAAATTGAAGGTTATTTGATCTTGGATCGGGTCGGGTCAAATTGATTTTTTTTTTAAATTAGGTTGGATCTGGTTCGAATCCGGACGGGTCGGACGGGTTTCTCGGGTCGGGTTGGGTTCTATATGCATTTTTATTTTCATCGAGTATTAAATTTAATTCGATACACCCCATCTATTATATTATATTTTCTTGGGAGCTCCTATAGATAGAAACATTTGATTTTCGGACAGAAAACATTAACTTCTTTAAATTTGATTTTATTATTTTATTTTTTCAAATGTTCTGTCTCCCATATTTCCTCTGATTCAGAAATTTAGTACAACGGACTCAACATCTAATCCAATCCAACCCAGGAAATTAGCAATATTTTCTCTCCATTATGGGCTGTTCGTGTGTTTGGACTCATTGTTTACATCTATACATTTGGGCCCTTTATCTTCCTTTTTTTTTATCATTTGAATATGGCTTGAAATGTTTTGAAATCTTGTTCCATCAATATCAGATGGGCACAAATTGTTTAAATTGACAGACTCGTAACAAAATGAAATATCATTTCGCAGTACTACAAAAAGAAATATCAGATGCACAAATTTCAATCTGCTACAGGAATCAGAAATAAATCCATTCAGTCGCGGGAAATTTAATCCTCAAAATTATTTACTGAGGCACAGTACATTTGACAAGCGACGAGAAATTTCACAAATGTAGCGTGATAAATATTTATCATCTGACAAGAAACGACAGCAGTCATGTAACTATGTAAGGTTCATAAATGTGCATGTCTTGCACGAGGTGAAGTCGTTGTGCAATAAATTCCAATCCTTATGACTTTATGACCGCTCAGTTTTTTATTTTTTTTACCATGGATGATGGACCCCCTAATTTCAACTTAATTTCCATCCTTTTGTTTTTGTTTGAATATTATTGTTATGTAAATGTAAATATATTTTTGTGGGTTTTGTATAATCACAGTCCAAACTCCAAACCAAAGAAGAATTTGAGAACCAAATTGCTTGTAACGCAACTATTCTCTTTCCATTCATACATTTTCTCAAATTTTTCTATTGCAATTTGTAATGGGTGACCTCCAGTTCAGTGAAAATTGAGAGGATCTAATCTGGAAGTGTACCAGTGTACCAATACAAACTATAGACTTTTGCCGGCGGGTACCGGGTACACCCTCGGCGGGCAGCGGGTAGACGGGTACGGCGGACACGGATAGACGGGTTTTTTTTTTAAAACCGTACCCTACCTATTTCATACCAGTACCCGTCGCGGGTACCATGGGCACGGGTAGATGGGTACGGGTACGGGATTTTTTTTGTTGCTTTTGTTTGCTGTTTTTATTTTACAAATATATTTTTTATTTTACAATGTCGTAAAATCTGAATAATATCATTTCGGCTAAGTACAAATCTAAACGTTCATTTTAAAAGAATAATATATTTTCTAAACGTTCATTTTTTTTGAATTATTTTAAAATAATAGATTAAATCAAAAAATAGATCAAAAATTTAAAATGAACGTTGAAAATATAAATAAAAAATATCTTAAATCAATTAATTTAAAACAGTAAAATATAAATAAAAAAATTATTAAATCATTTACTTTAAAAATAATTTTGAATTATTTTAAAACAATAGGCGGGTACGGGGGGCGGGCGGCGGGTACGGGTACGACAAGTTTCTTTCCGAAAAAAACGCTGATCGGCCCATCTCATGCCCGTACCCGTGTACCCGCCTATACCCAAGCACAAGTACAGATACCCCGGATATCGGGCATGGGTAGACGGATACGGATTGTACCCGACGGGTATAAGCAAACCACTAACAAACTACAAACAAGGAGTCGGTTCGGTTCAGCCCCACTTAGAAATTAGATGGTCCAATCAGATCCAGAGCGTACATTTTAAATCAAACGGACCGTATCAACTCGGATAGTAGAACCATTCCAAAATCAGAGATAATAGAATAATACTATCTGAAAAGAATGTTTCACATTAGAAAAGATAATATCAAGCTTAGCTTTCTTTTTTTTTCTTCCCCCACTTCCCGGGCCATATCTATTCAGCATTTCAGCTCCATGCTTTGTTTCAAGTCCGGTTTCCATCTATCACTTTGCGTGTAGCGTTTGTGTGTGGCGAGTCAGGTTGCGTAAACTTTTTGTACATTCAATTTCTCTTTGGATTGAAAATTTCTGACTTTGGCAAAACAAAAAAGTCCCTTAGGCAGTGATAGTAAGAAAACATACGATATATGATTTATATATCGTATATTTTCTTACTATCCTTTAGTACTTTTCCTTTATATCCTCATTTTGTTCTAACTCTTATACTTAATGTATCTTTATATCTCACATTTTGGACTGTCCCTGTCTAAGGGACTTTTGTTGTCATTGTTGTGCACGTTCATTTCCACCGTTCCATCTTTTACCAAATTCTCTCTACATCTCATTACTTTTAATTTCCCTTGGTTCATTTATGAAGATGCTTTTACCCACCAATTAAGTCAAAGAACTTGCGATCCACTCATCACATATAGTGCTCCAAATAGGAAGAGGCAACACAATGCATGTGTGAATGCATTCACAATCATCTTTTTGTATGAAAATGAAATCATCATGAGATTTAACTTGTTACTTGGTCCTCAAAATGTCGGTGCAATAAGCTTTTCATTGTGCGTCTTCCACTATTTCAGAAAACAAAAATGTGTGCCTTCCACGATGTAGTTACGTCATAATTCACTTTATAGAATAAACTATAGGAAATGTCATGTTTATCTGTACCTATATTGTGGGACAGCACCGTAAGGTCGTTAACAATTATTTATTGTCTTGATCCTGAGAGGGAATTTTGTCTGCCCCTGCAAAGTGTTTATTTATAATATTTTTTATTATTATTCTGTGTTATTCTTTGAAGGGGATCCCACTAAGTGTTTATTTATATTTTTGGAAAAATATTTCAATTCGGTCCACTAATGAACAATTTATCTATGGTATTTGATATATTTTCTTCACCAATAAGTATGGCATTTTATCTATGATATTTGATATATTTTCTTTAAACCAATAAGTATGGTTTTGAAAATTGGTGTTTGCATTTTCTATCAACTTAATTTATCCTATTGTTAATTATATATCTTTTACTTTAAATATTTATTTGTTCTCTTTTATATAATTATTTTTAGAGAGTTTACATGATTATAAATGTTACTTTGATAATTTCAATCCTACATCCCGTGCAATTGCACGGATTTGTTGGTTGTTCTCAAGTCTCACACAACGGATATATTCCTTATTTAGTTATGGAGATCGAACTCAACTGGTCAAACCGATTAAAATAATTAATATACTTCGCATGACGTACTTAATATGTATCGGTGTTGTATCAGATTCGAACCCGCACCTAATACATATCCGGTGCTTCTTTATAGTTTATAACTTTATGTTATACAAATATCAGTGATTTATTATATTAATCGTAAGAAATCAATTTTTTAAATCCATATCCAACTCTAAAATTTCAAATCAGTTTTAATGTTCAACTACCCACCCATCAATGAGGTTGGAACCATATTAGCATAACGATGATATGCATATATACCTGAAGGTACTAATTAAGCGAGGTTGGAACTTGGACCTAATTTAGTTTATACAGGATTAGACATTTTCCTAATTGTTTGCACTAGGTCAACCGCAAATGTAGCGATTATGAGGAAAATGGACCACCAAAATTTAAAATTATTGTTCTGGATTTATTTCGAATGATCCTAAACATAAAACTGAGCTAAAAGGAAGGGGAATATCATATCCTGATCTATACTAAGTTCCAAAAACTTCTCTGTGTTCACCTATATAACATAATTAATATTCTTATCTATATAACAACAACAACAACAAACAACAAGCAATTTTTTTTTTGAAAAATGATATTCTCATCTATTTGATTATATTCTCTTCCATTATTTATTATGATCGGTATACATGACGCTCATATTTTTCATGCTCTATCTTATCATTTAAAAAAGGAACGAGTATTTCTTTCTTTGTATAAATTTTTCATGTAGCTAATTGTGTTGTTTTAAATTAGAGGGCCCCTCTTAAAAAAAAGAATCAGGTTTAGTGATAAAGATAATACTATATATGTGGGAGGTTGTGAGTTTAAGACTCTAGTGAGAGTTTTTTTATAAACATTTAAAGCTGAGTAACTTATATTTTTATCTTATGTTAAAAAAGTTATTTGTTTATGTCTGAGATTTATTAATTGTTATATTATTTATTAAGTATCATTAAAAATTACTTTATTCTGAAATTTATATTATTTATTTAATTAACTATAAAAAAATGCACTTTGATTCGCGTACCGCATACATTCAATAATTTTTATTTAATAAAAAATAATTCAAAAATAATTATCTTAAAAATGACAAAGGAATTTCGAAAAGCAGTAACACGCAAATTGCTATTATTTTAGTTCCATAAAAAAATTCAGCAAGTGTATACCACGCACGTCGTCATACTAAAATGTTATACTTTGACATTTCGATGGATAATTCATTGTACGAAATGAATAAATCAATGCCAGAAATTCTCAAGTTGCTAACATATATGCCATCCAGTAATAAAGCTCATCACGTGTTGACCCTTATTAATAATCTGGAAAAAAACATGTTATGGTCTCCACGAAAAGAGCAAAAATGCCTTTAGCCCATATATTTTCGAATCCTCTGTGGCAACTACCGACTGCACACTATGTGGTGAGTCACCGACGTTTCAGAACCCGTTTAACTTAAGAATATAACGAACATAATTTACAAAGATAACCACATTTAGTGATCATCAACATGAGTCTGAATAAGTGTGTTATAATATTCAATGTATTTAGTAATAGACTAGTAGTATATATCACGGATCCGTATTCGCTGTCATACTTTCTATTGTAGAAAAAGCACAGCACGTTTTTATGGTTGTCAGGTAGATTTAAACGGTTTAGATTAAATTTAAGGAGAAATTATTATTGAGTGGATACATTCACAATCTCACATCACAGTTAACTATCAGAGTCAGTATGATAGTGAATGTATTTCCAACAACCAAAGAAAAAAAAAGAATGTAATAAATATATTATATCTCATGTGTCCGGGAATCTAAGCAAATGTGGTACTCCCCAGCTTGCTTTATTGATGCTCTTTTTCCACAAATTGGGATGACCTCACTGTGTGCTCAGTAAAAGCTGAGCAAAAGGAGGCGAGAAATTTCATCCTGCCTTTACCTCCATCCTAATTCTCACATGGCAAGTTGGCAACGACAAAATTATGAGCCGTATTGTAAAAATGTGTTGAGTTCAATTTCTAGTGTTCATATACAATATGAGTCTATATTTTACATTTTTAGAAATATACATTTTAACTAAAAATTTTATATAATAATTTTATATAATCATATATTATCATGAAGTATATATTGGAATACTAAAATTATATGTATCAATAAATACTAATATATTTTTATTAAACAGAATCTTTATTTGTTGGAATGAAGGAAATATTTGTCACAATAATTTGTTAATCAAAGAATGAAAAGGAAAATAGAAGAAAATAAGAACATAGAAAAAAATAGATCATATAATTAATTACATGCCATCCTAAATAATGTTTATTTCTTTGAGATTTTTATTATTGTAACCGACTCAATGTATATTAAATGAACTTGTTATGTATTAATGTTTATGTGTATTTATTGATAATGGGAATTGAATAATATGTGTGGACAACTTAAGTATATTTTTCATACTTATTTTCATGAGCAGAATCAAGATAAGTGCCGGCCGGTTATTAAGTATCTCTTTGACTCAGTGAAAAAGTAAAACATTTTAATTTTTGATACAGCAAAAAATAAAATTTTTTTTTGACCCGAATATTCTCTTTCGTTAGTTTGGACACCCTACTGATCATATCTGTTTCCACCGGTCCTTAATTTAATGCATGAAATTCCGTTGCTTCCCATTTTTCTTTTATCTTTCTCACGCGGGCACAAAATAAGTTGTGCTTATTAATAGATTTTCGATAATTAGATGTTGGTTAAAATGTTGGTTTTGCAGATTTTAATGTCATCGCCATTTTCATATTAACGGTATAACATGATAATCAATATGAAGAACAAAAACTATTTATTTACTGCACCTCGCAAATTTCAAGTAATATTTTAAGTTATTTAAATTGTCAAGATCACCGTTAATATTATAAGTTCATTAATTATAGCAGAGTTTTTTTTTTTTGCACGAATTTTAATTTAATATAATGGATAACACACTGCTCTGTATGGTCCGATACATCAGGGTATATGAATTCAGTGTATTAATGAGGATTTCAAAACAATAAATAAGTCTTAGAAATTTGGTATCACAAAATGACACAAAATCAAACACCATTTATTATTGTTCTTTATGTATGTTTCATAACTTAAAATTCAAATGTAATATCCCACCGTTAATTTCTTATAAAAAGAAATTAATTTATTCAGATATACAGAAACATACATCTTATTTTTTTTTCATGGTACTTATGATCCTAACTTTCTAAGTTTTTACTTTTTACCATTGCTTCTCACACAACCTTTTATCTTAACTTTTATCGTTTATAATTTTTCCGTATGCAGACAAATAAAGTTAGAAGGTAGAAGCTCTTAATTCAATAAAGAACTGAAGAGCAAACCTTTGCTTCACCTTTGTCGAACCAGCGTAGCATGCTGGAAGTATCATTTAATGGAGATTGGAGAGTGGAGACCACCATGAAATCCATTTCACACGACTCAATAGTAAAAGAATAAACAAGATTTCTGTTGCATTTGCGGTGCAACAATCCGTATAGCAAGCCCATTGAACTTTCAAGCCTGTTAGTTTTAGTTCGGATCTTGTGCGGAGGCAGATTTTTAATCAATGAGGGTCAAAATACACATTAGAATTAGATTAATGTGAATTTATTCTTTTATGATTATGGGGATAATAAAAAATTGTGGGGTCAATTTAGTGCAACAATAGCATTTTTACCTTGAATAATTCATATATGATATAACATTATTGCAGATTTGACACAACCTCTAGTACTTCCTGCTCCATGCAAATTAGGCTAGTAATTTTTTTTATGACGACAGTAATTGCTGCTATGTAAGAAGTAAATAATAATTGCTGCGCCGTAATTAATGGTGGGGAATGAAAGATTAAAGGCATTTCCACTGCCGCTTGAGATCCCACCAACAATGCTCGCTAAACTTTAAAAAATGAGAACAAACAAAATAATTACATCTAAGTACGATTAAGAGACTATAATAAAGCGCATAATAACGAATCCAGTTTTTAATAATAATAAGTTTTATTAAATTAATATTATTAAAAATAAGAGTGAGAAACATAAAATTTCAAATATACGAATGGCGGTAGCGCGCCATATTTGCGCGATGGCGCGTTTTATTATTTTTACGAAACACGCGCACGCCGGTGCGCGTTTGCTTCTTATATATACAAAATGCGCAGCGCCTCCATCTCACTTGCGGGGTTTGGACGAAACGCGCCACTATCAGTGGCGCGTTTCCTAAAAATAATGAAATGCGTCACTGCCAGTGGCGCGCTGCCATTCGTATATTTAAAATTTTACGTTTCTCACTCTTATTTTTAATAATAATAATTTAATAAAACTTATTATTACTAAAATCTGTAACGAATCTGAGGTGCTGGGATTAGAGCCGTAAACGGAGGGGATATTTATCCGTCTCATTCCGCTCTGTATTAAAAAAATATTCATAAATACATAATACATATTCGAATATGAATTATTCATACTAGTATCTGATATGTATCCTAAAAAAATGATACAAATGCAGATATAAATTTAGTTTTGGATTATAATATTTGTATCCGAAATAAAAATATGTATTATAAAATTAATATAATAGTATCAATTGTTAGAATTTTATCCGTATATAATGTTATTTATTATAAATATTAACAAATATATCCATTCAAAGATACAAGTACTAATTTTATTATACATATATAATTATTATTATCTTATTTTATATACGTCATAAATTTGTATCCGTTGAATATCCATTTGGTATTCATATTCCTTTAAGGTAGATGCGATTTTGAATTTTGATATCCAATTAATATATTTGTATTCATATTAGTCCAATAAGAAATAGATATAAATATAGTTTCAACACTATGTTCTAAATCCATTCAATTCATGTAGCTCAAGCTGGGATCATTTGATAATCAGTGAACATACTTTCCCCCTTTTCTTTCTATGAAATCAGTGAATTAACCATAGAGATTGATGAATAAAATTGTGATAAAGTATTTTAAGACATGAAATATAAGATCTCTAAAAAAATATATATATGCCAATATAACTTTGTTAATAACGTCGTGCCAAGAACCTTCTTTTTAAAAGTTAGTGCAGGTTATTATTATTTTTTTAAGAGAAACTGCCGATTAATTAAGAAGAGACATGTATTTACACATTGATGACAACGATTTTTTATTATAATTATTCAAATAATTTTAATTTTAATAATAAAAATGATAAGATCAAAAATTTAAGAATATAAATGGCAGCGCACCACTATTAGTGACGCTTTGTAAAGACATCACTGGCATGACGTCCTTTTTTTCTAGTTATTTTCTTCTTAAAAAAAAAACTAAAAGACGTAAGTGAGATTTCCTACGGCGCCAGGTCCAACTTAGCCACTCTAAGTTAAAAAAAAAAATGAAAGACGCCACTCTCAGTGGCGTCTTTACACAAACGCGCCAGTGAAACTAACGCGTTTACACAATATGCATCGATATGATATGACACGCCATTCGTATTCTTAAAATTTCAATTTTATTACTTTTATTATTAAAATTAAGATTATTTAAATAATTATTATAAAAAAACTGCATTGATGATGTAGCATATTTTGATTGTTTATAACTTAACCTTCTAAGCGTTTTTCTTGTTGGTCAACCTCTAATTTTTAGATCCAACGGCTCAAAAGCATACCCATGTAATCATTCTTGTTCCCACGAAAGCAATTAGTGTTAAGCATCTTGAAATGGTGGATATGACCGATAGGATAGAATTTGTGTCATCTGCTGTTGACCAGGTCCAGGACCAACTGAGCTTGACTTCATGAGGAATTTTCAGAAATGTCCCAGAAAAAGAAAGAAATAGCGACCATTAATGATTTGCACTTTTACGGATCGTTCATTCGCTTCCAGACATTGCTTAATTCATGTCTTAATTACAAAATGTATTTGTCAAGAAAAATATCGCACTTTTTAATTTAATTAATTATGTGGAAATTGGAATACGTATTTATAAAGAACTAAAATTATCACTAGTTGGACAACTTGTTATTTAAATCGTACATATCAATAAAAATTATTGGTGAAAACATATAAATTATTTTTTGGTTCAAGAGTACCTTCTCAGGCCATATTTAAAAAAAAAACTAAAAATAAATAGAACTATAAATGGGTAAAAGGTCATAATATACAAGTTATTGATACGAATAATTTTTTGAGCTATTTGGATTAATATTTTAGATATCGAATTTTGAAAATGTTATCCATAATATTTTGATTCAAAATCTTGGATTCATGATATTTTGATATAAAATTATTGTTGCCTATATGTGTGTGAAAATAATATTGCATGATATCTTTCTCTTAATGTTGGATGAATTATCCATGAGATAATGCCAACTGTATCCATAAACAGAATTAATAAATCAGAAAAATAATAAATAGAACTAACAGGTACATCAAACGAATGATGTCATAAATTAAACAGAGAAAAAGTTATGCTAATAGTTCCATTACACTTTCCAAAAATTATGACGTTCAAGAAACAATGGCCGACCAAATTTTAATACAAATATAAACTTTACAAGGGTACTATATGCAATTTTGAATACTCGTTTACTTCTATCTGATTTCTTTATTATTCTGCTCACAGCTGTGAGCTCTCGCCTGCAGAGAGCCAGAGAGAGAGAGATAATAGAAGAAGAGAGGAACTGAGAGGAAAAAAAGGCAAATGCTGTGCGTCAAAACAGATACCTCGACCTCATTTTCGATCGCTAGTCACCGAGAGATGTTCGGCTCTTCTCAGCATGGACCATTTCGCGGGCCAGTGAGCTTGTATTCACACCACCAATCCCAATTCCATATGATTTCCATGCTCAGTTTTTGTTGGAATTTTGGTTGAACTTTTGATTAAATGCAATGTATTACAGGGGAAGCCAGATACAGAAAGCGATGCAAAGAGTGGGAGGAAAGAGATTGAGTGGGTCGAGAAAATCGACTGATCAGGCGTCGGATACAGCGAGTTGCTCTGGAATCGAGGTGCGTTTCATTTTTTTTTTCGTTTTAATGTTATAGTTTTAACTCTAATGCTGGGCTTATAGCCCCTCGCGCTTTGAATAGAGGAGGAAATTGGCGTGTTTTCGTTTATTTTCTTTATTTTATAGCTTTGTCTAATTGGGAATTGAGGTGCCCTCTAGTTTTTTAGTTTGCAATTTCATGAAAAGTTGAGAACTTTTTTACTGTCATGATGATGATTTTTTTTTTTTTTTATGTAAAGATCAAATTTTTGATCTTGTGACTTCTGGAAATGTGAATGCCATGGGACACCTTCGATTTTGTATGGATTCTTTTGTTCCTTTCCTCATGCCTATTTCCTTTTGGCGTGGGGTTAATATCCAATGAGAATATGTAAAGACACTGCTTTTTCTGAAATGAAATCTCTACCCCATTTTGTTTCTATCTTTTTCACTTTATCTATTTTGTTTTTCTGATATTTCTTTTCTTAATTAGGTCAGTAAAGATGACATCGTCTTGTTTCCTTTTCTACTGGAGTCTCATACATTTACAAATTGGAAAATTGGAATAGATTATCTCTTAATATATTTTAAAATGGATATTTTCTTAATATCAATAACACATTTAGAGCAAACAAGGCAACGTATGTTCTTTATTTCTAAGTTCATGCCTCTCAACACACAGGAAACCACAAGAACATTCCTTGAACTTTCTTACTTGTCAAAGGGCATTTAAGATTTCTGATTTTTCTGGTGGCAGTTTGTAATAATTATATTTTCTTTAAACTATGCCATTTTTTTTTCAAAAGTATGTCCCCTTTTATTTTTTATTTTTGACAAGCAAATTGACACGGTTTGTTGAGAAGATTCAAAGAACAACGACATCCTTATAAGACAATTTCAGTTAATGACTTTGACAAAAGAGGAAAACAAACATTTCAGTAAATGAGTTGCCTTTTGTTATATGGGTGGATTCCCATGTACTATTTTTGTTCAAGCCTTCTATGTGGTTTTTATTATTTTTCCATTTATCTCTATGTTGACGCGTAGAGCAAAGAGCTGAAATTTTGAATGACTAATTAGGATGGTGGTTACTTTAGTTTACTTTAATTATATTTGATTATTTGATGTGCATATAACTGCTCTCCCAAAGATGAATATTACATGTTTGACGGAAGAAGGGCCCCTTTCCATGTTTGTGCCATCTCTGTTTGTTTAAACATTGTTAGATAATGCAGGTGTATAATATTCTGTTGGCACCCTCATTTAGTCAAATTATATGGTTTATGAGGTCCATCGTGAAAAAGCAGTTATGAAAGTCAAATTCTTAGAATTTTTGGACATGCTGTTTTGTAGATTTATTATTTTGAAGGCTAGCAGTTGATTGGGGAACACCCTTGTTTCAGGCAGGTAATCTTAGTAGTGGTATAGTATTGACAATGGAGCACAGTTGTGGGGGTAAAAATCATTGAGTAGCCATTAACCTTGTCACTTTCTAATCCCAACCAATTTGGGCCCTCAAATTGACCTTGTACAGGAAAGCACCAAACCAGGACCAATACAAGTTCTACCTTCCCTTCCTTTTGGGTCCATTCTTCTATTGTTTTCTATCGTACTTTTTTTTTTGACTTTGGTCGTCTCTTTTGTGCCTTCCTGGCTAAAACGACGTAATTACAAAATATACTCAAATCCTGTTAATTAATCATTTGAAATTTTTAGGATGACAAGAGGAGCGACAGTGGAATGAGCGAAGGAAGTTGTAGTAGGAAGACAAAAAAAACTAAGTATAAATATCAGCTTCAAGAAGAGGTCACTACTTATTATTACAACTATTTACTTTCTTTAGGAGTACTGTCACATATAAACAGTGGCGGATCTAGGATTTTGATTAGGGGGGGGGTCAATTATCGGATTGTAATGGCTTATCGGGTTCAAATCCATTAACTAATCGGGTACTAAATAAAAAAAATTAATAATTTAATATATATACTTAACTAATAATTTTTTTATTAAATAATAACATTTTATATATTAAAATAACAATAAAATAAAGTTCAAAGTAATAGATAATCAAGTTGATGAAGAAAGTTTTCGACTAAGGAACTTTATATTTTGATATCTTTGCATAATTATTTCATTATGCACGGTATTAAATATTTTTTTCTCAATAAAAATAACCAGACAATTCAGGGGGGGGCAAAAAAAATTTCCAGGGGGGGGCACGTACCGAAAACATTACCGAAAAACACTATTTTTCAAAATCCAGGGGGGGCACCCCCCCTGCATATAAATGCCTCTTTCCCTACATGATAACACTTCGCTACTTGAACTTCCCTAGTTGGCATGTTGGAGTTATAATAAATTTTATGGTCTGTTTTCAACGTCAGATTTTTTTTAATGAAATCACCGTGACTGTCTATTTTTGTACCAGCATTTCGATTTTAAGTGTTTTTGTGGGTCTGCTGATGTTTGCATACAGGTTAAGAAATTGCAAAAACAGCTGCAAGAAGAGATAGATTTGCACCTAGCCTTAGCAAATGCTGTAGCACATGATTCAATGCCTACGTTCAAGTCTCCTGCTATAATTCCATATGAGGTACAATTTACCTTATATGCTTATGCACTTTCTTAGAAGAGAAGTGTACCTCATCCTTTTGTACTTACTTTTTCTATAGACTCAGGAGCTTCTAGCCACAATTGCTTCATTGGAAACTGCAGTGTCAGATTTAGAGAAAGAGCTTGATTCATTGCAGTACCAACTGTGTCATGAGCGGAATGAGAGGCTTCTTGCTGAAACCCACATTCGTGGATGCAGCAGATCTCTGTCATCTGTGCCTTCACCATTGCCTTCACATGGTGCCTGGGAAGAGGTACTCTTCCTTTTTTATTATTTTTTTTTCACATCTTTTTTATCAGTATATGCGGTCAGGTATTATCGGGAGATGCTTTTGTTAGCTTGTTCCTTTTCTACTGCAAACAAAAAAAGGAAAACCACAAAGTGGCTTCTAGAGTATATAGTTGCAACTTAAGCAGTAAACATGAATAAAAAAAATTCCGGTGTTGTGTCAGTGTTCTGCTGCTAGATCTACCAGTCAGAGCAAGAGGCGTAGATGCTGGCTACAATGAGCATGATGTTCTTTCATTATAGAATGTCATATTGCTCTTTTAACCCTTAGAGCTCAAACCCTAGCAAAATATGGTTCTTCGATTTATTACACTTCAGTCTCTGCAAGAAATTATTCTCTGTTCTGTGGTTTGCATCGACTTGTAAACCATGTCACCTTTAACAGTTTTTCTTTCTTTTGTTTGATAAGAAATAATTTTTCTGGAATATTTCAGAGCATATCTTCATTAAGATGTTTGAAATTTGGAAGTTCAAACTTAGCTCAACTGGTTCAGCAAGATGATATATTGTCAGAGTACAGTAACCCACAGAAAGTTTCGAGAGGCAGCCTTAGTCTCCTTGATGGAAGCAAAGAGGTAAGCTCTCTCTCTTTATTTTTTTCTTCTATACTTATGTCATGGGCATTTCCTTTTTCTCTGGCTTATCTTATCACATGGCCTCACACTGATAATTGTACTAATCAGATTATTACTTGTTGGGAACTCGATATACACAAAATAGTTTCATTGAACATCTTGTGTGCTGAAATTTCAATACCCTGAGATGTGCAAAAACTGAAAGAGAAACAAATTGGGTTTTTGTTTAATGAGGAAACCATGACATGAAAAAAAAACCTCAAGAACTGATCTTGTCATCCTTGCACCACACGTGCAAAGGTTCCACCCATCTCCAACTATGGAGGTCCACTTATGACTCAAGTCCTTACGATTTTGCATCCCGCAAAGGATCCACGGGCATGCCTTTTCTACATCCCTTAGAAGCTAACCACAAAGGCACACAACACTGTCATCGCTGTACCAGCGGATTCCATCAAAAACACAAAAGGTACCTTGAGGGAGGGATTAAGACCCGTACCAGATAGCACGACATAGCACCGATTGGGATTGCACTACTCTGACCACAGCTCTCTTCTTCCTCCCTTTCTTCTTCATCTTCATCTCTTTCTCTCTCTCTTTTAGTGGAGGTGGCTATCTCCTATGTCTTGTCACAGAGGAGAGGAACACCTCTCTTTTAATTTGATTCTCAATGGCTGGGCCTTCTTATTTTCTGGGCAGGCTTATAAGTTGGGACAAGCAAGGTAATTTTGAAAAGAAAATCTAAAGCTATGGTAAGTATTTGTTTTTCTTTTATAGACGCTGATGCAGCGCATAATGGGCGATGATGAAAAGAAAACAGGTTCCATTTCCTTTGATGAAAAATCAGAATCAGCTGGCTCAGTAAAACTTAACACAAAAAGAAACCTTTGGACCAACCCAAACCAGCTCTCAGAAGAGATGGTTCATTGCATGAGAAACATCTTCCTTTGTCTCTCTGAGTCCTCAAAACTATCCTCTTCACCAGAAGGACAGCTGTCCCTCTCTGATTCATCAGCTGTTCCATCCATGCACCGTAACACATCAGTTGAGTCTAGCCAAAGCGAAAATAAGCCTAAAGAGCTCGACCCATATAAGGTTAACAAAGGGAAGGTGAAATTTGATATAGGCAGCTATGCCACAGCAACTGAGGTTTCATGGATGTCAGTTGGAAAGGAGCAATTGGAGTATGCATCTGACGCATTGATGAAATTCAGGTAGATAAAAAGGATGGTCTGTTAAACTTCTTTAACAAAAATAGTGCATCATTGGTGGATATCTTAATTTTTTTCAGATTAAAGGTTCCCCGAAACAAAAATAAATTGTGAGGCTTCTTGAATAGTGTCGTATTCTTATTCTATTTTATATTCTTTCCTGATTAGTAGGTGTTATTTTTGGGGTTTGTGTTTTTATTTCATAACTCCCTGAATTGGTATAGCATAATAAATTGTAGATGGTACATCATATATAACAAAAGTTTTAATATACTGCAAAGTGTAACATATAAGAATAATATTTGATTAAAACTGCCCTGTATACTTGCAAAACAATGAGCAGGTCCCTTGTGGAGCAGCTAGGAAAGGTGAATCCTGCTAATTTGAGCAGTGATGAGAGGCTCGCTTTCTGGATCAACTTATTCAATGCTTTGATCATGCACGTATGTTTGCTATTTGTTGTTTTCCCTACCATTTCCTTTTTCTTTTTCCTTTTAAATTTAAAAATGTTGGATGCTATCTTTACCAAAAAGCAACCTAAATTATATACTTTTGTTACTTAGTGATATTTAAACATGCAAATGTTTTCAACTTATGATTCAAAATATAATGGCATTTATCTTTTTGTATATTTCCAGGCTTATCTTGCTTATGGAGTTCCCAAAAATGACATCAAGCTCTTCTCTTTAATGCAAAAGGTCTAAATAATATTCAAAATCATCTTAAATGTTTAATTCATGAAACTAATTTTTTTTACTAATGGAATCTAGTGAATATTTCAGGCATGTTATACAATAGGCGGGCAATCAATTAGTGCGGCTGAGATTGAGTTTGTAATTTTAAAATTGAAAGCCCCAGTTCACCGCCCCCAACTTGTATGCCATTTTGTTCTTTTCTTTGCATCGTCTTTTCTTCTGACGCCAAAAGAATTTATTGTTCTAACTTTTTCAGGCTTTAATGCTGGCTCTTCATAAGTTCAAAATAACTGAGGAGCATAAGAAATTTGCTCTGGAAAACACTGAGCCAATGACTCTATTCGCACTTAGCTGTGGAATGTTCTCTTCTCCTGCAGTAAGGCTTTCTTCTGATCTCTTTTTTTTCTTTTTGTTTCTTTGTTTTATTGATTCTTTCTTTATTTTCAGATGTATCATTCAAAGTGATAGTACTTTTGTTAATCACGGACCAGCTCGAAACTAATTTCTAAATTCTTTCTGGGATTTTTGTAATCCAGCTTGTTTAAGAAAGTTTATTTTTCATTAAGTCTGCAACAAAACCCCCTATTGTGCTAAATTAAGTATCAATTTAACACAATTTTGTGAGCTAAGCCGCAATTTCCGAATAAGCGTAATATCAGCTCGGTGCCAGTTTACAATCAATTGAGCAGTCATACAACAGTATTTTTATAGGCACACAGTCCAAAGTTTTGGTCCTCCAGTGAAATTCAACTGAAGAATTATTGAGGCTGCCAAATTAAGTAGCACCAATAGACTGCCTAGCTTGTAGACAAAAATGGTGTCTGCCTAAAACGACATTTCAGAGGTTAAAAAAGGTGGTCCCATCAAACTGGTAGTAGACAAGAAAAACTGATCTTTCATCTACAATGAATTATACTACACTATCAAAGATGATAAGTTAGAAAAAGCGTGTTATGATATTCGCAATTCTTCAACTAATCTTCTGATAAGCTTTAATGTAACAATGGCAAACTTCTATTGGAATCCAGATTAGGATATTCTCAGCACGTAATGTCAGGGCAGAACTCCGGATGTGCATGCGTGACTACATTCGTGCAGCAGTCAGCATCAATGAAAAAGGAAAGTTATTGGTCCCCAAATTGCTACACAGTTATGCCAAGGGAATTGTTGAAGATTCTCTACTCGTTGATTGGATCTCTCACCAGCTTTCACATGACCAGATCATGGCTATTCGTTTCTCAGCTTTGCAGAAGAGACAAAGACTTCTCAGTGCCAGAAGCTTCACAGTTGTACCTTTTGATACAAAGTTCCGATACCTATTTTTGCAAGATGATATTGTCGATAATGGGAAAAGTAGTGTTTTGAAGGGTTCTTGAATAATGGAACGCTTTTTTGTACATGTTTTGTATATGATTTTGGTTAAAATGACGCTATGACACGTCAGCATGGAGGACATAGTACCACATTTGCAATGCATATATACTTTGTAATTGAAGAGTAACATTTTTTTTCATTTTTTTCTTTTCTAATATTTTGGTTTTGTTGGAGTAGAATATTGAAAGGGTAGGCTAGTGCAATAAAAGGAGACAAAGATGAGATTTTTATTTTATTATTTTTGTGTGTGTTTGTAAAGTACGTGCAACTATGATTGGTATGATTGGTCAAGATTATGTGAGGGGCGGATCCAGTATTGTCTAGGGTATGTGTCTCCCTTATGATATTTTGAAAAATAGTGTTTTTCGATAATTTTTTTGATAATTTTTTTCTCTGGAATTTTTTCTCTTTAAATTATCTGATTATTTTTATTGAGAAAAAAATATTTAATATTGTGTATAATGAAATAATTATGCAAAAATATTAAAATATAAAGTTATGTAAACGGAAACTTTCTTGATTATTTATTACTTTGAGTTTTATTTTGTTGTTATTTTCAATATATAAATATTATTATTTTAATAATTTTTTATTAGATAAGAATATATATTAAATTATTAATTTTTTATTTAGTACTCGATTAGTTTATGAATTTGAACCTGATAAATTATTACAATTTGATAATTATTTCTGACCAAAATTTTTCATCCGCCACTGATGTCGGGATCCAAGTTCTATCTGTATAGTATTTTTGCATCAGTTTTATGTTAATAATCCAATCTTTGTTCTTTTATGAAGGCGACCATGTTCATTTTTTTTTTTTTGTTCTTTTAGTTTGGGCATCTTGGATTTAATGAATTCGTACGCATGAATCAGCGGTGTTTCCAACCTGTGTGCTGTTCAACCGTAATTTGGCATGTGAATGAAGCAAACATTACCTTAATGCCCTGATATTAATGGAGTCCTATGTACTGCTGAAAACGAATTTTTAAATGTAAATCATACATATTTAAAATTTTGGTATGGTATTTCCGTACAATTTGAAGTGCGCCTTGTTCTAAAAGAAATCCAATGGAAGTATTATGTTCTTTTTAACGTGTACATTATACAAAATTGAATTTATACAAATTTTTAAGCGCAAGCTCTGTGCAAATTTATATTTTGGACATGGCAGGACTTGCGAGCATATAAATTTTTTGGACACTAGCACTTATGAAAGGAATCATGTAAATTTTAGCAACTATACTTGGGAGTAGATGGGAGAATCCGATCCGATCTGAGAAATCCATCTAATCCGTTCGGATTCGAATCCGACACGATCTGATTTTTTAAAAAGTCAAACTGACACGACCCGACCCAAACCCGACCCCGACCCGACCCGAGATCAAATGACATTCAATCCAATCGAAATCTATCAACGATATGAAAAACACAACATGTAAATTGACCCGATCCGACCCGGTCCGACCCGATTTCTTTCAGAAAATCAAACTAATCCGACTCAAAACCGAATCCGACCCGACTCGCCCGATTGCCACCTCCACCTAGGAGTTGGATGTGAATGAATCAGGTCTAGTGTAATCGCCGTATTACATTTGGATTGGACTATGATATGTTAATAGATCAAGGCCCATCAATGAAGATTTCTGTATTTAAAGGTTGAGCCGTTGGGGTTTTGAGGCTTGCTTTTAATTAAGGTTTAGAAAGGCTTGTTTCTATCTATCTATTGAGATTTCTGTTTTATTTTTGTTTTTTTTTTTAAGAAGGGCTGTCGTTATTTCAGTATCATTTTTTTAAAATGTTTCTCGTATATTTGAATCAGCATCTCTCGGTAAGACCCATCACAATATGTACTAGATCTGCAGTTTTATTAATATTTTATTTTATTTTATTTTTCAATAAGAAACAAAAATGAAAAATGAAGAATAATAGAAAGGGGAAAATTTATACAACATATCAACAAGTCCGCTTAAACTGTTGATTATTGGTCATGAAATGCATTTTGACCAACATTTAGAGGTCTTTTAATTGAAAATATATTTCGAATTTATAAAAATAATTTCTGTTTTCATTTTCACACGTTTGAAATAAAATCTCGACTATTGAAATTTGAAGAACGAGGGTAGTTTTCTTGTCGAGACATCATGAGAGCTTGTCTCCTCCATGATGATCCGGATTTAATTTGAGAATTTGAGACCGATATGAGACAAATTTAAACCGTTTATTTTGACTTAAATGATCTGAGTATGATAGATAGTGTGTATATAAGTTCTTTTTAATGAAAGCTGTGTAGGCTCTGATTCCAAATAAAGCAACTATTCTGACTTTGGTATGTACTAATGTTGTGGGACATTAAAATGGAGATCAGAACCGACTCTTCAGCAACTCCACCATATGATTAAAATATTAGGAAAAATAACTTTCTCATATAAAATAATGAAATATTTTACCAAATATCATTATCCTCCTTTTTTTCTTTTTTTTTTATAAAAAGAAAAATATTGGCGTCCTTATTAGTAGTACAAAGGACCAAATTCTTTTCTTGAATATATAATATTCTTCTGTATTCCTCCTTTTTATGAGAAATTATTCCTACACACTAAATTTACACATATGTACATAATATTAAAACTAAACACTTATCAGAATATATTTTATAATTTGAGTTAGAGATTATTGCTGAAAAATATTTATACTTACTACTAAATAAGAATATAAGATATTGAGTGAAGTTATGGTGCTTAGTGAAGTACAAAATATTATATTTCATGTAAGTAACTCAAATTTAAAAGTTTAAATGACTATTCCGAATCGCTGAACATGATTTTCATATTAAATATATTTGGAGATCAATTTTTTTGTATATATTTTTTTAAATTATTATTATTTTTAGATGGGTACAATATTTATCATATTTGTCGATCTAACAATCTAAATTTCAAACCAAACGAAATTCGCTACATAGCTACTTGCTATCATAACGGCAAAGGTCTTGAGATTCAGCGGTAAATGCCATCCTTGATTCAGCTTCCCACCTATAACTGTTTTTTTTATGAAAAGTCACCCCGCACCATTCAATATTAGTAATTTTTCATTCATCTAAATCATATTAAAAATATAAATAAATAAATAAATTTTGATCTTCAAACATATTTCAATACAAAAATTATATTCAACAATTTGAATCGGCCATTTAAACTTTAAATTTGAGATACAAATACAAAACATAATTTTTTTTAACTTCATACCCATTCTAAGATATTTATCAGTTTTGATGGACCAAAATTAATTATTGGATGGGTGATGCATTCCTTACGATTTGGGGGTGCTGAATGTAGTCGTTAGTTGTAGCTTTGATCGGGAGTCCCAAACGGGATCTCTAGCAATATGTGTAAAGGATAATTATTATTTTGTCCGTGCGTTGCTACGGTGATATTTTTTTAAATATAAAAATTTATATCTTCATGTGAAAATAAATAAAATAAAAATAAAAATAATTAAGTAATTAATAAATTTTAATCCTGAATACATAATTAATGTAAATAAATGCAGAATTAAGAGAAAAATTGACATTCATAATTAAAAAAATAAAATTCATAATTGATGATAATCTAAAAAAACAAAGTAGAACAATTATATTTCTAAATTATGCAGAATTTCGTGTAACAATTAAAATTGAAAGAAAATAATAACTTCAACACAAATGATCATAAAGATAGTAATATTATTTGACGAATAACTCAATCCGATGACTGATATTAAATCTAAAAATTCAATAAAAAATCTGAACCGTTAAAGAATCAAAACACTTAAATCTGCCTCATTTAATTTTACTGAAAGTATACATTATTAGATGATGCATGAAACTTGGGTGGCACAGTGGTGGCACTTCCTGATTGGCCTATGATATGTCTTATGATCCGTTACTACTGCATGATAGTTCATTGTTTGTTTCGAATTGGCGTCCCTTAGATTTATGAAATATTTAGTACATTATCCATGAAGTGCACGAGAGGATGCGATAACTGCTCTTTTTTTTTTAGGTCATCCTTTGCTACTATTAAAATGTAAAAATGTCTTACTGTAATTGAAAAATGTTAATATGTTCCTACTTAAAATGGAAAACATATTATTAATAAATATTACATTTAAAAAATCTTCAGCTATTTTTTGAAATAACAATATCACATCTCCATAAATAAAAATATATAGAAAATATTTATAAAATAAATTTCGTGCCGAATTTCAAGTATTCTATTCTGTACAGAAAATATTGCCATTTGCTAGACTTGATTATTATTGAACTAATCATTTAAATATTTATTCATATAACTTTTTTGTATAATTATCGAGTAAACCCCTTTTTCCCGTGGCAGTACGTGGAAGAATATCTTCTGGGTGATGTGGTGATATCATAGCATGCATTTGTATGGAAACCCTTAATTTGTTGGTTTATGTGGCACACACTTTAATACATCCGAATTAATGATAGCATCTTTTTTGTTATTTTTTCTTTCTATGAGTGGAGATAGTATCCGGTTGTCAACAACACGCTTGCTTGAACTTCAATACCACATACCACTTGTGACGGCTAACAACCAAAGGATATACATCTTCTACTTTTTAAATTCATGTTTTTTTTCTGTTTTTTTTTATGAAAGTGGATCCCATTTAATTCTATTTTTAGTGGGATTTATTGTCTGAAAAAAAGTAGAAATTTGAAGAGCAACAAATTTTCAATTTTTAGTCTTAGTCTTGTAAGCTTGTGTCATTTAGAGGCGGAATTAAAATTTGAACTTGGAGGATTCAAAGAATTTAATTAAATAATAATTATATTAATAAAAATAAATATTAAGTACTTAACAAAATTATCGGTAGTTATATTTTATAAATACAAAGAAAATTCATAACTTCTACTTGAGAAATCAAAAAGCCTACTTGAGAGATCAAAAGCCTACGTCACACTGGACTGCGTTACACTAGACTACTTGAGAGATCAAAAGTGCACAAGGAAATAAATGAATGAACTAGTTAGTTAATTTGGAAGGTGAAAGGAATTAAAATGCTTTCTAACTGGAGGGGTCGCATTTAACAAAGTTTAACAATGTAGTCATGCTAACACTTGTTTTCGATAAAATTTTGTTGCAAGTCACTCAATATTAATTTTATACGATATTCATATTTGATCATTAAATTTCAAATTATTTATTCTTAATCATTGAATTTCAATATATATTCAGATTTAATCACTCTTATCATTTTTTTTCATCCAACGCTCTAACAATACGGATTTGACATCCTATGCGGATTATAACTAACAATTTATATGCTGTAATAAAGTAAGTATTTTCTTAGAATACTTTATGGCTAACTAATAAATTTGAGTCGGGTTTAGATCGACCATCATTATTTTATTATTTTTTGATCCGATTCGATCCGATCCGTTTAAAATCATGTCAACATTTTTTTGACCCGACCTATCCGAATGGATCATGGGTCGATACAACTCAAATAAAATAATTAAGTATTTATCAATTATTTTTGTATTTTAAAACAATTTAATATTTATTAATATATAATTTATCTCATTTAGTGTATATATAAGCTTTGATTAGTGTTAAATCATAAAATAAATTAAAAATATATAATTAAATCGGTCGGGTCGACCTGTACCTGACCTGACTGAGATGGGTCAAGAAATCTTCATCTATACCCAACTCATTTATTCTTGAGTCATCTCTGATCGGGCTGAGTTCGGATTGAGTTTTAACACCCCCAAAGTTAAAGTATATGAATAGTTTTAAACAATATCAGTTGTAAATAATATTGATGATATGGTATAACATCCACATAAATATTTATATGAGGAAAGAAAAAATATATATGAGTCATTAGATCAAAGTAGATGAATAGTTTGAAACAAAATTAATGATAAATAATATTGATGATATTACATAACTAAAAAATTTAGAATTTAATCCTTTTATGTATTATTATTATTATAAATTACACAAAAAATTAAGTACGGTATTAGTTAGAACGGTTTCCTTTAGTTGTAAAATTACCTGCTTAATTACATGGCAGTGTCCAAAGTATTCCGCTGATACATCAGTTTGGTGACAAATGATCAAATCCATATTACTGATCATGAGTCATGAGGGAAAATAAAATGTTTTTTCAGTTGTTTAATTCAATTGGATCTGAACTAGGGTGTCAATGGGTCGGGTCGGATCATCATTATTTTTTTATTTTTTTTTAACTGATCTGAACCCGATCCGAATAAATTCGGGTCAAAACATTTTGATCCATATCCGACCCGATGGGTCACGGGTCGATCCGACCCGACTCGTATAAAATAATTAAATATTATTAATTATTTTTATATATTTTTAAATAATAAAATATTGATTAATTTATAATTAATCTTAATTAAGGTATATTTAAGTTTTAATTAGTATTAAATTATAAAATTACTTCAAAAATATAATTAATTGGGTCGGGTCGATTCGAACCCGTCCCGACCGATTTCAGGTCAAAAAATTAAACTCATACCGAACCCATTTATTTTCGGATCATATCAGATCGGGTCGGAATCAGATCGGATTAGAATCAAATCAGATTAACTAGATCAATAATTAATACCCCTTAATCTGAAACAAACACAAGATGGAACATGAAAGAGATTTGCTAACTATATACATATCTTTCTGGGAGCTCTCGTTCCGAGAATGGTGAAAATTCTTGACGAATATATATTTTTCAAGTCTAAAAGTGTGAATTATGTACAAATGAATTTATGCATGACTTCTTTTCCACTGTTCTATACTTTATAATTTGTTTGCGTGAAATTTATATTGCACATCACTTTTTTGTGCAGATCTCAGAGCGAGAAATTGGGCCATCACTCATATATTTCTTATTTTGTTATAAAAAAACATGGAGATGATCATGGAGACTGAGCAGAGGCAGATACAGAGGTGAACCATCAAGAGTCCGATCCTCTGAAATCGAAATTTATATATAAAATTGAAAATAATAGTGTTTTTTGAGAGGTTCTATTCACTCAACACTACTCGGCATCTCTAATATTTTTATGTAACGTTTAATATAATATTTGCTCCTCTTCAAGTAGAAATGGAGAAAAGTGATGAAAAGTGATAGAAAAGTGATAATGTAGTATGCTTGAAAAGTTTGGAAGCTTAATCTTCTTTATGTATTAAGAATTATAATATTTATTTGTCTTTTATAAATAAAATTGTTTGAAATTTAAGACACCATTAATGTATAAGGTGAAGAATATATTCATAAACTTTTTAATTTTATTTATTTTAAATTTATTTAAATATCATTATCAAGATTGTCAAAATTATCATTTTGAAGTGATACCTAATATTGTGCTCTACGAGAGGGTAGCGAAAGAAAGGAAGGAGAAATAAAGGTGACCGAATAAAATAAACTACTTATTCTGCAATAATAAGAATTGCAAGGAATAGAGAGGGAAAGGAAGAAAAACTCCATATAGAAACTTCATCAACTTTTATCCTCAAAATGTCCCTCTTTTTTTTTTCTTCCGTATTTTGTGGAGCACGGTGTAAATGGGAAAAACAGGTGGTAGCCAGCCTTCTATCAATCTTTTTTTTTTGAAAAAAATGCTAAAGACATATTGTTTACTCCCAAGTCTCCGATTTTGAAATTCGTTGAAGTTGTTAAGATTTAATTTATTTGTTAGACATCCAAGAGAGATTGTTTGCGGACTACATATTTCAGAATATGCAACTTCAGTAACTAAAATGAAAGGTACTCCCATTTACTTACACAAGCTGCTGTTCAAATTTCCAAAATTACAGACTTTTTTTTGGCCATTTTTTTTTACCTAGTGATAGTGTCGGGGGTGCTTAAAAATTTTTCAGGTTACAATTGTACGATGACATCTCTGTTCCAATGGATTATTGACCTTTTAGTGTATTATGAAACTAGGAAAAAAAACTCAGTGCGTTATTGACGTGTTTAGCTACCTCTGGAAGATATTATGAAACAAAATGCTTATATAAAAATGTCTAGCTACTGTCCACATTTGCTATTGTGTTATTATTACCATGAACCGGATCAATACGTAATAATTATTTGGATTACATAAACCTGACGAATTAAAATTCTCGCTTTTCAATACATTTACTATTTTTTTAGCATCAATCCAGAGTTAGCAATTTTAACTAAACTCTAAAAGATAATGGCAATGACGACATGGACATCTTATATGTTTAATTGATGCAACCGGACTCTTCAAAATTAACAAAAAATATTATTATGGTGCTTTATTTGGCCTTTTGGAAAAGCATAAAGGCAAAATTATTATTCAAAAATTAAAGGAAAGCTAACCGGTGCGCGTCAGCCGCCAGAATCACAACATGTAAATAATACAATTGAAAGTGGATGAGATCGGGCGTGTAGTTTTAGGGGTGTAAATGCTCAGATTGTGTCGGTTCGGATCGGGTCGGGTCATATTATTTTATTTTATTTTTTTCATCCGATCTGAACCCGATCCGATTAAATTCGGATCAAAATTTTTTGATCTATATCCGACTCGACGGGTCACGGATCGATCCGACTCGATATGTGTAAAATAATTAAATATTATTAATTATTTTTATATAATTTAAGCAATAAAATGTTAATCAATTTATAATAAATCTTAATTAGTGTATAATTAATATATATATAAGGTTTAATTAGTACTAAATCATAAAATTATTTCAAAAAATATAATTAATCGGGTCGGATTGACCCGAATCCGATCCGACCCGATTTGAATCAAAAAAATTAAATCTATATTTGATCCATTTATTTTTAGATCATATCGGTTCGGATCGGACCAATAATTGAAACCCCAATCGGTTCGGATCGGACCAATAATTGAAACCCCAAATACATGAAAAAACAAATGTTCCATGAGCAACGAAAGCGAAATACAAGGAGGCCGCAAATTAAAATTTTTTTTTCCTTTTGATAAAGTGGTTGCAATCATTTTCTATAATTTAGTGGATATACTTTTGCGTTATGCGTCGGCCAATGGAAAATATGTGGCCAGAATAATTTCTCATACACCAACGCCCCACCTTTTACATTGGACCTTTGCCAAGTCTTCAACGTAGTAACATAACATCATTTACTATTTTTGTTAGAAAAATATTAACATATATATCTGACTTCAAAGAAAGAAAAGATACGGATCAGTCCTTTAATTTATTTTATATTTATATAGATGTAGAGATCCTGGCGACCGCAAATATTTATTTGCACATGGATGTTTACTCTTCGAGTATGTCAATTTTGTATTAAACAACCATCAAATTATCCAGTATATATTTCTTTTTTATTCTGTCCGGTTTAGTTCAATTTTAAATCCTCAACGGCTGTGGCACGTCCTGATCTCTTAAATAATAAAAGGAAAATATTTTTATAGCTTACATGTATCATACATGTATAATACCAGTATATCACTATGTTTTGATAATAATTTCTTGCAAATGACAAGGATTAAGATCTTTAAGGAAAAGAAAACTAACCATGAATGACCAATAAACATTTTCTCCGAGCTGCTCATATCCGGCGATATGATTTTGTGCAATAATAAATTAAAATTAATTGGGTGCAGCCTCCTCACTTTTTTCTTACATCAAGAATATCAATCGATGACATGAAATATTTTATACTAGTCAAAATAAAAAGTGGTCTTATTGCAAATTTCGCTGTCAGAAAATCAGAAAAAAGTAAAAACTATTGTCATGGGCGGATGCGGGATTTTAATCAGGGGAGCAAATATCGGATTGTAATAGCTTATCGGGTTTAAATCCATTAACTAATCGGGTACTAAATAAAAAAATAATAATTTAATATATATTCTTACCTAATAAAAAAATTATTAGAATAATAACATTTTATATATTAAAAATAACAATAAAATAAAGCTCAAAGTAATAGATAATCAAATTGATGACGAAAATTTTCGTCTATAAAACTTAATATTTTGATATTTTTGCATAATTATTTCATTATACATGATATTAAATATTTTTTTTCTCAATAAAATTAATCAGACAATACAGGGGGGCAAAAAATTTTCCGTGGGGGGAGACAAACTACCGAAAATATTACCGAAAAACACTGTTTTTCAAAATCCAGGGGGGGCGCTGCCCTCCCCCTCTGAGCTAGTGTGCATCCGCCCGTGACTATTGTTATATAATATCTTGTTCATGACACACATACGCTTATGCTCATCACGTATAAACAGGGCGGAGCAATACGGTGGCAGGGGCACAGCCTCCTGGTTGGACGTTTTTCTAAAAATCATCCTTATTATTATATATTCTCAAAAAAAATATTGAAGACTTTTTTTTAAATTTTACCTCTTAAAAAATTAATTTTGCGAAAAGAAGTCTGGTTCCGCCTCTACACATAAAGTTTACATTATTTTAAATATGGCCATATGGTAGTATATGTGATTCGCTTATACTTATACTTATGCAGTGCGATACCACATGCATAAATATGCATCAATATATTCAATAATATATGATAATTTGTTTTTAAATTTTTATCGTACAAAGCCTATAAAATTTATCATATGATATATTTCATAAAAAAAATCAAAATTATATTAATACCTTCTTATATATTTTTAGTTTATATTAAAATTCTTTAAAAATGATTGATTCCACTATTTTATGAACTTTTTAGAATACATTTGCGTATATTGAATCAAATATACATACCCATATGCGCTATAGTGATTAATATTGAAATTCACATTTTAAAACCTTTTAATTTATCAAGCCGACACATCCACATCCCCTGTACATATTAAATATGTGATACAGTGATGATACTCATAACACAAACAAGTTGATCATTATAATATGATAATCTGCAGTATTTTTAATTGTGAATCGAATATCCCGTCAAACAACCAATGATCACGGGCTGGCTATATAATAAATAGAACATCTGATTGCTATATAAATAGTACTGTGTAATATAATTAAAAATGGTAATAACTGTGCCAATTATTTAGTTAGCAAATAAGACAAATTACACGTACTAATAGAAAATTCAGTTCTTGTGCGTTGTTTAATATGCCAGTCCCACCCCAGGTATGAATTATTGGCCGCCCATTGGGTCGGTAGAGCATTTGATCTGCATTTTTTTTAAGGTAAATAGGTAATTGTTTGTTTCATTTTGCATTTTTTTTAAACAAAGAAAAGAGCTCATAGGGGCTTGACCATTAGATTAATTATCTGCTTATTTTAATATATATTTGTGTAAAACTATTTATATTGCTCAATAAACTTTCCTATCCAATTTCATAAAAAAAATGAGCAATTATGTTTAATGAAGGCACGACATCTTTGACCGTAGTACTAATATGTTTGGACGCCTCGGAACAACTTTTGGTATAGAAATAACATGTGTATTCAATTATAAATTTATTTCGGAACAATGATAATAGCTGCTATAATGTTATCTTGAAAAAAAATAGAATAAATATTGTTCTTCTTAAGTCTAGGCTATCAATGAAATACATTTGGTCATTTATCCGATCTGTATCATACTCGATAAGACAGATCAGTAAGGTTTTATTTTTTTTAACTTATTAGGTATAGGCATGGATAAGAATTTTTTATTAACTTATCAAATAAAGATACAGTTAAGAGTTATTTTATACTCATTATTTATAGGGTAAATTATATAAATATATATAAATATAAAAATTTATTTCATATTTTAATAATAATCAAAATAAGTTAAATTTAGTATATTTTTAATAACAGTTGATATGAAGAAATTATATGATTTTTATTATATCTAAAGCGTTATTTATTATTGTACTTTATTAGTATATTTATTTGATACTATTTATTTATCTAAATCATATATTTTTTTGCATTGAATTATTATTATTTTTATCCATTATTTATTGTCACCCGTTTGTTATCTGAAATTCTTAATAGATAAGGATAAGATACGAATAAAAGTATTTTTTAACGGATAAAAATATGATATGAATAAAGAAAATTTTAACGGATATTGACATAAAAATATATCTACCCATACTCTACCCTATCCATTGACAATTCTACTCAAATCTTGAAATAATATTTCTACTATTCGAAATAATATCACTTTTTCACTATTCTCAAGTTAATCTAAAAATCACTATTTTATTATTATTCTTATTTACTATTTTTAATTCCTCTATTTTACATTATTTTTGCACGATCCAAACATACTCCAAATATACAATGAAGCTTGCGTACTATTCCCCCATGAACTATGATATTCGAAAAGAAAAGTTTTACTGATGATTAAATTACCACAGTCGTCATATATATTAAATAAAGAAATTAAAATTATTTCAGATGGAGATAGATTATGCGTCTGTACGAAGTGTAACATGTTTAAATTTAGCATAGATAGATAATGATAGATTACGTATCTCTATGGAGATGTATATTCTATACACTTTATCCATGGATAAATTATTTTGAACTTACACCTCGAAGCGACAATCGGGAGGATCGGGTCAGGTTATGTCCGATCAGATTGAAGTGAATCAAGTTAAGTCAGTTTGACCTATAAAAATAATTGGGTCGAAATAAGTTAGAGTCGGGCTGGATCAATTTATATATTGACTTTTTTTAGATTTTTGATTGATTTCAATTGGATCGCAAACCATTTGATCTCGAGTCAAATCGGATTAGATCGGGTCGATTGATTTCATTTTTTTAAAATATCAGATTGGATTGATTTGATTTTTTTTTTTAAATATCGGGTTGGACGGATTCTGCCACCACTAATTGTAATACAACTAGATGCAGACAAAAACAGAAGTGATTTTTGTGTTCCTAGAAATTTGCTATATGAACACACTTAAATTAAATCAACAATATCAGTATCTTTAAAATGCAGAGATGCTGCCATGATTCTGCATCAAAATCATGATATATAGAAAGGAAAAACGCATTTATCTTTTTAGTAAAGAAGCGAATCCTGTCTCATTCTTTTTAACAAATCATAAGTGATGCTGAATTTTGAATCTAAAGATTTTCACACGGAGTCAAAATTTGCTTGTTTGTGTACTTTGGAATTCTTATGTATAATTATTTGTTCCTACTTCCTATCCTTGGAAGGAGATATGTTGTGCTAGTGCTACTAAGGTCATAATGTACGATAATTCATAACTTTTTATCTTCTGTATTCCCCTGTAGATTTAATTGCCAAACTTACTAAGCTACTCGTATATAATGCCCTTAACAATTAGAAAAATTATAAACAATAAAAGATGGGAAATACAGAGCGGTATCAGTATGCCACATGATCCACCACACCATGGCCTTCAGTGATTTCGTTATAGAAATATCCTTAATGGGGAAAGATGAGAGAGAAGATTGCACAAGCTAGCAAGTTGACAGCCAATTGGTATAGTGGCCTCCTTCAAAGAAAAGTAGGTTCGCTTTTAAGATATTTGCACACGCTACTACATCAGAATATGCTATCAGCTTCAGAGACTTCTATTCTGATTCTATCGTGTATGATCAGGGGCGGATTTAGAGGTACGAGAGTTATATGTCGGAGTTTAAATTTATTATATATTTTTATTTCGTAAATGTATTGGTCCCTTTTTAATTTATTAATTTTAATATTTTAATAATATATACCTGCATGTCGACCCCATTTATACAAAATTTCTGATTTTGTCCAATGACAGTATGAGAGTTGAGATTTAAGAGAGATGCTTGATACTAGGAAGTAGAAACTAATAAAAGGGTGGATTGTACACATCCTTCAGTAATGTCAAATCACCCCACGGGAAAATGCTGAAATATGAAATACAACCGACCGTTATTTTTCCAGTGCTACCAAAAAAATTTGTGATGGTTAATTGGTAATTTCGCCTAATACCTCAAATTACAAATAAATAAAAGACGTTTCTCAGTTAACATCTACTCTGAGTTCATCCATCTAACACCTCCCTCTCTCACACACACTAAAATATTGTGCCTGTTAGTGTCTCTCTTGCAGTGCTGTCAATTAATGATTTGGAAACTGGGGCCCTGTTTTGCAGAAATAATATACAAGATATTTCACAGTTCTTCGAGACAGTTTTCTCCAAGAGCAAAATAATTGAAAAATAAAAGCTGGAGTGTTTATAAATTGGTACTCATCATTTGTCCGTTTTATAAGGTCATTCTTGAAAGTATACATACCGAGGAGATATTTCTGAGTATTCAACAAATTAAAGATGACAAATTCTATTTTGCCTGTTCTTGAGCAACAGTGAGCTTTACAACCGTTTGAGAACACACTTGGGGTCTCAATATCCCATGAAAATTCTTGGCTTTGTATTTACTGGATTTTGGTGTTACCTGGTATGCATCTCAGTAAATAATTTTAAATTTTTAGTATCAGATCGAAAGAATTCAGCTATAATGTTATCACACAAGCATTTCACATGGACATTGCAAAAAAACCAAGTGTTAAAGTTGACCCAGTATTTAAATTTAATTGAATCAAATATTTAATGTCAGTACAGTCACAATGACATCATTAATATTAGAAAAACATAATAAATGATCCGAATAAATTTGACTTATTTTGTTAGTACCAACTATTATCAACACTAAATATAATAGCATCCAAGCTCCCCTTTGTTAAAACTGACGCGTCAAAAACCAACTAGGCGACAAAGAACAAAGAACAAGAAAGCTGTATATGTTAACAGCAGTTAAAGAGAGAACAGAAAGCCACGCAAGGCTTGGAAGCATCCAATATCTTAATTTACGGTTCCTTTCCTTTTCCCTTTCATGGCCTCATCTTGACTTGGAAGAATCCATATATTATTTACTCTCTCTCACACACACACCCCTGCAACCCCTCAAAATATTCTCAACCACCTTTCTCTCTCTCTCATGCACCATTTAAGAAGGGAAACAAGAGAGAAGTGAAGATTGGTCCCGTTTTCACATAACTTGTCTTCATGCTGTTACTAAAATCATGATACTCACCAATGCATCAACGAAGGTGCTCTTTCTAGCCCTAGCCCTTCTCTCTGTATCTCATTCAAGTACAGCATGCACAAATCAAGAGAGGCAAGCCCTGATCTCCTTCCTTAGTAGTCTATCAACTCCTCTACAGTCATCGAATTCTACCGTTGAATCAGACTGTTGCAAATGGGAAGGCATCACTTGTAATCCTTCTGGTTCCATTACTGAAATTTCCTTGCCAAGTAAAGGCCTAACTGGAGAAATCTCGCCAGTTCTATCCAATTTAACCAATCTCTCTTATCTCAACTTATCATGTAATTACCTCTCTGGACCGTTGCCAGTTGAACTGCTTTCTCTTTCTACAAGCTTAAAAGTTCTCGATGTCAGCTTCAATAAACTCTCTGGCAAGATACCAGGTTTTGAAAATCCAGTAATTCAGGTATTAAACATATCTTGCAATTTTCTCACTGGATTGCTACCCATTATCAATGCAACATCTCTAGCATCACTCAATGCAACAAATAACAGCTTGAAAGGTCCAATACCTAACTATCTGTGTACAAATTCACCTTTTCTGGTATCACTAGCCATCTCTTACAACAAATTTAGTGGCGAGATTTCACCGGGATTAGGAAATTGCACAGCATTAAGGGACTTCCGTGCTGGATCCAATAATCTGACTGGGCCATTACCTGCTGAACTGTTCAAGGTGGCCTCACTACAGCATCTCTCTCTCTTTACCAATAGAATTTATGGGTCTCTGAATGGAACTCTAATTGCACGGTTAAAGAATTTGGTTAGCCTTGATCTCAGTACAAACTTTCTTACCGGGCCCATACCCGAATCCATTGGCCAGCTTAACAAGCTACAGTATCTTCACCTGAGCAACAATAATCTTACAGGAATATTACCATCAGCAATTGAAAACTGCACTGATCTCAGGCAACTAAACTTACGGGAAAACAACTTGACTGGAGATCTCCGGTTTATCAACTTCACCAAACTCTCCAGACTACAAATCCTTGACTTGTTCAAAAATAACTTCACAGGTGAAATACCAGAGAGAATATACACTTGCAAGAATCTCAATGCACTACGTCTCTCTTACAACAATCTCAGTGGTGCGATCTCTCCACTCATAGGAAACTTGAAGGCGCTATCTTTCCTGTCACTCTCTTCAAATAAATTTGTGAATATAAGAGGTACACTTCATATCCTCAGTAAATGCAGGAATTTGACTGCATTGTTAATATTACAGAGTTTTATTGGTGAAGCCATACCTATTGAGCCCACTTGGGAGAATGGGTTTGAAAATATTCAGGTATTTGGCTTGGGATATAGCAACTTAACTGGAACAATCCCCTCCTGGATATCCAACATGACTAAACTTGAAGTTCTAGATATTTCAAACAACCACTTCACCGGACAGATACCAGACTGGCTTGGCAGCCTTTCTAGTCTCTTTTATCTTGACTTATCCCACAACAATTTGTCAGGCAACATCCCTCAATCAATTACACATTTACCTTTGTTGAATTATGTTCATAAAATAAAGCAATTGGATCCTGGCTATCTTGAATTACCCCTTTACTATATACCTTTTAATGGGAGTAGACGACAATACAAACAACTGACAGCCTTGCCTCCTACAATAAACTTAGGAAGCAATCAATTGAATGGTACAGTACCACAAGAGATCGGACAACTGACAATGATCCTCGTGTTGGATCTCAGCAATAACAAAATATCAGGTTCAATACCTGAATCCATAGGACACCTCACCAACCTAGAATTTCTGGATCTATCAAGAAACAAGCTAACAGGACCCATACCTGCTTCCCTGACTCAGCTACATTTCCTCTCAACATTTAGTGTTGCATCTAATAATTTATCAGGTCCCGTTCCAACTGGCCCCCAGTTCAACACATTCTCTAGCTCAAGTTATGAAGGAAATTCTAATTTATGTGGACCCGTGGTGATGCGGGAGTGTAGCAAGCCCACAAATGAAGAGAATAAAACACCACATCCCTCCAAAAGGTTTAATAAAAAGACAGTAATTGCCGTTGTATTAGGCATTTTTTTTGGTGTATCTGCAGTTCTCCTGCTAGGTTATTACCTCACCTCTGGTAGAAGGGGTAAGAGTAAATTAAATGATGATAAAATGGGATTACCAACTAGCTCCTTCAATTCATTTACAGAAATCAAAACCGACTTGATCAAAGACACTGACCTAGTTATGGTCAAGGGAGAAGCTGACATTTCCTTCCAGGACATTCTAACCGCAACCAACAACTTTGACCAGACAAGCATAGTTGGCTGTGGCGGATTTGGGTTAGTTTACAAGGCTGAGCTAGCAGGTGGGGCCAAATTGGCAATCAAGAGATTATCTGGAAACTCTTGGCTAATGGAGAGAGAGTTTGAGGCAGAGATAGAAGCTCTGTCTGTAGCACAACATGAAAATCTAGTACCTTTAAACGGATATTGCATCCATGGTGACATAAGACTTCTAATCTATTCCTACATGGAAAATGGTAGCTTGGATGATTGGTTGCATGACCAGGGGAGCCATGCAACAGACTCAGACTTCAACTGTCAGCTTGATTGGCTAACTAGACTCAGAATTGCACAAGGGGCTAGCCGAGGCTTGTCATACATACATGACGTGTGCAGGATAGTTCATAGAGATATAAAATCTAGCAACATTTTGCTGGACAAAAAGTTTGAGGCGCATGTGGCAGATTTTGGATTGGCAAGGCTGATACATCCATACAAGACGCATGTCACGACCGAATTGATTGGTACTTTGGGATATATACCACCAGAGTATGGCCAAGGTTGTATCGCAACCTTGAGGGGTGATATTTTTAGCTTCGGGGTAGTCTTGCTAGAATTGTTGACTGGTAAGAGAGCAGTAGAGGTGTTGCCTAACAGGTCAGTAGAATTAGTCCAGTGGGTAAGAGAGTTGAAGTCAGTGGGGAGAGAAGTGGAGGTTTTCGATCCCTCTCTAATAGGGAACGGTTTTGACAGAGAGATGTTAAAGGTTTTGGACGTGGCTTGTTTGTGTGTAGATTATAACCCGATAAATAGACCCCGTATTCAACAAGTGGTCACATGGCTCCAAAATGCAGATGCAAGTTTGTCGAGTTAGAATTTAAGCTTCTTTTCTTTTTGAGGGAATTTGGGACGTGTGATTGAATATATATCTTTAGCTAGCCAAGATGTAGAACCAAATTTGCAAGGTGTAAATTTTGTAATTAATTTTGAAGCACTCTGCAACTTTTTGTGGGGTTGGTAGGTGGTGCCAGGTGGACGAACGTGGGTGAGGGTTGTTTAGTGAATTATACAGCTTTAGATTATGCTATACATGTACAAATAATTATTTTTCTTGTGTTAACTGTTGTAAAATATATAACTTTGGTGCATGAATGAAAACGTATTATCATTCCCAAAGAAAAAAAATAAGAGTAAGAATATGCACTACCAGCCTAGTGCTACTGATCAGTACTTAGCCCACAGCAGCAAGAAGCACCTGGTACTGTACATCTATACTAAAATTTAGACATACTGATCAGGCCTAATACCAGGGAATACTTATCAGTCTCATCCATACCATTTCTGCTCAGTACCAGTTACGAATGGTACCAGAATTATGACATAGAATACCAGGCCTATACCTATCTCTAGTGGATACTGTCAGTATCAGGTCTTGACTCTCAGTATCATTCACCATTTCTGCTCAGACGAGTCCGATCGCCTCGCCTGTGGCAGTTGTCGTAGCGATTCTCTTGCAGACGGACCCCCACTCAAAGCTCTGTCGAGTCAGTGTGTCAGGTTGCTTGCGCCTCGCCTTGCTAAGCTCTCAGGCAGTGGCGGGAGCCGATCAGGCGATTCGATTCGGGTCGGGCTTAATTGGGCCTTCGTTTTATATATTTTTTATGTGGGCCTGTTCGGACACTAATTTAGTGCCATTACTGGAAGATGGGCCACTTGTTTTCGGCACTTATTTCATTTCTAATACATTCTGGAAATTTCTGGCTTTGGTGACAGTGCATATCAGTAAATAGTTGTAGGTAAAACCATAAAGGCTGTTATATAATAAGTGTAATTTATTTGCAGGTACAATTTAAACGTGTGGACACTATTCAATCTGTGGCATTTAAAAGACATACTAATTTGATGTGGATCATAATTCAAACTTATATTTATCCTTCGTAAGCTATGAACATAAAACAAACATATGATTCTACGTGCGAACGTAATCCTAAAAACTTGTAGGCCAAAATGATATTTCTATATTTTTGTAGCTCAATCAAATAATTTTATTTTAACTAGAAAGATGATATAGTGAACCGGAACGTTTGCATGCATGTTAGATTATTTTAGAATTTTCTGTAGTAGTTTGTAAGTTAAGCTGGTTACAATTATTCTGTTACCATTCGTAACTGGTATTGGTAACTGGTACTAAGTCACAGGCAAATTGTTATTGGTTATTTTACAAAACCGGTTTGGGACTTTAGCAGGTTATCTTCTATCGCTTAATTGGCCTTTTGGGATTTTTGGGACACAATGCAATTAAGCCTGTGAACGACTGTTCACTAATATTAAACAGGATAATAAAAAAAAGAACTTGACATGGTAATACCTATTTCAAATCAGTCTCGAGTCAAGTTGCAAAATTAATTTTCTTTTTAAATGAAAAAACAAGAAATTAATTTTCTTAATCAACTTCATTCATTCCCTAATATTTTACATCTAACAAAAGCTAAAAACTAAAAGGCTAAAAAACTAAAAACTTTAAAATGCACAGCAATAAAGCTATGCCTAAATTATACCTGTTGCAGTAAGCACAGATGAAGAACTAAAGAACAAAATTTTCTTAACAAGAACACCCAAAGAAAGGAAAAAAGAATGAAAGAAAAGGTTCTCTTCTCTGCAGGTGGGCACATTGCTCCTAGGCCTTTCCTGTAGACAAGAAAAAAAGGCTAAAATTAGGCCCAAATTTAATTAAATTAAATAAGACATAACTTGAACATAGCCATCATAATTGCATATATAATTGTCAAGATGCAGAATATATTGGAACCAATACTATTTTCCCCGATTTTGAAATCAACTACGGTTTTATTGTTTAATTGGGGTGTACACCTTTGTCATGCCAATATTACTATTTTCCCCAATTGTTTTAACAATTCTAAGAGCAGAAACAAAACTTGGCATTTAGTTATACCTCTCTCTATCTATTTTGGATAGGATTCCAGCGAGAAGATGGTATTCTCCTCTTGCTGTCTTTAACCTGCTTAACGGGTTTTGGTGACCCGTTAACCCTCAAATCCTGTTGCAGTGGTGGAGCCTGTATATTAAGCAGCTTTCTAACTTGATTATTCCTCCTCTGACTGAAACTCAAGGTGTAACAAGAGCTTACAAGAAGAAGCATCAACACAAGCAATGCCAGATGAATTACTTTGGCGAGAGAGTTGTGTTTGCTATTCATAGTTGTTGGCTTGAATGAAAATTGGGGAAAGATGTGTTTAGGAGAGTTTTGAGATAATATAGGGGGAGGGGGTTAATTAATGCCTAATTTTGAATAACAGTGATCCAGTGACTCATGTAGTCATGTGATTGCATCTTTGACCGCAAGTAGGCAGCTTTAAACGTGGTGTGTGTTTAGGTTGGAAGTACATTTTGGGTAAGCTTGGTGTAACTTTCATCTCAACTAGTGAAGGATTCATTTATTCATTGTCTCTTTAAAATATATAGCGTTGTCCGTCATTTTCTATTCAATTTTTTTGCAATATATATAACATTAATGTTACGATAATTTGTTATGGACTTACTTATTAAATAGCATTCAAAATAAAATTTTAATCTCAAATTTTGAACTATGCATGGAAAGAAAATCATACTTAATATGATTAATAAATACATCTGATAATATTTATTGATTTTGAATTATAGAAAAAAATCAGTACATAATATAAAACTGAAATAAATCTAAAATCAAATAACATGTCTCACGTCTTTACATAGATATGCAAATTTGATTTCTGTAAAAACAATAAAAAAAAAAAAAAAATATATATATATATATATATATATATATATACTGACTTATTCAGAAAAAAAAAATGATAGCAGTAGAGAAAAATCACAGTAATACTTTTCTGCATGTGGTTTTGTGCCTATAGTTTTATCAAAAATAAAAAGGGTTGCATGTGACTGATCATTTAATAGTAGACCGAGAGTAGTGCCTAAATTTTCTCCAAAGAAGGGGCAGCGTTGGAACTATCGGCTAGAGAGGCTACTGTTATTTGTTAATTAGTTATTAACCGAGGAACCATGTGAATAGAACGTGATGATAGAGATAAGCTCAAGTAGATTCTTGCTCAAGTTTCTGAGGCTTAGTCACTATAATGACTCAAATAATTTCTCAAATATATAATTATTTTTTTATGAAATGGCAAATTATAAATTAAAAATGTACATGCTAATAGTAGCAATAAACCGTGGAGATTTATTGAGTGTTTTGTCTGGTTGGATTGTTTCAAGAACTCAGAACCAAGAAAATGAAAATCAAATCAAGAGGAGAGAGATGAAAAAACAAACCAAAAATAAGATTTGAAAAACAAATCAAGAGTAGAGATCTGTTGTACATCCACGTCAACTGTAAAACCGAATGGGAAAGACATGCAGAACAATGGAGTTTAGTTAATTACCTAGACTCATTTTTTTAATAACAAATAGATGTGTGACCTGAAGTAGTGGCATTTTTTTATTGTCACTAGTTTTAACATTAGACATTGAGAAGGTGAATCATAGAGAACTAGCTAGAGATTTTTTTTTTAATCGTCATAAGAACCTGTCCAGAAGGGTATTTTTTCTCGGATCTGGTGCAAAACATTCAATTCAACATGCAGGTGTGCCTTTTAATTGTATAATTTAAATTTCAAATGTTTATGTTTACTACATTGTTTGAACATTTTTTACCGTGAAATGGCCAAATAAAAGTTTACTAAATTTGCAATTTTATTTACTAACAGAAAGCTTCATTAGACGGGATCGATGCAATCCCTACAAGTTTATACAAAATTTAAGTAATTTCTTTTTTTTAGATATTTGATGATTACACTATATAATTTTAGATGTTTTTAGAAGTTTGATGAATTATACTATAAAATTATTATTTTAGCCCGCTTTTCAACGAGATTTGTTAATGTTTTAATTAAGAGATATATAATTAATTATCCATTTAGACAATTATTGTGCAATTGAAAATAAAATTCTTGAACCAAATCACAACTAATTAACTCTAATTATTTTTTTTCAAAAATAACTCTAATTAAAATTATTAAATAAACGTCATGGCTGGAAAATATACATTAGCACATCGATCACTCATAATATATCTGTCATCAGTAGTGTGAATGAAGCTGCAAATTTGTTTGAGTTTTTTTAATTAGTCAAAGAATTGCGATATTTATATAAAACAGATATGAACATTCAAAGTTCAAACCAAGATTTACATTATGAGGCCATTTGGTACCGCTGGTGCATGCAGGCCTTGTCACGTGTTATATCTTGGTCTTACTTGCCTGATCTTTCTTTACTTTTGCCTCTTGTTTCTGGTACTCGTCTCTGTTACGCAGCACCACACTGCGCGACCTACAGACATAGGTGTTTTTTCTAAGATTCACTTAATTTGCACAAACTTTCAAGTAATTGCAGTTGTTACTCAGAATAGTTAAAATATGAATAATTATGATACTAATAATGATGATGATAATAATAATAATAGTAAAATAATAATCATAATAATAACATAATAATAATAATAATAAAGTAATAAAAAATAATCATAATAAATAATAATATTATAATAGTAATATAATAAAATATAAACATAATCATAATATAGTAATATAATAATAAAAATTTATAATTACAATCATAATTATAATAATATAATAATAATAAGTAATCATAATTTTAATAATATAATCATAATATAATAATCATAATCATAATCATGATAATAATAATTATAGTCATAATCATAATAATATAACCATAATCATAATCATAATAATATAATAATAAAAATATAATCATAATCATAAAAATAATTATAAATAATTATAATTATAATAATATAATAATAAATTAAATATAACTATAATCAACATATAATAATATAATACAACATAATAAAATAATAATAAATTAATAAAAAATAATCATAATAAATAATAATATTATAATAGTAATATAATAAAAATATAAACATAATCATAATATAGTAATATAATAATAATAAATTATAATTACAATCATAATTATAATAATATAATAATAATAAGTAATCATAATTTTAATAATATAATCATAATATAATAATCATAATCATAATCATGATAATAATAATTATAGTCATAATCATAATAATATAACCATAATCATAATCATAATAATATAATAATAAAAATATAATCATAATCATAAAAATAATTAAAAATAATTATAATTATAATAATATATTAATAAATTAATCATCACTATAATTAACATATAATAATATAATACAACATAATAAAATAATAATAAGTAATAATAATCATAATCATAATCATCATAATATAATAATATAATAATAAATAATCTTGATCATAATAATATAATAATAATAAAATTAGATTTATATTCATAATATAATAATACTAATGGTAAAGATAATATAATAACAATAATGATAATAATAATATAATGATAATAATAATAATAAATAATAATCATAATATTAATATAATAATAAATTATAATCATAAATATAATATAATAATATAATAATATTAAATCTTAATCATAATCATAATATAATAATATAATATAATATAATCAAACAATAATCGCTATTTCGACGAGAGTTAATCCGGTATTCCACCTATAAGTTGGTATACCGGATTAGCACTATTCCGCACTCTTCTACTTAGTCTAAAATTCGTTTGGCAAATTAATTCGTCGGAATAGCTATTCTATTCTAACTTTTTGCTATTCCATTGAGTGCCAAATACTCCCTAAAAGAAAATCTCAAATTTGAGTTGAGGAATCAAGAACTGACACAGAGAAGAAAAAGGTATTCAATATTTTACTTTTAAAGACGAAGAAAAAGATGATAAAACTTTTACTCAAAAAAGGGGCGAGAGAGAAAGAGAAGGACAAAATATGTTTTTGTGTGTATATATATAACGCAACTTTCAGATAGAAATAGAGTATAAAATGATAATTTTTCATGTGTTTCATGTTGGATTTAACAATATAATAGACTGTATAAGATGCTATATATATCAAATAGATTATAGACTTATGTGATATACAATTATATATTAATTATATATCATAATATATCCATAATGAATTATCACTAAAGTACAAATAATATAGATATAAAGTGTTGCAAAAATTGATCTTTTTATCTGTGTAGAATTAAAGTTTTAGATAATTATCAGATTTATGATGAACTAAATTAGAAAATTATCATTCAACATTTCATCTTCATGAAAAAAATTTTAAATGCTCTTGATTCCCATGAGATACCCCAAGTTCATTCTCTATCTTTCTCACAAAGAAAAGAAAAGATAAAAGGTGAATGTTGTGCAACCTCTTTATCGGGTAACACAACAGTGTTGTCGCGTAAAGAACTAAGAAACCGGCAATACAATTGAGGAGGTATTCATTTTTCTGTGATAAATCAATAGCAATACAATTATATTTGGAGAAATTACTTTATTATTTTGTAAATAAAAAATGATTAAATATATAATGCATAGTTAAATATACTACGCATAAAAATTATATCATTTCATCATTATTTCAATATACATCAAGAGCTAACAACAAACTAAAATAATGAACAACCGAATTTCACGATCTAAACCTCTTAATTTCTTGATGAATATTGAAATGAAGTAAAAAATCATACACTTTTCATATGCATATACATGAAATGATATAAAACAGATCCAACATTATTTAATTGTATATGAAATGATAGTCAATATTTAATTTGTTAAAAGAGGCACACAAAAAAATGAACTGTTTGACACCCATAATGATTGATATTGGATCTCTCCTCTTATTTCTATTTGACACCCAACTGTTGAGATGTGAACAAATTATACAATATTTACAATAAAGTATATATTCCAAATAAAGCCCCCTTCTTGTTAACTTTTGAAGAGGACCAGTCTGTAAAAATTACAGTAAATGACAGTCAAAAGTGTTGTCAGGCAAACAGACGGTGACTAATAGTTGTTTAGCATGTTTTCAATTATTTAATTTAAAAGCTACATTTAAACAAAGCTAATTAACAGAGTTCTCTTTAATTACCTGTCAAGCACAGATCTCCAAGTGAAATTTCAGTCTGATAATAATATATTATTGTAGAATCCAATGCTGGCAAGTTGAAGTTGGATGTTTTTTTTTAACCTGGCTAGGTTAACACTTTTTTAATTAACGGCGATCCCGAGTAATTACCTACATTCTGACAATTCTTTATTCCTTTAGTTACGAAATTTTTTATCATCAACATTTACTGGGCATGTTGAAGTCAAATATTTTTTTTAAAAAAGCAAGGTGTTTTTATTTTGAAAAATAAAAAATGCACTGGCCAACTAATGAATAATTAAAACGCAAGGACTTGCGTGGAATTGTAACATAATGAATATTACAAAATGTATGTTAATATATATGAGGCTGATTATGGCATAATGCCCAAGTGTTATAAGAATGTTTTTGTGATATATTTAGAGATAATGTACACAGATATGTATTTTTTTAAAATAATAATAATTCTGAACTAAATAGATATTTTTGAGATAAATTTGATGAAAAAATCGAACAAAATGCTAGTATAACCTTAAATTCGTTAATTCAAAGAACCATAACAAAATACCACTTAAACATGGACGCATTTTTGATATTTTTTATGATACTTTGCATAAATATACGTGAACACATTTAAAACATATGACGTGATATATAGCGGTTGAATAGAGTGAAATTGAACAAGGTCTTGTGTAGAAAAAGAAAATGGGTAAAGTTCCCATAATCAAAACGCCTTTTGTTGTTTTTTGTTCAATTCCTCACCTATTCAATAGTATTAAGAGAGGTGAATAGAGAAAATGATTTATTTTTTCAGAGGGGGTAAATTTATTTAATTTCATTTTTTAACATAATATTTATCTTAAAAAGAGCACGTAGAATATAATAATATAGATATAAACAGGAAATGCATGCATTTTTGGTTAATTCATTGAATAATTCACAATATATATATATATATAAGGAGGGATCAAGTTACATTAATTTTTTGTGACACTAATTACAACGGACATTTTCAATGACCAAATAGCCGATTCAAACCGTTCAATATGATGAATATATTAAAATATACTTGTAGATCATTTTTTTTAAATTTTTTTAATTATTTATTAAGACGGGTACAAATTTTGCTATTTTCAGACCACTGAATTTTGTACCCATCTTAATAAATAATAAAAAAATTCAAAAAAATATCTAATTTGATCTGTATGTGTATCTTAATATATCCATCATGTTGAACGGTTTGAATCGACTGTTTGAACTTCAAAATTTTTAAAAATGTCCGTTGTAACTTTGGTGTCACAAAAAAATTAGTGTAACTTGATCCCTTATATATATATATCATTATTATTCACAAAAGTGTTCTAATTCTGCAACAATAAGGATCTTAAATTTTCGGATTTGATATAAGTCCTAAGATAGAGTAATTCTGTAAATTTCAGTCCTACATCTGCAGTTATCGTGTAGAAATGCTCATTTCCTCTCTATTGCGATTGTTACACGAATCTCCAGAGAGTTCTGGCTACAGCTGCTGTTCTCCGTCGCAAAACCTAAATCTCGTCTCTCTCGCTCGGTGAAACGAACCCCGGTCTCTCCCGTTCGTTGTTCCCCTCACCTCGGAGTCGCGTACCTCTAAATCTCCTCTCTTTCTCTCCCTCCGTCATTCCCCTCTCCAATAGAGTCGCAAGCATACATCTAAACTTCCTCTCTCTCCTCCCTTAGCCCAGAGTCGCAAACAAGGAGGTTCCATTGAGACCGACCCTCGGTGATAAGATAGGCGACAGAAGGTGGGACAAGGACGCCGTCAGGAAAAGGGAAGAGGAACTGGAAGGAGGAGTATGTGGCGGGGTGGTACGAGAAGTGGATTGAATTCGAGCGGCCATGAGGTAGCGGTGCCCGTGTCGGATGGTCGGGTTTGACAAGACCAACATTCAATCATTGTATGCCAGGATGCAATCATCCTCACAACCAGATTCTTGCAAGGAGTGACCTTGCGATGACAATTTTATAAGATTTGCTTGATCTGGTAATTTTTTGTTACTTTTTTTTAACTTCTCGATTACCTTTTATTTGGTTTTGAGTTTATTGTTTTGCTAACAGAAATGATAATTTGGGTGATGAAAGACGAACAAAAATCTGATGCAGTATATGTCTCAGGCCATTGACAAGCTGAACAGACCATGAGCAGCGCAATGGTGGCATGAAGATAGAGATGAGGGACCAAAGCAATAACTAAAATCCGATGTGATTAGCAGGACTGAAGCAAATCCAGGAAGGGTGTGTTACAAATGCGAAACTACCAACTGTGAGAATGAATATTAAGATCCCTAACTAAATATTTCCAATTTCAATTTTTTTTCAATTGATAAATGATCAAATCCAGTGAAGAGGTACTGAACTGGTACCAAAACAGTACCTTTTTTTTAAAATTTAATTAATCAATTAATTTATTAAAAGGTGAATAACTGATTCTTCAGATTTTAGTTTTGTTTTTTAACAAATCGAAATCCAACATGCTACCTATTTTTTTTCCTCCTCCCCTCTGACAAATACTTCATTAGTGTAATTTGTTAAACCATTGGTTTGTTTTGGAATTACAGAGGATATCTAAGTGACGCATGCTTTCATATGTGGGAGAAAGATTACGAGACATTTTTCATGACATTGGAATCCTGAGTGATGCTGAGTATACACAATCAGTTGATGAGATGGATGGGGTGTTGCCATAAAGGAAAATGTCAGTGGCCATCTTTAAGATGTTCTCTGCATTTCACTATAGGTTTCTTTTTTTAATTTAATTAATTAATTATTTTGTTTTCAGATTTTAGTAGAAGTGGTGGCTTTCTTATGATGGATGATGCATTTAACAAGCACTTGAAACAAGATAATTCAAGGTATGTATTTGCTAATTTAGGCTTAATGATGTCGAACTTGTCATCTGAAAAGCTTTCATTTCTTTTAATATCAGACTACCAATGTATTAAGAAAAAAAATAGATTTTTTATTTATCCTTCAGCTATAAATAATTTGCATTTCAGCATTTCTTTTTAAGTGTTGTTTTTCATAATAAATGCATTATCTCTCATCGGTATGTTTTAGTATATTTTTGTGAGTTTTTTATTTGTACAATTAGATAAATTTATCCACAGATCAACAACAATGTGTAATATAGTCACTTTTTAAGAAATAAATAAGTTCTCTCTTTTTCATCGTTACTCCTGATGCCTTTTAAAATGTATAAAATTCCGAAGCATCTTAGTTAAAATTTGTAAAATTACTCTTGATGTGTTGAAATTGTGTATGACATTCAGATCTTAAATAGTAATTGTCTCAGGAGAAAATAGAATTTAGACGGTGATGTTTGCAATTGTGTTTTTGGCGCATGAATTTTCAGATTTTCTAGGTTTCAAATTTAATAGTAGTTTTGTATTTTGCAATAAGATAAGTTTAATAAAACCAAGCAAAACTAAGATTGATGACATGATTTTGACAATTTTTGAATGTGTCTGCTTATTTCTTTTGAGATTTTAGTTATTCATTTTAATAATATTTTTTAATTCATCTTAATTATTTCTTTTCAATTATGTTTCAGATCCCATTTTAGAGACCATTTAGAGCATGACTATTTAGAGCATGATGCGCTATTTGCAAATCAAAATTTGATTTTTATTCTTTTATACTCAACTAACTCTTGATCTTTTTCTTTTTACATCAGACTCAATAAATGCATACTACAGCACAAAAGGAAGCAATATGGATGAAATCAATAAACTCATAAAAGGAAACAATCTTAAAAGGTACGAGAAGGAAAGCCTCTCATATGGAAGCATTTAATTAATAGCAAATATTAGTTTCTTTGTATGCTTTCATATCCTATATTGAACAAAATCATATTTTTGGAATATGCTTCACCTTCAATCCTGCATTTATAAATAAAATAAATTTAATTATTACATGAATGATAAAGAGAGAAAAGAAAACAAAATCTCAATAAAATAAATGATACGGGTGAAGTTTTGGTTTAATCCTATATTTATTTGTTGAACTTCTTTTTGGATTTGTTAGGATTTCTATGATTTTGACCTATTTGGTCATAGTATCAACTGGTGTATGCCTGGAGCTTGAGTTCAAGAGGAATAAAGAGAGATTTGCTTTCCTCGAGTGGGGCTCTACTGCTTTCCAGAACATGCTTGTTGTACCCCTGGCTCTGGCATTTTTCATCAGCTAACATGAAATTTCAAAATACAAGAAATTTTAGTGATTTTTTTTTATTTGAAGGGTTAGTTCAATGTTGGGTCAGATAATATACCAAATGACCATTGTGTACCTTTTGGATGTATCCAATGATTAAAGATTATTGTGATGTCATTTAAATGTATAAAATCACATCGGAGAGAAACATGCATCATCCATAAGATGTCCGATGCAGTTCTTTCATAAGAAAAATATTAAATGTGATATGTATAATTTTAATTTCACACATCATATTTTTAAATTATTACATGTTGTGTTGTATTTTTTTTATCTTTTAGATGTATGATGTGATATTTTCATAAATTAATAAATTTTAGTTGATTTTTAAGTTGAAATCACCCATAACAACGCACAAATGGTCTATACCTCTGCTAACAAAATTTAGTTGATTTTTGAAACCCGTTGAAACACACGGGCAATATACTATATATATAAAGCATCAGATCTCAATAAATAAACTTCACACAGAGACGGACAACATCACATCTCATTAAATGTTTTTTAAATTGAGAATCACGTACTGTACTTTTATTTTATTAATTAAAATATTCTTAAATATGTACAAAAGATCCAGTTAAATGCACTTATAAAAACTAGGTTTGTAACTTGGGTTTGCCCGACAATACAGTTCTCAATTAAATAATTAAAAATATAAATTTTAAATATATTTAATAAAATTTCACAATAAAAGAAAATTTTAAACACAATTATCTAAATGGTAAGATGTATATAATAATAAAATTTATTATTAGTATTATTATACTATAATTTAACACATAATAATTTATAAAAACTCATAAAAAAGATCATTTTAAGAGTTAGTTTTCACCTTAAATATATCAAGCACATTACATTAAATGAGAAGAGGGGGAAATTATATATGAATTATTGAATTTAAGTAGATAAAAAGATTTAAACAAAATTAATTATGGAGAAGTTTTGATTATGTGATACGTGTGAGAGGTTAGAGGACTTAACCCTCTTTATAGAGTACTAGGGTTGTAATTTGGATTTTGCCTCAATAAAATTGTTCTCAAATAAATGATTAAATATATAAAAAATATATATATATATTAAATAAAAATTTCACATTAAGAAAGTTTTGAACATATTTTTTAAATAGTAAAAATATATATAATGATAATGATATAATTAATATGATAATATTTAAAGAATGATACTAAAAAAATATATTAAGAGCTAAATTTTACCTCAAGTACATCACACAATCTATTTTAAATGAAGAAAGAAAAATTATATATGAATCATTGTATTCAAGTAGATGAAATTTTTTAATAAAATCAATAGTGGAGAAGAATGATGATGTGACATACTTAAAAAATTAAAACTTAATCTCCTTTAAGAATAATTGAATACACATTAGATTTTTTCGGTAAAAGTAACTCCAAGAATCTATACTATTATATAAAGCATCTAAGAATTGGAGGGTCCATTTTTTGTCATGGTATTTTTTTATTATACCCATTCTATCCCTCAATTAGACAGATAATATTTATTTTTGGAGAAGAATGATGATGTGACATACTTAAAAAAATAAAACTTAATCTCCTTTAAGAATAATTGAATACACATTAGATTTTTTCGGTAAAAGTAACTCCAAGAATCTATACTATTATATAAAGCATCTAAGAATTGGAGGGTCCATTTTTTGTCATGGTATTTTTTTATTATACCCATTTTATCCCTCAATTAGACAGATAATATTTATTTTTGGTTGATCGAACGTTTGTGATCGCGTCCATTGATCTCCTCTTTCTCTCCATTTCTTTCTCATATATACTATTATTTCCATAATATTATTATTTTTATTTAGCAACCTTGTGCATATTTGGTAAGAAATTAATGGTGATAATATATGTTATAATAATTTACTTTTCTTGCCATAAAAATCATGAATCATTAACTCATATTGTGCAAAAATCTCATCCAAGATTAAATATAGTATTTACTATAAGTTTTCTCTATAATTTGGTGAATTTATAATTTAATATTAGATAAATGTGAATTTTTTATCTTATAATATTTTAATATTTAAATAAAAGAGTCTGCTGCAACGCGCGGGTATATAGCTAGTAAATATTAATTATCTGTGCTTTCCGAAAGCAGGAATATATACTTAAAAAAAAAAGGAAAACAAAAACAAAAAAAACGTTTTAAAACTCTTTGTTATTTTTTCTTTTTATAAAAGTACTCTAAAGGACGCCAACTTTCATTGCTTTGTGAAAACACGTTTTAAGAACTCAAATCCCGTGACGGATTTAGTAAATGAGAAAGGGGTTCACTTACTCCCATTTTTTTAATAGAATACAAGTGCTTTTATACATAAATTTGTATTATATATCATACATATTTCTATATGTTTACATAGTTGAACCTCATTAAAATTGACTAAATATTCTATTGCTGAATTCCATTTTCTTATAAAATTGTAAAGACTTGTTGGGTACTATATATTAAATCCCATTCAATTGGATGATAACTAATATAATTAGAATATATTATTGAAAAAATATGATGACTTTGAATTTTAGTTTATATTACTTTTTTAAGATTAGTTTTTTATTTATAAACTAAAGATATATTATATATGTAAAAGGACATATCATTTATGTGTAGTCATATGTGATAGTGCATGAATATTTTGGGATTTAACATACATTATTTATTTTCAAAAACTAACAAAAGTTTCGAGCTCCGTCCATGGTAATATCTTTCCTAAATAACTCCAAGCCTCGGAACAACCACAATACATTTTGGGAAAATACCCAGAAAGCGTATTCTCATCCCAATTATACCTAATAAATTTTAATCCTCCTCTCGTACTTCATGTCTAGTCTAACACATGTTCCTTATTATAATGATATGCATCACATATGATCTAAATAAATGAGCCAAATTATTTGAGACGCATATACAAAATTTAAAAAAAAAAATCAAATTAATGTCGTCTGCTGGCAGAAATGTAGGCTAGAATGAGAAAAATTGGGCTTAATGAAAAGGCCTAAAGCTCCATAAAGATCACTTTCTGATTAAATGGCCTACATTTCGAACTTAGAGTTACTGAAACAATGAGCTTTCGTCTCTTGCAATTTTTTGAATGTTTAATTTGGATTTCCCAGGCACATGTGATGTGTCTTTTCTTAATTTTCAATTTAAAGGTATTTGGATTCAACACACTTATAAACAATATGCCTATGCTAATTACAACAATTTTTTGCCATCATTGTACATGATTTTAATTAACATGGCCTGTACATTGCTAAGCATAGTGAACATTATGTTAGCTGATAAAGACGATTTTCATAACGACAACATACATTAATGACGTGTACACACACTATTATGCTAATTACTTCACAAACAAATCCCTTTCAATATATTACAGTTCCCAAATGGTACTGTTCTGATAGTCTGATACATAGCCTTGCATTGCTAAGCATGCTCAGAAGGCAACTGGGAATAATTATATTTATATATCAACCTCAAGCACCAAACTAGCTGGGTTCATGCAACAAAGTTCACATCCATAGATTATGGCATCCATTACGTTTATGTAGCACAACTTTAAATCTGTTCTCCACCTAAAGCAAAGATGCCATTAATTTGATTTCCTCAATGCTAACTGAACCATCACCGTCCCCGTCAAGGCATGAGATGATCTCCATGCAGTCTTCCAAACTCGCACTGCCAACCAAACTCATTACCTTAGCCAACTCTTCCCCATCCAACATTCCACCAGGTCCTGCTGCTGGGCCCAGAACAGGTACAACTGCCTCGGGGTAAATTACCGATCCCATCAAGACCTAGTTCACCAGCGTTCATCGTGTCAAGAAAATCTTCGGTGCTGAGCTGTCTGTTCTGGATCCCACTGACATTTGTTATCATGTCTTTAGCCTCCTGCTCGCCCCTGTCATGTCCTAGAGATGAGAGGAGCCCCTGGAGTTCGGCCGCGTTGATCAGGCCATTGTTGTCTGAATCGAAGGCGCAAAGGCCTCCACCAGGTTGTTGACATAGCTTAGCGCCTCAAAATTGAGGGACAATGGCTGGGTTTGGGATAGATTGTAGGATGCCATTGGAGATGAGTATGATACGTATATGTTAATGTTTCTATTTTATGAAGGTACACAGCCTGCTAGCATAGATTTAATAGACATAGGAGGGGGGGGGGATATATCTTTTAGGTATCTTTGTGTTGACATAAAGGAAAAAAATATTGGATACCTGGTTCTATTTCTTGTCTCATTTGAGCTCCTTTTTGTATCAGATCCAAAGAGGAATAGACTAATAATGTGTGGTTTTTTTTTAATTCCCCTATAGCTAATTTTTATTTATTAAAGTGGGGTAAAATCCCACCGATTTCATTAAAATCAAATGCCTAACAGATATAGGATATTGTTAGTACCAAATAACTGGTATATAGACACCAGAAATTCAACTAAGTACAACAACCAAGAGCATATAAACCTACTGGAGTTAGCAACTATTTTCCCATGTTCTATTCTAAATTGTTGCCAAAAGACCCTAAAACTTTTTTAACTATTACAAAAAACTACTAAAGCAGAAATTATCAAATAAGAAACATAGTATCATTCAACAGCAAAATATAACCATCACAGATAACAACCCATCATAAAATCAAAATATAACCAAGGTCCTTCCATCAGCAGAATCATTCTTCCTTAATCCAAACTAGCGATCTAGATCCTGTTCCATCTCCACCACCAGAGCCTGATCCATCCTCATTCCTCCAACCTGCAAAATTAAATCCAGTAAATAACATAATCTTTAGCTCTTCTTTAATTTAACAATAGAGCTAAACTAGTCGTATGGAATGAGATCTTAAGCAAATAAATGGATAAAACGACTGGTAAATGGTAATCAACATCCGGTATGTAAGATGTGTCAAAGTTAAGAGCATTAATGAGTCGGATTATTATTATTTTATTATTGTTTTTTATCTCATCAGATTCGTTTAAATTCAGATCAATTTTTTTTTACTTATATCCGATCCCATCCGTGTAATGATAAAAAGGTTAGGCATTTATTTTGTTTGACCAAGACCAAATACCTCTTTGACGTATTAGAAAATCTTATCCATTCGAGGTTGTCGCTTTTTTATTTATCTCATGTCCTTATCTTCATTCCTTTATCAGTTTACTAAACGAAGGGTAAAAAAATATATATTCAAACGTCCCACCCCCGCTTACCATTATGGGGATGAATTACAACTTACAAGGGATGACATGGAGATGCCAAGGCCACCGCCTTTCTATATTTGTGTAGGCAAAACCAAGAAGCATATTTTGAGTTCTTAATGCATGCATTCCCTAGCCAGTGAATACACTTTTTTTTTTACTTATTTTCCTTTTTCTTTCTATTGGATAAGCTTCCCTTCCTAGTGAATATTCTTTTTTTTTTTTAATTTGTTCTCAAAGTCGTTTTGGTTGTATTCTTTGACAACTATAATATATTCTTAAATTTATGAATATCATTTGATGAATTATAATATATTCTTAAAAAAAATTGATGAATTGATTATATTTTAAATTTGATATAATTTGAATATCATTTAATATTACATCAAATAAGATCAAATTTAAAGTGTCAAAATCATCATATAATTATGATGATATTTGTTGAACTAGCAAATGACGTTCAAATTATATCAAATTTGAAAATAAAAAAATCATAAATTTAATAATATATTTGTAAAAAAAATTCTATTTAAAATTGTTTAATTTTAAATTAAACTGATTGTCAAATTGTAAGGATCCCCACTTTTTTTATTATTTACTGTGTGCACGGTTCAATCTGATCACATTCTCTGTTCACTGCCCTTAAAACCCCACAGCAAGTGTCATGGTACTCGTGTCAACACTAGATTATTCATGTTAGCTGGCGCTCGGACGCGATATAAACAGCAAGTCATATCGAGATTCGGCACATGAAAGTGCATGCCAGTTAAACATTATTAAGAGCATGCAATTGGCAAGAATTTAACTTGATTAAACTAAATAAAATAATTAATTAGGGAACTAATTGATATTCAGTAAGGTGGTTAATTTTCAAGAGTTCCAACTTCCAAGGCAATTACTTAAAAGGGGAGGGATTGGTTATTTTGAACATCTCGACAATTGATATTTTAAATAAATTTTAAAAACAAATATTTATAGATCGACAGTGTTTTAAATTTCATGTAATTTGATTATCGTTTGGTGATTCATGCAAAACCATTAAATTATAATAGTTATAAATTATATGAAATTTTTATGGAATATCATTCAATGATAATTGAGATATGTAAGTTGAAGAATATATCTATAAGTTTTACTTTTATATTTTTTAAAGTGTTATTGTAAAAAAAAATGTACTAATATGATTAATCAATAAGATATAAAATCAACCTTCAAAAATAATCATATTAGTATATTTTTTATAAGTTCTTAATATCACATAAAATAGTATTTGAATATCATAATTTTTAATTAATACATAAATAAAATTATCTAGATCAAATCTAACGACTTTATTTTTTATATTTTACTTTTAAATTTTGAGTTATTAAAAATTTTAAAAAGTGAATATATGGTTGAGGCATCTGAACCCTCCATGTTAATGTTATATTTATTTGAATGTATTTGTTTTAATTTTAAACTTAAAAATTTGTAGTAATGAGTCAAAACCTTATATTTTTCCCTCTTCTAACTTCGTGTATATAGGTATATATGTGTTTATTAAACGATAATTTAATTGAGACCTATAAGTTGAGAATATATCTATAAATTTTTTATTTTTTATTTTTTGAATTTATTTAAAGTGTCATTGCCAAAATTCTCAAAATAACTCACTGTCAAGAAATTCCTCCCCCTACAAATCATTAGGTGTTCCCGATCATTGAATTAATTATTCATCAATACGAAGTTATACCTAATTTAATGACCGAAATAAATTTCTTTATTGTATAACCATCCATGAAAAATATATATTTTATAATGCTATATTTTTATTTGAATGTATTTTTGCCTTAATTTAAAACTTAACAATTTGTAATGTTGACTGCAGTAACTGGGTCAAAACCATATATTTTCCCTCTTCTAACTTTGCGTATATAGGTATATACGCGTTTATTAAAAGTGCAAAAAGAAAAAAAAATGCCAGAAGATATACAAATTAGATTCACGGTCGAAAATTAAACGGCCATCATGATGTGTTTGCCTAAGCAACACTATACGCTTGCGTACACTAATTATGGCTACGTACTACCTACAGAGTACAATCGGAATTCGGAAAATATTTTGGTACGCAACATGTACACGCACATCAGTATAGCTAGTTCATGGTACGTATTTATGACATGTCTCTTGTTTTATCTGATTAGGAACTCTCTTGATTTTGATTCAACACTTGATATGATATAATTATATAAACTTTCTTAGTAAAGGAAAGATGGATCGATTCAAAATATCAAGCATATACCGGACTCGCTTACACGTCCAGTCGAAACCAAAACTTACAACGGAAGCATCGAATTCTCAGAAACATGTTACTGTTGTTGTGCACAGCTGTGAAATCAGAATTTTAATTTGAGGGAAGCCGAAATTAGATATAGATATTAATAAAATCTCTCAATATACATTATATTTTTTATTTTTTGATACAAATTTAAATTTTATGGGAAGGACTAGACGTTGTGTGCTTCAGTGCGCACACACATAAGGACACAAAGTAATCTCCACAGAAGAACTTAAATCATGTATGATTACTTTTTACTAGGCTGTCTATGGGAACGAATTCGGATTGGATCTTAAATGCGGATTTATAAAAAATATATAAGATTTAAATTCCACTTAAAATTTGAGGATACAAATATAAATTTATTTTCATTTACATAGCAGATATTGGATAAGATTCGGTTATATTTCAGATTTTATATTTAAATATTTATATTTATCATGAAAAATATTGTACAATGTACATCATGAATTAAGCATAATATTATTTAAATTTATGTGATCTAATTATTGTTGTGACCCATTTAATTATTATAATTAGAATTATATTTGATATAGAAAAAATAGTTCTGGTTATATACATCTCGCAATTAAAATTTTAAAAGGAACTGTTTTTTATCAAATTCCTAACGGATTCGGTTTCAGATTTGAATTTGATTTATGCAAGAATAAATCAGATATATTTTCAAAATCTATATATGTGAATTCAATAAATTACCGAATATGTTTTAGATCATTATGCGTTTATATCATTACATGTGATTCATTCATACACATTACTAAAATATTGGAAATTCTAGTTGACGGTTTCAGATCGAATTTTTGAATTTTGAATATGCATTACACCCTACTTTTGACTCTCCCCTGTTATATCATCCCACTCTCCAGCTCATCCTCTACATCTCACCTCATTTTGGATTTTGCAGCACTAAACCCAAAACCCTAACACAGCCTCTCCAATACAACCAATACCATGCATCATCTCAATCCATATGCACCGCTGTACTACCCATCCCAACCTCCGCCTCCTCCACTTCCATCTCCACACATCCACGCTTACATTTGCTACTTCCCACCACGTCCTCCCTTCCCGTTCTTTCCACTTGCAGTAACTCCACTTCCTGTAAGTCCGCCCAGCTCCAAAAAGGAGAGACTGGTTTGGTTGCCAAAGGAGAAATGTGAAAGCCCCAAGTTCCTCTCTGCAACTCCAGTTGCACCTCCTCTTCATGCGACGGTGCCAGCACATCTGGATTTTCGCTTGGCGGCTCCTAAGCTTTTGATGAAAGGAACGACGATAATGATCAAAAACATCCCAAACAAGCTGACGTAATAACTTAGTTAGCTTTGTATTTTCTTACATGTGCTATTACTTCATTACATTTGCAACTCATTTTGCTGATATCATTTTTTATTCTTGTGAGAAGGAGAGAGCTATTGATTCAGATGCTGGATGAGCATTGCGCTGAGCAGAAATTGGGTAAGGTGCATGATCAGGAGAAGAAATTTGTTGAATCAGAGTATGATTTTGTGTATCTTCCCATAGATTTCAGGTCTCTCTCTCTCTCTCTCTCTCTCTCAAGTTACTAAGTTACATTAATATCAGGGAAGAGGGAAGTATTTAATAAGAGAATATTTCTAGTTCATGAAAACGAAGAATCATCAATCATTAATTAATTAATGCTAATAATGTACTATCTGACGCTTCAATTCTGATGCATTCACTTCAAATAGTATAACAATAACAAAATAATAATCATATATATATGCCCCTTGATTAGTCATAAAAGTAAACTATATTACGTTTTCTTTTGAACAAAACAAAACTGTTAATTGAATTTCTTAAGATGTCTCCTTCCCTAGAAAATGGACTTTGGTTTCGAGGAAAATTGGGGAAGCCATGAACAAACATTACATATACGTACTCTTTATCTTCTATTTTTTATTTTGTGATTTATTATACTTATGTATGATATATTATGGTAAATAAATAAAACACAGTACACGAGCCAACAAAGGGTATGCCTTTGTCAATTTCACCACAGCAGAGGCCGCGAGGAAGGCATACGAGAAAATGCATCATCGCAAATGGGTCGTCTTCAATTCCAAGAAGGTTGCTCGTGTTTGTTTCGCAAGTGTACAGGTATTATAGTTGCAAATTGCAATTAAGTATTATTCTTATTTTCTCTTCTCATGCTTTGCTACATGCCTCTTGCTTCCATGTAGCGGTTATAGTTAATAGTTAATTAGGGTTTGATGCTTGCATCTTGCCAAGTAATATCATATTATCATTTACACATCCATGTTTTATGCATCACGCAGGTTCATTTTTTTTTTGGATAAAATGTGGTTTCATTTGACCTTACTTTTATATATTTGAAATATGTATAGTTGCCCCGAGGACAATATATGTACCAGTTGAACATAGAACATTGTAAGTTGACTTTTTAATCATTTTCAGGTTCCATCCAATACAAAAATCCATTGCACAGCCATTAATTACCTATGTACATTGTACTTTTTTATTACTTATCTTACAAAAGTGGCCACATAATTAAATATTATTTTCAATATTAATTAGGACATAGATTTAGTATCATAAAATGCTCAAGAGCAACTTGTTCATTCCCTTTTCAATTAATGCATCCATTGAACAGGGTAAAATTGCATTAGTGAACCGCTTCAAGTGCACCCAGTTCAAGTGCGACTCAGACGAGTTCCTCCCGGCCGCTTTTATGCCGCCTCGGAATGGAACCACATCTCTTCCGCCTCCGGATCTTGTGGGCAGAAGGCTAATCCTTTTTCATTGAAGAACCCTTCAATTAATAAGTTTAATTTCATGCATCCAGTTTGAATTTTGTACAATTAGAGATCATGCATGAAGTTTCGTTCCATGACTCATTTCTAGCACTGCTACTCAAGTTTAGTCCTGACTATTACAACTATGTTTAGTTGCTGATCTGTGGATCATAATTTGGTCTTAGGCACTCTTATTAGTTTACTAATCTGGTGAGCTTTTGGAGGGCTTTTGATCTGACGGGGTACACTTTCGAGTAGCAGTTGGGATGGGATATAAGGTTGACAACATGAAATGATGGATTTATAGTTTACTAGTTTTTAATCGATCGTAGCTCTTTTCTGAGAAATGTTTCTTTGAGTGCAGTCAAGTCATACTTTCTTTGTGAACGCGTCAACTATCGAAAGATTGTTTCTTGGATGTTGTAGCATTGACTTTATGGATGCAATTGAGCTCGTTTGAACTGCAGTACTTAATCATTATGTTGAGTTTAAGACTTCAATTTGATCGCAGAAATTGCATCGATATTGAACTGTTTATAAATTGAATACCCAGTAATTATTATTACTAATAAGTAATTGTACACCATAGCCTCTTAAACATGTGACATCAAAATTTCTCCATTATGTTATTTAAATATTTTTATTATTTTAATCCAATTATATATATAATTGTTCTATCTTATCACTTAAGGTGAAACTTAAAATAATTTGTGGATGAGAAATATAATTTAGTACTGGATATAGAAACAAAACAAACGGTCATGACTTGTAGCTCCAAATCAAGCCCCCTCCCCCATTTTATTCAACCTATCTCCGGTTCCAGCCACCTTGTAAATAACAATAACATGTACCATTCCAAGCGCTAGTACCTGCTCTTCTGACCGAAGTACTTGTAGTGATTTAAAATCAAGACTGGTCAGGGCTAATTCGGGGCGGATTAGCCGGGATTGATTGGGATAAGTTAGCATGAGTGTGGACGGGTTAGACGGAACGGATTAGTATGGATTAAATTTGTGGATGTGTGACCGTGATTCATTTTAGGACCATGAGTCGGATGGGTCCATGGAGCGGATCAGGCGAGTCAGTTTAATTTTTTTTTTCAAAATTCAAAAATAACTCAAAAAAATCTAAATAAATTCTCAAAAATTCTGAAAATAAATAATAATTAAAAATATTAAAACTATATAATCATTAATGTTCTTCACAAAAAAAAATCGATTTTTTTAATTTACCCAGGTTTAACGGGTTTTCTCGAGTTTTCGAGTCAGATTTGCCCAGGTAAATGGGTCGGGTCGGGTACGGGTTAGCACGGGACGGGTGTTAGACATGATTTTTTGAAACTTTTTGCCCGCAACCCATTGTAGACCCATGAGATTTCCCGGGCACGGCATAGCACGGGTTTGGGCACGATCAGTGTGTGAACACGGATTTGACGGATCAGATTTGACTTATTTGGGTATTTTTAAAACACTCTACCAGTACATACCCTTAGCATTAAGTTAAATGATCAAGTTTAAAGAACTCAACTACCTTCATTTTTCATATAATTTTGTTTTATCCTCGTATACCAACATTTTTAAATTTTAACAAATTCAATTGTCAAAATAAATTAATATCGTTAATTAGATATTATCTATATTTTTTTCTGTATGCACATAAGAAATTATACAAATTTTTGTATTGATTGGCAAGTTGACATTTATTAAGAACTTGAACATATGTGGGTAATTGATGCATATTAACTTTCATTTTTTTTTTCAAGTAATGTACTCCTTCAAAACAAAGCGGAAGTTTCAAAGTACCGTTAATCTTTGTAGGGAAATAATATATATATCACATCTAAGGATTTTATTTTTCCTATCTAATTAATTTTTGGAGGCATAAATATAGAACTGTTTATAAATGCAATAATCTTTTTTTACCTTAAATCTAACTAATAAGTTTTTGCCTTACATTACTTGCATGAAAATCATTCTTAGCATTTAGAAAGAGGGAATTTTCACCTAAAATGCAAAAGTATATGAGGCTGCACATATACCCAACAAATATTCTGCATCTCCAAAAATGTTGTCAAGCTTTGGAACTACCACTTGATGTCCTCTGCATTGTTATCCCAAAATAGCCATGCATATCAATATTCTGTACATGGTGGATCAAGTAGGTTGCATGTTAGCCTAACCTGCAGGTTTATTGGATCAGATCCATTGTAGCATTTAAACAATGGCTCACCGTGTAACAAATAGGCAACATAATTGAAAACTGACGTAAACATATTTTGTGAGAAGGAAAATGAACCATATAATCAAATATAGATTGAGCACTGAGCATGTCTAATAAAGCATTCATTAGTTTTGCTGAGCTGAGAATATTTTGTTGGGAAGGCTTCAATTCGCAATGGTTATCTTGACAATTTTGATAATGAATTTTCAAATAAATAAAAACAATCTTTAAAAAAAAGAAAAAAATTTATAGATATGTTCTTTCAATTATAGATTGATAGTGATTTAAATTTCATATAATTTCATTATCTTTTAACAATGTATTAAAGTCCGTTAATTTAAAATCATTATAAAGTGTATAATATTTTGATAGTTTTTGATGAATTAGTAAATAATAATAAAATTATGTAAAATTTAAATCGTCATCAATCTATAGGTAGGAAAATATATATCCATAAGATTTTTTATATTTTTAAGATTATTTTCATATTTATTTAAAAGTTCATTATTAAGATTGTCCATATAACCCATTATGAAGGATCTCTTCCCTATTTTTTTTTCCAATACAATTGTTAACTATCTTGTCTTTGTTTCGGCTACATCATTATACAGTCACATCAACCTAACTAGGCAGGATGTCACGTTTAAGGATTTGAAAACATCATTGTATTGTCTGCTTTTCTGTGATTCACTACATGATTTGATGTGTCTATACATGCAAATAGAGAGAGAGAGAGAGAGAGAGACTTCACTAGGTCCAATTCATACAAGGTTTGAGCTAGGGTTAGTGCATATCAAATCAAACGAACAAAAACAAGGGATTAGGTTTGCAGCTAGTACTGTGTTCACTGCCGAAACCAGGCCTACAACTTGTACTTTCCATCAGTATTGGTCGGTTTACTGGCACGTATGTGCCAGCTTTATTTTTTTTCTTTTGTTGTCTTCATATTTTGTCTCCATATATTTTTTTGGATTAAATGATACAAACAAAGCCTCTATTTTTTTTTCGCACAATTCCTTACTGGGTTCAACTCTTTCGAAGCAAATGAATTGCTTTTTGTTCAAATAAAACTCGTATTGTACATGATAATTATTCGTGCAAACATAAAATGAAGTTAAAATTTTATTTTCTGGTTAATTAAATAATGTGTGTATCAATTTTGAATCAATTTGAAATTTAATTTGTATCACAAAGTTAAATATGACCTCCACGCCTCGATAGTTAAATCACCTGATGGAAAACTTATTGTCTTTCAAATCAATCCAAAAATGTACATTTCTTATCTACAGATTTTTTTATAATTATTCAAATAATCCTAATTTTAATATTAAGAGTGTTAAAATTAAAATTTTAAGAATACGAATGGCGGTGCGTCACTGTCAGTGGCACGTTGCAAAAACGTCACTAACAATGACGTCTTTTTTTTTTACTTTTCAGTTTTTTTTTAAAAAAAAATAAACTGAAAGACGCCAATAGAAATGGCGTTTTCCACTAGCGTCGAGACCAACACAAGCTCTAAGTTTTTTAAAAAAAAATGAAAGACACCACTGACATCTTTGCACAAACGTGCCAGTGGGACTGACACATTTACACAGCGCCACTGACAGTAGTGCGCTCCCATTCATATTCTTAAAATTTTGATTTTATCACTCTTATTATTTAAATAATTATTAAAAAAACTGTCTTATCTATTTAGTCGAAACACACACAATTTTATTTTTAATAAATTTGAACTGCTTAATGGCATGTTAAATATTCTTCATGTCGTTCAATATGTGCACACCCCATCCGAAATAATTGAAAGCAATATAGATCTATTCTTATATTATTTGTTTGAACATTGCTTTTTAAGAACATGATATCGATATCAATAGAGTTAAATGCATGAAAATATCCAAAAAAAAAAACAAATACTAACAAAATGAACCGTACATGTTCTGGAAATGCTTAGGATTTATATATGTATGAAAAAAAGGAAAAAAATCGTTATATACATACAATGTTAATCGCAGGTTGACAACACTTGAATATTCTGCGGTTACAAACGGTTGTATAAAATACAATTAATATATTTAGAAAGTAAAAAAAAAATTACAGGATTCACAATTTAGGAATATTACCTTTGCAATTTGGATTTCTTTTAATTGGACTAATGGTCAAGCCAAGTAGGACAAAATATACGGGGTACATTTTAGCAAACGGCGAAATATATATGAATGGGCCTATGCATAACTGATTGAAAGTGGATGAAACGAGAATAATATTTTTTTTAATAATCGGTTCTAAATATATTCTTTAGAATCAGTTAGCTAAAAATCTTCTCAAGTCCGCTTCTAAACCGTTCATTAATTATCACCATTTATTTATTTACTATTACACCCCTATATTATTACATTTTTGACGCGGTATTAGAGACAGTGGTGGAGAGGGGCCTACACCCAACATTTATGCAAGTTAGTATAAAGATACAATTTGTTACCTGCAAATATATGAGATTAATCAGTTGACCCTCTCTAATTTATTTCAAGACTTCAAATTATGAATCGGCAATAAAATATTAAATTGTAAAAAATATTTGGCCCAATTATAAAAACAAGAGGCTTATCAATCAATAATGAATACCATTTTGAATAATCAATATTGTCATTTCTAACTATAGTAGTAATTTGATTAATTGATTTCGATAATTCCTTCCCAGCCTCGACAATTCATTTACTTTTTGCCTTCTTCAATTGTTCTCTATCATAGACAGACAGTATGTGAGTCTCATCTATCTTCAATTCTATCTCCAATCTCAAATAATTATTTAAGAGTTGAAACTTTACTTTACATTTTAGTTATTACTATGTAGTTGTTATTATTTTTTATGTGACATAATAAATATTTAATTTTTAATATGTTATCCATGCTTAATATTGAATTATCTTTATATATTCATGTTTTTTAAATTTTTCATCCTTGAGTTGTAATATCATTAATATAATTTTTGTTATTAATAAAATTAATAAAAATAGATAATAAGTTATTCAATTGAAATGATAATTGGTTAAACCCATAAAAATTTATATGTAAAAAAAATTATAGGAGTTGGGTTGGATTACGGATGGATTAACTAAATAGTTTTTCAACCCGGCATAACCGGATTGAAACCCTCGTTGCAAACTCGTATGTGCTTTTTAATAAATTTATTATTATATTATTTAAATTTTTTTTCAATCCTACAATCATGGAAGGAAGGATCTAGGAGATGGACCGGCATGGACTTGCCCCCTCTATGAAATTGAAATTTGTACGAAAATTTTAAAATCATAGTATATTTCGAGTTGTTTTATCCACTCGGTTCGGTACCCCCAATATTTATATCTAACGTCTAATATATCACTCGGCATCCCCAATTTAAATTATTTAATTTTATTTCCATTCTCTCGTCCTGCTTGTCTTAAATCGCAAACTTTTTCAAAGAACATCCCTTATCTCTTAAATTCATACACCTCTTAGTTTTTTTTTATTTAACGTGACAAATACCATGTCTAGTATTTAACTTTTCTAAAATAAAAAATAAAGAAAATATAAATACAAACTCAGGGTCAACCTTCCTGTGATTAAATTCCACTTAATTAGTATCCGGCCATTGATCAACTTTGCCTAGACTAAATAATACAATAGTAATACTGTAGACATGTGTTCTGACCTAAGAATCCCAATGATATGCGAAATTAAATTTAAATTTTACAATTACAACGAGTGGTAAATGGCTAATCAATTAGTCTTTTAAAATACCTTCAATGTTGATCATTCTTTTTTTTTCCAAACTTCAATAAATTGACAACATATTGACGTGAGATGGCACACATCCCAAGTTGCTAAGTCTCAAAAATGTGGCGCAAGAAAAATAATCAATGGGTGAGAGAGACAAATGACGAGGTCAAAAACTGGTAGCCTTTCCATTACAGTGAAAACTTTGGAACCTGCCATTTTTATCTCAAGATATATCTACGAGTCTTTTCTGCTGATTTCTGTGTGTCAACTGTCAAGCGCAGCGTGATGAGAAAAGAGAAGAAGTTACCTTTTTAACATGCTCATTGGCTCATTGCTCTTCACAGAGACGAGATAGTCGACCAGATTTTCTTGCTTTGGTAGACAAAATACAATTCTTTTGTTTTCTATATCTGCTAGCCTAACGCTATGTTCTTCAGACTTCAGAGAGCCTAGGAAAAAGTAGTAAAAGAAAACGATATGTACATTTTTTTTTCTCCTTGAGCCCCGTGCTATGAAAGGAACACCAATCTGAAGGTTCATGCATCATGCATCATGCATCATGCGTGTGATTGTGTGATGCATGTCTCTCCTGGACTTGTTGCCAAAAATAATAATAATAATAATAAACAGTGATGTGTCTGATCGAAATTGTTTCCAATAAAAATGAAAGAAAAGATTGATGCCACAAGCGGCGAGAATGAACCAATCACCACCAATTTTTCAATCAATCACAAATTGGCATTTTTTTTTATTCAACGTGGCCCTTAGGCACCAGTTGGCAGTTCACCACCACCTCCATTGCTTTAACTGTTTTTTCGGCCAAGCCCAAAATCTCTTTAAAATCTAGCATTTATAACACACTGTTTTCCAGCCCATATCCTAAGGCCCAGTTAATAATTATTTTGATCTGTGCAAATTTTTATCAAATATTCTTTAAAGCTCAGAACATCATATTAGTGTCGATTGTCAAAATTAAAATTTTATATCACGTTATGAAATTGACATTCTAGAGTGATATTTCTGGATAAAATGAAATTATGAAAATGACACTGTTATAATTAATTTTTTTCTCCTCCATTGATATAAATTATTGAATTTAAAAATTATTTAATTTTATCTGGTCTCTATATCTTTAAAGTTAAAATGAAAATTATCAAACGAGATTGATAATTAATTTAACAGTAGTGAGATGTCCATGCTACTATGCTAGTTACAACTAATTTAATGCGGCATAACAATAGAAGATCATATGCGGCGTAGCAGTAGGCGGTAGCCGGCTTAGCACGTGGGGCACAAAGGCATTGCAGCCTTGCAGTACGCCAGTACCCGAGGTACACAGTAACACGGCACCACGTTTGGTGGGACGAGACGAGTGATGCCATCATTTTCTCTTGTGTTTGAAATCCGAATATAAATATTTTAGGAACATTTGAGATTTAAAATTTAGATTTTGATTTGTATTTCAAAAAAAATATCAATTATTTATTAAGCAATTTAGATTCATCATTTGATGTTGAAGCAAAAGAATCATTTTATTTTGCAAAACACTATAATTTATTAATATATATCGAGAGAATTTTGTTATCGTTATTCGTAAATTATAAAATATTTTTATACTTCATGCATATCTCTCATTTTTGAATTCAAATACTGATCTGATCATTCAAAATATTAAAATATTAAAATATCTTTGGAGAAAAAAAATTATATTTTTTTAAATTTTTTTATTTTCTTAGAAATAGAAAATACAATAAGTTTATGATTTCCAATAATAATTATTTTTATCCCTTAAAAATATAAGAATATTTCAAAAAATATAAAATTTAATATCCAAGTATATTTTAATATTAAGAACATTTTAAATAGTTGGATCATTATTTTGAATTCTGAAATAGGAGGTCTGACGCAAAGTATAAAAAATATTATGTACTTCACGACTAATTGTAGTATAATTATATATATATATATATAGAGAGAGAGAGAGAGAGAGAAATTAAGCTACGGTGCTTTGTAAAGCACAAGAGCGTTGTGTGTTTTGCGCTCTATTTTCCATTTCAAATCAGAAATGATCGATCCAAATCGCTCAATCTAATCTCTATATCAAAATCTAATAGTAAACCAAATTTTATATTTTTTTTAAAATTTATTTGCTATTTTTTTGGATAGGGGGAAACCGTCATTTTTGGATGAACCAAAATTCTCATATCGAATCATTTTCTCCTCATCAGAAAAAATAGCAAAAAATTTTAAAAAATATAAAATTTGGTTTCCTAGTAGATTTTGATATGAAGATTAAATTGAACGGTTTGGATCGATCATTTCTGACTTAAAATGGAGAATAGAGTGCAAAGTTCACAACGCTCTTGTGCTTTGCAAAGCACCGAAGTCGGACTTATATATATATATATAATGGTGCTTCACGTCTGTATCTCATATTTAAAATTCAAAATAACGATCCAAACTATTGAACATGCTCTTCATATTGAAATATCTTCGGAAAAGAAATTATATATATTTTTTTACTTTTTTGCTATTTATTATACGTGTACAAAGTATATTGATCTAACAATTTATGCACTATCTATTACTAGTGATTTTCGATCATCTAAAAAATAGTAAAAAACTTCAAGAAATATATAATTTGATCTCTAAAGATATTTCAATATGAAATTATGTTCAACGGTTTGGATTGTTAGTTTGGACTTTTAAACTTGAGATACAAACACGAAGCATGGGAGATTTTATATTTCATAAAGTATCATAGCTTCATTGTGTTTGTCTATATATATATCACAAAAATATTTTTATTAATGTCATTTATTTGAATTTTTTTATTCTTCAACCTCTTCTATTTTCTTTCCCCTTCTGTAACGAATTGTTGTCGTGCATATTTTTTGAATCTTAACTTTGCTACTAGTAATGAATAATTTTTTTAATTTATAAAAATATTATTATATTTAAAAATGTAATTTTCAAAGGATGATCCTTCCAAAAATTTCGGAAACAAAAGATTTGATTTGAACTTATATTTTCTTAAATTTTAAAAGTTTCAAATATCAGTCTGTCAAATTTTGTTCTATGTTTGCGTGTGTTTGTTCCATATTTTAATTAATTTCAATGTCATCTATAATCAATATATCATTACTGATGAAAAATGTCTACAATACGTTTTTAACATGTAAATAAATCTATTTGGGTCAGATGAAACATAGACAACATATATTAATCAAAAAATGATTTATATCGTTCAAACAAAAAAAAAACATGCATCAATAAAAAAAAACAGGAAAATTAATTTACTCTGCATTAGTGTATGTTTCTTCACGTCTTTAATTTTGTATCTTATTTATTTATGATCATAAAATGATATAAAAAATATGTGAGAAGGATCAGATTTCCTTAAGATCTACATGCACCGGCCAAGATATCAACCGCGTGAACATATGTTTTAAATGAGAAGAACGAACATGTTACGTGAGTCATTTGATCAATAAAATAAGAAAAGAAGGGAAAAAGATGAATTCTTAATAATACCATAACTTTTTATTTTTCATTTCAACAATATGAATGAAAACAAGTGCATTAAGTCGGTTTTAAGATATTCATCACTGCGATACTCTGATGATATTATTTATAATCATATTGATCTGTTCCATTTGTTCTAATTTCTAAACTACACTGTCTAGCTATAATTAATAAAAAGTAACATTCATTTTAGAATAATACCACATTCGCATGAATTGATACCGGCCATCTATTAGGCATCCACCAACAATTAATTTATCGCCATGACCCTTTTTTCTTCTCAAAAAATGAAAAAAAACAACAACTAATTAATCGCAAAAAAAATATAATGGGTCCGTTTGACACTCCATAAAATATCAAAAAATAGTAATAACATTGTGATTTCAACGATTAATTTGCCAAATGAATTTTAGACTAAGTAAAAGAGTATGAAAGGATACTAATTCGGTATGTCAAACTATAGGTGGTATACCATATTAGCTCTTGTCGAAATTGTGATTATTCAATGATTATGTTGTATTCTATAATTATATTATGATTATGATTTATTATTATTATATTATAATTATTATTATATTATTTAGTATTATTATATTATTATATTATTATTATATTATTATTATTATATTTTATTATATTATTGTTATATTATTGTCATGGTTACGACTATGATTAATATTATCATGGTTATGATTATATTATTATAATTATATTATTATTATGATTATATTTTTATTATTATATTATTATATTATGAATATGCTTATATTATTATCATGATTATAATTATGATTATTATTTTATTTTTATATCATGATTATATTATGGTTGTTGTTTTACTATAATTATTATTATTTTATTATTATCATCATCATCATAATTGTTAATATCATAATCCACATTTTAACTATTATTAACAACCACCAAATAATATTTTCTCTCTTCTAAATAACCAATTATATCACTTTTCTGACATTCTTTCAAAATAACACTATTTTATCAGTATTCCAAAACTATCCTTCTTTTGATGCTATTCCTTAATTTGCTAAACCAACCCAATATTCCTAATGTCAGGGATAGCCTTCTTTTATTTCTTGCAATTTAAAAGTGGATATTAATCACGTGGGAAACTAACAAAACGACAGCTTTTGTGGGAACCGCTGTAGAAAGCACGCCAGCGTGTCCTGACGCGTCATTCAGTGGGCCACGCACGAATCATGACCCCACCAGTCACGAGTCCGCTGATACCACTGTTTCCTGCATTCATCAACCGTCAGTTAGTTTTGGAGCTGTTCAATTGTTCATTCCATTTATTATTTTCTTAAATAAATAAAGGAGATTCTTCTATGGATTAAATAATTTTAATCCGTTAAATTTGAGTATAGACTGTGAAGATAAAATTCATTTTGTATGATTAAAGAAAAGAGATTGATAAATAAAAATTATTTTATTGATTAATAAATTAACGGTTACTTTTTACGGTCCATAGCGAATTAGTCAACAAATAAAGATGGATTTTAACTCTTTATGAAGAAATATACGTTCAAATTTCATAAGAATAACTTTAGAAAATTTTATTTTAAAAATTAATAGTGTCTACGATGCTAATGGATTCTTCTTCTTCTCTTTTTCTACCTCTAAATCTTCAATTATAACTTTGAAATGAATGATGTTTCCAATTTTTATTTTATACGAAACAATATGTACAGTCGACATAAATAATTTCAACAACTTTAATTGTGATTTTTAAATAAATTTCACACTACTCTGTATAAAATAAAATATACATCAAACGGACATGGACGGATGCAAAGGTTCAAGGGGATCAACTGCCCCCTTGATTTTAAAAATATTACTTTTAGGCTAAGTTTTTGTAAACCTAACCCCCTCGATCAAATTTCTAACCCCCTGAATTATCTGATTATTTTTCAATGAGAAAAAATATTTAATATCAATATCATATATAATGAAATAATTATATAAAATTTTAAAATATGAAGTCTTGTAGAAAAATTTCTTCATCGCTATAATTATCTATTATTTTGACTTTTATTTTTAATATATAAGATATATTATTTTGATAATTTTATTTAATACTCGATTAGTTAATGAGTTTGAACCCGATAAGCTATTAAATTCAATTACTGATTCCCCTGACCAAAATCTTACATCCACCCCTGCAAACGGATATCTATGGAGATTGTTAATAAAAAAACATAGTTATAATATTGATCATTAAAACTATTACTGTTTAAAAAATTACTTCAAAATTATCAAAATGAAATATAAAGTGATATCCTCGAAGCTAATTAATTAACATCATTTCGAGTGATACATGTAAGGTTGAAAATCTAACTTTACAGACTAAGGGCATGTTCGGCATTTACTGTTCATTTTGGGAAAAAAAAATCTTCAAATTTTTTTTTTCCCACCGTCTACAATAAAATCATTCAAAACCCACACCCATACCCATTCCACTGTGCAGCTGAACAGACCCTAAAAAGGAAAAACTACAATTAAAGGTCCCAAGCAAGAACTAATTGAAGTTGAAACTTCATACGGCACTTAAGTCGTCAAGAGTATAGTTCAAGAATATAGTACTCACAAGTCACAATTCTATCATGCCTTGTGGCATAGCCTGAGTGGCCTGAGTGGCCTGACCACCAGTGACCATTCATTTATGATTTCTATGACATCTAACATTGAACAATGTATAGGATAGGTGACCATGCTTTAATCCACTCGTCTGATCACGTGCCAGTTCTGGCCGTACTAAGACCAACTACTATATGAATCCAATCATCCAGTGACGCGTTTCTTAAACTTTCCAATGCACGTGTTTGAAATTCGCCCTTCAAACAGAGGTGTAAACCAATCAAATCTTATCTTATGGGAAGGGAGAAGGCATCGGTTGATAATGGGTTATTTTGATAATTTTTATAATGAATCTTTAAATAAATACAAAAAAAATTAAAAATAGAAAAATATTATAGATGTGTTCTTCTACTTATTGATTAATGGTCATTCAAATTTTATGTAATTTCATTATAGTTTGATAATTCATCAAATACCATCAAATTTAATGCAATTTATAACGGTTCCAATTTAACGGTGTTTGATGGACTATCAAACGATAATTAAATTGTATAAAATTTGAATGACTATAAATCCATAGGTAGAAGAACACATTTATAAACTTTTTTTTTTCTATTTCTAAGAATTTTTAAATTTATTTAGAGGTCCATTGTCAAGGTTGTCAAAATAATCTATTGTCAACCGATCCCTTATCTTATCTTATATAGATATTTATTTTCAGATTCAAATATAGATTCGGAAATTTATTAAATATAGATGCAGAATAAATCATTTGATAACAGAGATGGGCGATTTGATGCCAGATTAGTTCACATATAATTAGGCATGGTATTTAAGGTTTGGGTTTTGAGGGTCGGACCGAGTAAGAGTCGAGTTTGTTAAAGACTTTGTAAGGATCGAGTTCAAAAGATTTAATATTTTAGGGGATAAATGACTCTTGAGAAATTCAGTCTTTATTAAGTTCTTCGGGTTCTAATGGCGGAGTTTGAATGTGGCTTTATTATTTTATAATTATTTTTTATTTTTAAATATAGCTAAATATAAAAAATATTTTGAAAAGGTAAATTTTGTAACTACAAATGTAAAAAAAATAGCATTCTTTGTTTTGTTATTTTATAATATTTTGGATTTTTGGATTTTTTTTAATACAACTAAAATACAAAGGTTTGATAAGGAATGGGTCGGGATTGAAGAACGGATCGAGTTGGGAAAGACTCATTTTTTTTTAGATTAGATCTGGCCTTTATAAAAGAAAAATAACCGAATCAGGTTTGAGAGGGACGAATAAGAATCGGATTTTTCAACATACCTGTCTAGCCAGGGATTCAACCCTTAAGTACTATCTTTAATATAACATCTTAATCAATGGGGCAATAACGGGAATTTTTTTTTGGACGAATATAAATGTGGATATGGTTTTCAGTTTGAAATTGAATACGAATATATGTTAAAAAGGTTGAGGCTATTAGATGTTTATTCAATTGGGCATTTTATATTATAAATTTAATTAATTTAAAATTATTTTTGTTCATATATTATACTTTTTATAATTTACTAGGCCTCTTGGACTTTATCCCAATTTTTTTTTATTCTTTTCTTTTCTTTGAGAAAAGAGGCAAAAGTTAGGAAAATAATTCATGAAAAGACCCTCCATACTTCGTCCAAACGTAAAGAATAATCAGTTACATAAAAATATGTCATTAATACAGTTAAAATCACACCTGTAACCCAAGTTAATTCGTGGGGTTTTTTAAAAATCCACTAGTGAGATACACACAAAATACATGTAGAATGGATGGAATAGACAGGAGTGAGGAAAGATGCACCGAAGCAAGCCACAGTAAGGAGTTCTTTTTTATAACCCACGATATGAAAATGTAATAATAATTATTATTATAATTATAATAATTATTAATACAAATTAGATATATAAATTTGTATACATAATAACTAAAAAATAGACATTTAAAGTATTAAATATATAAAACTCATCTATTTCAAATGAGAAAAGAGAATAACTATATATTTGTCATTAGTTTAAGATGGATGAAAAGGTTTAAAAAAAATAAATTATAAAAAATATTGATGGTGTGACATAGCTAGAAGGTTTAAAAATTTAAACCTCTTTATGAATTATAAATTATAATTACGTTAAACGACATGATCATGATCGAATCTATAAATCGATCGCAAGAAGAACTCACTTGACAATATGTATTTGAACCGATCATATATGATATTTATTGATTTTATAATTAATATTTAATTTTTTTAACCAACGACCCTCTTACAAAAAAAATATGTTATGAAATTATTTTTCAATTATATTTTTATAATTCACAGTTTTCTTCCATATTCGATATTAATCTGATACGTGTTTGCATAATTGTATTCATTTAATAATCTGATCCATGTCCAAAATTATATAACGAAAGAGATATGATTTAACTGCCCTTCATAGTTATTTGTACCGTTTACACTACTACCTCGAGGGGAAGGATAGCATTTCAAATCTCGTTTCGCTTGTCAAGCAGAGGCGAAGCCAGCAAATGATAAATGAGGGCAATTGACCCTCCTTAAAAATATTTTCTTAAATTACATGTTTTTGCATATATATATATATATATATATATATATATATATATATATGTGTGTGTGTGTTTGAATTTCAAAATATTTACATTATGTGTTCTACTATTGAAAATATTTTTTAAAAATATCCCTAAAACTGTACCTTTATTATAAAAATCATAAAATTATACTTAAAATTAATAGTTGGGTTATGATGTTATGCATAACACGGACCGCTCCATTATTATGGATCGATTCTTCATTTAAAAATCTAAATTATCGATCTGAACCACTTTAAATAATTTTTGTATGAATATTCAGTTGTAGACTCAATTTTATATATTTTTAATTTTTTTTACTATTTTTAAGATAGTTAGAAAGTGATCTATGTTATATATAATACCGTAACCTAACCATAAAATTAAAATAATTATCACCATAGCCTAACCATAAAACTAAAATAATTATAATATAACTAGTATCTTATCCGTGCATTACTAGGGTGATATCTTTTAAAAATATAAAAATTTATATCTTCATTGAAAAGAAAGGAAATACAAATGAAGATAATGTAAATTTCAATCATGAATACATAATTAATGTAAAATAAATGCAGAATTGAGAGAAAAATTGACATTCATAATTTAAAAAAGTTGAAATTCATAATTAATGACAATATAAGAAAAAATAGATCAATTGCATTCCTAAATTATACAACATTTCGTGTAGTAATTAAAATTGAGAGAAAATTATAACTTCAACACAAATAGTTATAGAAATACTAACATTATTTGACGAATAAATTAATTCAATGACTAATGTTAGCTCTAAAAATTTAATAAAAAATTTAGATCATTGTAGAATCAATACATTTACATACTTAATAAGAAATAAAGATATCTCTTAGACCTTTAATTTTATAACCTGTCTCCACCTTATTTAGAGTGCTTCACGCAGAAAGCATTGTCTGTAGACACTGCCGCATAAATTTGAACCATACTGTTATAACTATCCTTGTCCATATTCTAAATCTGATGATTCAGATTTCATGAACAGTTACTTCACGCTGCAAGTACCATGGAGTCACGGTCACGGACTCGCACTTGTGCTGTAGAGAGATGGGTAGTGTGTGCGCATATCCTATGGCCATGCTTTGTTCAAAGAAAATGGAAAAACAAATTTTCCTCTCGAATGATTCTTTTATTAGAGTCGTATGAGATCTGGATTCTTCTCTATTGGCTCCGACACCTCTAAATAAATAATAAATAGCCGATTATGAGATAATTACTTGATTTTTTAGACGCAAAATTTCAGGTACACCCTCTGGATCCGAGACACTGCTTTGGTCCATTTTTTTTTCTGTTTTATCTCTATCTCTATTTTTTAGCATGTAAGTGTTTTGATTCTAAAACGATTTAGATTTTTTGTTAAATTTTTAGAGTTAATATTATCCATCAGATTGAATTATTCATTAAATAATATTACTATCTATCATTTATATTAAAATAATAATTTTCTCTCAATTTTGATTGTTACTATCTCTCAATTTTCTCTCAATAATTTAGGAGTACAATTATTCTACTTTGTTTTTTTTCTTAGATTGCCATCAATTATAAATTTTAACTTTTCTTAAATTTAGAATGTCAATTTTTCTCTCAATTTTATATTTATTTTATATTAATTATATTTTTATAATTAAAAATTATATTAATTATATTTTCATAATTAAAATTTATATTAATTAGTTACTTATTTTCATTTTTTTTTCTTTTTTTTTACATAAAAATATAAATTTTTAAAAGACATCATTATAGCACACACAAACAAGATACTAGTTCTATTTAATTACACTAATTATGAGTTAATGATCTGAGCCGAACCAATGTCTCGGGTCCCGGTCTGGTTTATCAGAATTCTCTTTAATTACGTTAATTGCAATGACCAAGTTCATAGCCACAGGTCTTAGGCTCTTAGGTCTACGAAACGTAAAAAAGAAAAAAAAAATAGAAATCACAGCCGGTGTCCATTCACTAAGGGCCTATTCGGCCATCGAAGGGAAAGGAAATGGGTTTGAGAAATGATCTAAATTGTTATTGTGTGTATGGGTAAAAAAACATTAGGTCATAGATGATTTTTTTCCAGACAAATAGTAACTTGCCGGACATTACTTATCCGGTCGTTAATTCATAATTAGCATAATTAAATATAACAAAACAAAAATGGATCCAAAACATCATCTCGGGTCCAGATTCTAAACCCGAAAATTTGCCTCAAATCTGATTAATAAGTCTAAAAAACCAAACAACGGTAGAGTCGGAGTCCTCACCCAAACACATATTTTGTGAAATGCAACACCGTGCAGCGTGATGTATGGCTCGTCCGATCCGATTTGAGATTTATACTTCATCAATCATAAAATACCTCCATAAATGTAAAAATTATCATGCGGGCTGTCACAAAACACCTCCATAAATCTAAAAATTGTGGTGTATATTGCACGTATGCTGCACACCAGACTATTCGGATCAGTTACTCTACATGCTGGCATGCTGCCTCGTGAGCAAATTGCAAATTCACCCACGTGACAAAGGTGCCTCATGTGCCTCATTTGCGGCATTCATTACCTCCTGTTTTAGCACACCGGATATATCCGTTTTGTAAAATAACAACGACTAAGTTTATTAAAAAAATTCGGATGGGTCAAATCCGTGTTCGCACTCTAACCCGATCCGATGTCAAACCCATGCTAATCAATATCTGGGATAACTCATAGGTCTATAACGGGTAGGTTTTTTTTATAAAAAACTCATCTAAAACTCATCCCAAAAAAACCTATACCATACCCGACCCGACCCGTCTAACTCATCCTAATCCGTTTGACTAACCCGCCCAACTCATTTGTAATATCATTTCTATTGACTTTTTTGATTTTTTTCAATATATATTACTAACAAAAAATTAGAACTCGGCCTATATATTATATACCCCGTCCTAAGTCCGAAATAAAAGAGGGGTTAACTTTATTTTTATTTTTAGGAAATTTTTAAATTTTTTTGTCAATTTATTTGATTTAAAAAATCTAAAAAATATATTTATTTTATTTGAAATTTTAATATTTTATTTCAATTACATAATTAGTTTGTCATTTTATTTTAAGTTATATCATTTTATTTGAATTTCGTACTTAATTTTTTTGAGCCATTAAAAAATTAAAAAAATGAAAATTTGTTAAGAATATTAATGGTTATATATTTTGAATATTTTTAATAACTTTTTTTATTTTTAAAATTTTGAGAATTTATTTGAGTTACTTTTGAATTTAAAAAAAAAAACCCGATGTCCAAATATGCGATCAGACCGCTCCGGAATTTAGACCCGTCCCGATCTGCCTCATCGACCCATCTGACCCATAGTACTAAGACGGGTCGTGGCCGCACCCTCTCAAATCCGATCCATTATAATCCGTCCCGTCTAACCCGTCCGAATTAGTCTTGACCCGTCCCGATTTTAATTCACTATATGAGCTGGTTCTTGCATTGTTGGATAAGTTAAAACTTACAGGGGAAATTTTCACCGGAGATGAATTTATTTAATTGTATCTCCAGACTCCACCTTTGTGCTTTTGTGATTCTCTTCATTGGGAGCAACCAACTTTAATCTATAAACGCCGTTCATTATTTAATGCATGATCTGAACCCAATGTTATATCATAGGAGGGTTCGGCTCATAAAAACCAAAAAATTCCGAGTTATCCATAAGTTATTGTTTTTTGAAATCTCTCCAAATAAAAATTAAATGACTTTTACATGATGTACGAAACACAACTTTGAAAGTATTCATAATTTTTGTCTAATGTGCAAAATATGCTTGTATATATTATTCTAAAAAGAGAAGTATTTATTCAAATTACGAGCTTTAAGTTGTGAATTTCTTCATTGTGATTTTTTTTATTATGGAGGGGCTAGTCACGATAGTTGGTATCGTTTATTAAAATTTTATAAGAACGTCCCTGCCTACATACTCTAACAAAAGCTAAGCAATAAATACAAGATGTAACAACCCAACTTGACCTTGTCATGATGCAATCACACCTAGCAATTGGCATCTGAAAAGTTAAGAGCAAGGGATGCAGTATTAATTTAACGTTTCCAGAGACTGAACATAGGCATTACAGATGCATGCGTTTGTAATACAATCGTGGGTGGATTTATGCTTATATATAGAGAAGGAGAGTAAAGTTAGCGTGTTTCTAGAAGTACGGAGTTTTTTCGTGATTCTAACTTAAAAAATGTATCAAATGATTTTCAAATTTTGATTTATTACTCTCATTAAATTCTTCATATGGGGTGCAAAATTTTATGGTGTTTTGAGTTTTCTGAGTCGCTCTTTTCAATTTTTCAAAATCAATTCTAAAAAAAATTATACAATATTCAATGTTTATACATTATTTTCAAAAATTAAAAAGAGTGACTCGGAAAACTCAAAATGCCCCAAATTTTTGTACCTCACGAGATTTCAATATGAAGAATTTAATGAGAGTGATAAATCAAAATTTGGAAATCAATTGATATATTTTTTGAGCTAGGATCACGGAGGGGCTCCGTGCTCGCTAGGTTTACTCTATATATATATATAGTTAGACTATTGTGAAAACGTTTATATTTCGAGTCCAAGTGCATATGGCTCAAATTTTATCGTAACACATTCGAAATTTAAAATTATCATTCTCATTAAATTCTTCATATCAAAATATTAGGGGATACAAAAATTTGGGGTATTTCGAGTTTTCTAAGTATTTATTTTGGATTTTTTAAAATCAGCAACAATAATTTAATATTTTATTATTATCTTAGTGTCGATTTTCAAAAATTCAAAATAAATACTTAGAAAAATTGAAATATCCTAAATTTTTGTATCCCTCAATATTTTATTATGAAAAAATTTAATAAGAATGATAATTTTGAATTTCATACTTGTTACGATAAAATTTCAACCGTATGCACTTGGGCTCGAAATGAAACATTTTGACAATATATATATATATATATATATATATATATATATATATATATATAGTAAATTTAGCGTGCTCTTAAGCTCACGTAGGTTTTCCGTGAGCTTAATTCAAAAAATATATATTAAATTATCTCTAAATTTTAATTTATCATGCTCATTAAATTTTTTATATGAAAATCTTATGGGATGCAAAAATTTGAGGTGTTTTCAGTTTTCTTATTCATAATTTTTAATTTTTAAAAATAATGTACAAATATTAAATATTTTATTATTATTTTTAGAGCTGATTTTCAAAAATTAAGACTTAGAAAACTCAAAACATCTCAAATTTTTGTATCCCACAAGATTTTCATACGAAAAAATTTAATGAGCATGATAATCAAAATTTAGAGATAATTTGATAAACTTTCTGAGTTAACCTCACAGAAAGTCTCTGTGAGCTTAAGAGCATGCTATATTTACTCTCTCTCTATATTTAATATTTTTAGAGATTGAACACATACGTTAAAGAGGCATATATATATATATATAGGAAGATAAATTATTTAGTTGAGAAGAAAATACATGATTTTAATTAAGGATAGTAATTTATCCTAAATTTATTTAATTAAGGATAGTAATTTAGTTAATGGTTTAAATCCATGAACTAGTCAGACTTTTGCAAAGAAATACCACCGTGGGTGGCTTTATGCTTGTGTTTATATATAGGAAGATCTTACGGTACTTCGCGAAATAAAAAGATATTTTGTTTTGGCCTAAGAAAATTTCACAAAATCAAAATTTAAATTACCAATCTAATTCATCCAACAAAAACTATATATTCTAGTATTATGGAATACCAAATTTGATTATATTTGAAACTTTTTAACTATTTTTTCAGATTTAAAAAAAGCCTCAAAAATTATAAAAAATAATGATAGGTCCACCTAAAAATTTATCATTTTTTAAAAATTGAAAAAAATAGTTACGAATCTCCAAAAATAGTAAAATTTTCTATTCAATAAGTTTTTAATATCTAGATTATTATGAACTAATTAGATTGATATTTTAATCTTTCGATATACGAGATTTGAAACTAAAGCAAAATGTCTATTTATTTCGCGAAGCAATTTAATATATATATATATATATATATATAGAGAGAGAGAGAGAGAGAGAGAGAGAGAGGGCTATGGTGCTTCTCGAAACACAAATCTCTTGTGGTTCGCATCCATATCTCAAATTTAAAAGTTTAAATGGTCGATCCAAATCGTTGAATATGATTTTCTTATTGAAATATCTTTTAAGATCAAATTTTATATATTTTTTATTTTTTAGATGAGTACAAAATCACTATTTTTTTTATCATGCAGAAATAGTTAGATCAATAAATTTTTTACCCATCTAAAAAATAGCAAAAAATTCAAAAAAATATATAAATTTTGATTTTCAAAGATATTTAATGGTTTGGATCGGCCATTTAAACTTTTAAATTTGAGATACGAATGTGAAGCACAAGAGGTTTGTGCTTCGAGAAGCACCATAGCCTCACTCTTTCTCTCTCTCTCTCTATATATATATATATATAGGATTATGCTACTATTACTCGTGAAGTAAAAAATATATTTTGTACTTCGCGTCGTATCTCTTATTTTCAAATTCAAAAGACCAATCCAACTGTTCAAAATAATCTCCATATTAATATATAATTGGAGACTGATTTTATATTTTTTAGAAAATTTTTACTATTTTTTCTAGGGGTAGAAAATTATTATTATTGGAAATCGTTAGATTAATGTATTTTTTACCCCTAAAATAAATAGCAATAAATTTCAAAAAAAAATATAAAATTTGATCTCCAGATATATTATAGTATGGAGATCAAGTTGAACAGTTGGATCAGTCTTTTGAATTAAATAATAAAAGATATAATATGAAGTACAAATAATTTTATATATTTCACGATTAACGTAACATATCTCTATTGAAAGATAAATCATTATTAATTTATTTTTTAGGGACTGAACACGGACGTTACAAAGGCGTACGTTTTGTTGGCAGACAGATTTTTGCAAGGAAAATACAGCTGTGAGTGGCTTTATGCTTGTACATATATAGGAAGATAAATTATTTAGTTGAGAAGCGAATACATGATTTTAATTAAGGATAGTAATTGAACTGTCATAATTAATTGGATTTAAATCCATTAGCTAATCGGATACTAAATAAATAATAATAGTAATTCAACATACATTCTCATCTAATAAAAAATCATCAAAATAATTTTTTTATATATTAAAAATAATAAAAAAAACTCAAAAAAATAGATAATCAAGTCGATGAAAAAAGTTTTCCTCTATGAGATTTCATATTTTAAAGTTTTTATATAATTATTTCATTATTTATGGTATTAAATAAATCTTTCTCAATGAAAATAATCTAACCATTTAAAAGGAAGTTAGAAATTAAATTCAAGAAATCAGCTTAATAAAAACTTAATCTAAAAATACTATTTTTTAAATTTCAAAGATGTAAGTTGACCCCAAAACACTCTACATCCGCCCATCCGCCCCTGATTTTTTTGATGTTATAACATTGTGTTGTTGTGCACTCTACATTGTCTGGTAAGTGGTTCGACCATTGTTTTATATGCACTTGAGCTTCACTTGTTGATCTATGGGTTCTTTATTTTCTACTACTTTGCAATTACACCTCATAAATATTTTTTTTTATCTCTACTTTATTAAGCGTGTAAGAGTTTTGATTTTGCAGCGGTTAGAATTGATTAAAATTTATTGATTAATTTTTGAATAGAACATGAATCGTTAGATATATTAAATTTTTTTATGACATGATAGATCATAATGAAAATATTAAAAATTTTATTAAATTCATAACACATCCACTACATCAAAAACATATAATTGACGATAGATTTTTCCTAAAAAACATCATTTTGCTGAAGATTTTATCAAATTTGAAAGTTAATTATATATTTTTTTAAAAACTATGATTATTACATAAAAATAATTGATTAATGATATTTACTTTTTACTTTATTTGTTATCATATTTTATGATAGAATAGAATAGCATTTTTAAATTTTGATGCAGAAGGATTATAATATAGAAATCCCAAAAGAACGGACAATGTACTAGTATTTTTATTTAACTAATTGTGAGAATTTTAATGAGTTTCTAGCCTCCTATTGCTCAATAATTATTGACATTTCCGTACTATATATTTTTCATAATATATTTTCACTCTTTATTAAGCATCTAAGTGTCATGATTTTACAAAAGTAAGTGTTTTGTTAAAGTTTCAAAACTAATATTAACTACCAAATTGAGCTATTATTTAAATAATATTATTATTTGTTTACTCGATTGTGTTGAAGTTATAATTTTCTATCAGTTATGATTGTTACATAAATGCTACATAATAAATGAGTACAATTACTTCAATTTATTTTTATTTTTTAAATTCCTCTTAATTCTGAATACCTTAAATTCTAATGTCAACTTTTATCTCAATTCTACATTATTTTACATTAATTTTATATTCATAATTAAAATTTATGTTAATTGCTAAATATCTTCATTTTTTTATTTCCTAATAAAAATCTGATTATATTTTTAAAAACCATCGCTGGGCAAAATACCAATAATATTAATATATTCATACTGTTGATGTTTTAGTACCAAGTGACTGATTGCTAATATCAGTTCCTCTGATAATTAGTTTACACAATTATATCATTTATTAAAACTAAAAACATTATTACCATCCATTTTGTTCCCGGAACTAGTGGCCGTATTTCTGTTATCACATTATTTGATTATCATAAAGTCACAGCATTACATATTTAAATCGGGTGCAAGATATATTCGCTGACGCCGACTTTTCCTTCACCTCCATCTCCCCTTCCATTCTCTTTTTCTCGTCGTATCCCTGCAAAGGCTACAATCCAATTCTCGTTTCTCTATTATTATTAGTTTACTTTATTCTCACTTCTTCTCTTTGATCCTTTCCTCTCTCCACACCACGCACCAGGCACCACACACACCCAATACCTTTTTTTATAGCCTTTTAGCTTTTACCATGTCTCCCAACTTCCACATGTCTTTAGCCCCTTTGTTGTTCCTCGTCTCACTCGCTCTCCTCCTCTCCCCACGCTCTTATTCCACCTCTTTATCACACTTCGATGAAGATATTCCTCTCAGCCAACCCATCCTATCGCCATTTCCCCCACCTCCTTATAAAAATAACAGGACTTGTGACACCACCTCTGGTAGCGTTACCAACAATGGATGGAAAGAAGAGATTCTACAAGCTGCAAAGAGTGAAGAGGCCGTGAAATGGGTCAGAACGGCTAGACGATCCATACATGAATACCCAGAATTGGCATATGAAGAGTACAAGACAAGCCAGCTGGTGCGGGACAGACTTGACGAAATCGGAATTGGGTATAGGTACCCATTAGCTCGTACCGGGGTCGTGGCAACAATTGGTACTGGTAGGCCCCCAATTGTAGCACTGAGAGCTGACATGGATGCACTCCCAATTCAGGTAATTTAAGCACACAAAAAAACGCACCTTGTAAATTTTTTTAAGATTTAATTTACTTTGTTAAATTGTTTAGACGATCAAAAGTTTTCTGATGTCTCCAGATTAGAGAGTAAAAAGATAAAAAAGAAAAGTCTATTTTGTAAAAACTAAAATATCAACTTTTGCGCTATACAATTATAAATTAGTAAACTGTTGTAGCGGACAGGAAATGATATCTTCTATATATAATTGCCTTTGTGTGGAAACGTGAAACGTGCAAATTAAGTTGTAGTTTGCTTAGTTACCTCTAGTCATTGGTACCCTATATTATGTTTCCAAACAAGTTTATTGTAGAATAAAGGGCACAGAAGCTTTCTCATTTTGTTGGATTCTAATAGGCACCTCAATTTTATTGAATAACTGAGACAACTTTTTTTTTTTTAAAAATAAGGAAGCACAAGGAAAGAAATATAGGATGAACATGTAAATTTGTGGTTCTTTTTATTATTTTTCCAAAGTAACTTTTTCTGTATTCTGCTTATATCTGATGGAAAGCCAGCACTAGCTGAGGCTAGAGTTTCTCCTTCTTTTTGTTTCCTTTAAATGGATAAAGACTGCTCATCATTCACTTGAGATGCTAAAGGTCTGAAATATATAGGGCTCTGACCAATTTCCTGTGTGGACCAGATTGCACAAGCAATGATAATGAAAAATAATCCTTGTCGTTGCCATTCAAATTAGCCTTTTCACATTCCAAAATGGAGCCATTTACAACTGTCGTATTGCAGTTAGTCAATATGCGGCATTTCATTTTGTCTTGTTGTACTCTTAGAAGATGGCTGCATTCAATTACTGTTGTTTAGCATTTAGAAGGATATGTTTTGTCGGCACATGTTTTTGTTCAATACCCGACAACAGAATCTAGATATTTATTCAATTTACATGTGGTAATCTTGGATCAAGTTTGTGCCTGCTTGTATAATTTGGTGTGAAATAGTTTAGTGGTGGTCCAGTGAGAGTAATTGTCTTTTGAATGGTAACAGGGAATACATTCCATAGGTGATCTTTTCATCTTTTTTTTGGATTTTTGCATACTTTGCATCTATTCTTGCTTTTTGTTTTGTTCCTATTGTTTTTAACAGCTTGTTCCAATGCTTGTCATATTTGTACCGGTACAATTGAACCTCCCAAGATTATTTTTTAAAAACACTACAAAGATAAAATTTCACCAGCATTTTAATATTCGGGTGCATTTTGTATGCATCGGATAAAGTGTTTCTTAATGTTGATTATTTTTTTTCTAAATTAGTGGCAGTAATTGGACTTTGTACAGACCCATGTGTCTCAGGTGCCTTCAATCATGAAAAGAGAAGCTTATTTATTGTGCATGTGTAAAACATTCATAGTTGCACAGTTTGCAATGCATCAGATGTGTTGTGTCCTTCTTGTCAGATGGTTAAATCCACATAATGACATAAGGATATCCTTGCCTTCTGTTGTGGACATCCTTAGTTAGCACGTGCTTAATATATTTTTCATTTTTGTATTTTTAGTAACAAGCTGGTACAATTTTGTCTGCATTCTTCTAATTTAGGAATTGGTTGAATGGAAATTCAAAAGCAAGGTTGAAGGTAAGATGCATGCTTGTGGACATGATGCACATGTAGCTATGCTTCTTGGTGCAGCTAGAATACTAAAGGCACGCGAGCATTTACTAAAGGTTTATTTCATTTTTTTTCCCAATCATGATGTTCACCATGTTTTGTGGGTTTGTTTGCACAGCTCATAGCAAGCTGTACCAAACTCCTCTTAATGATAAGCCCAGTTATGCTTCCTCAAGTTTTCTGACAAAAAGTATTGTCCAATTCAATGCATAAGAAAGTGCTATTTTTGCTGAAATCCTGATCATTTATCCATAACTGGAGAAAGCGTATGGTATTATCACGAAAATTCACTTGTTTCTTAGCATTTAAAGGAACCAAGGTGATCTTTTTGTCGAGGTTTTTAATACTTCGACAGATATGGAAAATGCATCCCAGGATGTTCTTTTAAGAACCTAATAACAAGAGAAATTGTATAATACTAGATAAGCCACTAATGTGCAATATCTGAGTTTATTTTACAATATGAAAATTAATTTAGGGAACAGTTAAGCTGCTATTCCAGCCAGCAGAAGAAGCTGGAATAGGTGCAAAAAGGATGATGGAAGATGGGGCTTTAGAAGGAGTAGAGGCTATTTTTGCTGCTCATGTATCTAGTCAGGAACAGACCTCTGTTATCGGGTCAAGACCTGGCCCTTTGCTTGCTGGGTGTGGTTTCTTTAAAGCCATAATCCAGGTAGCAAATACTGACCCGACAAAGGTGGGAACCATACTGGCAGCCTCTACTGTTGTTATCAGTTTGCAGAACCTTATCTCTCGTGAAGCTGACCCCTTGGATTCTCAGGTGTTTTTTTAGTAGTATACTGTAGTTATAATCTACATTTTTACTGGTAGTTAATTGTATCTGGTATGCTTTGTTATATATTGAAGAATATGTTCACTGACAAGACCAGTAATCATGTTCTATAGCAATGACTAGCATGAGGAAAATTAAAAACTGTACCAAATGATCATTCACATTTGTTTTTTTTGAAGTGGTAGGTGAATTGCCTACCATAATTTTATATTAATAAAAAAGAAGAAGAGATTACAAAATTGAGAAAATTAGGTTACATTGTCGATATTGTACCCAATATACCCAAATAACCTAGTTCTATGAGCCGACTAGACCCTGATCTAACTATTCACCGATTACAGTGCCTAACTAAGTACTATATGCCCGGATCCAAAGGTCGATATTGTCTTGAATGAGTTGTTAAACCCTGAAGTTTGAGTTGTGTTCCTGTCTGAAGATATGTGCGTTCCTTTCTTTCCATATTTCCCACATGATCGATGTCTTGCTTGTTGGACCTCCAAGCCTCATCCCATCCTGTAATGAAGTTGCTATCCTGTTGTGTAGCCGCTCCGATCCATCGTGATATTATAGTCGCAGTGAAATGGCAGGCTTGGAATAGGCGCAGCCTTGTCTCTGCCGAGCCGTTGTTGCATAGAACGCAGTGCTGGGTCGATGGTCATCCCTTGCTTCGTAGGTTTTCCGCCGTGTTGAGCTTGTCCTGTAGTAAGAGCCATAGGAAAAAAATTATTTTGTTGGGAATCCCGATTTTCCATATCCTCGCTAGATGGCTCTGTTCAATCCCTGGATTGTTGTAGGCCTTGTACATCGATCATTCACATGTGTTGAAGTTTCTCAAGAAATCATTCCTTGAAAGTAGCTAAGTTCAGTGATTTCTTTTGTTTGTTGTTTTTTGAAATTAAGTTTGTTCTTTATTGTTGACATTTTTTGTCATTTTAGGTTACCATTTCTTCTTTTCCTTCTTTTTTTCCTTTTATTGAATTGGCTTCCATTTTCAATCAAACATTGATTACAATACAGTTGTACTGTAACTCATTATGTTAGATAAAAGGTAAAAGTGATACTGACAAGTACCTATCAGCATCACCTTATCAGCTTATATATATAACATTCATCTGTACCAGTTAATCCATACTTTTGCTAGCACTGACCATATGATAATACCACATGGCGATCTACATGTCTTGCTCTAGTTTCTCTTCTTACTTTTATCTTACATTTTTTAGCTATTTCAGGTACTTATTTGGATATTTATTCCAGGTAGTCTCAGTTGGGATGATCAATGCAACTGATCAGCATGACATAATTCCGGAATCAGTAGCGCTTGGTGGCACATTTAGGGCATTTTCTAATAACAGCTTTTACCATCTCCGTCAGAGAATAGAAGAGGTAGAATATAAAAACTATGACATGCACGTGAAACAAGTTAAAACTGAAATAATGTGATATTAAAATAAATGAATAAAGCAGCCTGGGTACTAGATTGAGTGGTGTAGTTCAAATTTAGCATTAAAGAAGTTTACTTAGCCGCTATTGGGTTTTGTCAATAAGCTAGGCCAAGGTTTCATATTAAAGGTAGCAACAAAAACAAGGATATCTTATTAATCAAAAAGAGGTATTTTGCAGTTATAACCAACATGTAATGACATTTGTAATCAAAATTCCAGACATTTGTCATATTTACAGTTGAGCTCTGTTATTGCTTTTGTTAAAAATACCCAGCTAATATAAAGTGGAATTAAACTTCATAATAAAGCAAACAAGCAGCCCATGTTTTATCTTTAACTTGACCAAATCCTTTCACATCAGTTCATTAAACCTTTGCATTCAACATAGAAACTCTATAAATCATTAGAAATGGTAATAAAACTCTATAAATGGTAAAATTGATAATTTACAAGCTATTGTTATGAAGAATTTTTAAGCTACTTGAATCAACATTTCGTGTTGGAAATTTTGAAATTTGACCCATAAGCGTTTCGGCTTGAAATGCATATGGAAGCACCATACCCGGACTCATAATATTATGACTATTATCATAATTACTTTCAGGTTATAGTCACACAGTCTAGAGTTTATGGCTGCGAAGCTTCAATAGATTTCTTTGAAGATGAAAGTTTTTACCCCCCAACTGTAAATGACAAGTTCATGTATGAGCACGTGAAAAATGTGGCAGTTGATTTGTTGGGTCCAGGAAGTTACAACGAGGCTCCTCCAGTCATGGGCTCGGAGGATTTCACCTTTTACTCTCAGGTTATTCCATCTGCATTCTACTACATTGGTGTGAAAAATGAGATTTTAGGCTCAGTGCACCAGGGTCACTCGCCATATTTCATGATTGATGAAGATGTGCTGCCAGTAGGTGCAGCCTTTCATGCAGCAGTAGCTGAGAGGTATATAGCAGAGAATAAAAGAGCAGGCTCTTGAGTTGAGTAATTTAGTTTTAGCAGAGTTGAAGAGTCTACTGGCAAAACAGTATCTTCTTCCCCTTTCTTTATTTTTCATTCTTCTTCTTTGTGCCCTTCTCTCGTTTTCTTTTGTCCCTTCACTTTATTCTTCAATATTTAACATATTCATTTTTGCATATTATAATGCGTGTATATATTTATAGATGTAGAACTATCTTCTGAGGATCCATTACCACTATTGGCTTGTTTAGCGTATGAATTTGTTACTCCGTAGTCTCAGAAGCTCCCATCTCGTAATTTTAGTTCCTTTGTTTTGTGAATGATTGCTTTTGGGAATTTTAAAATTTCTAGGGGAGTTACTGATAATTCTTCTATGCCGGCTGTTATTCTATTCTTAGGAGTTATCTTTCTACTGATGGGTCTGGGTATAATTATTTTATGTACCTATATATAAGATTTTTTTATGAGTTTCGGAAATGAAATAAAAACTGATAGGTTATTAAGCCTGCTTTATCAAAACAATGAAAATGTGCATAATTATGGGTCTGGCCCAATTTAAAATTAAAAGAAATCTCTTACAAATGGGCCAGTTGTTGCCGCGCATATGATATGTGGTACTGAAATTTGAGAACTTTTGCCTTTTTGGAGATAATGAAATGGATCAGTATGTGTTCCAATACCTGTAATACCCCTAGAAGCAGTTTTGAAATGTAAGTTCAACAATCACAATGAAATAATAAACTGTGAACCTGAAATGCTAAATTCATCTTAATCAAATTGATAGGTAATGGAGAAATGCCGCCTAAATTTGTTATTATTTCAGCGACACAAAAATCAATCTAAAATATGCCTAGAGGAACCATAAAATAATTTGATGAGGTCACGAAATATATTAAACTAATTAAAAGAAAAAATAATTCATTGGTTTTCTAAAAGAAAAGGCATTTGATATTAATTTATTACTATGCTTTGCAGAACCGTCCTTTGAGAGTAAATTCTGTTCCAATCGTGTATATTTACAGAATATAAATCACACAGAGAGATACAAAAGAGTATTTACTGAGGTTTACCATTAAGGCTAAAATATTTCTATGGATAAATCAATTAAAAGTCTGAAAAGCAAATTGAAAATTTATTATGGTAATATTCACCATATTTCTGAAGGCTCATCTGAATCCTAAGAGCAACAATGGTATTCACCACATTTCTTTTAATAACCAATTTATTATTTAAACAAAGCATAAAAGGAGAAGTATTAGGATCCATTAAAGATCAAATACCCTCAGCAGCTTTGAATGATGATAAAAGCCATTGGAGATCATTTTTTTAGAAATGGATGCCGATACTAAATACATTTTATTAAGCATAAATAATTTTGTTATTACAATTATAAACCTGTAATACCCTCTAAACTCAGAAAATGCTATCTTAAAATCTAATGGAAAAATGAAGCCAAATTATCTTTAAAATCTCCAAAAAAAATTGAACATTAAAAGTACAAAAAAGAATAGAACTTCTCAACATAAAAAATCTTAAACAAGGCAATTATAATTACAGATATAGAAAACATAGACAAACCTGATATTGTCTAGCATGTTTCAAAAATTCTGATATCCAAATATATATATCTGTCAACTTTCATTGCTTGAAACACCCTATCCACTTCATTGATTGCATAAGATTAAAAACACTACAAAATATATATTGAGAATGAATAATAATAATTGAAAATATAACCACAACAATTTACAGTAAATGCTGACTAACATAAAGTATCTGCAATTTACACAAAATTGAGGACAAAACCTGAACCTCTCAATTGGACAGCACAGTCGAAAGCAAACAGAAAAAGAAAGTGAGGCAATCATACCGAAGCAAGGAAAAGACCTCCCAACAGGCGAAGGAGAGAACAATGGAGGCGACAGCAAGGGCTGAGCACCAACGCGAACGGCAGAGGTGGGAGGTGGGTGGTAATCTCTCGTCACAGGGTGTTTGGATTGTGAAAGGATTAGTGTAAGAATAGTACTCTTTGGGTTAGTAGTTAAGAATAGTGTGGGGTTAGTGATATCTCAAAAAATATGAGAACATTATTATTTTTTATTATTTCGAATTAGTAAAATGTTATTTGTATGGAAATTTGAGTACAATGAAGAGAATAATTAAAATAATTAATTAATTTTTAGTATTTTATTTAATAATATTATTTATTTAATATTATTTCATACTAATATAAAAGAAAAAAAATTTTTTTATTATTTTCACTACCTCATGGACGTTAATTCGCTAACCCAACGTTTTTTATGGATTAACGGATTAGTATTATTCTGCTACTATTTTCGATTTTAATTTTATATTTAGATAGTTGTTAATTTGAAAATAATACTGTTATTACCATAATATTGATATTTTACACCATCCAAACACACCCAAAGCGTACAATTACAGTAATTTTTGTACCTTTCAATCTCAGATTTGGAAGGGCGGTTTGTTTGAAATTTTGAATTAGATCAGAAGCAACCGCACAATTACAATATTTACACTAATCTTACATGGTTATATACAAATAAGTCATTCTCTGATACAAATTGAAGTTCTCGGCTGGAGGCAGGAATCCATGACCTGTACAAGATTAATAAAACAGGTCTTCTCATCTCCTTGTAAAATCTTAATTTAGGTGAAAGCCGGCTGAGTGCTCGATTTGGAGACATCCTGACCATCCGATACGTAAGTAGCGATTTACATTTTAACTATCTATTGTTCTCCCTCTTGAGACATTTTTTAATCATTATAGACGATTTTTCAATTTTGGAATAAGACTTTTCTCGCAAAAGCTCTCATAAAAATAGCTTTTTCTGTTGCCCCCCCCCCCCCCCCCCCACCCACCCACCCACCACACACATACGACGATGTCACAGACAAATTAATTGAGAGAAAGCTGACAAATTTCACAGCACAAAAATAATTGACAAGCCTGAAAAAGCAGGTATGAGAGAGAGATTGACACCAAGATCTGCTTCCTTTTCTTCTCTTCTTTTCTTTTCTTTTTTTTTTTTTTTTCTTTTTTTTTTTTACCACTGCTAGGCTGCTAGCTCACATGGGGTGGCTTTTTTTTTTTTTTTTTGAGGTAAATCACATGGGGAGGCTTATGGACCCTGATCAAGCATTTTTGGCACTGTTGCTCAACCATGAGAGAAAACATAAAGGAAAAAAAGAAACAAATATGGTTTAGGCACCATCAGTGGAGCGTGTCATAAAGGTTGTAAACCTTTAAGGACCCTGGTTGCTAGTTAGGGATCCAATGGATGAATGCGTAGAAAGTTGGTGATGTGGCTCATGCCAGACCCCACATGCATGTGACTGGCACTTTGAAAAATTTGATGTGCACAGTTGCACACAATGACAATTTTGTACAATCTAACAGAGATTTGCACGGCTGAGACGAGAGAACTTTTTAAGCTAACAATTTTGTTGCTCTCTCTAGAGATTCCCATATTGCATGTTGCTGTGCTTAGTCATGTGTTGGTTAAGATTGATGAAAGAAAAATAATCACATAAATGTTAGCTTAAAAGTTCTTTTTTTTTTCCTAAAAAAAATAAGAAATCTTTAGAGTGAGCACAACAAAATTGTTAGGTTTACCAGACTTTTTGCACGTGAATATTGGCACACTGTGTACGCTTTCGCATGACATAATAGACAAGATTTAGTTGCATGTAACCATGGACTTTTTAGCCTTTTAGTAACAATAGTTGTTATACTTCTTTTTTTTGTTGATTGTCAAAATTCTATTACACGTGGCAATTGAATTTTATATATTTCTTTTGTTTTATTTTTACAAAAAATAATTAGGTTCTATCTGAAGGCTCCATCAACAAAGGTCAAATTTTACCTAATTTTATTTTACTAATTACGTTAGAATTCCTTGACAGCGACTTATCTAGACAACATTGAATAGATAGTAACATCTTTTAAAATATGTATAGTAACATCTTTTAAAATATCTAGACAACATTAAAAATAAAAATATATATAGTAACATCTTTTAAAATATGTATAACAATTTACATGTAATTTCAATATTATTTGATATTTGATATTATTAAAAATGAACCATGAATTTTTTTTGTCATTTTATGAACAATAAAACTTTTACTAAATTTCATCACTTTTTTACGTTTATGATATATATACAAAGCACAAGTAACATTTGTCGCTGGATTTTAAAATAATAAGTTACCTTTTGACAATAATTACTTACAGAGTTGCCAAACTAGTATCGATAACTTTCTTGCCTCAACGCTCTACAGTGCATTATGCTGTCCAAAGCAGCAGATTTTATAGTATAAATCTCAATATAAAAACATGAATGATGATGAAATTCTATTAATCTGTTAACGTTGTAAATTGTAGAGTGTTGCAGGCTTGCAACTGGTACGGATCCATCATGCAACCTCCCTAACTGTGACGAGAGCTACAGCTAGCCAAACAGTGCAAATTAATAAGTAATAACAGATCTGAACCATCCAATTAAAATCAAACGACCTTCTAATTTTAATAGACTAAACAGGAACAGGTTGAGGCGGGGTCAAAAGCCCATTGCCTTTTGAAGGTCATATCAGATTGGCACATGTGCTTGTACTTTACAGCAATCAAGTCATGACTTCCATTCGTAGCTATCAACGAGCATAAATATTACTATGCAAGAACAAAACACAAGCAATAAAATGGCCTACAAGCAGTAGACCAGCTTAGAAACACACATCCATGAAATCCAGAATTAAGTCGCAGTACACACACAGGAGGTGAATCCAACCCATAACAAAGTATCTAGATACAACAACTAATAAATACTAAATTTATAACTAAGCAGCAGAAAGTATAGATATGTTTCTCTTTATTTAGTGGCTGTGAGGGCAAAATGTAACAATATAGCTGGCCCCGCTCGAGCATGTCAAAATGGAACTGGGATCATCGTATGCATATGAATAAGCTTTCGGGCATGCACTCTTGAATAGCCGGGAGTATGATGTCGGCTTGCATTGTTGTGGGCCACCGAAGCTCCCTGTGCAACAGTACTGCTGTGCACCAAATGCTGCACAAGCGCTCTTGCATGCCACCACTCTGAATGTTTTCAAGAGATGAGGATATCAGATTAGAGAAGCGTTAAAAATGATGAAGAGGTTGAAATAGGAGAATCTTTTACTAGCTTTTCTTAATTTCAAAACGAGTTTGTGTGTTGTGTTGTGGGAATTTGTCAAATTTTGAGGTTTGTTTTAGAGTCAATACTCTGATAAAAAATTCTGTGGTTGTTCTTGTTTGTTGTTACAAGAGATTCCTAGAAAGATTTTTTTGCTAATTTTGCACAATAAAGTGCCCCTTTTGACCAATGTTGTAATCACGCCCCAAAAGAGGCACGCAGAACAATCTAAGTCCCCTTTTGAATACAATTATATCTAAGTCCCGTTTACTGTTTTCTAACAATGAGGCATGTTGATGTTGTAGGCATCTTATTAGGAAAAAAAAAGTATGTATAGCAATAATGTGGCATACAATTGTTAAGAATAAATTAACTAGTACTTAGCATCTTGGCACGTATAGGCTCATTTTTTTTCCAAGCATCTATCTACAACCCTTTAGTCGTTCAGAAATCAGAAGCTGTGAATGTTACTTATAAGAAAAAGGAGCAAAAAAATTATTTACTTGTTACCAGCGGCACCATCCCTGACGGCCATGCCAGCAGGACACATCTTGTTCAAATCACTCACACATCCGGCAGTGACGCATCTCTGGCTCGAGTGAAATGGCGTCATTGAAATTGGCAGATTATACCTGCAAATAGCAAAATTTGATTCAAGTCAAGTAACTCAACACACACATGACAGAGTGAGTGAATAGACCAAAATGCATTTGCATCAACTAACAAAATAGTACAAATAATATTTTTCAACAGTAAAATTAAGAGGGTTCAATTAAAGCCACATCAAACAAAATAATGTTATACTCTGTAAAAAGGTGTTTGTGCATTAGAACTTTTTCTTCTTTTGATAAAATAAAGGGTTCTTTGTGCACTAGTTTTCCTTTTCCGGTACTGTTTTTCCCAGAGGAAAACATCGCCGTTATCCTAAATCTTTCTCTCTGTTCTTTGAAAAGAGAAACGATTCGCATAATACCAAATAACACAACACATTTTTCCCTTTATTAATTAAACCCTCTAAAAACCACATCATACGCACATACCCGTCAACAAGAGACACGTCATAGAAATCCTGCGCAGTCGCGGACTGAGAGAGAGTGATCTCGGCCAGCGTGGCGGGAGGGGCCCCACCGATGCCGTTACAATACAGCTGTCCACCACAATCGCCAGTGGCGCACTTACCAGTGGAGGTTGTTGGGTTGAACTGGCAGCCTTGTCGGCCCCACACCCGACCGGACCAGCCCGGAGGCAGCCGGAGAGAGGTGGCCTGGCCCGGTCTTAGCTCCAAACCACCGCGGGCCAGGATCGGATGGCCAGCGCCGGGCTGGATCCCGGGCCATACGGTCTCGCCACATTTATTGAACAAGGCGAGAGTGGCGGCGCGTGCATTGCAGGAGAGGAGAAGGAAGATAGAGAGGAAGAGGAGAGTGTGGTGTCTTCTTGCCATTGGATGGCGCTGCCGCTGGGACCCTCTCTCTCTCTCTCTCTCCCCCCCGAGTGGGAGTACAGAGTGGGAGTACAGAGTGTGAGTGTGAGTGTGAGTGTGTGCGGGAGGAGAGTAGAGTGGAGTTGTGCAGTGTGCTTATGAGTATTTAATGCAGGAGTTAATGGTTTGGTGAGTTAGTGAGATAAAAAAATGCCTTTGACTGTGCTCACTGTCACTGCTCAGTGCTGTGTGCTGCTTTATGTTGTTTTGGAGGAGAGTGGGGACGCGGTTAAAGTATGAAAAGAAACGAATGAGGGGGACTTTCGACTTTCGAATTTGAAGCTAAACATAATTACTTGTGTGACTAGTAAGCTTCGTGAAGTAGATTAGACCTTGGGGCGGTGCCCGAGTCCAAAGCACTAGTCACTCAAAAATTATATATATATTATCGTATTTATATCCTAGAATTTTTAAAATTTATATATCGTTATATTAGTACCGATATGATATTCGCATACTCGTACAACACAGTTCTTTTGCCTATTAATTGGCTCTAGCGTTACTGTGCTAGTGGATGCTCCGACTTAGCAGTGTAGACAAAAATTTGAAACAGAAAAACAAAGGTCACCAATTGTTTGGTTCAATATTAGCATCAAGGTTCCTTTTTTAGAAAGACGAGTCTAGTTTTTAAATTTTAACTTTTAAGTGATATTTATGTTTAGATTATTTACGGTAAGATGATTTATTGTTTAATGATATAGGTCTGTACAAATTGTTTGATATCAACTAAACTCAAACTCGTGCTATAAAAACATTTGGAAATTACATTGAGCTGCCAAAAATTTTAAGAAATTTTTATAATCACAATTGAATGTCTGAACCTATATTTACTTTAGTTGTTTGCGAGTGTTAATCCTTTGTAGTACTGCGCATGGTGCAGTGGTTGGTTAATATATGAGAAAAGGGTGATGGACAGTCACGATACCCGTTTAAAGTAAAGGCACGTGTAGCACCACGACTCATGCAATAAATACTTCATAAGATGTTAACTTATTATTTATAAGGGCGGGATCCTATGTGCTGCTGTAGAAAATTATGACAGAATATTGTCATAACTTTTTTGGTCTATCGGATTTATTTGAACGGTCCAGATTTCCCTTCTTCTAGGTACAAAAGATAGTGTTGGATGGGAAGAACTCTAAAGAAGAGATTACCTACCCGAGAGAGAGGGATTCTATTAGGTAAAATTGTGTCATACAAATAAACATGACAGGATGTCATTGCAACTGAGATTATCTTTTGTTAATAACATCAAAATTTTTATCATAATATTTGTTGTATGTGTTAACTTCATGAGCCGCGACTTTTTAATTTAATTATTAAAAAATATAATTTTAATAATAAGATCATCTTCTATGAAATTTTAAGAATAAACATGTCAGTGTCGTCGTTGTCAGTGGTATCATTGGAATGTGTCACTGTCGTTAGCGTCGTTGGAACGCGTCACTGCCAGTGACGTCGTTGGAACGCACTTTCCAGTGACGTCTTTGCCAAAATACGCCACCACTGTGGTGTATTTGCCAAAATACGCCACTAACAGTGGTGTATTTGTCAAAATACGTCACTGGCACTGGCATATTTTCTTTTTTAATTTAATTTTGTTTGCGGATATTTTTTTAAGTAACTAACTGAAAAAGAAAAAAAAAAGATCTTATGCTCAATTCCAATACCATTGTTGACCAATTTTGCATCTCAACATTCATTCATTCCAATCGAACAATCTAAAAATCAAAATTTAAGAACTAAAATCTTAAAGATTATCATAATTCATGTCCTAGCTCGAGCACGAAAATATAATAATATAAATCTATAGAATACATAATTTAAAATAACTTTGTGTATTTTTTTTATTTTTATATGGTGAAATAGAACTACAAATGATACAAAATTTGAGTAAATCGAAATAAAATTTTAATGAAATTGTATCATAGAGGATTAAAAATATAATGATTATAACATAAATGAATTGGGGATATCGTTTAAAATATTTTGTGTATTTTTGATGATTTCATGTGTTGAAATGAGTCTACTACTGATGATTTTATATTTAATACATTTATATTAATCTTCATGCGTAATTCGTATCATGACGACTCGAGCACGGATAAATTATAATATATATCCATAGAATGTATTATTTAAAATAACTTTATGTATTTTGATAAATTTATATGTTGAAATGAAATTACATATGATACAAAACTCGTTGAACTAAAATATGATTTTAATGCATGTGTGTTTTTCAATGTTATTTATATCACAAAGGATTGATAACACAATGATTATAATATAAACGAATAATAGACATCATTCAAAATATTTTCGTATATTTTGGTGATTTAATGTGTCACATTGAGACTACAATAGATAGAAAACTTGAATAAACTAACAAATAAAAGTATAGTTTTTACTATATTTATATTTATCTTTGTGCATAATTCGTGTCCTTGTGACTCGAGAATGAAATAATTATAATATAAATTCATAGGTATATAATTTAAAATAATTGTATGTATTTTTATGATTTTTTTATATTTTAAAATGAAACTATAAATAATACAAAACTCAAGTAAATTGAAATATAATTTTAATACATTTATCTTAATCTTTCAACATTATTTGTGTTTTAAGGGTTTAATAACATAATTATTATAATATAAATGAATATAATACATCATTTAAAATAATTTTATATATTTTAATGATTTGATGTGTTGAAATGAGATTATAAATAACAGAAAATTTAAATAAATAAATAGAAGAAATATAATTTTTAATGCATTTGTATTCATCTCTGTGCATAATTTGTGTCCTAACGGCTCGGATACAGAAAAATTATAATATATAACTTAATAGAATACATTATTCAAGACCATATATAAATATGATTAAAATTTCATATATTATTTTATTTTATTTTATTGACAAAACTCCTATTCAAATCCAAAATGAACTTAATTCTCTCGAATAACTATATGTGATTTGTGTATCTTTTGTCTTAAAAATATTATAATTATACACTTTAAATACTTACAAATTCCGAAAATAAAAAATTACTATCCCGTGAGATTTTAATATAAATAATTTATCAAGGGACATAAATAGAAATTTGAAGATGATAGAGTATGTTTAATTTTGAAAAAAAAACTATGTTATTTATTTTTGCTTTCTGAATTTACAAAACCTGTTGTTATTAACTTATTATTGGGGCACAACACGTAACAAACTAACAGGATTTAAAATAAGAGAGTTCGAGAAGTATTGTCAAGGTTATTTTTCACTCATGAAAAAAGAGAACAATTTGTCGCTGTTAATTTCTTTCTTTTTTTTGATATTTCAATTGTCAAAGCTCAAAAGAGTCCATGTGACCGTCAAATCCATAACGTGTAAGTTAAATTAATTTAAGTAACATTTCTTCTCTTATTAATTTGATAAAACCATTATCCAATTCTCAAATTGGTCATTTAAAACGCGTGCGCATGAAAAATACAAAAAAGTCAAATAACTTGAAATTATTATGCCAGATGATACTAATTATGAATTGAATTTGATCATTTTTGGTGTATATGATAAATGGACATAAATGTAAATCAAATTTAGTTTTCATATTTATAAGTAATACATAAATTGTTTATTAAATGTTTATATATAATTTCATGATTCAAAATACAATACATAACGATCTGAAAAATCTTCATACAACATCATAAATGAACATCCAACTTTTGGTCTAGTAGGAAAATGCAACACTCTTTGTATGAGAAATTATGAGTTCAAAATTCAGATATAGAATTCTATGAACGTTTATGAAATTTGAGAGCTTAATTCTCATATTTCCGATAAAAAAAATACAACACAACAAGTCTTTGAATTCAAATTTTAAATAGACACTGGATCTATAAATGCACCTCGAGAGAATTAATTATGGTTATAAACTCTTAAGCATTTATTTTAGGATGTATAAATATTTTATTTTGAAATATTATTTAATAGTTCACCTGATAATATTTTCTCCAGTCAATTTGAATAAGTCCAAAAATTAAGAACATATTATGTTGTCGGATACGAGGATCATATATTAATAAAAACTTCATATAATTTGAGTATAATTTAGTTGTGATTTTTGAACAATGATAAATTTAAACCATGTGATGGATGTTAAAAATACAGCTTAAATTTTATCATATTTTATACAAACACACAGAATACATCTTCTATGCACGCTATATAGAATATTTGCAGGATTTCAGATTAGAAGTTGATGTGATCCTAATGAAAGTTATTCAGATAATATATAGAGAATCATTTTTTTGAACTTTTAAAAAAAATATTAAATTAGAACTATTATGAACAAATTAAATAATACGTCAGAAAAAATATATTAAATTAGTATTGCTAAATAGAGTTGTCAGAAAAAAAAAGTGTACCTCATGAAGCTCTTAATGCTCGAGATTCACTCATTAAACTTGTTAGTTGATGAGTTGAGTTTCAGCTTACCATGACTCGACTCGCTAAGTTCATTAGGCTTTATTATTATTGATTTTTGTTATTTTTTTATAATTTTTTATATAAAATATTATTAATATTAAATGAGTTGTTAATGAGCTAGATCGACTCTTTCATTAAAGGAGTCAATTTCAAACAATACTTTTAGCTGGTTATTAATCTCAAATAGTTCTTTTAGCTCGCTAAGTTTTTTTTTGAAAAAGAAAAAGCACCCAACAAGTGCCAGCTTTCATTACTTTCCAAAAGCAAAATGTCACTACAGACTTCAGTTTATAAGAGATAAACCAAAATCAAGAAATTGAAGTGCATACAGCACTCCATACAGAAGAATTGTAAGAAAAAAGCTAAAAGCACAACAACCATCCCAACAAAAGTATAATAGAGCAACCAAAAGAATATATGAAGAAACATCCTCAGTAGTCCAATAAATCCTCATCCTCAATGGGATGAGATGACCCCATTAAGTAAAACCGCACTATGACCACCCCAAAGTATAGATTCCATCCATCTAACCCATTTTGGATCAAACCCACGTTGTTTAAAAGAATTCAAAATGTAATTCCAATCAACATTATCAAAAGCTTTTTCAAAGTCCAGTTTAAGAAGAAGGCCAGGTTCTTTGGACGATTTAACTGAATGTAGAATTTCATGCGCCGCAATAACATTATCCATAATATTGTGACCTTTAAGAAAAGCATGTTGATTAAAACCAATCAGACGATCCAAAACAGGATGTAGTCGAGATGTAAGTACTTTAGTGAAAATTTTAAAACTACAGTTTAAGAGACTAATAGGTCGAAAATCTTTAATTGTAACAGTATCAACCACCTTAGGAATGAGACAAATTAAGGCCCTATTTAATTTGGCAATATCTAAGGAATGATTATAAAATTCAGAGAATAAATGCACAATATCATGTTTAATAAGAGCCCAAAATTTTTGGTAAAATAATATAGAAAATCCATCCGATCCCGGGCTTTTATTAGGGTTCATGGAGAATACAACACAATGAATTTCCTCCTCCGTGAAAGGAGCAATAAGAGAAGCATTTTCAGAATCAAGAACACACTCATGCTGTTCCCAGATAGTATTAGAAAAAGAGACCCACGTAGACCCCTTATAACCCAATAAATTTTTATAATAACCTAATATGTGAGCTTTAATAACCTCTGAGTCCCGGGTTTCAGTACCATTAATATGTAAGGAGGAAATTAAGTTTGTACGTTTACGAGAAGAAGCAATAGAGTGAAAAAATCTAGTATTTGCATCGCCTTGATGAAGCCATTGCAAACGGGCACGTTGTTGCCAATAAATCATTTCATCTCGATACACATTATGCAACTCATTTTTAACACCAAAGAAGGCATCATATTCATCAGAAGATAAGTCTCTAGTTTCTAGTAATAATTCAAAATCTTTGATGGAAGATGTTAACTGAACTTTCTTATCTTTTATAACCCTTTTAAGATTAGCATTCCAACCTTTAAGCTTTAATCGTAATTGATTCAATTTTAATTTCCAAATTTGAGCAGTAAGAGGCTCAGGTGGAAAACTTTTCCACCATTTAACCATCAACTCAGAAAAACCCTCTTGATTTAGCCAATAAGCTTCAAATTTAAATAAAGGATTACGAAAAATGTCGGTAGTACCATTATGTAAACAAATTGGAGAGTGATCAGACATAGTACGAGGAAAACTACAAGTATATGTACAAGGAAATATGGACATCCAAGCTTGATTAACAAAAATACGATCCAAACAGGCCATCTGGGTACTTTTACCCCCCCGAGCCCAGGTAAATTTGCGATCAGTGCACTTGAGATCAATTAAGTCAAGGTTAGGAATCCAATTATTAAAAGCTTCAGAATTACGCATATCAAAAGAAACACCTTGCTTTTCAGCTCGAGAACGAATGGCATTAAAATCACCCCCCACTAGCCAAGGCCCAGACCAATGTGAACCAAAAGTGAATAATTCATCCCAAAAGACAGGTTTCAAGGAAGCATCAATAGGCCCATAAACCGTTGTACATGCCCAAATAACTTTGTCCTTTTTATTTTGCAAGTGAGCAGTTAAACTAAACAACCCCACATCCCATGAAAGCAATTGACACTGATCAGAATTAATTCCAAGAAGAATGCCCCCAGCAGCTCCTAAAGAAGGAATAAACTACCAAGCTGAGAATTTAGGTGAGAGAGAATGCAAAAAACGTTGAGAAAATTCATCTTTTTTAGTTTCCTGAAGACAAACAACATCAAAATGCTCCCTAGAAATAAAATCCTTTAAAAACCTTCGTTTCTCGGGTAAGCCCAAGCCTCTAATGTTCCAATTTTTAAACTTACTTTGACTCAGCTACTTTACAACCCTTGCATTCGATCTATTTCAATTTTTAGTTTGTTTTCCACAGTTATCTAAATTTAAGAGTCAAAATATTATAAATAAACTCGGAACTCATATTAGTTATAATCAACGCCTTTTTTTTTTCTTTTGATGAATAAATGCTAGCCCGTTTTAAAATTGTGCGTGCGTACAATGAGGGAATAACAGAGCAGAGAGAGAAGACACGCTGTGAGATTCCCTGATATGGGGTTTGTCGTGTTGCCTGGTGTGTGTCAGAAGATAATTTCGATGCTTTCTAATTTCTCTATCCTTGCTTGCGTAGTTGAAATCAAATGGATGCGCTCGCCACCTGCCACCGTTGCTTCGTTTCTTCATTTTTAGTTTAGGTGCACCATACGTACCTACGGCCCTTTTCGGCAATTATGGAATAGAGAAAAAGTATGGAATTATATTAAAATAGTAGCTGATTGAAAAAAAAAATTTGAATGGAATAGAAAATAAATGAAAAATTAAAATAGTAACGAAAATATACATTTAAATTATTATTTTTTTGTATTTTCATCCCTCTTTATTTCATAGATCAAAATTTTCTAGAGAAAGATTTTTTTTTATGGATCAGAATAGTTTTAATTCCTCTCTTCCATTATTCTTTTCTTATTGAACATGATTAAAATAGATGAGAAGAGTGATCAAATTTTAATTTCATAATTTCTTAATTCCTTTGCAATTTCTTTGTTTGCCGGGTCCTACTACGGATTTTTCTTAAAAAAAAGTTTAGATGCACCATCGGCATCACCCAATCATAAAATTGTTAAAGTCTGGTCTGACATGCTGTCATTATTACTACGTAATGCATTGCAATGAAGCAGTAATGTAACAGTTTTTCCTTGAAAAATAAATTATGTAACTGGATATTTTGAAATGGATTTTATTTTGATGGAGTTTTGAGATGAATTTTAAATACATTGTAAAATTGAAAAAGTAAATTTACACCATGTAAAATTTCTCAGACCACCGTCATCCGGATTCGTCAAACATCAAAACATCAGAAAATACAAGTTTAAACGTCGAAATATTAAGTGTAAACACCTCATTGTACAAGTTTAAAATCTGAAAAAAAAATTACACATTGAACATTGCAAGTCTAAGCATTTATAAAGAAGTATGAAGTAATATTTTGTTGTACAAGTTCAAACATTAGATTATACACGTTTCAATAAACTGAAGCAAGATAGATCAGTAAAGTTAAGATTCACTTCCTGACTTAAATATTCACGTAGCACGCCATATCTCAATAGATTGACATAAATTTTGAAGAAAATATATGTTGTTTGAAGAATGTTTTTTTTTCCTTATATATTGATTTTGTATTAATCGAAGCAACTTAGGTATTACTTATTGTTTCATTAAAATGTTTTATATATGAAACATCATTACAAATTTAAATATTATATGATGAACCGTACGTGAAGCTTGTACAAATTTTCACCATTCATCGTGCGAGTAATATACAAAGTACAATTTTCAAATTAATTACTTGTCACAATTTAGAAATTTAAGCTATTTTTAATAGTTGTTAGTTTCGTCACATTTTACAAATTATTAAAAAGAATTTATAAAATAGCTTAAATTTATTAAATGGCGAGGAATCTATTGATTTGAAAATTATTAAAAATAGCTTAAATTTGTTACACGCAAGAAGTTTTACTCGAAAAATGAATTTGCGCTTTATAGTCTGTATTGCACGAAATTAAACAAAATAAATACACCGTGATCAATGCAAATCCTTTTTTCTCAATCACTTTTTGCGGCATGAATATTTAATGGGTGGAATTCTTTGAAAGGCATCAAATGGAGAGATTGACACAGAAATTTAAAGGGGGAGAAAATGGATTAGACGAAGGCAACAAACAAGAGGAGAACACGCGCAAAATTTAAGAGTTGGGACCGATCGAGGCAGGTCATAAAGCATGCCATTACATTAATTCCTCCGGTGCGATAATTAAAATTATAATATAATAGAAATGTTAATTGTTCGTCTCTATTTTTGTTTTTATATATGATAATTTTTTCGTTCTCCATTTTAAAATAATTTATTTCTCTATTTTTTTTACTACTAGATAGCTTTCAACTTCTCTCGCAAATAAAATACAAGAATTATAATCACTCGTTTTATGTTATTAATAAATTTGATTCTCAAGTAAGTTACTGATGGTACTTTATAAATTCTTGAACATATTTTGCCCATTTATAAAAGTAATAATATATAATTTCCTAGAATACTAGAAAATATCAAGTCGCGATGAAATTAATTATTGATTTGTCTTAGATAAAGAGAAAATATTTGGAGAGAGACTTGTCAAAATGACAAGAATGATATATTTATTATATAGTAACTCTAATTAGATTTAAGGTTTATTTCATTTAGAATCTTATTTTTTTAGACAAAATTTCTAATTATTAATATATTAATGAGTAAATATCGGGATAAAATAAATATATGATTAGAGATGTTTTGAGGGGGGGGGACAACTGATCTGGTATCCAATTTTTCTTTTTTCTTGTAGAAGAAATGCTTGTGTTGGGATGCTAAGCTAATTCATCACCCAAATGGCGTGGCGGGTAATGCCCGAGTACAGATATGATCCAACTTGGCTCACCTGCGGCACTTATTTTTTAATAAATTAGTATATTATTAATAATAATAATGATAAAAATAAAATTTTAATAGTAGAAATGATAGTGCGTCACTGTCAACGGCGTTTTGAGAATGCGTCATTAACAATGATGACTTTTATTATTACTTTTTATGGTTTAAAAAAAAAGAGAAGCACGCCAGTGAGAGTGGCGCACTCATTGGCGGAAAAATCAGAAGCAAAGTTGAACATTTTTTAAAAGATAAAGATAATATAAAAAAAGACGCCAGTGATAGTGACGTCTTTCTAAATGCGCTAGTTTCAGGGCGCACTTTGCCATTTTTAGTATTAAAATTTAACTTTTTCATTATTATTATTAATAATATGATTAATCCAATTATTATATTAAAAAATTAGTGGACCTGCGGGTACGGAATTGAAATGACAACGAACCGGCTGAGGTTAGTATAGAATTATTTTTGTTATTATTATTATTATTATGATCATCGTCATCATTTATTACATCTTTAGTATTAAAAATTATGCTTATTTTTTGTTAATATGAAAATTTACTGAATATATTCAATTTTTTATTTAAGACCTATCTTGTGATAAGTGAAATTCAAATTACAGCTCTAAATAATAATTTAATATAGACATCCTTAACTCCAGCTAGTTGTTACTTTTTTTTTCAGTAAACAAACTATAAATGCAATAAAGTTTGACAAACTTGTTGTGGTTTTGAAATCGTTAAAAAATAAATTATCAGTACAATAAAAAGTTGTTGCCACGACCTGTCACAAAAGAAATATTAGAAGCCAGTCTCTTCTCCATTATATATTGTCAACCTGACATGATTGTATAGAAAAAAATAGGTTAAGTTTTAAACTTTCCTCATTGATAATTATTCAAACCATATATAATATGATTAAAATCTCGTATAATGTTTTCTTAAATTTTATTGACAACTCCTAAAATCCAAAATGAGCTTAATTCTCTTGAATGAAAGTCTTAATCAAATCCAAATCGAATAATTAAATGTGATTTGTGTATCTTCAGTCTTACAAAAGATTATAATTATACACCTTAAATACTTACAAATTCTGAAAATAAAAAATGTAGTATCCCACAATATTTTAATATAAATAATTTATCAAGAAACACAAATAGAAATTTGAAGATGATAAGTATGTTTAATGTTGAAAAAAAAATTCAACAGTTTCATATATGTGACATACATAAATGAACTATTGCCTTTATATTTGATTAGTGTTAAAACAAATTTAAATAATAAAGAAATCATGGTTGACCTAAAAAGGGTCGGACAACAATAAGTGGGACATTTTTTTAAGGCCCGTTATGTATATATACTATATAGTTTTACAATGTTGTTTTGTACCAAACGATAGAATCTCTCGCTATCTGCCTATATATCATTCAAAACTGGAAAGGAAAACCATGAATATATGAACAGTGACCTCTCCATGAGCATCAGTTCTCTGTATATTCGACAGGGCACACCATGTGGCCACATGTTAGGCCACGCTACGCCCCTTCGCAGGGGCACGTATTCTCTGAAAAGCTTTTTTTTCATGGAGAATTTTTAAAGATTAATCACAACGGCCGTGGGATGTCTAAATACAAATTTTAAATTACGGGAGTTTATTATTATTATATTAGGACTGTTGATCTTTGATCGAACGAATCAGATCAAAAGCACTCCATCGAAAAGTTTTTTTTTGCTCTCCAAAAGATGTCGTTTCCCTTGCAGGGGCGGATCCAGCTGCCCCTCCTGAAAAAAAAAAAAAAAAAAAAATCATTTTTTGTCCCCTGGTAAAATCTGAATCAGTCTTCGAAACGGCACCTCATCTGATTCATTATTCGTTATATGTATCGTATAACATGTGGTATTGAATTTTTTATTTGATAATTATGAAGAGTATATATCGATGTAAATTATGTCCATAAATTAAATGTAATTCTGTCGCTCGTAAATCCATTCAAAGCTCTTCAGGATTGCTGTTTTATTTCCATTGCAAGGAGGTATATATCAATTATCAAATACAACGAAGCACTTTTGCAGTTCCCATCACATATTAGCAAACAGCATTAGCTATATATGGGCTGAAAATAAAGAAGAGCGTAAAAAAAATTATAAATATTTAGCACCCGCGGAGACAAATAAAAGGACAAATTTATAAAATATATTCCTCGACATCAAACTCATTGCCTGGTGCGTTTTAAGCTGCGTATATTCCGTCCGAACGCAATATGAACTGGTAATAAAAGAGGAACAACTTTGTTTCCTGATTTATTGAGTAAAATATAGATAATTAGATATAGGTCAAATCAGTGTAAAAGCAGCCGACAATTTAGGGGTATAATCCATGTTTACAGTGGTACTGGTACATGCACCCACTACAGAGACCCACATTGCTGCTCTTACGCAATTAATGGTTCACAACTTGTGTAGCTAGTGGCATGGCTTGGTGCAACTTGCTTCGCCAACAACTTCTTAAGCGCTAGCACAAACATTTCCAACAGGGACAGAGTGCCAGACATTAATTAATTTTGTCACCCCCACTTTGCCACTGACAATTAAACATGACAGGGTGTCACATCTCTCATGCAGGGCACACCTCTATCGTCGAGTTTAGATCGGGCAGTGTATTCATATATATAGTGCATCGTATTACTATATTATTTTAGTATTTAGATCACAATACTCAAAATAAAAAGAAGTAAATCGCACTTTTTAATTTTACAATATTTTTAACATTTATAGATCCGCCAAAATAGAAAAGAGGAAAATGTTGATCTGTTGAACTATTTTTAACATTAAAATCGCATTAAACACATTAGATCAGCTATTCACAAAAAAAATGATTTGGTGGACTAAAATACAAATATTTTCTTACAATACCCTACCTCTTATCAGTGACGGAGGTTCACATTAATTTAAGGGGTCCAAATTTAAAATTTATGCTATTTAGTATGAAAACTTGATTTATTCTCAAGAGAGGACCGATAATAAAAATTAATCAAAATTTTATTAAAATTAACTTTTATTTGTACAAATTTGGATGAGTAGGAGGACGGGCGGCACCCACATCAAGCTCCGCCCCTGCCTCTTATCATCATTATTAATTAAATTTAAATAATTTCACAGCAACTCAACAGGTGCAATCTAAAACCACCTGACAACCCAATATTCCTATTCACCGTTGGAGAGGAGAGCAGGAAACTGTACATCAAGTATATAAACCACCTGGTAGCTTATTGATTCTAATAACAACTGCAACCCATTTCACAAAATTTGTATCTTTATTCTGAGATTTTGTATCTTACCGGTTACATGCAAAGCAGCCAGTTATTGCCATAAATGCCATGTACCAACCCCCTGGGTCCTAACCCTTTGCTACCAGTCAAGAGTCATCAGACCGTTCGTTCTATATCTCTATGTCCAAACAAAACCAATTAGAGCCTGTTAGGTAATTTCACTTTTTATGGAAATTGCAGGGAATAGGTATGTGACATGTGTGTTCCCTCATCTAAATTGATAAAATCCCAAAATATAAAACCACACGGGAAATTAAAAAAAAAAGGTGTTCGGAGCATATGAATAGGGTTGATAAGTTGTGTTCATTTAAATTAATCAAGAAATTTTCAAAGGATTATGTTAACATTATTATAGATCCAAAATTTACTTGGTCAGATTAGCTTCACAAAATTTTATTTAGTTATGAATTATATAAAAAGAAGTTGAGTAAAAAAAGGTACCACAATTACAATTTTATTTAGTTGATTACACACATACAAAATTATATAATTCGACTATAATAAATTTGTAACAATTAAATCAGTTCTCAGTACTATATATCAAAACATCATTATCATGCTAAATACAAATAATGAGCATAACAATAAAACTACTTTTTCTCTTTTTATACTTTTCGGAAGATGTATAAATTATAGATTCATGAGATTAATTATATCTGATAATTACATCTCATTATGTTTAATTGCAAAATAAAATTAAATAACACTTGCAACCACCAATCCATGATTTATCTAATGTACGAAATAATTTCAAAATAAAAACAAAAAGAATAAGCAGGTAAAAAAATTGTGCATTAAAATCTTGTTGTGAAGAGATGAGACGAGGATCAACACTAGGGAGAAAAATAATCAGTCCCCACTCAATTTTCATTTTCCCAAAAGAAAGGGGTTGGGAATGGGAAATGCATCCCAAAGGGGAATGGGATTAGGCGTACCGAACGGCAAATTGGAAAGTTTTCCCAAATGAATTGAAATTCCCAACATCCCCGTGGTCCAGCACATTGCTAGGGTTGTAAATCTTGGTGTTCCGGGGGAACCAAGGTAACCATAACGCTCTGCACCAAGTTATTGGTGCAGCAGTTGCTCTTTCAAGAAACTAATACACGTCATTTACTGATTTACACTTCTTTCTTGCTGTTGAAGTTCCCTAGCAAATATCTACCAGACCAAATGATAAAAGTATCCTGTATATATCATTACTATGACAAAAGCGAGAGAAGGCCAATTGTTACCAATGTGCAAAAGGTGACAATGCATGCACAAAGGAGAAAGGTCTCCACTAGCTTTTATAAAGAAACTTGAAAGTAAAGCAAGAAAATAATGAGAACAAACAACAAAAAATGAATATTGTTTGAATGATATACAGATACCATACAACAACAACAGCAACAAAGACTTTAATCCCAAATAAATTGGGAGATACCAGATACCATGTACTACACAAATTCGTCAGGAGACGCACTCACAAATTAAGCAACTAATCCTCATTTTCTTCTCCCCTTGTTAAACAGAAAATATTGTTGATACAAAGATTGATTCAAATCCTACTAAATTTATATACTAAAATGGCGGCTGTCCTAAAATGTTGTGCATGTTGTTTAACAACATTGACCATACAACTATATGGGAATTTAGAATAGAAAGGAACCTTTGTAAGTTCTCTACCACATGGCAGTAAACTGAGAAATAGTTGGAAGAAGCTTCTCTAGGGTGAGATCCAGAGGAGGGAAAAGTGAGGGGGCAGAAGAGGAAGGATAACCGACCCTACCAAAACTCTTTTGCTTCACAAAATTTGGATGGGAAGTGAAGGGAACTCTACCAGAGCCACTGTTACTGCTTCTTTCCTGCAGAACAACCTTTTCGTTTCCTCTTCGAGTTTCAGCTGTGGTTGATTTCTTGATTTACTATATGGACTGGATTCATGGTCAATGAAATCGGAGATTACCACTCCAGAGGCAAAATACACCTTAAATTTATAATGATGAATCATCGAGATAAAATAACACATTGTCTTCTATAGTTCTATTGAAAAGGAGGGGAAACCACGAACACTAAATTTGGACGTGAGATTCACTTTCCACATCCACCCATCCTAACTTCTTCCCTTCCCTTAACTTGTTTTCTCCTTCGCTCTTCCCACCCGTCCCATCCCCTTCCTTTTCCCTCCTCCCTCTCTTGCTATGCCTCACATTGAGTCAAAGTTGCTGAAGGTTGTAGAATTCAAGACATTATAAATTAGTATGGATTAGCATCTAGTCTATATTCTTTACTAGCAGCCATTTTACACTTTGAATTTGCATGTATTTCAGAGAAAAGTTTATTTTTCCATCATAAAACAAAGTACCAGAAACTTGCACTTTGATTTGATCTCATTAATCTAAATTCCTTCCTATTTACACAAAAGGAGAATGGGTAACAAAATACCACAAGAACACATATGATATCACATCAATATTGAATATCATCAAATGCCCGTGCCATGACATAATAATTAGAAATCCTAATTATCAAATCTGAGAGAGGAAAGAACCACTTATCTTTCCTCAGAGAAATATAAACCCTCTCCAACTATCGGAACCCATGCAATCGCCATCATCACCTCCATCATTATCAGGCGGTGGAAAGTTCAGATCGAAAGGCCTAGATGACGCCACGTCACCGTCCCGATCATAAACCACCGATTCAGAAGAGCCACAACAGCTACCGCTGATCCGCTTCTCTTCGCGTTGGTCCTCCAACCGGATTCCAACACGCGGCGGCCTGGGAACCGCAGCGCCGATGAAAGACTCGACCGTGCTACTGTGGCTGCTGGTAGCGGTTCGGATCTTGTTATCACATCCTGATCCGGAGCCGGATCCGGACGGGAAGTTGGTTCGAGCGTGTACCCCCCTCAAGGTTCGCGCGGCGGAGTCATACGCACGTGCGGCAGCCTCCGCCGAGTCGAAGGTACCAAGCCAGAGAGGAGTTTTTCGGGTCGGGTCGCGGATCTCAGCGGCGTACCTGCCCGATGGACGCTTGCGAACTCCTCTGTAACGGATCTCCGGTACCGGTGGCGGCGGTGTAGGTACCGAAGCTGGTACTGTGTGTTTGGATTTACGCATCAGTGGAGCGTCTGTGTGTATTTCTTTACAGAGATGGGGGTAACTGGTGAGGGAACCAAGGGAGGGAGAAGGGTTTGGATCGGAAAGGCTGATCGTCTAATCTCTAATGGTTGTTGCTTGATTTGGGTCTCTATTATGCTGCATTTCCATGTAGTTTATTGTAGCTATTAAATCCTCGATTAATTTTGGGGTGGATTGGGGATTGATCCGATCTTTGTTTTGTTTTGTTCCTCTCGTTGCTTTCCATCTACCACTTCCACCTGCACTCTTCCCCCTCTGCTGTGCTCAATTGGAGTAAATTATAAAGATACTGATTCTCTAAGGCGTGTTACGTGTAGTTAGCGTGTCAATTATTGATTCAATCCAACGAGAACTTGATCTGATCTTATTTGATCCGAATTCGATCTGATCTGATATGATTCAAAAATAAATGGATCATATATGAATTTATTTTTTTATCTGAATCGGATTAAGTTCGGGTCAATCCGACCCAACCCGATTAATTATCCTTTTTGAAATAATTTGATTTAGTACTAGTTAAAATATAAATATATATTAATTATAAATTAATTAATATTTAATTACTTAAAATAATATAAAAATATTTTAAAAATATTTTATTATTTTACACGGGTCGGGTCATGTCGATCCGTAACCCGGTTGGGTCGGTTATGAGTTAAGATTTTTTGACCCATATAATCAGATCGAGTTCGGGTCGCATTAAGAAAAATAATAAAATAATAATGATCCGATCCAAACTCGTCCCGACCCATTGACACCCCTACGTATAGTGAACAACACAATGGGAAAATATCTCTGAGTGTGGAGTTACTAGGGGTGTAAACGGATCGAATACGGATGGATAATAATCTTACCGTATCCGTCTCTGTTATAATTTTTCGGATATGAAGTCAAATACAGATAATTCGGATACGGATATGGATCGGATATTCGACGCATATCCGGATACAGATCAAATATCGGACAGATACAAATACGAATATGAATATATTCAGATATTAAATAAAAATATTATATATATTATTTGAAAGTAATTGCATACTATTTTTTGATAGAATCATTAATTATAAAAAATAAATATTAATTATAAAAGCTAAATACTAATTACAATTAATAGTTCAAATGTATCAATGAAATATAAAAATATATGATACATTAACACAAATTGGATATAAAATAAATTAGATTTATAATGTACACTAAAAATTTAATTAAAAAATATATAATAGAAATATTTCGGATACTTATTCGGTTAATATCAGAGCGGATACCTTTGGATAGTGTTGGATATTGATGAATAATAGCTAAACGGTCAGATACAGATAGGTAATAGCCAAACTACATCCTTATCCGTAAAAAAAATCGGATATGGATACACATACGGATATCTCTAAATACGAATATGAATTAGATAATTTTCACTATTTTTCAAATCGAATCACAAATAAAATCACATATTATCCGATCCGTTAACGCCCCTAGGAGCTACCACTTACCTCGTGACAAAATTGGGACCGTCCATTTCAAATTTCGATCAGAGCTAAGATTTAGATTTACGAAATCTTTATTAAAAATTTAAAATTGAGGTTCAAACAATAACGTAAATGTTTGAGTTGCTTTAGAAGATGTGAGTTCTAACACAATATGGATTAATAATCTTTAAACTAACTGCATTTTTTAAAGACCGCAACTGTGTACTATTGTATAATTCTAAAAAATAACTTAGTAAAATTTCAGTTGTGAGTTCATATTAATAATTGTAGAACTAACAGTTCCTAAGTTTTATAATAATTTAATTATTATTAGTGGGCTGAAATTATCAACAGATAGTAACTATTTCTTTTAGCATGTGTTGAAGTTATGGACAAAAAACCACATTATGCAGCTAGCAGATTTGTACAAACATTCACCATCAGTATATTTATGCCTCTAGCTTATCTAACAAATATATATTATGTTTGTACATTCAATTTCAATTCACCCGCACGGTCCACACGGTCCGGTCCAAGGCGGTCCAAATTAGAAAAAACCGAATCCGTCCCACCGTTGGCCCCCGGGGGCCGGACCCCCACGGGACGGTCCACGGTCTGGTCCGTTCCGGTCCGAATTTTTTTTTTATAAATTGAAAATAATAATAATTTATCATATTTTTTAATAATATTTTTTAACTAATTCGAATTATTATTTTTAATTGTTTAAAAATCTAATAGTACTAAAAAATTAAAAAATTTATAAAAAAATAAAATTTCAGAAAATTAAAAAAAATAATAAAAGTTGAAAATTGCATTGGTCAAGATAAATTGAGCTTAAACAACAAGAAAATTGCATCTGCCCGGGTAATCGTTATAACGATTCAGTAAACGTTATAACGGTTCATCTCAATACTCAAAAATATTCTAAGACAGAAATATTCTAAAAGAAACCAGAGTGTATCGTTATGTAACGATTCAGTGATCGTTACAACGATTTGGGAAACGTATAACGACTAAATATGAATAAGTATTTTTGAGTGAAAAAACTAATTGGAGTGATCAAATATGGATAAACATCAAAGTTCAGTGACTAAATATGAATAAGTATTAAAATTCAGTGACATGTCAGAAGATTAACTCTTTTTTTATATATTTTTTTAGAGATCCATTATCAAGATTATCAAAATAACCCATTGTCAACTGATCTTTATATACCCTTAGTAGTTCGTACCCATCATATCCGACTCGTGTGATTGACTGGTTGAAGATCCTAAACAATAAAAAAGAAAACTCAATCATACACGCCTCCTCCATTTAAATAAAAAGGAATATATTTAACTGTGAAAATAAGTGATTCAACTAAGGTGGTCATTGTTTAGTAGCTTGGCAAACAATAACATTACCAAAGTCAAACAGGGGCCTAAACATTATCAACATACAAGGGTGGATGCAGGATTTCGATCGGAGAGAGGGGGGGATAATTATCGGATTGTAATAGCTTATCGGGTTTAAATCCATCAACTAATCAGATTTTAAATAAAAATAATAATAATTTAATATATATTCTTATCTAATAAAAAATCATCAAAATAATATCCTTTTACATATTAAAAATAACAACAAAATAAAACTCAAAGTGATAAATAATCAAATTGATGATGAAAATTTTCCTCTACGAAACTTCATATTTTAAAATCTTTGTATAATTATTTCATTATGCACGATATTAAATATTTTTTTCTCAATAAACGTAATCAAAGAATCCAGAGGAGCAGATTACCGAAAATATTGCCTAAAAGTACTATTTTTTAAAATCCACGAGAGTCAGCTGCCCCCTATAATACACTATATTCACCCCTGTCGACATACGTTTACAAAATCAGTGCCTAATCCTCAAATGGCTATGGGTAGCCTTCAACGAACTAGACTCACTATGAGGCTCCACTCTAGCAAGCCTAGGAATTACATTAATAATTAATGAAACCACAATCAACTGCAACAACAACTCTTCCCACTTCATCAGGGGCCTAAACAACCTACTACTACTTCTCCGCGCATCTATCACAACCGACTCACATGGAATCTTACGATGGAAGTGGACATCAAACCACATGTTCTCTACCAATTTCGTTTACCAAATATGCAATGACCCATGCGTCCCCAAACCAGGATTCCGTCAGGTGTGGCGGACACAAGAACCACCGAGAGTACACTTCTTTCTATGGCTGCTCCTGCATGATAAACTCAATACGGCGGCAAATCTACAGAAGAAGGGGTGTTCGGCGATGGCATCCTGCGTCCTCTGTTCTAGCAATGTAATGGAGTCGGCAGCCTACCTGTTCTCCAACTGTCCGACAACCACACATATCCTCCTATCCACTATCTCCACCCCCCACCACAACAAAAAAGTCAATGACACATGGACCAGTATAGGGGGCACACGAGAAAGACAACGATGGGCATCTACCATGTGGACTATCTGGAAAGAAAGGAATGCGAGGATTTTTCAACAACATGCGAGGTCAAACGACGTCCTCATACACGAAGCAAGGGAGCAAGCGGCGTTATGGACGACTGCATATCAACAAGACGCAACCAACACAACGTCAAGACAATTGGAGTTATTTAGCCATTAGAAATGTCTATTTACAATATATTCTTCAATTTAGTTGTAACAATAATTTGCACTCTTACCCTCTGTCTGTAAACTCTTCTTAATTTTATTTAATGAAATCTCATAGTAGGTTATTCACCTACTACTTCAAAAAAAAGAAAATAAGTGATTCAACTCAATGCAAGACCAATTACATGATAAATAAAAAGATACCTAATTCTTTCAGATAAAGGAGGCTAACTTTCATGGTGTTCAATGGAAGTTTTTCTCTACATGAAGAATTGTCCAAGCAGCACTATAGCCTGGAGATCTAATGTGGCAAAGGTCGGCATGCTCCTTTTCTTGTTCCATGGATTGATCAAGCATCGAGACTACTTTTTTTGCAGACTCAATTTGAAGCTCTCGAGCCTTCTTATCCAAAAGCACTACTCTGTGTGATTAAAATCAAAACATGGATTTTCAGCAAAAGGGATGAGAGAAGGAAAGATAGGACTCAAGCTGTTGTTATGTATTCTATTGCAAAAATAGTTTTAGAGTGTATATATTAAGTTTTTTGAAGTTTGCTAAAAGTATTGGAAAACACAAACCTGAGTGTTCTAGCTAAATTGTCAGGTGTACAATCCCGAAAGAGGACTTCCGGTATTACTCCAGAATTCAGAAGAATGTTCGGTAGACAGATATAATTTATATTTTTCTTGAAATGGATGAGCCATTCAGTGATGAGATGAGCCCGATAAGAAACCACACAAGGTAAACCTGCCAGCATTAGTTCCATGACAGCCGAACCTGAAGTACATAAAGCTGCTTTACTTACCTGCATCAGATGATAAAAGCTCACAAATAAGAAGAAACATATTACACATTTGCTTTGGGGAATGACGAAGGTTGAGTATCAGGTGATCATTATTGTATCGGCTAGCTGTGGTAAATTAAACCCAACAGGTACAACAGGAGGTTCTTGTATCAAAAGAGAATGCCAGACTCAATCAAGCACGTTTAGCAGCTAAAAAGTATGGTTTCAGTAAGCCTAGTTTTTTGATTATATGCATTTTTACCTTTCTGGAGCACTGGAAAAAGAATATTCTACAAAAGTCCAGATCAAATTGTTTGGAACCAGGTAAAAGGTGAGAAAACAAGTAAAAGCACTGACTACTGTTCATAACTTTTCTTATAAAAATATAAGAAGCCAACTAAGGTAAAGGAAAAACCAAGGCATACATTGAATGCAATATATTTTGTTTCAAGAGAAGCACCAGGTATTAGAACAGTAGAAACTGGGAAAGAACAAGCAGCTTTATCAATGTAAGCCTGTACTTGTTGATTAGGTGCAATTGGAATTACACATGATAAATCAGGGAAAGACTCCTTTAGCAACTGCATTACTTCTGAATATATTGGAAGCATGCGCCTGACCTCTTGTAACCGACTCCCAGGTAACAGAGTCACAATGTTCGATCCTGCAAAAGATGTGACTTTTGAAAAACTAAACAACAAAAAAAGAATCACAATCAGTTGTACTTATGTAAAAAAAAAGCATGAAGCGGTAGGCTGGTGCTAGAAGCGTAGAACTTCGAAACAACAAAATGATGCAAGCTTTTCCTAAAAAAAATAATTAAAAAAAGGAGGATGAAAGGAAAAAAGAGTCGCAGCTTTTGAAGATCTAACACATGTTTCAATCCATATGGCATCAAACAAATGATTTCTCCATTAATTTGACTTATCTCTTGCTAATTATTTTTCATTTCTGGTACATTAGCTCTAATCACTTGATAGCCAAGAATATTGAAACAAACAATATTTGATTGCACAGGTTATGGAAAAGAAGACCTTTTCCGAGACATGACCTTCAATCCGCTGCCATTTTATGGATGGCAGGGATGTGCAATATCTAAATCCTAGCAACTGTATCAAATTGATGGCCATGCTTCCTTGAACAAATAAAGCTGTGCACTTCCCACCTTGCTGGCACCACAAGTATTTCACCCTCACCTGGTTTTCACCAGGGTTACCTGAAATGCCCAGAGGAATGAAACTGCAATTTGGTATGCATGTTCCCAATTACAGGTTGCCAACAACACAGTGATTCAAAATATTCATCGAGGGGCAGAGCCTCAGGAATGGACAAGTGGTCGGGCTCTTGCTTTCATTGACAGGGGGGGCATCGAAGTCATGGTAAAAATAGTGATCTGACAAAGAAGAGATTTTGCCTGCTTTTAGAGTCACATCTAGATACCCCCGGTTTGTTTTTCTTCTTCTTAATTGAAGTTACTGAGACAGAAGTGAGATTAGCATGTGTAAGAAGTAGTGGTAAGAGGGAAAGAGAGCTGATGAGATGTGGTAAAAGACAGGAACTGAAAGAAAGTATATAGGAGATTGGTTTTGATAGGAGTGACGGGAGTTCATACATGAGAGAGAGTGAAAGGAAAATATCAAAATTTCCAATTTCAGGTGCACACAGGGAAAAAGGGAACTTGGGCGGAAGGGTGACAAGAGAATATTAAGCTCGACTGGTAATTTAATTCAACAACTCAATTTGAAAGTATGGCACACCATCACCATAATGGCTATAGCAATGAAGCAATAGAAAGGTGTATCAGTAACCTGAAATAAGTCCATTGTTCTTCAAAAAGGCCTCCACCTTTATTTGTTGATCTTGCTTCTCAGACTCAGATGCCAGGACAGAAGAGCTTCTGTAGTGCACAGTAAGCAACTTCTCCATGCAAATAATGAAAATAAATCAATCATTTTTACTTGTGGTGATTGGCTTTAAATTAATCGAACTACCAATTTTTACAAGGTTATACTAAAATTTAACTAGCTATGTTGTGACCTAAATGAGTTTCTCAATCAGTATGATAGTTTTTGTACCGGATTTACTGAAGAAGAGTCATCCAAAAGTGGGTGACCCACATATGTAGCAGGCAAACCATTCAGTTTGCAAATGTGGGCCTCAAAGGGAAGTATGCACAAAATGTGATCAACAAAACGGCGAAGATACCTAAGCCTTTCTTCCCCGCCTTTCCAAGCCCAAAATGATGGTGCAACATAGTGAATGTGAAGAGGGGCATGCGTACTTCGTGCATATCTACCTGAAATGTGACAGAGAAGTTGAGCTATTTAGAAATATACCCGTCAAAAATCTAATTATTAGTACTTATTATCCTGGAGTCCCGGTTAAGTGCTCCACACAAGAAAATTGACAAAGAAGATCCAAGGGTATACAACAATTTTAACATTTAAGACAACTAAGATATTACAAAAAGAAATATAAATGCACATGGGCACATTCAGAATGTCAATCCATTAAGATCCTGAACAAGTATCTTATCTAATTAATACTATCAGAATCTACAAGTTGAAATCATGAAACTGCGCCAAGTCCGAAAATGTAAACTGCTCGTCAATGTACTGCAGCCCTTATCAATACTAGGGCCAGCATTTGATGCTACTGCCTACTGGTACGAGCAACAATAAATTTACCTCCACACCTTCTACTTACTTTTTAATAGCTTGAGCAAACGAAACGAGAACCCCTTGGAGTCAACTGTGACTACAACATGGGGTTGAAACAACAATGCAGCCTCCACTGTGTACTTTATCCTACTCTGCATAAAAATTTTACTGTAAAGATGCATCCTTACTTAATAATATAATATAAGATTTGACAAAAACTACCTTACTCATTAGTTCTTATATTGTGAAAATGGACCATAAAATTGTTCAAATTTAGTACACCGAACTAATGGAGGCTTTGCAATTCAAGTAGTTGATCATTTGCACATCAGGGATGTTAATTTGTATTTGCATGGAGCTCTTTGATTTGGTCAAAAACTTAAATGACCGTACCCTGATGTTAAGTACGTGCGGCAACAGCTCCCATAAGCCCATTACTGAGATTTCTTCCATGGGAAAGATGGATTCGAAGCCTCTCTTTCTCATTGATTCACTGATTAGGAACGGGTGGAAAGACGAAAAGGAAACATCGAAGTCAGTGACAAATAAAACAGAGAGAAAATCAATGAAATTGGAGAGGATGCATGTAGAATGCTGTATACAAACAAGATAAATTAATATAAATTAATCATGACTCAGGAGAAAGATAGAAAAGAGACTAACCCGCCAACTCCGGTGAACTTGACGGGTACTGGAGAGAGATCTTTGAGCCCCTGCATCAGTCGAGAAGCTATGGTGTCGCCGGAGACCTCTCCGGCGACGAGAAATACTCTCAACTCGCCGTCTCCCGCTGCCACATCGACAAGCCTCGACTGAACAGAGTACAGCCGCAGATGCGATGCGATCACATCGCCAAGAATCGGCGCGACGAAGGTTCTCCGAGCACGGGACTGCGCTGTGATCGCTCTAAGCAGCGAAAGCATCACAGCGAGCGGCCAAACCCGATTGGGTTTTGGAGCAGAGAGGAGTCCGTGCGACGGTGCGAGTAGTATACGGAAGAGCGTAACTGCCAGTTATTGATGCACGTGATCGTCAGATTGGTCAGGCTAATAACGATTTAGATTTACGGAGAAATTTATGTAAAGTATCCGCTAGATGTGAATTTTTATTATTGTATCTCTCGTCTGATTGTTGTGTTTTGTGCAGATGCTACAATATTTTTTGGTACTCTTTATCTTTGTGTGATTTAGTCATTATCGGCTAGATTTTTAGTTTTAGGGTTATAATGATTTGATATTTGGTTTTTGACATTGGCTTCATGAACATTTATTCATTTTCTACGATTTTATGTGTTGTATATTATTTTAATATTTTAATTGAGTTATTTGATTGTTTTGGATAACTCATGGATGGTGATCATATTTAGTGTAGATTGTTTAAGCCAAATTTAATTATACTAATTTGATTAGAATGAGAAAGGTGGGTCGTAAAGCTCAAAGGATAGATCAAATGGTATTTAAAAGTTGAAACTCCACTTAGATCAAGAGATCAAGTGCATTTTAGAGTATGCGCGTTTATTATCAAATTGATTGTCAAATCTCATTTGATAATTATCATTTAAATTTCGGGATGCGAAAACTAAGCAAAATTAGATAATTTTCTAAATTTGACGGTCCATTTAACAAAACATGTCAGTGGAGAAGCAGAAAATTAATTACGACAATGTCATTTTGACAATTTCATTCTATTCAACGATGCCACTCTTAAAAGAGATTATCAATTTTATGACTTGACATGAAATTTTACTTTTGACAACCATCATTAATGTGATACTCTTAGAAAACCAACGCTCAATTTTAAGGAATTGGGTCAAGATGCAAAAGTTGTGATTTATTGAGCATCATTTGATATATGTTAGGTACCGTAAGAACTCAACCAAATCCTTCACAGACTAAGAAACCTAATTTGTTAAGCCACTGTTGATTTATTTAAAAAGCATACGGAACAAACATGAGAGTGTACAGACTGCACATGTTCTATACAGTCGGCCGCAAAAGCAGAAGATCTAAAAACCTTTATTTAATTGAATTTAAACACACAAAAAATTTCTTTTCTTACCGTTTTATTTAATTTCAGCATTTATTTACTCTAATCAACCAACAAAACCCCCAAAATATTTTTTTCCTTGGTCGTAGAAATACATTGAGTCTGGTTTATTAACCGTCGTCTATGTGGATTCGACACATCACTATGCTCTTCGAGTTGTACGCTTACGACGAAATTGAGTATATCAAATATTTTGAAAGACCTCAAAACTCGTGCGCTGACAGATACATCATTGCTATTTATATTATGAAAATAATAGCTATTCAACTTTCCAAACACACCCAACGAATATTGTACGCAAAGTTGACATTTTTCTAAATTTTATATTTCAAATTAATTTCTCCATTTTTAATATTATATTATTGACTACTTAATTATACTGAAATTTAATTAATAACTAGCTTTTAAGAAAACTAAAATCATTCTAATATTATCTAAACCATCATAAAATATGTATATAATTTTTATTTCTATTAGCATAAGTTTATTTATTTCTTGTCCTTTTTTTGATAATCCTAACTAATTCGATGTTCATTCATCTTATTTTTCTTTTCATTCTTTATTAGAGATCAATATCCTTTGCAATAAGCTTAGAAGCCGCGAGACAGTTCATACAAGTAAGAGAATCTGGATAAGGATTTATGTTGTGAAAACTTAAGAGCAATAAATATCCGTTGAGCTGCATATGCTCACGTCTTTGTTGTCGATGAATAAATTGTTGAACATAAATAGAAAACTGAAAAATTCTCGTATCTCACTTTCTACATGAAATATAAAATATAACTTAAAAGTTAAGGGTTCCTTTAGTTTTTTTTGGAATAAAAAACTACAGAGAGTAAGTGGATATCCTTTAAAGATAATGGAGATGGACGACTTCTACAATACAACGGACAATCTTAGATTTACGAGGCCCCTTTAATATTTGAGTTTGAACATCAGTTCACCCTCTAGAGTACTTTAGAGGGTACCAAATTATGAATTCTTTATTGAAACTTGTATTTGTTTTTCTTGAAGTTGTGCAAATATAACTTTTCGTTTACGTCCTAGCATGTTACTGCATGATTTTGTGAAATATTGAGTCATAAGTTTATTTCAAAACTACACAAAAATAATTTTAAAACAAATTCATCGTGAGATTCTATAATACTACTATGAATTAACATTCCTCCTGATATGTTTGAAAACAACTCGTAGATACTGATAATATTGAATAAAACTCTACTAGATTATGAAATAAGATGACAATCAATGCTCTCTTCAAAGAATTAGAAATGAAAGGCTCATGCATTCTTTATTTGTAATTTAATGAAAGAAAAATATTTTTTCATTTTCTTGAAAAATTATTAGTTCCTTTAACCATTTCTTTATATGTATCCGCTCTCTCTCTCATCTCTCTCCCTCTTTCTTTTCTCCTTATCTTTATTTTGCATTTCTCACTCTTTCTATGTCTCATATTTGTCTTTCTCTGACATCTCTCCCTTTACTTTTCTCTCTCATTCTCTATTTCACATCTCTTTTCTCGCATACGTCTCATCTCGCATCTCTCTCATTCATATTTTTTTTTCATGATTTCACTTATAGTTAACAATATTAACATTGTATATAAACCCTTTTGAACATTATATAACCAATGTAAACTTTTAATATAAATATATTTTTAACATGATAATCAACACAAATATTTAGTATAAGCATTTTTTTATCTGATATGATAAGTTTAAATATTTAGTAAACATTATTTTTTAACCTTATATAATCAATCCAAACTTTCAATGTAAACACTTTTTTATCTAACATAGTCAGAGAAAATTAATATAAATACTTTTTAATCTGATGTAATCAATGTAAATATTTAGCATAAACACTTTTTAATCCGATATGTTAAGTGCAAACCTTTATTATAATTAATTTTTAGTTTTATATAATGAGTGTGAACATTTAATATGACATCTTTTAATTGTATATAATAAGTGCTAATATTTACTATAAATATTTTTTAATTACGTATAATCATTGTTAACATTTAGTATAAGTACCTTTTAGATTTTGGAATACTTCGCACTGGGCAACACTTGAGACAGAGAGGACAACGCATGGACGATTAAGGGAGATTTTAAGAGAGGCTATTATCATGATCCTCTCCATTTTCGTATTTATTTGCTATATTGCCCTCCAACAAGTATCGTGATTATTTTAGTCGTCCAATATTTAACTAACATAATGACCGCAAGTGTGTTTCATGTATGTACGAAGATGGTTAAAAAAAACAACACGTCTCCCTAAAAAGGTTGGTTCTAAGGGCGGAACTAGAAACAATCGATAAGGGTGTCCGGTTCAAATAAATAGAATGTTCGGGTTAATTTTTTTCTTTTAATTTTTTACCATACAACTTTTATTTTTCTGTAAACCGAGAGATGCCAGCTTGGCGCCTACCTTGATTCCGTCCCTATTGGTTTCTATACAGTATGGACAAGTGCGTATGTGAGTATCATATCGAATATAGCGTGGTACGAAGTTATGTTAATTTTAAAAATACACATACTGAAATATATAATATTTTTATGTAAAAGTAGATAAATATATTATTTATATTAATGACTATAATATATATGTTAAATTCACTACCAACAAAAATGAAGAGAGTGCGGTGATCTCATGCATTGATGGATAGACCGCATTGATAGATAGACCTCACTTGCTGAGTTCAAATTCTGTTTATGCTCTTAATTTTTTGTGAATTTGGGAGTGGATCCACTGTGGCAAATACAATGTGAAAATACATGTTGTTTGACCGCACTAACACTCGATACTTATTTTGCCGACTATATAAAGTATCGAGGTAACATAAGTTAGTTCTAATACCATCAATGCTCAGATTATCTTTTTCTTAAACATATTACCTTGATCGCTAGACAACATTCATTTCATTTTTAATTAATTCACAGAAAAAATGTTTCCATAATCGTTTGGTAAATTGTATTTCTTACACCACTACGATTAAAAAAAATGCGCCGAACTTAACATCTCAACAAAAAAGAACAAAATTAGGCAAAATTCGGTGGAAGTTTTGCAATCTCGGCTTCATTGACTTTCCTTTTCAAAAGTTTGAATTTTCTTTTCAAATTTTCCGAGGATTAAAGTGAAAACATGCATCCCGACGCGAAAATTCAACAGCTCCCTCCATTTTCGGTTTTCCAGCCAAGCGGGGTTTTGCCAATTTTCTAATCTTTTTTTCAAATAAACATGGAATATAGTTTATAAACTCATTTACCGATCAAGCTGGAGGCCTGGAGCACTAATAATTTTGGTACAATAGAGATGTCAATTGATAGGCTGGGCAGTTTTTATTATTAATAAGTATTATTAAATTAATATTGTTAAAAATAAGACTGAAAACCGTAAAATTTCAAATATACGAATGGAACGCGCCATCGCCAAAGGCGCGTTTCAAAAAATAATGAAACGCCGCGCGGCTCTCCATCTCACTTGCGTCAAGCGTGCGTTTTGTATATATAAGAAGGAAACGCGCGCCTTGCCGGTGGCGCGTTTCAAAAAAAAAAAAACGGAAACGCGCGCTGCGGGCGGTCGGGCGCGTTTCGTAAAAAAAAAAAAAAAAAACGGAAACGCGCACAGCGATGCGCGCGTTTCGTAAAAAAAAAAAAAAAAAAACGCGCCATTGATACGGTGGCGCGTTTTAAATTAAATTCAAACGCGCCGCGCACGGTGGCGCATCGCCATTCGTATATTTGAAATTTTACGTTTCTCACTCTTATTTTTAATAATATTAATTTAATAAAACATATTATTACTAAAATCTGTAAATAACAAAAATTTCTCACTCATAATCATATATAATAATTTAATAATTTTTTTCTTATCATACTCATATCCAATAACATAATGAAAATATAATCTTATTTATATCCGTCTTATCGGATACGATACGGGTCAGATAAATAGCCAAATGACTTTTAAAATAAAAAATGTCATATAATTACTAATAAAAAAGTTATAATATAATTAGTTATGAAAAAGATTATAGTAATGAAATAAATTATAATATAATTAGCAATGTGATAGATAATAAGTAAAGAATTGTTCTTATTCATATCTTTACTCAATAAATTAATGAAATTTCTTCATTACTGATATCTAATAATTTAATGAAAATAAAAATTTATTCATATTTGTTTTATTGAATATAATACGGATAAATAATTAAAAAGATGCTGTTGACATTACAGATGTGGAAGCGTACACCAACAGTTGACATGCTGTCTGCACTAGCGCCTAAATTCGATTGAAAAAAAAAATTGAATCCCCCCAGGCCCCACCCCAAAAAAAGAAATAGAGAAATTCGAGACGTTCCTCTTTCAAAAAGCAAATTATAGTATTTTAGTAATCAGTCCCATCTGGATCCGGGTCCGGCCATACTGTGTACTAACTTGTGTACTCTAATAGACAAAAAGAAGTCACTGAACGTGGGTCCATGATAGTCACTGAAAGCGGGGTCCACGATCCGAGTATCCGATGAGGATTCTTTTAATTTGTTCTGATTTAATAGTAATAAATAGTTTTATATATTAAAATTTGTATTTAGATTTTTGACAGCGTTATAATTTTTTTGAACCGTTATAATTTTTTTTGAATTTTTTTTGAAGATATCCGCACGTAAATTGTCATCCAGTAGAACTAGCCCAAAATTCTTTACTTCCAATTCCAAATCTTGAAACGCTCTCGTTTCAAAACTTGCTGACACCCTTTTGATTTTTTAAGTTAAAACCCTCCTCTCCTCAGCTCTCTCTACCACTCCTGTTAATCTCTCTCTCTCTTATTTAAGTTCTTGATCGTATCGATTTCGTATAATGGAAATCGGATCGATTAGTTCGTGCTCCAAAGAGCATCAAAAGATCTACCAGGAATGGTTTTCCTTCGCTGACTCAGGTTTCTTTGTACTGTCATTCCTTCTCTCTCGATTCGATGTTTTTTTCGCCTTATTTTCGTCGCCATTATTTATTTTAGTCTTTCTTTGATGTATTAGACGGAGATGGACGCATCACGGGGCCAGATGCGATAAAGTTCTTCTCTTTGTCGAAGCTATCCCGTCCCGAGCTGAAGCAGGTATTAGTTTTCCTGTGTTGCATTAATTTAGGGCTTAGGATGGTGATATTTCTTTTGATTTTTGATCTATCATGGAGCTACCAGTGCCATTCCTTGCTATTAAATCCATCAAATAAGCCAAAAGCTTAATACTTTGTAAAATCAGGAGTCCCTTCCTCGTAGGTCTTACTTCTTTTTGCTGAAGAAGTGGCACTTTACTTTTAGTGACTTTCTTGGTCTTGAAATGGAAGTTGCTTTGTATGATCCTTACTGTGCTTGTAGCTGTTGCAATTTAGTAATATATTTTTTTGTTTTTTTAATCTAAATAAATCAGCCTTTATAATAATTAGAAGTTCAATGCTGTTATTCAAATTCCTATTCTGTTATATATTTTTTTTATGCTCTTAGGTTATGGTCATATAACCATCAATTAATTATCAAACGCTCAAACTCAGTATCCCGCAGATGAACTTTCCCCTTTTGGTTTCAGTTCCTGTTTGGACATGGACTGCTCTATGATATTGCATGATTGAACATCTCACCAACACAAAGATATACTTTTCGGAACTGAGTTCCATACTTCCATTGAACAACTATCTCTTCTAAACCTGATGAAGAGATCCTTATGTGGTTTTGAACAAAGAGGAGTGATAATTGCAACCCTTAAATGCACCTCTTATTTGAACAAGCTGTGTATTCGACACTTCATATATATATATATGGAGACCTTACGGTGCTTTGCGAAGCAAATAGGCGTTTTGTTTCAGTTTTAAATCTCATATACCGAAAGCTCGAAATATCAATCTAATTAGTCCACAATAATCTAGATATTAAAAACTTGTTGAATACCAAATTTTACTATTTTTGGAGCTTTGTAACTATTTTTATTTTATTTTTGAAAGATAATAATTTTTTAGGTGCATTTATCATTATTTTATTATTATTTTTGAGCATTTTTCAAAAATCCGAAAAAAATAGTTAAAAAGCTCCAAATGTAATCAAATTTGGTATTCCATAATATTTGAATATGTAGTTTATGTTGGGTGAATTAGATTGGCAATTTAAACTTTTATTTTGTGACATTTTTTTTAGGCTGAAGCAAAATGCCTTTTTGCTTCGCGAAGCACCGTAAGATCTCCCTATATATATATATATAGAGAGAGAGAGAGAGAGAGAGAGAGTAATGCTACGGTTAGTCGCGAAGTACAAAACGTTTTTTCTTCGCGTCGTATCTTCTATTTCCGATTTCAAAATATCGATCCGACCGTTCAAAGTGTTCTTCATATTAAAAAATATTTGGAGACCAAATTTTACATTTTTTTAGATTTTTTTTCTATTTTTATTAAGGGGATGAAAATACATTGAGTTTATAATTTTTAATAAGAACGATTTTCTAATCCTCAAAAAAATAGAATTTTTTTTTCTAAAAAATGTAAAATTTGGTATCCAAATATATTTTAATATGAAGAATACTTTGAACGGTCGGATCGGTATTTTGAACTCGAAAATGGGAGATACGACGCGAAGTACAAAAAAGTTTTGTACTTCGCGACTAACCGTAGCATAACTCTATATATATATATACACACACACACACACATACATACATACATACATACATACATATTGTACCTGTTCATGTGAGAATCACTTTTGAATGATAATAGCTTTTCTATACATTTCAAAGGTATGGGCACTTGCTGATACAAAGAGGCAGGGTTTCCTTGGTTTTGGTGAATTTGTTACATCCATGCAGGTGAAGCTTTTATTTTATTTTATTTTTGTTTTCTATAAATACTTTTTGTAAATCTTAAACAAAATGAGATGTAAGCATGAAATTTTATTGTAATCAGAACCAAGCGTTAGTCTAGAGGCCCTTATTTGGCACCCTGCTGTGTAAATATTTTTTGTTTGATCTTAATAATATTTGGGCAGTATAGTATTAATGTTAAGAATCTAGAGCTTCAACTTCTGCTGAGACTTGAGGTACAGTTCCTTTCAAATTACCAGTAAGATATTAATTATTCAAACATTCAAACAGCTGAGGCCAATGAAAATGAGCTAAGAGTGAATAGAATAATATCAATCAAGTTTGTGCATATCTTTTTAGTTAAGTAATATATTATTTCTCATTTTTTCCATGAAGCAAAATTTATTTACTACTTTGCACATTTCAGCTTGTTGCACTAGCACTAGCAGGAAATGAGCTTTCGCTGGATATTCTCAAAATTTCAGGTAATCGTAACTACTTGCATGTTTTTTCTCAATTATGTTCTTAAAAAGTTGATACAAGCAAGGACATCACTTAACCACATTTTCACCAGATTTGACTATCTTAAGTCCACCACACATGGAAGGTTTGGATGCTCTAATTGCAGTAAGTCCATCTCTCTGCATGCTTATTAGTATAATCTGTTGAGATTTATTGAAATTGGGTTAACTTGTTTGAATAATGGGCTTGCAGAAATCTAAGCCTTTGGCAAAGAGAACCAATTTGGAGTTTAATGGTAAGTAGGCATTTTTTGTTTTGCCAGAAGTTGAGTTAAAAACAAGGACTCAATTACTTTCTTATTTTGTGTAGGCGGGGTTCAAATTCAGCCTGCCTCACCAGCATCAAGTCAGTGGTTTAGCTCAAAGTCGTCAAAAAAGGTACTTGCATATTTGTTAAAAGGTTACTAAAGACTATTTTCTCTCTGTATATGAACATACTTCTCTCAAGTAATCTTTTTTATTTTCACCTTCAATGCAAAGATACCTCTCACTGCGGTTACTTCAGTAGTAGATGGCTTAAAGAGATTATATATTGAGAAGCTGAAGCCATTAGAGGTTACATACCACTTCAATGATTTTGTCTCCCCCTTGTTGGTACGGAACATTTCCTCCTAGTGTGAATTCCTTCTGGTTATTTATTCATAGAGGCTTTTAGTGTCTTTCTTTTAAAAAAAAATATTATTTGCTCTTTCAAAGAACTGAATTCATCACATCCCAGAGAAATGCAAAATTGACATTTTCTCTGTTACTGTTATAAAAGTGGAAGGCTCAAGCAGTGAAGTTTGCATTTATTCAGGGTCACGTAATAAGAGTGATTCACATGATATCTACTAATTGTCTTTGGTGATGAACATCTGTTTTGTTTCAGGTTGATTGGTAACCAACTAACTATTTTTTTCCCTCGATACTCTTTAACCGTGTTGCTAATTTTCCAAATTTTAACAGACAAATAGTGATTTTGATGCAAAACCAATGGTAATGCTTCTTGGCCAATATTCTACAGGGAAAACAACCTTCATCAAACACCTACTTAGAACTAGCTATCCAGGTTAACTCAATTGTTTTTTTTTTCACTTTTAATGTCCGATGCTTGCTTCTAATTCTTTTTGTCATCTTCTTTTGGTACTTTATGAATACATTTGGCTAAATGCTTGTTGTCAAAAATTGCAGGTGCACATATTGGACCAGAGCCGACAACGGACAGATTTGTTGTTGTTATGGTAAACCATAAGTTTATTTGTGTAATTGCCCCTTCATTCATAACCTGCAAGGCCAAAGCATAAATATATTTCCCTATCACAATGAAGTATTCTTTTTGTCAAGAGTGGGAAGAAAAAAATACTTGCATCCTTTTCCCAATAATTATAGGCGACATCATATTTTTTTGAAAATAAGTATTATTATTTATTTTTTTACTTATTTTGCAGTCAGGCACAGATGAAAGAACAGTTCCAGGTAACACCATTGCAGTTCAAGCTGACATGCCCTTTAGTGGTCTGACATCATTCGGCACTGCATTTCTATCCAAATTTGAATGCTCTCAAATGCCTCATCCTGTAAGATGGTTCTGTTACAATTTTATCTTATGTATTCACTAATTTGTTGATCATTTCTATAACCTGATCTTGTCTCTCACTTTCCACCTATAAGTACACTTATTAGAAGGCATAGTTTCCTCCATTGGTGAAACTTGATTTTGAAATTAGTGGATATAAGCCAATAACGGATGTATCAAAAATTAAAAATCCTAATAACCAAAAGGAAGAGAAAGATGGTGATAACATAATTGGGTGATGCTGAAACATCCAAACCTGTTCTTGTTTTCAACTGCTTCAACAAAACATTGAATTGATAATAAAATATCACCATAATTGGGTGATGCTGAAACATCCAAACCTGTTCTTGTTTTCAACTGCTTCAACAAAACATTGAATTGATAATAAAATACAGAACAGTGATAACAATCGTTGATCAAAAGCAATTGAACATTTTTTTCTTTTCTTGTTTCTGAAGTCTAAGCAAAATGTACTGCATCCAATTTATTCTTTTATTTTTATTTGTGAAGCTATTAGAGCACATAACATTCGTGGATACACCTGGAGTTCTCTCTGGTGAGAAGCAAAGGACCCAACGCAGCTATGACTTTACAGGCATCACGTCCTGGTTTGCTGCCAAGTGTGATCTCATCCTTCTCCTGTTTGACCCCCACAAGCTGGATATCAGTGATGAGTTCAAGCGGGTTATCGGATCTCTTCGTGGACATGATGATAAAATCCGGGTTGTGCTAAATAAGGCTGATCAAGTTGATACACAACAGGTAACAACAATATGTGCTTTAACCTCAGATTTTTCCAGTAACATGTAATGTAGAAGTTGTTACTTGTATGAAAGATAATTTCACTAGAAGTTATTTTCATTCATGTTAATAACTTTGATTCATGAATTGCCATGTGGAAATTTGTTTATTCGTTTAGCATTTGTTATAAATAACCAACATCTTGTATGTAGTAGTCATTGAGAAGTTTGTATACTATTTTTTTTTTTATTTAGAGTTCTAGACCAGCTCTGTTTTTGTAAGTTTTTCATAACATATCTTAATGTTGTGAAATTTCAGTGCGTCGACCTTTCGTAATTGTTTTTGGACAGTGATTTTAAATAATACTTATAATTAAAAATATGATTAATTACATTATTATTATAAAAAATCACTGGCATTTGGAACTTATAAGTAATAGATTTCGTCATAGCCAAGCTTGTCTTACATGTTATTATCAAATTGTTTTCCTTTCCAGATTTTGTAAATACCTAGTTTTGACATACTGTTGCTATCAATTTTGTTTCCTTTCAGCTCTATTAGTACTAATTCGTCTTGGTCTCTTATTGTACAGCTCATGAGGGTTTATGGTGCATTGATGTGGTCTTTGGGCAAAGTTTTAAACACTCCAGAGGTTATGCGGGTCTATATTGGGTAAATTTGCATGCTCAAATGTTTTTATATATTTTGTCATTAGCTCAATTTCTGGCTTGATTTTTTGTATTCATTGTTGTTCTAGTCTTTAAACTGAAATTCAGTTCTGTAAATCATGCGTACATAACGTGTTTGTGGGATTTATGGTTACCAGATCATTCAATGATAAGCCAGTAAATGAAAATGCCGTGGGCCCACTTGGTAAGGAGCTTTTTGAGATGGAGCAAGATGATCTCCTTGCTGATCTGAAGGATATCCCTAAAAAGGCTTGTGACCGCCGGGTAATTAATTATATTGTCTTTATTGAGACAAATGCATGGTTTCAGGAAAATCATGTTAATATTTATTAACATGTTGAAAGGGTTGATGTAACTTTAATACTGATGATTCTGGTGTGTGGAATAGTTGTTTAGTACAGCCCTTTAAGACATGCATGTAGAGAACAACAGAAGCAAGGAGAGATCCTGCCTTGGGAAAGGAAAAAAACACGTTGCACCAACTTTACTTAGCTGCATTAAGCTGCACATTTAGATTTTATGATAGATTAATGGTTCTTGTATGCTGAACGAGTCTGTCTGTTGATGACCATTCTCATGCGTAATGGAATGCAATAATAAAATGCAGATAAATGAGTTTGTGAAGCGTGCCAGAGCCGCAAAGATACATGCATACATAGTGAGTCACCTTAAGAAGGAGATGCCGGCCATGATGGGCAAGGCTAAAGCTCAGCAACGCCTCATTGACAACCTTGAAGGTGAATTTGCAAAGGTAATATGCCTTTCAATTCTGGTTTTTACTGAGAACACCGGCATATTAGTGGAAGATTGATGTTCCATCACATCATTTTTGTCTGTGTACTATAGAGCTATTTTTTTTAGGGACATATTTGCCCCTTGCATGAGCACTGCAGAACATTTACAGTTTTGGGCCCTCTGATTTACCTGAACATATCCCATACTGATCATTTATTTTCTACTTAAAGTGTACACTACACTTTATTTTCCCTTCCGAGCTCCCCACTGACAGTTGAATTGCATTTTGGACCTTTTAATAAACAGATTCAAAGGGAACACCATCTCCCACCTGGTGACTTCCCAAATGTCGACCACTTCAGAGATGTATTGAGCGGTTATAGCATAGACAAATTTGAGAAGCTGAAACCCAAAATGATTCAAGCGGTAGATGACATGCTAGGCTATGACATACCAGAGCTATTGAAGAATTTCAGAAACCCTTATGAGTGATGAAATGAATAAAAAAAAAATTGTTGCTTTCTTGTGAAGAAGCTAGGCAGTGATACTGTGCGGCTCACTGGCTCTTGAGATTGAGCTAAGAGCCGCAGAGGATGTCAGTTTTATGCGAAACCCTCAAGAGCTATTATGTGATTCTTATCTTTTTAGTATGCTATTACTTCCAATTTTTGGGCTATTGGTATATGTTTAATACCAAATAATGAAAGGGTCTCTTATGTCTGCACATAGATTTATATCTTACATTGTTGTTTGCTAAATATAGATCTTTGAATTCGTTATCATTTCTTATGAAGCATTCGGAGTTCTTCGATTGTGATAAGCAGCAGTTAACCACCTATCAAATTTCTATTTCATTAAAACTCTCAACATACGTAACATACGTACTTGTAGGTCAATGAATTAATGTCGAAGGATTTTTTTATTATTTAAATTTCGAGGCGCTCACCTTGGATTTAAAACTGACAATTCATGCTCTTCTAATGAGGTATATGCGTGATGCATCGTTCTTTTCTGTCCGACGAAATTCACTACTAACTACTTATTTTGTTATAACTTAGTTTGATCGTACATGATGATTAGGCTTTCATGAACGGTTTATTAAACCCAAACAGTTGTTTATAATCAGCATGATTTTTTTTTTTGAGGAAACAACATGACCATTTTAAAAATGGGACTGTTTTAGATCTAGCTGGCCGAATCTCAGCATGAATAGTTCTATGATGTGACGTGGTACTTGTTAGATCCGCACAACAAAAGTAGATTCAACGGAAGGAAAAACACCACAATACAAGACGTATCGGGAGAGGCGGATACATAATTTTGATGAGATAATTATCTGATTATAATAATTTTTCAGATTCAAACTCATTAATTAATTAAATACTAAATAAAAAATTAATAATTTAATATATATTCTTATCTAATAAAAAATATTAAAATAATAAAATTTTATACATTAAAAATAACAATAAATTAAACCTCAAAGTAACAAATAATTAAGTAGATGAAAAAATTTTTCCTTTACGGAACTTCATATTTTAACATTTTTGTATAATTATTTCATAATACACGATATTAAATATATTTTTTCAATAAAAATAATTAGACAATTTAGAAGGATGAGCAAATTTTTTTTCTAAAAGGACAAATTACCGAAAATATCACTTAAAAACATTATTTTTCAAAATACAGAGGGAGGGGACAACTGCCCCCTCCCCACGGATCGGGCATCGATGTTTAACATAAGAAAGGAAAAACACAGAACGAATAATACAATCCATAATTCCATATGCAAAGAGCAAGAGTTCCATTTCCAATATGAACTGATGGAAAAGAATCACATAATCAAACAGCTCATGGAATCATGTGGCAACAAAAATCAAACTATACAACCATCTCCATATTGACGAGAGGACAATGTTAAGTTCATGATTTATTAAGCCAAATTTTAATTCAAAAGGTGATTGAGCACAGTAAATGAAGTCATCTAGCTAGCTGGGGCGACAATAGCCTGAAAAAAATTTCACAGAGAACATAGAGAAATTGAACTACAAAAATTTTAGTGGCATTGAATACCACTAAATCTCCACCCTCCAACGAAATCCACATACATGATTAGATTTACTGTTTTCACTCTATATTTCTTTACTACCATCAATTGTAAACAGAAAGTAAATAATTTAGCAACAAATGAACTAGTATTCCAGGAGTACACTTTCTATCATATTAGTGTGGAGTAATAACGTAGTACCTCTTCTTTCTTTCCACCAAAGGCCTTGGAAGCACCATAGATTAGAAAAAACCAACCGCTCAAGCTGGCCAGTACAAACTGCATTTTACCAAATTTATACTTCAAGAAAGAGAGTACATTCCCAGCATTAAAATCTTCACCTTCAATGTTTTTATGAATGCTAATCTCATAGATGCATATGGAGCTTTACAAAATTCAAAAGCCAAAATTAATGATATTCTGATCCTAAGAACAACATCCAAAGGCTTAAAATTAAATTAATTTAGACTATACCAATAGTACAATATAAGAAAGGATATGATTATCTGTTGCATTCCATCTCAGTTGAGAGATGAAATACAAATAAACATGATAAAACTTACATGCTCTTCTCTCCATTTAGATGGGCTCAATGGATCTTCCCAGATATTCACCTTAGTGGGCCCGTGATGATCTATGAAACAAGATTAGCAAATTGTTTGTAAGATGAAACAACTAAAAAATTGTTGGATAGTTAGATAATTGGTAAAAGGGAGATCCTTGCATGGAAAAATTCATCTACAAAGTAATTCTTCTTAAAAACAAAAAACAATAATCAAAAGGTTCAGGAATTATCAAACAAAGTAACTAAAAGCTGTTGACAGCAAAAAGCTTTTCTGCAGGGCTGAAGAATAATCAGTACAGAGACAGTGTTCTGCAGCTGACTACTTACAATTTATCAAAAGTGAATAAAAAGGACTCGAGCTTGGATAATCTTCGCACAGTCCAATCTTGCCTAGTGGTTTTACAGGAACATATTTCATGCTCTTGACAAAAATGCAAAAAATGAACATAACAAATTATGGGACCATTGAATTAACTACTACCTGATAAGTCCTAAAATCTTGAAATAAAAAAAATGCCAATGAAAATAAAACCAGAAAGAATCAATTCTTTTCTTCTCAACAAACAGCACAATCAAATGAAAACTTTTTGTGATAGCATGTAGGAATTAATTTGATCGATAAGAATGGATTTCTACCAGATCCAGACTCTGATTGATCCGAAAGAGAAACATAGCTCAACCTAGTTTAATGTTTAAAATATAAAATAAAATATTGAGGTGTAAAAAATATGCACCTGTCGAATATATGATTTGGGTGTCAAATTTTCTCTGTCTTTTCAAATTGAAATATAAGGACATATTTGTCAATTTTCTTTTATTTACAATGATAATCTTTTTAACGTGACTTATGGAGAAATTTAAAAGAAAAGCCGCATTTAATGGGTAAAATAAACTAATTTTAAGGTTTTGATGGATAAATATTTAATAATTAAAGTTCTCATGGGTACATATAAAAGTTATTTCAATTTTTTATCAGTTCAGTGGTCACCGGGATGATTTTGCACAATGGTCCTTTAATTAGAGTAAACATATTATATATCGAATTAAAAATTATAAAGGTCCGCTTAGGTTGCATATTTGAGCTTTGCCACTTGCCATGTTCTCGGCCTACAAAACAAATTAAAGACGAACCGATGGCTTTACAGTTCTCTTGAAATCATTCACAAATCACAAACGAGCTGTAGCAATTTTTTTTTCTTCTTTTTTGTTGTCACGGAGCATTCTAGTACTTTTAATTGTAAATAACCGTAATATTCAATCCAGTTTTATTATTGAAACTCAAGACAACACTTACAGTACTTAACAGGACTACGACATGCTTGATACGTATTATATTTTCACCTTTTAAAAAAAAAATCTTGATGTGAAGTCTATTCTCATTAAATTGTATGGTTTCAAGCAAAGCTATGCTCGCTATTTATACTAGAGTTGTAAGAGCATCCGCATCCCATTCTCATTACAATTGTATGGACAATTGTCTAAATTTGACAATCTATTTGACAAGCCACGCCATGAAACAAAAAAATAATTACGAAAGTGCCATTTTGACAATTTTGTTCTATTCACCACTCTTAAAATAAATTGTCAATTGATGACATGGCATAAAAATTTAATTTTGACAATACACTAATGCGATGCTCTAACTTGGACTTCATTTTGACAATATAGTTATTAAATAAATAATTAATAATATATTTTTTTAAATATATTTAATAAAATTTCACAATGAAAAAATTTAGACAAAAAATTTTAAACGCTAAGTAATAATGATAATTATAATAATAATTATTATAATAATAAATAATATAAATAAATACATAATAATTTATAAATGTTCATACAAAAAATTGGATCATTTTAAGAGTTAAGTTTCACTTTAAGTATACTATACATATTATTTTAAATGAGGAGAGAGAAAATATTTTATATGAATTCTTGAATCCAAGAAGATAAAAATATTTAAACAAAATCAATGATAAAGAAAAGTGATAATATAAAATACTTAAAATTAAAAAAATTAACTCTCTTTATGTATTAAGAATTCCTTAGCTTAGTTTTTCTCTTATCCAGATTGTTGGGGTTAATGTGTTAGTTTTGTTTTAGTAATTACAAGAATTAAATAGCGTGAAAGGGTATGAGTACCCGATTTTCGCCGCCCCCCAGTCAGATCTGAATTTTAAACTCGGATCCAGCCGCTCGGACCAAGTTTAAAACTCGAGTCCAGCTATCCCTTCGTCAAAACCCGCCCCAAACCCATCTCTCTCTCCTCTCTCCCACCTCTCCTCAGCCTCTTCTCAAAACCGAAAAAAAACAATTTTTTTCCAATTTCAATTGATCTATCTCATTTTTGCTCCAATTAAAAAATTGTTTACGCTAAATTTCTTATCTTTCGAAGGAGAGTTGGAAAAACCCGTCGATCTGTCGATTTTGTCATAATTTTGAAGGTAATTTTTATTTTTCAATTTAAATCCGAATTTAGAAAAATTAATAGTTTTGTTAGATTTAGTTAATATAATTATAGTGATAATTGAAATAGAGTTAATATGGTTTAGTTGATTTATAGTGTTAATTTTGAATTATATAGTTATAATTAGCTTAATTATAGATTAGTACTAATTAGGCTAATTATCGGTAATTTGTTAAATTAGGTGAAATAATGTTAATTATAATGTTAATAGGTTAATTATATGAAATGGTTGAATTGTACCAAATTATATCAAATTATATCAAATTGTACCAAATTGTACCAAATTGTACCAAATTTCATCAAATGACACCAAATTTTACCACATTGTATAAAATTACACCAAATTAGATCAAATTGTACTAAATTTATAATTAATTTAATTATACCAAAATTGTATCTTAATTTTAATTTTTGCAATTTTTTAATAATTGTAGTAAAAAATGGAGTATCCGTAACTGCTTGTCGTACCTAAAATGAACATAGGTCACAGAGGGCCAGAACCACTGTAAGTATTCTTAATCGTATTATTTGAAAAATATATATTTTATAATTAATTTTAGTATATCTTATGTAACAAATAATTTTTTGCAGCCATATAACACTCTCTGTTTGAACGCACATCATCCAAAAATACCATACAATGCGCAGATGGATCCATATCTGTATCGAATCGGTCTCTACCAAATAGCGATCATTGGTGATTGTCAGTTAGATAAATCACTCGTGACAGTGCTTGTCGAGAGGTGGCAATCAAAACGTCGATATTTCATTTACTAGTCGGCGAGATGATGGTGACACTGGAAGACGTGTATTGTCTTAGGATTACCTATCAGAGGTATTTTAAATTTTTAATATATTATTTTATATTTTATTTTTGAAGTCTACTAATCTGATTTTATAAATTTGAAAATTACAGGAAAACTAATAACAAGGGTGACTGACCATGAATGGAGCGGGACGGTGGAGATGCTCATTGGGTTGAATGTTGATCCATATAGTTATGACGACATCACCAATAACCCATGGCTATTTAAGACAAGGAACAAGAGGAAAGAGAACGAGTACATTCAGTATCCGGCTCTTGTGTTTGCGGAAGTATTTTCAAGAGTTGCCTCCCTACTCCGATGACGAGACCGTCCGATGGTACAATTTTTACTATAAATTTTATTTCGTCCGTAAATTTATTTTTTAGGTACAGATGAGTACTAACTTTTTTGTAGGTACATACGAGCGTTTTGCTTAGATTTATTCGGGTCCGTGATGTTCCCGAACAATAGTGCAGACTCGGTGCCAGCGATGTACTTGACATTTCTTGACGATATGCTCAACGTACCGGATGATGGCTATGACCGGGGGCAAGCAGTACTCTCTTGCTTGTACTCCAACCTCTCTCGGTCATGTCTCGAGCCAACAGATTGCATAGCCGGACCATTACTTCCGCTTCAGATGTGGTCGTGGACACGATTTCTGATCGGAAGACCGAGATAAATCAATATCACTCATCTCAATTGATAAAACTATATTTTTTTCATATTTTATTGACGGTGTAGGTGTAGAACTGAGAAGCCTCCACTAGACGGTTCCGAACCTCAATTGCGGCCTCCATACAGTGTCAAATGGATGACAAGACACTTGTTCAAGTACACACCGTGACAAGGAGAACCCAAATATTTTTGGGATCATTTCGAGAATTTACGGGAAGACAACGTCAATTGGACGTCGTAAATTTTCTATCACGACGACATGCCTTGGGTGTACCATGTGCATTACAATTCATAAGTTTGTAAAATTAATTAAAATTTATTTACTTCAATTAATATATGAATTTAATCTGTTAACTTTAACGTATGCAGGTGGATGTGTCGTGTGTGGATGATTTACTTCTGGATGGTTAAGAATCACTATCCAGATAGAGTCATACGATAGTTCAATCTTTTCTAGCAAGTTTCTCCGCCGGCGTCGATCGATTACCAGCAAGTGCTGACGTATAGCAAGAACAAGCACACATCGGGAGGCGGTGAAAGGCAGAATGTCGATTGGGTGCAGTATTACTGATGGGCACAGGACGACCCGAGCTGCCTATCACGGAGTCGCGACCGTACGACTTTGCCCAACACTATACGTACATGGGGTGGTATTATAAGAGAGAGAGAGAGAGAGAGAGAGAGAGCTATAATATGACATGGAATGAACACTGAGAAGCACTTGAGTCAGCTATTATCGCACCCCGAGGAGCCTGTGGATGAGTTATCATACGTACCACATTCACACTAGAATGTCGAGTGGTTAGCATTTAACCAAACTATTTATTCTTAATTAAACTCTTCACATAACTTGTACTATAGAATAAAAAAATGTATATGCAGATGTTCCGTTTAGTGAAGAATACAGCCACCACCATTGGTTGGCTTACGATGCCCGGGCATATATGGTTTGGCAAACATGAATTGCGTCAGATTAAGCATCCTCATATTTTCACAGCGATACTTACTTCCGCAGGTTAATATTTAATTTTTTCATTTTAATTTGTAGGTATTTTTAATTTAATTTATTTTTATCAATTTAATTCATTTAAATATGCGTAATTTACTTGTACAGGTCTTCCGATTGATCCTGAGGACATTGATATCTCTGTCGCTGACCGTCCGACTCATGACCCATCTAACCCGACGCCGGAGCCGACGACTGATGAGTTTGACTTATTTCAGGGAGATTTCATGTCGTACTCTTAGCTGATGAGTCAGATGATTTCGATTCGGGTGCTGGGACCTCCGATACCCAATATGAGGCTCCGCACGTGTTGTCGTATGATACTCCTGGTCCATCCACCCGAGTGCCCGAGACACAAGCACCGGCCAACGCAAGACACGAGTGCCCTCGCTGTGAAATCCGGCCGAGAGACACATACAACCTGTCTCTTATTAGGAGGATATTTCGTAGGCGTTGATGTATATTTTTTTAGAGACTGTTGTTTATATATGTACTTTATTTTCTTCATTTATGATTTGAAATTTAGTTTTTCTTATTTATGTTTTGACATTAACTTCTTACAAAACTTTTAAATAATATAACATAATAATTTTTTAAATCATCAAATAAATAAAAATATATAATGAAATAACATAACTAAATTATTTCACTTTACTTTAATATATAATCATTTAACTACTTTATTTTATTTCTAAACTAAATTAACAGAAATTTAAAAAAATACCAATCCAAAATCGGTATGACTTCAAGACAAGTATCAGTCCAAATTCCAAGAATTCAAGTTCCTATTTTAAGATGGTCACAATTTGAAGTCTTCTAATTATCAAAGGAATATCTATATTTCAAAGCGTTTAATAACATATTGATTTTGAAATTACATCAAATGCAATATATAACGTCTGTAATCATAAAACAAGATATCCGTAATTATAATGCGTTCCTAAATATTATATTACTCATCTTTATCGTTCAATAGAAAAAAATGTTGCAGTGTTGCACATCCTTTCTATTACAAAATGTTATGCATCCAGACACCTATTTGTGCAGCTCGTGTTCCGATAAGTATTTGTTCATTGTAATTAATCACTTGTCAATTAAGAATACACAATTTTTAACTACAGAAGTTTATATTTTTTTTTCTATAAAAATGTATAGAAAATTTTAACTCTTGCTAGTTAACACTTGTGTGGTCTTAATTGACAACTGATTACTGATACTACTGTGTCTGGACGCTAGATTAGATACTACTGTTTCTATTATTACATTACATTTGTACAAAACCAATGGTCGCTTTTTAATTCCGTAAGCTTAACCAGAGAAGAATCTTTTCCATGATTGCCATGGGAGAAAACCACCTGCGAACAAAAATAAAAAATAAAATGTAAATTGTAAATTGGATTGGGAATCATAGATTGGATTTTATTTAATAGTCTAGTCCAATTTATTCTTCAATTTATTTCAGATTAAAGATTTTTTTGTTATTCTTCAATTTATTTGAGATTAAAGATTTTTTTTTTGTTGTTGTTGTTGTTTGTGCCGGGTTATTAGTACAAATGAAAATAGGGCTCAACATATCGGAATTAGATCAGCTGCGTGCGGCATCTTCGTTTGTTTGATCGAATCAAGATTCGTGCAAATCAAATGTAAACTCTGTAAATTCAACCACCTGTATGTAATGTAATATAGCAGACCCTGTTACACGGTTAAAAAAAAAAAAATCAACACAACACTAATCAAGGTAAAGGTTTGTGTTGCTGAGACCACGGGGATTACTTTTCAAAGTAAAGGTTTGTGTTGCAAGAAACAATCGATCATCACTGTATATCAAATACAGGCAGTTTAGACATTCTACCAATCTAATTATGCAATGAAAAAAAGCAACTAGTATAACAATCGGCAAGGAAACCAAAAACCACCCAGACAAAACATGCACATAAATAACCAAAAAAGAAGAAGAAAACAGTCGAGGTATGCTGTAAATCCAAATATTTTCAGCTTTTATACCGAAGCCAAAAGATATAGAGCTAGAATTTCATCCAGAATTTCCTCTAAACAGCACGCTTTTCACAAATTGGATCATTGAATGAGTAGGTACACGTTAAGAGTTTATTAATAACGCTAGGAAAATTTCTACGAAATTTAAGCTGTCAAAAATTGCAAAAAGATAAAACTTATTTTGATAACCATCAGTGAAAAATTGCATCTCTTAAGTACACATTTTGATGGATTTGTTAAATCTTTTAAAAAAATAATCCAAACAAGGAGCCCTTCCGCAACTGTTGATTATGATGTTGAACAAAATTTCCTCTTACAAAGTGTTACAATGAATAAATGCATTTTCACAAGGGTCGGTAATGCAAATTACCACTTGCCCAACCAGCCTTGTTTCTTCTGCCCTTGCACGCGTCTTCGTAAAACCGGAACAATAAAAAAAAACATTTTTTTAATCAAAACTACTGAAAAGAGAAATTTCAATATTTAGATAAATTTTAATAACAAATGATTATGACATGGAATTACAATGTGCAAATATATCCCTAACATGCACATTGCAGACTCACTACGAAGGCATGCACTAATTACAGCAGCGGTAAGTGGTCCGCTAAAGACCTCACGCAACAAAATCTAAAACAATTATCAGTATTTTTTATCACCATTGTAATTTATTTTCACCAAATTATCTTCTATCTGTCCATGTTAGTTCAGGTTCTATCATTATCTTATGGCTTACTAGAGGGAAGATATATGGTACATCTTTATGAATGAAAAAAATAATATGCACCTCTGATGTTCCTTTGACCGCTCAATAAACTCTTTGGGGATATCATGGCCCTGGTATGATTGCAGAACAGCCCTTATATCTGGTGGTCTGTGTAGAGCTACATCTGTAATTACATATTAATGTATGGCTATCATAAGCACCAATTAACTTTTGAAGAAATAATAAATGGAAGCAGACAACACAATGCAACTCCAGCCAGTGAGCCATAATTACAATCAGTAAGTACTAGCAAGTATAAATGTTTACTCTTAAAGCATTTTGGACCTGTCTTGCGTCAATAAAATTAGTTAAAACTCAGTAACAGAAGTACAACATGCAAAAGAAGTGACAAGAAAGCATACTGAAATAAATTGGCATTCCAATAGTTGACATAATTGCAGGCTGGTATTTTCATTTTTGTTAGCCTGGCAGATCTGCTACTGGGAACTGGGATAAACTGGCCCAAAACAGCAACCATTAAAGAGATGGAAGCTATTTACATTCTAGAAATGGAAGCAAATCCAAGAGTTCTGTGTCGAGATTATTATCCATCTTCCAAGGCTTGATCTGTACAACATTTTCAGGCTGGAGGCATGATTCAAGGGCATGCCCACTTATATATAATATCCTAGAAGGGTCTCTGTTCAGCTTTGATAAATCCTATAAAATACACAAGAAAAAGTTGCAACACATCTTTTGAAAGAAATACATTTCCAAAATGATATTTTTGAAAGATTTTTCTGCTTTAGGAAGAGACTTCTGGGGACAAAGTCAGAGCAGTATTTATTAGAGGGATATGTAATATCAGCGCAGACAGAACAAAAGCATTTTGATACGTATATAAGATCCCTCCATACATAAGACCCCCCCCCCCCCCCCCCCCCCGAAAAAAAGAGAGCTGAAACTTCCTCTTCCATATGGAAATTTAAGTTCTAACAACACTGCAGTTTTCTGAGTGACATTTGATAGATTTTTAGAAAATAACAGAAATTTCAATCAATAAAAAGGTTTATGTATTTGGACATACCCGATAATGTTTTCCATCAATGTACTTGGTTGCTGGCCTTGAAAGTCTATATCTAATGCAGCCCTTTTGGTCCATCCGATCTATTACTGGATCAACAAACTATGAGAAGATACAACACCTATTAACTGATAGTTTAAAATGGTTAGGAATAAGTACACTACTTCAAAAAATTTACCATAGGCAATTGATCAGAGTACACAACAATCTCATAAAATTTTGCAAGGTGCTCCAAAAATGCTTCCAATCCAGGCCTTTTAAATGTCCTCCATCCTCTCTCACGCTAAAATAAATACCATTTGTCATGTAAATGAATCTAGATAGAAACAAAGTAAGTCTTGTGTTTATATGTGTGTGTGTGTGCATGAGTGAGAGAGAGAGAGAGAACCTTCCAATCAGAGTAAATAAGGGTCTCTTGTAGATCGAGAACAAGTGTGAAAACATGTTGTTCCTGCAGGTGTAAATCTGGAAGAAGCTTCTCTGATAAGGGTTCCGTAAAGCCCTAGCAAAAAACAAAAACAAAAACAAGAACAATGATTACACTTATTAAAGATGCTCAAAAAGAACGCACACATGTGTGCACATATATGCACTCAAAATATAACTACAAGGGGCAGGACACAAACCTTAACTTCCTCCACTATTTTAGCTCTCGTCTTTAGATAAAATTCAATTGGAGTAACTACAGCTGGAAACAAAATGAGGAAAACCATATCTTACTATCAGAAATACTGACAAGTTTTTTAAAATAAATAATGTTACCTTTTATGCTGTTACAGCAATATGCAATTTGAAATGTGCAAATTATGCTGATTTGATACACTTACCTGACCAAAGTTGTGTCTTGAGAAAGGCCAGTGGCTTCTGCATGGAAGAAAAATATATTATCACTGAGATAAAGAGTATGCAGATATACTACAGTAAAGAACTCACAGAATGTAGTGGTCAGATAATTTCAACTACTATCTACTGAGCTCTTTGAGTTAATGTACGGTTATCTTGAGTTCAATTTCTACATAAATGGGCTTAGGTTAGAATCTGATATTTTATTCCACTAGTAAAAAGAGTGAGAGGTCAGTCATTCCCCATCGAGGACTCTACAATCCACGGTCCTCAACATCAGTACAATACTGTACTAGCTCGGCTAACAATGGAATGACAAATTTGTACCTCATAGGAGTTTGACTCGGAATATTTTTCTGCTGCAAAATCAGCTTTCTTCCTGAAATCTCTTGTCATGAACTCCAATTCGTCCAGAGAATAAGCTGAAACGTACAAAAATTATTGCACGGTCAAAGAATAGATAAGAGTTCAAATTGGTGAAATTAAGGTTTATAAGTGAAACGTGTCCGATCTCCATTGTGCTAATGTCAGCACTTATAAACGCAAAATTAGGTACTACTGATACGAATTATATCCATTAAAAAGGAATCTTGATCAGTAACCAGCACAGTTCCAGTTTAAAAAGAATGAAGTCCAGAGGAGATAGAGAAGAACCATATGAATAGTAACCGACGGCAGCAGCAGCTCCAGTCAAAGCCGTGAACGCCCCAAGCTTGAACCATCCGAAAGGCTTCTTCTCTCCAGTCGATTCCTCCAGTAGAGGAGGCTCAGCTTCAATCTTCTTCTCACCAGAGGCATTAGCTTCGGAGGACGCTGCACCTAGCGCCGCCGCCGAGGCCGGATCTTTTGCGGTGGCGTCGGAGAAGGCTCTGGCGCTGCGAGGGTTAGCAGAAAGGAGGCGAGAGAGAGCCCGCGCTCGCATGATCCGACACATTAGATGGCTCATTTCCACTTCAGTGAGTGAACTGGAGTAGGAAAATTTGTTAGTGAGGGTTTTTGGACAGAGAAAGGGGATTTGGGTTTTACGGCGGTAATGGAAGGAAAGAAACCAAGAACAACGGGTAGAGGTTTGCTAAAAGCCGGGTATAACCGTATCCGTGTACTCATATCCGGTACCCGCGGTGCTCGTACCTGTTCCCGGGTATAGGCGAGTAGACGGGTACGGGTTTGAGAAGGGCCGGTCAGTTTTTTTTTTTGAAAAAACCCATTGTACCCGTACCCATTTACCCGCCGCTCGCGTACCCGCGCCCGTGTACCCGTACCCTCGTACCCGCACCCTCGCACCCGCGTACCCGTTGCACAGTTTATGAACCATTATAACGATTTACTGAACCGTTATAACGGTTTCTGAACCGTTATAACGGTTTATGAACCGTTATAACGGTTTATGAATCGTTATAATGGTTGGCTGAAACGTTATAACGGTTCAATAAATCATTATAATGTTTCATAATTTTCAGTGAGTGATAAGAGTATGTGTATTGCAAATTTGCAATCCCAAATTTGATTATGAATTTTATTTGACAATCGTCAATTTACTTTCAAGGATGCATGAAGTATACAAATTAGATAATTGTCAAATTTTGATAATCTCATGTCAGTGGGCCATGTATTGTTTTGCGCTGAAAAATATTACGAACATGTCATTTGGCATTGTCAGCGGTGCTTTAGTTTTTTTTCATTGGAAGTTATTATATATTCAAAATGACACGTCAACTTATAAATTCAATTGATAATTATAGGGATGCTGATGCTCTCATAAAAGTGTATAAATCTTAATAAATGGAGAAGGAAAAAATATATTCTGATCAATTGCTTTTAGGTGATTTTTGTATGCAGTATACAAAAGTTTTTGGATGGTCTATTTTAATGTTATCAGATGATTGTAATTTGGTTAGAACATGGACCTTTGATTGTCCTAAATCAATGAATAAAATGTAGATTGAATGTAATAAGAATACAAGATACCCGTCTGCCTCTTAGTTATCACATCTTGTTTGTTAGGTTTGTACTAAAAATTCAACATTTAAATTAAAATTTTCCATTTTATTTTTATAGCGAATCACTAACACTAATTTTAATACTTAATAATGAGAGGAGTGCCGTGGATTTTTTTTTTTTTTTTGGATTCTCCTCTTTTTATTTATTTTTTCGTTTGATGACAATTGACAAGTATATATCTTGGTACACATATAGTACGTCTTACATTTATTCCCAGGGTTTTCATAAAGATTCATCTCCCCTCCAAAGCAAAACCCTAAAACTCTCTTTCTCGCCGCCGCAACTCAAAGAGGAAAACCTAGCGGATACCATCTCTTCTACTCGTGCCAAATTCAATCAACAATGGAGATTTCATCCTCGCCCGGTTCGATGGAGACCGGTGCTCCTCCATCCACCGTCGTCGCGCCTGCGCCCTCGGCGGCGCCGCCGAAACCTCTGTTTCAGGCGTTGAAGCCGCACGATATGTCAGATGGAAAGGTCCAGTTTCGCAAGATACCGGTGCCTCCGCACCGATTTTCTCCATTGAAGAGGAATTGGATGGAGATTTATACTCCGATTTACGAGCAGATGAAGGTCGACATAAGGATGAATCTCAAGGTTTGACAAACTATGATTTATAAAATCTTTTGTTAATCTCAATTCCTAGAGATGAGTAAATTTATTTCTTAATTTCTCCGGGGGACCCTGTCCATTATAAATGAAATACGACCATATAAAACAAGTAGAGTTTCATATAAATTGTTAAGTTTCTAATGAACGATTTGAATTGTGATTAATTGCAAAGTCGAGGTGTCGTCCTTTTACTCCTTTCAGATCATTTGGCTTTCGGAACTTGTATAAGCAATTTCATTCTTAGATTTCTTTCCTAACCAAGCCCTCTATGCATTAAGTGCCTATTAGGAAAAGTGCTTTTCATTTTGGAGCCTCATAAAATGTTTTGTATGTCACTAATAATCAACAAGAATGATTAAATAGATAATAATTTTTGGTCATACCATTTGGCTGATGGTTGATGTTAGAACAATTTATTGAGCATTTCAAATTATTTGGTTTTAGAGCATCATCATAGTAGGTTGATGCTTTGCATTAGAACAAGTGTTGGGCTGTTTCATGCATCACTCATCAGAACAGAGCTTCTCTGAATTTTTTTTTGAAACTATAGCGCTCACATGAAATTTTTAATCCTTTTCAGGCTAGGCGAGTAGAACTTAAAACAAGACAAGACACTCCAGATGTCAGCCATCTCCAGAAGTGTGCCGATTTTGTGCATGCCTTCATGCTTGGCTTTGACATATGTGATGCGCTTGCATTGCTTCGTCTAGATGACCTCTATGTCGACTCCTTCGAAATTAAAGATGTTAAAACCTTGAGAGGAGAACACCTTTCACGAGCTATTGGGCGTCTATCGGGTAAAGGTGGGAAGACCAAATTTGCAATTGAGAACTCGACCCGTACCCGTATTGTCATTGCTGATACCAAGATTCATATTTTGGGATCTTTTGTTAACATCAAAGTGGCACGGGATTCTCTGTGTAGCCTTATTTTGGGTTCTCCTGCAGGAAAGGTGTACTCTAAGCTAAGAGCTGTCAGTGCTAGGCTTGCTGAACGGTACTAATTTTATTACATAAAAATGAGTGAAGTGCGGATTTTTGTTACTAGTTCTTGGTGAGAAAAGAAGATGAGAAAATTTTGTTTGATTTTATTGTCTGGACATCCCAGTTTTCCTGAGTGTTGTATACTTCCTGTAGCTGATATGTGTTGTTTCTTTGTCAAAATAGCTCATGTCATCTGTAGTAATTTTGGGCTCTCCTGGAGCATGCCGTCTCGTTTCCTAGTATTTTTGTTGATACAACGACTTCATCCTTCTCTGCAGCTTTTTAATTTTCAGTGCTAAAACCAGGTGTTTTATAAATCGCATGATCAAACTACTTTCCAACTTTGTTGTCTTTGTTTGAGATAAAGATTACACTCTCATTTTTAAATATTACAAATTGATTTTCCTCAAAAAAATATTACAATTCAAATTTCAAATGTAAAATATTGGATGATTCGGCCTCCAACATTATATAAACACAACTTATTTATCTCTATTCATTCTTTTTGTTTCCATAGAGAATCTTATATAAGCCGTAAGGTAGGATTTTGTTTTTCTACTGTTCCTTCTCCTGAAGAATTATATCAGTAGTTATTCTTATGATCCAAAATTAATAAGAATATACATTTGGCTCAAAACATATACTCGTATATTTTTTTCTTTCGACAAATACCACGTTAATTTTTATAAAATTTCATGTACTTCGAAAGATACCTTCTTTAATAGCTAGGAAACTAAAGATACTTGGAAAATAACAATTAAAAAACAATGTACATTTAGGCATATCTTTATATTAACTAGATACCTTTGTGGTTTGTCTTACTTCGACGCAGGAAAATAGTTTGACCCCACTACAAATTTTACTGTTTTAGTTTATATGATGCGCGGGAAGAGAGGATAAAAACAGAAGTTTTGTCAAATATTTTCTGGAGACTGAATTTTATTTGAACACTCTAACAGCTCATTAAAGAAAATTCTTTAACAGTTTGCTTAGGTTTTGTTTGGCACTCGGTGGAATAGCAAAAAGTTAAAATAGAATAGCTATTTCGACGAATTAATTTGTCAAACGAATTTTAAACTAAGTAGAAGAGTGCTAATCCGGTATACCAAGTTATAAATGATATACCGGATTAGCTCTCATCGGAATAGCGATTATTGTTTGATTATGTTGTATTATATTATTATATTATGATTATAACTATATTATGATATATTATTATATTATTATTATGATTATGATTTATTATTATATTAATATTATGATGATTATTTATTTATTATTATTATATTATTATTATAATTATTGTTATTATTATATTAACATCACTGTTAATATTATTATTATATCATTAATTTTATTATTTATTATTATTATTATTATATATATTATTATTATTATTATTATTTTAATTTTATTATTATTATATTATTCTATTATGATTATGATTATATTATTATTATATTATTATGATTATGACTATGATTATTATTAGTTATTATTATTATTATTATTATTATATTATGATTATAGCTATGATTATATTATAATTATATTATTATGATTATAATTATTTATTATTATTATTATTATAATAATTATTATTATTATTATAGTATGATTATGAATATGATTATGATTATAATTATATTATTATGATTATGATTATTTATTATTATTATTATTATTATATTATATTATTATGATTATGATTATAATTTTATTATTATTATATTATATTATTATGATTATTATTACTTATTATTATTATTATATTATATTATTACTATTATAGCTATGATTATATTATAATTATATTATTATGATTATAAATATTTATTATTATTCTTATTATATTATGATTATGATTATAATTATATTATAATTATATTATTATGATTATAATTATTTATTATTATGATTATAATTATTTATTATTATGATTATAATTATTATTATTATTATTTTATTATGATTATGATTATAATTTGTCTTATTATATTATTATATTATTATGATTACCACTATGATTATTATTATTATTATCATGATTATGATTATTATTTTATTATGTTGTATTGTATTATTATATTATGATTATATTGTTAGAATTATGATTATTTATTATTATTATGATTATGATTATGATCATAATTATAATTTTTATTATATTATTATTATATTATGATTATGTTTATATTTTTATTATATTATTATGATTACAACTATGAATATTATTATTTATTATGATTATGGATTATGATCATTATTATTATTATTACTATTACTATTATTATTATTATCATCATCATCATTGTTAGTATTATAATTATTTATATTTTAACTATTCTGAATAATAGCTGTCAAACAATATTTTTGTTTTTCCGAATAGTTAAAAATATCACTCTTTTAAAAATATACTATTATATCATTCTTCTAAAATTACCGACTCTTTTAAAGTTATTTGTTGATTTGGCAAACGCATTTTCTATGACTGAATTAATTATTATTATCATGTGGCATGTGATGTGAGCAAGCTTGCTCCAGTCAATATATCCCGACAGAATGATTATTTTTTTTTGAATGAATTAACAATGTGAAATGACTTCTGGGGCCCCAGCGCTAACAAAAGAGTCCAAAGCTTTGGCTTGACCAAAGGTCAAGGGGCAAAGGCACATTCTTTGGGGGTCAAATGTGGGGTACCCGTAGAAACACGACTCGATCGATCAATAATCGACTTCGACTCTGCCCCTGAGTCTCCTTCGTCTCTATAAAATCAACCCCGACCTCTCTTTATCCCCCCTACATCACTTCTTACCTATCTCTCTCCTCGATCGATCCTTCCATCTTCTCCATTTTAGTTTTTTTTCTCTCCTCTTTCGTTTTCCTCCCCTCCAATTTTGCGTTTCAAAATCCCCCAACGGTCATGAAAAAAACCTAACTTCCGCAAACCCTAGGTTCGTCGTCGTCCTCCTATGCCCGCTCAAATCAAGCTCGACTATATATTTTTCCCTGAAGGAGAGCTTGATTATTAGTAATTTCTCTCGGTTTCTATTTGATTCGGTGCAATGAACTGAATATGAGCGATGGAGGTGAAGAGGATCTTGGTCCGTACAAAAACCCTAGAACGAGCGCCTCAATTCAATGTTCTTCTACCTCTGCTCATTTGGCCCCTTCAAATGGGCCTGATGAGTTTGGTCGAGCTATTGCAAAGGCATCAGTTGCTCAGATCCTTCAGGCCACTGGATATGATGGATCCCGCAAGTCAGCAATTGATACACTCTCTGATCTGACGATTCGTTATATTCTCACTTTAGGTAAAGCTACAAGTTCTTGTGCTAATTTAGCTGGTAGAACAAGCGCCAATCTGTTTGACTTAGTTCAAGGTTTAGAGGATTTGAGTTTTTCCCAGGCGAGTTCAGAGAATTGCTTTGCTGACTCAGGTGTTTTGATGGAGCTGAAAAGATTTGTTGATGCTGAGGATCCGGTACCATTTGCTCAATTTGTACCTAAATTCCCAATTTTCCGGGTACCAAAGAGGACCGTGACTATCAATCAAATTGGGGAGGAATTAATAGGGAAGAAGCATATACCGGGTTGGTTACCTGCATACCCGGCTCCGCATACATATATGCACACAGATGTTTGGCCAGAAACTCAGAGAAATCGTGACCCACGGGAGGATAAGGTCGAACAAGTCAGGCAAAGAAGAAAGGCAGAGAAATCTTTACTTAGTTTGCAAAAGTGTATTTTTGGCACTGGAATTAGTGGGTTTGTACCCATCAGTGCTGGTACCAGTAGTAATGCTGTTGACAAGGGTAAACAGGTAGTGGGAGAAAACCCATTTCTTGTGCCTCCTTTACCTCATGGAGCTAAGGAGGTATCAGAGATTGCCCCACCGGTGGTATCAGAGATTGCCCCGCCAGTTGAGGCTGATGCTGGTTCATTAAAGAGGAAATCTGTATTAGAGGCATTTGGGCCAATAATTGAGGCTGCTAACAGCATGGATATTGATCCAGATATGGGCGCAGATCCAGATGGAAAGAATTATATAGCTGTTAAGAGGCCAGTTGTGCATTTCAAGCTTGGGGTTAATAAGAAATCAATTGCATTACATTTAGCTTTAGATGATAAGAGAGAGAAATTGATTTTTAGGGAAGATGATAGAGATGAGAAGAAAAGAAGGGCTGGGATGATCTTGAAGGAGTCGATGGATAATCCACAAGACCTCACTCAGTTGTAAAATACAGAAGTTGCTTCATGCCCTGCTTGATGGGTTGGGAAATCTTAGACCTTTGTAAGGAACTTATTAGCATCAAATACGGGCCTTGTGTGTACACTGTCTTGTTCATTGACTTCTAGGAAGAGTAGAGATTTTTAGTGTCATTATTTGTTTTTCTAACGGTAGGTAGGCATAATCAAGGTTTGCTTTGGTTGAGTTCATTTCAGCTGTACATTAGAAACTTCTGATTCTGAAGAAGGTTAGGATATCTTTTTTATATTAGTTGTGAAATGTCCAATTAATAATAGTGTGTTCATTTTTTTTTGTGTGTCTTGCATTTGTTGGACCTTCTCAATGGACTTGATCAAGAAATGTCATCTTGAGTGCACAAAGGACTAACTTTTCACATTATGATTCCATTTATTCTAGTCCCTTGTGCTTTTCAATTCTGGGTATCTGTATGATAGGTTATGCTGATTTGTACAGAGCAGAAATTTAACACTGCTTTGCAATGTGCATGCAATGATTATCACCACTCACCGGTAATGCAACTGTATCTGGTTCCAGACACATGCTTTAATGACTTGAGCCTGAAATTCCACACTTCCGCTGGTACAGTCTCCAACTTCTGGGTGGTCACAATCAGCAAGGAACTAGCTTTATATCATGGCCACACTAAATTGTTTGCTATATGTAAATAAATAATAGTTGTCTTGGTGTGGTCTTTTGCTGATGATCTACCATTCTTGTCCCATAAGCACTGTACTGGTACTGATTGCTGTTTTAATAGGATCTTACCTATAATTTTGACACAGCTAAAAGGGCATACATACCAGACCCATCTTTCACAGATCTATGTGAGACCTGATAGCACGACCCTACCCTTATTCACAAGGTACCAACTTCCATCATTTGTATTATTGGTACCAGATACTCTGACACTGGTATGAGAAATCATATCAGCTAATAAAATCAAAGTTAAGCTCCTTGAAGCTAGCTGATGATCAATGCTTTGGTTATTTGTTGGAATGAGATAGATTTTTTTTTTTTGCAGCCTGTCAAGTTTTCCAAAAAAAAAAGGTAAGATTTTTCATTGTGCGACCTGGCTATTAAATGATGGTGTTTTATTTTTCATATATATACCAGGGTAGGCTGCGAAAAAAAGTCTCTTGGAATGAGATATTAGATATTTCATTGTGCGACGTGCCTATTAAGTTTTTGAGTCAAGTCTTTCCCAGGGGATTTTCTGACATTTATTTCAGGTCTGTGGTCCTGGTATTGACTGTTGTTTGGAAATTAAACTTTGGAGCCGAACCTCTTTGGTATTAAACCATTAATAATGAAGAGTCTTGCTTTGCGTCAATAATCTGTGGTCGTTCTTTTTATGTGAGGGTTTCTCAGACAGATTTGTATTATAATACATCAGTAACAATGTTATTATTAAAATGAAGTTGAAACTATATTTGGAATTGTGTTATCAAGTGAAGCTGACAGTTTTAGTAATCTCAGGAAATGCACGTAGGATTTCTTTGTTCATTGCGGAGCAAATTTTGTTTCGAGTAATTTTCTGCTATAACGAAAACATAATATATAGTAAAAAAAATATTGCTTGTAATTGTTCCTCTCCATACCTGAAAGTTCAAGATTACAATTGTTTTAATGTTCTGCTTCGTACCAGTGGTCCCAGTATCAGCACTGTCAGGTGTGGGGCCGCCAATTTTCTTTTTTAGAAATTAAAAGATACTTTCATAAAGAAAGAGAATGACATTGAAATTTGTACCGTCAGGTGTTTCATAACATGTAATCCACCATGGGACGGTTGTCACGGTTCATTATTTGCTCTCCCTAAAAAAAAGAAAACATTATTTGCTCCATTTATATCCGGATTTTCTGTGGCACGGAAAGCCTATCTAAGGTGCTGCGCGGTATAAGCTGATTGTTGAGGCAGTCAAGCCGCATAGTAACATGATTCATGAATTATTCGTGAATAATTTATTTTTCATGCATAATCAGATATTTCACGAATAATTTGTCAGTTTAATATACAGTGTGTGTTTTTTATCAAAAAAAACGTTTTATTCACGAATTATTCAGAAAAAATACATTATATATTATTTTAAATAAAATTTTATATTTTTAATAATATATTTTATTTATATTACATGAAACAAATTATTTTCAAATTATATACGGAACATCGATTTTTTTTATCTCGCTTAATGTTCCCAATCAGGAACTTATCAAGCAGTTGATGTATTTAGGCTCGGATGGCATGTGGTACAGGTCATGCTGTCAAAGTGTGTGAATAACATCTCAACAAAACTGTGGAGGGTTATACAGCTGCAGTACGATTGAAGCGTTATACAGCTGCAGTACGATTACCGAAGTGCTCCAAAATGATAGTGTAAATATAACACAAAAATATGGCATACTAATGCTAGCCTCCTAATTTTAGTCTTTCACAAACGATCCAACTTCATCTTTTTTGTGTTTGGAACTATGAGGTTTGATAGATATATACAGTAATAATTTGGGAAATAGAAGTAAATAGTAAATTATAAATATATCTGCAATGTTGTCCAACGAATATAAAAAAGACAGATGCACGCATGTGATTCAGCTAAGTAATTTTTTTAGATAAAAGATGAGAGTCCAGCCACTCAAAATTTAAATGTCCTTTATTATTAGACTGAAGACTGAAGGTTGATTCTTATTCAACTAAATAAATTGTTCGCTAAAACTATGCAGATATCAATATAAGCTTACGTCCTATGTATAAATAATACATATCACTACCAAGCTCAAAGTCTCAAATTTGTTAATAAATATGTAATTAATCTGGGAACATCTATTTTTTATTACTCCTAATTAGATTTGTTCACAAAACATAACAGGAGAACTACGCATCCATAGTCCTCTGCTGAACTCACCTGCTTATTGCTCTTTCTCTGTTAACATTATTATTGATATGCAATCACAAATTTAGTATAGATAATAATAAGTCTCATCTCTGTATGGAGTAATACAGGTTCAAATTCTGAAAGGCATATAAAAAATAATATATGTCGGAATTTATAGGAACCTATTTTTTTTTTAAAAAAAAACATCATAATCAATATCAGTTTTTGATGACTATGCCCCTCAACAAGTGCTCCAATTGGCACAACCGCACAAATTTAGGCAGAGCTTAAAATTAAGAAAGGATAATGGAAACTATTAGATTACATCACTCGATAATTAGTAATCAACCGAGCCTCTGGAGCAGTTCAGAAACAGATATACTTCTTTACCTTTCTTTTTTTTTCCTTGAAGAAATGTGAACTTCCATTGACCGGCTTCCGTTTTCTTCCAGAAAGCCAATAAAAATGTGAGTAACTAGCAATTACTACAAATTAATCTCCAAGATTATGAAATGAAAAAAGTTCTTGCTACAAATAAAATACAAATTTTACATCCCTGTTAGCAATGGACCTCACGGTCTCAGTACACTGCTTTACTGACAAGTTGAAAGGAAAGAAGCTAAACAATATAGAATAAAATAAGAGACTGACGAAGAGAGAGACTCAAACCATACTATCACTCTTATAATTTTATTAGAACTGCCTCCTGATTCGAGCAGAAACAAGGATCCCAACTAAGGCACCTCCTAAATGAGCAGCACGTGATAATTTGCCCTTTCTCTGCATAATAATTTAGTAAACATTCCATTAATGACATTGTCTTCATGGATTAGAAATTTTTATGGGCTTGTGGCACAAGGTTTTTTACAGTACTCACAAATACACCTAGTATGTTAGTGTTAATTGCAGCTTCAACCCTTTTGTTAACACAAAAGCCAAGCTGAGAAAAAAAATGATTGAATTGCTCCCAATTTCTCATTGCCAATGGATCAGCTCAATAACCAATTCATATATTTGGAATCCAACATGCAACTACATGTGGCTTGGGAGTTCCAATTTCATGCTTAGCAATTGAACAAAAATGCTAAGTTTAGGAGTTGAAATGCCAACATCTTAATGGAAATCACTGTTTACACCAATCTAACAATTTTTTTTAAATATCAATTTAATTTTATTTGTCATTTTTATATAATTTTCTGAAAAATGTATAGATATACTGACAGAACTGGACAAACCTTGTAAACTGCCCACTGATCAGCGGCTAACAAAAGAATACCCTGTAATTATAAAATCCCATAATTAGAAAATGCGTCATAATTTTTATTTATTTTGTCTCAGAACAGATGATTAGGCAAAGTATCAATAAAAGGATGAATACCATCTATAAAACTAAAAGAAATGTGCATTTGGATAAAAACGGTAACATAGTTGGATAAAAGAAAGTCATTTTGTATCAGAAAGGGTACAATATTCCAACAATGCAACACTTCTTTACCAGGCAAAAAATATCTCTCTTAAGTTTTATTTTAGAAACTAACCGATCATTGCCAAATGATCTTACAAAAGCTTTAATATATTCAAACAGCTTTTGCAATAGAAAAATAAGAAGCATCTACACATGCATACACCTGCCGCATGGAATCCCCCACCCCTGCACCCCAACCTACTCAGTACAAGAAAGAAAGAAAAAACCACGTGCATGCACACAGAAATAATTTCTCTTTGAGCTTACCAAAGTAGCGCCAGATATAGGAATGAGACGACAAACATGAATCAAATTCTTAGGGAGAAACAAACAGAGCAAAATCATGGCATTTACTGCAGCAGATGCACCCTAGGATTATTTAAGAAAACATATCATCAACTCATCATATCTAGTGAGCTTAGGTTAAAGAAATATTGTACTGAGGTTTTAGCCATCTCTGCTGGAGTTTTAAATTCAGCAAAGCGCCAATGTTACATACCTGTCCTGCAGCATCCCGCATTCCATAACCCTGGAAGCAAAAAACAATTATGGTAACTAAAACTTGCACAAGCTTGTCCAATAGCAAATAAGCAATCTTAATTTTTTATTATTATTTCTGTGCAATCTGAAAAAGCAAGCTTATTATGTAGGCAAATGTAGATTAACAGTAAAAGTAATCAAATGCATAGCTTTGGATTGTTTTTTGAGATAAAGATGGGAGCTAAATCACTCAACTTTAAATATTCATAAAGAATTTTCCATCCAAGATTCGAAACTATGACATCTTGCACTAGGAATGTTGTCTTTGTCACTAGGATTAAGGCTGGTTCTCACTAATTATATTGCAGCATTACTAAAAAAATAACAAAATTCAAGTTCTAAATGAGAGATTTGAACCTATGATATTTTTCAGTGGAAATATTGCCTTTGTCACTAGACTTAAGGCTGATTCTCATTAATTATACTGCAGCATAACTATAAATCCAAGTTTCAAATGACAAATCTGAATTGCTATTCATATTACGCATAATGTCAATTCCTGCTAATCATAAACTTTCTTTTCAAGTAGATATTACCCAATAAGGATCTAGAAAGGCATGTTTCACCCAGAAGAAAATGGAGCCACCAAAGGCACCTCCTAGGTACAGCTTCAGCAGGAATTGTGGCCCAAAATAAAATGCAATCTGAAAAAGGAAAACTTTTAGAAATTATATCTTTTGAACGCGAACATAATAAGTTCAGCAAATATCACAAATTTCTTAGGATTCATTAGCCTTTAACAGTTAAGTTTATACTCGGCCTTCTGCATTGTGCCAATTTAGAGTGGAATTTTCTATTAGCAGATAATTGTTAATAAAAGCTTGTAAACAGTGGATGTCAGAATATCTGGGACCATGGCAGTATCATAATCTTTGGCATTTTTACACAGGTACTGTAATTTGTCATGATAGTTTACAGAGGGAGGACTCATCTACATTTTTATGTTATTTCAAGTCATGATTTGATATGTATGCATTGAGAGAGTGGGATTGTCTTACAGGATGAGCAAAGGATAAAAGAACCAACACATTCATGATGAGATGGACGAGATCAGAATGGCTAAAGGCAGATGTAATTACTGTGTACAACCGTCCATTCTTAAAGTTCTCCAATGAAATCTGTGCATTCACAAAAGATATACTGACAAACAATCAATCTAGGGGGAAAAAAGAAAATCAAGGATATATTTGAAATATGGAAACCATAAAATGCTTCTTCATGAAAGATCGATCTGCAATCCTCCATAGGATGTGAACTGCAACATTTGCTCCTATTAGGAATGAAACCATTCTGTCAGGGGTGAATATCCCATATGACCTACAAAACAGGAAACAACAAACTGTAAAAGGGTGAAATATACAGGGATAAGCAACTTTTAAAACAATCCTGTAATCTTGTTAGCCTAATCCAAATTCCAAGAGAAAAAAGCTGCAACATGATAAAAATTTTAGTAACCATATTGAAGTAAGCAACAAAATATGATTCTACATATGTTTCTTCCTTTTTGATGAACAAAATGCATATAGATTAGATGGTGCTTTTCTATTTTGGAAATTATGATGAAATTTTACATGTATGATGGATATGATTGGCATTTGGCAACCCCATACCCATACCCAGAGTAAATTCTCTGACAACTGTTGTGAAAAAAAAGAGAGCTGACACTCATCACTGGCAATAGCATTTCCACAGTTTGACGTGCATGCTACCGCTAATTCCTACCCCAGAGCTGGGCACGTATTGCCAAATCTTTTTTCCTGAGTTGGATTTACCAAAATCATATTTTAGAGTTGGGCACGCTTTTTGAGTATTAATTCTCAAAATACCTATGCAATATTATGAATAATTTGTCTATATATTCGGCTAGAATGAAATTACTAGTGATTCAAAATTGGGAGTGGGATTTAAGAAATTGCAATATATTTTAACACAACAATTTTGCACATGTTTCGTCTAATTGATTTACTCACTAATTTATCTATGTGGAGACGTAGATAATGATAAAATATTGGAGAAATATTATAATGAGATTTATTAAGTGGAGATGTAACTGAAGACAAGCTTAAGCCCATATTTTAGCAAAGCCCAGGCAAAAATAAATTCGGGCTTCAACACTTTCAAGCCTATAATTAAGAAAAGAAATTGATATTTGAAAGTTGTTTTGAACATTAAACCTTGTTTGTTCATGCCAGAATTTGTGCCCGGGTCTCTGCCCGATACCACCCTGCCGTTGAAACGAGAAGCAACGCGACCAGGCCCCACGCGTCAGAAGCCTCCCCATCTGCACAATGTACCTTGATTGAGCAGAGAACAGGAGCTCTGAGGGCTTGTAAGTAGAGAAGTAGAGGCTTCGGTTTGGTTTCAACTGCCATGACAGGAAGCGGCTTTGACAGAAGGGGTTTTGTTGAGAAGCAGGAAAAGAGAAGGGTTTTGGGTTGGGTGTAGTGGCTGGGTTTAACAGGTTGCGGAGGTGAGAGGCGAGAAGCCTACGTGTCATGATTTTACTGGTCCACTGACACCCGGCGAGATGGTGTGGTATCGTTTAAAGAAGGGGAGAGGGGTGAATGCAGTTGTACACTAACAAGCTTGATCTGAGGTTTGTACTGTTTTATTTTATACTTCCATAGTGGAACTAGCCAATCACAGGCTGACAACTAAACTAATGATTGGAAATAAAATAAATGATAGCGTTCGTTAATTAGTGAACGAAAGTACTCGCAATTCTCTCTCTCTCTCTCTCCACATCAATCTCTGATGTCTGTCTCCATCGGAAGTCAGGACAATAAATTCGTATAGTACCCCATCAACTAAAAGTGCATTCTTTCATTTTTTTACTTTTAATCTTTACTGAACCTATTCGTTTATTTATAGTACTAGCTCCTTTCCTCAGTTGTCTATAAATTGCTGCTCCACAAATCAAGAAGCAGCCAGCTGTTCGTCTATTCTTATTACTACTTTCTTCGGTCGAGTCCTTTTCATCTCTCATTCACTAACGAATTTAGCGCTGTAAACGAGTCTCGTGCTCGGCTCATTTTACGAGTTGAGTTGAATTAGTTCTCTCAAAATTTGTGATCCGCTTGTTAAATTAACAACCTAAATGGTTCGTTAAATCTCATTAAAATTAATTTAATAGTTAATAATATTTTATATAAAAGCTATTAAAATAACTAATGATAAAATATTTCACATAATTTAATAATTTAAGTACATATTATATTATAAATACTAAAAATTCATAATAAAAATATATAAATAATTAATATTAATAGTTTAATGAATCAAAATGAATCTAATGAGCCGAGCAGACCTAAACTCAAACTCGATTCATTAATTTAATGATTTGGTTTATTAACGATTCGGTTCAATAACGAGCAAACCAATAGTGAATCGATCCGAACGAGTCACGAACCACGACTTATTTTGCCAGCCCTGATTCACTCTAAAGTCAGGTATTAGCTAATTTTTTTGAGGGAGGGATCCTTGTGATGAGTTCTTTTGATAATTTTAATAATAAATTTTTAAATAAATATAAAATAGAAAAAAATGATTACATGATATAAAAATATTAAAAATAGAAAAAAATAATTACATGATAATGATTATCTTGATAATTTTTATGGTGAATCTTCAAATAAATATGAAAAATCAACTTCATATAAAAGTTAATATATAATCGGCGATGCCGAATTCTATTAGTTCATAATAACAGTCGACTCAAACGTGAATTTTTTTTTACTCACTTCACTCAACAATTAATGGTCAATCAAATCTTTGAAGTGGTCGCATGTTCAAATTCCAATAACCATATATAGAAGTTAATATATGTGAGGTTAATGGAAACTCTATTAAAAAAAGTCTTTTGCAAGAACTAGAGTAATGAACAGACGTGACTACTGGAAAATGCAAGAACATTGAAGGAGACATTAGACATGGACCAGACGGTCCAAGAAAACTGTTCTATTGTCCAAGTTGGAAACAATACAAAAATATATTAAAGAATGAACTAGAAGAAAACATCTTCCACCTCTTTTGCTATCCCCTCTTACCCATCATTTTTTTGTTAATTGTTCGTATCTAATTGTTAACTAAAAAAATGTTATCTTGGTTAGTTAATAATTATGTGTTCTTAATTGACAAATATATAATTTCAGTTAACTAATAAAGGGGTGGATAAAAGATGGATAGTAAAAGAGGTGGACCCCAGACACGACTAAAAATATAAGTTACTAAGTTGTGCTATCATTTTTATTTCTACTTTTTATATCCTCCTCCTGAATCGAGCCCAGACAACGGCAGCAACAAGGGCATCTCCTAAATGCGCAGCACCTGATACATGGTCTTGTCCCTGAAAATTTTTACATCTTTTTATTCCCTTGATGAGATCATCATGCAAAAATTACAGAATGTTATGACATGATACTTATTTTTTCACATATATGTACAACTACTATTAATATTGTGTTGTATTCAAATTAGAACCAAGATTAATTAGATCACAAAACAATTATATTGCTCCTAACTCTTTCATATTAGCCCAATGAAAAAAGCCACATGACTGATACATATAATTTGAACCAAACATATTAAGTCCACATGGCCTGATGGTTCACTCTAAGCTCAGCAGCTAAGAAAATATCTGCTCACCAAACTTATAGTTTGGAAATCCAAATGTTTAAAAGTAAAGTACCATCTTCACTAATGTTAAAAATCCTTGGTTATAACTCTTAACAAATTTTGATCCTATTTTAAAATGATCATTCCAGCTGTATATTTAAAGTCAAAAAGAATAAAAAAATAAGATTGACTAAGAGACGCACCTTGTGAACTCTCCACAGATCAGTTGCCATCAAAGCAGCACCCTACAATTAAAAGATAGCGCCATAATTATAAGAATTTGTAACTTATCTTATTTGATTTTAGGTTACAAATGCAGAAGAGGCATATCAAGGCTCTTAAACCATCACCATAATAAGCATCGTATTAATAAGACTTTTATCAGATGTATTGTTGCTGGCAGAACTGCCAGGTAGCTCCTCCTAAAGCGTTAGGGAACAAGCAACTCTGACCTTAGGCTCTCCATATGCAATGCTAACAACTCAATTCCCAGTAGTTGTATAGTTGGATAAAATAGGAATCTTGGATCACAAAGGTTACATTCTTAAATAAAATGTCAATGCAGAATTCATGATGCTATTAAGAGGCGAAAAAAAAATATTTTGTTTTTTCTCAAGGCCCCATAATTAGTGCAAAAGGTTCTTGCAAAACATTTTAACCAGCATCAAATATGAAACTCAAGGTAGGTATACTGATGAAAGGCATCAAACTAGCCCCGCAATGCTTAATTTAGTGGCTGTAAAATAAGAGAAGCAAAGAAATGCATGTGTGAACAAATACACCAAGACAACTAACCCAAGAACCACACCCACCCTATGCTACTACACAACATGCAGAACTGCCACCTTTTGCAACTATGCATCAATCTATCTGCCCAACCACACACACAAAATATTTTCTGTTTCAAGCTTACCAAAACTGCAGCAGGTACAGGAACAAGTAGGTAAAGATACACCAATCTCTTAGGGAAGAGAAGCACCTCCAGCAAAATTATGGCATTTACAACAGCACTTGCACCCTAGGATTATTTTAAAAACAAATATTCATCACATTTAGGAAAGTTAGGTTCAAATTAAACTTAAACTGAGGATTCAAATAAGTACTAGTTGGGGTGGTTGTCCAAGACCACACGGTCAGATATATATCTAGTCAAATCAGTACTAGAAGTGGTTTCAGTCCCCCCTCCAGTTTGGTGCATTTGGTGTCCTCAGTTACGTTGAACCTTACATAGAAATTTATGTAGAGTTCTTGAATTTTAATCATCAGAGGGTCACACAAACTGCAAATTTCAAGTTGGACTACCACTAATTAATTTGCTACAATAGTGAAAGAATTTAAAAAATTCATTTACCAGTGCTGGAACACGTGAACTATCCCATCCTCGGTAACCCTGAGACAAGAAAAAGAATGTAATTGATGCACAAACTTGTAAGATCAAAATTAAATGTGGAATTGTACTCCTTTTAAATTTTTAAGAGAAAAAGAAAGCGACACTCTGCTGTTTCGGATGGGAAGCGCGCAGCGACGTAAATGCAGATCAAATGTCTGCCTCTTATGGCACCACCTATTGTCATAATTGTACTCAAGCAGTACTAACTGAAATCCAAATTCCAAATGAAAGAATATTTCTTATAGCAAACATAATTCTTGAGTAACAATTACCCAATTGGAAGGGTCTAGAAAGGCACGGTTCACCAAGAAAAATGGAACCAGCAAGTGCACCTCCTAAGTACAACCTCAGCAGGAATTTTGGCCCAAAGAGTTCTACAATCTGAACATTACATTCTACAATTTGAGTTTATTCAAATATAATATAAAATCAGGCAATATTTGAAAAAAAAAACAGTGAAGGATCACACAAAGGATAAAGGACTTCCTGATGTATTTTAGTATTCACCAATGGTCAACTTGTACTTTGTATTTGCATTGTTACTGTAAAGTCATGTTTTTCAGGCCCGAAGTTGCTTGTCAGGTCAGGCCTGAACAATTCAGGTCACAGTATCTGGAAGTGAATGTGGTAATTGGGACTCAGCTTGCAAGCAAGTCATTTAGGTTAATTGGCACCAGCAGCTGAATACATGTATCAGTGCTGATAGTGGCACTTAAAACAACTTAGGTTAATTGTTACCAAGGGACGAACACATGTATCAGTGCTAATAGTGGTGCTAAAAACCATGTTAATTTATGCAGGATGAACACTTATTGTTGCTGCCTTCACTTTGATAATTGAAGATAGTGACATGACTATTATTTCTTATGAAATAAGAATATAGAACTTAGATTTCAAATCTATGCAACTATAAGCATTTGAAGTGGAGAGGGAGAGGCATACATTTTGACCAAAAAAATAAAAACCTACATGTTGGTGACGAGATGGTCAGCTGCTGAGTGGCTAAAAGCACTCGTGATTAATGTATGCAACCCAACCGCTCTTGAAGTTGTCCAAAGAAATCTGTGCAATTACAAAAAGATTAGTGATGAACAATCAGTTTAGAAGAAATGAGCTTAAAAAATAAGGGACATCAAATATCCAAAATCATATAATGCTTCCTCATGAAAGAAGGATTGGCAATTCCCCATAGGATAAAAACTGCAACATTTGCTCCTATTAAGAACAAAACCACACCACCAGGTGTCATTATCTGGTATGTCCTACAAAACAGGAAACAGGTAAAAGTAAAATGGTGGAATATGGCACGTAAGCATCTTTTACAGCAGAGTAAGCCCTGCAATTTAGCTAGTCTATTCTAAAGGTAAGAACTGTAAAATAAAATAAAATAAATCATAAGTTAATTTTCGGCTTGGTTTGTTATTATTGTTCTAAACTGGTAACCACATTAACTTTCACAGAGTGCCTGAAAGCAATACAATATACAATATGCAAACTTTTCTTTTCTTTATCAACATAAAAATAAACTTCTATGATCTCAGGCAAAAATTAAGCTGATTAATTAAATGGCAGGAATACATGTTAATTTTGCAGAACAATCGTGTGAAGTATGATTTAATGTGCTTAAGAACTTAAACAAATGAACGCAAAGACATTTGTGACGAGCAAAAAATTCATATATCTGCACTATACCATTGTATGATCCAACTAGTCACAAAGACACATTTTCTACATAACATGCACAACAATTCTACAGGACGTTGCTAAAATGGAAGTTTTCAAGAGAGACGTTACCAGAATCTACGCACGGAGGAGCGACTCTGTCCGAAACCGCTCCTCTTTGCAACGAGAAGCTGAGCACACGAGCACCACGCGTCAGAAACCTCATCATTGGCAGAGCATTCCTCGATTGAGCAAAGAACTGGCGCCCCGAGGCCTTGAAAGTAGAGAAGTAGAGGCCAAGGTCTCCTTTCAACTGCCATGAAAAGGGGGCGCTCCCAGAGAGTGGGTTCTGTTGAGTAGTAGGAGAAGAGAAGGATTTTTTGATGGGAGTGGTAGCAGGGTTTAGCAGACGACGAAGCTGAGAGGCAATGAGCCTACGTGTCATCTTCACTCCCTAGAAGCGCGTAGGTGAGCTGTGCGATCGGCGGGAGAGGGTGGGGTGCGATCTCTGCTGAGTACCTTTGCTGTGTACTTTCACTGTTTCTGGCAAGGAAGATGTTACGTGATCCAATTAGAGGCCGAAAAGAGATGAAGAGGCCAGAATATAATTCGGCTCTTCATTTTATGTACTGAGAGCAATATTCTGGCCTCTTCATTTTATGTACTGAGAATTGCTCCAGTTTGATTTATCTGCGGCCCGGATAGATATTTGAAAACGGAACGGAACGGAGCAGTTCAGGTGAAACTCCTCCGGGTCATGGGTGAGTGGGGGTTACATGTGAGGCAGGACGAATTTGAGCGGTTCAAAATTAGAAAATTCTGATCCGATCCGTGTTGGACCCCGCAGATACGGCCCTCACGGGTCGAGACGGGTGGGCCAAGGGTCGGTCCGGATGGGTCATGACGGGTGGGGCGAGTCGGCTCTTTTTTTTTTTAATTTCGCAAAAAAAATAAATAGCTTGATTAGACTAAAAGTTATAACGTCGCAAAGAAACGTTATAACGTTACACAGAAACGTTATAACGTTATAATGTTACGGGTAGCGGGTGAGAGCGGGGTGGGTGAGCGCGGGTTACGGGTGAGAGCGGATAACGGATGAGAATAGAACAGATATGATGATTCCGTTTTTAAAATTTTTATACCCGATCTTTACTAGAACCGGATCATAAACGGATCCGAATCTACCCACTACCCAAAATGGTTTAGAACAGATAAAGATCGCAGATTTATATGGAGCGGATCTAGCTTTCAGATTTTTTCAAACCTCTAGTCCGAGACACTATGTTTCTTTTTCTTTGTAAAAGGTTCTGCTTTTTTCATTAATGTACAGTTGTACACAGTTTGAACTTAGAGCATCTCCGTTAAACTTGGGAAAATATAAATATTGACGTGACAATTATAATTTATGTGAAATATTTATAAATTTTATATTTTTTATTGAATTAGCCTGCTTGCTAAAACTGACATACTATCATTGATAATTACTTCCAAAAATTTAGTTTAGAAAATGCAATATTATGCAATGATTATTGACAAATTCAGGAGATACAAAGATGAAATAAGAGATATATTAAGATATTAGCACGTTTTATAATTTGAAATTACAAAATAATTATAGGAATTTAAATAATTAAAAAACGACTGCAATGTAATTCATAAAATCATCGATGCGATTGAAAAATTTGCACCAAATTTGAGACGCTTTTAACTTTATTTGTTGACTAATAAACTTGAGAGATCCCACCGAAATTGTAATTTCCTGGCCTCTGAAAATTAGAGGTGGCAATCGGGCGGGTTGGGCGGGTTCGGGTTCGGATCGAGTCGGCTAGGGTCAATTTGATTCAGTAAGATTATCGGGTCACAAGTCTAGTCGGATCGGGTCAGGTTGGGTATCGGGTCTTTTAGTGTCGGGTCATTTCAGATTTCGGATCGTATCAGGTCGAGTTGGTTATCGGGTCATCTAATGTTGGGTCATTTCGGATTTCGGGTCATTTAGTGTCGGGTTATTTTAGGTTTCAGGTAGGGTCAGGTTAGTTATCAAGTCATCTAGTGTCGGGTTATTTCGGATTTCGGATCGTATCAGGTCAGGTCGGGTTGGTTATCAGGTCATCTAGTGTCGGATTATTTCGGATTTTGAATCATATTGGATTAGATTTCGCCATTTATGTGTCTGATCTAGTCAGGTCAAATGAATCAGATCATATTGAATTTCTAAGTGATGCATATTTGAGTCATGCATGTTTCACTTTAATTTCAATTGAATTAAACTCTTTTGTATTTATTTTCTCAATCCTCAATTCATCGTCATCTATACAATACAAGTTTCATTTGAAATATATGTTGAATTATTGATAGAAAAATATTTGATAGATATCATAGTTAATATTATAATTAATATTAACTTTATTATTTAAATTAAATAAGTTAATATTCATAATAATAATTAAATTATTCAACTTATTTGATATTTGTATAGTACCCACATAGGTCACGTCTAAGTCTCCCAGAGCGTGAGCTGGAGCTTGGAGATAATGTTTTCATAATTCATTCAAGGTCTAACCATAATTATGAAAATTTTACTGTCGAGTCATATCAGGTCGGGTCGGGTCGGGTATCAGGCCATCTAGTGTCGGGTCATTTCGGGTCTCGGATCGTATCAGGTCGGGTATCGGGTCATCTAGTGTCAGGTCATTTCGAGTTTCGGGTCGGGTATCGGGTCATCTATTATCGGATCATTTCGGGTTTCGGATCATATCAGGTAGAGTATCGGGTCATCTAGTGTTGGATCATTTTGGGTTTCGGGTCGTATCAGGTCGGGTCAAGTATCGGATCGTATCAGGTCGGGTCGGGTATCAGGTTGTTCGGTATGACAATATCAGATTATTTCGAGTTATAAATCATATCGGGTCAGGAACGATTTCTCGGGTAAGGTCGGGTTCTGCCACCTCTCCTGAAAATCCTCGATTTTATTTTTAAGAGATGAGCTCTAGTGATCTCACTACAAATTAAAAAAAAATATTTATTCCATAAAGTTGTTCAACATTTAGTTTAAAATGATTATTGAAAAGTGTGATGCTAGGAGTAAAATTCTTTCAATGTAGTACTCTTAAATCTTTATTTTATTCTTGGAAGCTATTTTTTTGCGCATTAATCTCAGTGGATCCCCGGTTCAAATCTAATATTATTTTTGCATAATAGTACGTCCTACTTTTAATTAAAAAATATTTAAAATATTTTAATAATAAAAAATAGTTATTGATATATTCTTTTATTTATAGATTAAAAGTTCTCAAATTTCATATAATTTCATTGACGTTTGATAGTCCATCAAAGATCATTAATTTAGAATCATTGTAAATATTTATGAAAAATTATTAAATTTGATAATCTTTGATAATCTATCAAACATGAATGAAATTATCAATTTATAAATAATAAAACATATCTATAATTTTTTTTTCTATTTTTATGATTTTTTATATATTTTTTTTAAATTTAAAAATAAAACCCTATTATTTGCAAAAATAATAGCAGATTTGATCCGTGGATCCCCGTCCCATTCCTCCCCGCAAATCCTCTCCAACTCGAATCCTCTCCAATGGCGGCCTCCTCATCCCGATCCCTCGTCCAATCGCTTAAGAAATTCTTTAAGATGCCATGGGAGTTCACCGGCCCCTGCGCACATCCGGAGTATCGCGACGCCTTGCCTCTAGCCGTGGAGTACCGCCTCCACTGCCCCGCCACCACTGCGGCCAAGGCGATCGTTCCCACATCCGACCCCGAGACAGTCTACGATATAAAGTACTTCCCTCGCGACGGCCGGCGCAACCGCCCTGCGGTGAAGCGCACGGTGTTCAAGAAGGCGGATGTGGAGAAGCTGATGGCCGAGAAGACCGAGTTCAAGTTTCCTCCCGTGTATCTCACCAAGAAGGTGGAGGAGGATTACAATGCCTGTGGTGGCGGCTATCAGAAGTGAGGTGAGGTTGCTGATTTAGTTTTGTACTTGGTCTGGCATCAATATTAGTGTAGTGTCTGTTCAGGTTTTAGGTAGTTTTAATCTGATAGTTAGACCTTGATGGTTGGTACACCAAGAGGTTTAAGATGAATTGATAGATTTTCTGGAACGGGCACAGTAAGACTCAGACACTTCCGATGGAGGCAATTGTTGTGATTAAAGGAGGTGAATTTTGTCTGTTATTTAGCTGGGTATAAGAATGTATATGATTTCATCAGCACAATTTGCCAGCTGCCATGTAATTTGCCAGTATGTAAAGAAACCTCAATTGAGGACAAAGGATGTACAGATTCAAATTAATGTCTACTGAATCCAGTTTTGCATTAACGAGCCTTAAGATGGTTGTTTTGTCTCTTAATTAATCAGCAGATTCTCAATTCCATCCTAAATTTGCTCAAATTTCATTCATTTGATAAACTTCACAAACAGAACGTGCTATAGTCATCAGTGTAGCTTATGCTGATGATTGTTACTGAGCCAATGGAAATTGTACTGAAACTGACATGTAATACTATTTTTTGGCTAAGGCTGACTGGATATTTTTATTGTGCTGACGTGTTTTATTTTATTTGTTTTTTTTTTCAATGTTCACTGTGATTTAATGTATTTCTGATAGTTGGTACTTTATTTCACTGAACCAGCATACCTAAGTTTGCCATGCCCATTTACTGGTGCAAAATGGTGCTTATTGAAATAGAATGTCTTCTTTTTTATTTCATATAGTAAAGCCTTCTTACTGAATTTAACTTTATTACTTATTTAATTTTTGCTGTAGCAGGTACTAGCTGGTTGCGATTTAAATTGGCATACCAGTGCAACTCTTCCTTATTTGTAATCTTCAGGGCTGTTTCTCAAACAAACCTCTCTTTTTATGCTTTAACATACTTTCTGTTGCTTGCTGGTTCTGCATGTCAGCATCTGTGGAATAATAGTATTGTACCTTGAAGCTATTGATTACAACATTTTCATGTGTTTTGATCTGATTTAGTGAATGTTTGCAAAATATGTTTCTTTTATTTCTCTATTGTATGTATCTGTTTCTCTTAGGACTATTGGTTTGTTTAATTTATTTTATCTGTACATCAGATATGGTAAGATTGCTCGATGGACCAGGCTGAGGTACTACTATGAGAGTCGGGAATGTTGAAACTGGGAAATGTGAATAAAAGCACTTTGAATTCTGCAGTAAGTAAAATTTGAGGTTGGTGAACGAGGAAATTTGAAAGATTGAAAATTGTTCTGGATGTATGAGTTATGGAATCAAAGCTCTTGAATTCTGAGTTTCTAATGGTAAAAGTTTTAAAGTTAATTGGAGTTCCTTTAGGACTATTTTAGTGAAGATGTGTCAGAATTGATTGCGCTAGAATTCAATGGAGAAGAATCGAATTCTAGATTTTCTTTTTAGAGAAAAGTTTTTATACTCTAATTTCTATATCTCACGCTATGTCTGTATCTCAACTAATCTAATTATTTTCTAACTGTTATTCAATTTAGATTTGAAAGAAAAATAAAAAAATATGGGTCACATATTTGACTCATTTGAACCAAAACTTCAATGATATCTCTTTTATCTTTGAGAGTTACTCTTCATACTATATATCGTTGAAAAATTAACGACGAGGAGAACACAATGAGCTAAATTATATATGAAATAAATCAACAGTTTGGGACAAATCAAGGGAGAAATTATTTCGGATAGAAATTCGATTGGAGCAATATAGTGCGGATGAGTCTCAATCGATTGATCAAATATTTTCTCTAGGTATGTGAAGTTTTAAGCAAGTGCTATAATGTTGTAAGTGTTTGAATCACCATTTTACTTCTCATGCATAAAAAAATGTGTTGAAACTCACATTTTGAAGCTCGTTTGATCAAGAAGTGGAGCTACAACAATTTCTGGAAGTAAGAAAATAAAATTTGAGTATCATTTGAATGAATTGGTTGAGAGATAGGAGAAAATATAAGAAGAATATTTTATTACACTAAATAAATGTACATCAAACTTAGTATATTAAATATGAAAACTTAATTGTATTAGGCATAAAGTTTTATTATATAAAATATAAAAACTTGGATCGTAATATTGAGAATTAAGATTGAAAAATTTCAACATAAAAACTAACAAAAACTATATTGTTTGTACTAATGAAAATTAAGACTAAACTATAAATTATGTTTTGAATGATATATTAATATAAATTATAGTCGGTAAATATGAAGAGTTATTTATAATACATATTGAAGCGTGTATGTAGTATGTATTTAGATTTATTTGTAGTAGTGAAAATTAAGATTAAATTAAAAATTATATTTTGAATGATACATTAAGATGTGTTATAGTAGATATTAAGACTTATTTATATTAAATATTAAATTTATTTTTATCATAATTATTTTAAAAATATTAGTTTGTGTTACATACTTTTACATATTGTTGATAATATTATAACTTAATGATATGAGATATAAAAATATTTTTTGTTATTTATTGAGATTATTTTTTTATAAATATAAATTATAAGGTCTTAAAATATTAAGAAAAATACTAAATATAAATTATCAATTGTAAGATTTTAGTTAAGATAATAAGAATATCTAAATTTAGAAAATATTATAAAATTTTATATCACTTAAAGTTAATGACTTATTAATCAGTATTAATAATTTAATTGTTAATTCTTTAGACGAGAACAATTAGATATAGAGATTTGTCTCTAGGAGTGTTCGGTAAATATTTTTTAAATTATATATTATTCAAAGTTAAAAGTAAGACTTATGTTAATATATATTCAAACATCAAATGAATGATCTTAAAACGTCTAATGTTAAATTTTAAGACTTTATTTATGAGATTTTATATCGAATATAAATTACATAAAAATATTATTTTAGATAAATTTTATTAAGACTTCATTTCTTAGTTGTTGCATTAGATATGAAGATTTGATTTAAATAATATTTAGTAAATATTCAAGATTTTTATATCCTTTAAAGATGAAAATGACTTATAACATTATATATTAAGATATCATATAACGGTTCTTGAGACTTTAAATATTAGATACTAAGACTTCGAATATCATTCGTAAAATGGTCTAAAGAGTTTCAGAAGAACCACTATTATTTAATGAGCAGTTTGACTTCGTCAGGTAGTTATTTCTGTCTTTGTGTATAAGCGAATATTAGATTCTTATTGTTGTCGACTTATCCAAGATATAAATTCAATTATACAACTCTCTTCGATATTCAAATAAGAGAGTAAATAATTATTATTCATTTATATTTTAAGACATTATAATTTAAGGATATAGAGTTGTTCATATCTTGATGACCGTCCAAATATAAATTTCAAGTTTAAAATTATGACTTATAATATTGGATAATAAGTGGTCATTTTTTGTGTGTTAAAACTTGGAACATTCAATTTTAGCACAATAAAATTTAGGTATATAGACTTGTCCATATCCTAATGGATGCTCAAATATAAATTTTAAGTATAAAATATAATTTATAATATTAAATATTAAGACATCGTATTTCTCGTGTTAAGACTTGAGACATTCAGTTTTAAGATAATGAGTTTTAAGTATAAATACTTGTAAATATCCTGATTGCCGCCCAAATATAAATTTTAAGTTCAAAATATAATTTGTAATATTAGATATTAAGACGTTATATTTCTCTTGTTTAGACTTGAGACATTCTGTTTTAATACATTGAGGTTCATACATAAATACTTGCTCATATCTTGATTTTCATCCAAATATATATTTAAAATTTAAAATATGACTTGATATATTAGGTATTAAAACTTTATTTCTTCAATATTAAGACTTCGATGATCGTATACAAACGGACGGTCTGTTGATGTTCGAGAACGTGATCAATGACTTTTTCAGTTGGGGTGCAGATCTATGACACGGTTAGTTGATCTCTTTTTTTTTTTATCAGAATGAAAATCCATATAAATAAATTCATCATCAGAGAATTAAAAATCCTCAAATTTCATCTAATTTACTTCTCATGGTACTCACTGGGGTTACATTTTTTTTACATAAAGTTATTGGTAAAATGAAAAATTAATATATACAACATCAACTGCTAAAGGAGGAAATCAAGAATTCTCACAGAATATATACATCTTCCATATGATTCTCGCCAAAAATACCAAAGATTTTACTGGAAATTGGTCACTCAATTTTACCCTTCTCATATCTCATCTTTTCTTCCCTTCCAAATTGTAATCATGTTTTAGAGATGGATCACATTTCCAATTCGATTTTGCCCTTGTGAGAAATTATTTTAATCAAAGGACAAAATTTTGTTTTCTTAAAATACTATGCATTTTTGGAGTTACTTGGTATGATGTTGACAATCATAAAAGAAAGGAGGATTTAGTTAAATGTTACCTCAAAGTATGAGATTTTGAAAAATAACACTTTAAAGTTTGTGTTTTGAAAATATCAATCTAAATATCATAATTTTTTTAATTTTATCATTCTCATTATTTAAATATATAATTTTATTCTTAAAAACTTAATATTTTTTATAATACCTAAAATACCCTCCTATCCCTCTTCTTCTCTCTCCCACATCTCCCACCATGTATTTTATAGTGTAAAAGAGGAAGACAAAATAAATTCATTCCCATAAAATTTGAAAATGGAAGTCAAAACAAAAGAGAGTAGATCCCGAGTGTAAATTGATCGCGCTGTCATCAAAGAATAATTGAACAAACACTCTTACAAACCCTCTCTAAGTTTCTGTCAAAGAAACCTTGATTTGTTCACACTGTTGGATTTTAGAGACGTCTAAAATTCAATATATAAAGTTTGAACTATGTGTAATATATTTAAATATATTAATTAGTGTCATTACATATTACTTTAAGTAATATCAGGACATGCCAAATAAATATGATTAATGAGATATGACATGGTACGTATTTCACCAAGATTTGAATATAAATACATATAGAATTAAAGTTAAGTTAATTATAATTATTGATGGACTGATTATAATTAATTTAATTAATATAAGTATTAAATTTGAGCTAATATACAATTAAAAATATTATGGATTCAATATAAAGTGAGTATGAAATTTCTTAGATTTATTTAAGATCATTCAGAGTAAGATGGGACGAAAATACACGTGTTGAAACTGTCTAGTCATGTTCAACTGAATTATAGACTATTATGTGCCCCGAATTGGATAAAAACTCAAAATAACAAAATTGGAGATCATATTCTTAGCTTTCCAACGATTTTGAACCAGTTAATTCGGAGATCATATGATAAAGTTATAGCTAAAATAGTCAGCAACGCACAACAACTTCTGGTTGCTATTTTTAGAAGATTTATTTTCCAAATTAGATCAAAACTTCTAGAAAATGTTTAACTCATCTGTAGAAGACTTGAGAATATGGATGCCACATTTTTGGCTATTTTTAGCAATTACACTTATATTTAGGGGTTAGGTCTCCAAGCCTTGCATATAATAACGTGCATTCAATTTTCACTTTATACTCCACAATATCCTGTTTCATTTAAGATTAGATACTCTCCACTTTTTTCGTAAGTTGAGAGAAAAGAAAGAGGGTCTACAAATTCCTTAGAAGGACTTGATCATCATATCAACTCAATTCAAAAATTTAGAAGTTCAAGTCATGTCTCGAGGGATAGGTTTCTACATCAATTTCTTTGATTATGATTGAATGTCAGGTGGCAGAAGGCGTGGAAGATTGAAGGTAAGTTCGCCGCACTATTATTTATTTTATTGCTTAGGAGTAGGTCTTGGAAAAGTTTAAACATATTAGGAAAACCCGTAGAATTAATCCAACAAGTGGTATCAGAGCTAATTTGGGAAACAAATCTGCTAAAAATAACAACCCAAAGTTGTTGTAGTGTTGAATATTTTAGCCATAACTTTCTCATATGATTTTCGAATTAAGTGGATCAAAACACGTTGAAAATTTAAGAATAAGATCTTCAATTTTACTATTTTGAGTTTTCTCAAATTCGAGGCATATCATAGTCTAAAATTTAGTTGAACACGGCTACACAGTTTCAACTAAATTTTAGACTATGATGTGCCCCGAATTTGAGAACACTCAAAATAGCAAAATTGGAGATCTTATTCTTAACTTTCTAATGTATTTTTAACCAGTTAATTCAGACATCATATAAAAAAGTTATGATTAAAACAGTCAGTAGTGCGCATCAGCTTCTGCTGGCTATTTTTAAAAAATTCATTTCCGAATTAGCTATGATACCACTTGTTGGATTATCTATACGAGTTTTTCTAATATCTTTAAGCCATTATAAGACCTACTCCTATGTAATATAATAAATAATAGCGCAGAAAATTTACCTTCCATCTTTCACGCCTTTCGCCACCTGACACTCCATCAGAATCAAAGAAATCGATGTAGAAACCTGTCTCTCGAGACTTGACTTGAACTTCCAAATTCCTGAATTGAGTCGATATGGCGATTGAGTCCTTCTAAGGAACTTACATATCATCTTTTCTTTTCTCTGAACTTACGAACATAAGTGAAGAGTATCTAACCTTAATGAAGCAGAATAATGTGGAGTATAGTGCGAAAACTAAATATACATTATTATATACAAGTCTTGGAGACTCAACCATTAAATATAAGTGTAAGGTGTTCAAAATAACATAAAATTTGATATGTTAATGTGTTAAAAAATAGCCTAAAATGTAGCATCCATGTTCTCAAGTCTGCTATAGATGAGCTACACATTTTTTAGAAGTTTTGAGCTCATTCAGGAAACGAATCTGCTAAAAATAGCAACCATAAGATGCTGCGCACTGCTGAATATTTTTCACTTTCTCATATGATGTCCGAATTAACTATTTTAAAATACGTTGGAAAGCTACGAATAAGATCTGTAATTTTTCTATTTTGAGTTTTCTCAAATTTGGGGCATATCATAGTCTAAAATTTAGTTAAACTACATATAATATGATTAAATATATTAATTACTATCATTACATATTACTTTAAATAATATCAGGATATGCCAAATAAATGTGATTAATAAGATATGACATGATACATATTTCACTCAGATTTGGATATAAATACATATAAAATTAAAATTAAGTTAATTATAATTATTAATAGACCGATTATAATTAATTTAATTAATACAAGTATTAAGTTTGAGCTAATATACGGTTAAGAATGTTGTGGATTCAATATAAAGTGAATATAAATTTTCTCAATTTATTCAAGATCATTCGGAGTAAGATGGAACGAAAATACACATTTTAAAACTGTCTAGCCGTGTTCAACTGAATTTTTGACTATGATGGAAAACTAAAATAGTCAGAAGTGCGTAGTAGCTTCTGGTTGCTATTTTTACTAGATTTATTTTCCGAATTAGCTCAAAGCTTCTATAAAATGTGTAACTCATTTGTAGCAGACTTGAGAACATGGGTGCCACCTTTTAAGCTATTTTTAACATATTAACACACTAAAATTTATGCTATTTTGAGCCCCTTACACTTATTTTTAAGGATTGAGTCTCCAAGGCTTGCATATAATAATGTGCAAATTAATTTTCGCACTATACTCCACAATATCCTGCTCCATTAAGGTTTGATACTCTCCACTTCTGTTCGTAAGTTGAGAGAAAAGAAAAGAGGGTATGTAAGTTCCTTGAAAGGACTTGATCGCCATATCAACTCAATTTAGAAATTTCAAAGTTCAAGTCAAATCTCGAGGGACAAGTTTCTACATCGATTTATTTGATTCTGATTGAGTGCCAATCGCCGAAGGCATGAAAGATAAAAGGTAAATTTGCTGCGCTATTATTTATTTTATTATATAGAAGTAGGTCTTAGAAATATTTAAAGATATTAGGAAAATTCATAGAGTTAATCCAACAAGTGGTATCAGAGCCACCTATGTAATAATTAATATAGTGAATTTCATATGTTATATGGTCTAGAGAATTTCTAAAATTGATGAATTATTTATCAGTTATTTTGAGAATTGTCCTAAAATTTTGTGTTTTTTAATTTCTATATTGATCTTTGAATTGATTAGGAATTATTAGGAAAAATATGCTAGGATACAAATCTGGTCAGTTTTAAATTTTGTTAGTTTTCAGAATTGATAAGTTATATATGGACATATTAGTGTTCTAGATCATGAGTTGTATTACACCATAATAACTACACTTTATTGTACTTTAAGATTTTTTACAGAGATTATAATATTAATTATCTGAAAAGTTTTTGAAGTTTTTTGAAATTCTTAAATTACTGAAAAAAAATTTCTGACATAAAAAGATATAACTTTTGATTCATAACTCCGATTTGAACATATGACCCAAATTTAGAAAGATTATTTTATATCAATAAGTTTTGTTCTCAGATAATCTAAAAGATCATCGATTTTTGACCCTAAAAATTATTTCCGGTTTGATAGTTTCAAGTTTTTTAGTTTTTTTTGGAATTTACTGAAATTATTTTGCAAACTATTTTCGGTTTGTAAATTTTTTTAGGGGGAATAAAGTGCAATTAGGTTTTACCAAAAATAGTTATGAAATATTTTGAAAAAGTGAAGTACAATAATTATGGTGGTTAATTTTAGTAATTAAGTTATTTAAGAAAAGTAAAAAAATACTGAATATAAATTATTTAGATTGAATCTCTAAATTCTAGTTATGACGAGTAGTTATAGTTTTTACATTTTAGTTTAGAATTTAGGTTATGATTTTAGGATCTATTTAAAGGAAAAATTAGGGTAATACATGCCATATTTGTATGAGTTGAGCATTGAGTATTATGCAAATGATTTTTTTTTTTTTTATTTTGAGACTCATGCAAGATGTTACATGATAAATTTAAAATGACGTACTTGCAATCAAAGTGACTGTTAACCAGTCCAAAGGAGGGTTAACATTTACTGAAATTGTGTAGTGCATAAATGTAGTGTATAAAAATAGGTTGGGATACACATGGGCTAGTGATGTCTAGAAAAGCGTCGGGGCTTAAAACTTAAGTGATCCATTTGTGATCCTCCTCCCTCCGTTGACTGGCCTGGTCGTTAGTTTATGGATATGTTAATTTAACCCAAAGGTTGATTGACAAAAAGGTTATATTTTTGTACTTTATTCACTACTCCAAAGTACCTGAAAGTAATGTTTGCATCCAAAGATATTTCATTAGTGGATGTGTACTTTGGCTAAAAATTAAAAAGGAGCATAATAAGTTTAGGCCTTTGAATAAATTCTGAGATTATGGTTAAAGATAAATTATGATATTTAATTTCATGATTAAGTAAATTTTTTAATTAAGGCATCAAATTATATACTCTGAAATTATATTGATTATGTGATAATTGACCGCAAACGAACATTTTTTTCAAAAATATTAATACAAATTTATCGTATTAAAGGAAAATTATAACTATTTCAGATGAGTACGTGCATTAATCGGCCCAAAGGAAGGTTGATACTCATTGAAATTGTATGAGATGTCTGACGAGGTGATAATCATTAGTTATCATGTGATTGATTAATTGGACAAAAGGAAGGTTAATTGATCGACTGATGGTTGATTGTCAACTTGGGAGTGGTAATTGGTGCGGTGATAATTATAAGTTTTTCGTGTGATCATTAGTCGGTCCAAAGGAAGGCTAATTGATTGACATGATGATTAATAGTCAGTGTTCAATTACTAAAATAAGACATTTAATTAAAATATATGCATTAAAATCATGCAGTTAGTTATTCTTTTGTTCGCTAATTTATAATTACATTGCTTAAGATTAAATGAATAAGAAATGATATATGATCATAAATTCATAATTGACAATTAAGGGGGCACTATCAAGATAAGGTTAAAACGGACAAAGTAATATTTATATCAATATATTTTAATTAAGAATATTAAGGTACATAAGATATATTCTTAACAAGACTTATTTATTATAAATAGGATAATAAGAAAGCTGCAAAAAAGTTTAAAGGTTGGTTTGTTAACTAAAAAGTAAATTTCTAAAACTTATGTATTATTATTAAAAAGAATATTATATTAGAAGCAAATTAGTGATGAAATACTCATTTATATAGGGCAATAATAATAGGCTAAAATGAAGGCAAAAAGATTACTTTTGAAAATTAAAATTTATTTGAGTCTATATGATATACATAATTAGAAGATTATCTTTTAGATAAATCTAATTTATATTTCATAAAATAAAGTGTTAATATGAATTATATAATTTTAAAAATAAAATATTTAGGTTGTATCATATTAATATTTTATGAAATAAAAAAATATTTTTGTAGTAAGGATGAAACATAAAAGTTATAGTATATTATCATAATTTTTTATTTCTAATTAAGATAAGTATTAATATTTACTTAATTTTGATATAGAAATTTAAGTTCATTATGATTCAAAATAAGTTAACTTTAATTTTCATTTAGTTTAATAAGTAATTTCTTGGATAACAAAACTTATCATTTATTTTATATATTTTACAAATTTAATACAATAAGTTTTAAGTTATGACATATACGATTGAGTTTTAGTTAAACTTATTATGTCAATATTAATAAAAAATGATAAAATATGAACTACATAGTGATAGTGTCATATAATACAATATATCTATGATCCATTTGAGGATGATAGAAAAAAAATAAATAATATTATTCTGATGACTATTTTAGATATGGATATATATATCATTAAAGATAAGATATTTTCAAAGTACATAGATTTTAAATATATTTGTGTCACTGTCACATGATATATATTATTAAATTCTTTCAATAATAAAAAAATGGCACAAAAATAAGATTATAGATAAAAGTATATTATATATATCTATTTTGTATAAAATCTATGATAAGAAAACTAATATACTGCAACATAAAAAAATATATTTTAAATACCTATTAAAGTAATTTATTGAAACCATTTTTTTTTTTTTTGGTATATGGATATGTTCAAATAAAGCCAGACTTTATAAGTCAATTAAGTAGAAACTGAACATAAGGAGAATGAATTGCTATTTTAATAGGTATAAGGTCTCACTGAAGATATATATTATTTATTACAAACTCACATAACATAATTTAATTGAGATAACATATAAACATTAATTTCTCTGATGATATAGAGTTTGTGGGGGGGAGATATGATAAAAAATAACGTTATTTAGTCATTTTCGAAGGAGAAAAATATGAATTAGAATAAGATTCAGAGCCAAAGTTATGATTTTATTTGAAATTTATGTTAGACTAGTGATGATGAGATTTAGAACCAAAGTCCTAATTTTTTCAAAATTCTGGTCGAGATTAATTAATTTTTTATCATTAAGCAAATTTCATCTCAAATAGAGAATCAATAAAACATATAAAACACATAAGGACTAAAAATATACTCAAATAAAGACATTACTTCTAGCAGTGGTGTGGACCTATGAGTGTTTTGGAAGAATGTATTTTGTGTTTATGTTGTATCGGTTAATGATTCAGTCCTTATTCTCAAAGAAATATTGTGCTAAGTGTCAATTAAGAAAATTTACTAGAGAGAAAAAGATGAGTCTTGATATTGACATATTTTTCAAGTCCTTTACAAAAGCATGCTCATAAAAAAATTTATATTTTCAAACATAAATTAAAATTCTTATATACAACTAAATGAAAATCATTTGTGGACAAGCATTTTAAATATTTTTCCTCACTACCTTAGAGTATAAGATCTGTTGGGTACAAATGGATATTTGGAACCATAAGATATGAAAATGGTAATGTTGAGAACTATAAAATTAAGATTTACCATGAAAGTTTTTATACAGATATAAGATTTTATATTATAAAGAAATTCTTAAAGTTTTTTATAGATTTCTTGATAGAAAATTATATTGGCGTATTTGTGTATTTCAAAAGTTTTGAATAGATGTTAAAGATGATTGTTTGTAAAATAAGTGAGTAATATTTACGATACAATCAAAGAGATGCAGTTTTATAACTTTATATTAAGTATTTTGTTTTAAAGTTCTAAAATATTGTAAATAAAGAAAATATCTATAAAGTTTAAGGGTCTCAATTAGTATTACCGAATTGTGATATCATTTGGTTTAGAGTCAAACTTAATAAATAAGAATATTGAGATTTTGTGAGAGTAAAATAAAAATAAATATATCTTAGTGATTAAGAGAGATAGATTAAGAAAAGCACCCCTAATTGATTAAAGCAATATTTTATAAATAATAGAGACTAAGTATTCATATGTCTTCTATTGTAGGCATTAGATACATATTAGTATAATACATGTTAGGTTATTACGTGTTGAATACTAACATGATTAAGAAGATACTTAGGAATTCAAGATAAAGATATTTTAAGATAAGATATCTAGAATGCAATCAAAATATCTTAAATATTTATAGAGAATAAAAGATTATACACGTACGTATCAGACATTGGATAAGTTATGAGATTATTAAGTATATCAAATCCGATTAAATATATAATTTCATAAGGATGTCACTTTACTGCACGTATTGTGATAATAAATGTGTCATACATAGCAACTATAAACTTATAAGGCTAAAGCATTTTAATATATAAGTTTTCTAGTTGTATAAAAGAGAGAGTTTAAAATATTTGATTAAAATCTAGAACATATAAAGAAAAGACTTCTTATCCGAAAAGTATATGAGCTCATTTATTTTATGAGTGATATTTATGTGAGAGATATTTGATTCCATGGGAGTCTATTTTATGATTTAATATTTTATGATATAAATAATATATACAAGCTGTCTTGATATGCATATTACATTTAGTTTATTGAGTTATGAAAAAAATGAAAAGATTTTTTAGATATGCATTATCCATTAAGTATCAGATCTTTCTCTTTAAAGTTTAAAGTATTTGACCTCACTAAAGTTTAAAGTTTAAGGTGACTCAATTAGAAATAGACACGTAGATCACACTTACGTGTAATTTCTAAACTATATGTCCAAATCTAATTTATATCATCTAATTATATTTGGCACTATAATTTATATCGTGATAGCTACGAAATGGATGTGGTAACTGCCGCTTAAGTCCCTTGCCTGTATGATTGGTGGACCAAATTGTAAAGAAAATATGAAAAGAAAAGACAATTTTTTTTACATGCAATAAAGTTAGTTAAAGGATATATATAATCAATAGTATCACACTTGTCCATGTTGGAGATTGTTAGATTTTTGAGACGTCTAAAATCTAATATATAAAGTTTGGACTATGTGTAATATGATTAAATATATTAATTACTATAATTACATATTACTTTAGATAATATCATGACATGCTAAATAAATGTGATTAATAAAATATGACATGATACGCATTTCATCCAGATTTAGATACGAATACATATATAATTAAAGTTAAGTTAATTATAATTATTGATGGACCGATTATAATTAATTTAATTAATACAAGTATGAAATTTGAGCTAATATACAGTTAAGAATGTTATGGATTTAACATAAAGTGAGTATGAATTTTCTCAAATTTATTTAAGATCATTCGAGTAATATGGGATGAAAATACACGTATTGAAACTGTCTAGCCGTGTTCAACTGAATTGTAGACTATGATGTGCCATAAATTTGAGAAAACTCAAAGTAACAAAATTAGATATCTTATTCTTAAATTTTCTACGTGTTTTGAACCAGTTAATTCGGACATCATATGAGAAAGTTATGGTTAAAATAATTAGCAGACAATAGCTTCTAGTTGCTAGTTTTAGCAGATTCATTTCCCGAATTAGCTCAAAACTTTTAGAAAACGTGTAAATCATCTGTAGCAGACTTGAGAATATGAGTGCCACATTTTTGGCTATTTTTAGCACATTAAAAAAAAAATCAAAATTTATGCTATTTCGGACCCTTACACTTGTATTTAAGGGCTGAGTCTCAAAGGCTTGCATATAATAATGTGCATTCAATTTTCATACTATACTGCACAATATCATGCTCCATTAAGATTAAATACTCTCTACTTCAGTTCGTAAGTTGAGAGAAAAGAAAAGAGCATCTGCAAGTTTCTTGGAGGACTTAATCGCCATATCAACTCAATTCAAGAATTTGAAAGTTCAAGTCAAGTCTCGAGGGACTGATTTCTACATCGATTTCTTTGATTCTGATTGAGTGTCAGGTGGTGGAAGGCGTGGAATATGAAATTGAGACATACATGATTCGACAAGTATGAATTGAGACAAATTAAGATGGCCAATTTAGGTTATCCTTATATTTTCACGGCGATACTTGCATCCACAGGTTAATTTAACTTTGATCCATTTTAACTTGTAATTATTTTATATTGAATTGATTTTACTTAATTTAATTTATATAAATATGTCTAATTTAATTATACAGGTCTTCCGATGAATTCTGAAGATATTAACGTCTCTATTGATGACCCTCCGATGGACGTCCCACTTGATCCAGTGCCGTCACCGACGACTAACGAGTTTGTTATATTTTAGGGAGATGTCATGTCGTATTCTCAGCTTATGAGTCAGATGATCATCGAGCCGAGTGTCGGTACCTCTGATATCCAATATGAGGCTCCTCACGTGTGACAATATATTATCCCCGACCACTCCATCCGAGTTATAGAGACCCACGCACCTACTGATGCAAGGCACAAGCACCCTCGTCGTGAAACCCGACCAAGAGACATATATAGTCTGTCTCTCATTAGAAAAATATTTCGTCGGCATTGATGTATTTTATTTTATTTTTGAGGGACTATAGTTTGTATTTTATTTTATTTTTGAGGGACTATAGTTTGCATTTTAGTTTATTCGAGGGGCCATAGTTTATTTTTTTTATTTTAAATCGAACTTATTTCTATTATTTATGATTTGAAATTGAGCTGCTACAAATGTTTAAAAATACTAAATCATGAAGCAAACGTTATAAATTTAGCTAGTACAATATAATTTATAAAATAATATAATATAATAATTTATTAAATTATAAATAAATAATCATATATAATAAATTAACTAAATAAATTATTTCAATCTATTAATAAATAAACTAAATCTAAACAGAAAAGAAAAAAAAAATAACACCTCTAGCTAGGACTGAATTTAAAACTCAATCTAAACTACAAATACAACAAAACAGCTCAATCATACCAATTTTCTCTTTTCTTCTATTTTATTTACTAAAACAATTGCAAAATAAAGCATATAAGAGCATATTTAGCATCCCGATGTTATCCTTGGCAGCTCTTTTTTTTTCTCTGTACATAACTATTCTGCTTCCAATTGGGCACCAATTAAAGCCTGAACCCAATTGGGCAATATGAAACAGAGGAGCAAAGTAGTTTTTTTTTTCACTTTAAAAAAAATTACTCTGCTCCTCTGTTTCATATTGCCCAAGGGTTCAGGCTTTAATTGGTGTTCAGTGTAGGTTGAGACGTTGGTGTTGCTTCAGAAAGTGCTCTTTATGGCACCGCAAAATTTAGCAACAGTTTGCTTCTTATCTAAATATTGTGTACACACTAGACAAGAGAATACGAAGTTAAGGAACTTAATTAATTAATAAGCGTTTTCTTTGGCAACTTTTAAAGAGAAAAAAAATGGAGAACGATTGGGGAGATGGAGCTTCGGCTCTTTTTGACTTCTCTAGGGAAAACAAATAAATTTTGAGTTTAGAACTTTCTAAAGAACCAATTAAATTGACATTGAAACTTTTAGTTATACCTACGGGTGTCAATGGGTCGGGTCGGGTTCGGATTGAGTCATATTTTTTTATTATTTTTTTTGATCCGATTCGAACCCGACCCGATTAAATTCGGGTAAAAAAATATTGATCCATATCCAAACCGATGTAAAATAATTAATTAATTATTAATTATTTTTATATAAATTTAAGAGATAAAATATTAATTAATTTATAATTAATTTTAATTAGTGTATATTTAAACTTTAATCAGTACTAAATTATAAAATTACTTTAAAAAACATAATTAATCGGGTCGGGTTGACCTGAACCCGACCGATTCAGGTCAAGAAAATTAAACCCATACCCGACCCATTTATTTTCGGGTCGGGTCGGGTTCAGGTCGGATCGGCTTAACCCGTCGGGTCGGGTCAATAATTAACACCTCTAATTATACCGAAGTTAATTAGTCTTTGAATTAGTTTTAAAGCACTTGGGTAAGTCCTTATAACATGAATACTTTTGGTGCAAACAAACTTATATAACCAGATTTATTTTTTGATGGCAGTTATTACTAAAGAAAATACTATATTTCGTCCGATTCAGGATTAACTCTCTTCTTTTTGTGTTGCTTTAGAAATTATAAACCATCCACTTTTTAAGTATACAGGGTTTATCATTCCGAACGAAATAAAAAATAAATAATTTGTACCAATATACGAAACTTGGACGTCCAAATATCCGAGCAACTAATAAATCACCATCCTTAATTTTTAGCAAAAAATTAACATCAAAAACAAAAACAAAAGTTGATAATATACAAGCATCAACAATCTAGAGTTACAAAAGGCTCCTCTTTTATAAGAGAAACAAGCTGCTCCGGCCCTTTTAATTTTCAGAAAAAGAAAGAAAAATCTTCACCCCTTTTTTACCTTTACCTACACCAAGGAAGTTAGCATGGTGCTTGAAAACTGGGGCACCATTCTGAGTAATAGCAGCAAGCCAGCAAGGACACTGCTCTGAATTTTTATTTTCTCACTAGCACATGCCCTGAACAAGAAAATGAATGCACCTGCCATCTACTACCTCGAAGGTACCACCTCTTTTGCACCTACTTATGCTTTCAAACGTTATCTCTCTGTCTATCATCTATGATATATTGATATATCTAAGGGTGGATACTTATTGGATTATAATAGTTTATCGGTTTTAAATCTATTAAATAACTGAGTACTAGATAAAAAAATAATAATTTAATATATATTATTATCTAACAAAAAACTATCAAAATAATATTCTTTTATAAATTAAAAATAACAACAAAATAAAACTCGAAGTAATAAATAATTAACTTGATAACGGAAGTTTTCACTACAAAACTTTATATTTTAAAATTTTTGCATAATTATTTCATTATGCACTCATTATGCATGATATTAAATATTTTTTCTCAATCAAAATAATCAAATAATTGAGTGGTATAATTTTTTTCAAAAGATAAATTATCAAAAATATTACTTAAAATATTATTTTTCAAAATTCAAATATACAGCTGCCCCTACTCCCTTTATATCCGCCCCTGATATCCCACCTTCCTTTCTATTGACCGAATTAACTAGTTTATGATAGAATATAGGATAATATTATAGATTGTCTTTTTAGACCTAAAGTTTAAGGTACATTCTTGGCTCATTTAGAACAGCTAGCAGCCTAGCAGGCTAGCACTGCGTTCTCTGTGTCATTTTCACGCTTGATGAACGGCTTTAAATCTGACGTGGCAGTTGTGGACCATCACATGATGCCAATAGTCATGAAATTTCTGGCCCATATGTATTGTTTAATTTTAGGCTACTCTTCATCTGGACCTTAACTATATTTCTTCTGCGACAGCGATATAAGTTGGATAAGTTATTATATCATTAAAGTATATTATATCTGATAGTATGAGTGTTCCCATGTCTCTAGCTTTGTTGTATATATCAGAGATTTTTTTTTGATTTGATTGGAAAGATAGAATGAAACTCTTAAAATTTATAATTGTTCATAAGTATTTTCATCAGAGTTTTGAATCCACGGTCTCCCACACAGAAGATGTTATTTTTTGTCGCTAGACCAAAAATAAGTTCTCATATATACGAGGGATTATTTTTTATGATCACTTAACATGACATTGGTTAATTATTTTGATAATTTTAGTAATTTGTATATGAAAGTGATAATTTATTCTTTACAATAATTGTGCTATACTCTTAACAACAGATGTGTTATACTCTTAACAACATATTAATATTTATACTTGACATCAGAAGTGTTTATAATTTACTTTGTTAGAATTAAAAATTAAATTTTTTTAATAAATGTATACTAAATTATAAAATAAAATCATTTAACTTCAACTTTCATGTAATAATTTGTATATTAGGTATACAGATTTCAAAATCAGATATAAGTAATCATGTTAAGTTTGAATACTTTCAAAGTGCAATATAAACTTGATATTGCTAGCATAATTTCTCTTACCATAAGATAGAATTGTTTAATTAAAAAACAAATAAATTTAAAATTTGAAAAAATTGTAAGTATATCGTCATTGAACATGATTACTTAATTTTTTATTGTCACAAAACTTAATTTTTTATTGTCTAATAATATATCGAATAGTGTTAATTTTCAACCGTTGAGCCTTGATTGATCTACAATGAAATTAATATGCTAGATCTCATCATTTTTATAAACACAACACAACTTTCTAAATAATATGATCATGGCATTAATTAAAGTTTTCAATTTAAAATTTATTTTTATCAAGCAATCCCCTTCATTTGTTTAATATTTGAGTGAGAACTAATAAACTAAACCAAAACGGCTTACACTGCCGCCCTTATATAGATAAACTAGTATGTTGTCCATACTTTGCTACGGGTGGTGGTATATTATAATATTTCTATAATAAAATTAAAAAATATTATTTTATTTTAATATAAAGTATGATAATAAATAAAATAAAAAATAAATATAATTGATAAATTATTTTTATCCACTAATCATAATTTTTCTAAAAATATATATTTATGCATCAATTTGATATATAAGTAAATACAAATGTGTAATGAATTTAATAAAGATTTTAATATTTTCATTACAATCTATCACGTTATAAAAAATATATAATATATCTAATGATTCATTTTCTTTCTAAAAATTAATCAATAAATTTCAATCAATCCTAACCGTTACAAATCAAACACTTACAAATTTAATAAAAAATAAAGATAAAAATATTATAATTTATAAGGGACCAGAAGGAAGTATCTTGATTAGAGGTCTGGACCTTCATCCAAGAGAGGGTACGGACAGCGCTTTCCTCATTTACCCTGTCAGAAGCTCACAGGTACAGCAGGATCAAGATCATTATTGCCTTCTTTTCATCATTCGTTAATTTTGAGCACACCAAAATCTGTAAGAATATTGTAGCTTTTTTTTTATTCTCCCTATCAATATCGAAAACGAAAAAAAAGGAATATATATAATTTTCTATTATTTGACAAAGCTCATTTTCTATATAAAAAAATTCATGTGGAAACAAATAGTTTCGCAGATTTTTTAGTAAAAAAAATAAAAAAAAAAAGAGAAATTGGTATGATTATGATGTTTTTTTTTTTGAGTGTAGCCTCGACCGAGTTTAAAACTCAATCTCAGAGGGCTAAACTGAATTTCAAGTTCGGTCTCAGATATGTTTTTTTGCTGTTTAGTTGTTTAGTTAGTTAGTTTGTTTAAAATTATTATATTATATTACTTTGTAATTATATTATACTAGTTAATTTTGTAACATATGTTTCATGATTTAGTATTTTTAAAGGTTTGTAGCAACTCAATTTTAAATCATAAATAAAAAAATAAAGTAAGTCTCTCAAATAAACCAAAATACAAACCACAATCTCAGAAATAAAAAAATACATCAACACAGACGAAACATTCTCCTAATGAAAGACAGACTGTATGTGTCTTTTGGTCAGATTTCACGACGAGGGTGCTCGTGCCGTGCATCTCTGGTACTCGGGTGGAGGGGCTGGAGGTATCATATGATGATGCGCGAGAAGCCTCATATTGGATACTGGAGGTACCAGCACTCAGATCGGGGGTCATCTGACTCATCAGTTGAGAGTACGATATGATATCTTAGTCGTCGGCTTCGACATCGGGTCAGGTGGGCAGTCAGTCGGAGGGTTATCGGTAAAGATGTCAATATCCTCAAGATTCGTCGAAAGACTTGTGTAATTAAATTACACATATTCATATAAATTAAATTAACTAAAACCAATTCAACATAAAATAGCTATAAGTTAAAATGGACGAAATTTAAATTGACCTATGGATGCAAGCATCGATGTGAAAAATGAGGACGTCCTAAATAGAAAATGACATCCTCTGGAGAGCAAAAAAAACTCTTCGGGTTGAGTGCTTTTGATCTGATCCGTTCGATCAGAGATAAACGGTTCTGATTTAACAATAATAAACCCCCCGTGCATCAAAATTCATGTTTAGGAAGTCCCCACAGTCATTGTGATTAAAATGAACCATTGTGATTAACTTTTGAAAACTCTCCACAGAAAATCCTCTCCAGAGGATGCGTGGCCATCAATTCTTAATTTGCCTCAACTCATGCTTGCCGAACCATGTAAGTCTGAACGTCGTAAGCCAAGTAATAGTGGTGGTTGTATTCCTGACTAAACGAAATATATGCATATATATTTTTTAATTCCATATCATAAGTTATGTAAATAGCTTAAATAAGAAAATATATTTTGATAAAATGCTAACCGCTCAGGGCATTATGATGTGAGTATGGTATGTATGCCAACTCATCCACAGGCTTCTCGGGATGCGGTATTGGCTGACTCGATTGCTCCTTAGTGTTCATCCCGTACCGGATTGTAATCATCTCTCTCTTGTAATATCACTCCATATAAATATAGTGCTGGGTATTGTCATACGGTCGCGCATTCGTGATAGATAGCTCGAGCTCGTCCTGTGCCCACTAATAATACTGTGGCCAATCCACATTCTGCCATTCACCGCCCTCGATTTATGCTTGTTCTTGCGATACATGAGCACTTACTGGTAATCGATCAAAATCGACGAATGGATCTGCTGGTAAAATCCACATGACTCTATCTGGATAATGATTCTCAAGCATCCAGAAGTGAATCATTTACACATGACACATCCACCTGGAATAGGTAAAAATTAGTAAATTAAATTAATGTACCAAAATGAAGTAAATAAATTTTAATTGATTTTAGAAACTTACAAATTATAGTGCAGGTGGTACACCCAAGGCAGATCGTCATAATAAATAACGTATGAAAATGGTCCCACAAATGTCCTGGTCCTCCTTGAAGCGGGGTGTACTTAAATAAATATTTTATTACCCATTTGACACCAAACGAAGGCTGCAATCAAGGATCAGAACCTCCTAATGGAGGCTCCTTAGTTCTACACCTAACCGTCAATAAAATATGAAAATTAAATAAAATAATCTCAATTAAGATAAGTGATAATGAGTTACCTCGGTCTCTCGATCAGGAATCATATTCCAGGATCACATCTAAAGCAGAAGCAAATGACCGACTATGAAATCTGATGGTTCGAGACATGAACGAGAGGAAAAGATAAGAGAACAGGATGGAATGGCAGAACTAAAACCCCTAAACCCTGAATCCTAAACTTATAATAAATTCGTACTGTATCTGCACTATTATTCAGGAACATCATAGACCCGAACAAATCCAAACAAAATGCTCGTGTGTACCTATAATTAATTATAAATTAGATAAAACTTATAATAAATTCACATCCTATTGAACTTAATTATAGTAAAAATTATACCGTCGGACGATCTCATCATCGTAGTAGGTAGGTAATTCTTAAAAATGCTTTTGCAAAAATGAAAGTCGGATACTATATGTCAAGAATTGAATGTACTCATTATCTTTTCTCTTATTCCTTGTCTTAAATGCATCAGTGATGTCATTATAGCTGTATGGATCGCTATCCAACCCAAGGAACATCTCCAGCGTTTTGCTCCATTCATCCTCAGTCACCCCGGTTATTGATTTTCTTATATTTTTTATATTTCAAAATTAGATTAGTAAACTTTAAAAATAATATATAAAAATAATAAAATACCCCTAATAGGCAAACCCCATATGCAACACACATCCTCCAGAGTCACTGTCATCTCATCGGCTAGTAGATAAAACGTCGACGACTCTGATCTTCACATCCCGATAAGCGCTGCCAGCAGTGATTTATCTAGCTGACAATATCCCATGATCGTCATTTAGTAGAGATCGAGTCGGTATAGATATGGATCCATCTGCTCGTTGTATGGTATTTTTGGACGATGTGCATTCAAACAGAGAGTACTATGCGACTGCATAAAATAATTTATTAAATATTATATGCTAAAATAAATTATAAAATATATTATTTTTCATGTTATAGGATAAAAAATACTTACATTGGTTATGACCCTCTATGATATATGTTCATTTTGCGATACGCCAAGCAGTTGTGTATACTCCATTTATAACTACAATTATTTATAAAGTTTGCTAAAATTAAACACAATTATTCTCAAAATAACAATTTTTTTTTGAATTTTAAATTATATTATTCTATTCTAAAATATCTAAAAATTAAGTACTACTACAAATTAAACTGATTAGAACTAATTATGACTAAAATAATATACTATAATTAAACTAATTATGACTAATTAAAACTATAATTAACCTAACTAAAATTTAATTAACCTAATTAAAACTAAACTAAACTAAATTAATTACTGTAATCAAATGAATTGAAATAAAACTATAATTAAACAAATTTAAACTATAATTTAATGATAATTAGCCTAATTAAAATTAATATATAATTAAACTAATACAACTATATAATTCAAAACTTATACTATAAATCAACCAAATTAAAACTACATTAACTATATTTCATTTATCACAATAATTATACTAACTAAATCTAATAAAACTGATAATTTTTTTAAAATCAAATTAAAAATGGAAAAGAAAATTTACCTTTAAAAATTCGACCAAATTAACAAATTGACGGGTTTTTCAAACTCTCCTCTAAAAATTATGAAGTTTGGCGCAATTGGTTTTGAAAATGGAGTTAAATAGAGGGAGAACAATTGAAACAAAATTTTGAATTTATTTTTTCGGTTGGAGGAAGAGGAAGGAATTTTTTGAACTATTTTGTAACGGTTATTGGGAGAAACGTAAGAAAAAATATGTGCTGAAAAGTGTAAAAAAAAATCGCTGGACTTTTCCTAACCATTAGGAAATATGAGCGCTAGTCTTTCCTAATGGTTTGTTAGTAGAAACCTTTAGGAAAGATAGCGACATTTATTTTTCTAACTGTTTTTAATAAAAAATAGTTAGGAAAAAGACTCAGAAACCTAATTTATCTCCCCCCTCTGGTCCCTTTCCTCTTTGGCTGCATCTCTCCCTCTCAATCTGCTCTTTTTATTTTTTTCTTTGATCTGCTCCAGCTTGAGATTCTCCCATGCATTAATTGCTAACTAATTAATTTGCTGCCTTCTTCAAACTTATCAGTTGCTATTTAAGGTATAATCTCTTTTCAAATCTTTCTATTTATTAGTTTCTCATACTTATGCATGATAAAATAGATTAATTAGTGAATAATTAACTAGCATTTACATAAAATTGATTAATTTCATATATATATATATATGTAATTAATTGATAGTATTTTCATATAGGACCAATTTATCGGGATTTTAAAATAATTTAGGTAGGTACTTGTTTGAGATTAATTAAATAGAGATTAATCTCGAATAGTCCCTATTTGGACTGCTCTTTGAATACTTTATCTCATTTAGGTTTAGTAAGGATACCTTAGTTGTATTTTGGTATTTGAGAATAATTCGGTACTAGTATTTCTCTTTTTGCTCCTACGAGTACATATGTACATGCAAATGTACATTGGCGTACTCGAGGGGCAAAAAGAAAAATACTGCCGGATTTTTCTCAAACACCAGATTACAATTAAGGTATCTTTACTAATGAGATAAAGTATTCAAAGTATGGGTTATGATGGTTGGCCAACCCAAAACCTAAACCATAAATCCAAAACCCTAAACTGTAAAATCCCAGACCCTAAAGCTACAAACCCTAAACCCCAAATCCCAAATCCCAAACCCTAAACCTCAAACCCTAAACCCTAAACCCTAAGGTCTAAACCCTAAATCTCAAATCCTAAATTAAGCGAATTTTTTTGAGCAATCCGACAGTAAAAACATGTAGAATACCTTAATTTAATTTATTTATGTTTTAGGTTCGACAACTGTCGCCCGTGAGCATCTGATGATGAAGATTAAGGGTATTTTATTAAATCTTCTATTTGTTTCTAATTTATTATACTTGTATTATTTGTGAGACTATATTGTTTGTGAAATTTATTTATGTTACTATTTGTGAGACTATGTTATAACTTAAATGTAATTATTATTTTATGTTTTATTAAATCTCCATGTTATTATTTGTGAGATTTATTTGTGTTACTATTTGTGAGACTATGTTATAACTTAAATGTAATTAAGTTTTTTGTTGATATTTTGTATGTTTTTCTTGTCGGATTGCTGAAAGAACTGTAACCCTAAATTTTACTCCTTAAACCCTAACTAAACCCAAAAAATTCTAAACCTTATGTTGTTGTTCTTTAGATGGATCGTAGCCGATGAATGTACGGAATTAGGCGGGATACTATTGAATATTTGAGGGGTGTTGAAGAATTTATGGATTATGTCATTGAAGATATGAGTCAAAAAGGTGATCAGACAATTCTGTCCTTGTCGGGATTGTCAGAACTTGTGAAGATTTAGAAATATTGAAGAAGTAAGAGTTCATTTGATTAGATGTGGATTTAAGGAGTGGTACACCAAATGGATATGGCATGGAGATAATTCTGAAGAATATATATGAATGTCGGAACGAGCAGGGATGTACTCAATTCAGACACCGCAGATTCCTTACTCGGTATCACCCTTATCGGCAAAAGAAATAAGAATTAGTCTCAATATCAAATAAAAAATTTCTCAAAAAAATTAATATACTGACATAACTAAATTTAATGAATTTAATGAATATATTCTTTAATGACATATTTCTTCAACTAATATACCGAGATAACTAAAAAAATTAATTAAATATACTCATCAATAATTTTTTTTATCTCAATATCAAATGAGATAACTAAATTTAATGAATATATTGAGATCGAAATGTATAACCGTTTGTCATTTAATCTTAATAGAGTTCTTTCTAAATATTTCAAAGAAATAACTCATATTTCTTTAATCAAATTGATGTGAAATTTATAATTCAAAATTACTAATTATTTCTTTGAATAGTGCATCGAGCCGGGTCCAGCGCCATACACGCAAAATTTAATCGAAGAGATAAAGCAAATGGTTGTACAATTCATTATCAAAAATGTATGTTTGTATTTGTAAATTGAAATTGGTGAGACATGTTTTATATGTGATTTCTAATTTATGTTTCAAATAACTTTGTGTTAATTAAGTAGTTTTAATTATATAATGTGTGTGCATGTGTGTAATATGTGTGCATGTGTGTAATGTGGTTATATACGGCTAGCGGTAAAAATTATCTGGCCAATATATTAGAAACAAAAGCTACAAAAAAAACACAATTGTTAACGGTTTCTTATGAAAAACCGTTAGGAAAAATAGCTTTCCTAATGATTTCTTATAAGAAACTGTTAGGAAAGATATTTTTCTATAATTTTTCATAAGAAATCGTTAGGAAAGGTGATTGTTTTCCTAACGATTTTTTATGAAAAACTATTAAGAAATATCTTTTTTTTTCATTGTCCTTCACTAACGGTTGCTTAACCTTTTCTAAACCCTCCCCATTCCTCACGGTTGCATGATCGTTAGTAAACTAATTAAAAAACCGTTAGTGTAGTTTTTTTTGTGTGATAGTGATATTTCATCACAATTTATTAAGATTGTTGGAAATTTTATGCAATTTTGATTGCTTTTGATGAAATATCAAATACACTCAACTTTCATAACTTTTGAAATACAACCAATCATAAGTTTAAAAATGTAATTAAACTATATTTCTTATTTTTTTGTTTTAGCAAGTAGGCAAGTGCCCAGTTTAATATTTTTGAAACAAATAAAACACCTACCACTCTTTAGAATGTTAAAAAAACTAATCTTTGGTGTGATGACAAAGACAATGTTCTTCATGTGAGAGATCACATATTTCAAATTCAGATAAAAATTATTTTATGGACATTTAAAAAGTTTGATTGTTTAGACTCTATTCATCTTTACCCCAAAAAAAAACAAGCTCTTTCGAAAATAACTCATGTGTTTGATCACTAGGCTTAACAATGTGCTTTGTTTTTGAATACATTGCTCAGCTAGGAGAGGTGTTAAATATATCTAAATATACATATTACTCTCCACTATATATCTAATCTACTTATTTAGATGATTCACCTAACTAGTTGATAGGTACTAATTAAGCAAACTATACGATCTAGTTCTATATATATATATATTCTTGGTTACCTACATGACAAAGGTAAAATGTCACGACAAAGCCGCCTTCATGATTACTTGTAGTGTAAACTACGTTATAATCCTATAGTTGTAAAACATAGAGGGAACCTGGAAACGGTATATATATCTTGAAAAATGAAATCAATAATTCAATATAATGACCACACCTCAGGCAACAGATAGCTTAGTAGCTTTTTGGAAAGTTGTATGGTTGTAAGTAAATTTGGATGGTTTCTTGCAACCATTCAAAATCAAAATCAAAATGACTGATAATAATTAAATTAAATGATCTTCTAACTATTTTAAAAAATAGTAAAAATATTCTAAAAATATAAAATTTAATTTGTTACTAAAATTTTTATATAAAAATCATTTTGACAAGTCGGATCGACCACTTAAACCTTAAAGATGAAGAATTAATCAGTAATATATGGATCATCTATGCTACGTATAGTATCATAATCAAACTCTCTCTCTCTCTATATACACACACTAAGTTGCATGCCATTTGGACATACCATCACCCATAGCAGATTATTCTTTATGTATACACACACTAAAACTTCTACGTGAACAAGATGTTTATAATTTCAGCATCTTAAAACCAAGAAAAGTCCCAAAGTCCAAAGTTTGGAAAAGTATGCATGCATTTTCTGACCGTGAATTCTCTGCAATTAATCCCCCCCCCTTTTAATTAACTGTGAAACTAAATATACAACGGTTAGATTGGTTTAGCAAGTCTGTATGTGGTGTGGTCCAAACATGTCTAGACTAGATTAGATGCCTTAAAAAGAGTATGCACTCACATTGGTCCCAGACCTAGCTAGCTACGTATAAACCATAGCCTCTAGGTTTCGTTTTCTTAACCTAGAAATATGAGCTTTTCAAAAGGCTGCTACTATTTGAGGTCTAATTCAGAAACCATGAAAATGTCATTATAAATAATTTTAGTCTTTGAAATATTCAATTACTACACTAGTTGTAGGGCGAGCCGAGTTCAAACGAGTCAAGATCAACTTGACCTCAGCTCATGACCTTAGAATTCGAGTAGAGCGAGTTATACACATCGCTTCTGAGAAAATTAATATATTTAACGAATAACACCAAGCAATACAATTAAAGGCAAAAAAATTCAAAAAAATATAAAATTTGATCTCCAAGGATATTTTAATTATATGAAGATGATGTTCAATGGTTTGGATCGGCCGTTTAAACTTTTAAATTCGAGATAAGGACGCGAAACACAAAAAAAATTATACTTCACGAAGCACCATAGCATCACTCTATATATATATATACTTGAATTATTAATGGCAATAATATACAATAAAAAAATCCACCATTAACTTATAACATAAGTAGATCGGTAAACAAAATTCTAAATGTACCAATTTGAACAATAAAATCAAATAACTGAAATTATAAGTAAATGAAATAGTTATACGTGAATTGATTCAGAACTACTATAACATAACTAGATAGATAAATAAAATTCTCAAAATATAAAAGACTTAAATTGATAAATAGATTGATCAGATAAAAACTAATATTAATTTAAGGTTAGTTTAAAACCAACCATTGATCGTTAGGAATAATAATAATGAAATCAAATGTATAATAATCAAAATTTAGAGTTGCCACACAATTTATCGTAAACCTTGGCCACAGAGAATCCCGACTTCCTTTCTTTCTCTCTCTCATTAAAACCCACTATCTCTCTCCTAGTCCTCTCCCCCTCACTTATCCCGTCGGACATTTAATGCCGATTTTGTCTCTCGCCCCAAAGTTTGTCGCTTTCTCCCTCTTATCCATCTCTCTCCAGTACTCTCATCCTCTCTCTCTCTATCCTTGCCTTCGCTGTCATTTCCTCTCTATCCCTCATAAATGTCGACGACTCACCCTTTTCTGTCTTTTCCTGTCGCCCATTTCCGCCCATTTTTGCCCTCTTCACCGAACACTCTCCGACTCTCTCCCTCCGACGAGAGTGTACGCCCCTTTGCTTCTTCTCCCCTCTTGCACCAACTGCTCCCATCTCGTCTACCCTAGCCATCTTGTCACCTAGTTCTTTTTTTCGTCGCTACCTATCAATCCTACTGACCACAACACGCTTTGTGCCTCTCTATAAATACCGTGTGTGCGCCCCTCTCTCCCCGTTTGTCGATCTCATGTATTGAGAATTTCCAGAAAACTTAACTGATAAGAACAAATTTAAGCTAAGTGAAAGAGGATTCGAAGGGAAGGGAGGAGGTGGTGGCCGAGAACCCTAGCTCTGCCTCTGTTGCTCCGTTGTTTTGTTGCTCGCTGCCCTTTTCTGTCTCACTTGCTGGTAAATGAACCCTAGCCTTGATTTTTCCCTTGCTAGTTTAGATGTTTGGCTACTTGGTTGCTTGATTTCTAGCCATTGTGTCTTTATTGTGGTACTGCTTGTTGGGTTTCTGGTTTTTTGATTTTCTAGTAAACCCTAATTCCCTGTAGGGTAGCTTACTGGCACGGGGCCCTTGGTACATTGGTACCAATTAGTACCAGTGAGGTGAGGGCTGCCCCTCACTATTTCGGGTTGTGTTGTTTGTTATTGCTCAGTTCTAGTATGTTATCTTGTTTGGGTTTTCGCCTGCTGGTGCTGTGATGTGTTATTTATTAGGGTTATGCCGTTGGTCCTAGTCCTTTTGTTATGGATATGGTCTGCTGCCTTGTAAGTGGTTTTCTTGCTGGTTTCTCTTGTACTGGTATATGCCCCCCTTGTTGTCTGGAACTGTGTGCTAGTCTGTGCTGGTAAATGAACTGATACTACACCATCTTGACCTTATTGCCCCTTTTTTGTTGCTGATAAGTGTTCCTGGTATGTCCGAAAGACTTTCTCTTTTAGCCCCTGATTGGTATAGAGAAAGTCGGGATGCGGTCCTCTGGCCCTAGTGGGTACAATGTAGGCTCCTATTTGTTATATTTATTTTGATAGTTTACGGGTCGCGGTCCTCTAGCCCTTAGTTGATACAATATAGACTCCCATTTGTATTTTATTTTGTCAATTCACGGGTAGTTATCTCCTTTTTTGGCTATATGGCAACTAAAAATATAACTTCTTAATCTCTTTTGTCTTATTATATTATTATTATTATGTGAGGTGGATCATCAAATTCAGAATATCGAGTACGTATTTTTAGCTGTCACTCTCCTAGGGTGTTATCGCCCCGGGAGGCCGAATTTTCTCAGGATATTCAGGGCATTGGCGCCCGCTTACTCGAAAATCCTATGTTTATAAGTTGGGTCCGAATACGTGCCTGCTGATGTGTATTTTGCTAAGCTAATGAATACCCTAATTTTACTCAATTTCAGCCGCAAGCGCACGACCTAGTCAAGTAGTAATTGGGGTGTCGAACCACAAGGACAAGGGTGAATTACCATTTCTAACAAGTTTCACTAATCTAAATAATCGATCGAGAGTTTTTATTTCAAAATAAAAGTGCATTAATCTAACAACAACGATTGAAAAGTTTATCAAATTGAGGATCATAGGGGTTTTCGGCTTCACTCTCACTCGTTTAGTCAATTCACTCTATTTGATCTTTTAGTTTGTTCTTGTGTTTGTCGGGGATTCAATCTCAGATTTAGTACCAAATTTACACTTTCGTGGCTTGATATCGTACCTAAATAATTTGGGTTTCACGATTAAGTACTTCACCTTACAAGTCTAAGCCCATTAAGATCGGTGAATCACTTTGGCATAACCTAGATTTTGTACTTCTCCTTTCGGTACTTCACACAATTTCTAGGGTTTCCTCGGTTTTCCCTTAGGTAATAAGTTTCACGATTAAGTACTTAGCCTACGACCTAAATCACTATTTTGGGTTAGAAGATATAGTTCCACCTTTCGGTTTCCGCTTTCATTTCTACGATAACATGCAGTTGATTAAAACTAAGCATTCAATTCAGACAAAATAGCAATCACAAACAACAAGAACTAAAAGATCAACAAACGAGTAAATTAAACCATTCGAGTTATCGAGTTTACACCTAGACCCCTGGAAGGGTGTCTAGCCATAAATCATGTCAAAAATTATATCAAGATTCATGTTTAAACAGCAGTACAACATGAGAAAAGAGTAAAGAAAAGAATAAACCAAGAAGATCTATGATTTCTCGCCCGGTTCTTGAATTCTTCTTCAGATTCTCCTTCTAATGGTGTTCTTCCTCTTCTTTTCTGCTTTAGAACTCTTCTCCAGTCGGTTGAGAGATGTCTGAGACGAAGGGGTGTTAAAATCTATTAATTCCAATGAGAAAACCACTTTAAAACTGCCAATTCGCGCTGCCAGCCCAAAAATTGTGGTCCGCAATTTTTGTATTTTTTTCCAGAACGAACCAGAAAACATTTGCGGTCTGCAATTGATAATTACAGCCCGCAATTTTTGTATGGGAATGATTTTAACTTGATTTCTTCGTGTAAATCTGACCCATCTCGTTCCAAGCATTATTTCTCATGTTAACATCTTTGTTTATACTCAATGACATGCAAAATAATAAGAAATGCAGCAGTATCTCGAACTCGACATAAAAATAAAATAAATTCTTAACAATTAACATAAAATGCATAGTTTTTGAGATAAAACCCTAATTGAATATAATATATAAATGAGGCTTATCACCTGCTTAGGTAAGTCACAAGTCCAGGGCCCGATCACGTGCCCGCTTGTGGATGGACTGATGATCTACCACTGGGTTATATATATACGGGTGCTTTAATCTCATACTTTATATATATATATATTATATTATATTACTATCCTCAGATTTTATTTTTTTCGGGTTTCTTTGTCATCGCATGTCATCGCATAATAGCGAATTTTTAAAGAGATGCATTATATTATTAATTTAATTACAAATAAATAATTACTGATATTTGGGTCCAGTCTAGGAAAAAAGATCAAATCTTAAGGCTGGATCTAAATCCGTACTGAGTAATTTTTAAAATTACTCACATTTTCACGGTGATTGTGGGATCCAGGTACACAGGTGCAAGATTTATTTTGATGAGATAGTGCTAGGTGCAGTCCCGCGTGGTGATAGAGATGTTTCACCGCATCCGCATGTGAGCAGGGTAGTTGATTAGGATCTATCGGGTTTTGAGTTTTATTTCTTTTTTTTTGTTTTGTTTGTGAGATTTTGCTGTCCATTTCGATGGAGCTAGCACCGCCGATGCAGGCGTTGTATTCTATTTTATTACTCTCAACTGTATATTATTTTGTTTATTCAGTATTTAGTTTATTTTATTCTTTTAGCTTTCCATACGCATATCTCGTCATGCATACGTGGCGGGATTAATCAACCCTAATCCGATTTAATTATTTTGGATTGTGACACAAACTCAACTCGATCTGGCTCGAGCCAGCTCGACTCAGCTCATGACTCATGATTATTAGCTCATTTCCTAGTTTTAGCCTTAATCCAAAGTGGGTGCATTACTGATAATTGCGGTCCGTAATTTTTGTCCAAAAGTATTTTTCACTTGATTTCTTCGTGTAGGTTCGATCCATCTCGTTTCAAACCTCATTTCTCATGTTGACATCCTTGTTTACATTCCATAACCTACAGAACAATAAAAAATATAGCAGTATCTCGAACTTGACATAAAAACTAAATAAATTCTTAACAATTAACATAAAATGCATAGTTTTTGAGATAAAACCCTAATTGAATATAATATATAATTGAGGCTTATCAATTACCCACTTCAACAGAATTATAATTCCTGTATCCAAGTCAAGTACTGACGATAATAAATTTGAATAAATGACCAACTCCCTGACATCAACAAATACAATAATAAACTTCAGATCACAAACTAAAATACCAAACTGATGTATAACATACAAAACATAAGTCAAACTGAAATATCAAAATTACCAACGGTTCTACTAATTACTAACAAATACAAATAGTAGTTCAGATCACAAACTAAAATATTACATATCAACTAAAAATATATCTCAAAATACTAAAATACCAACAAATACAATAATTCTACATCTACAAATACAACAGTTCAGATCACAAATATAACATAATAACAATAGTTCAGATCAATAATATATACAACATTAGTTTAAGTCACATACAACAACAATCTAAGTGAAAGCAGTCTTAAGTGAAAACTTATCATGCGATCAGTTTTCAATTCAATCTCTACTAATAGTAGCTAAAATAATATAATTTAAATTCCAATGTCAAACTCAAATAGTAATTAAGTAGAAATAATAAGAAGATTCATTTTGTCATGCCAACAAGCTTGTACTTGACATACTGGTATCTGACCATTTATCAAATTTACCAAAAATAACAATTAAGTCACCACCAAGTTAATTTGTACCAATTAATGGATACAAGTTTAGTTGAGGACTGCTGCATTATAAATTAACACTTTTGTCAAGTAAATTAACAACAGTAATAGTAGCACTAATTAACACATCTTGCAGCACTAATTAACAACAGTAAAAGTAGCAATAACTGAATTTAAGAAACAACACTAAAATAAAATGAAGATATTTTACCTCCAGACAAGAAATAGCTAGATTATTCAATGGAACTTGAATCTCCCAGTCCTCTTCCTCTTTTGCAGATTTCTAGAAAAATAAAAATGCACACAAATTATTATATTATTTGTATAAAAATAAAAACAGCTATCTTACAAATGAAAAATTCTTCTCTAATGTTTGTATTGTTGTTTTTAAATAGACTTTAACCAATTACCTCCGCAAACGAGAATCTCCACCATATCCTGCTTAAGTGAGCTACGATAATCGTCTAATACTCGACCTCCAGCACTAAAGGCAGATTCATGATAGGTGCTCATTTTATATAATATTTGCACAAGATTTAACACAATAATTCACTCAATTTATTTGAATCATGCTTATTTTAGCCTGTGTTTTATTTCTAGAACTTGTTACTTCTAGTATTTCTTGGTTTTTGTAATTTTCAGAAATTTCGGAGGAATCGGAGCGAGAATTCGATCGGCTATGCCAAGACTCTCGCAAGACCCTTGGCGAGAGAACACTACTGACGCGACGAATTGAGCAAGAAAACAATTTGTACACGCGAAGGAAAATCTAGAGATCTCATCTATGATTTAGCAGGGATTAAATGCGATAATTTAAGGAGATTAATGGGAGAAAAGGAAAGAGATTTACCTCTTGGTTGGAAAGAGGAGGTGAGAGAGAGAGAATTAATTGCTTGAAATTTAGGGAGTAAATATAGGGGGATTCCATAAGAGGTAAACCAAAGAAGGAAAATTGGCCGGGAGGAAACAAAAAGAAAAATTGGAGATACTCTCTCTCTCTCTCTCTCTCATTGTCGGCTCCGGGGCGTAAAAAGAGGGTTCGGCTTGGACGACGGGAGGAGGAGTTCGGTCCAGGGAAAATTGGAGAGCTTTGGTTAAAAATTGGGTTTTATTATTCTTTTCTCTTTAACTCTCATTTATTCCCCGTGATGGATTCAAAACTCGAACCGTTGTATTCTTAAAGCCATGCTTGGCTAAACAAATTTTCTTGGGATTAGGCATGTAACAAATTACTATGTTGTTGGTTTAATTTAATTGGCATTATTACTTTGTCTTGTGATTTGAATTGCTAAACTACTTGTATGATATGAGTTGATTTAATTGAATAGCTTAGTCACACAAATGGTTTAAACTTAGGACTTGAATTGTTAGATCGAAAGATAATAATTTGAGACCCGATAACATAAGATAACGTAGGAATAGGCGAAGGACCGAAAGGAGAAACCCGTTCCTAATGGGGACACCTAAATTTGTTTGAATGATTTATTGAAGTACCGAAAGGAGAAAGTAAATTACTAAAATATGTTTAGGCTAATCATGAAACTTAATGGACTTAGTTTAGGAGAATGCGCCGCGAAAGCGGGTGTTTAAGTAAATTGAGTACGGTACGAAGCCACGACGGTGGATAAATACTACCATTGGATTAGAAACCCACAAAGAAAATATAAGAGTGTAACATCAATTAAATGAATACCAACAACCTCTAGTAATTTGTACGCCGAAATCCCAGGAATACCAAAAATATTTAATATCTCGTATTTTATCTTTTCAATTAAGTCAATCTTAGAATTTAGTCTTTTATTTTCTGAAAATCTGAAATTGGTTGCTTAGCTAATTAAAAGAAATAAATTTGGTATTTAAATCCCGTTCCTTGTGGATTCGACACCCGATAATATACTCAACGGTAGGTTGTGCGCTTGCAACCCGTCATTTAGTATTATTTTTAGGGTATTTATTAGCACTTGTGAAAACACATCAAGCTTTTTGGCGCCGTTGCCGGGGAACGGTGTATTTAATATCAAAATTTATTTTAAGTCAATTAGACTAAGCATTTTTATTTTTTATTTTTATTTTCAGTTCTCACCCTTTATTTTGTTTCATTGTAGGATCTTGAGAACTCGGCCGAAAAAACAAGTTGGTTTGGAGACAAGGTGCTACGGAAAAAGAATCACTAATTCGAATCTCAATCCCCGCCAGAGTCTCGGTGAGAGTCTTGGCGTATTCTGCAACAGAAGAATTTTCAAACCAATTCTCACCTCTCCTTGACGAAAATCTTGCTACCGAGATGGCTCTTAACGGAGAGGACGATCGAATCGACCTTTGAGGGATTTCATCATCCCAAAGGCGACCAACATGCGACCAAGTGTTATTGCACCCGCCATCAGCCGAATAACTTTGAACCGAAAGCCAATCTCATCACAATGGCGCAACAAAATCAATTTTCCGGGCTACCTAGCGATGACCCTCACTTGCATCTTGCGTTTTTCTTGAAATTTGTGATACATATAAGAGTAATGGTGTCGGTGATGATGCCCTTAGGCTCGATTGTTTCCATTTTCTCTTAGGGATAGGGCTAGAGCTTGGATGCATTCTTTACCCGCTTGGTTCTATAACCACTGGGACCAATTAACCGAGAGCATTTTTGACCAAATATTTTCCACCAAGTAAAACTCGCTTTCAATTGAGAGGTCAAATTGTGAATTTTGGACAAAAGGGAAATGAAAGTTTGTATGATGCTTGGGAAAGGTTCAAGGACTTGCTTAGGTTGTGTCCACATCATGGTCTTGCTAAACAATATATTGTGCAAATTTTTTATGATGGACTAATTAGCAATGATAAAATTTTCTCTTGATGCCGCAGCAGGTGGTGCATTGACAAGCAAGAATGCGAATGAGGCATACAACTTGATCGAGACAATGGCGGTGAACCAACATCATTGGTCTTCTTCCGACCGCCATACAACAAGGAGCACTCCGGGTGTGCTTGAGTTAGATTCCTTGACTTTCATGAAAGCGAAACTCGAAGCAATTCAAAATCAAATCAGTCAATTGAGTGTCTCCAAGGTAAATCAAGTGACTCATTCTCCTTTTTGTGAAATTTGTGGTGCCATGGAACATACCGCACTTGAATGTCCATTGAGTGTTCCTCAAGAGAACCTAGAAAATGTGAACATGTTGAATAATTTCAATAGGCCTCAAAATAACCCATACTCACAATCTTACAATCCGGGTTGGAGGAATCACCCAAATTTTTCATACAAGAACAATCAAGGTACAGTGTCTCAAACACAAAACCGGCCTCAACAAGGTTTTACACCAACTCAAAATGTGCCACAACAACAAAGTTTTGCTCCAAGGCAATTTGAACCTCAAACCCCACAAGAATCTAACTTGGAATTGATGATGGAGCAATTCATGAACCAACAAAAACGAGCAATGGATGAAATGAAAGAAACGATAAAACAACAATCCACACAAATAAAAATGTTAGAAAACCAAGTGGCACAACAAGCGTCATCCTCTTTAAGGCAACCCGGCACTCTTCCGGGGAATCCCGAACTCAATCCGAGGGAGTATTGCAATGTTGTTATCTTGCGAAGTGGTTTTGAATATGAAAATCCAACCGTCACACGAGATGGAGACTCAATTCCACCTCAGAACATTCTGCCAAGAGTCTCAGCGGAAGTCTTGACAGAGAAGGAGGCTCCAAAGGTAAGTGAAGAGGTAAGTCAACAAGAAGAAGAACCAAGGTATGATCCTCCACCTTACAAACCTCCAATCCCCTTCCCGCAAAGGTTAGCCAAGGTAAAGAAGGACAAGCAATTTGGTAAGTTTGTTGAACTCTTAAGTAAGTTGCACATTAAAATTCCATTTATTGAGGCACTCACTCATATGCCCTCATATGCTAAATTTTTGAAAGAAATGTTGTCCAACAAAAATAAACTTGAGGAGTGTAAAACCGTAGCTCTAACGGTGGATTGTAGTGCACTACTTCTAAACCAACCACCATCAAAAATGAAAGATCCCGTAGTTTTACCTTGCCATGCTCCATTGGTAATGTTAAACTCAAAATGCTTTGTGTGATCCCGGTGCTAGTGTGAGTCTCATGCCTAAATTAATTTTTGATAAGTTAGGAATTGGAGACCTTAAGCCAACAAGAATTTCTTTGCAACTAGCCGATAGGTCCGTTAGATCTCCATCGGGTATAATTGAAGACATACCGTCCAAGTTGGTAAATTCTTTGTACCGGTGATTTTGTTGTAATAGAAATGAAAGAAGATAACCAAGTTCCTATCATTTTAGGAAGACCCTTTCTTTGCTACCGCTGGGCAAATCTTGATATAAAAAATGGCATACTTTCATTGGCCATAGGGGATGAAAAGATTGAGTTTAATGTTACAAAATCCATGAAATACCCTCTAATGATGATGTTTGTTGTAGGGTTGAAGCCATGGACACGCCGACAAAGAAAGGTTTTCAACATGCAAATCAACATGAAAGAGGATGAAGTCCTTAGTGAAGCAACAGAATTGTTGGAGAAAGAAAACAGACTCATCGTCAAGAGTCTCACCGAGAGTCTCGACAAGCCAAGATAGTGAAGAAAAAGTCGAAGGCAAGACACCTCAATCGGAATTAAAGCTCCTACCTCCCAACCTTCGCTATGAGTTCTTAGACCTCAACAAGGCATACCCAGCTTATTGTCGGTGCACACCTAGATGCAACACAAACCGTGAAACTCTTGCATGAATTAAGGTTACATAAGAAAGTAATCGGTACTCAATAGAAGATCTTAAAGGATCGAACCCCTCTCTTTGCATGCATCGTATTTTGCTTGAGGAAGACCACAAACCCTCACAAGAGCCGCAAAGGAGGTTGAATCCCAATCTTAGGGAGATAGTGAAGAAAGAGGTGATCAAGTTACTAGAGCCGGCATTATATATCCAATCTCGGATAATGAATGGATTGAGAGACACGCTCATCTCTACACCGATCCTACAACCACCCGACTGGAATCTCCAGCTTGAGATCATGTGCGATGCTAGTGATTATGCCGTGGAAGCCGTCCTTGGACAAAAGAAGGATAAGAAACTATATGTCATATATTATGCGAGCAAGACCCTTGGCGTGACGTGAATAAGGGGTCAAGCTCGAGACCTTAAACAAGCGCTTCTTGGGAGGCAACCCAAGTTTTTGCATTTTTTTAATTTAGTTTTTATAATTTTCCTTTATGCATTTTTAATTTAGAATTTTGAATAATTATTGCCCACATAGTTCATTGGTATAGGGAATTGGTTGAAGAGACTGGAGAAATTAAGAGGATCTTAAAATCTTGAGCACATGGGTGGAGATGACACGAAAATTTGGCTAAGTACAAGAGATTGCAAGGGAAATACGTTCTGCCAAGACCCTCAGTGAGTCCCTTGGCAGAAGCTAAAAAACTGAAATACTTAGAATTTTTGTCTCAACTTCCCAAACCTTTTCAAATATTTTCACATCCGAACTCCTTCCTACCGCCTCTACACAATTGACTATGTGAGCTCTCTCATTCTCTTTCTCACATTCTCATATTTTTTTTTCTTGCTTGGGGACAAGCAAAGTTTTAAGCTTGGGAGGGTGTGAAAAGAGAATTGTATCTGCATTCATGGTATGTAGTTTGCATTGTAATGTAGTGTAATTGCATATAGCTTGCACGTTAATTCATGTAGTGTCATAAGTAAGTTAGGATTTTTGAGAAAAATTTATGAATTGATTGAAATAAAAGAATTAAGGGAATTTATGGGATTTTGTTTGTTTTGGAAATTTGGGCAATATAACCTCATGGGCTAGTGTGTTGAAATCGAGAGTTAATTCTGTAGCGTCTAGTCCCTTAAATGATTTGAATTCTCGGAAATTACGACCCGAACCGGTTGCTTAATATTATTGTTGCATATTTAGCCTCTTTACCTGAATTATTTCATGAATAATTGAATTGGATACCCACATGTCTAACCTGCCTTGTATGTTTTGAGTCTTAAAAAAAAAAATTCTGAAAAATCCAAAAATATAACAAAACATAGTCTGAGTTTGATCGGTACTCCGCTAGCCCGCCTGTATATTATTGTTTTGAGGGCTATGAGTAGGGTGTGAAAACACGCCTTGTAATATCTGAGAAAGAATGGGTCCTGGCTCCTAAACATTGTTGAGTGACGGGCTTCTAACTCACGATAAAGCAAGGATGCTCGCTCATTATTACTTTAAAAAAAAAAAATTTAATTAAAATATTTAAGGCATACAAGGCACCTAATAGCTAAGTCGTGGTATCTGTTTGAGTAGTCATGAGACAAATCAGGTAAAGGCGTTCAAATATGCGACAATTAGAGAGGCTAGGGTTTAAGGTTCCAAGATTTAATTATTTTTGGCTCAAAAGTCACTCGTTTAACTTAGCTGTATTTCGACCCATGCCCTGTGAGGTGAAGAAGATTGCCCGAAAATATTCTTGAAAATAATCCCAAATTGAATCTTGATCCTTTTGATTTGGTGAGTTCACAAGTTTTTCCCTTTAGGTATGGTTTCAAACAAGTTGAGTTAGATTAAGATCCATCCACTTGACCTCTCCGAGTTTAATTTGCTTAGGGACAAACAAAGTTTAAGCTTGGGGGATTTGATAGGTGCTCATTTTATATAATATTTGCACAAGATTTAACACAATAATTCACTCAATTTATTTGAATCATGCTTATTTTAGCCTGGTGTTTTATTTCTAGAACTTGTTACTGCCGTATTTCTTGGTTTTTGTAATTTTCAGAAATTTCGGAGGAATCGAGCAGAATCGGCTCTTGCCAAGACTCTCAGCAAGACCCTTGGCAGAGAGCAGTTACCAGACGCGAATTGAGCAAGGAAACAGCTGTACACGCGAAGGAAAATCTAGAGATCTCATCTATGATTTAGCAGGGATTAAATGCAGTAATTTAAGGAGATTAATGGGAGAAAAGGAAAGAGATTTACCTCTTGGTTGGAAAGAGGAGGTGAGAGAGAGAATTAATTGCTGAAATTTAGGGAGTAAATATAGGGGATTCCATAAGAGGTAAACCAAAGAAGGAAAATTGGCTGGGAGGAAACAAAAAGAAAAATTGGAGATACTCTCTCTCTCTCTCTCTCATTGTCGGCTCCAGGGGCAGAAAAAGAGGGTTCGGCTTGGACAGCCAAGGGAGGAGGAGTTCGGTCCAGGGAAAATTGGAGAGCTTTGGTTAAAAATTGGGTTTTATTATTCTTTTCTCTTTAACTCTCATTTATTCCCTGTGATGGATTCAAAACTGAACCGTTGTATTCTTAAAGCCATGCTTGGCTAAACAAATTTTCTTGGGATTAGGCATGTAACAAATTACTATGTTGTTGGTTTAATTTAATTGGCATTATTACTTTTATTTGATCTTTGTTTGTCTTGTGATTTGAATTGCTAAACTACTTGTATGATATGAGTTGATTTAATTGAATAGCTTAGTCACACAAATGGTTTAAACTTAGGACTTGAATTGTTAGATCGAAAGATAATAATTTGAGACCCGATAACATAAGATAACGTAGGAATAGGCGAAGGACCGAAAGGAGAAACCCGTTCCTAATGGGGACACCTAAATTTGTTTGAATGATTTATTGAAGTACCGAAAGGAGAAAGTAAATTACTAAAATATGTTTAGGCTAATCATGAAACTTAATGGACTTAGTTTAGGAGAATGCGCAGCGAAAGCGGTGTTTAAGTAAATTGAGTACGGTATTTAAGCCATAGTCACGAAATGGTTATTGGGATGCAAAGCACGTCACGTGCCAACTTACTTAAAACATGATACTTACTACAATTCTGACTCCACCATTTCAAAACATCGAAAGAATTCTCATCTTCTACCACATATATCGGTTCTCCCAAATATACTTCAAGATCGGATTTAGGTGGATTCTCAACCTCCATAGATTTAAGATAAGCATAGAAATCATAATCTTTTTTTGCCATCTTCCTAACAATAGGGTTTAGATTACTAACAGCAGGGTTTGAGGTATTAGCGATAACCTTACTAGTCATGCGTTCTTTTAAATACTTATCATAGAGAGATTTTAAAGTTTGGATCACTTTTTCAATCCGAGTACCTACTTCTTCAGTAGGGTATAACCTTTTAAAAGTGAAGTCCACCGACAACATTTTAAATTGAGGATCTAAAACCAATGCAATCAACATAAGAACCCTAATTTCTCCTTAATATTTCTCAAACTTTTTCAAACATGGGTAAACTCATGTTAGTCAAGAAAATATCATCAGATGTATAAGCCTCACTTATCACCTTTTTTACTTTAAAAACTTCCACCAAAAATAGATTTGTTGTTGGGTATAAATTCCCTGAGAAAATATTGGTGGCATCCACAAAGACCTCAAGCAACTTACACACCTTTTCGGCTCTTACCCACTCCTCCTTTGTTGGCACCCATTCAAAGTTAGGGTCCCTAATTGAATAGCTAAGAAAGACAAATCTATAATGAAGAGCCGATTCGAGCATGCGGTGAGTCGAGTTCCACCTAATTTTTACATCAGTACATAAAGACCTACTAGTTTGGACATCTAAATTCATTGTTATTTCACCAAATTTTAAAAGATGACCCGGGGACTTTCTAAGATACTTGACAACTTCCCTAATCTTCCAAATATAACACTCAATCTTATCCAAACCATCTTGCACTACTAAATTCAAAATATGAGCACTACACCTAACGTGAAAAAATAACCCATGAAAATGCAAATTGCCCCTTTGTCGAAAATTAGTCTTCAAAACTAATGTTGCCCTATCATTATTGGATGCATTGTCTAGAGTAATTGCCCCAATTTTATCTTGTATACCCCAATTTACAAGAATCTGTAAGATACCATCTGCTATTCCCTCACCGCTATGAGGTGGTGCAAGCTCATTGAAATCAATAATCCGCTTTTATAATTTTCAATCAGAATCAATGTAGTGTGTCATCAAGCACATATACCATATGGTTTGGTTTGAAGTCCAACAATCACTTGTGAGTGAAATCCTATCAACACTTTTAAATTTTTATCTTATCTTTTTCTGTTTCAAATACTTTTATGTAGTCATTTCTAATGGTTGTTCTACTCACTCTTTGATAAAAAGAATCATTGTACTTCATCAAGATGTTAAACCAGGTATATTCAATGAATGCAAAAGGTAACTCCTAAGCTATGATTATTTTTATCATTTGATCATAACCCCTACTTGAGTTCATTTTAGGTACGATACCACTACTCTCACATGATTCAAATCTAATAAGACCTTGAGTGTTTTTTCTTTTTGACCTCTTAAAGTAGGGGCATGCTTGAAGATGTTGTTGTAGGACCTCCCATCATGACTTTGTATAGCTTATTGCAATGAATATATTTGTTCATCATTACCATTTGTCCCTTTTTGTCCTTAACTTTCACCTCATAGAAGTGCTCCCAAACTTAAGATCTTTTACGCTTATCTTTGAAAGTGACAACAGCCCCGAAATTAGATCATCAGCTGCTGCCTCATCTATATCTACCATTTCTGTTGTTGCTACTACTGCTGCATCTATTGCTGCTACTACCTCATTTATATCTTCCTCATCTTCAACTTCAATTATTTTCTCTAAATCATTAGTTGCAGTTTCATAGTCTACAGGTGAAGTCATTCTACCGAAATTAAATAATTAGACATACAATCAGATTAGAGACATTAGACAAGAACTGAAGTCCCTTAATCATTAAAGCATACACTATAGTCTATAATTACAATCAGATAATATAAATCAAATAATTAAAGGAGTAAGTTGAACATTTTTCAGGGTGTTCCAAGTACTAGACGTCTTATGTTCCTAGTGGTAGAAAATATATAAATGAACTTATGTTCCTAGTGGTAGAAAATATGCAAATACTCTAGACAAGCTACTCTTGTAAGATTTCTATCTTACAAGAGTAGCTTGTCTAGAGTATTTCTTCTGTTCTAACTTATGTTTCACAGAATTGGCTCTGCCTTTACTCTAAAAGTCTTGCCTGTTAAAGAAAGCAAAAATATATTAGAAATGCAATAGAAATATAATTAAATAAATAAGATGAAATTCTATAGAAGAATGACCTTAGTATTTTTAAGATAGTAGTAAACAATTAGATATTTGTAAGTTAGCACAACAACATGATGTTTTTTTAATGTTAATTGTTAATATTTTTGCCCCTATCATCTATAAACTTTTTACAAAAAAATAATAGCAGCATTTTATTTTCACAACTATTGAAAGCAAGAATATTTCATACCAAAAGGTCCATATTAATATAAATATAGAAGTTACATATAAGCTTAGCACATTCCTCAGGGGAATCAACACATCATGGCACCTGAATAAAATAAAGAGTGCACATTACAATTACTGCATTATCTAGAAGGAAGGGAACTCATTTGATCCATAGACAACAACTGAAATCTAATAGTTATTTACTACTGAGATCTTTCCATCTCGATAATCTAACAGCTGGATACATGCAAATGACCCCAAATTATAGTATGTTTTTCTGACAATAGTATGATTATTGCAACAACAATACATTTTTCTATCAAACAAATTACAAAAAAATCGTACGAGAAGCGAAAAAAGCAAAATTGTTACTTGGTGACTAGTATGGCATAACTCGTGGGAGACATGGAGGTGAGACGGAACTCTGAGAGACTGGCGCGGGGTCGCCTAAGTTGTGTGTGGTCCGATGATGGCAAGATAGAGAGGCGGAGACGCAGAGTTAGGCTTGTGGAGTGTGGACTGGTCACTGACTCCAGTCACTAGGCGACTGGTCACTAAAAGTGGGGACGCTCTCGCTCAGAGAGTCAGGTGATCAGCGCGGGAGGAGAGGCGCTAGAGATTGTGGAGAAAGTGTGAGAGGAGAGAAGGATTTAGGGTTACTGAGATCATGTGATTGTGACTCTTTGAGGAGTAGGGAGTGAGCAAAAGAGGAGAAGAGCTCAAGCGGCGGGGAGGGATTTAGATTTTAGGGTTAGGTTTATCGCTGGGCAGCGAAGCGAGAGAAAAATGTTTTTATAGCTTGTTAACTGAGTCGAGTTTTGAGCGAGTCGGTACCAACTCGAACTCAGCTCAAAACCTATAGAACTAAAATAGCTCGAGATAAATTAGTTCGAGTTAGATTTGCTCGAGTCAAATTGATTCTTGTTCAAACTGAGCCACGAGTTCAAGTTTTTCTGTGCAGCCCTAACTAGTTGTGTCTAGCTAGCTTGACATACACAAGTACTTCAAAATCTTAGTGATGTACCTGCTAATTAATGATCGAAGACGTAGCTGTATATATAGACAACCGTATAAACATTGATCGGAAAATCCTGAATATGCTTTGATCCGAAAAATATTGAAATCAAGTGTTCTCAAGTTGTGTCACATATGCTTGCAATAAAAATATTGTTTTCCGAAGCTAATAGTTACTACTTCCTAAAGGAAATAGTATATTCCTCAAAAAAGAGGAAATTAATAATATATAGACAAATTGTACCAATTGACAGAAGAATATTTATTATCATTATTTGTCACCCAATAAGTGCTGAAAAAGAGCTGAAATTTCAAACTGTTGGATGAATTATCAATATATATACATATATATATTATTAGTTACATGTAATTATATACATATTTCTAGGTTTCGTATATATATAATACTAAATGTTTTATATTTGATCGTCACATATTTTTCAAATTAAATGAGTTTCTTGTCGGTATAATATTTTTCTAATTGCATAGAATACAATGCTTCATTTGAACGATGGCTACACGATCGGATTTCTCAGCATGCTACTGTCGATTTTACATTTATGACCGAAAAGATTTTGGTGGGCCAAGGTGTATGCAAACGCACTTGCATTATTAATTTCTACTAGTGGTAGATCAGAATCCAGCATAACATGCCTTTTATTCTTTTACTGATCTCACAAATGAAAACTATTCTTTCACAGCTTGTCCATCTGACTGCTATACATACCAATAGTAGAATATACCGAGGTAATAATTGAGCACAAAAGACGGATTTGCCCCTCTTAGTGCCTTTCCCGAATAATTGACTATTCATCTGATCCATGGATTGACAATTTAAAGCACTAGTGTAATAGCTTTTACTGAGTTCTGACTTCTGACCAATGGAAATATAAAGACTAATTTGCCCCTGAAATATTTACTATATGTCTATATCACCAATGCATATTACTCTAAAAGGTCACAACTCATAAGATATAGATATCTTCTAAATAAAATCATAAGATATAGATGGCAACTTTGCTCTTGTGATAGACACAAAATAGTCACCACAAACTCGTAGTGCTTGTCGTGCTTCTTTTCTCCTTTTTAGGGTTTGCGCAGATTTCGAATCTCTTGCTTTCTGTGGCGTGATATCAAATCGATTCGTGGAGGATTTTGTTGAGAAGAAGGTAGAATTGACAAGCAAGTACACATACTTGAAATTAAGCTACTCAGGCATCCAAGGTCAGTGTTAATTAACTAATTCTCTTATTTTAATGTTAATTCTAGCACCTCATGTGTTGACACTTTCTATGAACTCTCCTCTCCTGTTTAGTAAGAGAGAAGGCTAGAATTCTCATAATCTCTACATATTTCAATAAAATCCTGCTCCATCGATCTTCATTTCCCCTTTCTATTCGCACGCTTATATTTCTGAGGATTTGACACTAATTACACAAGATTGTCTCTACTCGTGCACTTCTCTTTATTAAATCTGACTATAATTTGTTTCATCTTCTGCCGAGAAATTCTCTCCAAATTAAAGTAAATTTCAATGGTTAGCTTGTTTATTTTAATAAATCTTAAAATTTTTATAAAAACTGACTTTAAACTAAGAAACTAACTATCGGAATATTTTCTATCGATTAATTTTCTGTTTTGAAACTAAGAAACATCTATGATCTTGAGATCTTCTTTTTCTTTGTCTCTCATGATGTCCATCCGAATTACAGACTTATCTACTGTTCCATTAATTGCAGGCAATTTTACATCATTTATGGGTTTTTAGGGAACTGAAAATTATTTTTGTATTTCTTCTTTGGTTAGATTTACGATTCCCAATTACGCATATCTTTTCCTACGAACTGTCTTACTTAATGAAAACGTTATAGAAAAAAATCCATTGACTTAATATATATAGAATCACAACGTTTAATTATCGCCCTTGAATACATGTAAACATTGCTAGGATCGATATACAGTTAAATTAAAACTATGATCAACACCTCTTAAAGTAGTTGCATTTAAAGACAACTATTTATATTAATTTGGTCCTTGCGTATCTTAGTACATATTATAGAGTTTATTTAATTAATTCTGTACGATAAAGTTGCAGGCGTAAAGCCAACAAAAGAAAGGGTACTTGACTTCAATTGAGTCATATTAATTTGTGTGGACTTTCCTTAATTGAAGCATTCTAGGATCTATCACAAAATAATGACATTTTCAATTATTTGTTTATTTCAATAAGGTAGCAGGATGGCATCCTAGTTGATTAATTAAGATGATTAAAGACACAGGAAATAATGATCTAAACTCTATTGGAGGTCGCAATGTGAATGAAAAAGCTGTGACAACTCTTCGGCAATGGACCGGCTTAAAGGACCCGAGAATTGTACGTGTGTCGCGTGCATTTGGAGGAAAGGATCGCCATAGTAAGGTGCGTACTGTTAGAGGTCTGAGAGATCGACGTGTCAGACTCTCTGTACCGACTGCAATCCAGTTGTATGATCTCCAAGATAGATTGGGTCTAAATCAACCGAGTAAGGTCGTTGATTGGTTGCTGAATGCCGCTCAACATGAAATTGACAAGTTACCGCCGTTACAGTTTCCATCTGATAATTTCTTAACAGGTGATGGCATGTCAGTTGAGGCTAGTTCAACTCATAATCTAGCAAGTCGACCCCTATCATTGTTTTCAAACAAGGGACGGTTTGAGGATAATCTAGGCAATATGGAGCCTAACTCAAGTTTGATGAACTTGGTATCAAATTCTTCACAAATGGCAACTGAAATTCATGCAAACCAATCAATGCTTTCGTTGGCAGCAGGATCTCAACTAGTGTTCTATCCGACAATTTCTCAATTACATAACGATGTTAATACTGGGTTTGATACAAAAGGACTTGGTGGTTATTCCATAGGAAGCTTCGGTAATATGCAAAATCTTACTTTGAGTTCTTGGAGGAACTTTCACCACCCGAATGATCAGTAGAGATAATTTACATTAATATTTTGCATGATTCTCAATATTTCAGTAGTGTAGTAATAATATTAATGCAATTATATATTGTTGGCGCGTCTTGGATAGAAATGTGTTCAATTAAGGGGTGTTCCTAGTGCTAATAAGTGGATTAAGCAATTCATAATACTATAATTTGTATTGGGTACGTAGTACATAAATTTGTGTGCTAATTAAATTGGTCATTTATTTTTACATTTGGATTGTTTGTTTCTTTTTAGTTTTGTTTCTTTTGTATTTTGTTGCATATGTACAGTTTCTGGTATATATATATATATATATATATACATACATCCAACTTACTACGTCAAATTTTCTGTTAGTTTGAAAGACAAGTAGAGTTCTATCAAATAATATATTTTTTTAAATGTGGGAGTGTTAGTGATTTTATGATGGATAATTAATAAATTTCCAAATTGATTCAAACTTGATACACACTATTTAAATAATTAATTGCAAAGAAGTCTAATTTTAGTTTTCTTAATATGAATAGTATTTAGAAAATATCGAATGGACTTTTTATCATAAAAAGCAGAATTCACATAATTGAAAACACCTGTCATATGAACAAGTGTCTATGAAATGTATTTTCAGATTATTTAATTAGTAAATGATTATCATGATCTAATAAAAATGTGGCCCACATATACATCACAACCAGAAAAAATAAAAACTTTAGCACCAGTTTTAGAAATCATTTAGCACGGTTATACAACCGTTTTTAATTTTAAGAGTTGCTAAAAGGTAATTTGTTGGGAACGGTGGAGAAAACCTTCAGCTCTGGTTTGAGTTAATACCTGATACTAAAGAGCAAACTTAAGCACTGATTATTAACCAAAAACCTGTGGGTTCCATTCATTGTCACTTCTAGATTCACTTTTTTTTTTAAATGGCTCAATTAATTAAAGTTCCGATCAAGGGGAAAGGGAACTATGACATCGAACAAAAAAAGTTAATTGTATACATCATTTTCAAACAAAATGAACTGGTACAGTACCACATGGAGCGTACCGGCGCCACCAGGCTCATTATTGTCCACTGCAAATACGCATCGTTTTTAAGAATCGAGTCTAGCGAATCTACGAAAGAGCCAGATGAAGACCTTATTTTGAAAGGACCATTAGAACATTGGGTTCAAAAGACTTGATTTTTTAGATGTGAGTCCGACCTTAAGAGGTCCGGCCCTTCGGGCTTTAAAGGCGGGATAAGGATTGTATTTCGAAAGGATTTTATCATTATTTATTTATTTTTTGTAGATTTTTAAATATAACTAAAATAGAATACAAAATATTAAACAAATAAAGCAAAATTTATAATTATAAATGTAAAAAATAATATTTTTTTTAAAATATTTTTTTGAATTTTTTGATTTTTTTTAATTGAAACACAATGATTTGAAAAAGGATCGTATTTGAAAAGAATTTAAGGATTTGAGAATAGTCGGGTTTGATAAGGGTCGAATTTGATAAAGACTAATTTCTTTGAGTTAGGTCTGACTTTTATCAAATTCGGTCTTTACAAGAAGGAAGGGCCTGACCAAATTGAAAAATGATTAGATAAGAATCAGATTTCTCAACAAGCTAGCCGGGCTAGGTTCAAGCGCTCGACCCCTTATGAACTATCCCTAGTTGCAAACCGAGGCTAGCTAGGTAAGTTTCTAAATGATTTTCTTTTGTTCAAAATATATCATTTTTTAGTAGCAACTAGTCTATGACGTAGTATGGTAATATAGTGAACTATTATTTAGTATATTCGTGTATATATATATATGAGCTAAATTAAGATATAATATGAAAATTAATTTGAATTTGCTTTTTATCTGCAAAGTCACGAAACCATATATTAATTTAAATAATTAATAAAAAAAAGAATATATGACCTTTTCTTCAGTTTTTTTTTTTAAAATGACAACTTGAGCTATTTGACTCTTTTAGTCTTCAACTTTCTTATCACATTTTAGAAAGCTAAACTAAATAAATTAAGGACAAACTAAGATGATGAATAATTCTTAGCAGATCACATGATATATGAGTCGACATGAAACGTCACAAGTTGATCGGACGGTTTTTAAAGAAACCTGCAAGGCTGCAAGCATTTATGTACATATACACACATAAACACATAAGTACATACTCATATACACATCAGTAAAGTTAATGATCGAAGGCCATTTAAAAGAATATATCAAAATTAACATCAAATTTTGATCTATTTATTTAATATTTTTTTTGTACTAAAATCTTATGGAAGACAGAAGTTTTCTATTTTTTTTGAGTATTTTACACATTTATTTTAGATTTTTTTAAAATGACTCTAAAATACTAATAAAATAATCAATGCTACGGAAATAGGTCAATTTAACAATATCCAAAATAAATTATTAAAAACTCAAAAATGATAAATTTTTATGTCCCAAAAGTCTAAAATAAAAATTACAAATAAAAATTTAAAAATAATTTAATATATTTTTCTAATTGAGCTCATGGAAGATTTCTATGAGTTTAAGCACATATAGGGAATAGTAAAAATGTAAATCTAAGCTTAAGCTCATGATAGCTCTTAGTGAGGCTAACTAAAAAATATACTTAATCATCTTCAAATTTTTATTCATATTGCTGGATAATTTTTTTAATCAAAATTTCATATGGTACAATAATTTTCTATTTTTAGAATTTTCTAAATATTTGTTTTGAATTTTTAAAAATGATCAATTTTCATATGCAAATATTTCATTATTTTATTATCATTTTGAGCCATATTTACAGAACCAAAAATAAATACTTAGAAAATTATAAAAGTAGAAATCTTTTATATACCATAAAATATTGATATAAAAATGCATTGAATGATATATAAAAATTTTAAGATGATAAATTATGTATATTAGTTAGAAACATCAGGATGCTTGATGCTTGATGCTTGATGCTCCTAGCTAGAAAGACGTTAGTCTTCACCTAGAGGCAAGAGATGCATATGGATATTTTCACTTTCCGTTTCATATACAAAGTTGAGTTAATATATTTATCCACTCTTCTTTTATTTTATATTTATTCATCAATTCTTTAATATATAATATTTATTTTTTAACTCCCTTTAAATTATTTCCTATATACTCATATACTCTTTAAGATATCTAATATACCTTTTAAATTTTAAATTCTTTCATTTTTATCCACATTCTCTCAAATATATAGTTAAATTTTCATATTTACACATGGATAAAATATCTAATTATTAAAATATTTTCATATATAACCAATAATTATTTATGATATCTTATAACTCTTTTATTTTTTATATCAATAAAATAAATTTATTTAAATCAGATTGGATAGATATTATTTAATTATTTTTCTTAGTCCAACTTGATGTGACCCGATCTATCTGATATTGGGTCAGACCAAGTAAAATAATTAAATACCACCTACCCAATATGTTTTAAATAAATTTAATTTTATTAATAAATAAGACAGATTCAATGAGTTAAATATGATATTAAATTTATTTTTATTAATAAATAAGATAGATTTAAAGAGTTAAATATGATAAAAATATCCTAATTAATTATTAAATATCTATGAAAATATTTTATAAGATATTTTTAAGAATTCATGGATAAATATGAAATAATTTAAAGAGCTCAAAGATATTTGGGATCGATGAAGTTATTAGTTATTTTGGATGAGTAGTACCTATGGATGACATATTTTAATATTTGAGATTGATCTTTCAGATAGTGATGGAGGGATCGATGAAAATGGTAGCCATAAAATAAGAGCAGAAAAGTGACATGCATTTGGTGTTCTATGTGAAAAGAATGTCTCAAATAAATTAAAAGGTAAGTTTTACATAGCGATGATTATAATTGTGATAATGTATGGTGCATAATGCTTGGTTACTAAAGGACAATACATTCAAAAGATGAATGTACCTGAAATATGAAAGTCGTGTTGGATTTGTGGCCATACAAGGAGATATTGAATTAAAAATGATGATATGCAAGATAAATTTGGGATAACATCAGTTCAAGAGAAATTGGTCAAATATTGTTTGCAATGGTTTGTTCATATTGAACAAAAGCCTTCTAATGCAACGGTACACAGTGGTATCCTAAACATTATTGAAAATATAAAAAAAGAAAGACAGAGGTCAACTTAGACTGACATGAGAGGAAGCGATAGAAAGATATTTGAAAAAATAAAGTATATCTATAAAGCTTATTTTGGATAAGAGTGCTTGTAAGATGACCCACACATCAAAATCATGATATAGAAGTTAGAATTTAATAGTAGAGTTATAGACTTAGATTCTTAGATTTTACGATCTAGAATTTAATAGTAGAGTTATAGACTTAGATTCTTAGATTTTACGATCTAGAATTTAAAATTTAGGATTTTAGAATTTTTTGGAGTTAGAAGGATGATTTGTAGCATTATTATGAATATTATTATTAAGATTGTTGTTATTTAGCATTACTATTGTTATTATATCCTCATTATTATTATTATTATGTTACTATTATTATCATCATCATTATTATTATTGTCATCATTCTCATCAAAAGGATATCTATTCATAAAGAATTGAAAAGAGTGCTTGCTCCTATCATAAGAAGCTAATCACTAATATCAGTATCATTATCATTATTACAATCATTGATTTTTTATATTTGAGATATCTGATCTCTATAATTTTGAATTGATTTTATTTTCAGCATATCCCAATTTGTTTGAGATTAAAGATTTTATTATTTTTGTTAAGATATATTCGATATATTAAAGAATGTATTAATAAATATGAACGAATTTGAAGAGTTAATGAATAAATATGAAAAAAAATTAAAAAGACAAATATGATATTAACTCAGCAAAATTATTCGGTAACGATACATATTAGAACAATGTTTGCATTTTCCATTCCATATAGATATTTCCACCTTGAAATAAGAGATACCAGCAGCTGCATTTCGCTTTTTCTCCTCCCGAAGCCTCTGTCAGGAAAGAAACGGCTTTTTTGTGTGTGTTTTCAACTGGAGGTGCATCTGCGCATTTTAATATCTGCAACCTAAGACACTCATATCATGACAAGAAATTATTCTAGCAACATTAATGTGTGTTTTTGTGCATGTTACTGTGCTCACTTTAATATCTGAATAAACATTTTTTTTACTTGTGGTCCTCATGATTATTATTATTAGTACCACATATATAGGCCTGCCTGATTTCAAACTTTTATGAATGAATGTGTGCATTGAACGGTACCGGACTGTTGTTCCTCCATGTGCTGATACCTTTAATCACTGGCACTATGGACCCCCTGAAAGACAAAAATTTAGCAGAACTTGTAAATTAACCCGAACGAATGTCTCATCATTCATGTAATTAATGACTCAATATCTTTCATGTAATTAATGACTCAATATAAATGGATGAGGGTCTATCAATCAGTATTGCCTAGTACCAGAACTGCATGTGCTTATTAAACATATTATGGAGTAGGCAGGAGTGATCGCCGAGATAAAAAATAGTAAGAAAATAATTACATAAAATAAAAAATTCCACAAAGATAACAAAGAGAGCAATTCCTCCAATGAGACTATCAAAAGGAATTAATTGCTTCCGCGAATCCTTGGGGTCCCGATGACAGCATTAAAGAGCTCCATAACCTCAACAATGAAGACATTTACTCAGTTCGATTACAGTATTTCAATTAGAGCTATTGAGTTTACCCTTGTTTTAAAGAGGTTTTAATTCATGAGGTAACAAAAATGGAGGACTTGTGATCAAGTAATAACTAATGAATTAACATTCTCAGTTCTAACACACGTCCAACAGGACTGATACCTCATACTGTCATGGTGAAGAGTTGATCAGGATGAATCTGAAGCAGGACATCGACTTGATAGATCTGACTTCAACTAGGTATAAGATGGAGAAGATGAGAAAACTCATCTCCCTCATATCCACTTGGCATCAGGTTTGTCAAGAAATGTTACAAATAACTGCTTGTGACCATGCTGACCTTACCTCTAAATCTTGTAAGTTGCCACTTAATAGAGTACAAGGTAGCTCGGTGAAGAGTTGATCAGGATGAATCTGAAACAGGCTGTCGACCTGATGGATCTGACTTTAATTTAGGTATAAGATGGAGAAGATGAGAAATCTCGTCTCCTTCATATCCACTTGGCATCAGGTTTGACAATAAAGGTTACAAAGTAACTGCTTGTCACCATGCTGACCTCAAGTTCTTGCAAGTTGCCAGTACAAGGTAGCTTGGTGTTGTGCGACAACTAATCTATTCTCAGTCTCCTTTGATGAAAGTAATAAACAGTACTAACCCATCTGAATTTAATATCCTCATTCTATCTAAACTTGAAAGTAAATAAATAATCTAAATCAGACCTCACAAGTTCACAATATAACCGACTTGTCCAATTTACCTAGTTCAAAGAAAATTAACACTTCTGCAATTTAAAAGGGCTATAATCTCTCTGGCAGCTCGCAATTGGAAAAGATGAAATACCACTCTCTTCTCTCTTCAATCTTTTACACTACCCTTTAGAAGAGTGTTTTTAGTACTCTTCGCTCCAACCCCTAGATGTTTGGCAATCAATTCATCTGAAATTGCGGTCTCTCTCTTACACTCTTCCTTTTCGCTTTTTGGGGGTAAATGAAATCAGAACAATATAATGACTTAAAATGATGAGGCTGATAAGGAATAGCATAATTCAGTTCTCAGGTTTTAAGCACAATGTGAATTGTTTTCTATTTCCTTGTGTTATGAGAATTCTTCTTCACATTAACAAATACAAGTTTAAATTCTAATGCTATGAATACAACAACAACAACGACAACAAAGCCTTAATCTAAAATAAAAATGCTATGAATCAACTAATTAAAAAAAATTATGGCCCCTCATATGCAGAGATCATACCAGAAATTGCATGTAATAGAGCATTTGCACTCTTCACATCCTTCACCGGAGAGGTCCATTCCTGGTAATGGTGCAAGCTACCAGTAAAATCAGTGAACAAGCCATCGACTCTTATATAACGTAACCAGTAATCATATTCCGCATATGGGTCTTGATGGAAGTCAAAATGTAAAAATTGATTCTCGTTCCTATATGTATATGGGTGAACCTGAACATAACAATTAAGCACCATCAGATAGTCAAAAACATCTACAAACATTTTTTTATCTTTTTAAGTTAATTTGGGTAATATTGTCAAGATAAAAAAAAATTCAATTGTCCAAGAAAACCCACTGGAATAAGCAATACCTGGAGGTTGTGAGCATGTGCTTTTGCAACAAGGTCAGTTGGCGGTGTTAAATAATTATTCACAACTGGTATGATAGTATCCTTCCAAGGTCCAATTCCAACTACATAATTTCTTATAAACTGTAGATAGCTGTCTGATGTAATTTCCCAGTATGACTATCGATCAAATAAGATATAAGTCAATCTCAAACACTTACAGAATAATAAAGGAGCAAAGAAAATAATTTTAGCTGCCAAAGCAGGCAATCACTGGAGAGTCACCAAGCTATTCCCACTATTACCTCTTCCAGACTCACATGTACAATTCTGGTTTAGTATAGCATTACTATCTTATTTCCTCCGGTGGCTGTAAAGTAACACTTTCAAACTAGCTTGCAGCAATACAAAGTTCTCTTAATCCAATTATATTTTAGAGTCAATTTTACAAATGGTTCCTAAAGTAGACCTTAATCAATTTGGTCCTTGAAGTATCATTTCATTATCAATTTGATCCTTTCAAAAATATCATTATAGTCCTTAAAAGTTTCACTAACTTATCATTATGAGTAACTTAAACAAATGCTAACGTTAATTTAATAATTTATTTTTAATTGAAATTTAATTAATATTTGATACCATGGACAATTATATTTGTCTTTACATAACTTGTATTTTTTTATTACTACATTCACTCTAGTTTCAACACTAAAAGAATAATGCTTTGAGAAATGAAAATATCATTTTTTTTTATGAATTTTAAATGTAGGACTAGTTTGGTATAATTTAAAATCTTCATGGATTAAATGATACCTTTCAAAATTTTAAGGACCAAAATGGTAGAAAAATGATACTTCAAGGATCAAATTGGTACTTTTGAAACTTTAAGGAACAAATTGTTAAAAACAGTTATACTTTAAAGACTATTTATTTAATTTACTCCATATTTTATATGTTTATAGTTCTGTCAGTGCTATGGTGAGTTTCTTTAAATGTGGCCACTGGAAGCCAATTGGTAACAAACTAGCAACTATAAGTCAATAAGATGATGAATGGGAGAAAAACAAAGGACAACAAGTATAGTTTTAATAAAGCAACAGTAAATAGAAGCTTCTAGGAAAATTAAGAAAATGATTTTTTCTATAAAGTATCAAACTAAAATCAACACTTAATTCTTTCCAATAAGATTAGGGAAAAACCTGATTTGTGTCTTGGGTTGGTATGGTGACATCATCAATTAAGAGAATTTTTGGCGAGTCTGTCAGGTTAGATGTGTAGATGAGAGAGGTTGGTGCAAATGATTGTATAAACAGAGGTTGCTTCAGCCAATCTTGTGACATGTATGAACCTTTATAACCATATTTTTTTAAAGTTTCCACAAATATGTCCTCGAATCGCTTCCCGTTAGCCCACTTGACCTGTATAAATTAGCAGTGAGCAGGTTGTACCCGTAACTGGGTACAACTCAACATGGTTTCTAAAAATGGTTTTCCTTTCAAAATTTCTTAACAAAACCATATTTTTAACAAATATACAGTGTTCTGAATGTGTAGGCGGTGTATCCTGGTACCAAATGCATACTTGTCCATCATATGGCACAGAAATCGTAGAAAATTTGAGAGAGGAGCCATAATGTACTTCGGAAGAACAAGGGAGTCTCCTTAGAAGACCTCGTCCCATAATTTCATGAAATATCACAATTGATTAAACAAATAGAAACAATATAGAAAAGGGAATTAAAAGCAACTTACATGTTGATTAATAAAAACTGGGTTTTTTATCTCAGGATATATGCCAACAGTTCTCTTGGCATCTAATCCTATGGAGATGAATTCCTCAAATGTTATAATTGAAAATTTCCCTGTGAGGCAATAATAAATAGATATTCTAATAATTTGTTTTCTTTTGTAGCAACTCTTAAATTACTAAAGAGTAAAAATGGTAATGTAGTTTACAATTGTACTGCTGATCTCTGAAGGGATAGCGTTGCTTTACTCTTAACGATTTAAGTTCTTCAATTGTAAAGTCAACTGCATTAATCAATCAATCAGCTATACATACACACTGAAATCAGAATCTTAAATCTGTTTTTATGAATTCTACATGTCTTACCTACAAAATATCCGGTGATACTTTCACCTTGAACTTCATACGTTCTTTTACGGTTTGCAAATTTTGTGTAATTTGCAATGTCTGTTGTATCATCTAGGGTCACATCATGAAAGCATATAAGTACACCATCCTTGCTTGATAAAATATCTGTTTCTATAAAGTCAGCTCCCTCTTCAATAGCCCTCTAAGTAAAAAAAAAATTAAAGGAAAATATAATCATATTAGATAATTCTTTATTCATACAAGATGACAACACATGGAATTGAAAATCTGATAATTGAAGGATCTTGATGAGAACAAAAAAATACAAAGCATAGTACCAGGTAAGCAATTCTAACAAGATTTAATGACGCGTTGATTGTGCAATATTCATGAAAGGGGATAAAACAGACGTTAAATTTTAATACAGACATTTTTTCCAAAGATCTGTGTCTGTTTAGTTTATAAAGTACGAATGATGCATTTAAATGATTAATATTAAGAAATAATTATAACATATATCCTTACTCCTTATAATCATATTAGATAATTCTCTATTCATACAAGATGACAACACATTTAAAGGAAAAATATAATCATATTAGATAACTCTCTATTCAGATGAGATGACAACACATGGAATTGAAAATCTGATAATTGAAGGATCTTGATGACAAAAAAATACAAAGCATAGTACCAGGTAAGCAGCCACTGTTTCTTCAGGAATTTCGCCATTTGAACCGCGATGGGCTATATTATAAGACCGAGAAGTTTGCAGGGGCTGTTTTTTATCATTATTTGATTCACTTGGAAGCGGGTAGTACGACCTACCTCCTCTTACTCCCACCAAAAATAGTTGAATGAACAATATAATGGAAATTATAAACCCTGCAAGAGATTTGAATTCTTATGAATAAGAAATTTTCAGGTTTGGGCCAACCAACATTGCCTAATCAATCTCGAACTCAAAGCATAGTTTTCTAAATGTCCCTCTTAAGATGCAGTCTTACATAATTGCTTGTTTCTGAAAGAAGAATAAACCATCTAGTCATATAAAAGCTAAATTATAGCTAATTAATCACAGTAGGACTGGGCTTAGTATTATTTCCAAGTCTATACATGCAGAAACCAAACTTACTGGGACTTCTTATCTTTTTTTTTTTAAATGTATATATTTATATATATTGATTTGAGGTTATTAGCTGGCATCCACTTGTGAATTCAAAATATGACAACGAAGTAGAAAATTAGCACATTTAACAATCTAATTCTAAAACAGCATCATATAATCGATGCACTATGATACACTCTTAAGCACACGCATGGACACAAATAAAAAAACGCAACGAAAAGGGAAAAGAAATAAGAAAAATTAGAAAATTGGAAAGATTCTCACCGCCAGAAGAAGCCATTGCTGATCTATCGCCCCTCTCTCTCTTTGGTGCCCCTTCCTCTTCTTTCCCCCTTTAGCCTTCTCTTAATTTTAGATATCAAAATTCCTTCTTTTCTCCATTGGTTGTTTGGACAAAATGAGAATATTCCGCGCGAAATCACTTCCGTATCCGATGCGAATATTAGCGTTGTCTATGCTTTTCTTTCGGAGTACCTTATATTTAACGGGTTGAGCGAGAGAGAGAACGACCCGCAACCTCAGTTGCTATACTGATCATGATGTTTTCTATAATATTCTTGCTCTATCATTAATTATGTAATTCCTTTTGTGGTCATATTTTCCGGGTTGCATCTATTATTTTTATTGCATTCTCATGTTTTTTTAGGCAGTATCTTAGACGCAGCCGAAGGTTTGATATCAATTTGCTAAAGATAATAGAAGAAAATTTAATTAAAGAGAGAAATGAGATATAAATATTATGGAGAAACTTAATTATATTATCTTAACATGATTTGACTTATTATTACATATATTTAAAAAAACTATTTATAATAAATAAAATTTCTAAAAACCTAACAAAAATAAATCTTTCTAAAAATAGAACTATTTTCTAAAATATGAAATAAATCCTCTTTAACATAGCTTGCAGATTTTAGCATGTTATACATAACAGTATGACAAAACTTATCTGCTCCAAATAGATGAGAAACATACATATCACGGTCATTATTAGGGATTGGTTTGTTATTATAATAGTAATAAACCACAACTGCATAACATGGAAATAATGAAATGATACATGTGGCAATCTTATTTTGGTATGCCTCTGTGTTCATTATTCAAAACTGATTATAGTAGAAAAATAGAACCCTGTTATTCTCCAAAATAACAGAAGATCCGAAGTCATTTCAGGTCAACTCCGACTGAAGGTCAGATGCAGATGATTAATAAACCATTTCAGATGTAATGTGTTTTCTCGGATGAAGTATTAGGAATACTTTGGTAAATTGACCCGTTATGGTAGGCTTATTGGGCCGGAACACCAATAGCTCCTTTTTATCCGGTCCATTAAAGATGGAGAAGAGTTGAATTCGCCTGGCTGTAAGCCTATACTAATAGATAATGTTGGAAATAAAATAGGAGGTAAAAGAGGGGAGCAGAGAGGATGGAAAGAACGGTACTGAAGTACAGCAATGGAGCAAGGTGTTTGCCTGGTACTGTGTTTTTAACATTCCATTTATCTTTTCTTTTGATTAACACCTAGACAATAGGCTGGATGTATAATAGAGCTATGTACCAATATATTTTCTTGTCATTTTTCCTAATAATTCAGTTTATTTCAGACCTCACCAGTCAATCCGGACTTGCAATTGCAAGAATTTTCTGAATTAATGACCAGATGGTTAAGTTATACATTTGTTATACTGTTTAGTGCAGGGCAAAGATTGATGACTTTGTATGGACGAACTTTTCCGTCTCCAAAAAGGACCGTATTGCCCTTCCCTTTTTCAGTACAACCACCGCGGAACACTAGCAACCTTCAGTTAAAGGTATATGAACTGATGAATTAAAATTTATTTGTGTATTCTTATTTAACCCATGTTGTTTTAAGTTGTATGGTGAATGCCGAATGATGGTAACTAAATGTGCCATTTTCTAAGGATGAAGAAGACTAACAAGTTATATATTATGTTGCTTGCATTGAGACTAAAATCCAATATCTTTTGGAAGTTATGCTAATAATTAGACACTTGAGTAGTGGGTAGATTTTTAACTATAATGGCATTTTAGTTGATTCATTTTTATTTCTTGTATATAGTGTATATCATAATTTTGTTTCTGTTCAGTATTTTCCTTTCTTTCTTAATAAGGTGTTTCATTAATTAAACTGTACTCATTAAAGTACTTTTTATTGAATATTGACCATAAAGAACTCATGAAGAAAATCACTACAATGATGTTAAAATTTTATAAAAGAGTCAATAAAGACAACTAGTTTAAAAGACAACATATCGGATCTTGCTAAAAGGGATGGTATGTTACTGAATAATGAGAGAAGATATATTTAATGATGCCAACTTAAAATTAAGTTCATTATGCTTTTAGCTTTTCTTCATTTAACAGTTGAACTAGTTATTCCAGTTATGTGCTGCTGGTAGAAGGAGACGAGGATACATACAATCTGAGACATATGTGATTCTTGAACCAGGAAAGAATGAAGAATTTGTCTCAGAAGAAGAATTGAGAGTTAGGCTAAAGGGGTGGTTAGAGAGATGGCCTGACAAATCTCTACCACCTGATCTAGCCCAATTTGATTCGCTCGATGATGCTGTGTCATACCTCGTCAGGTCAGTATGCGAGCTAGAGATCGATGGTGAGGTCGGTTCGGTTCAGTGGTACCAAGTTCAGCTTGAATAAGGCATTATGCATATAAAATGTAATCATAAGTTTATTTTTTGAGAATGTATTATCTTTGCACATTGTTGTGCCTTGTAGGTAATTCCCACCGATGATAGACATTTAAATTTTAGTCCTCTATTATGTTTGTTATATCACATAATCAACACACTTAGACTTTGGTTCTTCTTTTTTCATTTTCTTTTCTTTGTTCTTTCTTTGTTCATGTCCTATTTTATTCATTTCATTGTTTATGATAAATATGATTCTTGTATTTTTCTAGAACGAAATTAAAAATCAATGCGTACCTTTTTGTTTAGAACAAGCAGTGACATTAATTGCTTTTGATGAAATAAAACTTTAGAAATCTCAGAAGTAGCGGTAAAAGTTTTAAAAGAAATAGAGTGGGAATTCATTGACGACAATAAACTTAATCTAACAAAAAAAATTAAATAAATTTGGAAAAAATTATGAATAGAAAAAGTTTATAAATATATTGTATTTAAAAATAGAAAAATAATTATAGATATATTGAGCACAAAATTATAAAATAGTAAAAATTTTGTGAACATATTGTTGAACTTACGGATTAACTGTTGTATTAAAATTCTGTTTGTGAACATATTGTTGAATTTATGGATTAACTGTTGTATTAAAATTCTGTGTAACTTACGTGGCATTTGATATTCGTCGAAGATAGTTAAAACTTGTATGAAATTTGTAGTGGTCCATTATTTAACTTAAGTGGCATTGTATGGAATTATAGGGGCAAAGCCTGAGCAGCTAAATCGAGCCTATATCATTGTTCTGATATAAAAACTAACTCATATTTTTATATTTACTTTCCAGAAGTATAATTTTATAAGATATATTTTGAAATACTATTATTATTATTATTATATTATTATTATTATTATTATTATTATTTCATCAAATGATTGGACCCAAAAAAATGTTTACATATCTATACTATATTATAAAGAGTGCATATATACTGGACTTTTCAGTGATATTCAGTTTTTCAGTCTTTTTTTAATGATCAAAATGTCCCTAAACAAACAGCGGATCAATATTTTTAAAACTAACAATTTAGATTTTGACCAAATTCATTTTTTCTCTCCATTTTATTTTTTATTTTTTTACAATGCATTAATGGAAGGTCTAATACGAAAATTTATCCATCAAATAAATTAATAATCAAGTTTTTTTTTAATTTTTTTAAAAGAAGGAAACTATCTACTATACAACTTTATTTAAAAAGAAAAAATATTATATTTTATAAATTGTATTCTACTAAATTTAAGAGTTATTTTAATTGATTTAGACATAAATTACATCTAAGTAAAATATATTATTTATTTATTATAAAAACTTACAATATGTTTTTAAAAGCAAAAGAGTACCGTAAAATGGGCAGGTATTTTTCTGTAGTAAATAGAAATATACATATTAGCATGTAAAATAAGAACTAATGAATTTTATTTCCATTATTTTTTTCTTTTGATAAGATGTTTATTAAGCACCGCAATCGTACAAGGAAAATAAAGATATTGGCTTAGTTGACGCATTAAAAATTTAGCCTAGTCACCAGTTTTCTTGCGGAGGCAACACGGAATTGAAGAAAAATAAAAGTAGCAATGGACTAATAAAAAAAAGTAGTTGCAAATTACGTAGCATTTCTCAAGTTTTACTTTTGACTTCCATAAATCGCAAGTCCAAACAAAAAAACAGTGTTATGCGTTCCACGACAATGATTTATAGTCTTTGATTAGCAGCGTGATCCTCTTGACCTCTTTTAAGCGTGCCTCTGATTTTGCCTACCCGTATCTTATCTCTATAAAAATATAAAGTTCGTACAAAATGAAAAAGATTTGTGCTCAATTAAACGAAAGAGTTTGTGCTTATATTTTTGCTGCTCTGTTAAACCAAAGAAGTGAAGAAATAATTTATTTGGCATAATTCAATTATATCTTTTGTTAAACTTAAAGACTTAATTCCCACCTTTATATGTAAAAAATCATGTAAGTGATCAATTACATCATTTAGGTGTGAGAAGCATTGTCATGTAGTTAAATAGTTTAGAAGTTCAGATTGTCTTAATGTCATGTAAACTTGGATTAAATTATTATTTTTGCACTAAAATTGTTTTATCAAATAATGATGGGATTCAATTATTTGATTCTAAATTTTAATAAAAATTATCTAAAATTCGAATTTATCTCACACAAAAGAAGTCATCTAATTGCCAAAAAAAAAAAAAAAGATCAACACATAAAAAAGTTCTCCGGGTTGTGTGTGGGTTGGTGGGGGTGGGTTTTGCAAACTTGATCACATGCAAGTTCTGAATCATGCCCGTACTTTTCAACTACGATAATTGTTCTCTCTTAATTTTTAGGCTTAAAAGGAAGGAGAGGTGACAAAATATCATATAACATGAGAAATTCATCATATCCATCTGAATTCAATCTATCTCAAATTTAATCTAATATGTTTCGAATCTGATTCAATCTGATTTAATATTAAATGATCTATAATTTAGTCGAAATCAATAAATATTAATTTACTGTGATCCAATTGAAATTAATTTAAAATTTTAAAAAATTAATATATAAATTAACTCGATTCGATTCAATTTCATTCAGAAAATTGATAAAGGGTTTAAATAATATATTTTATACACAATTTAATTTCAAAACTTAGCTTAATAGGGTTTAATTAGGGTTAATTAGCTTTAATTAGGGTTTATATTTTACCAAGTTCAAGTTACTGCCTAAATTTTATTATTTTTTAGAATTAGATGAAAGCTCATGAAAAATGAAGAAGAATGACGCAAATTTGAGGCAAAATGGACATCAGACGAGGAAGTTACAAGCAAAATAGTGAAACCGGGTATCAGAGTCATTAAAACAGACCCAATAATCTTTTTAATATGCTTTATGAAAAGTAAAGATACATGCCTTTAATTGTTGAATTTTTTAATTTCGATTGATTTTTCAAAATTATTACATTAGATCTAGTTTAGATCAAAATATGAGTTTGAGACTTGCTTAAGGGAAAGTAAGAATCAAGCATGGGGGAATTTGATAAGGGGTTTAAATGAAATATTTTATACAGAATTTAATCTTAAAACTTAGTTTAATAGGATTTATTTATGGTTAATTAGGTTTAATTAGGGTTTATATTTTACCAAGTTCAAGTTACTGTCTAGATTTTATTATTTTCAGAATTAGATGAAAGCTCATGAAAAATGAAGAAGAACAACGTAAATTTGAGACAAAACGGGCATCAGACAAGAAAGCTACAAGCAAAACAGTGAAATCGGGTACTAGAATCAGTACCTACGGACTACAGACAGACATACAGTTTTAGCCTGACCTCCTGATAGTTATTTGCAGTTTTTGAGAGATCCGTTGGGAGTTTTTGGGCGTTCTTAGGCTCGTTTTGTTCCTTATAAAGAGAAAAATCAGAAAAATAAAGGGGCTTGACATTTGGAGATAGTTTTTAGAGAGAAAATTTTGTTTTTCTTCATAGGAGAGAGAAAACACAAGGGAAATCATAATTAAGAGTAACTTTTTTCTTTCTTTATGATTTTTTTTTCTGTTTTTTATTATTTTTTTCTATGATTCTCTCTCTCTTCCATGGAAGAGTGAATATTGTTCTAGAGTTTAGACATGTAACTTGAAACTTGAAGTTTAATCATACTTGTTATTTTAATTGCTTTATTTTATGAATTATTTTTGTGATTGAATTACTGTGCATGGATTGAACTATTATATGTTTGTATTAGCAATTCGTCTGAGATTAAAAACCCTAGATAGCCTAGATTCATACCCTAAAAATGAAATTAAAATTGCACATATATCTTAGAAAATTGTTTATGTTTCTAATCAAAATCTGACGATTCTTCAACCCCCAAAAGCGGTATCTAACCCTAGATGATGGACCTAACCGTGAAGTCTAAATTAGTTGAGATTTTTCTGAATATTTAGAGTATTAATTAGATGAATTTAATCGTGAATAATTAGTCTTTGAATTGTTTAGAATTATCGGATCTTAACGGGTTTAAATTAAGAAGAACGATGAACTTAATCGTGAAGTTTGTCATAATCAGAAACTTAGTACTAAATTAGATGGTAACCCTCATAAATTAAAATTAAAATACATAAAAAGTATGATTAAGACTCAAGTGGATGGTGATGCTGAAACTTATACTCTTTTAATGTTGAAGCAATTCAAATTTAGTTCAGTTTGATTGTTTATTTTAGAAATTATTTAGTTTAGAAATCTTTCTAGATTTAAAGTTTGGCTTAAAAAAAATATCTACATCGGTAGTTTAATCAGTCTCTATGGGATCAACACCTAAAAATACTACATGGTAGATCGTGTGCTTGCGGCTACCTCTTGTTTGTATTAGATTAATTTTATTAGTTTTGAAAATATCACAACAAAAATCAAAGTGATCTGACTCATCTGAATCTAAATCCGACCTAATCCATCTGATTGCCACCTCACTAAAATGAAGTTGTACATCACTACACACTAGTGCACCGTGTGGATGCGCAAAGAAATTTAATTTATTTCATGATATGACCCGCTACACAGAAAGATATACAATTTTCACGAGTTCCGCCATAAGATAATCAAAGCTCAATTCCTTCGACCGAAGAGAAGAGGCGAAGACCAATGCCTCGATGCAGGAGCGAATTCATGTGGGGTCAGGGGGACTTGTCGTCCTGTATTTTGAAAAATAATATTTTAGATAATGTTTTTGGTAATTTGTCTTTTCTGGATTGTCTGATTATATTTATTGAGAAAAATATATTTAATATCGTGTATAATGAAATAATTATACAAAGATATTAAAATATAAAGTTCCGTAGAGGAAAACTTTCTTGATCAACTTGAATATTTATTATTTTGAGTTTTATTTTGTTGTTATTTTTATTATATAAAATGTTATTATTTTAATAATTTTTTTATTAGATAAAAATATATATTGAATTATTATTATTTTTATTTAATATTTGATTAATTAATAAATTTGAATTTCATAAATTATTACAATATAATAATTATCCTGACTAAAATCATCCGCCCAGCTGTCCAAATAAATCTCAAGAGTCAAGACTCGAGACGCAAGGGATATTTACCCAACTTGCGTAAGAGCTGATGATGAACCAGGTGTAAACAAAAGTGTAGTAGTTAATAAATTCCGTCTTAGTCTCTCTTTCTAGAAGTCTTTGTCAATGGTTTTTTCTTTTTGATCGGAAAGAAGTCTTTGTCAATGATTGACCTTGACTCCGTTATTTCTGGGGCCGGCCAACCTATCTCCCTCTCTCTCTCTCTCTCTGAATTTCTTGTAGAAGTTTGGTTCTTCAGCAGACCACAAGCTGGTATGTTGCAAGCCTAGCAACTCTCATCTCTGTAAGCCTTTAAACATGGTGTAATTCTTGGCTTTGATTTCTGATTTCTATTAGGAAGGTCCTAATTCGGTGATCAATTTAGGAGTTGGACAATAAAAAAGTTTTTTTTTTCTTTATCTAACCAGTAGCACCCTTCAGACAGTCAGGATAATAAGCCTTACCAGATTTGGTACGGGGGAGTAATAGAGAAGCATTGTTTTTCCATTTTATATGTCTTTCATTTTTTATTTAGTAATTTCTTAGTATCTGTCTATGACTTTGTTTTTCTTCGGTTGTTAGAGAAATTAAGCCCAGAGAATAGCCAACAGAGAGCTTAACCAACTGTGTTGAGCTTAGTACTTACTCAAAAATGAATATTCCAAATCCTAACAATACATATTCATTTTTAGCAGGTAAATTCATATAACCTTAACCATATCATGTTTGAATTGGTGACGATCTTCTGTCACTAAATTAAACAACTCTCAACCCTCAAACATTGAGATGCCACCTGAGGAGATAGTGCCAAACTTTGCAAATTTAAATTGCAAACTTCAGCAAAGCAAGGATGACAAAGAAAATACCGAGTCTGAGAGGCAGCTTGAGAGGTTGCACAGAAAGCTTGTCTCTCTTGACTCAAATTCACCTCATTCTGCATTTGAGAGTGTGCAAATTACGACCAAGATCCAACAAATTACCAAAATACTGACAAGCCCGGAAAAATCAGCATTGGGCTGTAGTATACTCCATGAAGCAATGTTGAGGATAGAACAAGAGCTTGGAAACCTTCTCTTTCACTATAAACAATCAAACGTGGGGCCTGAAATAGCATCCTTCCGTTCTAGTGAAGTAAACTTGGACGATCTTTCAATCAACTCTTTTGGAGATGATTTAATTGAAGCCAAAAATTCACAGATTGAGATTGGAAGTTTATCAACCGAGCAATTTGTGGTCGATTTAGTGAACCCTTTGGTGCTTCCTACCTTAAAATCAATTGCCGAATTAATGTTCATTTCAAACTATGAGGAGGAGCTGATCGAAGCTTATGTGAGTGCTAGACTGGAAGCTGTGGATGAAATTCTACTTAAGCTTCGATTTGAAAAAGTTAGCATTGAAGAACTTGTAAATATGGAATGGATTAAACTAAATTCTTTGATAAAGAGGTGGAATTGGGCTTTCAAAATATTTCTTCGAGTTTATCTCACAAGTGAAAGGCGTTTAATTGAACTGATTTTTGGTGATATTTCAAAAAGTCTTGCTAGTTCTTGCTTTTTTGAAATATCTAAAGTTCCGATGCTTCATCTAATGAGCTTTCCTGCTTCAGTGGCAATAAATAACCCGAAAACTGAAAAACTATTCCGGGTACTTGATATGTATGAAACATTGGTTGAGATGCTTGGAGATGTAAATAATTTGTATCATGAGCAGATGGATGGTAGCATATTGGGGGAATATAGAGAAGCTTTGCTGAGGTTGGGGGAATTTGCTAAGGCTATACTGATTGATTTTAGAAGTTTGATCCAATTGGACACTTTGAAAACTCTTCCTGCCAATGGAGCTGTGCATTCAATAACAAGATATGTAATGAATTACATTCAAACCCTCTCAGCATATGACAGCACACTCAAGTCTCTCTTGGAGGGTAAAAATGGAAAAGATGAATACTATGCATCAGTAGTAATGATACTCGAATCAAACCTTGAATCAAGGTCACGTTCTTATAAAGATGAAGCATTGCAAAACATTTTCATGATGAATAATATTTGCTATATGGTGCAAAAAGTGAAGGACTCGGACCTTAGAAGTGTTATGGGTGACAATTGGATTCGGTCCCATAATGGACGGTTTCAAACTTTTGCCATGAACTATGAGAGAGTCTCATGGGGACCAGTTCTTAGATTCTTGAGAGATGAGGGGGTTCACCGTCAAGGTTCTACCTTTCCATCAAAAAGTGTGCTCAAGGAACGGTTTAAAGGGTTCAACTCAGGTTTTGAAGAGGCTTATCGGGTCCAAACTGGCTGGCTTGTGCCGAATTCGCAACTTAGGGATGATCTGAGAATTTCAACATCTCTAAAATTGTTGCAGGCATATAGAACTTTTGTCGGAAGGTATGGGTCATACCTTGATGGGGTTAGGCATCGTGACCGGTACATCAAGTACCGGCCAGATGAACTCGAAGTGTTCATACTTGATCTTTTCGAGGGGAGACAGAAATCGCTCCATTATGTGTATGGAAGGTGAGATTATAAATAGAATCGGGTAGTTTTTGTAAGACTAAGCTTCATTTTTTTATCAGGGCGAGTTTTGAATTTTCAAGATTGATTGTTTGTGCTTTAATTTTTTCTTATTCTTGTATTATTGACTGTTGTACTTGCTAGTGGACCACCTTTTACTAGCTAAATTCATAATATTAATTTATCACTCTTTGCCATAATGTTTTTGAAGTTTTGATACCTTTTCAAATTTCCGCTTTCTGATAAATAATTTCCTGGACTGCATTTCATTTTTCATTTTTCTTATTTTAATATTTTGATCATCGTAATTTATATGTTTGTATTAGTTTTAACTCATTTATCTGTTAAAACCTTATAAATTATTAGTTAACTAGCACGCACCAGTAAAAACTATCTGTTGTTATAAACATAAAGAAATTACTTTAGGTACCATGATACCCAATACCTTCATGTTAATTTTCTCTAACTATCTGGTCAAACACAACTACACGAGAAGTTTCTCCCTGTAAAGGTTAGATTTACTATGAACAAATTTAGGTTTGTTCTAGAATAACTGAGTTTTTGCCTGCTAAACCAGCCATCCTTTCTGTATCTAAAGATAGACATTTTCCATTTCTCCTCCAAGAAAAGGCTGAAAAACAAAATCCCTCATTTTTCTCTTTCCTTTCTCTCTCTTCTACCTCCCCTCACACCGCACAAAGTCTGGCATTTTGCCAGCACCACTCAAACACAATTAATTTGTAGACAAAACCATGAGGAAATTATGCCCAACTGACCAAGAGGATGGGTTAGACACGGTACTAGAGGTGCCTATACCTGAGGAGATGTATGGCGGTTCTGCCGCGGGCATGCGTAACTGGCTCAATGCCCAGATGTTTGACAAGGCATCTGAGACTGATGGTGGTGCTGGTCCCACCCCTGCAGATGCTGGACCTTCTAGGACTCCGGCTGCAAGAAATGCAGAGCTTCAGCTTCTATTGAAACTCGGTGCCCCACTAATCCCTTGCCCTGTCCCACATGATCGTGCTTTCTCACGGTCCATTCGTGATAGCTCCATTGTAAGATTATTTGTTTTTCAGAACACCAACAATATTTGAACAAAAGTATAGGATATGTACCACGACATAACTTTGAACGAAATCTAATGTCTTACCACATTATTAATTTATTATCATATTAATTTGTTGTTGTTTGAGTATTGGCACCAAATCTCCTGCCAGTATTCATTGATTTTGTGAAAATGGTTTATCAGTTTCCAGCATTTAAGTGAGATCATTGATCTGTCTGTATCAGTAACCATTTCATTGCTATGATTTTCACAACATCAATGAACTATCTTCTTGCATATTTGGTTTGCCAAACACATATATTAAATATATGTAAGAATGTTTTGCAATTTATCCAGCAATATTAGAAATTATGCTTTCAAAATGGAACTTAAAACAAGCTGAGAAATGCATTGTTCAGTGAATTGTAGTTGCTTGAGTTAAATGAACTCTTATTTATAACACAACAGAACACATTCAAATACGTGGTGAAAAAATAATATCCTTGTGTCCTTCCATATAATTCCCAACTCCCTGGTGTCTGGGTAAAAGTAGGTACCGAGAGAGAAGTTCAGGAAATGATAAGAGGAGCATATTTCAGATCTGGACAACCATTTTCTTGAGATTAGACAGTAAATATGTAATAATTAAGAGATTTTAAAGGTTAAAATGTTCTCCTTCCCAAAAGATTTGCTATCAGTACCCAGGGAGGACTTCATATAACAAATATCAAAACAAAACAGGAACCTTATGCTCACACTTTTCTTCTGAATGGGTTTCCCATCACTATTAGCAGTTATTTCTTCCATAAATTGTTGTGTGATATCTAAAATGACATACCAATCGACTTCCTGGTTTTTGAATTTTGAAAAAGCAAGCATCAACAGCCAAGTACATAATCCAGCAGTACATAGCAGCAACAGGGGGACAGGTGTCACTGCAATCAGTTGAGAGCATGTATGCAGTGGGGAAGATACACATGAGTGCCTCAGAGTTCCATACAGGGATGGAAAACGAAGGAATGAGGCCAAAGGGAAACAGTGAGTATGGTGCCTATGTGCTCTGGCAGAAAACCCCTGAACTCTGGTATTTTGATTTCATCATGGCTGGATGCAAGCTAACCCATGGCAGTAATGGCCAAGTTGCATGGAAGCAGTCATCCATTGAGAAGTCCCATGTAACCCCGGGCCCCCCACGACCACTCCGCCGGTCATTACAGGTCAAGTTTGCTTCAAATGTAATTTCAGATTATCAGTTATTTAGTGAAACTGATCTTTCTAGTATATTGACTTCAGTTATATATATATATATATAACAATCTGGTAACTTTGAATTAAAGAAATCATTACTTGACCTTTTCTATGATCTCACATGCCAAGAGCTCATATTTATTGGTTGATTCACAAGCCTCAAAAATTGTTGCACTTGCATATATACCTCATTCTCCAATATGCCCTTTGCATTATTTATTTCTCTTTCTAAAAAAGAAATTGCCCATGAAAATTTCCAACGGTTTTGACCCAAACAAATCAAGCAGGGATTGGACCCAAGAGCGACAGCAAATCTCTTCTCAGATGCAATGTGTGTTGGAGAAAAGAACATTAATGGTGACATGTGTTTTATCCTAAAACTAGACACGAGCCCTGCCAACTTGCGGGCCCGTTGTACGCCGTCTCTCAACATGATCCACCACACTATTTGGGGATGCTTCAGTCAACGTACAGGTCTGCTCATTCAGCTTGAGGACTCTCAATTGCTTAGCATGAAGCCCACCCGGGCCCGCCGGGCAGGCCAGGCCGAAAACAGTATTTTCTGGGAAACCTGTATGGAGTCGATTATCGAGGATTACAGGTATTGTAAGTAAAGTGATAGCAATTTGCAACTTTCAGAAAAATTGGTTCAGCATTATACCTATATTTGAATGCAAAAAGGAACAAAGAAATGAAAAAACTAAAGCCGCTACGGTCTCCATTGCTTTATATACTTCACCTCTCCAAGTTAGAGCGGAGGGAATAATTTCTCTCTCAAATTAATATTCATTTATTACGAATTTCTGTTTATGTCAGTTCAGATTTTAAAAGAACTTTCTGGCATCTCTGGTTGAGTACTTCGTCATCTTATTAATATGTTGGCACGTTATGTTACAGATATATAAATGGGATTAACATAGCACATGCCGGACGTACTACTGGTACTATGCTAAGGTACGGGGAGGGATCGGTTAACCACAAGCTAAGGATGGTAGAGGAATGGGTAATTGATGATGCTGATTTCAATTTGTGGGGCTTGACACCAGAATATTTTATACCGCCATCAGACCTAAGAAGCGAGGATGCATAAAGGGTATAGAAATGCATATTCTGTAACAAATTTTGAACCCATTTCATGTAATGAAATTTGGAATTAGGAATGAGAGTTGCATATTAGTACTCAGCAAATTGACTAAAGCGGTTTGAAATGTTCAAGACAATGTAAGAGAGGCATTAATGGCTTCCATCCGGCTGGAGAGAGCCAGGCGTGCTGTCAGATTTGTAAAAGATTAGTGTGCATAAGCATAATAAATAGATAAACTTTTTTTTTGTTTCATTTCTTTTGGTTACTAACTCCGTTTGTGTGGACTAGTTTCCGCTTGTGTGGATTAGTTTTTACATAGTATGTCCCAAATCAGGATAAAGGAGGAGGATTGTAGTGGGTGTGGCGAGTCCTGCACTAAAACAACCGATCTTTATGGAAATAAAATCCAGTCAATTTTCGTTGGGGCGTCACCCTCTTAGCGACGCGCCATATTGGAACCCGAATATGACGATAAGAGAACAAAGACCGGGTCGTCACCGCCTTAGTGGCGCGCCATATTACAAACGTTTACATCACAACATGAGTGATGAAAACATACAGAAGTACAAAGAAACTAGAAGAAATGCAAAGAAAACTATGAGCGAAGCAAGGGGTCAAGCATACACGGAGCTGTATCGGAAATTAGATACGAAAGAGGGCGAAAATGATGTTTACAAGATGACTAAACTTCGAGAAAGGAAGACAAGAGACTTCAACCAAGTTAAATATATTAAGGATGAGGCTGATAGACTTTTGGTGAAGGATGAGGAGATTAAGAACAGATGGAGAGAATACTTCGACAAGTTATTCAACGACGAGTGAGAAAACCGCGATCGAGTTGGACGACTCAATTGACACCAACAGGCGATTTGTTCGGAGAATTCAAGAGTCTGAGGTGAAAGAAGCTTTAGAAAAGATGAAAACAGGTAAGGCATTAGGACCAGATGACATCCCGATTGAGGTATGGAGATGTCTTGGAGATATAGCAATAGTGTGACTCACTAAACTATTTAATAATATCATTTTTCGGTCCAATAAGATGCCTGATGAGTGGAGAAGAAGTATATTAGTATCAATCTTCAAGAATAAAGGAGATATTCAAAGTTGTACTAATTGCAGAGGAACTAAGCTCATGAGTCATATCATAAAGTTTTAGGAGAGAGTGATCGAGCACCGTTTAAGAAAACTGACAATTGTCTCTAAAAATCAGTTTGGTTTTATGACTGGGATGTCCACTATGGAGGCGATTTTCTTGATAAGACAACTTATAGAGAGACATCGGGAACAGAAAAAGGACCTACATATGATATTTATTGATTTAGAGAAAGCGTATAATAAAATACCGAGAAATATCATATGGTGGGCGCTCAAAAGGAAACTAGTCCCAATAAAGTATGTTACCCTTTTTAAGGATATGTACACAAATGTTGTGACTTGTGTTAGAGCATGTGACGACGAGTCCGATACATTTCCTATTAAGATAGGATTACATCAAGGGTCAGCATTGAGTTCATATATTTTCACCTTAGTGATGGACGAGATCACAAATGACATACAAGGAGATATTCCTTGGTGTATGCTATTTGCTGATGATGTGATGCTGATTGACGAGAGCAGAATTGGAGTCAATCGGAAATTAGAGTTGTGGAGACAAACTTTAGAATCGAAATATTTTAGACTTAGTAGAACCAAAACTGAATATATGAGGTGTCAGTTCAGCGGGGAAAACTCAGATGACGGATATGTTAGTTTGGATGGACGAGTAGTACCCATAAATGACACATTTCGGTATTTGGGATCGATGTTACAGAGTGAAGGAGAGATCGATGAAGATGTTAGTAATAGAATAAAAGTTAGATGGGTAAAATGGAGATAAGCATCTGGTGTTCTTTGTGACAAGAATGTCTCAAACAAACTAAAAAGCAAGTTCTACATGACGGCGATTAGACCAGCGATGATATATGGCGCAGAATGTTGGGCTATAAAAGGACAACACGTTCAGAAGATGAGTGTAACTGAAATGCGGATGTTGCGTTGGATATGTGGCCACACAAGGAATGATCGAATCAGAAATGATGATATTAGGGACAAACTTGGGGTAGCATCAATTCAAGAGAAGCTAGTCCAACATCGTTTGCGATGGTTTTGTCACACCCCAGAATAAATGAAATGGATTAGGGGCGCTAAATCCCGCCACGTACGTACGACGAGACGTGCGTACGGAAGGCTAAATGAATAAAATAAAGTAAATCACGGAATAAATAAAACAATAATAATATAAATATACATGACCATACAGTCCAGAATGAACAAAGAGAATACAACGCCTACATAGGCGGGGGCTAGCTCTATCGGAATGGGCAGCAATCTCTCAAATAAAAACCCAAAAGAAAGAAATAAGACTCAAAACCCGATGGATCCTATCTGACTACCCGGCTCACATGCAAATGCAACAAGCATCCACAATCATCGCGCAGATCGTCCCTAACACTCGCTCTCAGAAAAATCCCGAACTGAAATACTGGATCCCACAACCACCGTGGAAACGTGAGTAATTTTATAAATTACTCGATGCGGATTTAGATCCACCTTAAGATTTAATCTTCTTTCCTAGACTGGACCCAAAACCGATATCGATGTTTGAACAAATGAAAATAATATTGATAAGTGAATATAATAATATTATTATGCACATTGACCTACATGATATGATATGATATGATATGGTAAAGAAACCCGAAATAGAAAATTACGTGGAAATAATAATATAATATAAAGTATAAGATACGAGAGTCAAACACCCGTAATAAATACCCAGTTGTAAATTTACCGGACTCATCCCGAAGCGGGCACTACCGGGGCCCAACTTACTAACTCGGGCCTTGCCTAAGCGGGCACTACCGGGCCCAACTTACTAACTTAGGACTTTATGTTTGTGCGGCGACAACGCCGCACAAACGACAATCGGCTCCGGGGCGATAACGCCCTAGGAGAGTGAACGGCTATAAGCACGTACTGCAGTCTGCTTGAATCTGGTAATTCACCTTACAAAATATAAACAAAAGGATATAATATGTCTTCGATTGCCATATCGTAAAAAGGAGATAACTACCGTGAATTAACAAATCGGAAATAAATGGGAGCCTACACTTGTACCAACCAAGGGTCGGAGGACCGCATCCGTAAAAGTGTCAAAACGAAATATAACAAAGGGGAGCCTACACCCGCTACCCACTAAGGCCAGTGGACCGCATCCCGACTTTCTCTGTACCAACTACGGGCCAAAGGAGAAAGCCGCCGGACAATATTAGGATCCTAAATACGCCGGATAAATATAATAATATAGTATCACGAAATAGATTCCGTCTCGGATATGACCGCCCACACTAAATACCGAAGTACACGGTATCTAAATCGCTCAAATTTGGATTAAAAATTTAATCATATAAAGAATAATAATAAGAAATATAATAAAGATCAAAAGAAAACACTCAACACGGCCAACCCGCCAAATGACGGGATCGGTGGATAACCCGACAGAGCGAGGAGGATGCGCGAGCGTATACTGAGGGGTGGGTCCCACGGCTATGGGTCACCGTACGTAACCACAACGGTGCAGTTATGCAAGCGAACTCCGATGAGAATTACCCGGTCCGCCTCTCGACTTCCATGCATTTAATGCATGATTAACTACGACTTAATTAATAATTAGTGATAGTAATAATATTTTCCTAATAATTATAATCTACAACTTGAATTATTTAAATCTATCTGTTCCTATCTCGGGACTATTTCCCGGATCCTACTCCTATCATGTCTACGTGCAATATGATATGATATGACATGCAAATGCGGGTACGTCTCAAATATGCTGGTCAATTTTACCGGATGCACATGATAGGTCAGATTTAGTCTCTACGAATTTTTGGTCAGAAAATACCGCAATTCAGATTTATTTTAAAAACGGTTTTATTTGCGGTTTGGGTTCCTATTTCTGAAGAAAGAAAATTAAATCCCGAAAACCGTACACAGGGAGTCTTGGTGAGGATCGCGAGTCGCTCTACTCGGAGGTAGAACACCGGCCTCGGGGTCGGTGTCGCGTACGTCGGGTCGGGAATGACCTCGTACTCATGAGTGGATCCGAGTCGATCGTATCACCTATTTTAATTTAAATTAGATGTTTATTAGTTTTACTTGATTTACTTAACAATTACTAACTAAATTAGATTGATAATTAATTAAACGGTCGTTCCGGTTTTATCGTCCTTTCTTGAAAATTTCGGCGATTTCTACTTTATGATCTATCTTGATCTTAGGAAATTTTCGTTGTTCGCATACTGATTTTGTTAACTTATGTTTATCGTTCTAGATCGTTTTTATACGTTTAATCTTTATTTTAATTTCGAGTTTACGGATTTAATTTCTACACTAATTAATTTAAAATAGAGAAATTGATTAATATATATAATTTAAAAATCAAAATTGTTATTATTTTATAACTCTTAATTATTTATAATCTATTATTTAATTATGTTTTATTTTAGTTGTTCTAGTATTATTTTTATAATCTAGTGATTATATTTATTTTGAGTAATGTAACTAATTTAATTTACTTAAATTAAATAAGTTAGCTTAATGTTATTCCTTAATTGACTTAATTACAATTATAATAATTAATTTGTTAAAAATAGAGAAATTGATTAATAGATTTTATAAGTTAGAAAATAATTTTAAAATCAAAAGTAAAATAAAAAGGATTAAAAAGAAATAAATTAAATAAAGAAAAATGAATAAAACAAAAGCAAAATAAAGAAACAGTTATTATATTAATATGTGTTGGTGTTTTAATGTTCGGGATCATACGCTGACTACCAAATCGTTGGTGCCAATGCACCGATATCCCGAAATCGGGGGCAGTCAGGGAATATAATCATTTCCCGAATATTTAAGTTTACGTGATTAGTCCATGGATACCGCCGAACCTTTCGGGGCGGCCTCCAATTAATTAACACATTTTTAAGTCAACCCCTTTTAATTATCTTGAGACTTTTTTTTTAAAATTCCTTAGGCCTAATTTATCATTTTAAATCCTACTCTATATTTTAAGTTACTTAGATTTATTTGTCGGCCCAATGGTTAAATGTTAAATCCTGTATTTATCGAAATGGGCCAAGTTTTCATTCCATCTCCTATATAGGCTAGAACCCAAAAGACTTCTAATTAATTCCATCCACTATACAGGCCAGAACCCAAGGGCTCGAAAATGATTTAGGCATATATTCAAAATCCACTTATCAGAATTAGGGACAATCACAGGGCTTATTAGGCTATTTATTATTCATCATATCATTAAGGCTAGGCAACAGAGGGGAAATCCCAAGCATAGTAAAGTACAGCCAGCAACATAATATGTCAGCATTAGAAATCCAACAAGCAACCCGATTTTAGCACAACCTAGACAGTTCAGTAGCTCAGAGTTAGAGAAAAAAAAATATCAAGGGACATCATAGGCAGTTCATAGGGGCAACTAGGAGACAATTCAGGCTTTAGAGCATTTACCAGTATAAAAAGGTAATAGGTAAATCGCAAGGCCACAATCAGAGTTAATTGATCAGCAATTCTGGCATAGCCAATTTCAAAGGCACAAGATCAAATCAGGGACATAATAAGTCAGGAGCTAGTACAACAACAAGCCAAACCAGTAACCAGTAACCAGTAATTGATTTGTGACAGTAAGATCAGTAAAGAGAAACGGTACCAGTACCCACAATCGATCACGAAATCAAAGATCAGGCAAAATTAACAACTGAACCAATACTAGAACAGATCCAACACAGACAAGGCACTGAGGCCTCATCCAGCACAGAGGCAGCCCCAACATCAGGGGGCATCAATATCAGCAACTAGATCAACACACAAATAACCCAACCCACAACAGTACAGGTGACAGTCACAAAGTGAAACATAACAGGTCAAGCCACCACCATAAAAATAAGTTTTTTCCCAGAGACAACAAACAACAAGGTTCCGGTGTGTACCAGTAAAATGTGCAGGAGCAAAGCAAAGACCCGTGAGGATCGGGCTCGCATCACTGGTACCAACTGGTACCAGTGTACCAAGACCCAATGTAAGGGCCAAAGGAAATATCGACACAACAAAGAGGCGGCAGGACGGCGCCAGCACAACCGCAAACCACACAAAATAGCCATAACACAAGATATGCACAACTCAACAAGCAAACAACACACAACCACAAAGAAAAACCAGGCTAGGGTTTACCAGCAAAGAGACCAAGTAGGTAGCAGAGGGCAAGTATGCACAGGACAACAAGGGCAAGAGTCGACGCCCCAATAGTACTTCCGGCTACCACCTCCTCCCTCGGTTTTCAGAGTTATGTTCTTAACAAGTTTAACTTTCCGATTGATTGGAAAAGACAAATTTTCTCAGCACATGAGAGCAACAGGGAGAGGGAGGAGGCGCCTGCACGGGATTTATAGTGGGCGACAAGTGGGGGTAAGGTCGGGGCAGTAGAGGTCGTCAGCCCACGACCGTTAGGTGGACCTCGGAGGGAGGGTGAGCGAAAGTCGGTCAAAGAGGGGTAGTGGCACAGGGCGACAAGAGATGCAAGTGGGGTCACTCGGTGGAAACCGAGAGAGAGAGAGGCGATTCGGTGGGTGGTGAGAGTGATAGAGAGAGAGATAGGCGGCGTCGCCCAGAGAGAGACAGAGCGAGAAAAACAAAGAAGAAGAGAAAATGACGGAAATGAAGAGACAGCGGGGAAAAGGGTGAGAACAGATGAGAGAGAGAGGGGTGAGAGCAATAAATGAGAGTCAGGGGCCATAAATGCGGCATTTAATGAGAGGGAGGGAGAGGAGAGAGGAATGGGCTTTTGGATCCTTTGTGGCAGTATTTTTGTGGCATTTGGTGTAGTCCAGTGAATTTATTGAAACATTATTCTATTTCATTTCAAATCAAAATGTGTTTGATTTATTATTTGTTTCAAACCTAAATTTATTTTTATATTATTTGGATTGAGAATTTCATTTAGTAAATTCATGTAAACCGTCATTTAAATATACATATATCCTTATCATTATTATTTTATTAGCTTTATTAATTCATTTTGTTAACAGATTTAATTACTTTAAATGTCGAATTTATTGGTATTATTATTATTATTACATATATGTTTATATGCCCCATTTTATATTTCGAGTTTATTACACTTACTAATAAATGTTAGATCCTTTTATTCATTATCTTGATTAACATATTTCTTATTCATGGTTTGACAGGTTTGGTCATATCCAACGAAGGCCTCCTGAAGCACCAGTACGCAGCGGTATTCTAAGTCGTCCTGACATGGGAGGAAGCAATAAAAAGTGATTTGAAGGAATGAAATATATCAAAAAGCTTGCTTTGAATAGGTTGGAAGATGAGATTCATGTACCTAAACCATGATTTAGGAGTTAGAGTCTAACAGTAGAATTATAGACTTCATGTTCTTAGATTTTTAAGATTTTAGGATTTAGAATTTAGAAATAGATTTTAAAAATAGAGGTTTATAAATAGAATTTTAGGATTTAAAATTTAGAATTAGATTTTAAAATAGGATTTTAGGATTTAGAAATAGATTTTATAATAGAGGTTTATTGTACTATTATTATTGTTATTATTGCTATTACTATTAACATATTATCATTATCATTATCATCTTTATTTATTTACTAATTATTATTATTATTATTATTTTATTTATTTTCTTTTTCTTTTATCATATTCATTATTATCACTGATATTTGAGATCTTTGATCTTATACTTTTCGATTGAGTTTCATTTCTAGCCTACCCCAATTTATTTGAGATTAAAGGCTTTGTTGTTGTTCTTCTTCTTCTTTTGGCTACTGATAGCATCATGTTTTTGTAAAATATACAAATACAGAGAAAAATAAAAAAATTCCAAGATTTTATAGAATCATATGAGACCAACTAATCCAGGGATTTTAATAATTAACAGCAACTTCCTCCATAAATATACAAAACAGAATGAAATGCAGACACTTAAAACAAGGCGTCTAAAGCTAAAAACAACGAAAAAAAAAAAAACTAAACTACTACATGTAGTAGACGGCTTTTCTCAAGCTTTACAATGCAAAGACCCTATTAGCATGAACACAAAAGACAGGATCCAAAGAGCAGAATGGGTTTCAGGTTGAAAACCTGAATTGGTGTTATCTGGCATTCCTGATGGGCCCAGTCCATACACAGAGCCACTAGGTTGGATTGAGGTACCATTTGTTGAGCCTGATGAACTTGTACCAGCCGCACTGAAAACAGGAAAAAATTAATTTTAGAGGAGATTTTCGTTTGCAAAAGGCCAGATAATGCAAGTTAATTCAGAAGAGAGCATCTATTTTGTGAACAAGGCTCCCATACCCCATTATAAATATTATTGTTTTGTCTTCTTTACCAGATTACTAAAATTAATTAGCAAAAGGTAAGGACAAAAGTTTCCCTCTTTTGGTTTGTGGGGCATAGAATGCCTGTCCAGGTCTTACTAGGTCATTTGCTTCCAATTGATTGGTAAATTCAAATAGTATTAAAAATATAAGATGGAAAAAATAGGGGCCATCAGATGGGAATACGACCCTAATAAATTTGTACTAGGGGTCTAGGACAACAGCTTAAAAAGCACAATCCAGCGCACCATCACAGTGTAATGAGCTAGATATTACTGGTTACATAACACAAACAACGTTCATGTGAATTTTACAACAGTGCATGCTATAAGAAACCAGTAAGCTTGTAAGAAAGAATAACACTCTTGTGAATTGCAAGATAAATTACTAAAATAAAATATTAATTTCTTACCTTGGAGAAGCGGGATACGTGCACCCACTTGAACCTGGTAAAATATAGAATTAGCATATCAGAGACCAATTCAGTATCAGCTTTTTATGGTTGGTTTTGAGTTGCACTTTGAGCACATAAGGGTGACAATGCTTTAGTTAGGGAATGGACCATACAATCTTCCCTCATGAAAAACCAGTGTCGTTTTGAGATTTGTGAAATAAAAACTTACTTGGATCAGTACTAGTAGTAACAGCAGTGCCTCCAAAGTCACAACTGGCACCATCTTCATTCTTTCTCTGGTAATAGCTATTTGCAGCATAAGAACAATGGGCTTTTACATTATTTGGGTTGTAGCAGGCCCCATTTTGCAAAATTGGTGTGCAGTCTGCTCCATGACCACATGCATAATCTATTGTCTTTTGCAATGCAGTATCATTCAGACCAGACCGGCACACACACCATGTTGCATCTATGATAGATAAAAGATAATTTTACCAAAACAAATATCAGTATTGCTCATGAAAATACAAGAGGAACTGATGTCCATACAGAGAGAAGAACAGTTATCAAATTTTGTTGCTATATTTGATATTCTAGAAAAAAAAAATTGGTGTCAACTGTCAACCAGTACTGACTATGCTCAGCCACTTAATCAATTAGCTGTCGTTGCCCAGGTTTTGACAGTATATACTACTATTTTTCCATCTTTTTTTTAGTTTTTATTTCATTAATTATTTTCTTCAACTTCATTTTTTTCTTTTTTCTAGGAAGGCGCGAGGTAATGAAAATCCAAATGACAAAATGTTATCTATTTCTGAAAAAAAAATCAAGAAAATAACAAACTAACCGCTCTTCTCATTGTTTGCTTATGATTTTCAAAAGGGACAGTGGGAAGAGAGACCAGTGGAAATGTGGAACATAAATATAAAGAAATTAAAAAGACTGAAAGACTTATGTAGCTTTCAAAAGATACAAGTAAAATTTCAAGATGGCAAGCTGACCTGATGCCCCAACAATGGCCAAGATGTCACCAAAATAACAGCGAGCTCCATTCTGGTAAATGTAAAGAACTTGCTAGTTATCAGCTCAGCTTTCTTTCTTCTGGGAGGAAGAGGAAGAGGGAGGGAGAGCGAAGGAGGTGATGGCTGATGCGTATATGATATGGACAGCAGTGTGTACAAATTATTCTGGAGAGATGTGGAGATTCTCTGAGGTCCGTTTCATGGTCCCAATTATATTTATCATAGCTTTTAAAGTTGGACTAGGACTATGACAGGCAATAAATGTGATTTGATTACAAAATAATTGAAAATGCAAATAGTAAGTTAAATGGTGGTTAATCAGAACGATTTTTGGAGCCTTAATTACACTCAAAATGATTGAAAATTATTATACTTGATCAAGATGGAATATTATTTATCATTAAAATGATATACTTGATACATATAATAAGTTGCTTGTACAACTGAATTTATAAATATTTTATCTAATATGCAAAGCGTCCGCTACATTTATTACTTTAAATTAAACTTTAATTAGAAACGTGGTATAATTTTTAGAGTTCGAAATATAATAAGTTAATAACAACATAGTTGTAGTTTTGTTTATTAAGTAAAACTATTTATCAAGAATAATATGAGTCGTTGTAATATTATAATATTAGCCAAAAAAATATAATTACATTTGAATTAAACCCGATAAATCCAGATAAAAAAGGCAATTAAACAAGGGAAGGGATCCCTTGATAATTTTGACAATGGATCTTCAAATAAATATGAAAAATATTTAAAAAATAGAAAAATCTTATAAATATATTCTTCTACATATAGATTGATGATGATTAAAATTTCATACAATTTAATTATTGTTTACTAGTCCATCAAAAACCATCAAAATATTATTTATCTTATAATTATTATAATTTAATAGTTTTTGATGAACTATTAAATAATAATAAAATTATATAAAATTTAAATCACCATCAATCTAAAAATATAAAAACATATTTAAAAAACATTATTTTTTTTAAAAAAAATCATATTTATTTGAAGAAATTATCAAAATAAGTCGAGTGATCCGTGCCCATAAGCCCATTAAACAAAAGCTGTTATCTAGAGAAGAAAAGATGTCTTTTTAAAACAAAAAAGCAACAAGAAAAGCAAAAGATGTGGTGTTGTTCTTTCAGGGGGGGATGTGATTGTCGTTTAGCCTTGAACTCAAACGGTCCAAAAACACACCACGTGTTCAGCACGGTAATCGGTATTTCGTTTGGTAGACACCCCTCAATAATTGGAGATTGCAAAACCAGGAGGATAAAATTTCCCACTGGATCACTGATCATCATGACCCACATTGCAGTCGGATTGTAGTAATGTCTTGGTTCACACATTTAATGAGAGACCTGGATTAGATATAATCATACAGTTTTTGGTCGGTGAAAGTAAGCGGCCGGACGAATTTTTTTTTGCTCGTTGGTGCGCGTGCTCTTTCGTTTGTTTTTATCACCATAAAATACAATGGACTTGCATAAAAGAAAAAAAATGTAATGGACTTATTATTATAATATTCATCATTTTTATTTTTAGAAAATGTTTAACTGTTTTTTGGATCTAATATGATTAATTTATTTTCGATAATAGCAGAAGGATTCGAAATTTATTTTTTGTTCCTTTCGAATAAAATCAAGGGATTCGAAACAATTTGATCTTTTGCTCGTGGGAATTTAAAGTTGGAAGCATGGCGGAAGCAGAAATGATTGATAGGGTGTCCGATTCAAATAAATAAAATATTTGAATTAAAAAAATATATATTTTTTATTATATAATTTTTATTTTTCAGTGAATCGAAAAGGTGATCAATCGCAGGCACATCTATCTTGATTCTTCCCTTGTTGGAAGGACGCGTATCCTCTGAGGTACCCCACTTTTTGAAATGGGCAGATACTGAAGTGAACAGTACTACAGGCAGTGTGAATAGTATCACGATCAATATTTAGATTTACGGAAATATTTACTGTTGAAATCCGAACAGTACTTCAAACAGTGAAGTATTGCATAGAATTTGAATTCTATTGGAAGGGACTACAAATTTATTTCAGTCTCTTCGTAATTTACCAAAAAAAACTGAAGAGAATCAAAGGACTCGATTAATTCGGTTTCCTAGTTTTTTTCTCAAAATGGACCGATTAATATTTTTGGGTTTTTATTTTTTTTTCACCCTACGAAATACCACGTAGACAATATAAATTTTTGTGTGACAGTCAGTCATTTAAAGGGTGAGAATCTGTTGTTCGTTTTTCAAACGAGCAGCATCATGTTTGTAAATCTGACGACGACGATAGTGAATATCTTAAAAACACGTGCACGAATGCTGGAGAGATGAAATATATATATACCGTCTGATTCGACGAGTAGGAAACTGCTCGTCTTTTTACGAGCAGCGAATCTCGTCCGCATTTAAAGAGGCCGGATCTTTTTCCAGCCCCATTGATATTTTTCCAAAAGGGACCTTAATTTCAAGTCCTTCTACTATATATTTACATCGAAAAATAATTAATCATACTAGATCCGCTAAAAAAATTAATTTTTTTAAAAATAAAAATGGCAATATTCACGTGCCATGAACCTTTTGTTTTATATTTTATAAAAAAGTTGAATCGCCATCTTTCATCACTTTCCCCAAATTATTATGACAAAAATGATGGCCACACAATCCTCTCTTTTGGAAATAAAGTATTTTTCTTGAATTGTTTTTTTTTCTTTTTTGAGGAGCTTGAATTGTTTCTTTCGCTCGTCCTTCCAATTCTCTGCCATTGTGTCGTCCCACAAAAGTCCAATTTTATTTATTTATGTATAAATTTAAAAATATGAACTTAGATGTATTCTATATCATCTCAATTGTATGTATGTCAAAATTTTTTAACTTTATTTGAATAGCCATCAAGTCACAAGTCCATATATAATTTTTTGTATACATATATAAGATGATATTTACAAAATATTCCTTTAATTAGTTTTGTTATTTAAGAATTTAAATAATAATTATTTGATATTTAATTTTAATGGCACCGATGTGACACCAAAATGTTGATAATTGAATTCCTTCAGAAAGGAAAGGTAATCAAATTTTGTTCAGGAAAGTTCGTTCACATTTCACCAGATACGGCTGGCTATATGGGATTGAACTTTTTTTTTTTCAAAATCGCGTAAAAGTACAATTTGAAATATATAAAAAATATATATTATTTTCCAAAGGAAAAAAGTTCCATCGCCCACACCGCCACACCACGAGCTACTCTAATTTATATGGTGCGAGAATGAAGATTTTGTTTTTTTAAATTCTAAAAGGGTCCTTATATAATGAAGGGGTCATAAATAAGACTAATTAAGGGAAAAAGAAAAAGGTTTAATCAGAACCGAGTTTTACTAATGACATGCAATACAAAGATGTAACAGAGTTTTAGTCAAAATATTGTCAGTTTTTATTATTAAATTAATATTATTAAAAAGTGTCGAGTTGTTCTCGAATTTAGGAATATCCCATGTGAGAGTGATTTGAGATATTTTTTTATAAGTTTATACAAACTTTGTAAGGTTTGTTCAATGAATATTTTAGTGCTACAAGTGTTTGGTCCCAATTCATAGTTAATTGGACGTTCAAAAACACAGTCCTGTTAATTCCCTAAAAATTCTAATACATCAGAATGACATTTTTAAATTCTATATCGTGCAATTAGAGAACTCAAAATCATAGTCCTATTATTATAACTACAGTTAGTTAATTGAATGATTTGCAAATTGCAACCAAAGACTATATATGAGCTTCCGTGCTGCTAATTGAGGGCAAAAGAAAAAGGTTTCATCTGGACTCTTATTTTTAATAATATTAATTTAATGAAACTTGTATTACTAAAAACTGAAATATTGTAGAATTAAGATACTTCCATAGATGACCTAGATTACTTTCACTTCAAATTCATCAGAAGTTCAATCATAGTTGTTGAAGCAAATTTGTAACACTTCGGGCTCGTGAGCAGGGCTTTATTTTTCGGATGAGACAGTCGAAAATAACCGAAAATAGCTGTATAAATTTCAAAGAATTTTCACCATCGGATCTCTAAGAACAGGATCACCAAACCGAGCAGCAAATTTCGTTACAAAGTTGTTGATAGATCAGATAATTTGTATGAGAGCAGAGACAAGCGCGCATCAGTCTATTTATTGATTCCATATGAATTGCATCGGAAAGTGAAGTTTTGGCGTAAGCAAGCAACAGAGATACAAGACAATAATCATCATAATAACAAGAGACAGTAATCTATGAAGAGATTAAATTTTAGTAATTATTTTTCTCACCAGGGATAACAAGATGTAGGGCAATTTGACTGACCAATTGATCGATTCCTTCGCTTGTTGTCAATAATTTTTATTACGAGTAGGTGATACGAAGATTTAAAAAATGACGAAAATATATAAAATAAGAAGAAGAAAAATTAAATGGCATGTATAATGTTAAGGTTATTCTAATAGTTCTGTTCATATGCCGATCTAATATATAAAGAGTAGGGAATACTAAGATAATGGGTTATTTTGACAATCTTAATAATAAATTTTCAAACAAATACTAAAAAATTTTAAAAATAATTTTTTTTAATGGATATGTTCTTCTACTTATAGATTAATGGTGTTTCAAATTGCATACAATTTCAATATCATTTAACACTCCATCAAGAACTATCAAAATTTTATACAATTTGCAATAGTTATAATTTGACGGTATTTGATGGAGTACCAAATGATAATAAAATTACATGAAATTTAAATCACTATCAATCTGTAAGTAGAAAAACATATCTGTTGTGATAATTTTTTTTAAACTAATAAAATTAACCTAATACACACAAGAGATATCCACAAGCGCACAACCTACCATGTAGTATTTAGATGTCGATCCCACATAAACTGATTAAACTATCGATGTAGACAATTTCTTTAAATTAGACTTTAAATCTGAAAAAGTTGCTAAATTAAATAATTTCTAAAATAAACAATCAATCTGAACTAAATTTGGATGATTTTAAGATTAAGAGAGTATAGGGTTTTAAAATCACCATCCACTTGAGTCTTAATCATACTATTTATGTATTCTAATACTAATTTATGAGGGGTATCGTCTAATTTAGTATCAAGTTCCTAGTTAGGGTTTGACATAATATTTTAATTAGGACAAACTTCACGTTTAAGTCTATCGTTCTTTCTAATTAAAATTCATTAAGTTCTAGTAATTTTAAACATTTTAAAGACTAATTATTCATAATTAAATCCATCTAATTAATACTCTAAATATTCAGAAAAGTCTCAACTAATATAGATTTCACGGTTAGGTTCATCATCTAGGGTTAGATACCACTTTTGGGGGTCGAAGAACCGTCAAATTTTGGTTAAAAACCTAAGCAATTCTCTAAGATATATGTGCAATTCTAATTTCGTTTGCAGGTTATGAATCCTATCTAGAATTTTTAATCCCAGACGGATTACTAATACAAATATATAACAATTTAGTAATTCAATCACAAAAACAATTCATAAAATAAAATAATTAAAACAACAATAAGTATGATTAAACATTAAGTTTTAAGTTACATGTCTAAACCTTAGAACAATATTTACTCTTCCATGGAAGAAAGAGAATCACAGATAAAATCAATGAAAATTAGAAAAAAAAAATCATAAAAAAAGAAAGAAGTTATGCCGAATGAAAGGTGGATTCGGTCCGAATAGTACACACGGGGTGGAGATATGAATTAAAAATTTGACTAAGTCCTTGAGCTCTTCTCCTCTCCTATTCGGTCCGAATAGGTCAAATTGAGTCTAAAATTTCTACTTTGCTCCGATTTCTTCTAATTTGAGCCCCAAACTTTATTTTTCTTCTGATTTTTTTAGAATATGCAATTAATTCTACAGTAATAACTTGAACTTGATAAAATATAAACTCTAATTAAACCTAATTAACCCTAATTAAACCCTAAAAACTAAATTTTGAGATTAAACCATATATAAAATATATCATTTAAATTTTTTTATCAATATCCATAAAAAAATCTATTTTTAATTTTTTTTTTATATTTATTTATGGATATATTGTTAAGATAACCATTGTCAAGTGATCCCACTCATATATAAATTGGGTGCATATCATGCAAATTACTTTGGGCCTCGTCACATTGCGCTCGAAATCCATAGGACGGAACGAATTCTCTTAGAACAGAGCCTTATTAGAATTGCATTCTATAATGGCAGCACCTAGATTCTGACACAATATGCCCGGCCCAGGACCATTATAATCTATTACGACTCTCTCTCTCTCTCTCGTTAGAGAGCGGCGGACAAAAAAGTTTGTAGGGCTGCACAAAAAAGTTCAGGTGCGTAGTTCAGTTCGATATCAAGCTAATTTGATTCGAGCTAATTGACTTGATAGTTAAATGAATTGAATTTGAATTGGAGTTGGCTCGGCTTGTGGTTCGATTCGGTTCAAAAATAATAATTTATACTTGTTTTCTCTGCTAAACTCTAATCCGATAATTCATCTCTCATTATCTCTCATCATTTCACTATCTCAACGGCTTAACGACTTCTCATACTCGCTCGTGACTCGGCTCATATATCCGACTCGATAGTTTTTTTGCTAGTGCATTCATTCAAATTAGCGCAACAAAGATTTTATTGAAAATATAGTTTGTTGATATATCAACTTTATACTAACTCTGAATTTACAGTTCTAGATATACTAAATATAAATGTCAAACTGAGTCAACGTATCGGCTCGTGAGCTAGCTTGAATAATAACGAGCCGAATTTGAACTAGACTTTTCAGCTCGAAATGTTTCACGAGCTCGATTCAACTTAATTTGAATTTTCATGAGCCAAACTTGAATTAAGCTCGGCTCACTCAAACTCGACTCGATTGCAGTCCTAGTTGTTGAACTTCGAACGAAATGTATATTTTCAAATATGGAGATGGGAGGAAATATAAAACGATTTCGTTTAAAAAATTGCTAATACTTTATCTTTTATTTTAAAATCGGTATGTGTGTGCAATGATAAAGTTTGATGCAAAAAAATTCTTTCGTCAACATTCAACAATATAAAATTGAATAACAAATAATTTTCGAGTTACATGAAAATTGATACACAACCGTCCTATTTCTTTCAAATGACGAAAAACAAGCCTTTATCTTCTTTACCTGGCTAAGAAAAATCATATAGTTTGAAAATATTATCAAAATTGTCAAAATAAGATATTTATAATATTGCCAAGAAATTCTAGCAGTATTTTTTTTTTGAGATTTTGTCAGCGTCGAGATTGCTAGCAAATAATAGTGAAGTTTTAAAATTATTGCTAATTAATTAATTTGACTCAGCCAAAATTCAGTTTTGATATTGTATTAATTGAGAATAATACGCATGCATTCTCTGTCTTAGAACCGGTGAAAGAGCTGTGTGTTCAATTGAGTTAATACTTCTTTAAATTCATTAATGACTTGAGTATTATTATATATTCACCTATGTGCTCATCGGAAAAATATATGGAGAGAGAGAACACGATACGGAAAAAGAAAGAAAGAAAGCAGTGTTAATATATTTACCCACGAAATATTATATTTATATATTTGACAATAAGATGTTGGATGTTACGGTATTAGTTTTTCGAATTAATTACCATCTGATCTGTGACCACGCTATCAGAAAAGAATCGAGACATTTGCTCGATGTCGAACCTTGAAGATGAATAAATTAACTCTGCACGAGAGGGCGTCATTATATTTTTAGAGTAGATGCAACTCGATTACTCAGCAACTAAAATAAATTCCAGACTTGTCTACTACTTAATCCGTAGAAATTAATTAATTCATTTTATTCAATTAATTCGTAGAAATTGATTAATTGATTTATTTAATTACAATTTAGAAATTAAATTCTGAAATATTTATTTAAACCCTATATAAAATAATTATTAGAAAATAGTCAACAATCTATGGATAGAATCGTTACATACATTTTAAAAAGCAGTGGATATAATTCAACAGAAACACGAGACAAATTTAATAGTTCGTATTGATGAAACTGTTTTATAATTTTATATCGCCAACTCAATTCTGATTTCTTTTTCCGAGTTTTTATAAATTACCAAAAAAAATATGTTATGTTATTTTAACACTTATTACAATGCTTCATGATAAATTAACTAGAGAAATAAATTATGTATATAATAAATCCGATTTTGAATTTTTTTATTCTCTGAAATAGTTTTGATATTTCTAATTCTACATAGAACAAAGGTTTGTTGTCTATCAACTTAGTTGTTTTGTTACAGGACTATAAATGAGTCGAGCCGAGCTGAGTTGAACCAAGCTCGTACTCAGCTCATTAGTTTAACGAGTCGAACCAAGTTGGCTCGCTATTACTTCCGAGCCAAAATGTTTTAACTTGAGATTGACTCGTTAAATTAATAAGTTAACTGACCCGACTCATTAACCCTCATTTAATATTTAATAATATTTTATATTAAAAATTATATAAAAATTATTAAAATAACTAATGACAAATTTTTTCACATAAATTTGATATAATAATTTAAGTACATACTATAAACTACTTACTATACTAAAAATTCATAATAAAAAATATAAATAATAAATATTAATAATTTACCGAGTTAAACGAGTCAAGTGTTGGGTTTGTTACACGCATGAGATGCAGAATTTCAAAATTTTTCAAGCAACCCAATTTAAATCCAAGAAACATATGTATAAAATTTGAATCTAACTATAATTTTGTGAATAGTATATACCTAACTTGATATCGTAACCAAGCGCGACGACTTCCTTAAATGGTCGGTGTTGTTCTCGTTTTATGAAAGTTTCTCAAGTGTGAAATCTCTACCACGTGCACTTCTTAACACGTCGAAGCAAATCTACTAGACCTCCAATAGAATAAGATCTCAAATTTCTTTTGATCTCAAAGGGATAGAAAAAATAATTGAATTAGGAGATAACTTTCTCTATTTTTGCTTTCGGACCAGATATAGACCGCACCACACACACAAAAATAACCTCCAATTATTTAGTTTTTATTTTGTGCGTCCTGTATATGTGGCAGAAACCAAATAATCTATAACCAACTCCTCTTCTGCGTAGGAATTATGTTAATATTTTTTTTCTTTTTTAATTAATTTTTAAGCAAGTAGGAAAATAACTTCCCATTATCTAGTTATTAATCTTCTGCCTAATATACAAGAGTTTAGGCTCACTTTGAGCTCAAATACATCTATTCATAATTTGGGCCTCGCCCAAATTGATCTAATCCAAATTTAATTAATTATGTCTTGCATAATTAATTATTTGTTTTATGCTTCAACTCGTCAAACAGAGTGACCCAGCAAGATTCATATCATGATCAGTAATAAATATAAATTAATTTATAAATTATAATTGACATCTAGCAATGTATTCTGATCATTCGATCAAATACATACAAATCGTGATCCTTTAATTCTTTTGTCACGTAATATTTTATTAATTAATGTCAAGCGTAGAAACGTATCATCTTTGATCATTAATTATTTTATTGATTCTCAGTGCATAATTATTTGTATGTGATCATCCCATAATTACAAATTGCATGCATAATATTTATCACTACATCAAGAGACCCAGAGATATCACTAATCTCATAAGAAATGAAACGGACAAAATATTCTATTGACTATCCATAATTCATAGCATAATTCATGTATATACGAAAATTACCTTTATAGCCCTCGGTTAAAAGAGCGTTTGATAATCGCACAAAATATACATTAATTATTCAGAATTATGAATATCTCAAATAATAGAATTAATATTGATTTATGATTTTGCTAATGACACAAATACAATCCAAATAATAAGACAATGATTTATGAAATATGATCACACATTAATCCACATACTAGTTTATATTATCATTTAGTGTTTCATGTTAATGATATGAGACTAGAAATAATTCAGAGTTTTAATAACAATCATGGAGTTTTACAATTCAAGTCATCAACTCAAATAATCCATAAAATATTAAAACTCAAGGAATAAAATGATACAAATCATCCAATACATAAAATAAAAATAAGAACACCATCATAAATGATTGGTCCTCTAAGTCACTAAACTAACATCGAGCCAGTCCGGCTCATTAACTTAACAAGCTTAACTATCCACTATTTTTTTGCCAGCCCAGTTCGGTACTCCAATTCTAGATTATGAATTAATTAATGGGAAGGGATCACTTGACAATGGTTATCTTGACAATCTTGACAATCTTGACAATGGATTTTTATATAAATACGAAAAAAATCTTATAGATATGTTCTTCTACTTATAGATGATGGTGATTCAAATTTCATGTAATTTCATTATCGTTTGATACTCCATTATAGACCGTCAAGTTATAACTATTGTAAATTATATAAAATTTTGATGGTTCTTCATGGAGTATCAAATGATAATGAAATTGTATGAAATTTGAATTATCATCAATCTATAAGTAGAAGAACATATCAATAAGAAATTTTTTCTATATTTAGATTTTTTTAGTGTTTATTTAAAAATTCATTGTGAAAATTGTCAAAATAACTCATTGTCAAGTGATCCCCACCCTTAATTAATGTCAGGAGAAATACAACGGTTCAAACTAGTTTCTCTAAAATAATTGCTACAGAGGAAAAAGGATCATTTGATAGCGATAGTGTGTTCATTAATTGAAATAATTAATTAAAATATTTTATTTTACATATAATTATCGTATATTTAAAAATAAAAAAATAATACATAATATATATTTTTATAAAATAAACACATATTTATTGATTGTTTTTTCTTTTTCTTTTTTTTTGGGGTAGGTAGTCATTCCCAATTAAAAAGAAAGTCGGTGATATTATGCATCTAAAATAAAGTTCTTTATACAATTAACTTAAATGTGGGGATTTTGCCCAACATATTAAAATATAATATATATTGCTTTCAGTTAACCTGGCTTTAATTGTAAATCAATTTTAATACCGCAAATTTGTTTATGATTTATTGTGTGTACACACACACACCCAACATTGCTCTAGCGCTGTTCTTCAAAAAAAAAAAAATACTGTGTATATCTTGAAACCGAGCTGTTTAACTGCGTAATTAATTGACTTGTGGCTCTTTTTCAGAGACCAATACATACCAGTTACATGTGAATAATTTCAAAGATTTAAATGCTTACGCGTCTTTAGTTCTCTTTTGTGGACCGTCCGGTTACCAGAGAATTTTGTATTTAATTATTTAAATAATTCTAATTTTAATAATAAAGAATTTTGGCTATGTACCCATAAAAACTTTGTCACTTGAAAATATCCTGTTTACCCTTAAAAAATTTCAAGGATAAGTAGCCGAATAAATGAAAATAAAATCAATGGTTAATAATAAATCATGAGAAGGGGGAAGAAGAGAAAGCAAGGAAGAAGATGGCCCACTGATCGGAAGAAGTCGCTGATGGAACTCCGGAGCAACTTTATTTGTCCCACAACGGAATTATGGGCATGAAGTGAAGAGTATAAATACCCCACTATTCTCTATCCACTCAGCATGAGTGGGATCGAGGGAGAGAGGAGATCTCTCGGGTGTCACTATGTGATTATATCTTTTCGACAAGTGGGACCCACTGGCAAATTTCCCTTATAAATAGCCTCAACAAAGATAGACTAGCTTATCTAATGAGTTTAATCAACCCTAACAGGGGGTTAAGCACTAATTCCACAAGGAAATCCTAAATGCGAGCAAGGATATAAATACCCTGTCATCTCCTATTCATTTGATGTGGATGACGCTCAAGAGATTCAAGAGAGAGAAGAGATCTCTTGATGGGTCATCCATGTAATCATTTTTCAGCGACGGGTGGGCCCCACACCTCAGGTGACTATCAAGGAGTCGAAATTGAACCCTAAGAATCTACTCTCGGAGCAAACCCTAAGAACTGAAGTAGCATAATCCCTGTACCACATGAAATGATGTCAATGCCAAGCTAGTATTCTGATGCAACTAGTCATGAGAAATTTCAAATGTGATTTTGCTTTCAAGGTGACACAGGTGCCAAAGCTGTGAGCAACCACCTAACCATGCTTTGATTTGTGTCAATTACTGATAAGTAGTCAGTTCTTTGACCAAATCACCCTCATGTTAAGGGATTGAAAGTCAATTTCACAAGACTGATCAGGTGCCAAAGCTTTGGAGCAACCATCTGATCAAGTCTAGGTTTGCATCAATGTTGACATGTAATCAATGTTGATCGATCAAGCCCTAATGAATATCAATATAAGTCTAATTGGTATTTAGTTAGGGTGGTTTCTGCAAGAGAGAGATAATTGGCAGAGACACAGAGCTACAATTGAAATCTAGGATTAATTCTGAAGAAGAAATAGGGTTTTATGGATAAAAAAATTTTTAATTCAGAGAAACAGGGGTAAAAATGGAATTAAAAATTACAGGGGTGATCATCATGATTTTAGGGATTTTTGGTGAAATTTTCATGATTTTTAGATGAGTGGAGCTATTAAAATAAATTCGGGGAAAATAAAACAGATTAAAAAGGGAAGATCAAGGGTGAGATTTGATCGAGGCGATCTGGGTGCAACTTGGGGACGAGAGACACATCGGGTGCAAGCGGGATCCTAAACACACATACACGAGAATCGAGAGAAGAGAGAGGGTGTGACACGTGTCGATCTCCAGGGCCACCTCATGCCACGTGTCGGCCCTATTGGTCCACCTCGGTCATGTGGGCCCCACCACCATACTGACCTGACATGTGGGCCCCACCAACATGCCACGTGGCAAGATCTGACAGGTCCACCTCATCCCTACACTTGCCACATGGCAACACCACAGCAACACACCTCACTCCCCATGTGCCACATGGCAGCCTGTTAGCAAAACACCTCAGCAGGCTACACTACAACTATTAACACATGGCTACATGCTATTGGTCCAATTAGGCAACATGGGCCCCAGAGGTGACACATGGCCCTTATTAACAGAAGCCACCTCAGCATGGATTAATACCATGGCAGATGATTAATGGATTAATTAAACAAGTGGACCTATCAGAGTGTGCCAAGTCAGATTAATTAGATTTAAGCAGCAAATTAATCAATCCATAGCTGGACTAATGGGCCGAGATTCATATACTTACATGTGGGGCCCATTTGTCAGGTTTATGAATGTATAGCTCACACAGGCAATCATGCACCAAGTTTATGCACAGATCTAAACAGAAATTTAAACCAAGGAGAAAAAGAGACGTGTACCTGGCTCACCCGTGTTGCGCCTCTGACTGTGGGTCCCACCTAGCTGTGGACTCTGTGCGTCAGGCGCACCTCCTTCCCTTTCTTCTCCTTCTCCCCTCCCTCTCTTCCTTCTTCTTCTCGCCGAAGCTGATGGCGCCATTGGTGTTAATCGAGTTCTTCAAAGCTTGAAACTTCAATTCTTTATAACAGAAGATGGCCTGTACATAGGAGAGAAAGGGTGGATGATCGAAATTAAGAAATAAGAAGTGAATAAGGCAGTTGAGAGAGGTGCATAACTCGGGCAACTAATAAGGGATCTCAATCTTTGCTTATAAACCCTAAATTGATAATGCAAATGTCTTCTACTCATCTAGGCGATGCTGTTTGTAAAGGATAGAGCAACAATTGCGAATCAAATTAGGGCAATTGAATCAAAGTGATGAAATCGGGTAAATGGAGAAAATTCAAAACCTTGCACTCTCAGCTCGAATTAGCAATGCTTGTAGCTTCTATGTGCCTACACGATGCCTCTTAAGTGATGAAGATTGTCAATTAAACGATGGAGATATGACTTGAGCCAAGAGGTGGAATCGGGTGATGAAGCTTTGAGCTTTGAAGAAAAATAACAATGGCAGAAAGTAGAAGGGTGCCCCAGATGCATTAGAATGAGTATATATAGTATGTTTAGATGCTCTAGAAGGTTCTAGCAACAGATAAGAGATGAGTCAAACATGGTCAACAGTAAAAGGAATAAGCTTTGGATTCTTTGAATGGGACCCACATCGCAACAGAATGAATAACAGAATCAAAAGACCATGTTCATGAGCCAAGGGAGTCCAATTGCTGGTGCATGGATGGTGTATAGCTCTAACCCCTTTGATACACCCTTTAATTGCTTATATAAACCCCTAATCCATGGAAATTGAAGAACACACAAGACAGAAGACAAGAGATAGAGAGAGAATACTTTAGAGGTTGCATATAGAGTCTGGAGAGAGAGAGAGAGCAAGGAAAGAGGCAAGAACCGAGAGAAGTTTGATAGAATTGATTGATCTCAGTTTTAACTTGAGAACTCAATTCCTTTGCTTCAATTACTTGTCTGAAGGTAAGCTTTATACTCTATTATCTGCTAATTGGGAGTTAGTGGGTTTAATTCTTGAAGATTGAAGCTTTAGAGATGTAATTGCCACTGAATATCAGTATTTTACTGTACTGTTCTTGAATTTCCTCAAATTTCAACTATTTCTTCATGATTTTCTTCTTTATTTCATGCATTGCAAGTTTATAGAGTATGAATCTTTTATTTTCTTTGGTGAATTTCGCTTAAAAATTGATGAATGACGCTGTTAAATCGATCGATCTCAATTCAACTTGAGAACTCGGTAACAGTCGAATTCATTGATTAATTCTTGATTCTTGAGTTAAAATTACCTTGATCCTTGTTAATACTATATGCATTAGAGTCCATGGGATCGCTTGAAGTTGATTGATCTCAGATATAATCTTGAGAACTCAACTAATTTGGAATTCATTCACTGTCATCGCGTCCCGTTTATGAAATCGAGTTTTAGATTGAGAATTAGGGAAGATCATAAGCATAATCATGTGTATCATGGTTTGAATAAGTGTTATAAAGAGTGTTAAGCATGATAATGTCAATATTGATCAATGAATAACAAGAATTTGATGTGAATTGTAATCGGTCATGATCATTTACCTCTATTGCACTTCTAAGAATTATCCCAAATGATGGAGTTATAGACGATTTGAATCATCCTAATTGTGTTAAAAGGCATTTACATGTATATACGATACTAATTGAGTGATTAATTGTTGGAAAAGACGATCAATTGCTTTGAATTTACGAAATGTGAGACTCGGTACCGACTGGTACCAAATTGATTCATCTGGCATTGGCATACCATGCGATTCACCATATAGATCGTCGATCCGACACCGTAGAATGACTCTCCATGGTAAGACGACACTAGGACAGTTGCCCGATCAGGATGAGGTGGCCTCAGTCGCCGACGACACCATTAACGCGAATCTTGGAGCTTATGTTGACTGGAGAGTCAGAGAATCGCGGCAGCACGGATATTGATGCGCGCGTGTGAATCTTGAAGAGATCGGACGTTTGAAATAAAACAATGTTTTAAGTAAAGACACAGAATGAATCTGGGCCGCTCATCTAAGGCAACTCAATCTCCAAACATATCCAGCGGCCCAAGTAAGAATGGAGTTGAATAAAAGATAGGCGCCAATCTTGGTGCAGATCCAAAGGCCCATATTAAACCCATTAGTTAAATAATAACAGAATATTAATAGTATAGAGTAAATAAATCATTTGAAAATGCTCCTGAACTCCAAATTAACTCAAATTTGTTTCTAAAATTTCCTTATTTTTCATACTATTTTTCTATATGATAATATTCCAGTTTTAAAAATATAATCATGTTGAAACAATTTAAAAGCAAAAGATATTACATATATTGATATATTTGACTTAGCTTTGACTTGTCATTTTAAATACTATAAAAATTCTAAAAATTCAAATAAAATCATGAATAATAATTAGATATATTTTACTGATTTTTCAAGTGATTTTTCATGAAATAATAATGACAATAGTAATATATAATAATAAATAATGAGATTAGCTCTATTCTTTGATAAATAAGAAAAATAATAATAGATATTATGTTAATATTTTCTGTAAAAAAAGATATAATAAAAATAAATAGCACAAAATATACAAAAATATATACAACCATGGTAATAGATAGTAAATGCATTTTCTTCTATAATAAAGAATAATAATAAAGTTTTATAATAAAATGAATTGCACTCCTTTTTGTTATTTCTAAATAAATATACAATAAAAATATTTTTGATGGATAAAATGCAATAAAAATAATAGTTGTAATAAAGAATATAATGAATTTCATCCCTTGTAGCTATTTTCAAATAATAATAATAACAAAACAAAAATCTTATATTTTTCTATAGATAATAAATAGAAATAATAAAAATATAATGAAAATAGAATAGAATATTAATAATGATTTCCTTTTAGCTATTATAGATCCTAAAAAAAATATATATAATAAAAAATAATAATATAGCTAATTCATCCTTTTTGTTTTGTAAATAATTCCTACAAAATAAATAGTATTTCAAAATAATAAAAACATGATAATAAAGTCCTATTACTTTGGCTATTATAAATATCCTAAAAATACAAATAAAATCATAGCCAGTTCATTTTCTATTATTTTGTAAGTGATTTTCTACAAAATAAATAGGGTTTAGAAATAGTAAAAATAAAATTCTATTACTTTAGCTATTATAAAATCCCAAAAATATAAATAAAATTCTAGTTAATAGCTAACCCATTTCCTATTATTTTTGTAAATAATTTTCTACATAGATAAATAGAGTTTAAAAATAAAAAATAAAATCACCTTTATAATAGAGATAGTAATGAAAGATATTATGTAATAATATTTTTACATTTTAGAGATGAATAAATATGCTCACACAAGGGGTGTAGAACAACACGATGATTTTTGCACACATGATATAACATTTAGAACGATTAGTCAGGACAAGAACATCTTGACGAAGAATAAACAGCAACACGAGAAGATATGTCGAGACAAGAACATCTTGACGGAGAATAACTGAGGCTTTCGATAGCAGTATGAGGAGATATGTCGAGACAAGAACATCTTGACGCTTGATGAAGAATAACCCAGTGGCTACGACATCAACATGGAGAAATATGTCGACTCGAGGAAGAAGAACATTACGATGTCCGGGAGAGAATGACATCTTAATGACTCATTACCATGAGCAAGTAACTCATGACTAAATACGCTCACACAAGGGGTGTAGGGCAACATAGTAATTTTGCACAAGTAATGCAACATATAGGATGATTAGTCGGGACAAGAACATCTTGACGCTCGCTGAAGAATAACCAAGGCTGCGACATCAACATGAAGAGATATGTCGACTCCAAGAGATATGAACATTATGATGTCCGAGAGAAGTGACATCTTAATGACTCGGTGTCATGAACAAGTAATTCATGACCATTTGAGCTAGCAAGACTGAACTCATCCGTCGATAAGTTTGTCTTCTGGTTCATCTCCCGAGATTGTGAGATTGAATCGTTCTGTAGTAGATTCATCCACAAAACAGTGAATGTGAACCGTTCTGTAGGTAGGTTCCTTCACTAACACATGCCTCAATGTTAAGGCGGCTCGGTGCTTCGGGTTTGACATTGTGTGTAACTGTGTTTCCTAGGTTTATGAATCGGCTTAGTGCTTCGAATTCATGATCTAGAAGATCGGTGAGAAGAAACACGTGGGCCATATCCACCCTTCTCCTGATTCACCAACCTCAAGATCAACCGGCTCAGTGCTTCGAGTTGTATTTTGTGTGATTGGTTGTTGACTAGTTAAGATTGAACCGTTACGTAGTAGGTTTATCTTCTAGATCAACGGAGGTTGAGTCGTTCTGTAGTAGACTCACCTCAAACCCCTCCGAAGAGATTAACACGTCCGTAGTAAGGTTATCTCTCGAGGTGGTATAGACGAACCGATCCGTAGTAGGTTCGTCTTCCATAGGATTAAATAGGTTCATTTTCTAGATGAACCGAGGTCGAGTCGTTCTGTAGTAGACTCACCTCGAACCCCTTCAAAGAGATTAATCTGATCTGTAGTAAGGTTATCTCTTGAAGCGGTAAAGACTGAACCGATCTGTAGTAGGTTCGTCTTCCATGGACCCCTTTTGTGAACCCAGACGACCACTTGACCATCATTTAACTATACTATTTGCTTCTCCCTTTCAAAGATCCAGAGGTGCCTCGAGGTTAGTAGCCCAGGGTAATTAACGGTGGGGGCTTGCGCCCACCGGAATCTACAAGAACTCACAATCACTAAAAAACCCCCTGAATGTGCATCCAAATCTCTCTAAACGGCAGAATCAGCCGGCACTTAGCAGATGCACGCTCGGGAGGGATCTCCGTGTCCTTCTTCCGCATCCCATCGCCCAACGGCGGTGCGGAGCGCGCGAAAAAGGGTCGCACATATCCCTATAATTTTTTTAAATTTGATTATTTATCCATAAAAACATGCAATTACCTGTTATATACCCAGAAGATGATCCATCTTAAATAAATCAACAGTAAAATTCAAAAAATATTATAAGATTAATACCCTTCTCTCTTTGCTCCCTTCTCTAATTCATAGCTTTTGTCTAATTATTCATTTTCCGTTATCGGTCTTCATTTTGCCTCCTTTACTGTTAATCCACCTAATCTTTTAATAGTACACCCCTAACACAACAGCTTGTATGGTGGTGGTTCTATATTTTCTCTTTCCTCCCCCTCTCTCTCTCTCTTCGAAAAACTTGACAGTTGTCAAGTTTTGAGTTGAATTAAAAAAAGTTTAGGTACATCATTATACCAGAATCCTAATGCATCCGGCCACCTCAAGATTTTGATCAGGATTTCGATTAGTTATTGGATTGTAATAATTTATTGAATTTAAATTCATTAATCAATTGAGTACTAAATAAAAAAATAATAATTAACATATATTTTTATCTAATAAAAAATATCAAAAAAATGCTTTTTTATATATTAAAAATAATAAAAATAAATTCAAAATAATATATAATCATATCAATTACGAAAATTTTCCTCTATGAAACTTAAAATTTTGAAAAATTTGCATAATTACTCCATTATCCACAATATTAAATTTTTTTCTCAATCAAAAGAAACAGACAATTCAAAGATTAAAAATTAAATCTAAAAGAAATCAAATTAATAAAATATTAGTCTAAAAATATTATTTTTAAAAATTCATAAAGAATCAGTTGACCTGGCCACCTCTATTACACACTCATACAAACATGATTTCCACCATCCTGTCTATTATTTCTTCTATGTGTTATCTGTTTATTAACCGACCCATACAATAGGACAAAAGCAAAATTGATCCCTCTCCTTTTCTTTCTTGATGTTGCATCAAGATATAAGAGGGGCTCATGCCCCCGCACAATTCGTGTTTACATATTCAACATTGTTCTTATTAAATTTGCTATTAGATTAGGATGTAATAGGTTACCAATTTTGCTAAAATATTAAAGCACAAGAAGTTAGTAATGGATCTCTAACAACACAATGTCCTGTATCAAAAAACTGACTGGAAGCAGAATCTGTCCATACAAGTGTATCAACTAGCTACTTATATATTTTAGTGAAAACTGAAAAGCACAGAGGTTCTAGTCAATTTTGTTTATTTTCAGTAAAATTGTTTGAAAATTGCATATGTCAATTTTGTTTTATAGTAAGAGATGTATCAAAGTTTTTTCCATATTAAATACGTATATGTGTGAAACTATATATCTCAATATAAAATGAATAGATGCTATTTAGAAACTCATAACCCATCTAAACAATCAATTAAAATTACATACATATCTGTGTAAAAAAACGCATGAATGCTTACCTTGCATTGCTTTCGATTGCTTTCTAACTTTTCTGTCTGTTTTAGTTTCTGATGAGGCAAAACTTCATAGCTAATCACAATATATCACTTTTGCAACATGAACTTGTGAATAGTAAAAGGAGAGAAATGATCATTGTTCGTTTCATCTCTCTTCATAGCGATAAAGAGTGTGAGAGAGGAGATGGATAGAGATATTAGAATTATGGGTTTACGATGGAGGAGGAATTCAAAGAAAAATCAATGATGAATAGCCACGGATGAAAAAAAGAAAGGGAGGAGGGAATTAGACTTGAACGGTATTTTTGATTTTTTGTCTAATATATTTCAAGTAAATTTTGCTATTAGAGTTATGAAATCAATCAATCTGTGATATCTGCTAAACATCTTCCTTATTTTTCTTCAAGTAAATTTGTACATTTATGATGATGCTGTCATAAAAAAAAATTGGTACATTAATTGTTATTCTTTATTATTTAAATATAATATACACTATATATTGTTTTGTTAAATAAAATAGGTCGTATTTCATTTAAATCGTTTATATATTATTGCTACTTCTTTATAATAGTAATTTTCAACAAAAAAATCTGCCAAGTTCGCATTGAATGATAGTCAAAACCCGACCAACCCAATAATCACCTTTTGGTTTGCCAAAAAAAAAAAAATCAGGTTAGTAAAAGCTCTGAAAAGCTTGAACTATCGAATCTATCCCAGAAAAAATATGTAGAAATTCAGCTCGACTAAATTAAATTTATTCAATGGCGATTATATAGTTATATTTCGTTAAAGTAATAACTTGCCTGGTCTGGTCTATCGAGCGTTAAACCGTGGACCAGGTGTGCAGAGAATACTTCTTCCTTGAGGGTACCTAGCTGCTAGGTCATGGACTCATGGGTGGAGACAATTTCCATACAGGGTAGACTAATTGTGTGCATTTAATTAGTACGCAAATGCCAGGCTTCATGGGTCTCTTGCTTCTTCTCTTAAAACCTCTTGCTACTACTTCAACGCTCTCTCCTTGTACAACTTCAGATTTTTCCTGTTTTTCAAATGATATTCATGCTACATAAAACCATGAAATCGACTCCCATAATTATATTCTCAATCTTGCTAGTTGCCCAGTTGCTGGAAGCCTCACCGGACGGTAACATATGGGCCCGGGTTTGTCACCATCGTCACCGCCGCCACAAAACTAATCAGGTACCAATTTCTTGGTGCAAACATTTTGTTCAAGGTGGCCGGCATCAGTTACCGCCTCCCCTGCCTCCTGCACCACCAGAGCGGGATGATGAAATCGACCCGAGATACGGAGTGTCCAAGCGGCTTGTGCCGACCGGACCCAACCCGCTACATAACTAGTGGGGCCCGAGGGTAGCATCGAGAGTAATTTCTTTTTTACTTTCTGTATACATAAATAATTTTAGTTTTGCGTTAATTTAATTAGTGCTATTGCTGGTTTCCATCCTTTCTTGTCCTTTCTTTCCATTCCAAGTTTTGCTGTAATGTCTGATAGATTGTGCTGAATTTCGATGTACTGGAAAGGATTTACAATGGAGGATGTGACATGTTTCAATTGAAAGAATTATTAGTTTCAGTTAATTATGTTCTGGTTGCTTGCTTGGGTTGGATTTGTAAATTTCGTTATCAGTCTATTAATTTCTTCATCAAACCATTAGAATTTTGTAATATAAGACGTCAATGTCATAGTCTCATAGAACAGAGAGGATCAAGATTAATTCATTGCTTCTATTTGTGAAGTAAACAAAAAAATTATACTGATGAATAATGTAGATATTAATTAATTACCAGAATGAACCAGTATATATATAAATATTAATGGCCACCTTGTCAATATCAAGATATCATTATTACTTTCCCCTAAAATTAAAAAGACAGTTGTTATGGCATAATAATAATAATTATTAGTATTTTATTATTGTTATTATGAGTTTGACTATGACGCTAAGCATAATACGGATTGTCTTTGTGTTATAAATTGTTTTCTCATTCTCAAAGTCTAAATGACCGATCTAAATGCTCAAAACTATTTTCATATGAAAATATGGTAGGAGATCAAATTTTATATTTTTTAAATAGTTAGAAAATTATTTCTTTTGAACTACTCATAATAATTAAATAAAATAATTTTCAAACTATCTTAAAAAAAATATAAATTTAGTCCAAAGTAGATTTTTCATATATAAATTATTTTGAGTGGTTCAGTTCATTTAAACTTTTAGAACGAAAAAACATTACATAACACACAAAAAAAATATGTACTATGCATTGCACTATAGTTAAATTCTTATTATTTTTATCAGAAATAAATAATAGCATATATAAATGCAAAAGGTACTTCATTTTATGCAACACTCGCGAAACGAAAAATGCCCTTAATAAATCCAGCGAAGACTGACCCCTTACCCAATGTATCTATCGTTCTATTGTTCGTACTAAAATGTGACTTAATTAAATGGAAGGAGGAAAGAGGAACTGAATGCAGGAGCCACTTTCGGTCGAACTGTTATGACATGCATTGATGTGTTGTTGGCTTAATCCTGTGAACTCAGAGGTGCCAAGAGCAAAACCCAATTAATGTCGTCCCCAATTGCATTGAATGCATCCACGCCATGCTGCTATCAAATTCGAATGATGCAATCCCACCACACCCTGTTGCCCCCATTCGAATTTTCCCAATTTTGATCGTATTTTTCGTATGGTGGCCATTGTACTGGATTGGGCATGTATATATTATGAGTTTATGACAGCATGCGCAAACGAATTGGCAAATTGTCACGCGACTTCATAAATTGTAAATAAGTGAGAGAACAATTTTAGGGTAAAATAAATTTCATTTTTTATGGTATCTTATATTTGCAAAATTTAAGATTTTAAGTTTAAAGATGCATTTTTTTTTCTGGATGAACTCAAATTTTGGTTCTTATACTTTCTAATTAGTTCCTGGATCTTCATTTGCATCAGATTAATATTTAAACTTATGAAAAGAAAACGGTCCTTTACTAAAAACAAATTCAACCAGTGACCAGTCCCTAAAGCTTTATGACTTTTTCAAATGGAAGCTGCTACATAAGTACCGTTGTTGAAACCATCGACGATACAGACTTCATTATCACATTATGCATGTTAAATAAATTATATTTGTGTCAATAATATTATTTTATACTTTACTATTATTATTTGAATTAAATAAATTATTTATGTTAGCAGTATTTAAGTTGATTAATAAAAATAATAAGTAACATAATTGAATTACTAACATAAATAGTAATTCATGTAATATATAATAAAGTTCACGTGGTCATATCAATAATAATATTTCAATACCATTTTCTTTGTGGAATATCCCACACAAAAAAGGGAAATGTATTTTTCGCTACTTCTCGTTCCTCACTGAACTTTTAATATAATAATATTAATTTTTTTATTATTAATAATAATAATAAAAACAATTTAATACTAAGAATGATAGCACACTACCGTAGGTAACGCATAAGAAATACATCACTCCCACTTGTGCATTTAGAAAAAACACCACTGAAAGTGATATTTTTTTTTTTTAAATACTCTCTACTTTTGCTGTTAAATACTTAAAAACTTTGAATTAATGCATACTTTAGTAGTGCCCAGTGAGCTTGCACACATGTGCGGATGTAAAGAGGGTCAGGGCAGTGTCTCCCCTTGAATTTAAAAAATATAATACTTTTAGCAATCTATTTCTTTCTGAATTTTTTTTTATCCCCATGAATTCTTTGATTACTTTTATTGAGATTTTTTTTAATATTACGCATAATGAAATAATTATACAAATATTTCAAAATATGAAGTTTCATAAAGGAAATTTTTCTTCATCAACTTAATTATTTATTATTTTGTGTTTTATTTTTGTTGCTATTTTTAAAATGTAAAAGGATATTATTTTGATAGTTTTTATTGGGTAAGAATATATATTAAATTATTATTTATTATTTAGTACCCGATTATTTAATGAGTTTGAACCCGATAAATTATTACAATCCAATAATTATTCCCGATCAAAATCCTGCATCCACCCCTGAGTGCATCACTCCTACTGAAACACAAGCATTTTTTTTGTGAAAAGTAAAAACAAAAAGATACCTCAAAGTGACGTGTAGTGGCGCGTTACTATTTTTAATATTAAAATTTAGTTTTTTCCATTATTAATATTTGTAATAAGATTTTTAATATTATCAGATAAAAAAGTCAGTGTCGTTCCTGCGACAGCAGGCATATTAATTTCATCCTCAGTTCCTCACTGACTCACTGTTTTTCATTCTTTCATGGCAGGATAACAGAGTCCTTTAGACGGTTTATTTCGATCAAATGCCTCTGACATGTTTTCACTTTTAAATTTGATCCGTTAGTTCGTCCATTTTCAATTGAACTTCTAGTAAAGAGATTGCTGCTCTCTGGCCCTTCTGGGCTGGAGTAACAGTAACACTAGCAGCAGATAGGGGCCCCATTCGGTTCGATTCACAAATCTCATTTGGTGTAAACATTTAAATTTGAAGTTACTTCACTCTACTCCACTGGTGTCAAAGAGATTACTCTGCAGATAAATCGCATAAAAAAACATCCGTAAATAAATTTAACGTAGAAAACAAAACAACCACAAACCTTAAAAATAGCCTAATTTTCAAGGCTCTGGCAATAACCTAATTTTCCCTTAAAAATATGTTCATTTGAGGCTCATATTTGCGACCTCCCACATCAATCAGCTTCATCGGTGATTAAAATATGTTACATTAAGTAAAAAAGTAAACTATGGGCTATGATTTTCTTTTTCTTCATCTTTTTCCACATTTTATTCGATGAAAATAGATCTTAAAAATAAAATTAGTTATCAACAATTACTATGAACACATTTGCCCCAAAAGTTGTTCATATTTCTCACGCACCTCACTTAAAAAAAGTGTTCCCACTGTGGTCACCTTTTTCGGCCAGAGACAGTTTTCTTAACTGCTCCTACTGAGACCAAGAACTGGTCCAGGGATGAAAGTGTCTTCATATCATCTGGCGGGAAGTAACTCGCAGCTCTGCCCATGAGAGATGAAAAGAGCATAGACAGTGAAGGCCATGAGGCAGGTTGTTCCCCAAGCAGTTCATCAAGAAATGAGAATGCTGCCAAAAAGTCTGATCGATTGGCATTTACTGGAGCAGCAAAGTGAGCTGGGATTATTCTCCTGAATTTCCAATCTGATGTTATCCTGTCTGTCCAATCCCGAACCTAAATTGTAAAAGCAGAAAGATGAAAAAAGATATTTGATGCTTTTTCAACTTGAGAGGAATAAATAGCATGTTAACTTATCAAAGTAGAGTCAACAAAATCTTAATGGGGTCATGGAAGCCTACTGGAAGCCTACTGTATTTACTATGGCTAGTTTTTCCAAAGTAACAGATAGTATGATATAAAAAGTGAACATCATAGAGTTATGAATTTTATAATTCAGTCATCTACTTGAGAAATGAAAAAGGAAAAAAAGGAAATCCTCTTTAACAGAGTACATTTACTCGTCTTACATTGGTTAAAGAAGTCTCTTTTGCATTTTAGCCACAATTTTTTGGGGCTTATTGTCAAATTTCTCAATATTCATTCAAGAACGTACTAAATTCTGCTGATATCTGTAAAGTGGAAACAAAAGATACCTTTTCAGGAACTTTACTGAAAACCAAAGTCTTTACAATTGGTGAAACAATCAGTTTCTGAGACATCTGTGCAAAGCTTGCAGTAGGTTCCAGAAGATTTGAAGGGCCTAGAAACAATATTTGCAAGACCATCCTCTCCCACCCTATTAACATGTGAAAAATAGAAGTCACATGTAGTTCAATTTTTATAACCAAATTCAGAAAAAGGTACTACCTTTCTGCCGGTTGAGTTTGTTATCGACCACAGGTTCATCGGGGACCTCTTTTCCTTTGCTAAGTAATTTTACTGCCAAACCATTCTTTGCTGATTCTAGCAAAGACTCCTCACTAATGCATTCTGGAGGTTGTATCGGCACAAAAATTACTGCATCAGTGACCAGTAACGTTCTTGATTTTTTATGATAGAAGGCCACCTCCACATAAGGCCCAATGCCTGCAATTACAGCAATTTTTTATGGCTTTGGAATAACTCAAGGAAAATCTTTCTAAAATATAAAGATCTAAGAAAAGGCCATAAAAATTGATACACAACAGAAAAGTAGAGAACTGACAGGTACTGCAGTGTAAATGGAAAAAGTAATGACCTGAGGATATTGCTAGGCCATAAAAAAAATCCAATGATACTGGTATTGAATTGTTATACAAATATGTGAACAAGGATACAAACAAGCATGAAAACAAGCAAGCTACTATAGGTAGATGATCCAAAAGATATCTATAATAGTGCCACCCCAGATAATAAAAGAACAATACTAAAACGGGGCAGTAACAGGTATAAATTTTTAATGAAATTGTGATTTAGAAACTGGCTATAAACTATGACTTCTAAAAAACCATACAAATGCCCAGAGATTGATGACTGATTACATAAAAGAAAGAGAAATAAATAAATACCAACTTCTGGAGAGCTGAGAACTTTTTGTTCGATCTCGTCATACCAAGGGGTGGAGTCATCCTCATCTTTTAAATATTTCGCATGAAAAATGCCAAAAAATTCAAGGGGAAGATTGATGGGCCAGCTCCACTGTCTAGGTGCAACCCAAATCTGGGCTCGTGGAAATTTTCGTGAAAATGGTCCCACAAATATTTTGTGCTCATATGCAAATGTCGGAAGAATGATGTATTCTACAGGTGCATTCAATTCCTTCAATAGCTAATATGCAAGAAAGATGATAGTAGTAATAAGAAAACCACAGAAGTTTTTGAGAAATGGTATGGAAAGTCTACATTATAAACAATAAATAGCACAGCTTATGCAAATGCAATTCATCCAAATCTGAATCTTTGACAGGGTTAATTTATTTTTTACCTGAATGCACTCTTTGGTTGGTGCAATTGGTGAATGAACCCATAAGCCGCCTGATTTAAGCTTTATTACTGTCATGCGAATGTTGGTTGAGACGCTACTGAAACCCAAAGCTTGTTCTTGCTCAAATAGCCATATGGTACCCTTCACGGCCTAGCAAATGGCACAACAGGAAGTCAAATTATTGATTTATCAAACAAGATTTTAATTTCATAAAGTTGCAAGGACATATGGAAAATTTCAAGTCCTTGTTTTTTCTGGTATGAGCAGGAAAGCCTCTGCATTCATAGATGCCAAAATAAAAATAAAAGATAGGTGATAGAAAATATATTTTATTCGTAATATATTTTGTTAAAAAATCACAGCATAAAATAACGTAATTCATATAAAATAACAAATAATAATTGGAAAACTTACAATTACGAATTGCGAGACATCTTGAAGCGGAAGCGATGCAAAATCTTGATCTTGAAGTTTTCCTCGATCCTAATGATGGCGAATTATGGCGTTTTTCCACTCGGTTTCTATTTTACTTTCTTTTCTTTAATGGACGAATTAAGAAGATATTTTTTTTAGAAAATTCGAATTGACCAAATGAACAGAGCGAGTATATATAAACAACGAGGCAACTTACGGGATCATGTACGGCGAATTTGGACAAGCTGAATTTTTCCATCAAAAATACGGATGTACGTAGACGCATTCTTGAGATACACCCTCCGGATGCACTTTTTAGATGTACCCACCGGATGCACTTTTTAGATGCACCCATTAATTAATAATTCGTAAATGAACTTGGCTCATAATTATTAGCGATGAGGCCACACATTAAATATTAGAATAATAAATATTCTAACATTCTCCCACTTGGCCTAAACTTTAAACATTATAATGAAGCACATGTTCAAAATTGGCCAATATAATATCATTAACTTAAACCATGTTCGACTAGAAACATCAAACCAAACTAATGTAATCGAAATAAGCTTGTTATTGTTATTTGATCCCCATTAATTATAGAAATAATGTTCTTTCCAACAAATGGTTAATTCAATTTATTTGATCCCCATAAGTAAAATTTGCTTAAAAAATAATAATAATAATGCGCAACATAATAAATAAGCAAATATCATAAATTCAAAGTCAATATACATAAACGAATCTTGATACATAAACTATTAATATTGTTCACTACAACAACAACAACATCAGAATTCATTTACCAAACCCATGCCGGCAACATGCTCTTTGTAAAGAGTAGGTGGTAGCGCTTTTGTTAGAGAATCAGCTAACATAGCTCTTGTATTAATGTGTTGTATGACAATGGTACCATCTTTGACTTTGTCTCTAACAACAAGATATTTGATGTCAATCCATTTAGAAGCACCGCTTGATTTATTGTTTTTAGAGAAGAAAACAATGACCTCATTATCACAAAGTAAGGTAAGTGGTCTTGCAATACGTCTATCACTTGAAGTCGGGTATGAAATTCTTCAACCAAACCGCTTGACCGGTAGCTTCATAACATGCCACAAATTCCGCTTGCATAGTGGAAGATCTTGTTATATAGCTAGGCTTAGCACTCTTCCATGAAATTGGTCCCCCTGCAAGCATGAATATGTAACTTTGATGTGGATTTCTTCTTTGTCAACACAACCGAGAAAAATCGAGAATCGAATAACCAATAACTTCAGGTTGTCGACTTTACGAAAGTAAGCATATAGTTTTTAGTTCCTTGTAAATAGCGCAAAACTTTCTTAGCGGCTTTCCATGGTCCATTCCGGATCTGTTTGATCTACGGCCAAGCATTCCAACGACAAATGCAATATCGGGACGTGTACAAACTTGAGCATACATTAAACTCCCTACTACCGAAGCATAAGGGATTTTCTTCATTTGTGCACGTTCTAAATCATTTTTAGGACATTGAAACTTCTTTGAATTTGTCACCCTTGATAATAGGAGCAACACTTGGAGAGCAATTTTGCATGTTGTAACGTTTAAGCATTTTTTCAATATATGCTTTACGAGATAAACCTAACATCCCACGAGACCGATCTCGATATATTTCAATGCCTATAACATAAGAGGCTTCTCCAAGATCTTTCATGTCAAATTTCTTTGATAGAAAACGTTTTGTCTCGAACAACATGTCTAAATCACTACTTGCTAATAAGATATCATCCACATATAAAACGAGAATGATAAATTTGCTCCCACTAACCTTGAGATATATGCATTGATCAATAGTGTTTTCCTTAAATCCAAACTCGGTTATAACTTGATCAAACTTAAGATACCACTGTCTTGAAGCTTGTTTTAACCCATAAATTGATCGTTTCAACCTACATCCCATATGTTCCTTGCCTTTGATAACAAAACCTTCAGGTTGTTTCATATAAATTTCTTCATGCAAGTTACCATTAAGAAATGCGGTTTTACGTCCATCGATGTAATTCTAAATTATAATGAGCTACAAGAGCTAAAACAATTCGTAATGAATCTTTCTTTGAGACTGGTGAAAACGTATTATCATAATGTACTCCTTGTTGTTGTGTGAATCCTTTAGCAACTAATCGGGCCTTATATCTTTCAACGTTACCTTGAGAATCTGTTTTAGTTTTGTAAACCCATTTACAACCTACGGGTTTAACTCCAACGGGTAACTCGATAAGATCCCAAACTTCATTAATTTCCATAGATTTCATCTCATCATTCATGGCTTCCAACCATTGAGATGAATTTACGCTCATAATAGCTTGCTTAAAGGAAAGCTGGATCATCTCCATGGCCTAAATCACAACCTTCTTCAGTAAGATATACAATATAATCATCGGATATTGCAGATTTTCTTTCTCTTTGCGACTTACGCAAAGGTTCTTGTGGCAGTATAGGTACTTCATCAATGTTAGGAACATTATTAACATTAGTACCATCATTTTTCTCTGAAGGAGAAGAACGTATAACCTCTTTAAAGATCGAAGTTGGAACATAAATTTGATCTTCTTCTTGTAGGTTTACAGTTCGTTTTTCATTACTCCCACTAATATTATAATTTTCAAAAAATACTGCATGTCTAGTCTCAACTATTCTAGTGGTATACGAAGGACAATAAAATCTAAAACCTTTGGATCTCTCTGGATAACCTATGAAATAACAACTAACGGTTTTGGAATCTAGTTTCTTAATATGTGGATTATACACTTTTGCTTCAGCAGGACAACCCCACACACGTAAGTATCCTAATTGTGGTTTTCTGCCCGTCCACAATTCGTAAGGTGTTGTTGGTACAGATTTACTAGGAACTCGATTTAGTAAATGTGTGGCTGTTTTTAAAGCTTCGGACCACAAATATTCTGGCAAAATAGTATTGCATATCATACTACGTACCATATCCATTAATGTACGATTACGCCTTTCAGCTACTCCATTTTGCCGAGGATCTCCTGGCATAGAAAACTGATGTACAATACCATTTTCTTGAAGAAACAAAGCAAACGGGCCTAGACTTTGACCCAAGTCGGTGTGTCTACCATAATACTCACCTCCTCTATCTGATCTAACCACTTTGATTTTAAGATTATGTTGATTTTCAACTTCAGCCTTAAAAATCATAAATTTATCAAGTGCCTCAGATTTTTCAGAAATTAGGTATATGTAAGCATAACGTGAATAATCATCAATAAAAGTGATAAATGATTTATGTCCGTTAAGACTCGGAGTGGGAAAAGGACCGCATATATCAGTGTGAATTATTTCTAATAGTCCCCACTTCGAATGGCTCCTTTCTTATTTCCTTTAACAAATTTTCCTTTAACACATTCAATGCAGTTATCAAAATCAGAAAAATCTAATGTTGGGAGAATTTCATTCTTAATGAGACGTTGTATTCTATCTCTTGAAATATGACCCAACCTACAATGCCATAATTTTGAAGAATATCCACCATCACGATTTCTCTTAATTCCACGTTTAACATCAGTAACATTCAAGGATAATAAAGATTCAGAAAATGAATAATCCAAACATAATTTATATAGATTATCACATAACAATCCAGAACCAATATACTTAGAGTTATGATATAGTCTCAACTCATTATTTCCAAACTGAAATATAAAACCACACGCATCAAGTCTAGAAACAGAAATTAAATTCCTAATCATACTAGGAATATATACTACATCATGCAAATCGAGGATAAAGCCACTCTTCAACATCAAACGAAGAGTTCCAACAGCCTCGACTTCAGCCTCTAATCCATTAGCTACCTTGAGTTTCCTTTCTCCCTTTTGAAGCATCCTCACGGAAAGGAATCCCTGCAATGAGTTCGTAATGTGCACAGAGGCACCAGTGTCAACCCACCACGTATTTAAGGGAATATCAACTAAAAGAGATTCACAAATCATGAAATTGAAATCATTACCCTTCTTAGCGAGCCAATCTTTAAACTTCTTACAATCCTTCCTCATGTGTCCACGTTTCTTACAATGATGACACTTAGGAGTATGTTTTGTACCAGACGTACTTGCTTTGTTAACACCAAAAACCATATCAGCCTTATTTTTACCTTTACCATTGTCTTTAATTTTCTTCGATTTTGGACCATCAGTAACAGCATGTGCAAAGTCAGGTTTTTCAGCCTTAATCCTTTCTTCTTCTTCAACACACATAGCAATTAATTCGCTCATTTTCCACTTTTCTTTCTGTGTATTATAATTGATCTTAAAAGGACCAAACTGTGCAGGAAGAGAAGTCATAATGAAATGAACTAAAAATCCTTCAGAAATTGCCATATCCATGCCTTTTAATTTTGCAGCCATATCATTCATCATCATGATATGTTCACGTACACCGCTTGTCCCATTATACTTGGAAGTGAGCATTTTCATTATGAGAGCACTTGCATTAGCCTTAGAAGTACTCTTAAATTGCTCTTCAACAGAAACTAAATATTCTTTAGCAGTAAAAGGATTACTATCTGCATCCTTCTCAGGAATACCTCCTCTTATTGCAGATGTAATAGTGCTTTTCATAATCATGAGAGACATGCGATTAGAACGCTCCCATTTAGCAAAGTTAGCCTTATCATCAGTACTGCTTTCATTTGTTAAAGCAACAGGTTTGTCTACACGTAAGGCCTGATCAATTTCAAGAACCCCGAGACAAATTTCAATTTGTTCTTTCCAAGTTGAGAAATTAGTTCCATTCAATGGTGTTATTCCAGAGATTTGAGCACTAACACTATTCAATGCTGCATGAAATTCAGGATAAATAAAATGCTTACTATTATAAACTAAATATCCACAAAAATAATACAATTAGATCAACTATAAGGGGTATTAATTAATCAGTCTGAAATAAATAATAAAACGCCTAAGAATATTTCAGTTCTAACATAATAGTTGATCCATAAATAAAATTCAATTCATATCACCGTTGGGCAGAAAAAAAAAAAAAATTGAATTTTGGTACATAATTAATTTAATAAACTATACTGACAATTAAAGTTGGTAAAATTGACAATATTAATTTATTAAACATAAACATAATAGAAATACAAACATAATGTAAAATATATTTCCTTTTGAAAAAATGACAGCCACAATTAAAGTTTATAAAATTGATAACAGTCAAGTATCAAAAGTACATTTATTAAAATAATAATTATATATAATAATCTTCCGTTGGGCCGAATATTATATATAAAAAAAAAAATTTACGTCCAGAAAAAAAAAAAAAAAATAAGAGGACTTTTGTGGGAAAAAAAATTAACCAAAAGTTACATCTCAAGAAATAGAATAGAATTCGTAATTATAACATAAAAGAGGTACTAGTTGGAAAGAATTACATCCCTAAAATAAATGGGATTCTATACAAACCCCATAGTAAAAATCCTGTCCAACCCAGTTATAGTCCCCTAGATCAATTTTCTGAAAATTTTCGATAACTTCGGCCATTTTTCTTGCAATAAAGGGTTCTGATGGGGTTTGGACAAAAAAATCATGCTTCTATGTTGTATTCAATCAAAGTATATGGGAAATTGTACCCATGTGCTCATGTGCACATGTGGATGGCAAAAAGTAAACTCATAGCCATCTCCAATTTGTACACAAGGAAGTAAAAGTAATTTGATAAAAAACTCCAACAATCACACACATACAGTTTACATTAGTAATTGAATACGAAAATTATAATATTGTATCTTATATGAAAATACGTTTGGCTCTGATACCAAATGATAGAAAATATATTTTATTCGTAATATATTTTGTTACAAAATCACAGCCCATAAAATAACGTAATTCATATAAAATAACAAATAATAATTGGAAAACTTACAATTCTGAATTGCAGACATCTTGAAGCGGAAGCGATGCAAGAATACTGATCTTCAGAAGTTTTCCTCAGTCCTAATGATGGCGAATTATGGCGTTTTTCCACTCAGTTTCTATTTTCTGTTCTTTTCTTTATGGACGAATTAAGAAGATATTTTTTTTAGAAAATTCGAATTGACTAAATGAACGGGCGAGTATATATAAACAACGAGGCAACTTACGGGATCATGTACGGCGAATTTGGACAACTGAATTTTTCCATCAAAAATACGGATGTACGTAGACGCATTCTTCGATACACCCTCCAGGATGCACTTTTTAGATGTACCCACCAGGATGCACTTTTTAGATGCACCCATTAATTAATAATTCGTAAATGAACTTGGCTCATAATTATTAGCGAGGCCACACATTAAATATTAGAATAATAAATATTCTAACATTATCAGTATCCTCTCTGCGGAGGTTAAAAACTCCGCACAATAAGAATTTTTTTTCTATCTGAATTATCCAATAAGCCATCAACGTTTTTGATTTAATAATTAATAATCTCCGTACAGTAATTTAATTGTGCCGTTTTAATTAATCCACGAAATTCTCCGCACACAAAAACTCCTCATAAATAAGGTCCCTTGTTTATACTACACATCAAACAATCAGATCTTGCTGGTCGGTTACCTCCCATTTTTTTTCGTTCTGTTTTCTCCTGACTCGTCTTAAAATAGTTATAATATCATATATATCATTCTCTCCTAAATTTTTTTGTATGGAAGAAAAAAAAATGTAATTTTTTCGAATGTAATTATAGTAAGGTTTTAAGAAGAGAAGTGGGCTTGTCATAAAATATCATTTTTTTGGAGGTAAACCGCAATTTTGTAATTACATTATTTCTATGCCTTTTTTAATAAAAAAAGTGGCTTATGTTGTTCCATGAACACACTATTACAACATATTAGAGGGACCTATCCGTTATTTTGTTCCCTCGGAGTCTCGGACTCGTACTCGGAGAAATTCACCTCCCCCAGGATCGAATGCACTGGGGGTCCGTTTGGCACCCAATGGAATAGCAAAAAGTTGGAATAGAATAGCTATTCCGATGAATTAATTTGCCAAACGAATTTTAGACTAAGTAGAAGAGTGCGGAATAGTGCTAATCCGGTATACCAACTTATAGGTGGAATACCGGATTAGCTCTCGTCGGAATAGCGATTATTGTTTGATTATATTATATTATATTATTATATTATGATTATGATTAAGATTTAGTATTATTATATTATTATATTATATTTGTGATTATAATTTATTATTATATTAATATTATGATTATTATTTATTATTATTATCATTATATTATTATTATTAAATTATTATTATCATTATTGTTATTATATTATCGTTACCATTAGTATTATTATATTATTTATTATTATTATAAATATAATTTTAATATTATATTATTATATTATGAATATAAATATAATTATTTTATTATTATATTATTATGATCAAGATTATTTATTATTATATTATTATATTATGATGATTATGATTATGATTATTTATTATTATTATTTTATTATGTTGTATTATATTATTATATGTTGATTATTGTGATGATTAATTTATTATTATATTATTTTAATTATAATTATTTATAATTATTTTTATGATTATGATTATATTTTTATTATTATATTATTATGATTATGATTATGGTTATATTATTATGATCATGATGATGATTATGATTATTATATTATAATTATATTATTAAAATTATGATTACTTATTATTATTATATTATTATAATTATGATTGTAATTATAATTTTTTTTTATTATATTACTATATTATGATTATGTTTATATTTTTATTATATTACTATTATAATATTATTATTTATTATGATTATTTTTTATTACTTTATTATTATTTTATTATGTTGTATTATATTATTATATGTTGATTATAGTTATAATTAATTTATTATTATTTTTATTATTATTATTATTTTTAATTATTTTTATGATTATGATTATATTTTTATTATTATATTATTATGATTATGATTATGGTTATATTATTATGATTATGACTATAATTATTATTATCATGATTATGATAATGATTATTATATTATTAAAATTATGATTATTTATTATTATATTATTATAATTATGATTGTAATTATAATTTTTTATTATTATATTACTATATTATGATTATATTTATATTTTTATTATATTACTATTATAATATTATTATTTATTATGATTATTTTTTTTACTTTATTATTATTATTATCTTACTATTATGATTATTATTTTACTATTATTATCATCATCATTATTAGTATCATAATTATTCATATTTTAACTATTCTGAGTAACAACTGCCAAACGATGTTTTCGCTCTTCCGAATAGTCAAAAATACCACTCTTCTACCACTCTTCCAAAAAAATACTATTCTGCAATCAAAGCAAACTCTTCCGGCCCAAAATTTGACGCGCATGATCTAATTTCTACTACCGAACTCCACTGGTCCCGCGTCCGTGCCCGCGTCCGTGTCCGCCTTGGCTCTTGGCTTATAACCTAATACCCTCTCCTTTCCCCACTTCGTCTCTCTCGCAGTTTGAGAGATATCAAAAGACCGCTGTTGCTCTCGTGCTCGCGCTAACAATGAGGAGACTTCGAGCTCTCTTCAACCTAAGTGTTATAATAGGAAGCTCACAAAAGGCTTCCTCTTCTTCGACTATGGTCCCTCCGTTCCAGTACATTCTTTCGCATAATCATCTTGCAAGAAGTGTAATTTCGTCTTTTCTGAGAGGCTTTTCTACAAGTCCAGCTTCTTCCGAAGAATACGAAGTAGGTTTCTTCAGCGGGCACAGAGCAAATCGGTATAGAAGTATAGAGGAGGAGGAGGAGGAGGTGTCCAGATATGTACCCGTTAAGGCATACTTTCTTTCCACTAGGTATTCAGTTGTTTCTTCAATTATCGGATTGAAACATGCAGCTTTGTATTGCGTTTTTTCTACAAGGTTGATTTGTTACTTTAATGGAAATGCACATAAACAGCTTCGGGCGTAACACGCAATTAGTATACTTTTTAAAAAAAAAAAACAGTGCAACAATATGATACAAGTTATTCACCATTTTTAAGCCACTTTTCTTTAAACTTATGGAGACCAATTTAAGTTTTTTTTCCATCTATGTATGGGGTTTAAGAATAATAAGAGATGCAATGAGGTTCTTCTTCCATTTCTGTTTGGGGTCCTTCCCAATATAACTGCATTATTAATGTACCAATCATGTCTCAGTAACAGTGAAAACTAGCTAGTATGGTATTTTGTGACCATTTTGGTTGAATGTGATTTGTCTTCTGTTTCTCCTACTATTTTTGTGTTTTCACTGGTAGTATTGATCTAAAGAGCCTACAAGTAGAGAATGCATGTGATGTAATTCCTCCGTCATCTCGATCATTAAACTACATTGCTCTTCGGTACTCTGATTTTTCTCCTGAAATTACAGTAAGCTTTTTCCTCAATTCTACCAATTGTACTTGTTTCCTATCAAATGAGACTATTAGATACCAGTTTGAGATAAAAGATTCATTTATGGAGACTTCTAATTCAATTTATTCATTTACAACCAAAAGCACATGTATACCTAAACCTCAGACTGTTTACTACCATTTCCAATATGGACTAGCTAGCATGTTCTACGTGGCTGAATGGCTTTCTTAATGGACTCTATCTGTGTAACACGACTAAAATCAAATTTGAATGTGTGAGGCCTGGAACCACCGGACATGTTACAGCTCATGGGCACAATATTAAAGACCAATTAGCTCTTTCTGTAGATATTGTCGTGTACTCATTAAAAAAATTTCTATCTCTGAATTGACCTACTATGCCTTATATTGTTCTGTTTAATTTTCTGATTCTTTTGTTTTAGGATATCGGGTTAAAGGAAAACCGGGATCATAGATATTCTTACAGATATGTGGTAGTATTTCAGTATGGCTCTGCTGTTCTGTTCAATATAGCTGATCATGAAGCTGAACAATATCTTGATATTGTACGAAAACATGCATCTGGTTTGCTCCCTGAGACGAGAAAAGATGGTAATGAAAACTAACCATTATAAGATTTATCTTTTTTTTACTGACACATCAGCAGATTTTCATTTTCTGTTTTCTTGCATTATCTTGGTCTTATTGAATGTAGCAGAGGCCAATCGGTCCAAAGTTACGGTTCCAAATTCAAAGTAAAATTAAAAACTCGAGAGTGTAATTTTTGTAAAGACATGCTAATAGATCACAAGCATTAGATTTTATACATAATTTAGAAGTTTGAAGAACTGTAACTAACTATTTTTTGTTATAAATTAGACTACGCGGTAGTAGAAAAGCCATCCCTGCCAACTTGGATGGAAGGGGGTCTGGATTATATCGTTCTTAAAAGTTTGGATATTGATGGAATTCGTATAATTGGAAGTGTATTGGGCCAAAGCATAGCTCTAGATCACTATATCAGACAGGTAGGAAACTTATTAATGTAAAATTAACATTTCGTGCTCATTGTATCTGACATGCTAGTATATTACATACAGCATTTTTAGTTACTTAATGTGATATTTAGGATAACATATCTATTTTTTTTTATTATGTAGGTTGATGACATGGTGGAAGAATTTACTGACATAAACCGAGTAATGGAGAAGACCGGTAATTTTGACATGAAGAGGAAAAAGCTCTTTCAACTGGTGGGAAAGGCTAATTCTAACCTTGCTGATGTCATCATAAGGCTTGGTCTTTTTGACAGGTAAATGTAATCATACTAAGGTAGCATCAGTTGTAGTTCTGCAAAATGTGGGAAATGTATCAAGAACTACCCTTCCTTTCTATTTCTCTCCTGGATACCCAAACTAATCCTCCTCCTTCCCTGTTTATCATCATACACAAGAGGCACAAAAGGGGTAGGTAGCGTACTGGCTAATAAACTCACTCCTTACCTTTCTATATCTGAATGTAAAATGAGGGGTAATTTTGGTATTTGAAGAAATGTTAGAGGAGGTGCCCTCTTGAACCTATATGTCAAGAGCTGCATTTTGTCAATTTGTTGGGCATGTATGATTAGTTGATGTGGTGTTGACCTATGAATAAATCTTCCTACTGTTGCTAATATTTTAGTCTATATCTTTTCTTTCTTTGAACTTGTACTAATAATGTGTCAATATTAACAGTTTATATATGATGTTAATTAGGTCTGAAATTGCATGGAAAAATGCAAATTATGCACAAATATTGGAGTACCTAAGAGAAGAATATGAACTTAACCAACGATTTGGAAGCCTTGATTTCAAACTAAAGTTTGTGGAGGTATGATACTCTTTTTTTATTTTTTTAATTAATTTTTTTAATCCTTTGGTTCTTTCTTCCCCTGACATTTGATTTATTTTATTTTTCAAAACACCCTCATGTGTAGGCTGTAGCCAATTTTGTAAAATGTTGGTGTATTTTACTTGTGCATTGCAAGCACTGTGCATCTCTGCAAATGATCAAGTACCTCGTCCCTGTACCTTGAACCCCACCATCAACAAATTTCCCTACACAAAGGTAGTGAAATTGTTAGATGGTTGGTACAGTTGAACATTCTTTTGGGGATGTTATGAGTACTATATGTTTTGCAGGGGTTTAGATATTATGTTTTTTGTAAGGGGATTTGTGAGGTTTCACTCTTTTATTTATTTACTTTTTTTTTACTGTTAATTGGGTTGCTGCAGCATAACATACATTTTCTCCAAGAAGTGCTACAAAACCGAAGATCTGATCTACTTGAGTGGGGTGTCATTATCTTATTGACCATTGAGATTGCTATTTCCATGTACGAAATAGTTAAAGACACCAACATTATCCCCTCCTAATGTTCTTCAGGCCCCATTTGCCCTTTTCCCTTTTGATTTGGTCCTACAAGCTCCTGGAGTCCTGATAAGTTCAAATCTTATTATGCACCCTGTATTTTTATGATATTTCAGGGTTTACCTGTTATCAACAAGCTTATATTCTTACAGCTCTACATCCAAACTAATGTAATGAACTTATACATCCAGAATGTAATTCCATACTTTGAGGTGCTTCTGCAAGCATCACGAGTATGACAGGAATGATCGAGGTTTTGACCTTTTGCAGCCATCTTTTGCATTTTTTTTTGAAGCCATTAGGTGATATTCTTTTTGTATGAAATTTCTAATACCCTTGAGTGACAGAGTGAGAAGGTTAGCAGATTTTTTTTCTAAGATGGCTATATAGTTGCGAGAATAAAAGTTTGAGACAAGCTCCAACACCATTATTCTCTTACTGTGCTTAAGCACATGTATGAACAATTTGGGATATCTTGTATTAAATTGGTAAAATGTAATAGTTTCAGAAATGTGGATTTGTTCTCTTTTCTTTCTTTTTTCTTCGTGTCTGTTCTTTTTTAGAAGTTTCTGTAGGATTATGATTGTGTTACATTAAAATTGGAAAGAGAATTCAAAGCAGGTTTGTAGGACATGCTTCTAGTATCCTTAAACCTAGTATAGATAGGAGGAAAGAGTGAAAATTGCATCCTTTATTTTTGTTTCATTAGATATTTAATAGGCCAGTAACATTGATAGAAGCTATTATTGTATTTAGCCTCCAAAATTTTATATTTTATTACTATGAGTTGAGGCGTAATGCAAGGAAGTCTTGATCGACATCATCAGGTGATATTCGGAGCTAATCGTCAATACCAAACACCGACTTGCTTTAAACAAAGATCATTTTGTTCCTAAATAAAATTTATTCACTTGTAACGAATGACTCTCGCTTTGACACAAAACTGCATCTTATGTTAGCTCGGATGAATGTACCCTTATTAATGCAAAAAGCAAAATATACATTGCTTCTTCCAAATTACCATTGACATTGTGTATGTAAATATGTAATCAATCCATTACAAACCTACAGAACAACAATCGATTAAATCTCGCTCGTGACAACAAAAGAAGACCAACATCCTCTTCTTGCCAGTATCTCAGAGCTTCAAAAGACTCAAGGACAAAAACCGTTAGGGTCTTGGGGTTTTAGGTTTATGATCCTAGCAGGATCTTGAGCCAACTTCACACTCCAATTGTTACTGATTTTGCAGTACGTTTATAGGCCACGTACTATAAATGACACTTTATGGAAGTGATATACACTGAATCAAAATGTACATTAATGTTTTCAATATAAACCAGATAAAATAAAATTATTTTCATGTACATCAATGTTTCAGTGCAAAATCCACCACAAACCCTTTCAAGATGGACAAAACCAGCTATAGAAAAAAGGAATCAAAAAAGTTGTCTATGTTACACCACCTGTACCGTCGTCATCTTGTTCGTATGGTAGTTCATGACGTGGTTGATCAAATTTTTCACGAAGCTCTCTTACTGGAATGAAATCACCAGCAGTATCAGTTCCATAAAACAGAAATGGGGTGTATGGATGATCGAATCTGGCCTACAGACATCAGTTGAAAATGAAGAGTATTAAAATATGTTAGTTATAAAAATGTGAGGCGAATCTTTTTTTTAGGTTACGAATTTGGTGGAAAGTATAATAAAAAGTTCTTTAAAATAATGTATCAAAATATATATATAGAAGGCACTTGCTTTATTTTCATCCTCAATTGCTAAGAGATTTTCTTCTGCCACTGCAAGATAAAAGAAAAAAGAAAGAAAGAAAGAATCAACCAACAACTCAATTTAATCATAAAAAATGAAAGTCGCACAAGCATTTTCATGCAAAGTATCAAAAACTTGTAATAAATATAGGGAGGAGTTACCATAAGTAACAAGGAGATTCGGTTCTGCATACACATCAACCAGGACCTGAAACATCATATTTTAAATGTTATTTATCCATATCCACTTTTCTATTAGGAATAAGTTTACTGTATATCTCACTACAACCCAAAATATGATATTTGATACAGGTAATTGAAAACCATAGTTCAACATTTAACAGACTAAACATCAATCAAAGAAACCTGGTAGAAAGGTTGGTTTGAGCCTTGAGACAGCTTGTCAATGTTAGCCTTCTCCATCCATGATTTTGATTCACAACAAATTGGATCCATCCCACATATAACAGCTCTATAACCTACGATGATGAAAATAAAGCAAAAATTAAAGATAAGCAACAAAATAATATATGAGAATTTTGTAAAGGAACCTGAAATTTGTACTCACCAAAAACTCTGTGCTGCACCTGTTGCCCCAACCGAAATGCATATTTTACACTTTGAAATGCAAGTGCCTTTGCTGAAGCTGTCAATGCCTCGGTCTAAATGGAAAATCCCTTGGGTAAAATAGTAAATAAAAAAGTACCAGGAAACGACAATGAAACTTGGGAGTGAATACCTCAATTTTAGATACTTCATCACGCAACTTTGCAGCCACATCATAATTTTCAGTCTCAATTGCCTTTTGAATATCTGCTCTGCATAAAAAAGAAAGCAAGCACAGATTATGAAGAGTAATAACACGTACAATTGAATCTAGGTGTTGTCAAATTTAACTCACCGTAGGGTTAAGATTTTAAGTTCTTTATCCTGGGCCTCACCCTTTGATGAACCCCTCTTAGCTTGCTGTTGCTTGATTAAAACTGTTTCAACCTTCAAAAGTACAATTACTCAATGCATAACATTTTTAAGTAATACTAATTTTTTTATTGTATTGACATGAAAAATTCAGTACCTCATTAAGTTTCTCTCTAAACATTTTTGCAATGTCATACTGCTCCGTATTCAGGGCATACTGACAAATGGTAAATGGTAAAATGATAGTCTATTAAGTACAAAAAATAAAATAAAAAGATGAATGAGGAGGAGTGTATAACCCGCACCTGAACCCGGGTCTCCAGATCAAATTTATAGTAAAATAGCAAAATGTCATCGAGAGCTGCTTCACTGTGCTCTATGCTTGCATTTGTGCTCTTGCCACCTCCCCCGCCAAACAAACGCCCCCAGGTGGCTCTGACGAAAAAATCACCTCTTTCTGCTGCACTGTTCTTTCCCAGATAACCCTTCTTACAAAACAATCCTGTAAATGTAGGACTTCCAGCAAATGTATTGCAAAACCCTCGGTCTACTTTTCTCCAGAAAGAGGATTTCAGAAGAGGTGCCCCATTTATCATAGTCAAATTGCACAGGGCTTGCATAGTTTCCAATGAGAAATTTCCTCACTTAGGAAAAATCATGCTAATAGTGAGGGGAACACACAGTGGCACACTGTTAAAAACACAGGCTAAATTAGTATTGCAAAATTTGGCAAAATCGAGCCAATGGATATATAAGCACAGCATTTAATTTTCATAACAGAAGATAAACATGTGCAAAGAAGAAACAAAAAAAATTTAATCTATAATTCAGCGCCATGTCAAAAATTGCAGAATAAAGTAGCAACTGGTATAAAATAGCGGTTCAGATTCCTAAATCGGTATAAATTTTAAGGGCAGATAATAGTCCTTGTTACTTGACCTCTTTTGCATTATGTTGGCATTATTTACAAATATTTAAACAAAAATCATGTCTAATTTCTAAAGTCCAATAGAGCTTATGTTTTCAGGAAGGTCCATGGCATTAAAAAATAATTAAGTTCTGAAGTGCAAACGAGAAGGATTTATATCCAATAAGAAAATCCCCAACCCCAGTCACTGATCGATCAATATAGTGCAACTGCCCTTATAGCCTACTAGACAACTACTGAAAACATATATCGATTCGACCTATTGTACCATTCGACCTGAGTAAAAATGACGAGCAGAGAGAGTAAGAAGAGCGCGTTAAAGCGTACCGAGGGATGAGATGAACGTAGGGACAGAGAGCGAGATAGAGAAGCGCAGAGCTTGTACTGATATGAGTGGCCACCAAAGAGATTGCGAGGGAAGGGCTGGTGGAAGTGGTGAGTACTGAGTAGTGACCTCCCAAGCGGTGATGCGCTGTGAGCCATCGATCTAACAAGGGGGCTTTTGATGGGACTAAACTAATGACAAAACGAATTTTGATGCACTTTGTCTTTATTCGTTTGATCTACTATATATTTGTTAAACAAAAAATATAAGGAGAAATTAGTTTTATGCCACTTCAAAACTTCAAAATTAGTAAAATATCACTTTAAATTTTTAACTTAGTCTATTACCACTCTAAAATCAATTTATTTAACTTTTTACCACAAACATACAATTGTGATAATATTTTAATTTAAAAAGTCAATATTTATATATTTTTTTAATATTTTCGTTTTTGCCTTTATCCTTTTTCCTGGGATATGTGAATCCTCCAAATTGAAGGAAGCCCAAAGTGACAGCGTTCAAATGGGAGCTTTGATAATTGGATTGTGGCATTCGGATTTCTTCATTACATTCATTCTTACATATGACATGTCGAGATTTTCCATGGAAGTTCTTCAGTTTGCTCTCTTGAGATTGTATTTTTTGAAGGCACGTTTATATATTTTCATGAGAAAGTGTTCAGGAACCTTATCTTTATGGATTACCATACTATAGTATAGAGTATAAAGTGATTGCATTTATTTCACTTGTGATCACATCTCTTTCTACTTCCATTTCTGATAATTTATTTTATGTTTGGTTACGCTATGTTTGTGAACCAGGTAAGTTCTGTTTCTCGATGCAATTGCTTATCAGTTATAAACAATTTATTTATATCTTTGTGTTAGATAGAGAGTTCAACTGGATGGTCGGATCCAAATTATTAAACGAACTGTTAAGTTAATGAGCTGATTTTAAATTTGTCCTGACTTGATTCGATTCTGCTCAAATCGTTTACCGCCCTACTTGTGAGAAGGCAAATAAAAACATATATGATAGAACAATGGCGAGTGTGGATCCATTGACTGATCTAACTCAAATGCTATAATTTCGGATGATGCATGAAGAGTCAAAATCTGAAGGGTACTTCATGGAAGTTCTATGCACAAAGCGGAAAACATATTTTTTAATCTGAGAGGTACTTCAATCTATTCTCAAAAGATTTTATTTCCAATTCCTGAAGTGCCATAATTAACTTCAAGCTCCAATACAAGATAAGATTACCACAAAATCAGTGAACTATGAAGCTTTTATTGTGACCAGCACCAGTGAAAGCATAGGCAGGGGCTTCAAAGACGCTATAAGCACGAGAGGTAAACCAGGTCGATATCTGAAAACAATCACATTCTTAATAGATGTACCAGAATCGGTACCGGTATCAGATACTGGGTTTTTGTATCTTCAGCTGTGTATCAGAAACTATTTATTTTATCTGATTGAAGGCATTTTAGTCAATACAAATAAATTATGTATTTTTGTTTAATAATTATACATGTTTATAATAGTTGTGGCAAAAAACTAAATAAATCAATTTTGTAGTGGCAATAGACTAAGATAAAATTTTGAGGTGACATTTTGCTAATTTTAAAGTTTTAGAGTGGCATAAAACTAATTTCCCCAAAATATAAATGTTTTTTATTAAGAAATTTATCTGCAGTACGTGATATACTAAACAGAAATTTCACAATTTTCAATATCAAATTTGTTTTAAAATCCATTTGAAATAGTCAGTAAAACATTTTAATACAAATAATATTTCAACCAATCATGCGAATTTTGGTGATTACCGAATATCTTTGAGCTCTCAAATGAAACCGATGCCCAAGAAAACACACACATGGAACAACTGTTAACCATAAAAAAAGTTGTATCTCTGGTACCAAAATTGACCTGGAAAACACATTAATCCACCAGTTTACCCCGTTCCTAAAATGACTGATTGACTTTTCTATTATTAAAAGCCATAGAAAACCAGATAGCATCCGATTATTTTCCTTGCAACTGACTCATCAGGAAGCACAGAACAATGGAGTAAGAAGGAATTGGGTCCAACAATAATGGTCGGATTTCAGAGTTTAGACTGTTTAAAAGAGAGGCATAAATCCAGTGATAAATCGTGTCACCAATGAAATTTAAGTACGGATAGAATATTAAAATATCACATCCAAGGGACATGTAAATAGGCTAAATAAAAAAACTCAAACTCGTGTCTCAGCTCGAGTTAATTTGGCTCGAACTAATTTAACTCGAACTAATATGACTCAATAGTTGAATTAGCTGAGTTTGAGTTGGGATTGGCTCGGCTCGACTCGGCTCGTGGCTCAAATTGATTTGAATAATAATATTTTATATGCTCTTTTTTTGTCAAACACTAATCCGATAATCAATCTTTCATTATCTCTCATCATCTCACTATCTTAGCGGCTTAACGACTTTTTTTACTCGCTCGTGACTCGACTCATATATCCAACTCGATAGTTTTTTTGCTGGTTCATCCATTTAAATTAGTACAGTAAAGTTGTCATTGAAAATATAGTTTGTTGATATACCAATTTAGTACCAACTCATGTACCCAGTTTTGTAGATGTATCAACTTTATAGTTTGTCGATGTACTAAATCTAAATATCAAATCGAGACAACGTACATGTATTGGCTCATTAGCCAACTCACGAGTTAGCTCGAATAGTAACAAGTCGAGTTTGAGCTAAGTTTTTCAGCTCGAAACATTTCACAATCTCAGCTCGACACTATTCGATTTTTCATAAGCCGAGTTTGAACTAAACCCGGCTCGCTCGAACTCGAGTCATTTGTAGCCTTACATTTTAAATTGGAATCTACTTGTCAGAACGAATGATGGTGTCAAGCCAATCATCTGGGTTTTCATGCACTTTGTTCTTTAAGAGCTCTTAGAGAATGCTCTGTGCCCACCTAAAGAAGTTGGTTGTAAAATATCATCATTATGAAATATTAAAGGAAAACAGATGCTTATGTAAAACAGTTACTGATATTGTTTCCCTATCAGTCTATCCTTATTTGTGGAAACTGGCTTTCCAGGTCAGTGTCTTATACTGCCTAGTACTGAAAATTTATAAATCTTGCATTGGACTACCATAAATAATGTTTTGGCACAAATGTACTCTCTCTGCTAAATTTATTTTTTCCCATTGTCAAGTTAACCTACACAATGTTCATTTTTAAATATATTATTCCTTAAAAACTACCAATGGATGGACTAAAAGAAAGTGCACTCACCTCTGTAATATAGACATCTATTCCGAGCTTTGCAGTGATAGCAGCCTCTGCAATTTTAGACTCCATATCTCCAGTCGTGTCATGAGCAGCAACTGTTATATCAACTGCTCAAGCAAAGCGTAATGATTTTCATTTCAAAAGACTAATTGAATAGTTAAATAGCTAAGTAATTTATTCCTTCTTAAGAAGTAGTTATTAAAGGAAAGAATATCATCCAACTATAATCATTTATCTCCTTTATGAAATTAAATTCCTAGGAAGATTTCTGAGAAACTAAACTGAATTCTTCATCACAGTAAATCAGGTTTGAAATATTATCCAACCATATTGCTTACACATAATTGCATTTGAAATTGTTAAAAGATAATGGTGGATAAAATAAGATTTATTTCTATTAGACACTTTTGTATCTTTCTTGCTTACAAAACAACAGAATACAACTCTTTATATAGGCTAAACATCTAAGAAGACTTTAGAAATTTGTAATAAAAACATATAATAAAAATAGAATTCTAAACAGCACCCTTTCAGCTGACCCTTGTCCACTAAAATCGTCATAACTCTCTGTAGGGAACTCCAAACGACTTGAAATTTGAACCATTGAAAACTAAACTTCAAAAGCTTTCCATCCATAGGCCATACATTAAATTCCACGTCCATTTGCCCCTTCAAATGTTGTCATTAAGCAGCCTTAAAATTCTGCCAAAGTGCTCTTTCAACAAAACTCCCCCATAAACTTAATTTACTTCTACCATCCGTAATGCCAATCATCATTGCACTTCTTCATAACTCGCAGCGAATAACGACGTCACTCATTAACGGCTTCTTCTCGATTCCTTGATCTAGAAAATTCAAAAAATCAATCGTGGTTTCATCTCATATGCCATCCAATTTGCCTGACTCTTCAGGTCATGTATATGTGAGATTCACACCCACACCGCGGCTCCACACCGCATTTTTTCATGCAGCTCCACACCACATCTTCTCATGGTCTTCGCACACTTTCAGCAAAACATCTCATAATGTTGCTAGTTCTCTTATCCTGGCGCTCATTGCACAGGCTATCATGAGTCATTGCTCATGTCGGTTTCACTCACCGATTCTTCGAAGACCACTGGCAAAAACTTCACCACACTTTTGTAACATTCGCTGCTTGATACATAACTCTCATCATTGACAATTTTTTTTTCTTACAATATCTCTAAAACTATCTTCACTCTTTTCTTTTCTTTTTCTCCTCTTTTTTAACAAAAAAAAAAATCACCACATGATATTTTTTCATTATCCCGACACTTTTTCTTTTCTCACAAAAAAATAAGGGGATTTTTTTTTCACTCATTTTTTAATACTCCTAACAACACAGAAAAATTCATATACTAAAATAAACTCAGAAAACACTCTTAACACTTAACTTTCTTTAAAATAAATATCGAGACTCACCATATTTTTTTTTCTTCAACATCTTTTTTTTTTTCTTTTTTTTCTTTTTTTTCTTTTTCTTCGCCATGACGGATATCTTTTGATTGAATGAACCTGGCTCTGATACCACTTTGTTAAAAGATAATGGTGGATAAAATAAGATTTATTTCTATTAGACACTTTTGTATCTTTCTTGCTTACAAAACAACAGAATACAACTCTTTATATAGGCTAAACATCTAAGAAGACTTTAGAAATTTGTAATAAAAAGATATAATAAAAACAGAATTTTAAACAACACCCTTTCAGCTGATCCCTGTCCACTAAAATCGTCATAACTCTCTGTAGGGAACTCCAAACGACTTGAAATTTGAACCATTGAAAACTAAACTTCAAGAGCTTTTCATCCATAGGCCATACACTAAATTACACGTCCATTTGCCACTTCAAATGCTGTCATTAAGCAGCCTTAAAATTCTGCCAAAGTGCTGAAGCTAAAGAGTCTTCATTTATTTCCTAATTTATTTAACTTTAATACTAAAATTAAGTTTATCTTTCAACAGAAATAGCTTACCTGTTGTCCCAGCTTGCAGTAAATCAGGTTTCAACACAGTACAACTTCCATCTTCTTTTATCACAATTTAAAAAATTCCAAGTTAGAAGAGAAGACTGCATCTTTAGCCGGTCTACCTTTATTTCAGCCAGTGTAATGGTACTAGTCAACCAGCATTCTTATATCAAGGCCAGTAGGTTAAAGGCTGCCAAATGCGCTAAAGCCTGGATTCAGGCAAATTAAACCAGAATTTAAATAAAATGTTTAATAGCATTAGTTATCAATTTTCTTTTTGTGAAACTAAGCTCCAAAACAAGCATAGAGAAAAAGGAAAAAGAAAAAGAAAGAATAAATGGAAGGAGTAATCAGATACCTATTTGTTTAAGGAGCACAACATCTGGATCAGAAGGCAGATCATATACACCACGGACATCTGTTTACAATTACATCAAGGATCCCAAGAGAGCAAATTATATGCATGAGTACACATGACTATTTTCTGCATGATGCATTAAAAGGGAATAAATTTGCATCTCTCTGTAATCCATCTTTGATTCCATTCTTCTCTATCACATCCAGGCTTCAATCTTAACTACCAATTGGGCAGTCAAAGGATTCCTTATTACATGTTTCTCCTTGGACCACAAAATTAATTAGTAACCTGACTAGCTCAAAAGGTTAATATTTTGTAAAAATTAATGGGGGAATCCCTAAACAACTAATAATCTTGACAATTTTGAGAACCAATCTCATATAAATTCATAAAAAAATCTTAAAAATGGAAAAAACTTTATAAACATATTCCTGGATTTATGAATTGATTGTGATTCAATTTTAATGCAATTGAGTGTCATCAGATATTCTATCAAAGACTATCAAGATTATATCATAATTTTATCAATTTATATATATATATATATAACCTTTGATGCAATATCAAAATGACACTCAAATTGTATGAACATTGAATCACAATTAATCCATAAGTTCAAGAATATGTTTGTAAAGTTTTTTTTTTCATTTTTAATATTTTCTATAAGTTTATATGAGGTTGGTTGTTAAGATTGTCAAAATTATTAGTTGTAAAGGGATCCCCACCCAAATTAATAACACCACAAATTTATTAAGACAATGAGGTATAAGGCATGTAAAACTAATCAACTTAATATAAGTTCTTCACATACTGTGATCAGAAATTGGAATTACCAGAAAGGTGACATATTTTTTAGTTAATAGCGTCACCACTAAGTATGGTACAATCCTGCTCAGTTTATTCCTATGATCAGTGTGCAGGAAGAAAAAAGAAAGAATGAAATTACGATATTTCTTGTAATTTGGGAAAACACTTAACAAGAGGGATCATAGTAAATGTCAATTACCAGTGCATGGTCCACAACTGCATCTCCATGCAAAACGTAGCATAAAATAAATCATAATGATTTTTGCTGCAGAAGGAACATTAAAATAAAGCATAATCTACAAGTCTCGTCAAAGTTACATACGGGGGCAAAGCCAGCAAGGAGTGGGTCCACAATTTGAGACAAATTAGCTGATGCAATCTGAAATTTTTAATTTCAAAACCTGAGAAAGAAGTTATTAAAATTTGGAAAAAGATAATGCATGAAAACTATTATGATAAGTTAATAGTACCAATTCAAGAGAAACTAGATAGGATTTTAGGATTTAGAATTTAAATTTAGATTTTAAAATAGAATTTTAGGATTTAGAAATAGATTTTATAATAGAGGTTTATTGTACTATTATTATTATTGCTACTATTGCTACTATTATTAACATATTATCATTATCATTATCATTATCATCTTTATTTATATATTATTATTTTTTTTTCTTCCATTATATTCATTATTATCACTGATATTTGAGATCTTTGATCTTATGTTTTCCGATTGGATTTCATTTCTAATCTATCCCAATTTATTTGGGGTTGAAGACTTTGTTGTTGTTGTTGTAATCTATTTTTAACATCTCTTCGTTCAGTATAACATCCACATGCAAATGGTGACATTCCAACATCAGGTATTCCTTCTGAAAGAATAATAAGAAAAAAATTTCAAACACATGATGAATTGCATCAAATCTACCAGACAGGTATTTCCAATCTTATTAGTGTCAAAAGCCAAACCTCTTGCTAGGGCTCTCACTATTTCAAGATTGAGAGACGTAACCTAAATCATAGAACAAATAATCTTAGAAAAACATATGGGAGTAGCATAAATATAGGCAAGCTATTTATGTAATGGAGGTACAGAAATTCTTGTGGCTGCGAAGCCAGCTTGGACAAGTGGCGAATGCATCCCTCCCTTGTGAACACCTGATTTACTTGCTTGAAAGTGCCCGAAAGAACCTAAAAGTTAAAAAATATGATTTATGTAAATTTAATTACGCTGAAGCATACAGTGGGTCCCACTGTTTTTCTGAAACAAAACTTGGCCTGGAACAATCAAATGGAGCAATTTCGTCCATTCATGAATCAATCAACTCAACAGGTGCGAAACAAATGAAACTGCATTTTCCAAATGTTTAGAACCATCGAAAAGTTGAGAAAAATTAACTAACCAGCACCGTGGACCAAAATAAAGTTGGAGTCTGAGCCATCTAATGAACTCTCTCCAATCTTACTAACATCTTCAATTCAATTTCATTTCAATTTCTCCGACTCCAATCCATTCCAGTTCCATTTTCATTCTGAGGCATCATGGCTTCTCTCAACTGAACACAAACAGACTTCAAATTTGCCTTATTTATACTTTCTAGCTCATTTTTGTTAGTGATGGCAGCACCACATAAATCAAAAGAAGAATTATCAAATTCACCTGTTTCCTATTTTATTGAGGCAACTGTCTAATTTCCAACCGCATTAAAAAAATCAAGCTCCAGGGGCCAGGGCTGTAGCCTGTAGGCATCAGAGTTTTTATGGGGTAATTAAAATTCCTTGAAACATTAGTGAACTAGGAATCAGTATAATGTACCCAGCTTGACGATGCAAAGAAGGGGAGTTCGAAGCGTTGCAGTTGAAGTTTGAAAATTGAAATGACGGAGTACCAATCGGAGCCGAAGCTGAAGGCTGGATTCGGATTTGGACCCGACTTCTGCTCAACTGCTTCCATCGGATCTTCACAGTAAAGGAATATAGTCGAGTTATATTATGATTTCGGAACCGGAAGATGAGAGAAGTCCAAATCAAATGATACTTTCTACTGAGTATTTTTGTAATTTTAAATGTGTTTCGCATTCACATGATATATATGCACTGCAAACACATTCCAACTGTCGAATTTTAATAGAGAATATTAGATATTTCTCACTTCAAAGTCGTCTATTTTGAAAATCACCACTACAAAAATTCAGTTAATAAATTTGTCACTTAAACCTCATTGATTTTTAATTTTACCACTTTATTGTATATAGGGCTGTCCATGAAATATTTTGTCCGTTTAGTTTATTCGTATCTATCTGATAAAATGAATATGAATAATATTTTATTTTTATTAAGTTATTAGATATTAATATAGATAAGAATATTTTTTTATTAACTTATTGAGTAAGAGTATAGATAAAAACTATTTTATACATATTATACATATTATTATATATGATGAAGTATAAATAATTATATTATAATTTTTTATTGCTAATTATATTTTAATATTTTATTATTAATTATATTATAATTTTTTTATTTTGAAAGATGTTTGACCGTTTATTCAATTCGTATTGTATTGGATAATATATATATATATATATATATATATATATATATATGAATAAATTTTATTTTTATTAAATTATCGGATATGAATAAAAAATATTTCATTAATTTATCGTACGGATAAGAAATTTTCATTACCTTAGCGCATTGACAACCTAGCTGTATAACTGTATAATCATCAAATTAATCGCCAATTAAAAATACAAAAATTTAATTAGTGACTAAATTACCTGACCCATCGTATTTGTTCCGACTCCTCCTCGTTCATTTCCGATACCCTCCATATTTGCTCTTGTCCAGTCGGCTCAGTCGCCTTCTCTTTCGTCGCCTCCTCAAGAGTCGGCTCCTCCAGTCCGCCACATCGCCGCATCTCCAGTCCGCTGCATCTCAGCCTCCTTACTTGGTTTGTGCTTCACACCATTGTTTTGATTTATTTCTTTGAAATCTCGTTCACTGCACAAATAAAAACAGTGTGCAATCTCATTCACCGCATCAATTTAACTCTCATCAGTGTGCAATCTCATTCTGCGATTGCTAAAGTGCTGGTTGTTGGCATACCTGATACCCGCTTATCAGAGAAAGTAGTGGCTTGAGGTAATTCAGTCACTGATTAAATTTTTATATTTTTAATTGGCAATTAATTTGATAATCATACAGTTATATGACAAAGTGGTAACATTAAAGACCAATGAGGTTTACAGTGGTAAATATCTAAACTGAACTTTTGTAGTGGCATTTTTAGAAATGGACAACTTTGGAGTGGCAATTATCCAATTTTCCCAATTTTAGATGCCAATGCTAACAATTGAAATATTGAATGTATTTATTTATCCTGGTTGATTGAATCAATTTATTATAGTTTTTCAAATGATAATTTTTAAAATTTACATTTTGAAAAGGTAATCATATACTTATTTCCTGAGCTTTTATCAGTAAATGAACTCTGGCCGAAGCACGCAGCATATGTTAAGAAACAAAAATACCTATATTTGATATCTTAATATTTCTCTCTGTGTACCAGCCCATAATAAAAAAGGGCCTCTATAAACTCCGAGCTAGGCCTGATCGTAACCAAGACCAATTTCTTACTTCAATTCCTGGCATTACCAGAATTTGCGATTACCATTGTCAGAAAAGCCTTTCTGGTTTTCACCCCATCACTCCGTTACTCTCTCTACTCCCTAAGCAGCAGTGTGGGAGGGAATCGAGACGGAGGTTGGGGTGGGTTGCACCGAGCTGTAGCCTTAGTTTCTGGCGAGGACGAGGTGAACATGGGGTTTGGTGCAGCCGTACCTTTGTGGTTCCTCTTTTGTCTCCTATTTTTCCTCTTTGCTAGATTTGGTGGTTTAAGCTGTTAATCAGTTGGTAGTGATCATAACTAGTTGTGGTTATTGAGTCCATTAGAGGATATTCTATGCTGTTTTTTTAAGTGTTGCATTGATCCCATGATTGCTTACCTTGATTCATACATTTATGACGTCTCTTGAATCCCTGCTGATTAAAATCTGGTTGTGGCTAATCTTGATGTTACGCATGGATCAAGATATTTCTCCATTGCTGCCATTTGTTGATAGCATTGTCCTTTTTATTCCTCATTATTTACATGGAAATTACAATTGGTGGTTTTATTAGTTAATTCCTTGATGGTCTAATTCATACTGCAATTGTGGTCATTTTTTATTGAGTTTTGGACACAAATTTAAATTTGGTAATTTCATATTGGGGGATTTTTACCATAGTATTACGCTATCTTGTGTTTAAGGAATTTAAGTAAAAGTTTGGTATTCATGATTGCTTTGATCCATGTTAAGTAATTTAGGTGAAAATTTGGTCTTATGTCCACAAACTGTTTGTAAATTCAAAGTATTACGGTACAAATTTGGTAAAACTAACCTTATAGAACCGTCTTACTCATTTTAGCCTTCTGTTTTGATTGTGGACAAATCTCAAGGACTCATATTAGCGGAAAGTTCTGTAAATTCCAGTGTATTTGCATATTTGTCCCTAGCAAGGACCTAGTTGTGAAAGCTTTTCAGTTATGATTAGACCAACTATATGGAATTTTCATAAACCTGTTATGTAATGCAGAAAATTTTAATAACATTTCGTAGCAGAAAATTTAATTATTTGAAAATATTAATTTTGGACATGCTTAAACATTTTCGTAAAATCAATTGGCTTTGTGGGAAATTGTTTTAAATGAGAGTGAATCAAGTTTCAAAAAGTCTTATTGAATCAGTAAAGCCCAAGATCCCGACTCTTATCAGTAGAGTTTACCATACTAGCCGGTTCATTTTGCATATTGCATTACTCGAAAATGAATCATTACATATCAAGTTTCAAAGTTTGAAGTTAAACTACACACATGTTTTGATATGGATTAGTGTATAATTGCATCAAATTAGAAATTGATTTATTCCATAAAATACATGCTGAAGGCTTTTGTCTCACCTGTTTCCCACATTATGTGTGCTCCTGGTAAGTTGTCAGTTGCTCTTTAACTTTATGTCAGCTGTATGGCCTCATGCTTTATTTGAGTTTAGGATCAGGTGCAAATTAGGATAGTTTCCAAATGAATTTGTATTACATTGATTGTCTTGGATTTGATATTTAAATAAAATAAATTGCAGGCTTGCAGCTGTTATTGGTGTTACTATAGCTATTCTTTATAATGCTATTTCAGTGCCTTGCATATGTAGATTTCTTGTTTGTGGGCCACCATGTTGGCGGTGAGATGGGACAATGACACACTGGTTTTTGGGCGATATTTTTTCTCCTTTTGTCTCTTTTCTCATGACGCAGTTGCTCAACTTGTGTTTGTTCATTCATGCCCAACCATTCAACAAAATGTTTCTAATGATGCATTTGTAGTGAGGAATGTGGCAAAATGTATCCATGATTTTTTTCTGTTGTGGCCAGCCTGCGTAAAATTAATTTCATTGGTTTTGTTGTACAGTAGATCAGAAGGATGAAGTTGGTTAAGCCAGCAGCATTGTTTCAACAAGTGCTCAAAAGGGGTGCCACAAAACAAGGCAGATTGCTTGGATTAGATGTGGGCAGTAAGTACGTAGGCTTAGCACTATCTGATGAACACAACAAGATAGCAATCCCTTTAAGGTACATAGATTATTTAGTCATATATATTTTTATTACTGTACAGTATTGTGTCTGGTGCCATCTTGGCTTTTGGATTCCGCTTGTTTGTGGTTTTGATGACAGCTAGTTGGAGAAACCTTTTAGAGTACCATTTTCGTACTGACACTCTATTACTGGTATGGCTGTTGTACTTTGTGCACCTGGTTCTTTAAGAGATGTGATCACTGAATTATGATAATTTATCAGCTGATGGAAAAGGATCTTGCAAACTTGTGAAATTTTACGGTCTTATGCGACTTCTTTTTTTGCTTTGTTATGATGCAGTGTCCTGGAACGTACAAAGAGAAATATCAATATAATGGCCAAAGATTTTCAAACACTGGTACACTGAATATCTCATCTCGCATATAGTTTGTTTCTTCCCTTTATTGCTTTTCTATTTTAAGTACTCGCAATAAAGATCCCATTATAATTTATAGCATGTTAATTGTTGCATATCTATGTTGTTTTTTTCTCAACTCTAGGTGACAAAAAGTTCACTGGCAGGTTTTGTGGTTGGTTACCCCTTCAGTCTACAAGGCCAATCAAGTGCAGATGTGGGTTCCTAAAACTCTCTACAAGTATGTTTTTGCATGTCGATGTTGGGTGAAACTTGTGCATGGATAACATTTTTGTTTTTTTGTTTTTTGGTGCACACCAGGCTGCACAACTGAAGTTCTTTGTTGAAGAACTTTGCAAAACCAATGTTCTTGATGGTGTTAGTTATACATACTGGGATGAAAACTACACTACAAGGGTATAAGATTTCATTTCAATTTCTCAATTGGATTTAGCATCAAGGACTTGTTACTTTATTCTAGTGAATAAAAAATGTTACATGTCATGTTATGTTTTCTAGTGTGTAGAAGCCCTTTTGGAGCCGTTGGATATCAATCCAGTGGATGCAAAGACTATAATGGACAAATTTGCTGCTGTTGGTATACTTCAGGTACTCCAAAATATATCATTATGGAAACACACTTTCATAAAAGGCTGCTAACAAAATTTTGAAAATTTCAGGGTTATCTTGATAACATGAACCGGAGTTTGGGTTCGCAAGATTTTAGTTCTCACGAGTAACTCTACAATACATCAGTTTGTCTATGGCATCTCAATTATTTGTAACTCATGGCTCTTCTGTCATCAGTAACTTTAGGTACTGTAACTGATGTAAGGTTTTAATTTGTACAATTGAATAATTATGTTAGTTTTACTTGGGCTCCAGCCCAAGGAATTGTAATACTAGGAATGTAAACAAGACCTAAGGCCTTTATGAAATACGAAGCTCTTTTTTTGGGTCAGCCCAAGGAATTGTATCCCACATACAATGCAAGCTCAACTGAGATTAAGATGGTTCGCTTTTGTAGAAAAAATTAAAATGTGTCATAAGTAGTGTTTTGCCGGCGGGTACCGCGGGTACGGGCCGGGTACACCCGCGGCGGGTGGCGGGTACGGCGTGCACGGGTACGGCGGGTAGACGGGTACAGCGGGCGCGGGTAGACGGTTTTTTTTTTTCAAAATCGTACCCTACCCGTCTCATACCCGTGCTCGTCGCGGGTACATAGGTACGGGTACAGGGGTACTCGGGCACATGGGGCGGGTCCAAGGGTAGGGCGGGTCGGGTCGGGAACGGGACGGGTCAGCGGGTCAAACGTTATAACGGTTCAGTAAAACGTTATAACGGTTCAGTAAATCGTTGCAACAGTTCAATAAATCGTTGCAACGATTTATGAAACGTTATAACGATTTACTGAACCGTTATAACGATTTATGAAACGTTTTAACATTTCAGTAAACCGTTATAACGATTCAGAAATCGTTATAACGGTTCAAAAACCATTTTTCCCGGGTGGGTTTGTTTAACACAATAGGCACGGGTAGACGGGTACGGGAATTTTTTTATTTTTTTTGTTGTTTTTGTTTTACAAATATATTTTTTTGGAATGTCGTAAAATCTGAATAATATTATTTCGATTAAGTACAAATCTAAACGATTTTTTTTTCAATTATTTTAAAACAATAGATTAAATAAAAAAATAGATAAAAAATTAAAAATAAACATTTAAAAATCAAATAATTTAAAATGAACGTTTAAAATATAAATAAAAAACATGTTTCTGTGCGGGTACGCGGGTACGGGTACACGGGCGCGGGTACGCGGGCGGCGGGTAAATGGGTACGGGTACAACGGGTTTTTTTCCAAAAAAAATTGACCGGCCTTCTCAAATCCGTACTCATTTACCCGTTTACCCACCTATACCCGGGCACAGGTACGGATATCGCGGGTACCGGACACGAGTACACGGGTACGAGTTGTACCCGGCGGGTTTTAGCAAACCCCTAGTCAAAAGGTATCTCAGCTCGTCTCATAATGGACAAGTGAGAACCAAACGCAGCTCTTATTTGTATATATCATTCCTTCTCAACAGTGATACTATATTGATGTTTACAGAATGTTAGAGGAGGATTATTTTTTTAATAGAGAGGAATGAACCAGAATATTAGCCAGACTGGCAGACTGGAGTGATTTGACGACAACATATCTGTTGTCATTTGGTTTATTTATTTAACAATCAATCAGGGTATCTATGGAAATTATAAATTATCCAATTTTTTCTCTAAAAGAATACTAAAACAAGCAAATTGCACAGGCCAGCTAGTGGCATGGATGTAAATCTTACTTCCAGCTCTGCCATTGTCTTCTTGTGTAGGAAATTCCATATCACTGCTTTTCCACTTGGAAATTAAAATTGATTTCTTGGTCAAGATTCTAACTTCAATACCTAATTATAATTCAAATCTTTGATATATTATATCCAAGTGGTGCCGCTATATAGACAACGCTACCCAACGCCCAGGCAATGACTAATTATTGTTCCCCTTATTACATTTTTTCTCTACATAAATGTATTTTTAATGTAGCTACTAATACAGATAGATTCTCTGTTGATATAGCATCCTTCTTAATTTCTTTTTTTCTTTATTTTGCTATATCCACCGCTTAATTTAGTGCCAGCATGCTGAATAGTTGAGTGTGTGTAAATTGAGAAACAGAGACTTGACCATTAATCTATAGACGGAAGAAATGCACGTCACATGTATCCATTGAACACTAACTTTTACTAGATAAAAATATTTTATTACCATAAAGACAAATTCATTCTATCAATAAACAATCTGATCCTCTTTCAAACTTTCCTGCTTGTAATTATTTATTCAACGTTTTCAATTTGACAATATTATAATTTGCTGATGTTTTCAGACCTTTTTGTATTATTTCCTTCATTCTGAAATCGGAGCAAACATTCTGACCATAATCAAGCCACTGATAGGTATTTCATAATTTCATCTAAGACCTGTTCATGATAAGGCCATCTCAATAAATCCAGAAGCCGGATAAAGGCTTCACCGGACCCAAGTGATTCTAGTAAGGTCTGAATCCTCTGAGGTAATGCACTGTTTAGAGTGTTGTCCGAATTTCAACAGTAAACAGCCTTGTGAATTTAAATACTGTCTATAATATTGTTCACACTGCTCGTAGTATTGTTCCTTCTTTTAACTGTCCATTTCATTTTCTGAGGTACCCCAGAGGACACACACTCTATTAGGCCTGGGACCGAGGTACATCGGGAACATCGAATACGTATAGTGTCATATATTCATCTGGCACGTATGCACATACGATATGACATCTGCTACAGTGTATGCCATATTGTTATAAATACCCCATCAATCTAGGTTTTTGGTAATTAAAAATCAAGATTTGATAAGATTACTCTAGAATTTAGATGGTCTAACGAGTTTAAAATTCAGTCCCAATATTTTGGATAGAGTTTTAAATTCATTCTTAATTTTTTTTTGTTTGTTTGTTTAAATTCTATAAAAATATAATCTAAAATCGAATTTCAAACTCGACCTAAACTAGATCATATAAATTAGAGGATAATCTTATTAAATTCTAATTATTTATTATTTTAATTACCAAAAAAATGCTCCATCACTCTCCATTAGCAAGGGAACAGGATCCAGAGAAAACACAAAAAAAAAGCATATACACCCATTAGCCACAGAGCTCGTATAGCATATAGTTGAACTCTCAGGATACTCCGTATCAGTCACTGCATTCACATTTTCTAAAGTACTTTACTGGATAAAGTGTTCGAATTTGAGTAACCCGTGAATTTAAAAATGAAAATTGAATTCAGATAACTCATAATATAAATCTGACGATCATAATGAATTTGAATAATTACTCTACCTAAAGTATTCTAGGATACTCTTTCTCCCTCTAGTAGCATAGCAACGGGCATAGGCATGCATATCAAGAATATTTTAAGTGCAAATCATCAACAGGCCAGTCTTGGTTTATTCGTCACTCATCAGTATGTTCCTGTCCCACGGAGTTTGACTTTGATTCAACAGGGCATTGTTTATTGATCTTCTTAATTCGTCTATTTCCAATCTAGTACTATTTGATTTTAAGCTAATGCAGTATTCTTGTCCACCATGTAGTGGGTTGTAAGGAGCAATCTAGAAGAGGTGAAAGAAAGAATTTTGATTTTCATCATAATTAATGCCAGAAAATTCAGAATATGATGAGTTGATGACAGTATTTAGCATTACAACAATTATATCTACTATAAATCTAGACATCAACACATGTAACAGAATTACAGAAAGGATATATATTTAACAAAAAAGGAAGTTTGCTCTTGACACTGTGAGACATTTATTATTTCTTTAATGGTCCCGCAGGTGGCCAATTTCTCACTCTCACTGTATATCCTTCCTTTCTGGGCTCCATTGGGGCTTGCCCTTGCTGAAATGGGTCGACACGACCCGTGAGTCCAGTAGCTCGATGATTGGCGGGAAGGTGACGCATCTCGGAGCCTTGTATTGGTTGATTGAAGCCCCTCTGGAGATGGCATAGTCCATTAGCTCTTCAAAGGCACCACTCTGGAGAACCCTAATCTCCAATGGACCAATTATGTCACTGGCACGGCCTTGCCGGTACACAGAGTTCAATTCCTCCTCCATTTCCAAGCAGCACTGGTCGAACACCTCCTTCTCGGGCCATTTGCCTCCTTCTTTCACTAGCAACTCCCAGTAGATCACATAATGGCCTGGTATAGTTGTTGTGTCGGTCCGACTGGTGTACTCCACAATGCCGGCACCGCATGTCTTGATTAGCTCTGCAGCACGCTCCACTCCCTTCTGGAGCTCCGATTCATCGGTCTTATCGGAATCAATGCTCAACAAACAATTCTTACGCCTGATAAACCGAAATTGGGGCGCTGCATTGTGAAAACCTGTCACAAGCAGCACATCACCGACTCTATACCGGCAGAGACCAGAGTATGTAGTTATAACCAATTCATACTCTTTACCGACTTCGACATCTGCCAAGTCAACTAGATTGCCTGTCACATTGCCATGACTTTCTTCTAGTGGTATGAACTCACAATAACACATGTTAGGCATGATGGTGTATGACACATCATCAGGTTTACTCATGGGTTTGAGGTTAAGTCCAAAATAGCATTCTGACGAAGCATACATTGTGCATGCCATCGGCAGCCCACCGCTGTAGTACTCCAGTGTCGGTATGTATTGGGCCATCGCACCAGTGACTATGACATCAAGGTACTTTGTACATGGCCAGATACGGGTAATAATTCCAGCCCAGTTCTCCACCAAGCATTCTTCGGCTATGAACTTCGCTAGGTCGGGATTCGGCTTCAATAAATCATGAATAGACTCTCGGACTGAGGCATCAGTTATTGCCTTGTTTAAGGTCCCTGTTTCAATATCATTTGCCAGGTCACGCCAATTGGTTTGAAGGAACCGAATTGCACGAAGGAGACCAGAGGCAAAAACAGCACCCATTCGAAGCACCTCATCACGGTAGATTAGACCACAAAGCATCTGAACATACATCGACTGGAAAGAATCCGGGCAGAGGATGGCAGCAGTTGGGCTTGTAATCACATTGTACGGGTCAAAGGGACGGTGCTTGAAATGGTTGCTCTTGTAGTAACTCGTCAGAACCGGCCGAGCTACTAGGCCGCCGGGAGTCTTGGTCTCTGATTTGATGAAGTAGAAGTAGAGTCCTTTGCCTTTGTCTAGGCCTGGTACATATCTGTTGATGTAAAAAACGATGAATATTATTTATGAAAAGTTTGTAAAATTTAATTGAGTCATAGTTCAGGAAGCATGTAGCTTGCATCTTATACTTCTCCTAGATGTATGTACGGAAATGAATGGAGTAATTGATACTTCATTTAATGATTGTAACTTTGCATGTTAGGTTACTACAACAGTCCTTTACACTAAACTTTCTGACGGAGAACATTTTTCATTTACAAATTTTCCTCTTTACGAATGAAAAATCGATATCTTTTCAAATTAATATCCTGTCAAAATTTTCTGGGTATGGAGTCAAACTTCTTTGGTTGACCGTTGAGTTTTGACCAAATGTTCGTTCATTTTCCACTCTAGCCTCATATTTAGTTATTCTCTAATACACGCATAAAAAAGTCCTCCGTAATCCATGCTTTGCATTTTCAAAATTAAAAATAGAATTCAATTTTTTTTTATGAAAACAATTCGTTTATTCCCAAACATTTTATTTAAACATATTAACTGCTGGATCTTCCATGCGCTATCCATTGGCATGTCAAAAAAATATCGACTCGGTTGACTGGTATATAGTTATGTGAGCTCTAGAAGAATCTTTAATTAGGTCTAGCTGTATTATTGCTTAGTAGAATGGAAGAGTAATATATATGACTTGTTTACGCACGGATATAAATAGATTTAATTATCTAACCTTTAAAAAATGGTTGGCTAGTTGAAACAAACAAAACTCTTGGACATTTTTGGGAAGGTGTAGGATAGGTATTTCAAACTCTAGGATTTCATGTGCACCAGATGTTATATCTAACAGATAAATCTATACGCTAACCATAGTTGATTAAGTTTCCATCTTCTTTAGTTAGTAAGCAAAAAAGTGACACACAATAACATTTGACTAACAAGTTACAATTGCTTTAGTCTTTGGAAATGTTTATATAAATGGAATTTCCTCTTTCTTATATGCCAACCCCATTGACTAATCCTAACTTCCGTATTCTAAAAGAGGATTACCAACGTTACTTGCACAACTTCATTCTGGCATATTTGTCCTATTTTTTGTGGTCGAAGTTGAAATGTCTTGATTTAAAAACTTAAAAATGGAAAAAAGAACAACTCTAGCGGTGTAGCCTCTATGAAGAAAGAACAATTCAATTATGGTTTTCTTTATTAGGTAAAGTTTTAGAAATTAACAATAATGCTTACATGTTCATGACAGGCGTGAGTAGGCTGTACAACAACTGCCTTCTATCCAACTCAGCTTCAATGGTGGGCATTAGCTTCCTCTCTCCAGCCGATGTCCCCGAGCTTATGTAAATACCAGAAAAATAATATTAATTGTTAATTATTATTTTAAGAAACCTTTCTGCAATCTAAAGAACTAGGGATTTAATTATATATAATTATATCTATTGAAATTCCTAAATTAATAAGCAATCAATTGATGCGCACCTTGTCAAGAACTCAGAGATGGGATCTGCAGCCAGAATCGGCGATTTATCGCCCGCTGCTATCCTCTGTATTTCTGGCTTCAGATCCTCATATGTTACGATAGGAATTCGTGCTTTGAAGGTTTCTCGGTTGGTGGCACCGTTCATGTTGTATCTGTCACAAAATTAACAAATAAGAAGAAAAAAAATAGAAGAGATACAGAAAAAGCATATACTTAATTAACAATCTTGCTGCACTAGATTAAGAAATCATAACAGATGCTTGAAAAACAACTCCCTTTATTGTTCTGTGCTAACTAAATAGAAGATGACATGAACGGAGAATTAATGATTGAATGAATTAATTAATATACCTTTTGAGGTACTCTGTCTCAGCATTCTTGCTCAGTATCTCACTCAAAACCTTCGCTTGAACCGGATCGGTGTTCTTCGTTATCTCCTCGATGAAGTCGAGCTTTTGCTTGTGGTCGTTACTCGCAGTCATTGTTATTTGCAACGATAGAGAGAAGAGATATATCTTGGATTAACTGGCTTCAGATTGGATTGGATAGGTACTTTAGTAGAGATAGTAGTAGGAAAGACTAAAGAGAGATGGATGAGAGAGGAGATGCGTAGCGGTGCGCATATATATAGAGGTCATGAGGAGAATGCAAGTTTTGGAGACATGCACGTAGGGGACAGAGTAGCGGACAGGGGTGACCCACGCGGAGTCACTTGTCTCTCAGGAAAGGGACAGGTGGGACCCACAGGATGGACACGTAGGAAGATCAGGGTACATGATGGCAAATGGCAGGAGAAGATTGGTGGTGCGGACGAGTGGTGTGGGGCCAACGACATGATGGGTCCGGCCGCCACGGCAGTCTTCGTTTGTGTCTGTGTACGGAATTGGGATAGAGTCATAGAGCTATAGAGCAGAGAGAAAAAGAGGTGAGAAATGAGATCACGTAATTGGAACATCTGGAACGTTATTAAGAGTAGTAGTAAAACAAAACCATGCATGCAACTATGCAAGTCTTTCCGGTTGTTCAAAGTGAATTTCTTTTTAATTTGTTTAGTTTTGAAACACAGATTTATAGATTTATGATGAAAAAAGCTTTTTTGTTATTCTACAATTGACTTGACTTGAGTGCAGAAGTAAGGTTTTGATCAGATCAGTAATAAGATTGTAATAGTTTATCGGATTCAAATTCATAACTATTCAGGTACAAAGTAAAAAAATTAACAATTCAATATACATTCTTATCTAATAAAAAATATCAAAATAATATAATTTTATATATTAAAAATAAAAAAAATGAAAATCAATTAATAGATAATTAAGTCGATGAAAAAAATTTCCTCTATGTAACTTTATATTTTGAAACCCATACATAATTCTTTCATTATCTACGGTAAAAAAAATTAATAAAAATAATCAAATAATCCGTCAAAAACTAAGTTCAGAAAGATGAGATTAGTAAAAGCTTAAACCCAAAATAGCTTTGGTTCAAATATTTTTGCAAGTCTGTTTTCTAACAACTAATATATAATAATTACATTTTGGCTAATAAATAAAGTTAGGTAGATGTTACTTTAGTAGCTCCCTAATCTTATTCAAAATTTGAGCATGATGAAATAGCAATTCCTTTTAGGCCCAATATATTCTACTTTACTACATTTCTTCACACTTTTTAAACACCAAAAACACAACTTCAAAAGAAAGATAAAAAATCTGCAGATGATCAATCAATGGAAGGAATTACAAGGCCATGAGAAATGGAAGTCGGAAAAAAATCCTAAAGTACAAAAGAATACAATTTCGTAATGTTTCTTTTAAACAAAATTCACTTTGTTTTTTTTTCTTTTTAGAAAGGGGTAGGTGGATGTTTTGGGGAATCTATGAAAAACTTTATATATTTTACAGAAGGGTGTATGAACATTTATACATAATATATAAATATTTTTCGATAGCAGTATGAATACTTTTTATGCAGAAATGAACACTCAGGATCCAGTAAAAAATCATTTTTAAAGATGATGATCACCCATCTGATCACTTTAATCAACAATTAAGCACGCGTAAATTAATCAATGATATTTTAAAATTAAGCAAAGTATGCACTGAAATCACTCAGTTTTGGACACACACAATAGTTATGAACATATTTTATTTTCAATATGAACATACATGATAATAGGTATGAACATCTCGAGTGGATTAAAAATCATTCTTAAAAATGATGAGTGCCCTACACCCTACATGTCCAGCTCCTCATTCAAAAAACGTGATACTGATATGAGTGTTCATACTTGAAATAGATATATTCATATCTAATAAATGAGGTATTCATACTTATTAGGATATTCATATCTGAGTGGAAATAAAGACTTGTCAAAAATAGAGCTGAAAATAGAAAGTTGAAAGAGAAAACAGTTAAGAGACATATTTAAAAATAAAAGTATTATTAAAAATAAAAAAATTGAAAGAAAAAACATTTTGAGGAATAAATTTGAGAATTTTTTTGCTTGGGATGAAAAAATGTCCTCTTTACTCTACAGAATCATTTGATTCGATAGAAACTTGAAAGGTCTCGTGATGAGCTGATATCTCATAAATGATAATTGATATACAATTAAATCCTGCATCAGCGCCTAGCTAAATTGATTAAAATCAGACAGGCTAAGTCGACCCACATTATATATAATTAACAACAATGAAAAATTGATGGATTGGTATCAAATGTCGAATTAATTTGATTCGGCCAGAAGTACTTGTTTTATTTACATCTAATGCATCATAATTAATAAGTGGCTATTTATTTTGTTTGATATTGTAGTGATTATAATATGCCGTAGCATAAATATTTTTAAGATTACGCGGAGAACATATGATTTAAACTTTTAGTTGTAAACCTGTAACCATGTAGAAGGATTAATTCTAAAAACTCTTTTTGTTTAAATAAAATTAAATTTTATTTAAATAATCAATGTTCCAGTTCCTAGATTTCATAAAATCCTAGCATATCAGTGGATGGTATCAGCATAATATATATATATATAGAGAGAGAGAGAGAGAGTAAAGATACCGTGAGTTTAACTAAAAAAATATATCAAATTATCTTGAAATTTTAATTTATCATCCTCATTAAATTCTTTATATGAAAATCTCATGGGATGCAAAAATTTGGAGTGTTTTGAACTTTTTAAGTCACCGTTTTTAATTTTTTAAAATGATGTTTAAGTATTGAATATATTATTATTATTATTATTAGAGCTGATTTTCAAAAATAAAAATCATAACTTAAAAAGCTCAAAACACTTCAAATTTTTGCATCTCATGATATTTTCATATAAAGAATTTAATGAGAATGATAAATTAAAATTTGGAAATGATTTAATATAATTATTGAGTTAAACTCACAAAAGACCTCCGTGAGTTTAAACTCACGATATCTTTATTCTATATATATATATATATATATATATATATATACACACACACATAACTGTTGAAGATAGTGAAGATAGTATTTTGAAACTATAATGAAAAGATGCTGCTCTCATATATAAAAAATCAATGGGGCGGTGGGTTGCATGTCTACTAAAATTGCTCAAATCAAATACTAAGTATGATCCGCTAAAAATTCCTTCTTTCTTTTAAATTAGTGGGAATTGGCCTTTTTGGTACTTGAATTTTCTTGAAAAAATCAATTTGGTCTCACTAAATTCTCATTTGTATCAAGTTGGTCTTAAAACTTTATAAAAAACATTAAATTTTACTTTAAAAAAACAAATTAGTCCTCTTAACTCTAAACTACACCAAATTATTCCTTGAACTTTTGACATAAAAACTAATTTGATCCCCAAATTTTAAAAAGAAAAACTAAATAAGTCCTTGAAATTTTTTATTTCGAGGATATTTTTATGTACTTATTTCCCAAGTCTAAATCATTTAGACATCAAAGAATCTTATATTAAGAAAAAAATAAAAATATCTAGTAATGTATGGGACATATTGGTGACCAAAATATTATTAATAAAATGTCCCAATATATTACTTAATATTTTTATTTTTCTTAATTAAATATTTTTGGATGTCTTATTTAGACTTAGAAAATAAAAAATAAAAAAACTTTGAATAAAAAATTTTCAAGGATTAATTTTATTTTATTTTTAGTGTAGAGGGAACAAATTAGTTTTTATGTCAGAAGTTCAAGGATTTATTTGGTGTAGTTTAAATTAAAGGACTAAGTTGTTTTTTTTAAGTTCAAAAATCAACTTAATAATGATGAGAGTTTAGGGACCAAATTGGTTTTTTTTAAGAAAGTTCAAGGACCAAAAGTTAAATTCTCCCTTTAAATTATCTATGCCAATTTTCTAACAGTTGTATACACCTTTTAAAAAAAACGTTACACAATATATTATAGAAAATAAAGACGGCGCATGATGGTTTTTATTGGTTGTTCTGAAATTAAGAGCACTCAAATTAAGTCTTAAACCCCTTGCTATGCTCAACACGTTCCATTGATTAGACTGGTAATTAAGAAAGGTACCCTTGTCATTTATTTATTTATTTTTTAGAAAGGAGAGGTACTCTTAATTAATTAAATCAATATCATTTCTTTAATATTTTCTAAAGGATAAACTATCAGAATATATATACTAGCACAAGTTATTCATAATTCAACAGAAGTTTAAGTTCAAATAAAATTTAATTACTGTCAACAGGCCAAGCTAAGTTAGATATACAATTTTTTTATTATATCTCTACCCGGAGTAATTAATTAAATTTGTCAAATTGAGTCCCTCTAAATTAGGGATGTCAATGTGTCGGTCGGATCAGATTCGGTCGGGTCATTATTATTTTATTATTTTATTCACCCGACCCGATTACATTCGTTTTAAAAAAATATTGACCCATACCCGACCCGATCGGGTTACAAGTTGTCCCGACCCGACCCATATAAAATAATTAAATATTTTATATTATTTTAAATAATTAAAGATTAATTAATTTTAATTAATCTTTATTAATTTATAATTAATCTTAATTAATATATATTAAGCTTCAATTAGTACTAAATCATAAAATTACTTCAAAAAATATAATTAATTGGGTTGGGTCGGGTTGACCCGAACCGACCTGGGATAAAAAAATATATACTCACATTCAATTCATTTATTTTCAGTAGGGCTGTCAATGGATATCCATAATTCAAAAATCTGATCTGAATCCGTATAAATAAATTTGCATATGGATCATTAAAATATATTCATTAGTTTATTGGATCCGTATATGGATTCTAGACAGTGATCCATCTAATATAATGGATCTGCATTTGGATCTTATAAGATTCGAATTTAAAACCGCTATGAATTTGATAAATAAATAAAATTATATCATATGTCAATTAATAAAATAAACATGTCCAATTTAGTTTAAATTGAAAAACAATATTTATGTTTCACTTTGTGTTGATTCATAAAGTTAAATAGTAAATATTGTATTAATTAGGTAGATTTTATTATGTTATTTGATATTTATTATATATTTTGAAAGTTAGAACAAATAGTTATGATTGTTGCTAGGTTTATGATTGGAATAAATAATTTTAAGATTACTATAATAGCAGATGTGAATTATGATTGTTGTTATGTTTGAAATATTTTTAAGATAATATGATAATTTTTCTCTTGTCATATATTAATTATGTTATTTTTAAAATTATTATAATACAAGATACGAAATATGATCCGAATCCTGGTCTGAATTCTACTATAATAGTATATATGGATTCACATTTGGATTCTCAAAATTTTATTGGATACGGATCCACATATGGATCTTGTAAATTTTTAATGGATTGGCATTTGGATCCTCCGAGATCCGATTTGAATCCTATCCATTGACAGCTCTAATATTCAAATTATATCGGACCAGGTCGGATTCGAATCGAATCAGCTAAATAATTAACACCCCTACTCAAAATTCAAATATTTTGCAATGATTGCGTTGTAAAACCATTATATGCATTTTGGGAGTGTTTGGCACTCAATGGAATAACAAAAAGTTATAATAGAATAGTTATTCCGATGAATTAATTTGCCAAACGAATTTTAGACTAAGTAGAACATTACGGAATAGTGCTAATCCGGTATACCAACTTATAGGTGGAATACCGGATTAACTCTCTTCGGAATAGCGATTATTGTTTGATTATATTATATTATATTATTATATTATGATTATGATTATGATTTAGTATTATTATATTATTATATTATATTTATGATTATAATTTATTATTATATTATATTAATATTATTTATTATTATTATTAAATTATTATTATCATTATTGTTATTATATTATCGTTACCATTAGTATTATTATATTATTTATTATTATTATAAATATAATTTTAATATTATATTATTATATTATGAATATAAATATATAATTATTATATAATTATATTATTATGATCAAGATTATTTATTATTATATTATTATATTATGATGATTATGATTATGATTATGATTACTTATTATTATTTTATTATGTTGTATTATATTATTATATGTTGATTATATTGATGATTAATTTATTATTATATTATTATAATTATTATTATTTATAATTATTTTTATGATTATGATTATATTTTTATTATTATATTATTATGATTATGATTATGGTTATATTATTATAATTATGACTATAATTATTATTATCATGATTATGATTATGATTATTATATTATGATTATATTATTAAAATTATGATTACTTATTATTGTTATATTATTATAATTATGATTGTAATTATAATTTTTTATTATTATATTACTATATTATGATTATTTTATTATTATACTACTTTATTATTATTATTATCTTACTATTATGATTATTATTTTACTGTTATTATTATTATCATCATCATTATTAGTATCATAATTATTCATATTTTAATTATTCCGAGTAACAACTGTCAAATGATATTTTCGCTCTTTGAATAGTCAAAAATATTACTTTTTCTACCACTCTTTTAAAAAAATATATATTTTATCACTCTTTCAAAATTATCACTCTTCCAAAGTTATTTCTTGATTTGCGGACCCTTTATGCATGCCATATATTGATAAACATATGTCACTAAATTTAAAATTAGCAATGAGACGTGACATATGTCACGTCTGATATTTATTTCCAAAACGCACGACAAAAGCATGGGATAGTTAGGCACACGTCCCACCGTGTTTCTAATGGAATCATTACTCCGAATGAAATAGGATGATTTTGAGATCCGATCTCGGACCGTCTGATTTAATTCGAACGGTTGAGATTTTTTCTAAAAATTAAAGGGAATAAATCAAATCGATCTTATCTATTAATTTCTGATTGGACGGTTCTTCTCAAAATCTCTAAAACCTGCGATCACATTTGGGTGGTAGCCGATACGGACACATCATTATTCTCTGTGCTGCAAATTGAAGCTCAAAACATTAATCATAGAATCTCTTTATAATTTGCATCAGTATGAATCTCAAAGAGATCTAATAGATCATATACTAGAAAAACATGATGCTGCAATAGAGAATTAAAATCTTAGGATCATGATCATGATATGTTAAAAGAAAATGGTGAATATCATACTTTGAGATAAAAGAAGAGATGAATAAAATAAATTTTCTTATAAAATAACATATTACAACTCTATTTATAAGCTAAGACAACATAATTATTTAGAAAATTCGTATTAAAAATGGAATACCAAACAACAACTGTTTCGACTGACCCCTATCCACATTAACAGTCATAACTCTATGTAGAGAACTTCAAATAACTTGAAATTTAAACCATTGGAAACTAGACGTCAAGAGTTTTTCATCCATAGGTCATACAGTCAAAACGGACGTCGTTTGATCTTTCATATCCCCTCATAAATCAACCCAAAAATTCTGCAACTGCTGAATTCTAAGAGTCTCATTTATTTTCCATTAACTTCTAAATTTAAAACCCACTAAAAATAATATTTAATGTTTATTCAATAAAACTCCCTCATAAACTTAAATGTTTCTACCATCCGTCATGCAAATCATCTTCTTTTATTTGTCGAGAAGTACTTTCGGTAGCGATTTTGTGAAGATATCCGCAACTTGATCAACACTTCCTTCCTTTACATGATCTCAGATAAAATGAAAACGAACGTCAATGTGTTTACTTCTTTCATGGTTCACTGAGTTCTTTGCCAACTCAATTGCTGATTTATTGTCAACTTGAATCACGGTTGCACCTAGTTGCATGACATACACACCAAGATGCTGCCACATATTCAATTTTACACGTCGAGAGTGTCACGATCGGTTGCTTCTTTGAAAGACAAGTAAACGTAATATCTCCCATAATGAACACATATCCCGATGTATTTTTTTGATCATCTATGTCTCCGCACCAATCACTGTCGGAGTAGCCAACTAACTGGTAATCTTTTGCTTTCGAGTAGAACAACCCGAGTGACACTGTTCCTTGGTTGTACCGTAGGATTCGCTTCAACGCCTTCCAATGTGAATAAACGGGTTCCTCCATGAATCGACTTATATTTTTCCTCATTAGTGTCGATTGTGGTGTTTCTTCAATCTCCTCATTTGTAGTTATTCTCTCTTATCGATTTTTGTGAACTTAACACTCGTCTTTCTTGTTAACTTGTCTTCATATCATCATTGCACTTCTTCATAACTCGCAGCGAATAACGATGCCATCCATTGACGGCTTCTTCTCGATTCATTGAGGTAGAAATCCAAAAAATCAATCGTGGTTTCATCTCATATGTCATCCAATTGTCTGACTCTTCAGTTCATGTATATGTGAGATTCACACCCACACCGCGGCTCCACACCGTATTTTTTCATGTAGCTCCACACCGCATTTTTTTATGTGGCTTCACACCACATCTTCTCATAGTGTTCGCACACTTTCAGTAAACATCTCATGATGTTGTTAGTTCTCTTATCTTGACACTCATTGTACAGGCTATTATGAGTTATTGCTCACGTCGGCTTCACTCACCAATTCTTTGAAGACCACTAGTAAAGATTTCACCATATTTTTATAACATTCGTTACTTGATACATAACTCTCATCATTGACAAGTTTTTTTTTACAATATCTCTAAACTATCTTCACGAAAAAGAACACCACAAAAAAAAAATACTTTTCTTTTTTTTTCTCTTCTTTTTAAAAAAAAAATCAACACATGATATTTTTTTCATTATTCCGACACTTTTTCTTTTCTCACAAAAAAATAAAATAAGAGGATTCATTTTTTTTCAATCATTTTTTGTTTGTTTTCACTCATTTTTTGTTTTTTTTTCAATGCTCCTAACAATACAAAAAAACTCATATACTAAAATAAACTCGAAACACTCTTAATACTTAACTTTCTTTAAAACAAAAATCGAGAATCACCATATTTTTTCTTTTTTCGACATCTTTTTTTTTTCTTCTTTTTTTTCTTTTTATTCGCCATGACAGATCTATCTTGATTGATTGAGCCAGGCTCTAAAAGAGAATGATGGATATTACACTTTGAGATAAGAGAAGAGATAGATAAAACAAGCTTTCTTTCTATTATAAACTCTTATATCTTTCTTACATATCAAACAATAAATCATAAGTCTATTTATAGGCTAAGACAACGGAAATATCTAGAAAATTCGTATTAAAAACGGAATACTAAACAACAGCTGTTTCAGCTGACCCATATCCACTAAAACAGTCATAACTTTCTGCAAGGAACTCCAAACGACTTAAAATTTAAATCATTAGAAACTAGACTTCAAGAACTTTCCATCTATAGGTCATACAACCAAAACGGACGTCGTTTGATCTTTCATATCCCCTCATCAATCAGCTTAAAAATTCTATAACTGCTGAATTCTAAGAGTCTCCTTTATTTTTCACTAACTTCTAAATTTAAAACTCACTAAAATAATATTTAATGTTTATTCAACATATATGTCTATTACGTCTAGCGAAAGCGCTCATCATTTTTTTTAGCTTTTCCATCTGATTTTATTTTAGTTTTTGTTCTCAGAACTTTCTAAAACAGAAAACAAAAACATTTTTACATGAAGAACTATTACAATACGCCAGAAAACCCCTTTTGCAGCGCACCATTTACAGCGGTTTTTAACTGAAAATCGCTGTAAATTAATTTTTATTTTAGAAAAGTTCTTTTCTCACGGGATCCAAACATTTCCCCCCTTTCCCCCTTTCCCACGGCTCCATTAATGTGGAAAACCTAGTCATCGCATCACTCGCCTCGCCTCGCCTCGCCTCGCCTCGCCTCGCCCGCCTCGCCCGCCTCGCCTCGCCTCGCCTCGCCTCGCCTCGCCTCGCCTCGCCTCGCTCGCCCGCCTCGCGCGCGCGCCTCGCCTTTCGCCTCGCCCCCCGCCTCGCCTCGCCTCGCCTGCGCCTCGCGCGCGCCTTCGCCCGCCTCGCGCGCGTCGCCTCGCCCGCCTCGCGCGCCGCCTCGCCTCGCCCCGCCTCGCGCGCGCGCCTCGCCTCGCCCGCCTTGCGTGCCTCGCCTCGCCCCCCCCTCGCGCGCGCGCCTCGCCGCCGCCCCGCCCGCCCGCCTGCCGCCTTTGCCAGCGTCGCGTCGCCGCCCGCCTCGCCTCGCCTTGTTTTGACATTTTTTTTATCAAGTTTTAATATTTTGTAAATATATGTTATATTTTGTTGTATTATGTATGTATGTTAGATAAATTAGTTAATTAGATGTAGTTAATTAGTAATTAAATGTAGTTATTATTGTTTTTGTGAAAATGCATGTGATGAAAATATTATATATGGCTAGCATATATGGGCTAGTCACGAAATAAAAAGAAACAATTTAAAAAAAATAGTTTTACAAATGGTTTTTACGAAGAAACCGCTGCAAAACGAATTTAAAAAAATTACGGTTTTTATGAAAAAACCGTTGCAAAAATAATTTTACAGCGGTTTTTAAGGTAAAAACCGTTGTAAAAGGTAATGTTTACAATGACGGTTTTTAGTTAAAAACCGCTTTAAATGGTATTTTACAGCGGTTGTTATATAAGAACCGCTATAAATAATTTGCGGCGGTTTTCAACAAAACCGTTTTAAACTTTTGCGTCGCTCCCAATAACAGCGGTTGTACAACCGCTGCTAACTGGGGGAAATAACCGCTGTAAAAGCCTATTTGTGGTGTAGTGTTAGTTGGAAATAAAAAAAATCCAATTTGGAAGACATCTTTTCTGAAATTGATGGAGCTAAAAAGCACAAAATAATTGAATGCATATGACAAAAATTCTTAGTTGTCTCATAATTTTCAAATTGAATCTTGGGATTGTCTTCAAGACAGGTTAGACCACGACGAGCTGTTCATGCGTACAAAAGGACAATTGATGTTTGCCTCACATGTCATGTTGTGTTATATTTCGTGCTTTTGTATTAAAAAGTTTACCGAAGTTACAAGAAAGGCATTTCTCTCGCTTTTTATAAGATAAAAATACAATCTTTAAATATTCGCGGATTATAATTAACAATACATCAAGATTGACCTTTATTCTTTTTTCTAAAATGTTATATATTATATATAAGTAGCGATAATTCGGATGTTCTTTTTCCTAATTCTGCAGTATTCGGATGTACTAATTAAGTTCCTCAATTGAATTTAAGCGGCTTTCCATATTTTAACGTATTAACGTATGTAGGTAGAGGCGGATGCGGAATTTTAGTCAGAGACTTATTAATCATATTTTAATAATTTATCGTATTCAAACTCATTATCTAATTGAATACTAATAACAAAATCAACAATTCAATTGTTGCAATTTTTTTCTTTTTTGCATTTTTAGGAAGTGTAGAAAATCTGTAATACAGTTCACTCTCGTGATCATGTAAACTTACAGGTTAATGAAATTTGGAGGCGTGACCTTCATCTATTTTATCAAAAAAAATCAACAATTCAACATAATTCTTATATAATAAAAAAAACAAAATAATATTCTTTTACATATTAAAAATAATAATAAATCAAAATCAAAATAATAGATAATCAAGTCGATAAAGAAAAATATATTCTATGGGATTGCATATTTTAAAATTTTTACATAATTTTTTTATTATCCATGTTATTAAATATTTTTCTCAATAAAAATAATAAAATAATTCAGAAAAAAATTAGAAATTAGGTCTAAAAAGATTAAATTCAAAAAATTAATCTAAAAATATTATTTTTCTAAATCTAAAGAGGGTCAACGTGCATCCGCACTAGGGGTGTCAATTCTTGACCCGACCCGATGGGTTAACCCGACCCGACCCGAACATGACCCGAAAATAAATTGATCAGGTATGGGTTTAATTTTTTTGATCCGAATCGGATCGGGTCGGGTTCGGATCAACCTGACCCGTCCCGATTAATTATATTTTTTAAATTAATTTTATGATTTAGTACTAATTAAAGCTTAAATATACACTAATTAAGATTAATTATAAATTAATTAATATTTTATTACTTAAAATTATATAAAAATAATTAATAAATATTTAATTATTTTACACGTGTCGGGTCGGGTCCCGTAACCCATCGGATCGGGTATTTTGATTGAATTTAATCGGGTCAGATTCGAATCGAATCAAAAAAATAATAAAATAATATGGCTCGACCCGATCCACTTACACCCCTAACCCGCACCTCCATGCAGGAAGAGTTCTGTTTAAGAGGCCTGTTAACTTCACTGTACTAAGTTCCTCAATTGAATCGGGGCGGAGAGGACTGCGGAGGGTCCTCTGACACCCGAAGCAAGAAGATGTTCTCTGCCGCATACGTGATCTCTTGGGCTTTATTTTCACTATTTTTTAATATAATAATTAGATTAATCATATTATTAATAATAATAATAAAAAAAATAAATTTTAATAATAAAATAATATTATGCCACTACGACTGACACATTCGAAAAGACACCACTTTCAGTGGTGTCTTCCTTTCTTTTTTCTTATCTCCATCTTATTAAAGAATACAAAATTATTCTTTTTTTCCGCCAGTGGTAGTGCACCACTCTCACTAGCGTGCTTCTTTTTTTTTTTACAAAACTATAAAAAAAAAATACCGTTGTTAGTACCGTATTTTCAAAGCACCACTGATAGTGGTGCACTGTTATTTCTACTATTAAAATTTTATTTTTATCATTATTATTAATAATAATAATATGATTAATCTAATTATTGTATTAAAATATCAGTGCTTTTTGGTTTGCACCCTGTAGCAATTCGAGAGGTGCGCTAATATGTTTTGTCTGGACGGTGAAGTTAACATGCCTCTCTAGTTTTATTAACTAACATAAATCAACATTTGAAAATAATTTAATTAGCCAAGGTAGATTTTGTTCCTAATCAACTTATCTAATTGCAGATTTAAAATAAATCTTTAAATATACTCGAAAATACTGTGCTTATTGAAAATTTCTTTAACACGTCTAAAATATGTTTCAAATTAAAATGAAAAGTGAGAAACACATTTAGCGTGATTGCTTTAATTAACGTAATGTTTTTCCGTACAGAATACATTTTAATACCAATTAGCTAGTTTCGGTCAAACATTAAGAAACTAAGGTGCATCCGAGTCGTCTAAAAGGAAAAAGTACAAACGACAATTGAGAAAATCACAGCTGGATAAAGAATTAACATTACTATAAGGTCCCCGGTTCAAATTTGTACAGCTTAGTGCCTTAGCTCTGTTTTAGGTGTTTACTTTTGAGTCATAAAATTAACCAAGTGTGTCAACTTCTTCTTTTGTTTCGATCTGAAACCGCAATTCCATGTCGTGTTGGATGGGGAAACTTTTCTAATTTGGACAGTAACTTTTATGGTTTTTGTGCGTGTTATTCTTCTTTCTCCAGTAGTCATTTTTGTTTTTTTTTTCCTTTTAGATAAGTGAGGGTTATCATCATCAACTTATTTAGTTTGTTCTTGTTTTCTTGTCGCATTTTCCGTTATTGAAATTAAATCCCTAACCGTGCAATAATAATTATTTAGTCCTTGGCGATAATTATCTGTAGATTTTTGGCTTAGTGTTAAAAAATATTTTATATTTAATTTTTTTATAATAATACCATTATTGTTTATTTTAAATTTTTTTGACAAATGTATTTTTTTAAAACATGTGCGCGCGTTTTATGTTTTGCATTATCAGAATATATTTTGTGTAATGTAATGTATACTGTATACAATGTGCTTCTCGTCGTCTCACTTTGCTTTTAGAGGAAAAAAGATGGTCAAGATAAAAATCCTCTAGGGTTACACAATCTGCTCGCTAAACTCAAATTATTTTTTAATGGAATCCATTTTTTAAGTCGTGTGACTTGCAGCAACAATTTAGTAGGATAGGCATTTTTTAAAGTGAGAGAGAAGGATCGGAACCTGAATTTTAATATAGAGATTAGAGTATTTAAGTTGACGGAATTTAAAAATATTAAATGATCGAAATATATTATAGATAATAAATCGATAATTTATATATAAATTCTTATACATAAAGAGTGTTAAGTTTTTAAACTTTTTAAGCATGTTATATCGTCACTTTTCTTCATTATTGATTTTGTTTAAATCTTTTCATCTTCTTGAATCCAAAGGTTCAAAATAGTTTCATCTTCTTAAATTTTCTTGAAACTTAACTCATAAAATTATTCATTTTTTTATATAATAATTTATAGATTATTATGTATTTAATTATATTATTTATTATAATAATTATTACTTAGTATTTAAAAATATTATGTCTAAATTTTTTAAATATATTTTAAATTTTATATTATTAATTATTTATTTGAGAACTATGTTATTGGGACGAAGTCCGAGTTGAGCGGCTGGATGAAGAAGATCTAAATTATCTTTCTCGTTCCTCAAAAGTCAGCCCCGTATAATTAATTTTCATATTTTTCTACACATTTACATAAATCATAATGTGCATGCCTTCTCTCGGATGCGTATTGTCTGTGGAGAATTTTCTATGAAGAGATCTCCACAGAAAAATTTAAATGGCTCGATTTAATTTGATTGGTTGTGAAAATCTAAATACAAATCTTAATGTACATAATTTATTACCATTAATTTAAGACCGTTAATAATTGATTTGACGATTCAAAAAAAAACGCACCTGGAAAGTTAAAAATAAGTAAAATTAGTGATGTGGTTCCACATTTTCTTCGCTTTCAACCTCTCCTAACAAATAACAGTCATCAAATTAGGTGCAGTAGGAGAGTGATCGATACGCTTGATAAGGAAAGCTAGCTAGCCCACTTGTCACTCAATTAATCGCTTGCTATAGTATCTCTCTCCATCATTTGTGCTCCTTGGTGTCTTGTCATTGTTTAGCTTTCAAAAGAGAATAAAAGGTGCATTAAAATTGATGTGGCATTATTGGATTTATCAATTGATCAGGGGTCAACAAATTATGCTGGAGCAGGTTAACTGCACGATTGGGGAATACTGTTAAAGACCAACACGTGGTCAAATATGTAGGCGGTCCAATCAAGTAAGACAGTAACATTAATTAATTAATATCTTGACGAAAATTTGTACAGTACAAATGTATAGGATTTCGACATTTACAATTTTGTGATTCGAAGATCGATATTATAGTTCAGCAAGATTAAGTTCATAATTAGATATTACATGATTTGATGAAATTCATAAATAATTAATTTAGATATTATATGAGAATAATTTTAGAAATGATTCATTATTTAATTATATGCAAATAAAAAAATATTGATATTTATAAATAATATATAGTACGAGAAAGAATACATATATAATCATTTTGATATTTTTCTTTTTGAAAAAAGTAATCATTTTGATATTAGTGCTACATTATTAATTTTATTATGTGCTTCTTTGCACCATTATGAAAGGGAATTCGAAGGTAGTTTGAGATTGGTTGATAGCTTGAAAAATATGATATATTGATCACAATAACATACTTAATGAATTTTGAAAATTCAAGTGTGTCACACTATTATCATCAATATCAACTGGGGTAAGAGCTAGATGGGGCACATTAGCACATGTTAGTTTCAGAATCCATGTGCATGTTTTTTCCGACTACAAAGAGGATTGAAAAATATCTAGCTATTAGAAAGTTACATCCAAAATAAAAAATAAGAACACAGAAAAATTCTAGCAATGAGTGATTGTTTTCAACTTTTCATGAGTACTTCTCGGTCGGCAAGCAAGCAAGCAAAAGGAGAAGTAGATAAAGATAATGTTTAATTATTGTGGGGATGACATCATCCAAAAATTAATATTGTTGCTACATAGTATTTGCGTATTGAGGTACATTGAATATATTCGTATATGTGTAATTTAATGTTGTATAAGTACTTTTTAAAAGAATTCATATTTGACCATTAACAAGTAATAGTTATATCTACTCCTTATTAAGTACGTAAGTGTTCTGATGCTGCAAATGTCTAAATTTTTTGTTGAATTTTTATAACTAATATCAATTGTCGGATTGAGTTATTCATCAAATAATATTACCATCTCTATGACCATTTGTGTTGAAGTTATAATTGTCTTTCAATTTTAATTGTTATGCGAAATGTTGCATAATTTCAGAGTATGATGTACTTTGTTTATTTTTTTTAGATTATCATCAATTATGAATTTTAACTTTTTTAAATTCTGAATGTCAACTTTCCTTTCAATTCTGCATTAATTTTATATTAATTATGTATTCATGATTAAAATTTACATTAATTACTAGATTATATTTATTTATTTATTTTTTTTTCACATGAAGATATAAAATTTTATATTTTTTAAAGACATCACCGTGCCAACGCACGTGCAAGATACTAGTTTTATTTTTTGGACGTACTAATATCAAGATTTAATATGACATGATTTTCTTATATCTGTACTCTTTATTAAGCGTATAAGTATCTTAATTCTGCAACGATCATGATTAACTAAAATTCATTAGTTGATTAATTATTAGAGAGGACATGAGTCATTAAATATATTAATTTTTTTATGAAGTTATAGATTGTAACAGAAATATTAAAGATATTATTTTGTTAAAGAATTTATCAAATTTAAAATTTAATTATATATTTTTTAAAAATCTATAATTACTATAAAAATAAATAAATAATTATATTTATTTTTATTTTATTTGTTATCATTTTGTATTTGAAATAAAATGATATTTTATATTTTGATATAAACATTATGACTTTGCTCTGCCCATGACAACGAGTGCAATCATGATTTACTTAATTAACGTACATCACACAGTGCCAAGGTATTTGAAATCCGTGAATATATCTCTGGCACCGCACCATGGCCCATGCATTAAGCATGCCATCATGCATACCCTTTATCCATTTTTTCCTAACTGATAATTAATTAAAGCTGGGCTAGCAGAAATAAATTAAATTGAATTGAATCCTGAAATTACTTGAGCGGTACGAGGATGTCGACACTGACACGGTCGAGCATCGAGGTCAGGACCCAGGTAGATAATACAGAATTTCTTTTCTTTTTTGCCAAATGGTAGATAATGCAGATCTGAATGAATATCTGATACATTACACACCCAACAAGCACAGCTGGCATGCATTGGTTAGATCTGCTTTGGAAAGGTGAGATGCTCACAATCGGGCGGTGGGCCGGATTTATGTTCGGAACGTGTTTGTTCGGGTCTATGAAAAAAACGGATCGAATTGATTGAATCAATTTATATACTAATTTTTTAAGTTTTAAAATATTTTTTATTAAATAATAGATCATTTAATTTTAAATTGGATCTATCTTTTAAAGTGGGGAAATTCATCAATCCTAAAGTGGCAGCAACCGATCCCACATCAAGAAGGGAAAATTTTGATGATTTAGTTTAAATTGAATTTGAATTGAATTAGATTAATTTATTTTTTTCTAAAAATTAAATTTAATCAGATAAAATTTTCATATCAAATCAGATTTTATCAACTTTAAATGCGCTCATAGGGTTTTAGACCCTATTCGGAACTCATCCACTCGCCTAAAAATGTCAAATTTTGGCTGCCACACTTCAATCATGCATGAACGCTAACTGGGATCATCCTTACTATTTCAAAATAAAAAGATAGAACGAAGCGACTCATGGCACACAGTACAAGAAGATTAACCTAGAATCCTATATTCTATTAAGATATATTATGACATGACTTTTATCCAACTAACTAATATGATGAATACTTCTAGCGTATATTTAGTATATGATTTAATGTATTTAGTTCTATTTGTGTGTAAAATTTAATTGTGAACTCTTTGAAATTAATATGCAACAACTCAAACTCAGTATGTTTAGGATCGGATTTAGGATTTTGATCATGAGGGATTAGTAATCAGATTATAATAGTTTATTGGATTAAATTCATTAGTCAATCAGAACTAAATAAAAAAATTAATAATTTAACATTAATTCTTATCTAATAAAAAACTATCAAAATAATATCCTTTTATATATAAAAATAATAATTAATTAAATTGTTGAAAAAAATTCCTCTAAAGAACTTTATATTTTGGAACCTCTACACAGTTCTTTATTATCCACGATATTAAAAAAATGCTCAATGAAATAAATTAGACAATTTGGGGTCAAAAATAAAATCAGGGGAGAATCAATTAGCAAAAGTTTAACACAAAAGTACTATTTTTTTTAAATCCAGAGGGTTAGCTATCCCCGGGCCTTTACTGCATCTGCCCTTGAGTACGTCAATGTTAATTAACATCCAAATAAGTGTTTGTTCTATTTCAATAACAGCTATCACTCCAAAAGATAAACTTGGGGTATATTTGGAAGCTTCAGGAATAATAAAATAGTTGTTGCTCTCAGAATAAAAATAGCAATGGTGAGGTCAAATGTAAATTTATTGTTCCGTTATTATTTTGATGTTTTAAAAGAGAAATTGAATAATTATTGTTCTTCTCAACTCTCTATTATTATTCTACATACAAAAAGCCCGACAAAACATGGCGGTACTAGAGCTGACTCGCTAAGTGATCCGGACTTCTCCTTCTGCCTGGGTACTATACTACTATTCCTCTGACGTGTTGCGAACTCGCAGCGTAATTTACAACCTTTGAATTTTTAGATGGCTATTTTGAGATTGATGAGGAAGAATCACAAAATAGATTGAACGGATCGGATACTGTGCTGTAAGTTTGCCACGCGGCAAATAATAAAAACTCCTGCCCTGCTCTCTGTACGCCACCTCATAGTAGGTGTAAGGTGGTGGGACCAAGGATTGGAGCACATCAGCACATGGTGCAATCTCTATTTTTCAACACCTAACTGTTAATGCTCTATGCTTCAATGATGTACAGTTAAAAAAACAAGACTTTTAATGCACCAGTCCGCCTCATCGATTCATCGGACTCATAGTCCTAAATCATATCACGACCGTACCTCTCAAAATCAACCAATCCTAATTCAACTCATCTAATCCTTCAATATATCATAATCCAACTCATTCTAATATGTTGGACCGTCCAAATTCCCCCAACCTAATCATCTCTAAAAAAAATTACCTGGCACGCTCAGGTTGGATCTGCATGATGATTTGAACAAGTTATAAACATATCACATCATGTTGCTACACACATGCATGAACAATCTGTTTAATTAATGTCGACAGAGGAATAAACCGACAACACGTCTCTACCTAGTCCCACCTGAGGGAAACATGTAACGTCAGCCATAGATACGCCTTTGTTCTTTGTCTGATTGAACCCCTTGAGGCCTTGAGCAATATCATTAATTGTCAAAGGCATATATTTAATTTGTCAAATGGAAATCATCTTCAATTGGTTGCTTGTGGGTTATGATGCGTCACTCTATGCATCAGCAAAATTGCATATCTGATGATGCTGGAATTAGTAACCGGGTCTAGTTAATTAATCAGATACTATCATGATTGGAGCAGCAAATTTACTGGAGTGCATTACTAATTACCATAAATGAAACATATTTGTTAAGTCTTGAGTGTAGTGTAGAGTAGATTTTTTTTTAATTACCATTTACCACCAAAAATCATTGGAGATCCATTTATACTATAAACCCAAATCGAATCGTGCGCACAAAGTTCTAAATCATTAATTACCTGTCTCGAAGGATGAATTTGTCATATAATATTACATGGTCAATTAAGTACTCAAGTTGCCTTAGCTAATTATATATTTGAGATCACTATCTCTATATTACCTCTCGATGTATGTAAGTTTTTCAATTAGTTGGTCGGTGTTAGAAAGTTATTCATTATAAATTAGAATTTTATGGAGGTTACTTTTCTATTGTCAAGAAAACGTCATTTTTATTACCCTGGCCTAATACGAAAAATACTAAATCTAATTTGACCGCTGCAAAAAATAATTCTGAACTTTTATATTCCATATTCAAATCGAATGAGGTTATGGTGCTTTGCACGGCGCAATAAAGATGGTACTTTGAACTCAAATCTCAAAAATCATAAATAAAATTGTCAGTACAATTTATATATTAAAATATTATCAAATATTAAATTTTATTATTTTTTTGAAAGATGAACATATTTGAGTTGCAAATAATTATATTTTATTATAATTTTAGGGTCTATCATTCAAAATCTAAAAAATAGTATGAAAACTCTTAAAATAATAAAATTTGATATTCTATAAGATTTTTAGTATGTAGAATATGATGAACAATTTCAACTGGTCATTCAGGTTATGATTTTTGAGATTTGAATCCAAAACACCAATGACCTGCTAGCGCTTTGCGAGACATCATAGCATCACTCAATTTAAATTATCCTAGTAAGTAAATAATACCATACATAGCTTTTTCATAATACGAATATAATTATTGAGGAGGTTTCAAATGCCTCATGCATCCACTTTTTAAATTTCTAATAACACAAAATTTAAAACTAAAATATCAAAATAAAATTGTTAAATTTGATGTATATTTTATTTATTTATTGCGCATAAAAAATATTCACTTTTCAATTTTATTCTATATGAATCAGTAAGTTAAAAAAATCAACGTTCAGAAATTATACAAGCTCTTGATGTCATATAAAATGATATTGAAATGCCACAATTTATAATCTGTACATAAATAAAGTGATATATATACCAAATTTGATGTTTTATTTTGATTTCTTAGTATTAAATTTTGAGTTATTAAAACTTTAAAGAATGGAGGCATAATAGAGACAAAAATAGAGGCATTGAAACCCAACATTATTATTTAGTTATTTTTAATTTGACTGGAAAACAACCGGATAGAAGATGTTTAAATGATGAAAGCTTGGTAATACTGAAATTCAATATATAGCACGAGTCAATTGCACATGATAATGCAGTGGCAAAGTCAATGGCATAAATTTCTTCCTAATTAGACCATAATCTAACGAGTTTGGAGCTGAAATGTTAATTTATTTTTAAGAATAATGGATCATATGTGTTGCGATAAAATTTAATAAGAAGAAGACGTTGATTGATGAACATGAAATGCATATATATTTTAATTAAGGTTTTACTCGATATTATTGGATTTGTGAATTTTGGATATTATTTGAAAATTCTGAAGAAAGAAATCAAGTCAGAAATGGAAGAAACTCAAGTAGGATTTTGTGAATTTGTCAGAAATGGTAAAATATTGCCGTGGTGCGAAATCTCAAAAGAAAAAGGCAATATTTTACCGTGTCCAATTTCACTTTTCAAGCCCAACATAATTTCTCCTTAATGTTTCATTTTTGAAATCGTCCCCATAGATTGAAGCTTTCCCATAAGATATAGTTATTAATTGGAGCACGATATGGATGATATGAACATCAATTAAGCAAACATTTAGCTGATTATTGGTCATTGTATGAGTTTGATGTGTATCTGATTGTTGTTCATTGTATGTGTATAATGGTTTCCAATTTGGAACAAAAAGTGGTTTTCAACTAAGTTGTCTTTTATTAATAAATATCTCTTTGTTTGATATTTTTGTAGCATTTTGCATTCGTTTCATTTACTAGGTTAAAGATGTTGTCATTTTTAGTGGAACTCTCTCGAAATAGAAAAGACTTGTGTTCTCATACTTTTATGGTGATCCTTATCATAAATTTTATACAAAGTTTACTAAGAAAAAGACAAAATATACTATCAAAGTTCAAAATTACAAAGAATTACATTACTTAGAAGAAAACTAGCGGAAAAAAGAGAGCATTATTTTTTCAATAATTAATTCGGATCGTTAGGAAGACAATTTTACATATTCCCAGATTTACTAGTGTCTTTTTTTTTTCTTTTGAGGAAAAGATCTTTACATGTGTCTTGAGATGTGGTATGTCAATTTTGTGAATAATCTGCCTACTACATGCCGTTTAGTGATTTGCAGTTATAGATCAAATTAATATACAAATATATATGGATAAATATTTTACTTAATTAATATGTCATTAAGTGAAATTATGGGATTAATATAGATGGTAACAGATTTGTCTGTAATAAACAAGATTGATGCATTATTACATTTGTGTTGTTACGTCAATTTTCTTGTCGTTAACAGTTGCTCATTTAAAGAATAATATAGCTGTATATTTTTATATAAGAAAAGTGTGGAAAATACTATCATTGATGCTGTCATCAATATTAACTTTATTATTTATATTTTTGTGAATTATTATTCAATATTCACAGTAATGATTTTATTGTGTAACTTATTTTATGTTGTATTTGTTTGAGTCAATTGAAATTAATATCGTTAATTTGAATAATAACTCATTTAAGTTTAATAACAAAATATTATACAATTTATAATAAATTGTACAATAAAATTTATTATTGAAATATTAACTCATTTGGTTATGAATAATAAAGTTGGTACCGATCACGGTATCAACGATGACATTAATTTGTGTCAACTCCTATTTAATTTCTTAAAAAATTAAGCAATTGAGTAGTCTAAATCCTTTGGAACTGCAAATATTATCTGCTACTACAATACAAATCCACGACTAATTCCCTGGCCAACAAGTTCTCTTCTTCCCAGAAATATTATTGTACATTATTGTACCGAATTTTTATTAGAAATTTGTCAAATAAAGAAAGAAAATTGCTGGCGAATAGTTATTGTACACGTGATCGGTTGTAAACATATTGTACGCATTCACGTTATGACCACATGTGGCAACAAACCACAAATTACTAAATTAGTGAAAACGAAAGAGAGGGAGAGAAATAGATGGAAGAAATTGACGCAAGTGGAAACCTATATATATAGGACATCCACCGAACGGAACCAGATCAGCTGTCGCGCGGCACGGTGCGGCGCAGCACCTGGTCCGTTCGATCACTTCGAGATTCGTGCTAACTCGAATCTTAAAGTATTAGCACGAATCTCGAAGTGATCGAACGGACCACGTGCTGCGCCGCACCGTGCCGCGCGACAGTGGATCCGGGTCCCCACCGAACAAGCTTTGCCAGATTTCTCCCAAGAAAAAAATCACCCGCTAAAAGACAAGGAAAATACAACGAGAAAAGGTTATTCATTAATTAAGACCTATTATTTTAAGACAGAGCAATCTAAAACAGAATAATAATTTTGGAATTCAGAAAAAAAGAGCTGTATTTCAAAGTTGGTGTTTAAGATATCTGTCAAATTAACGTGTTTATTATAAACAAGTATTTTTTTAAAATAGTTTGTGTATCGAATTGTCAGTTCTTTAGGCATCAAACTTGTTTACGTTTTTTAATTTTTTGATTTTGAATTTGTGAATGCGTGACCTATGTATATAATTTTAATGATTGATCTCTCTAGATGGAAAGAAAATAGAGCGTGAAATGATATCAAGAAGTTCTATTTATTTTTTAAAGAAAAAACAATATTTTCATAGTAGTATTTTTTTAATTAAGAGATAATTCGGTGTATTTAAAATCCGAAATGTGAAAAATAATTAGACACGTTTAAGATCTGTAAAACGCGCGTACGTGTCTATTACACACGAGTATATTTGAAAATTATTTGTGTTTCAAAATGCATATAACTGAAATTTATCAGTTCTTTAGGCATGAAACTTGTTTATTTTTTGGTTTTGAATTTGTGTATTTATATAACTGTATGTTTAATGAAGGGACGGTCATTATATTATTATATATTATGGTTATCCAAGTTTTAATATACATTCTATCTTAGCAGATTATCTAGGGACGACAAATAATAATCCTCATTTTTTAGGGACGACAAAGTAACTTGCAATAATAAAACAAATTATCTATTTTTTTTTCCAAAAAAAGCAAGCATCACAAATTAAAGAAATAGACTGATAAAAATATTTTTTTAATTAAAAAGAGAAGTTACTATATATTTCTCAAATAGAAAATTTTACTTAATATATGTTTAGGAAACTCAATATTAGAGTAAAATAAAGTATCATTTAAATAAGAAAATTTTATAACAATTTTTTATCTCCAAATTTATATATATTTAAAGTAAACTATATATTTTTTTCCTTCCGCTAATAAAATAAATTGACGAGAGATTTTTTTAACAAAAAATGTTATAATTTTCTTAAGCTTGAATGTAATTTAGTCATTGAATATGTCTTGTGATAAGATGCATATAATTTTTGTAATCGCTTTTGAAATGGTCTCCATATTACTTACTGAAGGGATAAATAATGCCAGCCATGTACTGTCCAATAACCAAATTACATGTATGTACATGGCGTAACGATTAAAAATGAAAAGGCATGGATTTTAGCATATGCGAGCTTACACGAAAACCCTTCTCTTAATTAACCTTTTTAACTTATAAAAAAAATGTGCGTGGTGCTTGAGCTTGATAATTTTTTGTACTCATGCAGTCATTTATTTATTTATTTATTTATGCTTTGACTCGTTTCCTTTCCCTTTCCAGCTCTCCCACATTTGAGTTTCCAGCTCCTGTAAGCATTGCTATAGCAGTACAGTAACGTTTCACTATTTTCATTCTGGCATTACTGCTTGTATAAATTATTGATGCATAAAAAGGTCACAAATTATGATATACAAATGGCGATTCATACCGCAATGGGACATGATATATATCAGTATGACTATACAACCTCTGAACCTTTCTTTTTTGTGAAAAATATATACATGTCACTGGATTAAAAACCACTTGTATAGAATGTCAAACTGAGTGGCTATCTGCCTGAATTCTATTGGAATCAATTGACTTCACTAAATTGAAAGCAAAACTTTACATTATATGAATTTTTATATCTATTCATGAAATTCGTAAAGCTCCTGTTATTTGATATAGTTGGATAAAAAAATTTCTCTGTGCTACGTTTTTGGGTATATGTGCTTGCATAAAAAATGCCTAGATAAACATCAAGTTCTTAGTATTGGGCCATAAGTGTGAATTCCTAATCAAATTTTATCCTATAGATATTTTTGTAAAACAAGTGGGCCTTCTATATCAAGTCTATATCAGGCTTATCTTTTCTACTATATTCTGTTTGCTGGGTCCCACCCAATTTCAGCTATGTTGGGCTGAGGCTGATTTTCTATGTAAACATGACAAATTACACAGATAAAAAGCTCAATTTTCTAATCCTCCCTCAAACTTGACAGAATATGATCTGATTAGCAAAGTAAATATGAAATTAGTGCTGCAATGTGCACTTTTTCTCCTTCACTAATTGTTAAACAGAGACCTCGTGAAGGTAATTATTTCAGCCAATAAAAAACAAAGAAAATATGTGACTTTGAAAAGTTTGAAGAAGTATTAGAGCAGTGACATATTTAAAAGGTTGGACAGTATTTTTCTTAAAAAATACTTCACTAATTTCATAATGTAAATCAGGTTAAAACATCTCCTAAATTAGGACATCAGTGGTGCTAGTAATGGAACAATTCGTTGTGATGACAAACATAGCTAATTGAAAGGATCTGGTAAATTAAGCTCAAGAGTCGAGAGTGAATTCAGTATAGAAAATGCTAAGCTAAATTAAGATGATGGTCCAAAGTTTCAGAGAACATCGAAATTAAAAAAGAACTCCTGATCTAGCTCAAACAGAATGCCTATGAACTTCTCCTGAAAAAGCATCTTTCTCTCACTAGATCTTCTTTTTTTTCATTAAAATCATTTTCTGTCAATTTAACAAGAAGAAAAATAATAGCAAGAAAAGACTCCCGGCCAGTCCAGCAGCCCCTTACTCGTACCCATGAAACAAGAGAAAAGGTTTTGTTAGGAGGTTATGCAATTCCACATGGCACTCTGCTATTAGTAAATGTATACCAGATCCACAGAGACCCACAGACCTGGGAAGACCCAATGAAATTTGTGCCCGACTAGCTTGAGGGCGAGGAAGGGAATTGGATGATACCATTAGGCATGGGAATGAGAAAGTGTCCAGGAGAAGAGTTAGTGAGGCATGAAGTAGGAATTATAATAGGAAGCCTCATACAGTGCTCTGATTGAACTCGTTGACTTGAGAGAAGGTTCCTAACAAAGGCCGTTCCACTGGCATTGTACCATCCTCGCCAAGTCATGCCGAAAACTCTGTGAATTTTAGGCTGCACATTTTTTTCGTCCCTGTTTTTGCTTAACTAGTTGATGTAAAGAAAAAAAGAAAATAATACTAAAATGTGCTTGTACACAGATTGTAGTCAATTTATGCATGAGAGCAAGGCATCAAACAGAAACCCCTTATATTTTAATAATTATTTGATTATTGTTTATTCAAATGGTACCGCTTTTGATTAATTCATGATACAAATTTTAGAGTATACTTTGAAAAGCTGCACATTCAACGGTACTAGGTTTGGATTCCACCAGGGTTTTTTGTGACAGGGAGCTTGCCATCATAAGTGCACCTTAGCACATCCGGTGATCTTCGAACTAGTCTTGGTCCCTTGGGCACCTTTCCAGTCCTGGGCCTTATGTCCTAATTCATCAAATAGAAATATGCAAATTGAAATATTATGTAAAATATGAAAACATAAATAACTTTTGTTGTTGAAGAATTATTATGTGGGTGTTATTTAGAAGCTTGTCATAATGGTGCAGTATTTATATAGTAATGGGTGATTCAAGGTGACACAAATTCTGCAGGAACATAATGATGCAGTCTCCAAATCAAGATCCAGAAATCAGAACCTGATGGTCAATTGTACCAGCAGCCATTTATATATTATGACTACCATATATATTTCTTTAATTCCATCATAATATAACATGCCTGATCAAAAATGGCAGTAGGGATGGCTAGAGTTGCAACTGCATTAGGAGAGTCAACAATACCAGATATTCTTCCTTCACATGGACAGCATGACAACAAGATGTACGCCTGGAACAATTTTTCATTTCCTTTTAGTTATCAATCATTATTCAGTTAACCCATGGTTAGATATTTTCAAGATGTGATTTTTAGCCTGGTTGATCTCTATGACAAAAAGTTGTAGCACAGGATCAACTGCATATGTACCAGACTATTTGGTGGTACAGCTAGTGGAAGGAGAGGCAAATCTCAGAGTTCAACATTGTTTATAAATTTAAAAAAAAAACATTGTTTACAATATTTCCTTTTCTTTTTAAATATTTCTGTGTTTCTACATAGAATTATAAAAGGGGAACTAGTCTTAATTCCTCTGCAAACAAAGATCAAAGATATAAAAAGGTTGAGCTATATACTATTGCTGATGCCAAACTGTGAGAAATGTAGTAAGATGGGAGGAGGTGTGGACTGAAATGATGAACCAAAAATTCAACATTTCATTTCTTAGATGCTATAAATAGCAAAATTATAGAATGCAATTCAAATTAATGATGTGGAAAACCTGCTCTTTAGAGTACCCAATGTTCTTTAAAAGATGTAATTTCAAGTTTCTTGACCAAAGATTAACATCAAGAACCAAACTGGAAACAAAGGTCAAAAATGCCAATGTTTTGACAAGGATCGGTACAGAAAAATACAAAAATAACAGAAAGTAAAATAAAATGGTTCTCAGCCCCTACACCCATGAAATTATGTGAAACTAGTATTGAAGTGTGTCAGCATGTGAATTTCTACCTTGCCTGACAGACAATTCTTTGGAGTTGGCAGACTAGCAAGAGGGCGTTGATGCACGACCTCACACAACTTCAGGGATCCAGTGTCAGTCTCAGCTAATTTTCTCTCTTTCATTCCAGATATTAAGAAGTTCATGAGAAGGTGATGTGCCGATTATGCCAGGATGTGTCAGACCCGGAAAGCGAACACCTATTTTACCAACAATATAATTCATCAAAATCAAAATCGAATATACCAGCATACTGGTTGATTGTAAACTACAATACCTGGAATATTAGGTGAATATGCATAAATCCCTCTTCATCGCCAGGAAGAGGGCCGAGGTTGCATATCTCTACTGCCAGAAGATCCCCAGGCTGAGCCGGCTTCCCATCAGAATCCAAAACACACAATGGGCCACTGAGATGGTGGGTCTGTCATGCAATTTTTTTGGTTAGTTAGTTAAACAAAGCTTTAATACCTGCTTGGAATAATTTTTAAGTTCAAATTGCTTATTTACATTACACCTATAACTCTGATAATTTCTTATAGAGTTGCGATGAACCACGTACTTGTAAATTGTAAGATACTCACAGTTGACATGCTACTCTGGTAGTGCCATATTTATTTCAGGACATATAAAAAGCTTACTATGGTGAGATCAAGAGATTTGATATCCTCTGTGAGTTGTTATCTCCGACTCGACCGCCACTCCAGTCCACCATATCCAACCGGAATAGTTCACCCTCGATAACATCAGCAACCGGGGGTATGTCGGGATGCCAACGATTATGCAAAGGACCTAATTGTTCCCATGGCCTCTTCTTGACATCTATTGGCACTACTACTCTTGGAGTAAGAGGTGCCATGTGAACTTGATTCTATCCCAAAACCGTGGGGTTTGATATGATATGAGGTTACAACTTACAAAGTGGACTAGAGTACTAGAGTGGGCTGAATAATTTGCTATCATTGCTTTTGGTTGTCAAAATTGAGGACTTTTTTCATGGTCCTGTGATACAGACATCAAGATATTTTCTCCAGTTTTTGCTAGAGAAACTGAAGCAGTCCCTTTCTAGTTTCTTCCCTCGGTGTAGCGAAATGATTGCTTTCGGCAGGAAATGGCTCAATTCAAACCGGGGTCCCCTTGACAAGGTTAAGGGTGACGCTGCTTTTACAATTAGGATAGTAGTTGAGCTTTGGGGACGTAATAAATATAGGCTGTTGTTAATGGGTTTATTAGAAGAGTTAAAAGTTATAAAAATTATAAAAGTTTAGAATTTACTTTGTCGTATATGTTAGACGGTGGACATGTGGTCTCTTCTGAATTTTGTTTAAATAGGTAGCCCGATATCTGTAGAGGCTAAGAAAGAAAATATTGAGAGTTTGTATTTTGTCATTTCCTTGTTCCTTGTTGCTTCCTTCTCTGATTTGCGTTCTTCCTTTTTCGTAATCAGTTTTTATTAGTTGGGACATTACACCCCTGTAGAATTGAGGTCATTACCCTCCATCAAAATGCTTCCTTCCAAATAAAAGAAGTAATGGGCCTGTACAAAAATAGTTTCTGGGCCAGGGAGTTCATGCTGCCAACGCCTTCTGGAGAGTTCCTACCCCGTTCCTTTCGTCTTTCTCCTCTCCGTCGGCCATGGCTTCGGCGGAGCCGCTGCCAAAGAAGAGGAAGCTTCTGGATCCACTACTCGATTCCTCCATCTCTCGCGCGCCTCCAATTGCTCCGTCTTCTCAGGAGGAGGTATTGCAAAAGAGGAGAAACAGAGATGAAGTTTTAACCCCCCTTGATTGTTACCGAAGAATTCGCTTCGGCGTTGATGGAAACGATCCTCGTCTCATGCATCGACCTTGAACAAGCTTATCTCTCTCTCTCTCTCTATCTCTATCTATCTATCTCTCTCTCTCTCTCTCTCTCTCTCTATCTCTCTCTCTCTCTCTCATCTCCGCTTCTCGAAGTTCTTATATTACTTCTCAATTTTTATTGTTGCTTCGTCTTAGACATTTCGACTGTTTGATACCAGGGTTTAGTGTTTATGTCTGGTACTTTCTCTTTCCATTTTGTTATACGTTTCCTGGTAGTGATTTCAATTAGTGGAATTATTTGACAATTAAGAATCATTTAGAATAATAGAAGTGTTTATCAAGCATAATGTTGTTATTCTGGTACTGTGTACTGCAAAATAGACCATAATTTTGTATAAAGTTTTCTAATATGCACTCCCAATCGAGCCCTGTTCAATTTGAAATATAGCATAAAATTCATAGGTTGCTCAAGTGTACAACGAATTGTAGCCGAATTGATTCCTCAGTATGCATCATTTTGCCCCACGGCACTGGAGGCTGCTGCCAAAAGTCTCCATTAACATGTACAACTGGAGCTACTCTATCATTTCAAGGGGAGAAGATGCCAATCTATCGGCTTACTAGACCACCAAAACCTGCATAATTAGCCTTGCAAAAATCTGTCATCTAGCATCCCACAAAGCGCCCACCTCATCAGTCATAGCTGGCATATGCTCAGCTGTTTTTGCCAATGTTTTGGCCTTCTTTGTTTTGACCTTTGAGGGGAAGTATATATATTATATTGGCAGGGGTTATATTGAAAGATTGAAAGAGCCGATGGAGCTTTTGTATGACACAAAAGAGAGAGAAGATGGCTGTGGAGATGAACGAGAAGCTGATTATTTGTACAAGTTGTTTGAGCTTAGGATTTTGTGCTTGTTGTGCATATTTTCTATTTCACCGAGGAATGTGATGGAAGCATGTTTTGAGAGTGGTGCTTCAGGAGAGGATGGGAGGAATAAGGCTGGGGTCTATTTAGTAAATCAGGTTTGTCATGATTTGAACCTCATATCTAACTCATATTTAAATATTTGAGTCTCATATCTAAATATTTAAGTTACATATCTAAATATCTAACTCATTATGTAAATACATTACTCACTTATATAAATATCTGACTCATTTATGTAGACGGACGTATTTTTTATCAAAAATGAAAAGCTAATTATAGAGAATATACTTCTTTTTGCCAAAAATAAAAATTAAGCAAGGAGATTTACTTCGGGAGATTGTTAGTCGACCCTTCCTTTAAATACTGTGAATTGAGATGTAATTGAGACTGTTGAACAAAGAATTAAACTTTGAACTCTTTCATTTCTTTTGTATAGCATTCTTCTTTTATCCAGTTTCTTACGATACTGAGCTGAATTGGGTCAGTTTCGATCAATTACTATCAAATTAAGCTTGTTGTGAGCTTGTGCTCTTAACAACTTTTACGCCATTACCAACTCCAGATTGTCCAGCGGTCATTAGCGGATTTAGATCATGTAATCAACACTAATCTAACCCATTTTCTCAGTTCTTTTTTTTTCTTTTTGTTCTTTCTACTTTGTTTACTTTTCGACTAAAAATTTTCCTTTCTCAACACTAATCTAACCCATTTTCTCAGTTCTTTTTTTTTCTTTTTGTTCTTTCTACTTTGTTAACTTTTCGACTAAAAATTTTCCTTTCTTTTCACTCTCTTACGGGAAAATCTCTAGTCAGATTATTTGTTCTCATTCAGTTATTCTAGTCGAATAGGTAACATGAAACTAAAAACGAAAAAAAAAATTAGGAATCAAGTAATAAAATCCTAGGCTAAAAATAGATTAAAGTCGATTACCAAGATGAAAGCTAAGGTACATTTGAATGACTTCTGATGATGAAAACGAGAAAAAAAAAAAGGAAAGGGACCAAAGTAAACAATTTTTATTAAGGTGAATGATTCCACCAGAACAATTTGAAGGGAAATAAGATAAAAAAAAAAAAGGAATATAAATAACAAGTCGTGCACATGACATGGTCAGCACTCAACGAAGTATTATTATTATCACTGACGATCCCTGTACTAAACATAATTCCTCTTGTACCACTGTTACCATAGGAGTAATGCGGTAATTTTTATACACAAGAATAACAGGTGCAAACTCTCTAACAGGCAAAGCACTGGCTTACAATGATAATGACAAACCAATAGATTACAAAGTCCTAAAATATAATTCACACCACCAAGTAGTTAATATCCTGCCCATAACCATTTATAGAACACAGTATCCAGTGCCAAAAAAAATAAATATATATATACCTAAAAGGCAATAAGGCTAGCAATCACAAGCACACCAACTACAACAAGTAGTGCCTTGAGGTACACATCAGCTTGTTGTCCCTGGTTGTGGACCCCACCACCACCACCCTGACGTGGAAAACCATGTGCGTGCCATCCATGAAATGAATGGCCATAACCATAAGGGAACCCAGCTGTTGGCCCATAGGCGGCAGCATGTGGAAACCCATGCACCTGGAAACTCAACAAGGGGAACAAACCCCCAATAGCAGCTGAAAAGGTATAATTTCCCCACCGACCCACGGGCCCACCTGGGCCACCAGGCCCCACAGCCCCATTAGGTCCACCAGCTGCCGGTCCACCCATGAACCATGGGTTTGGATTGCTGTGGAACTGGTTTGGATCAGCCTGGGGTGCAGTGGCCGGTCGTTGCCCGGTGGGCCGGCTTGGGATGGATGAACGAGTTCGTGGGTCAGTTCTGGTCTTGCCCCGCCCATAAAGCGGTACAAGCTTGTCTTCCTCAACTAAGGCTTTGCAAACAGGGCATTCTGGTGAGTGTGCATGCATGTGTAGCCACTCATAAAGGCACGGCCAACAGAAGAGATGGCCACATAAGGTCACAATTGGGTCTTGTGCAATCTCCAGACAGATGTTGCATTCAAAGCTACCTGATTCTTTGTTGCCAGAGTTGGTGCTCCCATTGCCATTGCTACTTGTGGATTCGTTAAGTCGGCTCGACATTAGTTGTTTTTGTTGTTGTGAACTCGTGGATAAGTTTCTTTTTCTGAAATTTAAACAAATTGGCTGATTAGTTGATCGTTGTTCTGTATCACAAATTAACTCGAAAATGCAAAATTAATTAATCATTATTTTGTATATTGACTATATCAATACATGCTAATACCACTGGTGAATAGCTGGTTTAAGCCCTTGAAAAAGTAATCAGCACAGAACAAGGGGAAATCACTGGTACTAATATCAGTATGTCTCTTACCAGTACTGGTTCCATACCAAACAAACAGAATCCGGCTAAGAATATCCTTATTATAAACCAAAGGACCATGAACAGTACGAGTGAACAAACATGGTATGTAGAATAGCCATCCTAAATCCTAATCATGCCTCTTGGTTAGTAAGAACTCCACACAAATTAGGATCAAAACCAACTAAGGAATTTATGTTCCATAAATGATATAAGCTCTTTACAAATTTATAAACACATGTCAGAATTCAACAATTTCAAATGAATCAAATTATACTTAAAGCAAATGTTGAGAATTCGTAGGCCTAGTGAAAAACTAAAGAAGAAATGTTAGTTTTACAAATCAAGAAGGATTTTGAACCTAGTGAAAAACTAAAGACAAATCAATGTACTGGATTCCAAAATTAAGGCAAGTTATTTGCTGAAATCCAAATAGGCTTATTCCAGATCTCCTACTTAACAATCCCAAACCCCAGGCCAGAGAACAACCCCCCTCTCTTCAAATCTAATGTTCAAGGAGTACCTTACTCAAAATTAGGACCTTCTGCCATAGCAAGAAATAATCGTTTCCATTGTTGCGTTGCTACCATGATTTGGAAAATCTATCGATCGACAGCTCACGATCTGATTGCTGCGCGATCCTCCAAACCGAGCGGCTGCGATGAGCGAAAAAAACACAATTGATCGAAAAGAGACTAACCTTATATCCGATTTACGCGCGATCCTTCCTTCCAGTCGCTTTTGCGACTGATGAGTCTTCAGATTTGATTTCTTATTTTATTTTATTTTTTTATTTTTTATTTTTTACAAGGAATGCTGGAGGCAGATTCATAAAAGTTGGATGCATTTGATGTCTGATGAGTAATGATGAAATCGAGGGGCAGCGTGACGTATGTTTCGTCAATTTGACGGAGAAAAAGAAAAAGAAAATACAATTTTCTTGGGCCGCTTCGTTGGGCCAGATATTAGTCGTAACAATTTTATTTATCATGCATCATGCATCAGGTATTTAAATACCTGACATGCTGAGGATTAAAAGTTTTTTTAATAATTCAAATCATACACAACTAGAATGCAATTTATACAAGGGAAGACGTTTTTTTCCTTTTGTTCTACTTATTTCTGAGGCATTGTCTCACCCCCTAGCTAATTCCCACGTCATAGTTAGGGCTGTAAACAAAACGGATTCGAAACAGATAATATTGAAATCATATTCGTATCTGTTTTATATTGACGGATACGGATACTGATATAGATATTAAACGGATATTAAATTCATCTTAAACGAATACGGATACGAAATGGATATTTAACGGATATAAATTTTGTGATGGATATGAAATAAAAATTAGTGTAGATTACTGATAGCTATGTATATATGATAAAAATAAGTACTTATATTAACAGTAAGTATTTGTAATACATATATTTGATAGTATTTATAATAATAATGTTGTATATAAATAAAAATATTGACAAACAATATTAATAACTCTATTTCGGATACGAATAATAGAGTCTGAAATCAAATTTGTATTTGTATCCGCATCATTTTTTATGGATACGAATATGAATAATTAATATTCGAATACGGATGATATATTTTTAAATAATTTCCAGATATGAAGTCAAACGGAGCGGATATTATCCGCTCAGTTTACACCCCTAGTCATAGTTGATTTTGCCTTTTTCATCCACACTAAAAGGCTATCCAGAAACTCAAAGTCAAATAATACAATTATTTGAAATTCTACTTTTTCTTATCTGTTTCTAGTTCTTGGTCATAATTTATAGTTTGTCACGCTGACATGACCTAATCAATGCAACATTGTTAAAAGTGCTCATATTCCTTTTAACCATGTAATATGGAGTATATTTTGTAAACGGTATTCTATTTTTATCCATGGCCTGTAAATGAATTAAATTTGATCGAATTAGAGTTTGTACTAATTCGATTTGAAATTATTTTAAACTAAACCGAACTCGAGATGAACTAAATTATTTTAATTTTTATATTTATTTTCATATTATCATAAATAATTAGAGCTAAAATAATTAATATTTTATTAATTTTATATTAAAATTTAAAAAAAACTAATATTTTATTAATTTAATAATAAACTAATAATATTTTAATTTAATAATAATTTTATAATTTTATAATAAATTAATTATATTATTACATATATTATTATCTAAATAGTTAGAATATATGTAAATAACTACATATCAAATTATTATGAATCGAACTCAAATTAGTTCATTAAAAAATTATCAAATCGAACTGATAAAAAAAATCTAATCGAACAAACCGAGTTCGAACTAAAAACAAATTGAACACTGCAATAAATTATGAATTATAAATTTATTTACACCTAATCTATAATTAATTCAATTGGGCCTTTTTATTTCGTTTTGCATGTTTGCATTACATGAAATAATTTCCCTTATTTTAATCCGTTTATTGCTTTCTGCTATTGTTTTCCTATCTAAGGTTTCTTTTACGGTTGAACCAACTTGCAAGCATATATCAAAATTTGGTATTTTATCCCTTATTTTAATTACCGCTTCAGAGATGGGTTTTCACTTATAACTGCCACCCCTCCAATCAAAATATCAATTATTGCATAAAAACAAATAAATTTAAATAATTTCAGAAACAATTAGAAATTGTTCATAAATATATAGAACTTGCAGTACATACTGACATGTTGGGATTTTCTTCTTCAAACTTTTTTGAATTCCCCCCTGAAATTGATATCGAAATTTTCTGTTGTTCGTTGGATCTAAGTTGGGTGTCAATTTTTGATCTGATCCGATCTGAACCCGATTTGATCCGACACGACTTGAAAATAAATGGGTCGGGTATGGGTTCAATTTTTTTGATCCGAATCGGATCAGGTTGAGTTCAGGTCAACCCGGTTAATTATATTTTTTGAAGTAATTTTATAATTTAATACTAATTAAAGCTTAAATATACACTAATTAAGATTAATTATAAATTAATTAATATTTTATTGCTTAAAATTATATATAAATATTTAATTATTTTACATGAGTCGGGTCAGATCGGATATGGATCAAGATTTTTTGATCCGAATTTAATCGGATCAGGTTCAGATCGGATTAAAAATAATATGACCTGACCCGAATCCAAACCGACCCGACTCATTGAAACCCCTAGATCTAAGCCAAGCGCATACCTCATTTTAATTCAAAGACTGAGAAACAGTTATCAACGTAGCCACTCTTCCGTGCTCCTGTCTCTTACCAATTTATTTTTATTTATTTTTAATAAAGATAAGAATCTAAATTATTTATTTTTTAATTATTTATAAAAAAAATATTATTCTAATTTCAATCATGTAATCTTTCATATGAAGAGGGTTATCTTTGTCACTAGACTTATATCAGTCTTTTTAAGAAAGAAAGATTGATTGATAATGCAAAAAAAAAAAAAAAAAAAAAAAAAAAAAAAAAAAAGATCCGCTATTTACATCGAAAATTTTACTTTGCATATCAAATAAATTCCTTTTGGACTATTATATTTTTTAATACTCACTACAATAAAGTGTTTAAGCAGGTCTACAGGACTACATCAATCAAATAAAGAAACTCTTGATAGTAATGAATATAAAATGGTAGTTACATTACTACTGCCTGTGAACATATATAGAGAGAGTAAAGATATCGTGAGCTTAAACTCATAGAGGTATTCCGTAAATTTAACTCAAAAAGTATATCAAATCATATTTAAATTTTAATTTATGATGCTCATTAAATTCTTTATATGAAAATCTTATGGAATGCAAAAATTTGGAGTGTTTTGAGTTTTTTAAGTCATAGTTTTTAATTTTTGAAATTCAGCTCTAAAAATAATAATAATATATTTAATACTTGAACATTATTTTAAAAAATTAAAAACGGTAACTTAAAAAATTTAAAACACTCCAAATTTTTGCATCCCACAAGATTTTCATATAAAGAATTTAAAAAGGATGATCAATTAAAATTTAGAAATGATTTGATATATTTTTTGAGTCAATTAATTTGAACATTGAATGTACTATTAACAACGAATGGAAGCATGATAAGGTCCAAGGAAAGGGATGTAGCTAAAATCATCATCTATCAATACTTTGTTGTGCGTTTAACAAATACATACTTTCTGTTTGCAGCATACTGGTATGTCAACACTTAAGTACTTTTATTTAATATTATTCAATCAAACAGAATAGAGTATTAGCTATCAATATCATCATCTCACAGACCGTCATAATTTTTCTCTCTTTATTCTGGTCTGAGACCGCCACCACTATTTCATCCGAACATTAATTGTATGCACTAGTCAAGAGTTGGTCCACTAATTATAGCACCGCTGCACCGGTGTAATAGTCAGGGCAGAGGGAGGATGTGGCTGTCCCTCAATTTTCTTAAAAAATTAGTTAAATAAAATAATTATTGAATAAATTTTGATAATATAATATAAATTTTTATATATTTTTTTTAGTCAAGGCTCCAATGGGGTTAAAGTCTTTGGGACCGTGAGGGACAGTTTCAGTGTTTCACCAACAAAGATTCTGAACACAGGCCTCACAAAATGTGATGCTTCCCCAATTTGGGAAACGCTATGCCGATGCCTTCCGACTAGTGTATTAAAAATACCCGACCGGGTCAGACCCGACCCGTCCGACCCGTGGCCGCGACCCGCCCCGATCCGTCCCGTGCTCAAACCCGTCGGACCCGTGACCCGTTAGAACCGACGGGTCTAGCACGGGCGCGGGCAAAAAAATTTGAAAAAAACCCGTCTTAGACCCGACCCGTTTTAGACCCGTCCCGACCCGACCCGACCCGACCCGCCAAACCCGGGATAACCCGTGCCCGACCCGACCCGGGAAACCCGGGAATAAAACCCGTCCGACCCGACCCACTTTACCCGTCCAACCCGACCCGTCCGACCCGTTAAACCCGCTGTAATTCAAAAAAATTCAAAAAAATTCAAAAAAATTCAAAAAAATTCAAAAAAAATCGGAAAAAATCAGAAAAAAATAAAAAATCATAATTCAAATTTTTTTCCTATAAATACCACCCAATTTCATCTCATATATCCTTGTGTTCTAAGCAACGCTGTGAAATTTTGGTTAACTAACCGTCATTCCTTGACGTATCTATTAGTGCTTGCTGATCGAGTGGTGATCTCCATAGATTCGTTATATAAAAAAATAAATAATGTTTCTTACTAGCTTCTCTGATTCTGGTCCTTTCTGTAATTCACTTATACACAACAAATTTATGAGAGAAAATTTAATAATTAATTTTAATTATCTGATTAATAAGTATATGTAGACTAGTTCCTTAAAATTTAAGACGAAAATATTCGCTAATTTATATGGTTGATCAAAAGTTACCTTTATATCACTGTAATTTACATTTTAGAAAGTCTAAATAATATTGTCGATAATATAAATATACTTTCATCGTACATGTGAAAACAAATGGACTCATGCGGTCAAAGCTTGTACGGAGGCTCATGCAACCAAATCTTGACCCATTGATGTTATTAAATTATTTTGTCAAATTAATTATATAGTTAGATACACTTTATATAATTTAACGATAAAAACTGTCATAAATTTAATTATTTTTCATACACGGCACAAATTAACATAGTATAGACGAAAATTGAAGTTCAAGTCAGATTTGAAAATTATAAATTATTAAGTCAATTTGTTGTCATCAGATGTCCATACTTTTTTTGTTCAATCAGAATTTTAGAATGCATTCGACGAATTTTGAGACCCGCTAATGAATATATTTAAAAATTAAAGTAGCTTTTGCAAAAGTGTAATTTGATGTATGAAAGCACCATCCACTAAATTACCGTCTGAACTTTGGAACTCATGACAATTCGGTCAGAAACTCAGAATCCAGAAAAAAAAATGCTGTCGTAAATGGAGTTCCCAAACAAATAAACAAAATTTTCTAGAAAATTTTGAACAGTAAGTGAATGATTAAGTACTCAGTTTATTTTCACACATAACCATGACAAAGACACAATTTGAGCTGATCCTTTTGACGTATATTTTTTTGTGTCTGACTGCGTCTAGCTAAGATTAAAGGACGCAAGTCTGGCTCACGTCTTTCAGTTCAAACTTGTATGACGTGAACCTGGTTCATGCCTTTTAATTGACTTAGCACATAGATCTTTTGGCGAGCTTTCCGGATTGTATTTAAACGTCTCAATCAGAGTTTTCTATCAAAAATTATAAATATTTAAAGATCAAATTTTCAGCTCATCAACACAAATTTAAAAAGATTTCAGCCCACTACTCATTGCAATAATGCAAATACTTGAATAATAATTATCATGTATATAAATAATGAAATGAGTCCAAATAATTTAAAAAATAATTAATAGTGAACATATCGATAACGAAATTTTTTATTTTAATTATTAAAAATAAAAATATAATTATAATTATAAATATAAATATAGTTATTAATTTTAACTATCTATATATACAAATAACTAAAATTATATTTCCCCCGTGTCTCTAGCAATCATCATATCAAACTAAATATTTTAATTCCACGAAATCAACGTCCTCTCGTGTTCTTTCAATGTTGAACCTTTTTTTTTTGTGATATACAAAGATATCAAATTATACTATGATGAAACAAAACAAAATACACCAACTTGTGTATGTTTCTTCTCATTCCTTCCAGGCTTCCACCACACCTGTAGTTTCCAATCCAGTCCTCTTATATAGAACTGTTTCATTCCTCGTACGACTCGTATGCTTGGCAGATTGGGTGCAAAGACATTCGAACGACTCGTATGCTTGAAAGATTGGTTTGATGCAGAACAACGTAATCAACATGCACCCGTAGAACAATCATCCGGTGAATTTATGACAGAAGCAGATGGAGACTCAGATGGTATGCCCGAAAATGAGCTATGGTATATGAACTCGAATATTTAGATGGTATTTTTAAACACTTATATTTTATATTTTTTCCCCTATTTTTAAATTTTTTCTAGCATTTACAATCCTTATTTGATTTTTTTCAATAAACTTTACTAACGAATAAAAAGTTAGAACTCCGCCTATGTATTACATAGCCGGTCCCAAGCCCGAATAAAGGAGGAGGGTAACTTTATTTATAATTATTTTCGATTTTCTAAAATTTATTTAATTTTATTTGATTATTTTTGAACTTTGAAAAAAAATGACAAAAAAATAAAATAATTTTATTATATCATTTAAAATTTTATTTCAATTATTTTAAGTCATATCATTTAAGATTTTATTTAATTTTTCAATAATTATTTTCGATTTTTTATAATTTATTTTAATTTTTGTTGATTATTTTCAAACTTTGAAAAAAAATGACAACAAAATAAAATAATTTATTTATATCATTTAAAATTTTATTTCAATTTATTTTAAGTCATATCATTTAATTTTTCAATAATTATTTTCGGTTTTTATAATTTTTTATAATTTATTTGATTATTTTTGAATTTTGAAAAAAAAGACAAAATAAATAAAATAAAATTTATTGGTCAAGAATATAAGTTTTATTTTTTTTAATATTTTTAGTGTTTATTTTTGATTTTTTCGGATTTTTTTAGAATTTATTTGGATTTTTCAGAATTTAAAAAAAAAAAAATTTTTGACCCGCCGACCCGTCCCACCCGTCCCGACCCGCCCCGTCCCGACCCGCCGACCCGTCCAACCCGACGGGTCTAGGACGGGTCGCGGCCAAACCCCCCGAATTGGACCCGTGCTAACCCGCCCCGCCGTAACCCGTTGACCCGTCCCGACCCGTCCCGTCAAAACCCGCCGACCCGCCATAACCCGTCCCGACCCGACCCGACCCGTCCCGATTTTAATACACTACTTCCGACGCGTGTATTTTTCTTGATTTAAGTAATTACGCGCTTAATTAAGACCTGGAACTAAAAAAATAATTTTGATTTAGAAAAGTGACCAAGTTGGGTCTGAGCTTTTTATTGAAAATCATAAATGAACGGTCCTTATGACAAAGTTTAATACTGGATGACAGTATCGACAATATCTCTTTAAGACTTTCCGTTAAAAAAATGAAAACGGGAACATAATTTTTTAACTTTGTTAGAGCATCTTATGAATTTTCTCCACCTTCCATGATATCTGTCAATTATAGATCTACGTATACGGCTTATTTTAATACTTTCCACTTTTGTATTAATAAAATAGGGGACTAAACCTTTTCATTTAAATTTATTCAAAAAAAAACGCGTAAAGGGAAAATCCAAAATATCCTCTGCCGACTGTCGCTGTTAGGTCGCCTGTGGCATCGATTCATACAGGGTTTCGTGTAGTAAACTTGGCGGCAATGATGAATTCATTAGTTAGTAACAAATTTGTGATTCGGAAAACGCTCGGCGAGACCAAAATTTTATAATTCGGGTATATTTTAGAAATAGTTTATTTCATAATATAAAATAAAATACGTATTAAAATATTAAAATTTAAAAATATATAAAAGTAAAATATCATTTAAAATGATATATAATGTGTTTTATTCGTGAATAAAATATTTTTTACAAATGAAACGTATTATATAATAAATTGACGTATAATTCATGAAAAAACCAATTATGAGTAAAAAATAAATAATTCACGAGTCTTATCATTATGTTTATTACTTGATTATGATGATAGAGTAAACAAAAAAATCTACATAAGTAATTATTAATTTATTGTCAAGGATATCAAATTTGTTCTATTTCATCCAAAACTTAGTAATGTTATGTTCTATTTAAGAAAATTAGAAATTTTATTTTATGTCATGGCAAAGAAAAAAATATGTTTCAATAGTTCTCCAAATTTTTTTCTTTCTTTTTATTATCGCACTCAAATTAAGATGACGCATTTGTTTTCTTTCTTCATCTCTCACAACTATCAATATTTCTTTTTCGATATCTTCTCTAGTAAATATATAATATATTATTATTTTATTTATTTTTGAAATAATTCAAAATTTTAATTTATTATGTTTCAGATACAATATTTTATTATTATTAGCTCTTCTCTAAAAAAAATAGTGCTTAAAGTTACTAAAAAATTGTATTTAAAAATAGAGCAAATATTATAATTACTACATCTATTATTATCATTGATTTCATTATAATGATATTTTTCGAGTTAAAATTATACATAGCATTTGCATTCTAATACTTCTATGTTAATACTCTTTGAATTAATGTATAACATTCGGTATTAGTTTTTTTAAGTATAGAAAGGAAAATGAGAAGAGATAACTAGAGGCAAAACTAAACATTAAAATTTACAGACAATACTTGCAAAAGAAGAGAAAGTACAAGGGACGGGCGGATCCAGTATAATTCAAGGGGCCCTCTGGATTTTGAAAAATAGTGCTTTTAGATAATGCTTTTAGTAATTTGTCTTTCCCTGAAAATTTATTTTGCCCCCTGGATTGTTTGATTACGTTTATTGAGAAAATAATATTTAATATCGTGCATAATGAAATAATTATACAAATATTTTAAAATATAAAGTTCCGTAAAGGAAAACTTTCATCATCAACTTGATTATTTATCACTTTGAGTTTTATTTTGTTGTTATTTTTAATATATAAAATGATATTATTTTGATAATTTTTTATTAGATAAGAATATATATTAAATTATTATTATTATTATTTAAAACTCGATTAGTTAATAAATTTAAACCCGATAAACTATTACAATCTGATAATTGTCTTCCCTAATTGAAATCTTGTATCCACCCCTGACAAGGGGCGAAACTTTTCAAGGACAAAAAAACAATCAAAAGTAGCTACAGTCTACACGGACAACAGCAATACGCATGCGCCACAGAAGATCCAAGATTCCATGCTGTCGCTGACCGAGCTGACTCGGTGACTCCAGTCTCCACCACCCAGTCTTAGGTGAGAAGGAAACTGTAAACAAGCGTAAAATAAAACAAGTAATAAAAAAAAAAAGCATCAGTCCCCAACAATTTTCTTTTTCTTTTTTTTTAGAAGGAAAGGGCCCAACAATTTACTGATGAAGTCAATTCGAACATCATAATTCACACAGTGCTCAGAGTCTCAGACCGAAACCTACGACCTGACTTTATTCTACTCCTTTATTTGGTAATGGTAATTTACCAGTATTTTCTGTCATCGGTACAAAAACAGTTGTTGCTTAATTATCTCGAAATTACACAGGTATTCACATAAACCACTTGGATAAAATTAATTGCATAAAAGATACGAGTTAATCAACGAATTAATTAAAAGATTCATTGTTATATATGCTTTTAACACCCAGATTAACATACATATAATTCTCTCAAATTAAAAAAAAACAAAAGAAAACAAAAAAGATGCATCCACACACACTCAATTTTTTCTCTAGCCTGTTGAATTTAGCATATATCATATATGCCATTTTTACTACCCTACAAACAATTAGAATTTACATGCCACTTTGTCTGCACCAACACTCAAATCAGTAATAAATATGATCATACAAACTTAATCACTATCCAAATATTGAGGCACCGGAGCTATGTCACTGTCTAGTACATGCCGGTTGCTGTTACACGCTAGCCTGAGCCCGATTCTCAACCCGGCATGTTTAACCTTATGCCAAAGATCTTTCTTTCTTTCATTAACTGACACGGACCGCCGGACACTTTTTGTGCACTCCAAGTACGCTTTCAGAAACGGATCATCGCCCTCTGCCGAACCACCTTTTGTCGGCGCAATCTTCTGTGGCGGCTGAAAAGCACATGGCGGCAACGGGACATAAATCCCATGGACAGCTGGTTTTGGAGCTGTTGTTGAATATGGCGGCGGCGGAAGATGGAGATCATTTCCGGTGTCTTGCGCTTGACCCGAAGTTACACTTTTATTTCTTAGAGGTGTGCCTGGTTGGTTCTCCCATGAGAAAGGAACTCCATGTGTGGAGCTTTCTATGGAGGGGCTCATCTTTGTTCTCTCTCTCTCTCTCTTTCTCTGTAAACTTTATGGTGTTGGGTGTAGGTGTTTAATTCGTGGCTGTATCTGTGTATATATAACAAGGAGGTGGGAGAGAGCGTATGGTTTTAGATATTTAGATGGATGGAAGGATAGATCAGATATAATTTGGCAAGAGATATGATGATGGGATGGTGGTCAAGTGCTCATTACCTGAATTTATCGCGTGATGATACGCAGTTGGAGGAATGCTTTAAATTGGTTAGGTAAGATTTGCGAAAGAGAGGCAACCTGAATTACAGTGAGAGGTCAGAGGTCGGTTGATGTTTCTTTGGATTCTAACAAGGGAGCCTATGTTTAACTGCTTCGCTTGCCAAAGGTATTTTTAGAGGGAACTGGATTTCAATTAGGTCTCCCCTCCAGTACTTTTCCTGGACGTGTCCATTTTCTTTTTTCTTTTCTAAGGTAGAGTATCCATTTGAGAAAACGGACGTCTCCAATTTGATAAAATTGGGAGCATTAAATATTAGTGATGTCATATGTGAACTAATGTTTTGATTTCACTTTTTTTTTTTCTCGGGTATTGAAAAATGATGGGTAATTGCCAAATTGGCTAGTGGTGGAATATACACGAGTCACCACTGGAGGATGAAACGGGTTGAAGATGGCAACATGGCATTCACTTGCTGTGCCTGTCATTTTCTTTGAATGAGAAAGTCGAGTTGACATCGATTCCAACTTTGAAAGATCAAGGGACGGATGACGATATCATATTATTTCATATTATCTAAAATTTGGTGTAGATTTAGTGGCGTACTGGCGTGCTTTGGACGGGGAATAATGTTGGATAACTCTAATCCCACGTTTCGAAATGTCTGTTTAGAAAATAAAATACTGCTTTTATCCAATAAATTGCTTTCACAGGATATTAAACTACTACCCATAAAACAAATTTCACAAGATATTAATCTACATTACTTTTTTCTTCTGTGAATCTATTAGAAGAAATCTGCACTAAAAACAAACAATAACAGATAACAGTACAGACTACATATACATGCTCCCAGGACTACAGTGCTCCAAGTCACTGTTCAACACTGAAGTCAATTTACAAGACATGATGGAAGTGTGAAAAGTGCTGCACCATGACATCCTAGTGAAAGTGTGCAGCATTTTTTAAATTTGAGATGGCATGACTCACGCTGCATGTCACCAAGCAATAACTGGCACTACGAACTGTGTTTTGAACTTCAAAACAATTTCAATTCTGGATTTACATCCTTAGTTCACTCACTTCATAGTAACATAATAAAATTATACCATACCATAGCCACACGCCAGAATAATAAACACAAGGTATGTATTTAAATTTTTCCCACGGACTAAACGCCAATTTCAACATGTGCAATGCAATTCTATTGAATAGTAATCATCATCAGATAATGGCATAAGCCGCATGGTCATTCCAACAGTGCATTGTACTCACGAATCAGACATCTACTATTTTGCCAACAAAATGGGAAGAAAAACAGGAATCCTCTCGAACCATTTTCAGACAAGAAAATAAAGAGTAGCATGGTTTGATCAACCAGACCCAGCCCAGTGCACTGGGCCCATACCAATAGTTGGTTAGTTACCCACAAAACATACACAACAAGCATTCTATCTTGCACTACTTTACATTTCCTTGAGCTACACCATACTCAAGAAACAGAAAAGAAAACAAAGCGGCCAAGAAAACCACCGCCTCTGATAACCGCATATCAATTGCCAACAAAAGCAAATCAAACTTGACCGATTGACAAAAAGAAACAGTCAAGAGGCTAACCACATAACTCTATAAATCCTATTCTACCAGCTATCACACACAACAGACCTATGCTATGAGTGTAATGAGAAAATTCCAGAGTTTCTCTTTTACCGATGCAGGCTCAATCTCTTCTTCTGCATCGTCATCCCCTTCTCCGTCAAGATCTTGATCCTGTCTGATTGGAGTTCGATCCCATTCAACCTAACAAAACAAACAACATCATTCAGAACAGCAAATATGAAGCATCTACTATTTTGCCAACAAAATGATTAAGCATCTAGCGAATATGAAGCATCTACTAGATGAAGTAAACCTCCATGGTACTAAATAATTATCTAAATTGGTGAGATAGTATATCTTAACCAATATGCTTCGGTCTGAATTCTACACCAAAATAACTTACAGGAGTCTCCTCTAGAGGTTCTTCATACTCATGTACCACCACCTCCTCTTCAGCATGCAAGCTCAAGGTTCTTATTTTATCTGAATCATGGGCTCCTCCATTACCAACATGCAAAAAATCTTCATTGTCTGGTTTTCTAATTAGCAAGAAAGAATGAGAATTAAACACAGTTAATAAAACATCAATGTACACATAGGAGAGAGAGGATACTTACCCAGAGAGCTCCACTGAAGGACCAATACTATGATCTTTCTCAGCCATTTTCTTTCTCAGCTTGTACTGAGGCTCATAAGGTGTGCAGTTGCCATTATTATTATCATCGTTCGGCCTCTTTTTCCTAGAAACACTTGTGCCATTTCCAGCACCACCAACTGATGCTTCCAAAAGGGCACTTTCTGGTGACTGCTTGAATATCACGCTTGCACACCTTCTGACCCATGAAACAGGAGTTGGTTTTGAACTGGAACATTCTGGAATCATGCCCGACGACACTAGCAGCTTCAAACCAGAAGTTTCAATGGGATTCACATTCCCTTTCTCTTTTAATCCGTTTGCATCCAAAATATTGTACTCGCTGATTTTTTTCACTGGAGTTCTCAATTTCGCAGTAGCATATAAGGCTCTTCTCTCTGCCTCCTGATTGGCTGCCTCTAACTCATTTAACTGTTCGATTTGTTGATTTATTGACTGTCGATCGGTCCTAAGTAAATCCCTTTGCTCCTTTAACTTCTCTCTCTGAACATTAAGCACTTCAATTGTATCCTTGATTTCATTTACCTCTTTCTCTCTCTGGGCCCGCTCAACTCCAATCTGTTCCCGCTCCTTCTCTAATTTCATCAACTCAACATCAAGAAGTTCAAATTGCTGAGTTACTATTTCTTTCTGTGACTCCAAGTATCGTATCTCCTCTTCTTTCTTTTTCTCAAAAACTGCTTCTTTCTCCCGCAAGTATGACTCCACCTCCTCCCTCCTTGCATTCACAGACTCCTGCAACTCAGCTCTTTGGAGCTCTATATCTCTCTTAAAATCAGCATGTTCTTTCTCCATGCGGCTCAGCCAGTTGGCATGCTCAGCTTGCATGCCGCACATGAACTCATCTCTTTCATGAGCAAGAGATTCAGCATTTCTTTTCAGTTGAACCCTTAATTCTTCTTTCTCTGTCTTCAAGCTTTCATGCTCCTCTAGTAGGTGTTCATTCATAACTCTCCTCTCATTTTCTAACCTCTCAGCTTCTTTCATCAAATCATCCTTCTTCTCATCAACCATTTCCCACTCAATTTCAAACTGTTCTTTTTCTGATTGCAACCTCTCTGCTTCCACCAGGAGTTCCTTCTTCTGGGCCCTAAAGCTATCTATTTCCTCCTTCAATTTTCTTTCAAGGAGAGCAAGCTCATTCCTCTCTCCTTCAGTAATCTCAAGTGCTCCTTGCACTCGCAACATATCTTCTCTCTCTTCCTTGAGAGAAGTTTTCTCCTTTTCAAGATCAAGTTTAATCTTTTCAAGCTCAAGTCTTTCTTTTTCTAAGACTTTCAGAGTCATATTATGTTCTTTTTTTGTGAAGTTCAACCTCTCCTCAAGCTCCTTCAAATGTTTTGATTCCCTTGCCAGTTTTTCTTCTTTCTCTGCCAGCTCAGCAAACTTGAGGTCAAGGGAATGTTCCTTCTCAGTAACTGAACTAATTCTCTCGTTAAGTGTGGCTTCAATATCATCAAAAGAGCTTCTCTTTGCTTCTAACTCCTCTTCAAGTAAAGTGTGCTTATTTTCTAACTCAGCCTCAAATGCAATTCTTCTCTTTTCCAACAATGATTGGTGCTCAATGGTCATTCTCTCAATCTCAGCCTATACAAAGAGGAAAGTTCACAAACTAAGTACTCCAGTAGATGCTAAGAGAAATTATCTATATCCTTAAATCACATGTTCATTCTTGATGTAGTTGACAACACTAAAATGCTACCTGTTCTTTAGATGCAATTGTCTCCTGCAAAATGAGAAGTTCACGTTCTCTCCTATCCAGCAGCGATTCTTTTTCAATTGTAGCCTGAAAGAAACAAAAATCTTTAGAACTTTGTAATCTCTTCTCTATGTTAGTTTAGAAGCTAGTTTTGTAAAATCATGTACCTCCTCCCTATTTGAAATAGCTGCCCTTTTAAGGTCAAGGATACATTTCTCCTCCAAACAAGTCCTTCTATCAGCTTCAAGCTGTAATCTTTCGGACTCCAGTTGCTTCTCCCTTTTATTCAAGCTCTCTGTCCGGTCAAGGATGTAGACCTCTCTTTGGTTGAGGATAGATTCTTTCTCCATTAACCTCTCCTCCTGTTGATGAACTAACTTTTGTGTTTCACTTAGAGATTTCCTTTGGAGATTGAGATCTTGCTCCTTGGCATCATGTCTGAAATAAACAATAGATAATTCATAAAAAGCTTAGATTTAAAAGTGGGTAATATAGATGCATGCACAAAAAATTTAAAAGAAGAAGAAGAAGAAGAAGAAGAAGAAGAAGAAGAAAAAGTGAGAAACATAGTCAGTAGTAGTAGTAGTAGTTCTGTACTGCACTACATATCATTCAAGGAAAACTGATAGCATATGTTAACCACCAGCACTAGGATAAACCAGCCAATGTTGTGATTCTTCAATGCATTAACAATAACATACATTTCTGAACCAAGTTCATGCAATTTATAAGCTCGTGTACAGCCTGAAAACTTAGCTGTAATTATGCAGTGCCAATCAACATAATGCAACATCAGGATCTACTATCCACATACTATGCGCTTTAAGCTCTTAAATAACAATTAAGCAAATCACCACTTATAATATCATTTAAACGCAAAGGATGTATCCATTAAAACAAAAAGGAAACAAAAAACAATTTTCAAATCCAGATCAAACTAGTACCCAGCTGCCACCAAAGTATCATTTCAAAAGTATCATCTATTGTATATTAGTATAAGTAGACCTACTCAGACTGAAGAGCAACAAGACGCCTTCTAAGTTCATCTTCACGAGCCTCCACATCTTGAATGCTTCGACGAGCTGCATCTCTGGTGCGAGTGGCATCAGCCTCAAGATGCCTCACTGAAAGAAGCTTCTCTTCAGCTTCATCGAGTTTAATTTGAGCTGATTCGGACAGTTGGCGTGCCTCCACCAGCTTACTTTCATACGCCACTTTTGTCTCTGCCCATTCAACCCTTGTATCATGCAAAGCTTTCTCAATCTGCATTTTCAGAATTTATATGGAAAATTGCAATTGAACTAATAATAAATTATACAGTTTGTAGTTATAAAAAAATAAACTTAAATACTACAACAACAATTTAAGATAGCAACATATATTTGTCCCCATAAACATGTATACATGAACTGTTCCAGCACCGTCTATTACATACACCACTTATTTCTAATCCTAGTAGGATAAATAACTTAACAGTAGCATGCAAAAAACATACTGCACTCCTTGCTAATCATAATAGGATACATACACATTAATAACATATGTACCCATAAAATGATAAATTGTACCAGCAACGTGCAAGAGACATATGACGCTATTACTATTACTATTACTATTACTATTATTCTCTGTGATTCCGGACTGGGTTTCATTCATTTCCAGCCTACCTCAATTTACTTTGGATTAAAGGCTTTGTTGTTGTGATTGGATTATACAGTAACGATTCATCATTATATTTTTTCCAAATTGGCTCGCTGAAATTGCTAGTGGCTTCAGGTATCAGGGCAACTTATTAATTGGGAGGTTTATTGGACCAGCCAGTATGGTATGCACTCCAATAAAATAATAATAGTGGAACCTCCAAATAAAATACTGACGGAAAAGAAGATCAAGAAATATAAAGACAGCATACATTCGCTACACATTCTTTCTCAATGCCTAATGCTTTCTTCAGGGACTCTTCTCTTTTTGCAGCCTCAGCTAGTGCAGATGCTTGTGCAGCTCTTTCACGTTTACGTGAAATCTCTGATGCTTCTGATGATGCTTTGAGCTGGTCATACTTTGAACTCCATTCTTTTCTCTCAATTAGCAGAAGTCCCATCTGGTGCTGATGTTCATACAACTGCAATAATATAAATATGCTGTCAATCCTAAAATCCTGATTAAATAAACATGTGCATATTTTATAACTTGCAATTAAAGAAGAAAATATGGATGGTAGGAGTGCAGCTTCTACGTTTGCATATATTTCCATGATTAACATCAAAGTTAGATAGCATTGATTAAGTACCAAAGTACATCAGATCTCAGAGGAACTCATTTCAGTGGTCAAAAGGTCCAGACATGAAAACGGAAAAAGAAGATAGTTAAAGTTGTCTACCTAAATTTTTCTTTCAAAAAATCACTGCTTCTTCAAATTTATATATGTTATAAAACCTTCAAATGCACATATACGCCAAACTTTGGAATTTCTTTATACATGACCTGTTAAATTATTAGATAATACCAAAAAGGAAGCAATCATTGGTACTAGTTCTTCAACTAATTTTCATTTTAGAGCCCACTAACAGAAGCAACAGAAAAATTGCTAGTCCTTGACAAACAAATTAAGAAGGTTCTGGGTTTAAAATTCTACTCCCAAACATATGAAAAGAATAGCAGAAGATATCTCCCGATAAACATACCATTAAGCAACAGAACTAAAACCCTAGACAGAGGGGAGGCTATCTGCAAATGGAGAAAATCTTATCTTTTACCTCGAGGAAAACAATCAAAATTAACAAAGAAAAGGAAAGACACTGACAACAGAATTTTTTTTATTATTGAAAGGCATATTATTGCCTGTTTCATTAGATGAAACATTAAATAACAACAGAATTATGAGGCCCCAAGAACATACCTCCGCTTCAAGCTTGGTTATATAAGCTATTAGAGAAGCTTTATCCTTCCTCTTGACTGTTTCTTCGTCAAAACCAGCTTCTCTCAGTTGGCGCCAGATCGTCTCGTCTGTGCCACCGTTCGCCGACGGAGAAAGGGCTAGGCTGCCACGTACTCCGGCGGAGAGGAGTCTAGGGCTCGCCATGAGATCGCTGGCGGGAAACCCTAGATCGGTACAGATGGGTTTGTCGACTTTAGCTGGTACCAGTTGGAACTGAACCTTTTTTGGAGAGTGGAGAGGAGGTTCAAATTTCTTTTTATTTTATTTGGGTTTTCTTGGTTTCTTTTTTGCTATTGGTTTCTTAATATCTTTCTCATTTTCACCCTTTTTTCTACTTTACAGCGACACTTCGAAGAGGAAGTTTTCGTTTTTTTTTTAATTTGCCTTCTTCGTCTCCATTTAAAATGGAATGGTGACGAGAGTTCCAGAGAAAGGCGGCACTGAAACCAATAGTAACGGAGCAGACCCTTTGACCTGTTTGGCATTTTTTTATGCTATTTCAGAACATCAAACAATAAAAATATAAAAAATTGATGGTTATATTTCTAATTTTTTTTAAGGAGCTCAATTTGCGGAAGAGAGGAAATAAAAGAAATTAGAATAACACCCTAATGACACTAATTCAATATCTTGATATATTCAATCTTCTAAATATCACTATTCCGTTATTATTTTAATTTTATTATTAAAATGATTAATACTATTTTTTTATTTGACAAATGAATTCAGATACTCAAATAGCATGATATTAGTGTCGTTGTTGTCTCAACTAAGCTGGCGAAAAAGGATCGACTTGTGTTGGATGCGATGACTTGTTTGTTGAGTGAGGTGATGGGTAAGAATCAGTCTTTAATATAGTGACTAAGACAATATTATTTGTATGGGAGCTTGCAGGTTGAAAATTTAAATGAATTTTTTTATGAGCGATTAAAAAATGAATAGTTTAGACTTTTATTTTTAATCACTTAGTTATTTTTATCAAAGTGAAAAATATGTGGGTGACATCACTCGTGAGGGGGTGTCCAGATTTCCTGATCAAGAAAATAGAATATTCGGATAAAAAAAACATTATTTTTTACTATACGATTTTTATTTTTCAGTAAATCAGATATATATTCGGGCACCATCGCCCTATCGCATAAAACATTAGTAAATGTTAATTTAGTATAAGTGTGAATTTGTCAAAGAACTGGCGAAGAACTAGCGAAGAACTGGAGAAAGGTACAGGGTTCTTTGGACTGGAGAGAGGTTTTGACTACAAGTCGAGCAACAATTAATGATGATTTCACGACGCCTTGATACTTGATAGGGACTATAATTGGTTTTTGCGCGGGATTTGATTTGATTTTAGATGATTATGTTCCGTATCCAATTTCCAATCAACGGGACGTTTGTGACTCTCCCAAGTCCGATCTGTGGATGGATGTATACCGTGAATTTAAGACTTGGATTGGAGCCGTGCCATGCGTAAACATATGTTCCACGTTTTTCATAGAGAGTGTTATCTATTTCATTTGCAAATTAAAAATACCAATTTAACTATTTAATGTGATATTCATATTAAAATATATTTGAAAATTAAATTTTATATTTTTTGAATTTTTTTAGAGGTATATTTTAATATGAAAATTGCGTTGAACGGTTAGATCAGTTTGTTAAATTCGAAAATAAGAGATATCATACGAAAAATTGAAAGAAATGGTGATATTGTGGTCGGAACGGTCTCCAAATTCACGTTTAGGCTGAAACAAAGCATAAAACAATGATGCATATGCGAATCAAACAAATACAGATCAAATTTGGTACTATATTCTTTGACAACTAATTACAACTATCAAATTCCGTACTATATATGTGCATGTATTCCTTGACAAATGACAACTAATGGCGACTTTTAGAAATGACAACCTGTTTAATTTTATATGCACAACATGCCATCTATGCGAAAGGGGAACTAAAACAGGAGTTTCTCTGAATTAACTTCTTTTTGGGAATAATAATTGTCTGAAGTGTTGTTTTCTTTGGTTGGTTGTGGTGGTTAGGATAAAACAAAATTGGTATAATATTTTGCATACATAAAATTCCTAACACGAAGGAATTTCATTCGTGCAGTAATTCAATAGAGTGACACAAATAATGATATTTTTTTAAAAAAACTGCAGTGCAATTTAGGCACATTGAATGCATATCTTTTATATGAAGAAAGAGAAGCATGGCACAAAACATACGAGTAAAAATAATAAGAACGAGGACTGAATAAAATGGGGAAAATATATTGATAATGTGGTAATTGCAGCGAGTGACATCGGAATTTATATAACCTAATTAAATAAATTTAAAAAAAAAGAGCCCTTATCAATATGGGGATGTAGCTCAGATGGTAGAGCGCTCGCTTAGCATGCGAGAGGTACGGGGATCGATACCCCGCATCTCCATTAATTTATTTCGAATTGCCTTTTTGCTTCGTCGCCCAAATCAAATCGAGTGCACAAAAATCTAGTCTGGTTTTAATTTTCGTTTAAAGACGGAACCGCTGAAGTCATTGACTTCAATTATCATGTTATTATCGTATATGACTTAATTGTTCGTTTATTTTGTATTATTGAATTACCCATCTAATTAATAGCTAACGTAAAAATAAATATCAGGGATAGTTAATAATGAGCTATCGATACAGTACTAAACTAAAATGATTAATAGCTAACGTAAAAATAAATATCAGGGATAGTTAATAATGAGCTATCGATACAGTACTAAACTAAAATGACAAACTGTATACAAATTGAAAAGACAGATTAACATGTGTCAAACTACATACGATAATATATTGACAATGACATGTAAATGAGTTGGATATAATTGTCGATAGGTAAACTTATTTAAGTAATCATGTGCAAAGACTAAAGTGTAATGCTACGACTAAAATCAACTTAATAAAAAGCCCATATGTATAAACCGGTGTGTTGATGCAATGATGCTACATGCAAATGAGTTTTGTTTCCATCGCCGGTTCTAATTAGGGTAAAAAGTAAGGTGGTCTTGTGCTCTACAGTTTTGTGACTTGAAATCCTGAGACGGGTCCAAACTTTGGTCAGGGAGGGGGGCCGAAATTAAAAAAAAATCAATATAAACATACTTTCTGATTTTTTTCTGAAAATATACATGCACGTCAGCACGTGAATCCGACCCTGTGGAAATCTGGTTTCACTTTGGCAAGTTAGTTTTCAGCGGAGAACTTCGTTCCCACAATGTGATTCCTGCACGTAGCTGGATTGATGTAGCAAGTTAGTCCTCCACGCATTCACCAACTACTGTCATAAATTAATTTTGTGCTCCATTGCCATACACAAAATAATAGAGCACAATCATTTCCAGATAAGCTCACCCGTCTCGATTCCTGCACCTAGCTGGATTATCCTTAAAATTGTTACTTCTTTTTACTATACATAATTACATATAATATTTTGCATTTGCATACAAGCATTTGGCGGTAGGACTAATTTAAACTCTTGTATTCAAAGAGTGGTAGCCGAAGTAAAATTTGAAGCTCTCTCGGTAATGCTTTTCTACAGTTCTACAAGTCATAATCAATGATCCGCACGAGATCAGAAACTTCTCAGTACAGTTTATTAATAGATATCTACGCTCAAGACTATCTTATGCTTATCTTACTCAGCAAACGTAGCCGCTGTTACATGATTAGTTCTCTTGTGCCAATTTCTCAGCTTGACCAGATGCAGCAGAGACACCATTCTCAATGCACTGAAATATGAGAATTATCTTAGACTAGAGAAAATATCATTTACTGGCGCAAGTCATTCTATTCGACAACAGAACAATTAATCAATCAAGCTTAAGATAAAATAAAATTACCTATTAAAGCATCTATAACAAAGTTAACAGAAGAAAAAAAATTCTAAAATGAAATGTGCACCAGCTTTTACCCCCAAAAATTAAGTAACAAGAATTTAAAAAAAAAAAAGAACAATCAGAACAGGAGAAATACTAGGAAAATAATAAGTGATACAGGAGAGAGTTAAAAGTACCTGCAGAAGATAGTTGTGGAGCGAATCCAACGTCTGGGTGAATGTACTTGCTGAGATATTCACAACATTTACTCCCTGATTTTTTTTTTTTGAAAAAAAAAAAGACAAGGTTGAAGGAACACTTTCATTTAAAGAGAGAGGAAAGCACATGGATATAGAGGATCCATACTTGCTTCAGCAAATTTCAGTTTCATTTATCAATGCATTCTTACACTTATCTTATTTTGGCACGAGTTCATATAAGAACCCAGCACATTCCCATGTACAAAGAAAACATTACAAAGATAACAATATTTTAATTTTGCAGGAGGTAACAACCTGAGTAGGACAACACACTAACCTGTGGTTCAAAAGAGCAAAGATAGTCCTGAATAGTTTTTAAGTTGTTAATCAGCTTCTGACGATCCTGCACAGGTTTGATTAACAAGAAACATACAGTGATGGCCTTTCCTTGAGATGGATGAAAATTAAAACAACTCATATGATATTTTACCATATGGACCAGAACAGTAAAGATCTGACTCTATTCTTACCATATATAGCACTTACAACGTCTAGTTGACATCTCAACAGTCAAAACCAACAAATAATGGCTTCTACCATACTAATACATCATGACGACCAACATAGACACATCCAAAGACAAAAATTAGAAGCAGTCTTTACAAAGTATTTTAACTAATATTACCTGCATTAGAGTCTCATCTACAAAAGCCCTGGTTGCTATCCATTCTTCTAACAATGCCTGCATAACGCAAGCAGCCAAGATAGTAGATGCAAATATTTAAGATATACAAAAGGACCAAAGAGAAAAATGATTCCAATACTCACAACAGGTGTGTTTCCTGCTAACAAGTAACAAGCATATATATGATTGATCAAAAACTATTTACCAACAAATAAACCACTTAATCTGCTATAATCCAAAGAGCTGTTTAAAATCAATCTAATGAATTACTGTTTTGATAGGCCTAACTGTTCTCCTCTTCTGCATAAAGTCCCCAATGATTACAGGACAAAATTTAATCATATGACATCCATGCAAGTGTTGAGGTAAATGTCACAAACCTTATGATCAAACTCGGCCATTCTCAAAACAATTGGAACTATTATAGGTTCAGCAGAAGCTTTCTCTTTCTTACCAGCTGTAGTATTTTGAGACTCGGTTTCAGTCCGCATCTCCACTGCAAAACAAGAAAGGATAGAAAAGCTATAGAGTCATGTATTTTGAGAATACACAACATTACTTATAAATAGGGGAAAAGACTGATCCAGAATTCTTACTACCTATAAAACAAAGATACAGAGTAATCAAATGAAACCTTTATCTTCAGAAGAGACGAGCGAAGGATCAGTAGCTTGTGGAAAGCTAGTCTCTTCTGTCTTGGAAGAAAACTTTTCTGCTTGGGAACAGCTGTCCTTCTCAGGCAAGGAATTCTTTGCTATGCTGGGGCTATTTTCCTGTGATCCCAAATTTTCAGTTTCTGGCTTTTCTGCCGTCTTAGCAGTTGAGTCTCTTTTTTCCTCTTCCATCAAATAGATGCTTGGATCCAAATGGATTCCCTGAAAAAGTTGTCACAGTTCAGCATTTTAGTAATGGTTAAAAGGAGATTATTTGTAAGAATAGAATAATATAATTTCTAGTTGTAATATGGAATCACAATGCAATTCAATGCAAAGGCTTAAATTAAGTTTAGGACCACTATACCAGGTTGCAACATTTCCAATCATGTATTGGTGTGAACTAAGATACTAACAGTAACCAATCATGATCATTCCCTCTCCTTTTCTGAAGCAACAAAATCATACTTCAAGTACTAACAAAAGTTACTGGAATAACATAATTCATGCTTCTATACAAATTCCAATTCATGCAATGACAACAGCAAAATATAATACCTCTATTATGATGGGCTTTCCATCCTTCATGGCCTTTTTCAAATCACCAGCCAAGCCTGTTGAAGCAAACAAAAGATCTTCACTATCTGATCTATTATTAAATCAATAATTTTACATTTTAGTGCAGGTTTGTGCAAGACGGTATGAAAAAAGCAATTCAATGATACCTTTGCGAACTATTCGACATTCCCTACAGAATTCTTTAATAAGCTCTTCAGGGGAATTGAAATCTCTAGCCCACACCGGTGTTGATGTAAGAGGTGCACTACATAGAGAAACACAGTGCTTAGAGCATGATCAGCATAACAAATCAAGCAACTCAGAATAAGGAAGAGAGGCATGAAACACTTACTCTGTTGATGTGCGTATCAATTCATGCACCATATCAGTCTACAAAGAGAAAGAAGACCAGATAAAATAATTAGGAACCCCAATAGAATATAAAAATATGTAAAGCGAAAATGATGTGAAGAGATAGAACACACATACGTGCAAAACATTTGGTAAATTGAGACGTTGTGCAAGTTGTGTGGCAACAGTTGATTTGCCTGTACAAGCAGTTCCACAGACCAGAATAACCAATGGCACCCTCTGATGATGAAATCTAAAGGAGTATGATAAAGGACAAACTAACTCATCAAGATAACTTTTTAATTATAAATTTAAGTCAGAACAAATGAACATTGCTGGTAGGAAGGAAATGCAGTCTATACTAATTATGAACTGAAAAATGAATTGGATGCACTGGTGTTTGGTATGGTACAGAACTGCAAATGCCTGCTTACCTGGTCATCATTTTGTATCGATTGATGTACTCCTCGCCATAACCACGTCGCTCCATAAGCTACACCCAGGTAAACACAATTTCTTTTAAACATCTTATACTCAAATATAGAAAAATAATATTTGGAAGTATTAATTTGATTTTTTTTTATCTAAATTGAAGTGGGTAGCATTTTATTTTCTAAACAAACAAATATTTGAAAAAAAGAAGAAGAAAGAATCAATATAAAGGTACCTTAAATAAGTTAGCTTCTAAATCAGATTGAGAGCTGCAAAATAACCACATGGATGCTTTTACATAAATTATTTTACATGCAAACAATTTATTGAATGACAAATGAATAGATCCAAACAAGTACTGGCAAATAGAAATGCAGAAAATTAAAGATAATGGTTGTAAGACATAAAAATATTTAAATTAAACATCTGAAGGGATCAAACGAACATACACATCAAGAAGACTGTTATCAACTAGAAGCTTCTTCAGTTCCAGAGCAATTTTAATAGCCACATGATTAGGTATCTACGAACAGAATTAAGAGAAACAAAAGTATTGCGAAATAAGCATTATTTGAACAAACTTGCTCAATTGTCCAATCAATTCATCCTCAGTATTGTTTAACAGTCTACAGTTCACCTTGGTGACAGTAAGCATGCGACTCAGAAGAAACCTTGACAAGACGTAATAATGATCAGCATTCTCCCCTAGCCACACTTTCACCTGGACAGCCAATATAAACAAATCAACAAGCAAAATAAATCACGATCACGAAAGAGATCGATAACAGGAATTTAAGTAGGCTATACCTTGACGAAATCGTACTTGGAAGAACCGCCTCGGGAGGGATAACGAGCAGGTGGGACATTAGGCAAATCGTCCTTCTTCCTTTTCTCATCAGGATCTTGAGATGAGACCGTGGAGATGCTTTCAGCGGGAGTGGCAGCGGCCCCGATTTCACTATGCATTCTCAGAAAGGGATGGCGAAATCAGCGAAGCAGCGACTCAGAAGGGAAGGTAATGACTAATGACTTGATGGGGTCGGACGGTCGGACCTCCCTTAACTAGAGTTTTTGAAGCCGGACGTGTAGATCCGACTGTATAAATCCGTGCCTGTTATCTGTCCCAAACTGCCGTGAAAAATCCGGACTTACTATTAGTAAGGGCAGGTAGTTTTATTTTTCCCACTTTAGCCCTCTCTAACCCGCTCCGTATTAGATCCGTGATCCGTTAAAACTCGGTCCCATACAAATTCACCCCGGACATACCCACTCCTACACGTTCGACCTTTTTAATATTGTTTGATTTTTAATGATTAAATATGAAAAAAACTAATTAGTTTAAATTAATTATTTCTAAAATTATGATATACTTTTTTTGGTTTTGATTATTTTTTTATATTTTTCTGGATCTTTTTAAAATTATTTAGAACTTTTCAAATTTTATTTCATTTTTAAACAATTAGAATTAATAAAACCAAATTAGTTAAAAAAAATTATATAAAACATTATGATTATTTTTTTATCTTCTATTATTTTTTTAGAAATTTTCTGATTTTTTGAAATTTTCTGGATTTTTTTGGAGTTTTTGATGGTTTATTTATTTTTTTGTGAAATTGGAAGAAAAAATCGATCTGTCCCCACCCCCTTTGCCCACCCGGACCGTCTCTTGGCCCATTCGTCCCGACCCATGAGGGTCCTATTCGCGGGATCCAACACGGGTCAGGTCAGAATTTTTTAGTTTTGGACCACTCAAATCTGTCCTACCCTACCCGTCCTCACCCGGACCGGACCGTCCCATCTTGTCTTCAAACCTCTACCCTTAACTTGACTCCATTGAATTTTCTATGGCACCGCTAGTTAAGAGCTCTATTGCAGGCTTACAACTGGACATTATCTTTTAGACCCGCGCCGGTCTTCTCTAGGATCAAACCTAAGTACCTAACAGACTTACGAAAAGGACCAGATAAGACTTAATTTGAAAAAAAAAATTTAAGAATCAGATTCAAAGAATTATTTTTTTAAGAGTGAGCCTAACTCTTGAGAGGTCAAGTCCTTACTAAGTCATTTGAATCTTAAGGGCCAAATAAGAGACATGTAAAGATCGAATTTAGAAAGGATTTTATTATTTTTTAACTACATTTTTTTCCAGATTTTTTATCAAATTATTAGAAAATTAAAGTGAAATTTATAACTAGAAATTTTTCATTTTTTAAAAAATCTTTTTTTATTTTTAAATTTTTTAAATACAACTAAAATAGAACTCACTCGTTATGAGAATCATCTTAATTTTAAAATTTTTTATATCTAACAATAATTTATTATAATTAAATGATATATTTAATTATATATAATTAATATTTAAATCAATCATAAAATTCTTCAATTTTTAAATACATTTAATTTATTTATTTAATAAAAAATGATTTACAAAATATAATGTTTTTTTTAATAAAGTCATAAATAATGTATAGTTTTCATCTCCTATAATAAAACTTAATAATTTGATATATAACTTTTTTTATAAAATAATTATATTTAACATTAATTTTATTATAAAAATAATATATTTTACTTGAATATAATTTATATCTAAATCAATTACAAAGTTCTTAAATTTTAGATAAAATTAATTCATCGTTTAATAATGTACAAAATATAATATTTTTAGGTAAAGTTGTATAACATGTAGTTTCCTTTTTATAATTAAACTTAATAATAGTTGATGTTTAATTTATTTAGACCTTCCATAAATATATGATAAAAAATAATAAATAGAATGGAGAGAAAAAATAGACTTGACTAAAATATTAACTATCGCTTTTATAAAATCAATCAATCTCAGTTATAAATTGAATATGGATATTTCAGTAATTATATATTATTTGATAACATTACTGGATGCATATAATACATATGATTTTTATAATATAGTATTAATTAGAACACAAGGATTTGAAAATGATCGGACTTGAAAAGAACTTAAGGGTTTGAAAATAATCGGATTTGATAAGGAACAAGTTGGAAAAGGCTCATTTCCTCGGGATTAGATCTGGCCCTTACAAGAGAGAAAAGTTGGGTTGGGACGGGTCATATTGAAAATACTATTGTTACACTTAACATCTTCTTTGATTTGTCGATTTGCAAAACAATATTGAATTTTATAATTTGTCTTGTTTGAGTTTTGTGTAGGGATTGAAATACAAAATGGATTAGTGCACAATAACCAAGACTAATGATGGGATGCAAAAGCTTAATCAAAATTACATTAGATTTAGGTTTAGTTAGACTCAAACTTGGTTGAATTGGTTAAGTTAAATTGTGCTTAAACTGCAAGAAAATAAGAAAAATAAACCAAACAGTTATAATGACTCGTGAAGAGTTATAACAATTCAAATAGTTATAATGATTCATGAAGAGTTATAACGATTCAAAGAGTTATAACGATTCAAATAGTTATAACAATTCATGAAGAGTTATAACGATTAAAAGAGTTATAACGCTTCATATTGTTGAGATAAAAATTTAGAAGTTCTTTTTATATGTAAAATTCCAGAGCGTAACGTTGTGTAACGATTCATAAAGAGTTATAACGGTTCATGAATAGTTATAACGGTTCATTGAAGAGTTATAACGGTTCATCAAGAGTTATAACGGTTCATCAAGAATTATAACGGTTCATTGAAGAGTTATAACGGTTCATCAAGAGTTATAACGATTCATGAAGAGTTATAACGATTCATTGAACAGTTATAACGGTTCATCAAGAGTTATAACGGTTCATTGAACAGTTATAACGATTCTTGAATCATTATAATGATTTAGGGCGAAAGTTATTTCTGATCAGCTTCAGGAGGTCTATATAAAGGGGTTACTCTCTCACTTTAAATATCATCTGATCCATCTAGCTAGATCATTACTCCATAGAGCTTACTAACCATATACAAAGTGAGAGAAATAATTCAAGAGATTGAAACACTCAATTAGCCAAATCCATGTTCAACCTCAATCTAGCTTCTCTCTATTCTCCCAACTTGATCATTCGTGATCTTCTTGAAAACGTTCTCTTGAGCTGTTGTACTCAACTCCTTTTTGAGTTGTAGTGCTCACATTTTTTAGTGTGTTGTCACTCACCATTTTTTAGTGTGTTGTCACTCTAGTTACCGATAGGCTTGGCAGCCCATTTCTGTAAGGGACCAAGTTCTACAAGTGTAAAACCCTTTTTAATATATCGGCTCAACTTCAATTGTTAGAGGTTGAGGGTCCCGGAGACGTAGGCATTGTTAAAGGCGAACTCCGTTAGATCTTGTGTTCTTATTTTATCTTTACTTTTCTTTTCTCACATTTCTTTGATTGTTATATTCTTGTGAGAATTGAATTGATTTAAATTGTATTCCGCTGTCATTACACTTGAACATTAAGCCCCAAATCGGTTTATACATTTCTACCTTAGGTTCTTTACATTCTTGCACTATTTTGACATTTCAATACCACCATCCCAGGACTTTCAAGGTCTATCAACTATCACAAAAAAAAATTAGAATCGGTTATATAAAGGATTTAACACCGTACAAACTGGTTGTAAAGCTATGCGGTGCTAAATATATATTAAAAAATAATGCTAAAAAGAGGTGCTAGATGGGGCATTTAAAGCCGGCTATTTGAATAATCATTCTAAACTCTAACCTTTAGAGCCGGTTTTTGGCTCATAACCTACGCTAAAGGGATTCCTTTAGAGCCGGTTATGAGTCAAAAACTGACTCTAAATGTTATAGTTTAGAAGTTTTATTTATAAAAAACTAACTTTAAGTTAATTCTCTAATTAGAAATTTATTTTTCCAAAAAAAAAACAGCTTTAATTCAATTATTCACGGTTTAGAAATAATTTTGAAGATTTAGAAATGATTTTTTAATTCAAATAACAAACCTTTTAGAAATTGTTTCCTTCAAAAATTCGTTTTTAAATTAAATAATACTATTTTTTAATTTTAATTCATATATAATAAAAATTTTATATTTCTGATTTGTTATTTTATTTTTTTGAATTGATTTCTCTAAATTTTGATTAAATAGTTTCAATAATTATCATTAACTAATGAAATATATTTCATTAATAAATTAATTACATACAATTTACATAATAAGAAAAAACTGAGATTTTTTTATCTATATATATAATTTCTAAGAAAAAAAATAAAAGAAACTAAACTAAAAATTTTAAATGAACTTCAAGATGAGGTTTTTTGGCCTAAAAATGACGGTAACAACAATAGAAGTTAACCTCATAGATCTCGTTGTAAGTTTTCCATGACCATGTAAAACGTCTCAATTGGAGTTTTCTATCAAAAGTTATAATCGTTTGAAGTTAAGATTGTTAGATTTCGGTTTTAATTTTTTTATTCTTTCCTCTTTCTCTTTCTTTATCTCTCAAAATCTCTTTTATATATGAAATAAGATGATGAAAAGTGATAATCCGTGGAATTTATTTTTGAATTTTGATTTTTAGATCGTCGGATAGGATTGAACGAACGGTTAGATTAAAAAATATAGCAATATTGTGGGAGCAAAATGCTGAAATTATATTGGTTGATACAATTATGTCAGAGAATTTCTTTAGAGCCAGTTCTAAAAGTTTTAGAGCCGATTTTTACTTTAAAGTTTCTAATAAAAATTAAACATTTAGAATCGTATAAATTAAGAACATGTTTTAACTCATTATTTAGAATTGGTTTTTAGTAAACTCGACTTTAATTAAGCTTTATGAATTAGAACCGGATATAATATAAACTGGCTCTATTAATTATTTTGAATCGATTTTTATTAAAAATCATTGTATTAGAACCGGTTTTCATAAAAACCGATTTTAATTAATATGAATTAGAAGTCAGTTTTAATTAATATAAATTAGAATCAGTTTTAATTAATATGAATTAAAAATAATTTTAATAAAAACCGATTTCAATTAATTTTTATGAATTAGAATTGATTTTTATTAGAACCGACTCTATTAATTATTTCGAATCAAAATCAGCTTTAATTAAGTTTTTTGAATTAGAGCCATTTTTTAATAAAAATCAGCTCCAAAGTATTTACATTTAATTTTTAAAATATTTAGAGTCGGTTTTATAAAAATTGGTACTAAAATAGATTGGTTAGAGTCGGTTTTATAAAAAATGGTGCTAAAATAGTTTGATTAGAGTCGATTTTATAAAAAACGGTGCTAAAATAGTTTTGTTCGATTTAGTTTTACAAAAATCGATGCTAAAATAGTTTGGTTAGAGTCGATTTTTATAAAAATCAATGCTAAAATAGTTTGATTATAGTCGATTTATAAAAAAACGGTGCTAAAATAGTTTAGTTAGAGTCGATTTATAAAAATCTGATGCTAAAATAGAGTTTCAAAATCGATTTTCATGAAAAACGATTCTAACTCTCATCTACCAACAATATTGTTACCATTAGAATCTGTTATTTTGTAAAAATCGACTCTAAAATATTTTACTTAAATTATCACACTATCATTCATTTTTTTTAAATTGTTTTTTTATTTCACCGGTGCTAAATAAATAATTAAAATTTTTTTTTTCTGATAATAAAAGATTCGAATAAAAACTATACTTCTCAATGTGCCAGCCGGATCAAATTCAATAGCTCGATTTTTATGAGCTATACCTACTTACACAGCAACAAATACTAGATTCATCTAATTATAGAATGTTCGGTGATACCGATTATATAACTAGGATGCAAATAAATTACAAAAAATGGTGTTACTTGACTTTGTGGCCTGTAAAATACAAGCAACGTTACAAGTCAATATACTTGATTGGCAATTTAGCATGTTCGGAGATATCTCCAAAAGAAACGCGTTCCAAAGAAACTGGAATTTAGTAGTACACTATTACTTCGCACAGCTCGTTAACACGTGTGAGATAAAATCTCTCTTATTTTTCTATGAATTTTGCTTTCAAAGTTCAGTCTTATAATAATAAATACGAACCTTAATAAAAATTGTTTTTAAAAGTTAAGAGTCAATAAATATACAAATGATCTTCAAAATGTTATCATTTTATCGATTAGTCCTTATGAAAGAACCAATCTGATTCTTAAGAATCATTTTTATCATTGTAGTCCTCAAAATTTTAAATTTATCATTCTTGTCTTCAAAAGTTTTTAATTTATATCAAAATTGATCACATTTAGGACTCATAAAAAATATTTTCATTCACGAAAGCATTATTTTTAGCATTGAAATCATTTTATACAAATCCTACATTAATGTCCGTGCTATTGTAAATTAATTAAAATGATATTTTAAATATTTTATAAGATATGTTTTATTATGTGAATGCAAAGTGATATTCAATTTTTTTTTTTCAGCATTGATAATGGTAGGATTTATTTGTTACAGATAAAATACTTCAAGAACAAAAAAAATTAAGGATTAAAATGATACATTCGAAATTTTAAAAACTAAGATGATCACAAAGTGATATTTGATACTTTTAGAACTCTAAATATTGATATTTTAAGGACTAATTATATCATTTAAAAGTTAAATAATAACTCCTGATTACATAGAAAATCAGAACAACAGTATTACTTTTCTATTAATTAAACATGTATCAGTTTTTGAACATTCGGTGAAGTATGGAAGAAACAGTTTCTCGGATAGTGATTTTCTCTCATCTCAACCATTGGTTTGATGCATAATGGTTGCATCTGCTGGTTCTATGAAATGTTCTTTTTTTTCCCATCTGAATGGACAATGGCTAATGCCTAATGTAGTCGCTTTTACTTCTTCTTTTTTATTTTCCTTTGTTTTGACGATTAATTGCGTCATTGATTACTCCTTTTACTTTTTTTTCCTTTGTTTTGACGATTAATTGCGTCATTGATTACTCTTAGAGGTAGCAGAATCCGACCCGATCCGAGAAATCTGTCCAACTTGCTCAGGCCCGAATTCAATCCGACCTGATTTTTAAAAAAAGTCAAACTGACTCGACCTGATCCGACCCAATCCGAGATCAAATAACCTTCAATCCAATCAAAATCTATCAAAAATCTGAAAAAACACAACACATAAATTAACCCGGACCCGACCAATTGCCACCTCTAATTACCCTTGAGGTACAGAGGAGCGCAATCAACGGCAATAAAAAATTATAAGTACTCTGCCATAACTAAATGGCCCGTTGAATTTATTTAAATGGTTTAACTATAGATTAGCGATGAGGGTGTTTTTTATTTGTGAGTTCCACTGACGTAGACAATAATCTCTGGCACACATAGCATCGTAGAAAAAGAATGGCAGCGGATGTGATTCCATGGAGGAACCGCCAGAGTAACACGGTAAGAGAAACCATAGTTAAACGGAAAAGGTACGATGGTTATTTCTGATATAAAAATGTACAACACCGTACGAAAATATATACGTGACTCGTTAAATTTTCATTATTTCCTCGTAAAACTATTCACAAGTCAATAAAGAAAGATGAAAACAGGCGTGCATAATGCTCCTAAATTATATACTGCTGAGGCCATCTTGCTCCGATCTATCAGAAATTACTTTGGAAGACGCACCAATTGCATTGTAATAATCAGATAACCAGCCTTTGATTATAGTAATTTCAGTTTCTCTGAAGTTTACCAACCAATCAGGATCCTCATCAGTCGCTGGCCGCAAATCTATGTGATGGGCTCCTGTCAATAACAACAGATTACATACATAAACTTGGAATACTATTTGTCATAAACTCAATATATAATTCCAATTCACTATATCAAAAAGATCATACAAGGAAATTGGAGGCGGCACAAAAATAACTGGTTTCGTATTTTCAAATATGGTAAGTTCTCCAATCATGGAATTATACCTTACTTTTCATGGGTTTTTAGTGTTCTAAAAAATCCAATTTAAAATCATAAGTTGAAAAAGATTTTTAATATTGAATTCAAAAGGAGGGAATCTAATATTGGTGTATTTTTGGAACTTAAATACTACCCAGTGGAGCAACGAGTGCAATAATGCTATCAGATATATTCTTCAGGACACTGCAGAAAAATAAAGGAACTAAATAAACAAATATTGCATAAAAAAAATAATAACGCCCAAAGGAAAAGTTAAGATTAAACTGATCTACCCTCCGCCGCTCCAAGGATCCAGGAGCCCATTTGAGAAAATGATATTACTGCCAAATTTCTTCAAGACTGTACTAATATTCTGCGAAACAAAAGGAAATCCAAGAATTAAACATCCAGAATTTAAACAAAGTACTCAGTTGTCCTTCCAACATTCTTTCCATCTTATTTAAACCAAGTATCTTCAAGGTCACTTCATAATTGTTTCAGATCTATGATCTCTATACTTTCGGATTGGGTTTTGTTTCTAGCCTACCCCAATTTATTTGGTTTTGTTTCTAACCTACCCCAATTTATTTGGGATTAAGGCTTTGTTGTTGTTGTACCAATCAATTGGCTTATTCAGTTCGGTTATTGCTCAAAACAATAAGGCTAAATATAAATGGATAAAATACTGTTTGTTAATGATGAGAAACCCCAATGCAGGGGCAAATATCTGTCCTTCTGAAAAGGGCATACAATGGGCTATCATTAGCATATAGGAAAAAGGCATGATGTCATTTGTCAGAAAAAAGATCATATAATTAAAAAGAAAGAAACAAATGAATCACATACATGGCCACCAAACTCCGTAGTGATCCAACGAGGCCTTATCGACACATTGTAAGTCATACGACATTCATTTTCCCGATCCACAAGACTGAAATCATATGGAGGAAACATGCTTGTTTCGGGGTTGGATGCAAGTGGCATGATCATCTCTGTGCATGCCTGTTAATGCATGTGTTGTTAGTATAAATTGAAGAGTGCTTTAGGAAATAGTGAAATTAATTAACAAGCAAAAGTATGTCATGTGGCAAAGGGTGTATTTGTAATGGTCACATTAACAGGGACCCATAATGTGATGTTTCCTCTACTCAGGAGAAGACCAATTCCAAGAGACAAAATGCCCCAACTTAACTTTTACTGTTATTTTAATCTATCATAGTTCTCTATATTCATTCATTTTTTTATCGCTTGATCTTAGTTAAAATCAATCCCAAAAAATTGTAGGCACGTCTTTCATAATAATGAAGAACAGTCCAGATTTGATGTTAATATAGCAACAAAATATGAGGCTGTCATATCTGGTGGCACAACAAGCTTGTCACATTGGAACCTTCATCTTCTCTATACTATTCATTGTTTTCAAGAAGTTCGATCTAAGTCATCTTTTTTGCTTGAGTGTTGTTAGCATAGTCAGAACACTCGCGAATAATTCGTTTTTTACCCGTAGTTGGATGTTTCACAAATAATTCATCAGTTTAATATATAATGTGTTTTTTAGTAAAAAAAATATTTTATTCGTGAATAAAACACATTATATATTATTTTAAACGGAGTTTTATATTTTTAATATATTTTTAAATTTTTAACATTTTAATATATACTTTATTTATATTAAATGAAACGAACTATTCCCGAATTATATCTATATTGTACCCGAATCTCGAATTTTTTACCTCGCCGAACGTTTTCTGAATCATGAACTTGTTACTATGACTCATTTGGAGGCACTGGATGAAATAATTAATGAGAACTTAGGCAAAAAATTACCATACTGCAAGTGCAAGGACAACAACATTACATGCTCACTTTTTTTTCTTTCTTTTCTTTTTTTATGCAAAAGACCATAGGCAATTGCAATTTCACTTCATAGTTCATAGTAGACAAAAAAAATAAACAAAGCGAACCTGCCATTGCCAACCATTCATGCCATGGGGATCATCATCCAGATCAAAACAAGTGTAGTTTCCAGTATAATTGTAGTATACGTTAATCCCTGCATATATGCGCTCCGCCAGAGTTTTACCATCAGAATCATCATCTATCTGTCTACAGACCTACCAAAAGTACATAGGACAAATTAATTGGCTTTAAAATATATAAAAAAAGTAAAATTTCTCCTGCAAGATAGTCTTTTACCTTGTCCCCATTTAATGCAAGTACATTGTTGAAAGGACCAAATTATACAGATAAATTTACCAAGATAAGAAGCATGCACATATAAAGTGTCTTAATTAAATATACAATACTGTAATTGCAAAAAAATGATATTGATAATAAAGAAAATGAACTAACCTCCTTTATTGGATTGGCGGGTAAAGGCATCAAAAAGTCTGATGGGTATGGATAATCCACCATGCCAAGGTAGCTGTATGCAGAATCTATCCAGTCTATAAGGTCTCCTGTATTGTTCAGTGTACTGTGCGCACCATAACATGCCACTTATACCATTTAGTACACAACAAAGTGAAGTATAGGAAATATAGAATAAACAAACAAAGAGATATATATAAAACTCCATACTGGCAAATTCGAAAGGTTTCAGTTAACTTGAAGAGACCATTTTGGTCATTGCCTTCAGCTTCCAACACATCCCAAGATTTCTTTATGGAGTCGAAACAGCTCTCGCTTTCTCTCTTATAGAAAGCAAATGAAACAGTTTATACAAGGCTAGTCACAAAATTAATTTTTAAGCATTAATATTTAAATTGATGCCAGTACATGAAAGGCAAAATTTTGTCTCTCAAGTACTTAAAAGTGCAAAAATGTGGCTTATATATAGATTACCATTGCTTTCTTCATCAATCACTTTTAGGTAAGAGCTTATACCTTGATTGTTTTTTTTTTCTGTATAAGATTTTCAATACTAACTTTGAAATCATTTGACACGATGTTGTAGAAAGTGTCAGCAGGAACAATATCATCGAATTGAAGAATTGGAGCTGAAGACGCAAGAGCTCCAATGGCAATATGTGGATACTTTAGCCTCATCCAAGCAGCCAACACTATAAAGAACAAGAACATGTCATATAAAGGAAAAAAGTGATTCTCACAAACTAGACCGAAATCATAACATATTTGCTAGCTGCATTCAACATTACTAACATTCACAAATACCACCAATACAATTTGTTGCCGATGATTCAAAACCAAAGTAATCCTAAGCAAGGGCACTAAATGGTCATTACTTCCAAACTAACTCAATCATTCAACAAAGCATCATGAAATTGGAACATATCACTTTTTTGCACTAATTCAATTTCATTGGAAGGGTAATGAGTAATAACAATGGCATATGCTAATTAGATGAAACATCATACAAACCTAATGTCAGTACCAGTAGCAAATATAGTACTTGTTGGTACAGAGAGAGAAATATCAGGTGGCACTTACAAAAATGTACCATGTGGGGTGCTATTTGCAATAAAGCCTAATGCACAATTGCCATCATACTACCCATTATGCAAAACATGATATTTAGACCATTTGCAGGGAATACTGGAAACTGTATCTAGAAAATGAAGGTAGTGATCTTTATTCTTACTTCCAGCATAGGATCCACCAAAGAGTACAACAGGACTATCTTCTGATGACATGTTGCGTTTTATGTCTACAAGTAGAGTCGCATAATCTGCTAGTGCCTGCTCAGCGGTGAGGTAGGCTAATGACCTTGCACCACTATATGCAGCTTCTTTGCTTCCATATGGCATTGACTCACCATAGTATCGATGCTACGAGCAGAAGTACACAAGTAACAGAAATAAGTCAAGACAGAACTGTTATGTGCAATAATCCAATTCTTCTTTGTGGGAGGTGGTAATGACAAAGAAATCTTGTTGTTGCTTAGCAATTTTAATAAACATTTTGAGTTAAACGTACAAATATAATACAATGCGGGCAAGAAGTACCAGCTCACAAGGGTTACCCAAATTCAAGTGATGATTCCTGTCCACGAGAACCACAACCTATGTCAATTTGAAGGTAAATTTCACTAGACAATCAGACACTCAATAATGCCTCTTATTTCAAGTAGGTTGGTACTTGGTAGGAATTGATTTTGTTCACTTGTGAATACCAAAATTTTATTTTATTCAAACAGGGACTGTTTGTCTGTCAAAATTAGTACATGATATGCCTAGTTTGTCAAATATTCTGGAGTGAATACATACAGTCACAACATTTCTGTGTAAAATTTGTGATACAACCAAATGGTCAAAGTTGTTGAGATTTAATCTGAAACTTTATAAGGGCTGAGTTAGATTTGCTTGATACTTTGCATATCATTGTATATGACCATCTTATTGTAAAATTTGAGACAACTGCTTCATAGGAAAAAAAAAAGAAGCACAAATTTAGACCCAGTACCATATTGATACTCTAGAAAACATTTAACAAGATTGTGGATGGATCAGTTGGTAGACTTGTTGTCGATTGGAACAGAACTGGTACAAGTAGGTACATCTTGAAAAATATAGTATTGTTAAGAAACCACTCGTAGTGTCTTCACATCAGCTGGTACTGTTGGCAATAGTTGTTAAAAAAATATAGTATATTTGAAACTTGAAGGATCATTTACCTTGTGCCAACCTTTTACTAGCCTGTTACTTGAGAGGTGCATGCTCAGCTTAAAAGGTTAAAGTATTCTATATGTTGATCCTTTTTTTTGTCTTTTGCTTTTGACATGCTTTGTTTTTGCAAAAGACCAAGTATTATTGGGTTTTTTTTTTCCAATCTACTGTTCTAACACAGGCATTTCAACTCGCATACAAAATTTTCTTCTATTGTGGTCTATTTACTTAATATTTTCCTCTTAATTGACTTTTACTTCGGCTAACAAGTAGGTGCAAAGCGAAAAAAACCACAACGAGAAGCAGCAGAGCACTATTTTGTTAATAGTTGTCCGGATTGGTATCTGCCACAATCCTGAAGGAAATCGCAGGAACCTACGAATCTTCCATCCAACCATCAGATAAAATGAATGGTGCAGATTATTAATGTTTCATCTTCTTATTTCTACATTGCTCCTCTTGTCCGCATAACTACCAGCTGCTGTTCTATTTTACAGAACTTCCATATTTCTTCGAATCGATGATATTGAGCACTTCTGTTTCTTTTCCTAATTTGTTCAATTTTTTTAATTCCACATTAATTCTCTCTAAGCTTCTAAATTTTTGCTCATGTTAGATCTTTAATCAAATAGAAGTGTCGGGACATCATTATCAATATAAGATCTACAAATTCTGAAAATTATTTACATTTTGTCACTAGAATCTACACTTTCATATTGTCTGGAGTCTAACTTGATACTTCAGAGTTCAGACCAAGCTTACAAGAAAAATAGAAGAAAATGAAGGGTACAGGCATGTTTCATTGCCCAAGGCCTAAGGGTATTGTTGTAATTTGGGGGAAAATAAAATAGCAATTCACACATTTGTTGCACATACAAATGGAAATATTTTCATTTCTCCCCTATCTAGATTGGAACTCAATCAGAACATGGCACTCATAATAGTTGTAGAATATGAAACACAGTTAAAATTCCACTTGACCTTTCTTTCATTATATCGTTCTCCTTTGTCTGATGTGATCACTGACAATTAGAGTGAAGTCGCTAAGCCGATTGAGGAATATTTGAGTATTAACAATGGAGAAATGAGTCGTGAGAATTATGATGGACAAGAAATCAAAGAAGATTAGAAGAGGAGAGGGTAAAAAAAATGATGAGAAACAGATAATCTAAGTCGTGCATTTCATTAGACGGTGAAAATTATAGAATCGCAGGACCCTGCGTTTATATTAAGATCGTAGCAGATGCGAACGCCTAGTTGCCCCCAGCTCCAAAAGTGAATGAATACTTGCCACATATTATATGTGGTAAGCGTACCGTACCTTTTTTTTCTTCTAGTAGAAGTAAACATACCTCGGCGAAAATGACAAGAGCGTTGAACCGCGGCGCGATCTCCCAAACGAAACCGGTGTTCTCCGCGAACCACACGATATCCCCTTCATTCCCACAGTAGAAGAATATGGGACCGCCAGGTCGGGCCCACTTGTCAGGAGACCCCAGCAGGTACCTCTGCTGGAAGCTCGAATCTCCCTGAGTGTCTCCGATGAAGCTGAAGTGGTCAAGCCGCTGGGTGTAATACTTCGTCTCGTAGGAATAAGAGTTGGAATCGCCGGTCCTGGATTTACGGTGGGGGAATCGGCCGAGAAATTGGGGGTAGGTCGGGGTCGCTGAGGAGGCGCCGATGAGAACTGAGAACAGCAAGAGGAACGGTGGCACGAGGTTGAGCGATCGCATGCTGTATGAGTGCGATCGAGTAGCTTTTTCTGAGTGGACCGAAGACTGAAGAGAGAAGTGGGAATGAGTGACAAATAAACAAGCTCAGGATTTTATAGAAAAATTAGGAGCCCAGAACCAGGATGGAGCAATTGGGCTTCATCGTTTCCTCTTTTCAATAAAATGCCAAGCAGTACTGGATACAACAAAAGACAACAATCAATGAGTTTCCTCTGTTTTTATCTTGTCGCCATCCTTTTCTACCAAATGACCCACTAAATATTTTTTTTGTTGTTTGCAAGGTGGGTTTACTATAGTAGGCTAGTTGCATCATGCACGCATGGTAGTAGTAGTGCAATGCGGGGTCCAAAAACTCGCCTCTTTATCTAAGCTACAGGCTACAGATAAATGACTTGTCATTTGGGCTGCCGTGTTCCCAAACTGTTCACTTGGGTGCACCGTGCACGCATGCTTTCAGTAACCACACTTCCAAGCTTTACAGTGGCAATTAATAATAGCATGATTGAAATGTATTGCTAATAATATTATTACAATTATAATAATAAGAAAATATTATCATGATGAGAAAGTCTAAAATACAATGTGTCGTACATATGTGTCCGTGCAACACGTTAAAATATTAAATTTTACAAGCTAAAAATGACTAATCCGAACCACTCAAATATTTTTTACATCATACTTTTATAGAAAATTAAATTTTATATTTTTTAAAAAAATTACTATTTTCTTAGCAGAAAGAAAATCATCACCATTAGACAATTCAAAATTCTCAAATCAAGTAATTTCTCTTCACCCAAAAAATAGCAAAAATTCAAAAAATATAAATTTTGATTTTCTATAAGAATTTGTTTGACATGGATAATATATTGAGAGGTTCGAATGAATTATTTTTAACTCAAATTTTGAGATTTGAACGCGTTGCACAGAAGAATTCGTGCAACATATTGCATTTAAGACTTCCTCTTATCATCATTATTAATGTACTATTAATATTTTATTACAATCATATTACAAATATAATAAAATGTTAATGATAATGATAAAATAGTAATAATTAAATTATATGAAAATAATAAAATTAGAATCATATGTGATAACCATAATAATTATATTGATAAATTAAAATTAAGAACAATAATGATAATCTATTAATATAAAATTAGTTATCATTTATAATAATATTAATAATAATTATAATAAAAATATTAATACTGATAATGATGTTTATAAATATTGTCATTAGTAATTATAATAAATATTATTATCAGTATTAATATTGTTATTATAATAATTATTATTATATTAATAATAATAATAATAATCATTATTTTACTAATAATAATAATAATAATATTTTTAGTCATCTTTCATATAATTTGTGAGCCCCACCGAGAAATAACTTGAAGGATAACTTAAGGGGTGAAAGACTCTTTAATTTAAGGAGTCACCGTGTCATTTATTTTCTCTTTATTTCTTCTTTAATTATTTATATTTAACTCCATAAGTGAGGAGAAATTTATTTTTCATTTATGCTCCAATCAAATATGGTCCGTATAATAGGATTCATAATATTTTCTTCATTTTATTGCATGGTTTCTTGTTTCTTTTTCCTTTCTTGCGCTTGTATATACTGCCGTAAATAACTCTCTTTTATTATTTAATGAAATTCAGAAGGGCAAATGGGCAATCGCCCTCTGCTTCAAAAAAGGAAAATATTAAAACATGAGTTGACCGGAATATTTATCTCTCCGATCTATACAAAACCACCCCAACGAATTGAGAATGTAAAATGTAAATTACTATGACAAGGCGATCAATGGAGACTTCGGTCTCTAACTTGATACGTGTAGCCTGTAGGTACATTATGACCTATTGCATTTCAATTTTCACATATTTTTAGTGATAGAAAATACGTTTTATTCGTAATATATTTTATTAAAAATCACAGCCCATAAAATAACGTAATTCATATAAAATAACAAATAATGATTGAAAAACTTACAATTCTGAATTGCAGACATCTTTAGGCGGAAGCGATGCAAGAATACTGATCTTCAGAAGTTTTTCTCAGTTCTAATGATGGCGAATTATGATTTTTTTCATCTCAGACTCTAATTTTTTATTTTTTTTCTTAATGGACGGATTAGGGAGATTAAAAGAGAATTTTTTAAAGATCAAATGAACATAACTGAGTATATATAAATAGTGAGGCAACCTCTGGGATCATGCACAACGAATTTGGACAACTATTTTTTTTCCATAAAAAATACAAATATATCTATATACACTCTTTAGATGTACTTTTTAGATGTACCCATTAATTATTCGTAAATAAACTTGACTCATAATTTTTTTTGATGAAAAGATGAGGGTCGGAGCCCTCAAATTTCTTTTTATATATAAATATAACACCAGCGGTATTATTTATTACAAGTTAGAAGTCAAAGTCTTTATGAGAAAAAAAAACTACACAGTGAGCGCCGGCTCCCTCCACCATCAGAATTCGATTCATAATCCCCTCTTTAGACTGTGCCTTGATTTGGTCTATTATCATGAGTAAAGTTTTCATGTCTGTCGTATTTCTGATAAGCACAACAAAACCTCCATGCATTTTACTTTGACGTCATGACTTCTGACAAGAGTGATGCTGCAAATATGTTGTTACAAGTTTAATCATGGGCCAATAGAAAGGAAAGTGATCAGGTATTTTCTGGCAGTATTTCATCTGCACATCAATTCAGAAAACCTCTGGGGGAACCACCCCTCATGATCTTTTTGTTATTAGTATCAGCATAGAAGCCGCCCTGTGTCTCTGTTTGGCCTTGCCAGAAGATGAAAACGCCAAAAAGTGAAAGGCCATCCTATATCTTTGTTTGATCATGCCAAAAAATGAAATCTGCTGGTGTTTGTAATTCCACTGTGCTTCATTTATGGAAATGAGAACCACTAATAATATTCTGATGCAACTTCTCTCTATAATTCCATTGTGCTTTTGTATTCTTCCCTGAAGATTCTTGTGCATCTTTCTCTCCATACAACAAATTGTAACGCTGCTTGCAACCTCTTTTGACTCTCATTTCCTGCTTCCAACATGACTGCATCATACCGTCCTTGCTGAAAATCTAATGTAAAGCTTATCTGTCGAACTTGATGTATTGTCATTTGAATCACCTGCCTTGTGTAGTCGCACTGTTGGAATATGTGTTGTGTTGTCTCTGCTTCTTTTCTACACAAGTGACATATGTTTGACATGATCCAACCCTTTCTGATGAGATTATCCACCGTTAACAATCGATTCATACATTAAATATTAAAATATTAAATATTCTAATATTTAGGTCATGTAAAATTGCACGAGAGAATAGAGTTCTAACGTTGTGACACGGGGACCGGAATATCATAACGATAATAGGCTGAATTTTTTGTTTCCTCAATCATGAGATGAGAGTTAAAACTTCTAAATCATGTTCATTTGAATTTTAATATACAATTTTTCGACACGGTCGAGTAATATATCTTAGCCAGCAACAATAGATTGAAAATTGTCAGCAAAAAAGAAAGACGAATGGAGTGCATGTTATACCATTTTAGTTAATAATTCATTACGAACGAGCATATTTATTGTTTGAAATTTTTAATTAAATTTATTTAACCGGGGACCACTTGTAAAATTATTTTTTAGGTGGACGAAATTCGACCTAAAAAATATAGTTTTTATTTCTTCTACCATAAAGTGCACTGGTCCCAAACAATTGCATTCGTACAACCAATGTAAAAAAAAAAGGCTTTCAAAAAAGATTTGCTTCAAACTCGCATTCGCCAACTCTACCTTCAACTCAGAAAAATAAAAAATAAACGGTATGGTTATTTTGAAATAACTCTTTTATTGCCAAAAGTGGACGTCAGCTTTCGTAGCTCAGTTGGTTAGAGCACCCGTTTAGTAAGCGGGAGGTCTTGAGTTCGACTCTCAACGAAAGCAGTTTTAATCATAATATTAATTTGGAATGTAGTCGTATATTCAATATTTTATGTTTTAATTTACATTAATTAGAATGAATCTATGTTATCTTCTGTCCTTTTTGTATTATTTCAATAATAATTTCATGTTATTATGCATTTGTATAAATTTTTTCAATAAAACTCGTCAATGTGTAAAATTGACCATCTAAAAAGAAGTTTTTAGAAATTAAGCACATAGATACAAATATACGGTCGGCTAAATCCATAATGTCTGATTAATTGCAGAAGATCAGTTAAATGCTATGGTATATATAGGTGGGTTAATGTATAAATATTAAATGATTCAACGGACATACAAAGCTACAAGATATATTAAAAAATAAAAATTAACGGAGAAATATAGAAAAAAATTGAAAGATATATATATTTAATATCATAATGTAATTAAACCGTTTATTTTCCTATGCAAAATATAGGACGTGTATTAATAACGATGACCTCATTCGGTTCCAAAATATATATTCTCAAAATATAATTAGTATAATTAGTACTGCTTTGTTAAAGCAACATGATATGAAACTAGTACAATTACAAATAAAGAACATTTACAATAAGCAGGTGCTTGTGGCAAGTAGACAACTCTTCTTTGTCCACTTCCATGTGGACCCAATATGTCAGAAGCTAGAACCGCATTCGCCTTTTCACTTTCATCAGTTCATCTTCAAACAAGACTCGCAATTTAGAAATTACGATGTAAAAATCACAAAAGATCCTCTGAGGCGCTCTGTTTCTTCCTTCAGGAATCAGGATCAGCTTCGTCGCTCTAAAAACTGCCCTACTCGAAATTGGATTGGCTATTTGTCTATTTCCAAATACAAAGGAAAAGTATATAAGCTTAATTTTCTCAGCTTCGCGAGAGAATAAATTGCAGGATGGGATTCACATTTCCAGAGGACTCGCTTTTTCTGGGCTTCGATAGCTCCACACAGTAAGTAGAAATTTTTCTCCATTACGAACTACTCGTGAGAATTTCTCTTGTTGGGTTGTAAAAATTGTGACTCTTGGGGCTCTTACTAAGAATATGTTCCGATCACTGTGAATTGAACTGAATACTGTTAGCCGAGATTTTTTTTAATACAACTCTTCCGAGCTTAAAACTAGAAGCGGAATTGGAACAAAAGACAGGATTAGCAGTACAATAATTTATTGATTTTGAGCATTATTTAACAGTGTAAAGTATTGACGAAAGGAATCAGTTTTTTTTGCTGATGGGTAGAACTCATAGCAAAAATAATCCCTTCTTTCGAGCCTTCAAATATAAAAATTGTTTTCACCTGTACGAAGGTAGACGTAAAAGAAGGGGTATAGGAGGGCCGAGATGCAGGTTTATGTTAGTAGAACATTGAAATTGATAAATTAGAGGGCCAATATATCTCACAAAAAATGAAAATATATGATAAATTTTAACCCTAACATATAACTTCCGTGGGATTGGAGAGGGTCAGGCTCCCTCCAGCCTCCCCTTGTCTTCATCCCTGCGTAAAGACGATATTAATGGGTGATTAATTAAATAGTTAAATTGGACTAAGCTTATTTTATTACCATACTATCATTCAACTGCACTTTCTTTTTCCAAATATCAGACCAAACCAGCGCTAGAGTTAAGTCTTTCTTTTAAGACCATATAATGTATTCTGTGAAATTCACATTTGATCTTCTTTTAACAGGTCTCTCAAGGCCACTGTACTAGATGGTAATCTAGCACTTGTTGCATCACAAACTGTGCACTTTGACTCTGAATTATCCCATTACAACACAAAAGATGGTGTGTATAGAGATCCCCAAGAGGATGGCCGTATTGTCTCTCCTACCCTCATGTGGGTAGAGGCCCTGGATCTCTTGCTTGAAAAGCTGAAGTCCAAGGTTGATTTCACAAAAGTTGCTGCCATCTCAGGCAGTGGCCAACAACACGGTAGTGTCTATTGGAAAAAGGGTAGTGAAGTTGCATTATCTTCTCTGGACTATAATGAAAAATTGACTCCTCAGCTGAAAGATGCATTTTCAATACTCGAGTCTCCTGTTTGGATGGATAGTAGTACAACTAAGCAATGTAGAGAGATAGAGAATGCTCTTGGAGGTGCGATTGAGCTGGCACGGGTTACCGGATCCCGTGCACATGAGAGGTACACAGGGCCTCAGATAAAGAAGATTTTTGAAAATCAGAGGGGTGTTTATGAAAATACTGACAGGATCTCCCTTGTGAGTTCTTTTATGGCCTCAATTTTTATTGGAAAATATGCAAGTATAGATGAGACTGATGGAGCTGGAATGAACTTGATGGATATTAAAACACGTGCATGGTCTAAAATTGCTTTGGAGGTTGATTTTGTGCTTGTTTACTTCTTTTTTTTTAATAAATTGTACTTGAGAGATATTTGCAAAAAAAACACCAGGAAACTAAAGGGGAATTTTTCTTTTATGACAGTTTTAATCCATTATTATCGGTTTTTGCAAACCTGACAATGTTTCTTACTTGAAAAAAATGATGAAGTGAATCCTAGTAATTTTTGCTCCAGAATAATGGAACTTCCTTTCCTATCCTTTTAAGAAATAAGCTAAATGTATGGATGAGAAAGCCAAAGGCACTCTTTGAATAAAAAAAATATGTCAGATACATTTGTTTAGAGCTTAAAAAAAATTAAAGATGGGTAGATTTTTATTAAAAGGTATGAGATCTTATACTTATAAAACTTAGTAGACATTCATTTTTTTGATGGGGGCAAAAATATTTTTATTTTGTTCTATTTTTGGTTAAATAGGCAACAGCTCCAGGTCTAGAAGAAAAGCTTGGAAAGTTGGCACCAGCTCATGCTGTTGCTGGTACAATAGCTCCATATTTTGTGAACAGGTGCTTGTGAAATCATCATAATTGAGGCAATTACATGTTTTGAAATTGAAATTCAAGAACTGCCTTTTGATTTCATCATTATCTCGCAGATTTAACTTCAACCAGAATTGTTTGGTCATTCAATGGTCAGGAGATAACCCTAACAGCCTTGCTGGTACAGTTGTTTTATATTCATTTTTTTTTTTACTTTTTTGTTTATCTATGTTGTTTTCTTGATATTTTGAAATCTTCACATCACAATCTTTGCATTGAAAATTCAAACTGGTACAGGTTTAACTCTTAACACTCCCGGCGATCTAGCAATTAGTCTTGGTACCAGTGATACTGTAAGTTAGTTTCATCTTCTATTTCTTACTCTAGAACTGTACCTTTACAGTACATCCTCAGAATATTTAATTATTTGTATGATTAGGATTGTTTAAGGATTTCATTTTTGCAAACCTAAATTTAATATACTAAAACTCTTGAAGTTGTTCAGGATGACACATGATTCAAAATTTTCTGTGTTTTGATGCCATCTTTTTGATAAAAGGTCTTTCATTCATTTTTTAGTAGTAGCAACTTCTCCAAATAAGCATTTCTGTTAGGATCTCATTTTCTATATAGGATTAATAAAAGGGCGAGTAGGATATCTCTCAGTGCCTTTTGCTTTGTTCAGGTATTTGGTATTACTGAGGAAGCTAAACCCAGTCTAGAAGGACATGTTTTCCCTAACCCAGTTGACCCGAACTGTTACATGGTTATGCTTGTTTACAAAAATGGCTCTCTAACTCGAGAAGGTACATATATACCATTCTCGTTTCCCTCTAATTATGAATTTGCCATCACACAACATCTGCTAATCTCGCTAACTTCTGTATCTCACTGATGTTTTCAGATTTGCGAAACAAGTATGCTGATAAATCTTGGGATATGTTCAACCAGCATTTGGAGAAAGTAGCACCATTGAATGGTATAAAAAACATTAAAAAAAAAAGATAAAAGTGAAAAAAGAACATTCAATATTTGGGTAGTACTATCTATCTTTATTTTGTCATTTCATCAGTCCCAGAAATAAAGAACACTCATTTTTTAAGATAAAAATCTCAAATTTTGATAATTTGTATGAGTACAAATTATGTGGATATAAATGAACATCATCTCCTTTTAATGCCAGGTGGAAGACTTGGTTTCTACTACAAAGAGCATGAAATTTTGCCACCTTTGCCAGGTAATCAGAAATTAACCACCCCCCCTCTTCCTGATTTTTCTTTTAATCAAGTATTTTCCTTTCCTCGATTTATGGAGCTAACAAAATCTTGAAAATAAAACTGTACTCCAAAGTTGGTTATCGCAGGTATGTGTTAGACAAATGGGATGAAGGCTCATTGGATGGGATGGAGGAGCATGAAGTTGAGGAATTTGATCCTCCTTATGAGGTTAACTTTTTTCATCTACACATGTAATTTCTAATTGCAACCTTAGTGTCACTTGGCATATTCTGAAGTTAAACTATAGTATGTTACCACTAAAGATTAAGAAGGTAAAGAAAATGCCGGGTGATGTAAGGATCAAAAAGTTAAACAAGAAGGGTTGGGTTAATTGGAGTTGATATAATTTACTGTATTCAATCTTTGTTTTCTTGATCTTGTGTAAAACTAACTACAATATGTGAACAAATTGATGAAACCATATAGATTCATCGCGGCGGGGGGGGGGGGGGTTAGATTTTGAATTTCTAATGCAAAAGGAGCATGAAAGAGCTGTGGCAACAGGGCACTGCTTCAATCGAATAATGCTTTTCAAATCTCTTCAAAAACAAATTGTAATTTGTAATGCCATCTCTAGAAACTTTGTAAACATCATTTCTTTATTTCTACCAATAGATACGTGCTATTATCGAAGGCCAATTGTTATCTATGAGAGGCCATGCTGAGAGATTTGGTATGCCCAGCCCTCCTAACAGGATCATAGCCACTGGTGGTGCTTCTGCTAATGCTAGCATTCTGAAATCAATTGCACAAATTTTTGGTTCTTCTGTCTATACTGTTCAAAGGCCAGGTATATACTGTTAAAACTGCTGCTCAGAATGCAGAATAACCCCTCCTTTATTTCATTGCAATGAAATAATGTTTGGCACATTAAAAGTTACCTGTTAGTTATTTTTTCATGATATGTTACAAAATGATGTTGGTACTGATACTTTCATAATACATTCAGAATTCTGAATTAAAATATTGTTATTATAAAAAAACATTATTGTCAACAGTGTGAGTGCTTAATGACCTTTTGATGGCAATAAATTTATATTCAAACTGCATACTTCAGTTTTAGAAATTTTGTTGATTTGTTTTTAACAACAATGCCAAGGTTGTTGATACGAATATTTGTCAGGTGGTGCTAACCTTTAGTTATTACTTATTAGAAAGAGTTAGCGCTGTAGTCCCTACTTGTATTAAGGACACATAACTGTAAATGATACATGTATTTGTTTACAACAATGATACATATTTGTTTCCAGATAATAAATATGGTTTGTGTGCTTCTTTAACTTTTCTGAACCTTGTTTGAATTTCCCATTGATAGTGCCTTTATTTTCCAGATTCGGCTTCTCTTGGTGCTGCAGTGAGAGCAGCCCATGGTTGGTTGTGCAACAAAGAAGGCAAGTTCATACCAATTTCTCATATTTATGAAGGAAGCCCAAATAAAACTGCTTTAAGCTTGAAGCTTGCAGTTCCAACTGGAGAAACAGATGCGGATAAAGTGTTACTTCAAAAGTACACTCTGTTAATGAAGAAGCGGTTGGATATTGAGGGAGGTTTTGTCGAGAAATTTGGGCGTGTTTAGGTGCTATTCATCCCAGAATAAAAGCAAAATAATAAGATGTGATTAATGTCTCTATGCATAGTCTGATTAGGAGTATTTCTCTTGACTATGTAATCATTTGTGATACACTGAATTAGAAGTATTCAGGAGCCAGAAGAGATATCATTGAGTTATAAGTGATTGGATATGTGTAGTTGGTATGTACCCCTCCTGTCCATACAGATACTAAGTTAGCTGAATCACTAGGATAAACTTGGAACTTGGATTATACTAAATTACTAATTGTTGGGATCATACCACAGCGGTGGGAATGCTCTCTAAATTAAATCTGCTGTCATTTATGTGCAGTATGATTCTCAAGTCATGGTACTTGGAACCAAAATAAACTGATCAATCACAAGTAATTTGACACATCGGTCTGTAAAATTTTCTTTATCTTGAATTCACCCGGAGAAAACAATATACACCATTTATCTAAGCTTTCACTTTCAGGCTTATGTGTAGGCAGCACAGCCTATAAATGGCTAAGGGTAATTCATAATATACGTCTTAGCTCTGAAATGGATACTTAGAATAAGAAAGAATGAAATTTCATTAAGACTGATGGATTTATTAAAACTAAGTTCACTTTTGAAAGAAAGATGCATTCTACCGAAGAACTTCATTTGTGGACCAACATAATTTTGTTCAATAGATCAGTTTCTCATTTGGTTAGACATTTCTCCAAAATAATTCTCACAGAAGTCAAGGATTAACAGGAACTTTTGTAATTCTTATATTTTCCTGCACACAAAAAGTCTCTCCTGTATTTATTTTGTCTTAGGACCTAAGGGATGCCAATGCTGGGCATCAGGGGCAACTGATATGGTCGAGGTAAATATAGTTCATTTTCATGAAAAGAAAAAAACTGATGCACTGTATCAGAGCAATAGCTTCTTTTTCAGTTTTCACCATGTTTTGTTTCTGTACCCGTTTTGGTTAGTAGAGACGCTAGCATTTCATGGTGAAGCAATGACAGTTTTGTCAGACACCCGTAGCACTTGATCTTACCAGATCATGATCCCATAAACAAACATCCACTTATCACAGATGGATACACATTTGATAAGCTTTTAAAATGTACGCAGAAAGATAAAATTAATCAGCTCCCTTCTCGCTTCTTTTATTAAGTCACGGAAGGTGGGCATGTTTCTGTTATATCTCAAATCTTTCAATAATGTACACCAGTGATATTTACTTTATTATATCGTCAGTCACGAACACACACACACGAGCAAAAAAAAATCAGAACAAAAAGCAACCCTTCGGCTCTTCAAATTACACCCTTCAAGCTAACTCAACTTTCTCAAAGAGTGAAATAAACCGGGGCTGGATGAACATTTTCCACCTTTGATATGGTAACATTGCCAGTGACAACACTCTCTGCCACAGATTCTTGTGCCTCAAAGGGCTTTACTGGGACTATCCTCTCCGGAACAACCTCCCCTCTCTCCTCGACACGTGCAAGCACCTCAAAGTGGGCCCGACCCTTCTGGGGACGGGTTCTCCATTCAGGGTATTCATCCCAATTTACTTCTCCCTCGATAAGCTTCTTCTCTACCTCAAACCCCATTTTCACATAAGTCTGTGCTGTTACTTGCGCCTTGACTAACCTGAAAGACCCATCTTCTTGTCCCTTCTCGCCCAAAACAGAAGCAAGCAACTCCTCAAATCCTCTCAAATTAGCATTGGAGCCATTGATTGAAGTCATGGGCCACATGGTGGAAGGTTGTGATTGGTCTACAGAATCTGGGGATGGCAGTGGGGCTCTTGATGACAGTTCAATGAGGCCTGGAGCCAGACGTTTGAGCTTGAGACGGTCATTAGGGGATGTTGAAGGAGAGGAGGTCAGGGAGGTGGGCCCCACAATGCGAAGAGAGAGAAGGGGTTTTTCGGAATTTGATTTGTAGGCCTCACGCAGTGCCTGAGCCAGGGAAAGCAGCCCAATGGCGACGCGAGGTTGACCCACAACAGAACGGTTGAATGGAAGAGGTAACTCAATGGGATGTCTGAGGCTGACGGAGCGGGCCCCTTTAACAGTCACCACTGCACCATCAGAGAGAACAACTTTTTTCAGTGCTCCTGCTTCCACATCATGCTGTATATAAAGAGAAATGTTACATGCAACAACATCAGACTGGTGTTTCTGAAAAAAGTGTTTTCTTTTATGTTTAATACTTAGGTGATTGACACATTACAACATCAGACCTGAATAGTATTCAGGTACAGTTATCCCTGCGTAGGGGGGGAGGTTCAAAGCCCTTTGAACCAAAAATTGGGTTCAAAGCCTTTGAGAGCCGTTGATTTTGCATCGAGATTCGTAATAACTATTGAAAGTACGAATTTTGAATTTAGATTTTAATGAAAGTACGAATCTCGATGCAAAATCAACGGCTCTCAAAGGCTTTGAACCCAATTTTTGGTTCAAAGGGCTTTGAACCTCCCCCACCTCCTATCCCTGCCTGGTGTTGGAACCTCCAGCCTTGATATATAAAAGTTGAGCAAACTACACTGCATTAGCTACAAATAAACTATTTTTTTTATGCTGGTAGATATCAGTTCCATTCGAATACAGGAGGGTATGACTTGTATCATTACTAGTCGACCAATTTGGTGTTGAAATAATAAACAACAGTCAGATTTAACCTCTACAATCAAGGACAAAATCTTTCATTTAGCAACAAAAAAAATTGCTTCATATCTCTGTGTGTTTTCCTTCAATTCCTTTTCTTTTTAGACTAACTTTAATTTAAGGTTTCCAATGATGGGTAAATCAGTGAGAAACTAAATAAAATTTTAACTTACTGGTAGAGCGAGCCTCATATCGTCTCCATCTTGGATCCAAAGCTCCATCGGACCTGCAAGCTGAAATGATGGTAACTCTGGCAAAGCAGTAGCATCCTTCTTCTTGCCCATCTCAGCCAATGAATTCCCCTCCTTGGCTTCATCTCTGGCGCTCATTCTCTGGAAGAATGGCAGATCAACAAAATCCCAACGGCTCACATCCTCTAGTAGCTTGACTGGGATAACCTTTTTATCAATTTCTATAGAAAATTCATACGCCACTGCATTTCCCACACGTGCATCTCTCACATCGAATCCAGAGACCTTGAGATCAGACTGTAAGCCTAATCCTTTTACAATTGCATCCTTTAAATCCTTCAAAAGAGAACAAACAAAATAAATCTTTTAGGGATACAATAACAACAAAGATAACAACAACTCAAAAGCTTAAATTCTTATAATCAATGGAATAAAAAGTAGAATCTAAAATATATTACTCATCTAATTTAATGGTTAAAGTATTATTTCAAGGCTTCTCAAAAAATTCAACAGAAAAACAAAATAATATGAAAATTGAAAATGTAACGCTAATAGGTAATAGAACTAAGGCGGTACTCTCCTTGGCGATGTTATATTCAACAAAAAAGCCATTCTTATAAAGAACTTCAGACATTGATTAACTAATCATCCAATAATTTGCATGTGGTGCTCGTAATGCTATCAAATTGGGCGAAATTTTACAATAGACTTACTGAAATAGCCTTGGGTGAAGGAGGAGTTAGGGTTGGTGATGAGATGAGAGCGCTGGACGAATAAGCTTGAATTGCTACGAATACAACAAGTACAATCGCCAGAAACTGGGATCGAATCTCCATTTCCCCCTTAATGGATGGAATCCACAATTGAAATCACAAAACTTTCGAGTTAGCACGAATATTTGCAACTTCCTCCCTTATCCTCTTCCCGGAAATAGATTTATCCTCTTTTCGTTGTTGGCTTCAGCTTCTTTCTTTCTTTTTTTCTTTTTTTTTTGGTTTTCCCTTCTAGTTCTAGGAGGTGTTGTTTCCTAGTTTCTCAAGAGAGAAGAGACGATATTTCTAGAGACCGTGTAGGGACGTGGCCTGAACCAATCAGAAGCGAGAAAATTTACACGTGTCGCAGTGTTAGTGGTTAAGACCACGTATACAGAGAGAAACTTATTTTGGTTTGTAGAATATCATTTTCTTGTTAGTTGAGATAAGTTTGGAATAATTTCTCCTGATTTGTGGGGCTCACGTTCAGGGAGATTCATCCACCTTCGGGTGAAAAATAGAAAATTGTTTTAGGTCCCACCGAGACTTGAACTCGGGTTACTGGATTCAGAGTCCAATGTCCTGACCACTAGACCATGGGACCGGTGTTAAAAAGGAAGTGAACATCAGGTATATTTACATCATGCAAAGAATAGTGTGAGAATAAAAAAAATTAAAAATAGTAAATAAAGATAGTGATTTTTAAATTAGCGCAAGGATGATAAAAAATATTATGAATGGTAGAAATATATTTGGATTGTATGTTTAGAATAGTAACAGAGAGATGAGAAAAACAACAGTTATTTCATCTCCTCCTCGGAATAGGAAAATAGTAGCTATTCTCATTATTTTGAAATAATAGATTTATGTTTGGATGTATTGTTATTATTTTTATTCCAAGAATAACAGCTATTATGTTGTTCTCGTGTCATCCAAACATAAGAACTGACTATAGTAAAAAAAAATAGTTATTTTTATTAGTATGAGGGAATTGAGATGTAGATTTACGTCATTAGAATATTAAAATTGATAAATTATGAATAACTAGTATACTCATGAAATAAAAAAATATGATAAATTTTAACCTTAATATGTAATTTTTGTGGGACTTGGGGAGAGGAGGGGCGGGTCTCTAGTCCCCCCTCTAAATCCACCTCTGATGAGGATAGTAAAAATAATGTGATTTTTTTAAATGGTACAAATGATATTTAAATTATATATTAGAAAAAATGATTATGAGAATCAGCTTGGTCTAGTGATAAAATGCAACACCCTCTGTGTGGGAGGTTGTGAGTTCAAAACCCATATTGGGGGGAGGGGTTAAAGGCAATTATGAAATTTGAGAGCTTGACTCTCATCTTTTTGATGGAAAAAATAATTATTTCGAATGGTGAAAATATGATAATAGCAACAATTTCAATCCTCACTCAGAACAATAAATGATAGTTATTTTCACTGTTCAAAACAGTAATTTTGTATTTGAAACTTTAATGATAATTTACTATTTTAATTTTCAAAATAGAATGCTATCATGTATTCTTTGTATATCTAAACATATGATAGAACCCATCAAGTTCATTTTTTGTGTTTAAAAATGAACTTCAATGATGATATGTTTGTTAAATATGTAAGGTTTGTTGTAAGAAATGTTGGTTCAGATGGCGGAATTTTTACTTAAATAATCATACTATTAAATAAATCTACACTAATGACCTAAGAGTCAAGTTATTTATATAGATGGTATAACTAAGGGTTTGAATTTAATTCACGCTCTTTAAACTTTAATTTTTTTGTCCAATAACCGACCATGTAATACTGAGATTAAAGAGCGTGAATTCAGCTCATGTCCTTCAGTTTAAATTTAAAAGATACGAGTTCAACTCACGTCCTTTAATTATATTATATATATTTTATATTATACATGTAGATTTTTTCACGAGCTTTTCAAATTATATTTAAATGTTCAAATCAGAGTTTTCTATCAAAATTTACGCCTGGTTGAAGTAAAAATTATTTTTCTAATAATTTTTACTGAAAATTTATTATATTATTTTATTTTACATTCATGATTTAAAAAAAAAATCGATGTCAGTTCATCATCTATAAAAATATTAGAGTTGCTTTTAAAAATTGTTATTAAGATTATTTATTGACATATATATATATATATATATAATCAATGTAAATTTATATAATTATAATATTTTTGATAATAAAATTTTAAAATGTAATTAAATATTAAATAAATGAATATTTAAATATTTTCTAAATTAAAAATGACATAAAAATAAAATAATTTGATATATTCAATAAGTTTATTAACGAATAATTCAAACATGCATAATTTTGATAGTAAACTCTGATTTGGACGTTTAAATACAATCCGAAAAACTCATAGAAAGATATACACATATAACATAAAATTATATATATAGTATAGTTAAAGGGTGTGAGTTGTACTCACGTTCTTTATTCTCGGTATTACGCGGTCAGTTATCGGACAAGAAAATTGAGGTCTAAAGGGTGTGAGTTGAACACACGCCCTTTGTTAGACCATCAATGTAAATAACTTGGCTTTTAAGCAGTTAAGCCATTAGTGTAGATTTAAGTAAAAATTCCCAGATGGCTAATGATTATATGAATCAGTAACTAAATCTGGTATGACTCGTTGGATATTGATCAGACGGCTATGGACCTAATTTTGTGCTTTCTGCAGCGAGTTACCGGGCCCCTCTCCTTCTGGGCCAAGCACCAGCATTGCTTGGCCCAAAATTGGTTCACACAAGTTCCACCGTGTAATTTCCAACACTTGACATGAAAAAAAAATATAAAACTAAGAGTAAGAGATAACCGTATGAACTTGTGAAACACTCCAATGATAGAACACAACTATATAGTCTATATATATGATGTAATTATTTATGTTACGTAACTACTTATTTCAATGCAGCATTGCAGCTTCCCTTAATTTCATGGAATATAAGTGAAGTTGATTTAATGTTTTACTCCTTCATGGGTGATCCTTTTCTAAAATAAATGCAAAGTATTTGGTCAATGCAAGTCATAGTTAATGCACGTGGTTGTTACTTGTTAGCTACCTTCATTTAAGAGGCTCAATATAATCTGACGCATACATTTATATTCAAGATGGTCACGATTCAATTTATATTTAAAAATATCATATCATAGACTCATACTTACCAAAAGCATTCTTCCATCGAATATATCCCACATGTTTGTTGCTGATTTAGAAAGAAATTGAATAGTTACCTTTCTAGTTGGTAGACAACTAATTTCATCTCTAAATATGGAGAACTACATAATAATGACTATTTATTCGTAGAGGATTTTCTTGAGCTACTCATAGCCCCAAAAGGATCGTCTTTAACGAAGAAAAAAAGGCCGCTTACGGTGTCTTAACCATTAAAAAAATATTTAAGGAAAACTAATTTACATTTAAGTATAATTTCTAATCTCAGTTAATTAATAATTAATTGTAATATAATAACTGCACTCGCAGCAACTAAAATGCAATAGATAAACAGATAGATTTCAATAAGTTATTGTCTTATATGCGGGGGTTTAGTAAATGAGAAAAAAAATTCTATGCATCTAAATTATTAGTAACATACCTATAGCATTATCAATCAATAATTTTAAAATATTATTATTAAAAAATGTTTTGCAATGACCACGAGCCCGTTTATTGAAACCGACTTTAACCTAGTTCGTGGTTCGTGATTCTATGGAAATCTAAAAAAACAATTATTTTAAAATTTAATATTACAATTTTAATTTGAATCAATTTATGCATGCTAGTTGGTTACCATAATTTTGATTTGGTATTTTAGTATAATATCCATAGCAAGGAAAATTGACCATAGGCCAGTTATGAAAATTAAAAATTAGCTACTATCAAGTCAATCAATAAGCTGAATTTTGACCATTGAATTGGTTTCTGAAAGTGTTTATTCTGAGATATAAAAATAGCTTGTCATTAACTAATTCTTTAATTCTAATGAATCTAAATAAATCATTTGAAATTTACGGTTGATTCTTCTCTATCACCCATTGACAATTATGAAGCTGTTATCAAACAAATTCCCATTAGCATGACCAAAAAAAAATCGTTCAAATGGACCGTGTCATTCGCAATAATTTGATATCGCAATACTTTTCAAATTTTCAATTGGCCCTCTCAATCCATTTTTTTTATCATAGATCCTTTTTATTTAGCAAAATAGAAAGAGAAAATTATGTTTTTAGATAAAAAAAATATGTTGATATATTTTGAGTTGTCATAGAAAATGTATCCATATACCAAAAAGAAAAATTATGGTCTGAAACTCCGATCATAATTGCGAATCGAAAATAAAATTTCTTATGCTCTCTCCCCAAATGATGTTAATTTTCCATCCCATATCATCTTAATTTGAATTTTTTACCATGCATAAATCATAGAGAAACTGAAAGCATAATTGAATTTTACTCCAATGATCTCACTTAATTTAATTATTTTAAAATAAACCTATGCATTCTCGTTAAATAAACAGTTATGATTTAATCTTTTAATTTTTAGTGGGATCATATGGTGTGTCAATTATTGATCCGAACCGACCCGACATGACCCGAAAATAAATAGGTCGGGTATGAATTTAATTTTTTTTACCCGAATTGGATTGGGTCGGGTTCGGGTCAACCCGACCCGATCCGATTAATTATATTTTTTGAAGTAATTTTATGATTTAGTACTGATTAAAGCTTAAATATACACTAATTAAGATTAATTAATATTTTATTATTTAGAATTATATAAAAATAATTAATAAATAATTATTTATTTTATACGTGTCGGGACGATCCATGACCCGTCGGGTTGGGTATGGGTCAAAAATTTTTGACCCGAATTTAATTGGATCGGGTTCGAATCGGATAAAAAAATAATAAAATAATATGATCCGACCCGAACTTGACCCGACTCGACCCATTAACACCCCTAGATCATAGGAATACATCCCAACATAATTACAACTTGTTTAATTAGGAGTACTCAATAACAAAAATTCACATCTTATATATAGTTGAAAAAAAAAAGGAATTGTAAGCCGTCAGTGAGGAAAGGAACTACGTGATAAGATTTTGTCGCATTGAACCAAATTTGTGAAAGAGAATTCTTTATGATTGTAAAAGGATAATAATTAGAAGATTTCATGGTTCTATATTTTTCTCATCATTCGTATGACCAAACAGAGCCTTCTTTTTATTTGAATTCTTACTTTCCACTCATAAATTCTTTAGGTCCTATCATTTTAAATATATTTGTTTTCATTCTATTTTTCTGATAAATAATAACTGAAACACTGAGTTAAAAGAAAATGTGCACGACGTTCGATCTTCTTCTTTTTTTAAAAAAAGAAGAAGAAGAAGAAGAAGAAGATTGTTTTTTTTAATCCAATTTAGATTACTTAAATTTGCTGATTTCCCAAAATAGCATTTATACTTTATACTCGATACTTCTCATTTTCTAGGCGAGATTCATACTGTTGGAAGCGGTACACCACCGTCGTACGAATAATCAAATCTGTATCTATGAAATATATTCATTGGATAAAAGAAAATCAATTTAATTTGTGAACCGAACCCATCGAACATCTATATTCTCCATATTATTTAGAAACAAAAAGTAGCGTGGTTTTCATTCCTTAGTTTGGACACATCAGCAGTGAATTGATAAAAGTGTGGGTGGTGTGTGGCATGTGATAATACGTGTTTAATATGGAATTTATCATGTCAATATATATTCAGATATCGTATTTTAATATGTTAAAAATTAAAAAAATCTGAATACGTATGTTTAATACATGTGACATGTTTAACATGTGTGCAAGACGTGTTTATATTTATATGTGTTTATGACATATTGATACTTGTGTAGCACATATAAATTAAAAAAATAAAAATAAAAACTGCAAATAAAACAACACAATAAAAAATGATAAAATTCAAAAATAATTGAGACGACCATGAAATGTTAGATGTATCTTTATACGTATTGCATGTGTTATATATGTATGTTCGTGTTCGATGTGCTAGACGTTCATGTTTAACAGTGTCAAAATTATTTAGATGGTGAACACACGTTTAAGAACTCGACATGTCTGATATGTGAATACGTCACGTTCTGACACGTATAGAGACAAACTAGGGCAGATTCATGATTTTGATCAGAGAGGGTAAGCAATCGGATTTAATAACTTATCGGGTTCAAATTCATTAACTAATTGGAGAATATATAAAACTATTAAAATAATATCTTTAATATATTAAAAAAACTCAAAATAATAGATAATCATAGCGATGAAGAAAACTTTCCTTTACAAGGCTTCATACTTTAAAACTTTTGTATAATTCTTTCATTATTCACGATATTAAATATTTTTTTCTCAATGAAAAGTAATCAGACAATTCAGAAAGGGTCAGAAATTTAATCCGGGGGGTCAGATTAATAAAAAATTAGCCTAAAAATATTATTTTTTAAAATTAAGAGGGAGTTAGTTGATTCCCTTGAGATCCTTTGCATCCGTCGCCGGAGATAAACACACATACCTGCATGAGTTTATATATGTCAATTCACTACTCATAACTCAACTTTTCTTATACTGTCACTTTATCACATAATATGCAATTGAGTTGATTAATTTTTCTTTTTAGCATCCGAACAATTCATATTGCACCGACACAGGTTTTGGTATCTCAATTAGTTTAGGGGCAAGAGGATTTGTATGGAGAAGGAACTGAAATGGTTTTTATTTGCTAAATATAATAAGTAGAATTAGCAGAAAAGTTTAATGATTAGATATAAGTCTGTTCTTTGTTCTGACATTGCATTATTATGTTGTTACAGTTGAAATTGATCAATTCGTGGTGAAGAAACAATGTCATTTGAGATTGAAGAAAAAAATGAAGAATTTTAGATCCTGAATTTGTTAGGTGATCTCTTATGATATTATGTTAAAAACTTTAAAATTTAATGTAGTAACTAATTTAGTACTGTAACGTTAATTATCTATGACATCTGGTTATGGTATCAAAAACTTAAATATTTAATTTTGTAATGAAATAATTGGGTACCTACTATTTTTCAAAAAAAAAAAAGTTCGTTTAGGTGTATCACGCATTTTTGGGATTATTAATTGAGAGTCTCTAAGGCTCTAACGGTAGTTGCCACATAACCATCGCAATCCCCGAAACAAAATTTTATTGCAAGTGGATCCATGCACATACTGTTTTATCACCAAACTTTTGTCTAAAATAAGGTTAACTATGCTATTGCACTGTTGCGTCATTGAACAAAAATGTTATGACATCCACACTATTAATAGCATCAACCGCTTTGGATTTCGATTGCATGCCATTTCTGTAACGCAGTTAATATTCCACAAAGTCCTCTTTTATGTCATTTCTTATAGTTTATGGACGCCATTAATTTTTTTATCCGGAATTTGCAAGGCACAATAATTTCAAAGTTAAGAAAATTGTAGAATGATGCCGACGACTGCAGGACAATATTTTTTCTTATTTAAAATCATTGCTAAACTTATTGTTCATTGAAAAAGAAAAATCAAGATCATGTCAACTGAAGTTTGTTTGAAGTACAAAAGGATAAGATTGGTTATGATTTGTATAGAGAAGAATTTGGATGCCTCTGATCATCCTCTATACTTTTATTTGTAAAAGTTAGTAATTTATGAGTTATGATTCAAATATTATGATTAAGTCATCAGATGAACTATATATGACATTTTTATTAAAAAAAAGATATTAAGTTTTTTGGCTTTGTTAAAAAATGCTAAATTTTTTCGGACGCTCATCATTCCCATCAAAACTTTAAGATCATTATTCCTATCAAAATAACACTGAGTAATTATGATATTTTTATGTAGAAGAAATAAAATAACATGACATTTGTTTTTTTATTTTATTAACTGAAATTTCTATTATTAATAAAAAGAAAAAATGAAGAAAAATGGAGATGAAGATAATTACATGATCACATGAGAGTGCTAATTACATGGAGTAAAAAGGAAGGAACGTAAAAGAAAGAAGGGGGAATGAAATGGAAAGAAAAGTTATAATATTTTATATTTTCTTATTTGATTCATATTGTTAGTCTCTATTAAATTATAAAAGATTATAAGAGACTAAATAAATAATTTTCATTAATCTTAACTTTCTATTAAATTTCCGATCAAATAAAAATAATAAAACTTTTTTTTTCCTTTTTTTCTTTTCTTTCTCTGCTCCCATCCAAAAAGGTGTAATAGTCCAAATGATTTAGGCAATTTACTCACAGGTCCCTACCTTGTACCTTCTCCAGTTCTCCGACAGCCTAAATGATTAAACGAACGCGCATGAGATAATAAACTAAGCAGGAAAAAGGTTGGCATCAAGCATAGGATTTAATGATAGAATGGGGACATCAATAGGCTGTTAGCTCTCTTGTTTCTTCGTCTCTCTCTCTCTCTCTCTCTCTCTCTCAATTTGTTGAATGGATCGTTGCTTTCCTTCCAATCTCTTCTTCCCCAATTCAGCTCCCACCTCGCAAAGCTCTCCTCTTCCTGCGAGTAGGTAGACCCGGCCCACCGTGCATTCACTAAGGTAGTCCTGTGGTCTCCTCTCTCCCTCTCTCCAGCTTACTCCTCCATTCGGCGTTGCTTGTAGTTGCAAAATCGGCCTTCTTCCGATAATTTCAGGATAGTATTGCCTTTTATTGTACAGGTCAGTTTCTTACACACCTTTTCGTTTATCTGTTTGGGAATTAGTAACCCTCGAAACGGCGCTTTTTTTATCTTTTTTGTGCATTATTTGTCTTTCATAACTTAGTTTCTCTTGATCCATGGATTTGTACTTTGCAAAGCAGCGATTTAGGTCAATTGTAAAAATGGAAGTCGATTCACTTTACTGGTAGTACATTGCTTGTACAAGCAACGTTAATCCTTCCATGCTGGGATTTTTATGCCGTTTTGTTGTTGATTTTGTTTCCTTCTACACACATTCTCTAGTTATTCGACTATGTCCAGAAATTAGTTAAATGAATCTTTCTTTTTGCCTTTCAATTAGAAACTGCTTAATTTGTGTTCACTTTTTGGATATATCTCAGGAGTTCCTTTTCCTAGTATGTCTCGTTACAAAAATTATACATTATTTTTCAGGTTGCAATAACTTCAAAATGGAGGCGAACTACTATAAGCACCAAGCTGAGAAACTAGTTAGAAATTATTTATTATCCGATCCAATTCTCCCTTACAGTTCTCTCCTTATAGGGATTTTTCTATGCAAGATGGTAACACTTCTTCTCCTTCTCAATGTCTATTTATTTACCAACTGAACATATATGCATGAAGTAAGAAAGAAACAAATAACCACTCTGATGTTTATATGAGCTTCTCATTATGGTATCAGTAAGAGATCTGATTGCTCTGGTTTTCTCTGTTTAGGCATATGACCTGACACATGTATTGAGCTCTTATTACTTCAAGTGTTACCCCTCTCTTACCAAGATTCAGCGCATTGAATGGAACAACAGGTACATGCCAAATATCTAACAGTAACAATGTATCTGTGAGTGTGTGCTGGCTGCAAGCTAGACTTAAACCTGTTTTCCATAACAACTGCTGTTGTTTCTTCTTTATATCCTTCATTGTGTCTATTATGCCATTTGGTCAATATAGTTGGTGCATTATTGTACTGGTCAAGTCACTCCATGGTGAGCATACCTTCAACACGCATTATTTGTTTATGACAAATATCGATTTCTTACTTCCAGGGGAATGTCAAGTGCACATGCAATATATATCACTTCCGTTTCAATATACCTAGTATTCTTCAACAATATGTTCTCTGATCAACTGGATGATGGTCCAATCACATTACGCTACTCTAACTTCTCCACTATTACTTTAGGGGTAATCTTAACATTTGCCCTTTTTAATTGTTTAGTTTCATATATTTTTTTCTTGGAAGCAAATTAGATTGAAGTTTTTTTTGTGGTCACAGGTTTCTGTTGGATATTTCATCGCGGATCTAGTAATGATATTTTGGCTGTATCCTTCTCTTGGCGGAAAGGAATTTGTATGTACTAATCCTATGACTTCTTAGAACTAAGCTAAATCAATAAAAATGCCATTTTTTAAATGTCAATGTTTAAGGAAGTTTTTAATGGAAGCAAAGTTGATGTAAATACCATCTGCGTTGAAAGTATAATTTTCACCCCCTACAAACTCTTAGATGTGTCTTTTAAGTTTACTTGATATTCATTTATAAGCTTATTGGAGATTCTTACACCTGAAATGCCCTAAATAATGTGAAAATTACTCGAACAATATTTTCAGGTAGTTCACCACTCTTTATCTCTAATTTCAATAGCATACGCTATGCTTTCTGGGGAAGGGCAACTTTACACTTACATGGTTCTCATTTCTGAGGCAACAACACCTGAGATAAACTTAAGATGGTAACTTCTGATAAATTACTGGATATTTTTTAATATATCTACCATTTCGTTAACTTTATTATTTCTTTTCTAGGTTTCTTGACACTGCAGGAATGAAAAAATCCAGTGCATATCTCATTAATGGTCTGTTGATGTTTTTTGCATGGCTGGTATGTTGATTTATTTTTTTATTCACTCGTAACTGTTAACACTCTCCCTTTTGGCTTTCTTTCCTTATTACTTCATTTAGACTTGTAGAAAATTTAGTGTTCTTGTAGGGACATACCTAAAGTGCCATCAGAAATGCCAGCCTTTGTATTGTCTTAGTAGCTGGTTGAAACTTACTGGTCTGGTAGTGCATTATGCTGTCATATATGGTTTATCCACAAAAGAAATGGGAATATAGCATGAACTAAGAAAAATCAGTTAAACTTTTTTATACTCAATGGTGTTAAAATATTCTTTGCAGGTAGCAAGAATAATTCTGTTCATATACTTGTTCCATCACATTTACTTGCACTATTACCAGGTAATAATTCACTTCTGATTTAAGTTTTGAAGTCAAGAATTGATTCTCCAAAACAGTTACTAAAGCTTGCTTCATTATGTTTCTGTAGATTGAGAAAATGCATATCTTTGGTTATATCCTTGTATTGCTCGTACCGACAGTACTGTTCGGTATGAACTTGGTATGGTTTGGAAAGATTTTGAAAGGCATCAAAAAGACTTTGGCAAAGAAGAAATGAAGAAACTGAGAGGTGAAATGGCAGCGAGAATGAAACGTCAGGGTTGTAGAAGTACATAAGTTCTATAATTTTGTAAGATTGTATTTTAAATCGGGTTACTCCATGTAAATTTGTCCCGCTATGAAAGGAGAGAAAAAATTCCTTAAAGAAATCGGTGTATAATTAATATGGACTTTAGTTACGCAATAACGCAATAGTTAATAGGTTTTGTTATCGTTCCATAGTTCCATTTTCGTTTTTCCTTTGCACGGCGCTAATTTCCAAATACACATTATAATAGATTAATGATGTCAGAAATTTGCACCTTGTTTATATCGTTTGAACTGAACACAAACTGAGATTGCAATTTTTACTGCACTTTCTTTTTGTATTTATCATATATATCTTGTTCTTAGTTTGATGTTGTACCGGGAGAACAGTGAAGTTCAGACAAAACATGCTACACATTTGAGGAACCAGCACTTATACAATCATGATTTCGTTCATTATTCGTATCAGACATTCTGATTTGAAATAGTATATGAGTCAGAGCGCCACGTAACAATATGTATATTGTTTTTTTTATGAAAATGTATATTGGTTCATTGACTAGTAGAAAATTGACCTGAAGAGAATCGAATAAAGCTCTTTAAGAAACTGGCAAATTGTCAAGAACCTACCATCAAGCCATCTCTTCGTGGGGCCCACGTAGACTGGAGATGCCTCCTGATGTGGTTATGTATGGATCACACCAGAAAGGTGGTTGAAAGGGATCAAGCAACTGATGGAGTCCATGTTTCCAGTAAATGTTTATTTTCTGGTGCACCAAAAAAAAAAAAGCAGAAACGACATTTATTAATTCGGTGCGCTGTCCATTTTTTATTCTGATCTTCTGTGCAGTTTTAATATGGCAATTCCTGTAGCGGGCCCATCACGAAACCAGAGCGTTGTTCAACTGCACTGCCTAACATATCTGATCGCACTGTCTAACATATCTGGAGGAGCATAGATTAGGCCATTGTTTTGCTGATTTAAGAAAAAAATTAAAAAAAGATTGATGAGCTTTCTCCATCACTACCAAAAGAAAGCGAGATTTTTGTAATATATTAAGCCATTGATGGCAGCATGTGCAGTGCCACAATGCAAGGCCAAGAGGAGATTCGGTCGTTATATTGTCTCCAACTCTCTGCACCACAGAATGTTTCTCATTTTTCTTCTTTTTTGATAAACAAGCAAATATAAGCCATAGTTAAATTGAGGCTGTGTTTTTTTTCCCTCTCTAATTTGCTTGGTTGTTATGATCTCTCCCTTTAAAATTTCATAGCAATCGTGCTTGGTGAAGCTTTGATTTAAATAAATGTAAAACAGGAGTATAATTTTCTTCTTAATTAAACTAAACAAACATCCGGCTTGGAAAAACTGAATTGATAATTTTATAAAATGATTATAGTAGAAAATTTCAAATTCTTAATAAATTATCTATTATTCTGAAAATCTCGAAGGGCCGTAATCTAGAAAGCTCCGTCATTGAGGGGCCTTGTGCTCCAACACATCCCAGAAATCATCATCAAAGGAAAAAAATGCAGGAAACAAAGATGCTCATATATAATCCATTATACAAAAGTTTCCAATTAATGGTGCTCTAAAAGAAACCAATTGCAAGGCACCCCGATATTTGCAGCTAGCAAAATCAAAAACAGTGCAAAGAATAAAGAACTACCTACACTCAATCATTTCAAGATAACCTTTGGTACAACAATACGGGTTCACCATAGAATTTTCCCTGTCTAGAAATGTAGAACCTATATTAATAACAAAACTACTTTACCACCTATCCCACATATTACAACTCTAACTAGCAATACATACTTTACATTGGATTGTCCGTCTCTTTTTCTCTCTAAGACTTGTGATATATAGCTAACTCTTCACTTCCTCAGAGTTTTATGGTACCGTTCAGCCAACAATGAAGTGGAAGAAGACAAGGAAGAAAAACCAGCCTTGTCTTTTGAGAAAGCCTTTCTGACATCTTCCTTCAACTCACAAAAACGGGCCCTCTTTATTTGTTGTTCATCAGGGGTGCCTTTTTCAAGGTAGAAGCGATCTGGATTGTCATCTTCTAGGAACTTGTCAAGCACTTGTGAGCAGTGTGGAAAGTACCGCCTCCCCAATTCCACTGTTTATGTTCATGATAATTGGTCTGTTATTATTTGCTTATGCAACACAAATATGAATATGATAAAAGATGTTATGCACCAGAAATGCACTGTTCTTTTACAAGGATACATTGATGCAAGATGGACCAATGAAATTCTTGTAAGACTATATCAATTAATTGTGATGCCCATAACTTCTTGTAAAATACCACCATTTCCCTTCAGATTTATAATAGAGAGAATAAATTCTCTAAACAATCCAAAAGGAAAAACTTTAATCTAGAAACATTTCCTACAAGCTAAAATCAAACCTGCAAAGTATTGCTCCTAAGACTCTGTGCCAGAGTTTTCATCCTTGTCGATTTAATGAGAAAAAGGGAAACAAAAGTACCTGTTTTCATAAGGGCATCGACCCTTTCACGTAGCCTCTTATTTCGCATCATAGGGGTCTCATTTAGGTCGACCTCCTTTAATTTACCAGAATTATCTGATATATAGATCCCAGCAAATTCAGATGTTTGCTCCGCCTGAGAAATTTGCATGGCCACCTTGGCCTCAGTTGGAAAGAATAGCTTCGCAAATGCAACTGTCCATAGAGATGGTATTTAGAAAAATGATACTCCATTGTATCTGTTCTTTCTATAAGTCACGGGATAACTAAAACCAACGAAGAGAATATTTGAAACAGAGAGAAAGCTGCATCTACGTTTAATTTCCAGAAGCAATGCAGCAATAAAATACCCTCCATAGGGTGTGCATTGCACAATGGTACTGTTGCTGCAGCAATTGTTAAACTCACAGTTGCCAAATGCAGTGGTCTTTTTTTTCATATTGGGAATGTGTTCTGAAGCATGGTGAATAGTGTACTGGAACAGCAAAGTAAGCTAAAAATACTTTACTAATCCATAATCAAGCTCATCTGCTTAACCAATCTAGCCATTCTCATTTTTTTTTCTCTGTTAAAATCCTGCTCGGTGTTTAAATGCAAATCTTGGTATATGCCAGCACTTAATTCAAGGAACGTTGGGATAAATCATGCTTGATTGCCCAAATCAGTGTTCGAGTTGAAACTTGCAACAAAAAAAAGATCCAAAAAGTATCTCAAAATATATTAAAAAAACCCTCAAACCTCTATTTTCAAGGTAAAACAGCTTCATATGCAAATCATCAGCTAAAAGAGGTGATGTGACCGAATCCTCTATAAGCACAGCCATTGGATTCCGCATCATCTCTCTCTCCAATAGATCAATACAGACACGGTCCTTGTTAGACTCCTGCCCCTGCTCTGTTCTCAGATTATAATTTTTCGCCCTTGTCAACCTCCTACATATACTCACCGCACACCGGCCATCTCTGGTAGTATCTGAAATTGATGCACCTTTGTCCAACAGACAAACAATGATGGCCGGTTCCCGCCTCATGGCTGCTATATGCAGAGGTGTGAAGCCTCGTTCATTTTTTAGATTCACATTTGAGGGGCCAAGCTGCAGTAAATCTGACACAACTTTTGAGTCACAATATGAAACAGCATAGTGTAATGCCTTGGCATCATCTAGTGTAATGTCTGACTCATTCAGGAGAAGCTTGACCAACTCCACATCATCACAATCTAGGGCTTTGTGGATTTGGCGGATTCGTTTCTCATGGGTTGAGGTGCTTTCTAGGGTCTGGGCATCCATTGTTTGTTTTATTTGAGAGTTGGCGACACGAGTAGTTTTGATTTTTTCAGCGATATTATGTGGGAGCTCTTTTTCTAGTGACAGATTGTCGAGGTCAGATCGGATGATCCGTTGGATGCAATAGTCTAAGAGGGAATTGAGTTTTGAGTGGTAGGCAGCTTTTACTATTGGTATCACATCTTCTACATGAGCCTTGTCTACAAAGTGTCGGAGGCGGCGCTGAAATTATGCAATAGATTATCTCAATTCACTTATTCATTTTCTGAAGACAGAATAAAGATCAAATAATGCTATAACGGAATAAGAGTTTACAGCAACTTGAATGATGATGAAATCTGCCTAATCGACTATGTGTATACAATTAAAAGAACTATTATATGACAAATAAGGGTTTCTTTGACAAAAGCAGTGACAAAATATATTTATAATTCCTGGTACACATGACTATTGAGGAAAATAGTAATAACATAAATTTTTCTTTCATAAGCGTACCTTTCTTGCAACAAGCTAGTTAAGTAGTAAAAAATAATGAAAAAATAAGAAAAAAGTGAAAATTTATGAGAGCTATAAACTATATCATATGTCACAAACTGGTCATGCGAAATTACAATTTGACCCCTGAGGACAATGAACTTTCATTTTCTCCCAATTAAAAGGACCAATTTTCTTCATTATTATTCCCTGACCACAACCCCTGCCCCACTTCTTCATTCCAATGTTCTTCCTTGTCTTTTTTATTGTTTGCTCATCATTCCAATAGTATCAAACACATGGAAAGAAGTGCACGCATATAAATTAATATTATAAACGAGATATGTCATTGTCTATACTTGTCAAAACAGGTGTTGCTTAGATTGGTGTTTCTTTTTAGACAATATTGGGGTCGTTAGTGGAGGTAAGGAACTAAAATGACTGCAACAAATATTCAAGGAGAGCAAATTTCATTCACTCTGTTTATTTTATCAGAAACATGGAGATGGAGTGATCTGAGCTGAACTCAATCTCCAATGGTTTCAGAAGGACAAATAAAATTGGCAACCAATTTGTGACATGATATAGTTGAATGACCTGTGACAAAATGTAATTGAGAAATAAAAAATGAAAAAATAAATAAATTAACCTAACCTGAAAAAGAAAGACAAGCTCAGACACTTGGAAAACATAAGAAGTATACACCAACTCTACAGCAAAACTAATTGCTGGCCAGCAAGCATCATGTGGACACATTCCATCAGCACAAATGGAGGCGTCCTGTGGAATCGCCTTCACCTTCCCAGTGTAAATATATCCCAAATAAACCATCAATGCATCCTTCCCGACCTTCCCAAACTCCACAAGCTTGCTCATTTCATACCTTGGCTTGTGCCGGTCTGACTTGACAAGGGCATTGTGGTCTGAATCCCTTCTCGAGAAGAGATTGTAGAAGAATTTGCTTCTGGCTGCTAAGATGCACCGATGGACCCCAACCGGGAACCCTTCAACTATGATCTCGGCGTCAGTGCAATCGAGATCATCAGATTCAAGTAAAAGACGCTCGAGATTGTCACTCAGACGGCTGAGGCTTAAGGTTTCAATGTTCTGAGAATGATCGATTGAGCCTACGGCTTGTGCAGCAGTTGCCACGGTGGGATCAGACAGGTTGTGGGGCGGGATCGAGGTGCCGTTAGAAAGGAGTGAAGAAGAGGTGAAACTGATTGAAGAAGAGGGTTCTGTAAAAGTTTCCATGGAAATAGAAGTCTAATAGAAGCTAAATAAATAGCTAAATTTCACATTAACATATGGATTTTCATGGGAAAGGCTCGGATTGTCTTGTTAATTCGGTATTCAGAGGCAGTGAAATTTTCATCCAAGTCTCTCCAACAAAGGAAACAAAACTATATTAACAACTCGCCTTAATTGATCAGGAATTCAGAGAAGAAAGCTGTACTAACACTGCCTTTACAATCCTAATTAGCCCAATTTACACACAAAACAAGGTTCCCAGCTCTAAGAAAGCAAGGCAGATATCCTAATTTACAAAGACTCACCGATGTATCGGTGGATGAAAACCGTAGCTAAGCTATGTGCAGATTAAAATATTAGACAAAATTGAAGAAGAAGAAGAAGAAGAATAAGGCACCAATGGACTAGAGAGGACAGGACGAAGAATTGAGAGGGAAAAGGAAAAAAGAAGAGAGCTAAAGATCTCCACTCGACTTTTCTACAGTAATAATTAATTGGTTATAGATTTCTTGCTCCTTGGACCCGACACTCGAAGTGCTCGTACAGCACAGAGCGATCCGCACGAATGTGATACTTGTCAAAATACAACTTGCTTACGAGCTCCACGCCAGCATCATAGTAGAAAGAAGTGAAGAATACAAGTGGATCAGATATCACCTTCTGTTTTCCAACTCATGCGGTCTTTGGTCAGGTAGTGCAGTGCCAATGTGTTCGTTTAGTCTGGATTTGGTCTTGGTAGGCCGGGTGCAAGGAATAAATTATCTGTGGTGGGTTGTGAAGTCGTGTTGATGACGGCGAGAGTGAGGTCACCGGATGGTGGTGGTGACTGGTGAGTGGCTGACGCGGGAGGTGAGATCATCGAGGGATGAGCGTTAAACAATGACGCCAGAATTTCCGTGTGGTTGCAGTGCTTCCTGCGCGGTGAGGATTTTCTTATTCTCACCGCCATGTAGACTGCTCTTTCCTTGTCGTAGTTTGCACAGATTTTATTATAAATAATTATTAATAAAATAATAATATTAATAATAAGAGTGAGAACTTAATATTTCCAAATCTACGAATCAAAACGCGCATCGCAGGTGCAAAGGCGCGCGTTTAAACGCTTGATCGCCATTCGCCGTGGCGTCTTTCATAAACGCGCCATTGGCGATGCGTCTTTCACCAAACGCTACACGGCGATGCGCGCGCTTTCCTCGACCACGCCATGCTGCCGCATGGCGCCTATCTTTGCTATAAATACCCGCCCCGCTTCGTTCATTTATCACAACCACAAAAACAACCAACATCCAATTACAACAAACATCCATTTTTCTTCAAAATGCTACCAGATTTAAATTATAATCCCGATGAAGAAAATTATACTGCAGAACAACCGAGCGGCAGTAAATTTTTGACGGGAATATTTTCAAACCAGAATGAAACCAATTCCTATCCAACCCACGATCAAATCAATTCATATCAAACCTACGATCAAACCAATTCCTATCCAACCCTCGATCAAACCAATTCCTATCAAACCCACGATCAAATCAATTCCTATCAAACCTACGATCAAACCAATTCCTATCCAACCCTCGATCAAACCAATTCCTATCAAACCTACGATCAAACCAATTCTTATCAAACCTACGATCAAACCAATTCCTATCCTACCTACGATCAAACCAATTTATATCCGTATCCAAATATTTACAAGAATAATATAATTTATCAACAACCAAACCCAATGGTGCCACTATATAATTTTTTTTGCGGTAGTAGTAGTACTACGTCTGTCGTAATTTAGCCGATAATAATGATGCCGTAAGTAGTGTTGATCCAACGATAATGGAATTAAGTGATGATCGAGATGAAGAGCAAGATGATGGCGGTCCGTATTATTCAAATGAAGAAGAAACAGGAGAGGATTACACCGACCACTCGGATTTTTCGATCGATGAATCAAGATGAGGAAATTCGAGATGCGATACCACATTGTTAGTTACGGACGAACCGAGAGACACCATCCCGTAGAAGCGTTAAATAATTTTGAGATGTTTGACCGTTTAGGCGCGAATGAATATCTTTTAGGACTCGATGATGAGTTAGCCGAAAATAGAATATTTGCTTCTAAATCGGCTTTAAAGTGGGTAATTTGTGATTGGAGTGTTAGGAAAAACGTTCAATGTTGGGTACAAGAAAGTTGTAAAACACGACTTATTATGAAATGCAAAGAAGGTAGTTGTCCTTGGAGATTATACGCTAGACCAAGAGGCTCGACCACATGGAGGATCATCACAAATAAAAACCCCCACAACCGTAGAAGACCACCAGGAGACCGCAAACACTTACAACTCACATCTAATTTGATTGCAGGATGTGTTCGACAACATTTAAAGAAGGATCTCTCTCTAACAGCTTCAACAAATCGGTATGATTATAGAAACAAAATATCCCGCGTGGCACCGACATACGGTAAACTTTGGCGTGGCCGAGAAAGAGCAATTGAACAATTATTTGGCACTTGGGAAGGATCATATACATTGCTTCCACGATATTGGAGGCGATTGCTCGGACTACTCCAGTACAAAATTTAAATTATTGACGTGTGATACTTCGGATAATAATGTAAAAATGTTTAAATCCATAGTTTGGGCTTATGGACCGTGCATTGCGAGCGTTTAAACATTTAAGACCCGTTATAACTATTGACGCCGGATTCTTATCGGGCCGTTATAAGGGTAGATTATTGATGGCGTGTGGATACGATGCAGAGAATAAAATAATTCCTCTAGCATTTGGAATCGTGGATGCGAGAAAATGTGGACAATTGGGGTTGGTTCATGCGATGGGTCCGTAATGAAGTGATCATGTAATATGAAAATATGTGTTATATCCGACCGTCATAGGGGAATAAAGGGAGTTTTTGAGCGACCGCATTTGGGATGGTCCGTACAACATGGAGAGGCGGTACACCGTATTGCATGCAACACGTCGCAGAGAATTTATATAAGGAAGCCGAAAAACTGGAAAGAAAGAAGATAATCTCGTAGATGATTTCCGAAGAAGACTAGCGAACAAAAAGAAACCGCGTCGCTTCGTAGAAAGATGGCGAATTTTGAGGAAATCAAATAGAAAAGCTTATGATTTTTTAAAAAAAGTCGGCGTAAGATTAGAAAATGATGATAAAGAACCTCCTAATTTTGCTTCGTGGGCACAAACGTATGATGGAGGACATCGATGGGGTATAATGACCAAAGAATGGTTCCGAAGCTCGAATAGCGTCTTCGAGTTGAACTAACTTTACCGGTTGCAAAAGAATTGTGGAGGGAACATGGTATAAATGTGCTAAATGGTTCGATAAGAGGGAAATGGAAGCAATGAACCCGCATAGAGCATGCAAGCAATGGCCAAAAAAATTGATGACATCTTGGCAAAACGTGACGACAAAGCGGTTCGTGTTGATATTATTTTACTATATTTTACAAAATTTTGAGCATATCGTGATACCTTTTGTATTTGTTTCAATAATTACAACTCGTATGAACGTAATTCCACTCGAATCGCTCGAGGAGAATATGAGGTTCATGTGCTTGGTGAGAGGATCGAGAGTGGAGGGTATGGACCGTTCAAGTACATCACACAATTTCGAGTGAACGACGCACTCGAGATGACCCACAATTGCCGGAACCGCACCGCACGTGTGATTGTCAAAAACCTCAACCGATCGGGATACCCCCGCTTCTCTCACGTAATTGTCGTATGCCAACATAGAAACTTTGATGTGTACGGTTTCATAGATGAGCGATACAATACACTCACCTATCAATACTTGTTCCGACAATTTCATTGTTACGGTGATCAACAAGTTTGCCGCCATATCTTGGAGAAACTATAATACCGTATAAAGAACGATAAAAATTGGTCGGCGTGCGAAGGTTAGACGTCGAATGGTAATGGATGAGATGGAGGGCGGGATACGGGTCGAGGTAGAACGAGAAATATACGATCTTCGAAGGTGGGTCATATCGAAGAGATGAAATGAGTCGTGACCCACTTCCAATGGATACATTACAATCGGACGGCATAGGAGTAGGGCTTCAAGTCCCACAACAAACAGAAGAACCCAAACTTCTCGAAATACTTTGCAATCATCGAGACACTCAACTAGTTATGATCCAAGAGATAACAACGAGAATAACTCAAACTTCTCGAGATGCCTTGCAATCGCGAGACACTCAACTAGTTATGATCCAAGAGATAACAACGAATAACTCAAACTTCTCGAGATGCCTTGCAATCAACGAGATTCTCAACTGGTCATGATCAAGAAAGAGAAGTCACAATGCTTCAACTAGGGGTGCTAGAGGAAATAATTTTGGAGGTAGAATCTTAAATTTTTTCGCACGGAGGAGGAAAAAAATGATGTATGTTTTTTTTTGCGTACTATATGTGTGTTGTATTTAAGCAAGGTTATGTTCTATTTAAGCGTAAAATATGTTGTATTTAAGCGAAACTTCATAATAAAATATAACCACAATAAAATAAATAATACAACAATAAAAAAATAACATAGAAAGTCCATAATAAAATAATACAAAAAAAACAATATCCATAATAAAAAAACAACATATAAAAAAACAACATATAAACTACTCCCGACGACGCCTAACATATCGACGTGCTCTCGACGTGTCCGTAAAAATAAAGACGGTATATCGTGAGTCGCTTTTTTTTTTTTAAACAATTAATATTGACTAAGTTGTAGAACAAACAACTAACCACGCTAGGTGTATATCGAGGAGATGGATGAACGTCACGCCGCTCCCGACCATGAGCAAGTGGAGTGAAATCTCGTGTCCGTGCAGCTCGCAAAGATCATCCCGGATATGCGATGACTCTCCAGCCCGGAAGGATAACCATACCGGGCCGGATCATAATGCGGCCGTATCGCGGATCCCATTGCTTTGTCGTATCGCGGTACATGATCCATCGGTATCCGCCGGGTCCGTGAGAAATGCCGAGTGCCGAATGGATCCGAGAATCGTGCACCCGATGGATCGGGAATCTCAACAGACAACCTAGCAATAACTTCATTCCAATCGTAGTTCTCGTGCATCTCGTTAATACAGCTTAAATCATTTAAATTATGCTATTAATACAGCTTCAAATCATTGAAATCAAGGTATACAAGACTTACGTTGTCGAAGAGAGACGTGAAGTCGCAGCCTCATAGGGGAAATGCGGTGGATGAGTAGTGGATGGAGTCGGTGCGGTCTCGCATCACCCGTCGAATCCGAATAGCATCAATATCCGTGGGTAATCCCGCCGCCGTAAGAAGCTCGTCCATCTTATGAGGCATGCCCGCATCCTCAAAATGCCCCTTGCAATCGGCGAGCGAAATCTTGCCAAACCGTCTCCATCCCCTAGTGACCGCCCATCGACCGCCTTTAGTGCACTCTTTGTAACTCTAGCGATCTGTTAAACAATGATTACATACATATATTACTTATTACCGAATAGTGCATATAGATATATAAATTTTATAAATTTTAATATACCGTGCGCCGTCTCGTGAGGTACGTGAGGAATGTAGCCGATGTCGTGGATCTCCGTTGCCGAAGGTATATGAGGTACGACATCACTCGGATCAAGTGGAGCGCTAGCGGCTCCATAGAAATCATACCACCGTCGATACCTCCTATAGTCCTCCGCATTCCACTCTTCTTCATCCGGTCTCGTGGAGGAAGCTCATTCCATATATCTACATACGCCCGATGATGTTGTCTCCGCTCATATTTTTTTTTCTTGAATCCAAGCGCGATAATTTCGATGCTCCTCCACAAATGCCTCGTAAAATTAGTTAGTATAATTGTGCAAATAGTTAGTATAAGAAATAATACATATAAAAATTATAAATGGTAGAATACCTCGGGAAGTGGAGGCGGTGATCGACCGAAGTAAGCCGAACTGTCGCTCACCCGATCCGGATAGTACCACTCTACTATCTAAAGTAAATAAGTGGAAGCCGACAAGTATACGAGTCCATAGAATCGTCTACGCATGTCGGCAATAAGTGACGAACCGACTCGTACGGCCTCCAATTGACATGCGTGTCCGACAAAGATAATCACCGATCCTCACGTACTTCACACCGACGTGTGACGGATTGAGATATCTGTTCTTATCAAGCGTCCATTTCCTATTATCAGTTCAAATTATAATTAGTGATTACACATATATTTTCATCGATTGATTGATTATTTTTAAATTAAATTATTACCTGCCAAAAGGCGCACAACTATCACGGTCCGGTGTACCCTAGTCAGTGAAAATGAATGCATCTGACGCAGGTAATGGACGAGCTAGCCAGGCAAACGCGTCCACTCCACAACAACAACAAAAAAAGCCACGGACCACCAATACTCCTCGTCGATCCTTGCATGCCACATCAAGACGCCGATACAAATAACCAAGTACCGCAGCGCCCCAATTTCTTCTTCTACCGAATTGTAAATCTTCCTGTAAATTAAATATTAGTAATAAAATTATTTAATTATGAAACATAAATTATTTTAAATTCCTTAAAATACTTACCGTCAAAATCGGCAGAAGAAACGCCGGTACAGAGTCTCCACTGTTGTCGGGGAACATGATAGACCCCGCCAACTCCAAAGCAAAACCGATCGCATATTGATTAAGACCCTGATGATCGTCTGCCTCTGGAGCGTGATCAAAGTGGGACCGTAACTCTCGTAGGGAAATAGAACGTCTGCAAAATTTTACATTTAGCTTAATCACAGTTTGTGAACGAAAAAAATTTAAATTTTTGTACAGTTTAATAAATTACCTCCCATCTTTGCAGCACGAATCGATATATCATCCTCGCCCAAATAACCGACGATGTATCCCGAAAAATCTCCATCGTATATCCAATCACCGCTCACCAATGGTGGATAAACCCTACGTACATGCGACGTCCTAAAAAAAATTATATTACTATACCATCTTTTTAATTTTGTAATTAAATTAATAATATTTTATTATTTACCTCTAGAGTCACGGTCATCTCGCCAAAAGTGAAGTGAAATGTATGAGTTTCGGCCTCCAAAACTCTATCAACGCGCTCAATAAACCCGTATCAATCTTTAAGTTACGGCTTCCGCTTCTTGGACATAAATCTCACGCAATCTGGCGAGATGAAGAAATCCCATAACTCGCAACCTACTCGAATGTGCGAGATGTATGGTATCGTCGGACGGTGAGTGCGAAACGAATGATATTGTTCTCTCTCTCGTAATTTTCATTTCATAATTAGCTTCTCATATATATGTATTTTATTATTATTTTTAAGAATATAATGTACCTCTCGCTCGACTATAATGTGTCCGATGTTTGTCTTCGTGGAGATAAATTATGATATTGTCATTTCGTTGCTTTACTTTGCCATTATCTAGTAAAAAAATTCATTTCATAATTAATTTATAATTATTGTACTTCATTTTTAATCTATCTATCATATAATTAAATAATCAATAAATTCTACAATTAAAAGCCTAATTAATCTATAATTAAATAATATATAAATCTAGAATTAATCTTCACATTTAAACGTACAATTAATCTTCAATTAAACGTACAATTAATCTACATAATTAAATTATAATTAATCTACATAATTAAATTATAATTAATCTACATAATTTCACATTTAAATTATAATTAATCTACATAATTAATGTACACAATTAAATTAAATTATAATTAATCTACACAATTAAATTAAATTATAATTAATCTACATAATTAAATTAAATTATAATTAATCTACACAATTAAATTAAATTATAATATACATAATTAAATTATAATTAATCTACATAATTAAATTAAATTATAATTAATCTACATAATTAATCTACACAATTAAATTAAATTATAATTAATCTACACAATTAAATTAAATTATAATTAATCTACACAATTAAATTAAATTATAATTAATCTACACAATTAAATTAAATTATAATATACATAATTAAATTATAATTAATCTACATAATTAAATTAAATTATAATTAATCTACATAATTAATCTACACAATTAAATTAAATTATAATTAATCTACACAATTAAATTAAATTATAATTAATCTACACAATTAAATTAAATTATAATATACATAATTAATCTACACAATTAAATTAAATTATAATTAATCTACACAATTAAATTAAATTATAATTAATCTACACAATTAAATTAAATTATAATTAATCTACACAATTAAATTAAATTATAATATACATAATTAAATTATAATTAATCTACATAATTTCACATATAAATTATAATTAATCTACATAATTAATCTATACAATTAAATTAAATTATAATTAATCTACACAATTAAATTAAATTATAATTAATCTACATAATTAATCTACACAATTAAATTAAATTATAATTAATCTACACAATTAAATTAAATTATAATTAATCTACACAATTAAATTAAATTATAATTAATCTAGACAATTAAATTATATTTATATAAAATTACCTTTAATTGCAAAATCCAAACACAAAAATCTTCCGCGTACGTTTTTTCCTCCTCTTCTCTTCTCTTTCCTTCTCTTCTCTTCTCTTCTCTTCTCTTCCCTCTCTCTTCCTCTCTCTTTCTCTCTCTTCTTCTCTCTTTCTCTCTTTCTCTCTTTCTTTCTCTCTTTCTCTCTCTCTTCCTTTCTCTCTTTCTCTCTCCTCTCAACACCGCGCATCATACCTGCGCGTTTGATATTTATATGGGTGAAACGCGCGCACGCCGGGCGCGCGTTTCACCCGCGCTGGAGCCAGTGGCGCGTTACGATTCGTATATTTAGAATTTAACCGTTATCGGTCTTATTATTAATAATATTATTTTATTAATTATTATTTTTAATAAAATCTGTAGTTTGCATCTAGCACAAATTGGTGAGAATTTGTATCGTTTTTCGCTGATCAACGAGGGAATTTCACCGAGATTATTTTCTTATCAGAATTCATGCTGTAGATCTTCTTTTTTTTTTTAATACGGGGAGGGGCTAGGAGAAAGGAGAAGGCAATTGTTGTAGTTTGAAAAATGAAGTCAATGATGTCAATTTATTCGTTGATTTTTTTGTGACTAGCAAGGTTATTGAACTATAGATTTTTTTTTAATAAGGAACCAATGAACTTGGCCTACATTTGTTAAGATCTTTTGCTGAATTAAGCATGCGCTTTCCACGGGAAACAAAAAATTTCTCCCCGTAAGATCTCATTTTCTAATTTTAATCAACCAAACAAAATTTTAATTTCTACATATTTAATAAAATATGAAGTAATTGCATATTACTTGGTTAAAATATTCAAGCTCTAGCACATATCTTGGTTCGAAATCCAAAATAAAAAGAAGCGAAAATAAAATTGAATTGAATAAAAGGAACTTTCAGTTTTCAATTCTTTCAATGTTTGTTAAAGAAATGAAGATAATATGCATATGTCTAATGAATTTGGTGTCTAATACATATGATCAGTGGCATCGATACTAATGTTAAGATTGCGAATTCAAACTCCGGTAAATATTAATACCTTAAAAGAATTAAATGCCGATTCAGTCTCTAACTTACAATAAAAAAAATAATATGCATATATCGTCTAAATTCATAATTATGTACGTCATTGTATTTTTAATAATATATTTTTTTTAATTTTCATACTTTCAAATATTTTTGCGACATTGTTTTCCACACCAAACTATCAAACAACGAAGCTAACTTTTTTCTATTAATCTCCACGATCTTGTATATTTTCTCTCCAGTCAACATGTTCTCCATCATTTATTCATTTTCACCTCTTTGTAGAAAAAGTTTATTTTTCCATCAACCACATATATGACCACAAACTACGCCTCGGCACATCGGCACATCTGTTCGTCATCTTCCAGATCGAGCCTACAAGACACATGAGTCTTCTATGCTATTATTCCTGTTAAAACCGGCGTTGCGGGTCACCTGTCGCTATCTACACTTGCTACAAACTGATAATAGTGTAAGGTTCACAGTGAAACTTGAACCTAATTTCTTCTTTTTTATTGCTATCCAATTTGGAGCAACAGGTAGATCTAGGATTGCCTCTTTCGAGCAGTTCTCTAGTTTGGCCCACAAGTCTGTTTCCTAATTATAAAATATTTCTGTAGACCACCCCATTTTGTCATTTGATTGATACGGTTTGACCGATCTTTCCCAGATTCACGATCCTCGCCTTTTTAACTTAAATGGATGCGTCCATTATAATCCAGTAGTCGAGTACTTATCAGATTGCTTCATTATGGAATTGAGAAAAGGTATTAAAACACCTTTATAAATATATTAACTTATTTTATTTTAAAGATTTAAAGTATCTTACAATACTTAAATCTTTTTTTATTCCACTCTACTTCACTTTTGCTCCGCCAAATAGAGAAGATGTGTGGCCCTTTGTAAAGGAAGGGATGACTTGACAATGGTCAAGAATCTTCAAATAAATATTAAAAAAATTTAAAAATATTTTTTTATGAATATATTTTTTTAATTATAGATTGATGATGATTAAAATTTCATTACCATTTGATAGTCCATCAAATACTGTTAAATTAAAATTATTGTAAAGTGCATACATTTTGATGGTCTTTAATGAACTAGAAAATAATAATAAAATTACACAAAATTTTTAATTATAATCAATATATATGTAGAAAAATATATCTATAATTTTTTTTTATTTTTAAGATTTTTCATATTTATTTAAAAATTAATTGTCAAGATAACCCATTGTCACCCTTCTCTTTTGTAAAACTAGAAAGAATTTTTTTCATCGTGCATAACTCTTTTTATTTAAAAAGTATTCATATATTTTTATTATAAATAAATAATATATTTTACTTAGACATAATTTATGTGTAAATTAATTATAATTTTTTTTTATTTTATAAATAAATTATTTTATAATTTAATAAAAATATTTTTTTTCTTTTTTAAGTACAGTTTAGTGTTGATAGTTTTTTTTATAAAAATTAAAAATAACTAATGGCTAATTTATTTGACAGACAAATTATATTTTTAGACCTCTTATTTATACATGGTAGAAAAATAATAAACAAAATGAAGAGAAAAAATGATATTGAGTGAAATCTGAATATTTAGTTTTTAAAAAATATTGATATATACTGTTCAATTAGGAGTATTTTGATCGTTAAGAAAAAAAGTTAAAATACTAAATGTATTCAGTACATACTTTCTTTATAATATAGTATAGATAAGAAGGAAAACGGTGCTAGTCGATATTAGTAAATTGTGTCATTTTGACAGATTTATCTAGAAAGACATTTTCGCAATGATGTTAATCTTAACAAGCGTGACAATACTTCTAAAACATAATATAAAAATAAAATAAAGAATTATAAATATGTTGCTCTTTTTATAGATTTGTTGTATCAATTCTTATTTAAGTTCTGCAACCATTTGATGCTCCGTCGAATGCTATTAAATATAAATTGTTTAATTTCGTATCATTTGGTGAATGATAAAATTTTCATAAATTTTCATCATTTTCATCTCTATGACGTGTACAATGTATAGATTGTACCTTATTATCGGATTTTTCTTTTCTATTTTTGCGGTCGTGGGGTTACCAAAGTTAGTTGTCAATCATTCCCAAGTGCCAACCCTTTGATTAAACAGTCCTTTGTAAGTAAATGAGTGCTTAAAAAGAGAAGTCGGCAAAATATGATTAATGGAATGCGGTTAAGTTGTGTTGTGAAAAATGCAGATAAGTGGGGTGAAATTTGTCAATTTCTGATTCCAAGGACCTCTGTGGCCTCACCGCCTCAGCGAAATCAGGACGGAGCTATAATTAAATATGGAATAATAATATTATCCCCATTATTCTGTCCCCATAATCTATCCCCAACCATATCCGTTTATTTTAAAAAATATATATATATCAATTAATCCAAAGACACCCTTCTATTCAAATTTAATTTATTTTTCAAAATTAAACTCTTCCCTCTTTAAAACTATTTGTCCGTCTCATATCTCTATTCCTTTCCAACTACCAACATTTCTCTTTTCTCATTTTCATTTTTTTCCGGATGAAAATCATTGGACGTGTTCTATGAGAAACGATGAAACACATGTATGATATTGAAGTGAAGTTCAGCACACTGTCAATTTTATTTTGGTAAAGAAAAATAAAAAAATATCTTATTGTATGCACATATGCATGCATGATGCAATATTGGGATTTCTCTCTTTCTTTCTATTGTTGTTGTAATATTATTTCTTTTATGAACTCTAATGTTATCTCATTGGATACACAATTGAACTGAATACTTTGCAAGATCCCTCACAAGACGAAATGGTTTAAAAGAAATTAGAGTGTTGTTTATTTGGGTTGCACAACTTTTTTTATATAATAATTTTTTGTTTTCTTTATTTTCATGTCTTTGTTTTACTTTATATAATAATTTTGATTCATAATTGTCTTTCTTAATTGATGAACTCTTTATTTTTTTTAATCCTAATGATTATCTTCACTAACATCTGATTATATGATGTTTTGTGCTTTTATTTTTGTTTCTTTCATTTTTTTAAGAATAACGGAGCATTTTTTTCCCTGAGATTTTCATATTTGCTTCATTTGAATACTATAAGTTTTAGTTTTTTTTTCTTGAGACGCAATATATTTCCTTCGAATTTTATTTTGACTAATTATACATAACTTCAATAATTATTAAACAAGTGGCATGAAAGATGAAATTATAATATTTCTTTACTCATAGCATATTTAATTACTATAAACGACATCATTAGTATCTATAAATAGCTTCAGAAATGAAGACTGTCATGAATCAGTGCCAAACACCGTTAAAAATTTTGTGACATAAACTTTCAATAGTTAGAGTAATCAATATAAATAATATTTTGCATAACTATAAATAGTACGAAATAAATTTTATGTCAAATGTAAGAAATTGTTGTAGATAAAATAATATATTTTTATACTTAAGGTAAATAGTTGGTCTGTCACATATAAATAACCTTAGCTGTTAGTATAAATAGCATTGGAGTGAAAATTATTAATATGATTGTAATAATGAGATGGAATATTATTAATATAAATAATTATTAATTTCCATGTTATTAGCTAGAATAATTCATATAAATAGTTTTGAAATAAATTTTTTGCCTTAAGTCATGTATAAATAATTATACAGTTCAATATAAATAGATCTAGATGATAGCTATGAATAATAAGATGTACAAATTCTATTAAAGCCAAAAAAATTTACTTGTTGACTTTTTTTTAACAAAGGCAAATTGCCAGAAATATTAGTATAAATAGTAATTTGGTCAAAAGTCAAGTGTTGTATAATATACAAATTATAATAACTTTATATATTTATATGTAAATGTGTGTATATATAATTATATGGTTATATTATTAGTATAAATAGAATGGTGGCTAAAAATTATGTGCTTCAATAGTTATCGCAAATCTCTATTTTTTGCAAGCAGATTGTAATTATAATAATTTATTTTAATAATAAATATAAATAGCTATTTCAAGACATGTAAATAGTCCACCTATTTGATATAAATGGTATCGGATCAAAAATGAAAAGGTGTATGAACCATGATGACTTTTGTCGCTGAGACGCTGACTAACAGTTTTGACGCCCACAGTCAATTTAGAGATTTTTTATGGGGATAAAAGGGTGAGAACTATTATCAGCCTCCTTAAAATATTTAGAGTGCTAGCAGTGTGAATTATTGACCTGATTCAACTGATTAATCCGATCCAACACGATATGATTCGGGTATGGATTTAATTTTTTTGACCCGAATTGGTTCGGGTTCGGGTTAACCCAATTAATTATTTTTTGAAGTAATTTATGATTTAATACTAATTATGTCTTAAATATGTATTGATTATACACTAATTAAGATTAATTATAAATTAATTATTTAAAATAATATAAATATTTAATTATTTTACATGGATTGGGTCGGATCGACCCGTAACCTGGTCGGAACAGATATGTGTCAAGATTTTTTGACTCGAATGTAATCGAGTCGGGTCAAAAAAATAAAAAAATAATAACGATCCAACCCAACCCGAACCCGACCCGACCCATTGACACCCATAGGGGTGCTAATTTCTGAAAATGAATTACTTTTTGGTGTATTTATGGATTTTATGTTCGAGTCTTATCCAATATAGAAATAAAAATAATCAACAGAAATTTACATAGATAATAAAAAAATATAAAAGTAATTATTAGTTTTTAACAATTAAAAAATATGAATTAATCATAGTCGGGTTTTGATGGATAAAAAATAGCTTTTTTGGGGTTAGCTACTATTTTTATTGTTATTTTATGTTTGAATGAGAAAATAACTCTTCAAAAACATTGAGTTAATGACTAATTTACTAACTCAATAAAAAGTTGATTTAGCTACTACTCCAAATCTTAAATTAGTGAATATTCTCATAATCATCCCTTTATAAAAAAAAAACTAAGGGAAGAATTAGTATTCTCAGCAATACAATTTGAAGTGCTCACCCTCACCTACACATCTTTTAGGAAAATTGTCGGGGCTTTGTTTTCCTTGATTTGAACTAAGGGACAAATTAGTATTCTCAGAAATGCAATTTGAAGTGCTCACCTGCACATCTTTTAGGACATTTTGCTGGTAGAAATCTAAAAGTAATATATATTTAACATCATGCTACTTAGTTTAATATGTGCTGAGTTTTTTTTTGTTAATATCATTGGATATATTAATTTGCTAAAAAGTAAATACAATAGGATAAAATTTTATTCAGTAAATTACTTTTGAAATTAATATAAAGGACTTCCATACGAACTCATAAATGATATATTTAATAATGAGAACTTGACCTGCCGCATAAAAAAATAATAATGAGAAATTTACCCTCTAGTTAGATTGAAATAGATTTTTTTTAGATAAAAGACTAGTATTTAACTATAATTAAGAGTATATTATAATATTTTATTGTTGTTAATTAAGGTAATGTTCTATCATATATAAATGGAAAGTAAGTTGATGACCATCAAGAACAAAAAAAAATACACCAAGCAAACGATACAAAACTTATATAAGCAATATGTGTTGATATTTTCTTTTTAAAAGAAGTGTGTCAATATATTATTTTAGGAAGAGAACAACAAATAATTGGCTTGACCTTTATTGTAATTTCTAGCGGAGCTGAGCTAACTATCAATTTGAAGTTGGAATTTATATATATATTTTTTTTGGGTGGGGGGAGATAACTAAGGTGAGGGATCCTGGGTTATTTTGATAATTTTGACAATGGACTTTTATATAAATATAAAAAAATAAAAATAGGAAAAAAATATAAATATATTTTTTAAATTATAAATTGATAGTGTTTTAAATTTTATACAATTTTTATTATCATTTGATAGTCCATCAAACACTATTAAATTGAAACCGTTATAAATTGTATAAAATTTTAATGTTCTTTAATGAACTATCAAACGATAATAAAATTATATGAAATTTAAAACACTATCAATCTATTAGTAAATAAACAGATCTATAAAAATTTTTATTTTTAAGATCTTTTTTATATTTACTTAAAAAGTCATTGTTAAAATTATCAAAATAACCCATTATCAAGGATCCCTCTCTATAATTAAGTGCCTTATAAAAGAAATATATAGGTAAATACAATATTAGAATTAGCAATGGGCTGCCCCCTCTACTCCGTCTCTGGCCGTATCGAAAAGGTAATAAAAGTTGACAAATATAATTTGTATAAAACATCTCCAGAAATACAGGATGAAAACTCGGGAACACTACAAAAAATGAAAGCATAACGGGTCCACATCAATACATCATCAACTCGTCACTTGAGTTACCGGGGCAACAAGATAACCTGAGACGAAGTGAAATTCGACATCAGATAAAGCATTGTATCTATTTTATTTTTTTCATATTTCCATTTAGATAGCATGTCAGCATCACTAAGGGTTTCCGGCTCGTACATGATTTTATTGTTACCTGCTTCATTTTAAGGCTTTGCTCATAACCGCTCAAAGAAACGAACCAAAACTAGGCTAAATAGCTAAAATAAGCTAAATAACAGTCATGAATCCTGAACACTGCAGACTTTGATGATAATATATCTCGTCCCTCTACGGAGTGATATAAATTCAAATTCCGAGAAAGACAAAAAAACTAATATATACCGGGTTTTAGGGTTTTATGAAAGCCAACTTTAAAAATAAAAATAAAAACAGTGAATCATGCTAGAAAGCAACGTTTTTAAAAACATATTTATGCATGCAGGCTTTGTACAGAGAACCATTAGGTCCATTACAAATTAACGCACCCGTCTCCAAAAGGAACATTGCCAACCCCTCTCCAGTCTCCAAGGGTAAAATACATGGAGCGACATCAGAGAAGAATTCTTGTAGCATAGCTGCTGCCGAAGTGTCCTTCAACGCCCACAGTTTCCATCATTTCATCCCCACCGTCCAACAAATATTAATTAGCGAACCATACAAATGGTGCCCTGTCATCACAAAGGCAGTCCTGACATGACTACAAATAGTAGCACAAGCTCACCGTGAACCACTCTCCCGGTGCCGCTTAAAGGACTGAATTCTTGATCCTCCGGAGCTGCCTGCACCTCGACCATGCATGGGAGGCTGAAGGTGACTTGAAGTGGGTCCTTTATTTCTGTAACTCATCAGCTTCTGGTGGTTTCTGTGGAAATTAGAAGTATGGTTATCTGACAAAAGAGACCTCAAGTAACCACTTGGTTGAACTGATGACTCATCAGAAGTAATTGACGGAAGGCCTTCATAAGAAAGAATGCATGAGATTGTATGCATTGATGCCGCAAGAGCAGGAGGAAAAACTGCTTGTGGGTTCTTTACCTGTCATCAGCCCAAGAAATTATAATTAAAAAATAATAACTTTTACATCGACTTATTTTAATTTTAATGAAATGTGTGCTTGGCAGCTTTTTTTTCTGAAAAAAGAAAGAATGACTAATCACAATATACATAACTTCTTTCTTGTGTTGACATTATTAAATAACTCACCAGTTTATATATAAACTCAACCTGAACCGTTGATGTTTTTGATTGAAATGTTTATTATAAAGCATAGACAGAAACAAGCAGAATCATATTATCAAGAGCATGCACATTCTTTATTACAGTGAGGAGGGGGCAAACCTTATACAGAATAGCAGAGGCAAGCCGTTCCCTCAAGCAATAAATCTGGGCTACATCAAGCGCTGTGGATTGGAACTTGAGCCACCGATCAACAACCACAGTGACATCATTATCTGGCTCTGACATGATATCCCCATGACCTGGATCAATGCCATTTGCTTCCTCATCCTCCTTGCTCCCCTCCCCATCGTCAGTCTCCCACTCATCCTCCTCAAGGGGCGGAGCCACCACCATTTCAGTGGAAAGCAACAAAAGAGGGAATGGGCTCACAATGGAAGAGTTTTTAATGTACATACTGCCATCTCCACGAGTTATCTCATCATATATTATAAGAGGTATGGATTTATTGAAGGATACTTTGGCATTGGAGGAATGGTGTTGGAGGCGCACCTTAGCCCCACCTGCAGTCTCAACCATAAGTCTCTTGTCATTCTTCCTTTTTGGGAGAAAGCGAGCAACCATGGGATATGATCCTGCCACAAGTACAGCTCGAAGAATACCTGACAGAAAGTAAAATGCTCACTATTATGTTACTTCCCCCCCCCCCCCCCAATTGATATGTATTTCTTTTTATTAACTATGTACCTGGATCATGAGCATTCAAACTACAACCAGACACATCAGCGGGCAAAAACCCATTTTTCACCAGCTCATTTTGCAATTGCTTCCTCATATTAAAGAGCATGTTCATGGTCACTCCAGAGATGAAATACCTTGTACAAAACTGACCATCTTGTCCCTTATCCTTTGCACGCCTCCAACAATCAAATGCTGCAACAACTGCCAACTGGTCACTAAACCCACCATACAACCCTGCCAGCTCAGCTTTAGCAAATCCAGCACGTTTTTTCCCCTCTGGCAACATGGGGAGTACAAATGGGTCCCTGTAGTCAGCTGCACATGCCAGAGTTAGCGCTGGATCAAGACAGTCCATCAAAATTGCAAATAGGAGCATCTTGCTTGTGGATGGGTGCACAGGGAGTGAACCAAGTTTTGACCCAAGTTCAGTTAGTGATTCTGTATCGGTCAATGCACCAAGCTCCTGGAGTAATATAACAGCATTGCGCACAGTCTCTGAGACTGGTGGATCTAAAGTCTTTTGGAGGAAGTCAACTATGTGACAGTTGGGATCAAGCAGCTTGACCTGAAAAATAGAAATACAATTGACTGAGAGAGAGAAGAGACAGCAAAGTAGTACATATCCCGTAACCAGCTTTGATGGTAGCAATTTGAGCTGGTTAGGCCTGTAAAAAACATCACAGATACAGTTAGTACTACATTTTTTTTTATTCGCATCTCAGCTTAGTTCTATTAAGTTGCCTCAGTTGAACAACTAAACAACAAAAAGTAATATAATGATGACCATAACAATGACAAACAATCAAAATAAACACAGATAAAATGTTAAGCAGGATAGAAGAAGAAATTAAGCAGAAATTATACTGCATTAGAAGAAGCCTCAATGATACTGAAACTCGGAATGTAATTTTATGACTGTCTTAATCTAAAATGCTGTGAAGTCATTTTAGTTTGTGGAAGTTACCTGTATGCAATTTATATGAACTAAAGGATGTAAATGTATAAAATCCAAGCAAAGAAAATTTACTTGCAGGCAAAGCTCTTCAATAGGCATTCTCTTAATCTCAGGGACCTGATAATCAGGCAGAGAACTTGCACGGAACTTTGAGAAGAGATGATAACAAATGCCAGCCTGGCAGCGGCCAGCCCGTCCTTCCCTCTGTCTCATATTTGCCTTTGAAATCCAAGAGGATTGCAGGGTAGACACATTATTGTAGGGATCATAGCTCTTCTCCTTCATCCTCCCACAGTCTATTACAAACACAACATCATCTATGGTGACTGCTGTCTCCGCAATGTTGGTTGATAGAATTATTTTGCGGGCCCCACCTGGAGGTCTATTGAACACTTTCTTTTGTTCAACAGAAGGTATCATTGAGTGGAGGGAGAGGATAAGAAATCGTGATGAATCATTGAAAAAAGCAGAGGCAAGCAATTTCTCTCTGGTCTGGTTTATATCCTCCCACCCAGGTAAAAAGACCAAAACAGCCCCATCTTTTGAATCATTACAAATCCTTTTAAGCAACCATTCAATTAAAACGGTATCAATGTGCTCAGGATTAATGGTTGATATATACTTGTTGAGCAGCTCATCTTGTTGCATAGATCCCAATGTTCCTTTATCCATGTGCTCCTTTATTACCTTTTCTATCTCTGCGTGGTTCTCTTGCTGGGCCCACTCCAATGCAGTTTTTCCACTTTTGTCCTTTAGTGTAGAATCAGCACCGAGAGAGAGGAGCATGCATACATCACCTAAACAGCCCTTCGCAGCAAAGACCATTAAAGGGGTTACGCCTGATAGGGAGTGCTGGTAGTTATAAATCCGCGAATCCTCTTCAGCAGCAATGAGCTCATGGAGAGGATCAAACTCATCATTTGAAAGAGCTATGGTGATTGATTCATCTAGGGCATTTGTGTAATCTGCATTCAACGGAGTATCTTGTATATTTGAAGTTGCAGGTTTGCTTGTATTTGTTGAATTTAGATGGTTGTCTTGGGTTGATTTCAGTATCAAGAGAACATCCTCTAAATAAAAGGTTTTGACCTACATAAAAACACAAAATCAATTTTATCTCATAATCATTAAGCATTCTTAAGCAATTCACAATAGAGAGAGAACCAAGAGCATTTGTGTTAAAGGAAAAAAACTTACTGGATAAGTAAATCCCGGAACTTGAATAACTGGACATCCATTGAAATATTTTGAAAATCGATCAGAATCAATTGTGGCACTCATAAGAACCTGTTAACAAAGATTAATGAGAAAGTAGCGAGAAATCATGATTAAACAAATTTATGGTTAACTTAAGGGAAGGACAACATGGAAATCATACATACCAGTCGTAAGTGAGGCAACAAAGGCAAAAGGTCTCTGCAAGTAAAACATAGTAAACATTAAGAAATGATTAGAAAAGGAAGGTTATTTACCATTTAATCAACCAGTATAGTAATGGCTGGTTAATATCACCATGGTTAAGCATTTACCCCCCCCCCCCCCTGTAACCGCTCGATTAAAGAAAGAAAAGGTGGCAATTATAACATAGAAGTTAAGAGTCCCAACTGGCAGGGTAATTGTCAGGTGCACAGCATTATAGCTACCTTGCCAGCATGAAATTGTTATAAGTCACCAGATGGTCTGAAATTTACCTGAGAATAGCAAGCATGAAATCAGAAAACCTGTCCCTTTCATGAATTTCATCCTGTGTTTCGGTTGGGGGAGGGGGGATAAAAAAGATTAACGAAATACATATGAAGTATTAACAAAATATTGGACAGGCCGAAAGAACAGCCAGTTTCAGAACAAATATGCTTCACAAATAGATGAGTGTTGAACTGTTTTATGGTTTTGGCCTATCATGCTGGGCTGTGGCATGGACCTTATTTCTATGTTTTTGGAATAGTTGCACTTTAGTTTCACTAGTTGTAAGAACATTGGGAAATTTAGAGTAACAGTAGTAGCTTTTAATAATACCCTAAGACATCAGGGCGTGATGTTTCACTAAACTTTAGTTTCTACCGGAACTACTGGTAATACCACTTCTTTCAAATGACAGTACAGACATATATCAAGTATTGAAACATAAAAATTGTAAATTTAAGTACCATTATGATGTGAGTTATTTCAGAAATGCTGTCATCAAGCAATGGTTTTGTAGATCTTGTTGTTGACAGGCTTGTCCCTCTACCGATCAACAATCTCAGAAGAACACCATTTGTGCAAAATATGATGGAGGAGTTCTTCCCACCTTTAGACTCCAGGCGGATCTGAGCATATTATGATATGTTACCACAACTAATGTAAAAGCTCTTCTATTGTAATAAAACAAACACATTGGTTATAAAAATTACCTTATATCCAACAGTCTCACCAACATTTTCCCCTCTCTCAGACGATATTCTTTCAGCAACTAGTTACTCATCAAAAGGATAAGCCAGAATCAATACAAGCTATTAGCCAGCAATATTGGGGAAAGTGAGTACTTTCAATTGTATACTAATAAAAAAAAACTCTTATCTACTTACCAGAGATAGCTGATATACGTCTCGGTTGAGTGCAGAGAATTTTGCAAGATTCTCCTTTGCTCCAAATTTGATCCAATATAAATTGAGGGACCTGAAACAAAAGTATTAATAACAATAATGGAACTTGCAAAATTTTACCTAGTCAAATTTTGAAGTACAAAAAATCAAACAACCTGGGTAGTTTTACCACAGCCTGTCTCGCCAGATATTAACACCACCTATGCCATATAAACAACAAATGCACATCAGGGTTCCATCTTGCATTACAAAATTTCTGTTTACCTATTTTCTAATGTCCATTATTTACAACTACCTGATGATTTTCCAGCGTGGAAGTTATGACATCTCTAAATGATGTAATTGGAAGTTTAGCTTTGTCTTCAACTATCTGCATATAATATATTTTATTCAAGAGTATATGTGATAAAAAAGATCATTCTAGTGAATAATCTCTAACATCAAACTGAAGAAGACAAAATTTTTATCTACACTTGAGGCAGAACTGAAGCTTTTTCTAAGAATTTGTCTAATAGAAGCAGAAAACAGATAATTCACCTTCTGCAACTGCTCAGACTCTTTTATTCTGGCATCAAGCAACGCAACTTTCTTCTCTATATCTGCTTTGGTGAAATTTGGTCTACAAAAGGTGGCATCCTGATTCATCTGTGCTTTACCAGACTTTTTACTTGGTTTTCTTACTGTGCCTTCACTCGGGTCTTCATCACCAGGAGGGTAATTTATAAAAAGCTCCCTCAAAGCATTTGCCGATTCTTCTGAAAATCTCAATCTAGTCACAGGATCTTCATCTTTAAATTGTTTCTTTTTTGTCTTATAAACAGAGAGTCTGCGTTGTGCCCCGTTCCTTTTCAATGAAAAGATGGTCAAATCAAAACCTTTTCTAACACAGATATCGGCATGAAAATTTATAAATCAACAGAGCTTGAACTTTGAAATTTACCCTGAACTTTTGGAAATCATCCCCATTTTTTTAGACATTGCATGAACTGCAGCTCTTTCTTTGTTCGACAAGTTAGGCTCAAAAGTATACACTGGAAAAGAAAAGAGACAAGTTATGACATCCCTGAAAGAAGAATACATATAATTTACATATGTAGCAGGATCAGTCAATGAAAGATGCAGAACAGCTGAAACATAATATGTTCTTCAATAATATAAATTCAAGAATCTTGAAACCTTGTATCAATGCCTTCACCTTTGATAGTTCACTAATTATAACGGTCATGTTGACATCATGGAACTGTGAAGTTGTAGTAAACCATACAACGCAGATTAAACTTTAATCAGGTTAAGTCTATAAATTATTGGAACAGGAAATTTTAAAAGTCTTTACCAATGCTAGGAACTATCTTGCTGGGTTATTAGTAAAGATTTTGACTCAACAACCGAATGCAATTGTGCCATATCATACATAGCGCCAGAAAATGTACATCAAATGAAATTATGCAGAACCAAGAAGCTGAAAAGAAGGGGGGAAACAAAAAACAAATTAGAAAAACGGTCAGAACCGTACCCTCAGCACCTGAAGAGCGAAAATCTTCAAGAACCTTCCCGACATTGACGAGTGTCGCCTCGTTAACCGCGCCGTCTCCGCCGCCTTTTCGTCTCCCTTTCCTCGCCATTTCAGCTCGTGTGTTAGGAATGATTTTTGCTTTTTAGTTTGCCTGTGCTGCTGCTCCTTTCTCAGGCCGCATTGTTTGATTACCAACGGATTTAATTTCCGCTTGTTTCGGATTCGGGTTGGTTGCGGCTCCGCGAAGAATCGGGCTTCTTGTCCAAAGATGAAAAACTCAACGGCCTGAAAATGACATCACCTGCGGCGCTAAAAAAAAACTCCGCAAAATTTAAATTTTTAAAAAATAACTAATATTATTAATTTAATAATAAATTAACAATATCTTATAATAAAATAATTATATTATTATATATATTATTGACAAATAGTTACAAATATATACAAATAACTATATATCGAACTATTACGAATCGAACTCGAACTAATTCATTAAAAATATTATCGAACCGAACTCGAATTGTACTAACAAAAAAATCTAATCGAATGAATTGAACTCAAACTAAAATTGAATCGAACACCGAACGAATTATGAACTTTTCTTATAGCGTTAGTTACATGCACGAAAACAAAAACAAAATATGTCCTTTTTCTTGTCAAACATGTTGAGTTCAATTTTATAATATAAAAGGAATGTGAGAGTGATGTAGTTAGAAAAATACAGTAACAGTTATAAGAAATAAAAAAAAAGAACTTATTTTATGAATATTGAAAATTAGATGATTTATCTCCATCTTTGTTGTGCCAAAACACGATATTTTAGAGGTGTAATTTCTCTGGAGAGTTTTTTTTTCTGGTGTAGAGATCTCCGTAGGGAGAAATGGACGGCTGTGTAAAAATTCAAACACAAAATTTGATACACAGAGGAATTTATTATTGTTAAATTAGAATCGTCAATTATCTTAGGGGTGTAATTCCTCTGAAGAATTTGCTTTGGTTTGGAGATCACTGTAAGGAGATATGGACTACCGTGGAGAAATTCAAACATGAATTTTAATACACAAGAGAGTTATTATTGTTAAATTAAAATCGTTAATGGATAATCGAATGGTTCACAATAAAAAAAGACCGCATAACTTAACAGAGAGAGCTCTTGAGATGATGTGAATGTATATCTTAGATATGTACACTTCATATATTCAGTTCAAACTCAAACGCTGGTCTTTTACTATTAAGAATGCGATCCTGCTTTTTTTTATTTTGCCCAAAATTTCAATACTTAAACGGCCCTTTGCAGATAAAAGTGAGATGGAGTTAAAACAAAGGACATTTTCTTTTTGTTGGAAAAATGATCACACCCACCGGTTAAATTAAAATCAAAACATTCAACAGCATTACAATGTATATACAGACTTAGACTATGGTAATTCGTGAAGTACGAAATATTTCGTGCTTTACGTCTGTATTTTAAATTTAAAAATTCAAACAATCGATCAAAACCATTGAATATGATCTTTTTATTGAAATAACTTTGGAGATCAAATTATATATATTTTTAAATGTTTTTGCTATTTTTAGATGGTTACAAAATCACTTGTTTTGAATGGTACAGATATCATTAGATCAACAAACTTTGTAACCATTTAGAAAATAGCAAAATTTTTGAAAAAAATATATAATTTATCTCCAAAGATATTTTAATATGAAGATCATGTTCAACAGGTTGAATTGACTATTTAGACTTTCAAATTCGAGATACGAATGCGAAGTACGAAAATTTTTGTGTTTCGCGAAACATTATAGTCTAACTATATATATATATATATATATATATATATGTAGACTATTATGAAAACATTTGCATTTCAACCGATATACAAACAGATCAAAAACTATATTTTAAAATCTCAAAAATTTCAATTTATGATTTTCATTAAATTCTTCATATGAAAACTTTGTGGGATACAAAAATCTAAAGGGTTTTGAGTTTTTTAAACCACTCATTTGAAATTTTGAAAAAAAAAGCTCTAAAAATAATAATAAATATTCAAATTTGTGTTGTTTTTTCAAAAACTCAAAACAATCCAAATTTTTGTATCTTACAAGGTTTTCATATAAAAAATTTAATGAAAATCATAAATAAAAACTTGTAAAATTTTTAAAATATAGTTTTTGATCCGTTTGCATATCAGCTGAAATGTAAATGTTTTCACAATAATCCATACAGTAGTAATACAGATTAAAGGAGACTATCAATGTGTCAGTTCGAAACAGCTTTAGCAGCAGCTTTGATCAAGCAACACTATAACAAGAATAACAACAATATGACAAGAACAACAACAACAGAACATCACAAACAAATTGAGATAGAATAAAAATAAAATCCAATTCAATCCGAAATTACAGAGATGGGATGAGATGAGAGATTCTCAAAACCAAAATGGATAATAATAAAATCTTCAAAGAAACGCTCCAGGTAGGGATCGAACCTACGACTTTCCGCGTTCCTAACATTATTATTTAAATTCTTTTAGCATGAGATGTAAAGACTCGAGTCCTTTTGATCTTCTGTTTTTTTTTTCAATGCATATATTAAACATATTTTTTTACAGAGGTTATGCGACTTATGTGTTAGCTATCGGGTTACACATGCAATTTTCAAGTGATCTCTCTTCGAAATTAACTAGAGAGTGATTATGATAATGAATTTCATCTTATAGTTATCACTCTGTACGACAAGATATAGGTTTAAGCAAGGTTTTAAAAAACGGTTTAACGGATTTAACTGTAAGGCAATAATTTCGAGTTAAAACGGTTTAAACGGAGTTATTTAACGGCTTTTAACAGTTTTAACGGTTTAAACGAAGTTTTTTACTTAACATTAAAATTTTTGATGAAGTTAAAACGGAGTTTAAACGGTTAAAATGAAGTTTTTTAAAAGCTTGGGTTTAAGGTTCAATCCTAAAAAAAGACATGAAAAATAATATAGGCCAAAATTAATGAGAGCCCTTTTTTTACAAAAAAAATCTCTTGCAATATCCCAACAGACCAATTCATATGAATGTCATTATTGTACTATTTCTCCTTTGACTATGAAAAAACAAACCGTGAAGTAATTGGATATTAATACGAACTTAAATTTTACCATAGTTGTTGAACACTTAAATAAACTTGTGAAAGCTAAAAAGGTTGACGAAGATTCTAACATGAGAAAAATTGTGAAATAGCATCAACGAACAAATAACAAACAAACTATAAAGGTTTTCTGTTGGTGCACGCTCAACCTAAATCAAACACATATTATACATTGTTCCAGTTGGTGCATGCTCAATGTTCTGGCATGGTCTTGGGCCAACCTAGAGGTTCATTAGAGCAAACAAACTACAACAGACCGCTCATCGCTAACCATTGTCAACGACAACAGCTCAATTGACTTTGACTATATAAATTACGACAATAAAATAGAAAATAGATAGCACGTAACTCCGAGCAGGTGTCATAACATGCTGCAAAGACTAATTGAATAAAATGAGTACTCCAGTAACTAGCATCAATTTCCCAAATGATATTGCACTTCTAATACACATTCTAGGTGACCTGCTAAAAGACAAACAAATGTTGTTAAAAGGAAGCCATCCATGTAAGAAGTATATGATAGAGAGATAGAAAGATACCAAAAGAAGCAAAATCTCTATGCCAAGTTACGGTTGAGAAGGTTCTGGAAAGATGCAAAAAGATCCTTGTTCTGGGGACCAAATATCTCTTCAGCCTTCTTTAGGGTCTCCTGCATGAACACATAAAACACCGATACAATCTTCTCATTTTAAAGGCTTTTTCCTTAATTTTTTAAGTAGAGTTTTGCTCGTTAACCAAGAAAACCAATCTAAGCAACCTTTAGCAGTTCAAAAGAAAAGAAAGAAATATACTTTTACAAATTAACCAAGAATTAACGGATCCTGAAATTCATAAATTTTGCTGATAAAAACTCTCTCCGTTTGATCATATTCAATAAAATAATCAAAATTGCATAGAGGCAACAATCAGATACTAAAATATTAGGGTAATCCTTAGAATAAGTAGATTATAAAACTAACATCACGAGATTGCTGACGACCATTAAGCTCCTTGATGTTAGTAAGAAAAGCTGCAAACTGTTCATATGACAAACGACTCCTGAAAAGCATAGAAAAATTACAAAAGAAGTTATATCGTATAGAAAAGAAAAGAGTACTCCACTATTCTGTAGTACTTCAGAACTGACAAAACTAAAAGTGGGAGGACACACCTGGCTTGGCGGAAGAACTCCTTTCCATCAATTCTAGGAGTTCGTCCTGTTTTCGAAAACAGAAGAAAACAAATATTATAAACTTGTATTGTATTGTTTATTTTATTATTCTTTCTTTTAATGCAAAGTTGGTTCTGGTTCAGTACTGCAAAGTACAAGGTATGCAATTGTATGTTTCACAACCCTTGAAGAAAGCATATATATCATTGCTGCTGGTACTAGCACAACATCATTGTTGGTATGGTTCCACAATTTGTTAAACGAAGTATCCCTCAATTAAAAACAGTGAATTAGCATGCACAATAAACACAGGAGACAGTTAGCAGTCACTTTAATTAATTGTGTCCGGCTGCTGTTCTAAACATCACCATATGGTGAAAATAACCACCAAGCAGGCAACTAAACAACAAACAAGCCAATAAAAACATCCAGTACACATATCCACATGCCCAACCACTCAAAAGCATGGAAAGACAAACAAACCTGGTAAGTTTCGGTTGCGTGGAGGGGAGTTGGCAGCAGAAGATTGCTTGCTGGAAGGAATCCAAGGAGACAGTGAAACTGTAGGCCCCTCATACCGAGGTTTAGGTTTTGGTGATGTGGCACCAGATGTCAGCTTGGGAGACACTGCAGCCGAGTAAGAGCGTGGAGATCCAGCAGTTGATATTATCTTTGGGGTGGCACCAGGTGTCAATCGTGAAGTTACACGAGTCACTGGAAATTGTTGTGTACTAGATCTTGGTGCTGTATAGGACCAAAATGATTGGGTCATTGTTGAAATAGATTTGGGTAAAAAAACCTGATAAAGTCATGGATAGGAAGATGCCCATTGCGAATGATCTCAGTCTATTGTATCATAAACACTATTGATTCGAAGTTTGTTTAATTTGCTTAATTATGGTCTGGTGTCAACCCCAATTAAATTACTGTAACGACGAATACCGGTCAATATCATTTTGACTAATATGATGAATTAGTGCTAATAAAAGGTCATACCTTCCTGAGCGACACTTTCATTATCTGCAGATCTCATATTTGACACACAGTGTGTGAATGAAATTCCATCTGAAACAATGCAAAGGTTAGATGCTTGCATCAGTAATCAGAAGCACTTTGTTTTTCAAATAAGCTCAGCAAATCCACACAAGGCATATTTCGACAAAGGGAAGTTCTTATATTGAAAAATGCAGTAAGCATCTTGTCGGAAAGGCATATTTTGTTAATCGATGCCATCTCTTACTCTGAATTCTATGCTTGTTACACTAAGCAATGGCCGTAAATCAAGTCAAAAATTAGATTTAGGTGATAAGTTTGTATAAAGTGTTCACAGATCAAATACTAAGTATAAAAATTGCAAAGGTGCATTGGTGTTTGCTTGACCTACATTTGCTAATAGGGTTAAGTATAGTTCATTGTTAATACATGATTATGGGTGTTACTTGAAGATTCTACAATATAGTGCACAAAACTCAAAAGCATAAGGCGGAGAGGAAAATAACTTTGGCTGAAAAACTAAATAAACAAAAAAACAGAACAGACCTTTCCAAGAAGACACTTTTGCAATTGATTGGTCACAAGTCCTTATATCAATTGTCTCCAGTTGCTGATTCAAGTTATTGAAAAAGATGATTTTTTTAGATTCAGAACGAATGATATTTACTATTCTAACAGTAAACGACTTTTAAAGGAACTTACAGGAGAGTTCTCATCATTAAGAGATTGCATCAGCTGCCTCTTGAAAGTCTCTAGCTACACACAAAAAAAAAGATGTAAAAAATTATCCATCCTCTTATTGCATCAAAGATCTCTGTACTGCTTTTGTTAGTACTAGCAGAATTTATGCCTTAAAAAAAATCACAGATAAAGAAAAAGCAGTTGAATAATGGATATGTTTGGATGGGGTGAGAAATAGTGCTAACTTGGGTTAGTGACTATTATTAATTGCTATCCTGTGTTTGGGTGAGTAGATAGCTATTTGAAATCATTGGATTAGCTGCTATTGAGGTCGTTGGGTTTGCCACCAATCCCACTATCGCACCCTTTCATCCAAACATACCCCAACAATGAAAATAGCATACACACCCTGGTCACATTATCTTTCGCATTTACCAACTTCTTTAGTTCCATTAGTTCAGAAAAAGAAAAAGAGGACTGTTCAGGGTATAGTATAAAAGCTGCTTTGATATCATTTGCAGTGCCATCTGTCAGGATATTTTGAAGGATCAAAACCTTTGGATATTTCAGCAATGTCATATTAAAATCATAGTTATTGGTATGTCAATAATATGTTTTTGTAGAGGTGGAATGATGGAGAACTTAAAAGGATAAGGCGCTGAACATGGAAAACCTTGCTATACATCTGGGTGGAATGGTTTGGGCCCAGTGTTAATGTCAAATTAACATTAACATAGACACGGTGTTTAAAGACATGCAGGCCTTCTAAAATTTGTTAGGGACCTAATTATAAAATCCCAATGAAATGCAGAATTAGCTATGGTTAATTGTACAAAAGCCTGTTGCTACTTCTTGCATGGTTGATATATTGAGCAGATCTTGTGTATATGGATTCAGTGTGGCTTTCAAGTGGTACCTGGTACCTGTATTACTCTGAAGATTACAACAGTACCAGTCATGATGGGTATGGTATGGTTTCATTAGTAAATGGGGCTATTATTTCTGTCAAGTTTGTATTGGCTCCTCTTTTCTGTGCCTCTTGGGAAAATTGGGAGGTCAGTTATTAGAATTTAGAAGGTTCTAGTCTGGAGTTCATTGATTTGTTTTGGTTATATTTTGCCAAAACTGGTTGCTAAAATATATATATTTAATTTCAATAGAAACTGATAGTATGATCACTGCATATTTACAAAAAAAAAAAGAGGGACTGCAGCAACCTCTGAAAAATCCTAGTGGTGTGCTTCAAATTTCTCACTGGAAAAAGTTGCATAACATAAATGCCCCATGCCAGTAATGTAAATTTACTTTGAATGCAATATTATCCAAAGAGAGTACCAAAATGTTGATACCTTTGTCACATCACGAGATAACTTCTTTGAAGTTTGAGCTAATGTATCACGTTCCTTGGCCAGCTTGTCCTAATCATGACAAAAAAAAATCATAAAACAAAAAGGCGATAATCTAAACTACCTGAGGAACACATTCAAATAAATCTTCAGAAGGTCAAGAACTTAAGCAAAGCATTAAAAAATTCTCAGAAAACGGACCACTCAACTAATGGGCTACATTGCAATTATAATTCAAACGGGTGTCAAGAAAAAAAAACATAAAAGAGGATATTGATGTAAGCAGACCTGACTAATCGTTTCAGGCTACGAGACCAGATTAGAGACTTTATCCATCAATTGCAACTATGGTACAAAATAAATAAAAAAAAAAATCAGAATTTCAGAACATATTAACTTAATTACATTTTCTTCCAGCGCAATCCTTAGTCGAACCTCGGTTTCTTCGCGGGCATGATTTACTCGCAAGACCTGCTCCTGCAATTCCGACAAAAGGGTGTCTTTCTCCGACAATTTCTGCTTCAAGGTTCGCGTTTCAGACTCCAGTCGCGAAACCCTAGAAGCAATGGCAAGCGAGGTTATCCTTCTCGCCAGGTCTAGCTGTTCGTAAGGATTCGACGGTAGCACCGCCATTACCTCGTCGGAGATCCGGTGCTCCGACGGAGAAGCGGCGCCTAAGGCTGACGCTCCGCCCATAGCGGCGGCGCCAGTTGGTGCCATTGTCAGATCGATCGAAAAAACCAAGCAGTTTCCACTTTCGAGTCCCTGTAGCAGTAACAAGTGAGCTTTTCGTCGTTTTTGGAGCACCTGCTTGCGAGGTTTTCGCTTACAAGTTCTGTTTGCCTATTGTATTTCTATCGTTCGGAAAAATCGAGGATAACAACCACCATAATCCTCTCCAGTCGTTTAACGCCGGAACAGCAGTTGATTTAAAGCAGCAATGTTAATAAAGATAAGCTTACACTATTAAACTTTTAAGGACCGGAGAAGATTTAATTAAAACTTCTGGACAGATCTTCTCCGGTTACAAAAATCGCAGCACCTCCTTTTTAGAAATGGGGAAGGATTAGGACGCGCGGTTTGACAACTGGAGGAATGGAACTGGATGATAAACAGCGAGGTGGTGTCATCATAGAGTGATCGTCTCATCGAGAAATTTGAATTTTGGGGCAAAGGTACCGCTTTGGAGATTGGATTTTTCGGCTCGCTGGGAACGGAAAAGATACATTTGCACCTGGTTCACGTGGACCGTAAGATCTGGGCCCGTGCTTGACGGCGTCTGTACCGTTACTAGCATTTTGATTTTTTAATTTGTAGATTTACTTGGACTTCTTCAGGACTTGGGCTTAGAATTGGAAGACCGGGCTTAGGAATCTCAAAAAAGCAGATTTTCTTTTTTCACACCAGATTTACTTAACCACGGATTTTAGAACAAATCTCAAACGAAATTTTAAGCTGAATAGCAAGTAATACGAACTAAAAATTAGTCTGGTAATGTTAAACATTTCAATCTGAATGCTGAACACTACGAGTTTGTTTGGCAAATCAAGGAATAATTTTGGAAGAGTGATAAAATAGTATATTTTTAGAAGTGGTATTCTTGACTATTTGGAATAGTAAAAATATTGTTTGATAGTTGTTAATCAGAATAGTTAAAATATGAATAATTATGATACTAAATGATGATGATGATAATAATAAACTATGATAATATAATATCATAGTTGTAATCATAATAATATAATAGAAATATAAACATAATCATGATATAATAATATAATTATAATTATAATCATAATAATATAATAATAAATAATCATAATTCTAATAATATAATAATAAAATTATAATCATAATCATAATAATATAATCATATTTATAATCATAATATAATAATAAAATTAATCATATCTCAGCCTCTAACAATTGAGGTTGAGCCGATATATTTAAAAATGGTTTTTACACCTGTAGAACTTGGTCCCTTACAAAAATGGGCTGCCAAGCCTATCGGTAACAAGAGTGACAACACACTCAAAAAGGATGAGTGACAACACACTCAAAAAGGGGTGAGTGACAACACACTCAAAAGAAAGGTGAGTGACAACACACTCAAGAAAAGGTGAGCACTACAGCTCAAAAGAATGTTTTCAAGAAGATCACGAAGGATCAAGTTGGGAGAATAGAGAGAAGTTAGATTGAGCTTGAACAAGGATTTGGCTAATTGAGTGTATCAATCTCTTGAATTATCTCTTTCACTTTGTATATAGCTAGTAAGCTCTCTAGAGTAATGATTTAGCTAGATCAGTTCAAATTCAACTCAGTCAAGTCCTTTTCAGTGAGAGAGGTGATCCTTTTAAAATAGATTTTCCGAAGAAACTATTTTTCGGCCTGAACCGTTATAACGGTTTAGAAATAATAGCCGTTGGATCAACTGAACTGAAACGTTATAACGATTTATCAAATCGTTATACGTTTCCTAAATCGTTGTAACGATTACTGAATCGTTACATAACGATACACTCTGGTTTCTTTTAGAATATTTCTGCCTTAGAATATTTTTTAGTATTAAGATGAACCGTTATAACGTTTACTGAATCGTTATAACGATTCCCTTGCCAGATGCAATTTTCTTGTTGTTTAAGCTCAATTTATCTTGACCAATTCAACCTAATTTGAATCTAACTAAACCTAAGCCTAATGCAGTCTTGATTAAGCTCTTATATCCCAGCACTAGTCTTGATTTTTGTGCACTAATCCATTTGCATGTTAATCCATGCACAAAACTCAAACAAGGCAAATTATAAAATTCAAGATTGTTTTGCAAATCGACAAATCAAAGAAGATGTTAAGTGTAACAATAATAATAAGTAAATAATCATCATAATATTAATATAATAATAATTTAGAATCATAATATAATAATATAATATAACATAATCAAATAATAATCATTATTCCGACGAGAGCTAATCCGGTATACCACCTATAACTAAGTATACCAGATTAGCACTCTTCCGCGCTCTTCTACTTAGTCTAAAATTCATTTGGCAAATTAATTCGTCGGAATAGCTATTCAATTCTAATTTTTTGCTATTCCACCAAGTGCCAAACAAACCGTACAAGCTTAATGTTAGATAAATTTAAGCACAAAATCAACTTTGATTGACATGAATGATGAAAGCCGAAATTTCATTAAATTAGAAATTAAAGAACTTATCTCTATCTCTACTCCTTATTAAGCACGTAAGTGTATTGTTTAGATTTTTTATTGAATTTTTAGAGCTAATATCAGTCATCGGATTGAGTTATTCGTCAAATAATGTTACTATCTCTATAACCATTTGTGTTGAAATTATAATTTTATCTCAATTTTAATTGTTACACAAAATACTGCATAATTTAAAGTATAATAGCTCTACTTTGTTTTTATTTTTTTCTTAGATTATCATCAATTATGAATTTTATTTTTTTTTAATTATGAATGTTAACTTTCCTCTCAATTCTGCATTTATTTGTATATTAATTATATACCAATGATTAAAAATTATAATAATTACTAAATTATCTTCATTTTTATTTTTTTTCTTTTCACATAAAAATAATTTTATATTTTTAAAAGACATCACTGTAACAATGCATGGTCAAGATAATAATATAAGAATTATTGGCGTACAAGCACAACAAGAAACGAATTTTGTAATTTCAGATACTATCTACCAGTTTATTTTAATATTAAGAGCATATTCATCCTTTGTGATGATTGCATGACATAAAATAAGGTCAGAATTGTTTAAAGCCGTTGAATATAAAGAATCGTAATAAATTATTTCTGCAATTTCGTTTGGGTAATATCTGTTGTAACTTCTTTGGTTTAGTGCAAATAAATTTATCAGCAATTCATCACAACATTTAGACATGAAAGGATGTTGAAAAGATGCACAAAATACTAAATGAATTTCTTTTATTAGAATTGGAAATGGTTGAAATTAGTATTAGATTGTTTTTGTTCTGATATATTAATAACTCATGGATCCATATCTGATAAATGATAGCACAGGTGAAAATACTATTTTTTCTAAAAAATAACAATAATTATCCGCTTTTATTTATTCTCAAAAGCGCATTAAAAACAGTTTGAACATGATAAGATCCAAACAATCAAGGTGAAAATAATAATCCAGACAAAATTTTAGACAGTCCACTTATTGCGCCTTTTTTATTTTTATTTTGGCAATTTGCTTGTAGGCCAGAGTCGTAGTTTAATAAACACAGGTACTGCCACTTGGTACTGGGAAGGGAAATGGATTAGATCATCGCTGATGTTTGAGCATTCAATCAACGAGTCTGCGGCCAGGATAAAGTAGACTTTCCTGTCGCTTGTTTTTCGGAGCAGGATATTAGTTGATGGCATAGTAACAAGTTCGTGATTCGAAAACGTTCGGCGAAGTAAAAAATTTGACGTTCGGGTATAATATGAGTATAATTCAGAAATAATTCATTTCATATAATATAAATAAAATATATATTATAATAAAAATATATTAAAAACTATAAAATTTCATATAAAATAATATATGATGTGTTTTTTGCCGAATAATTTGCGAATAAAAACGTTTTTTTGACCAAAAAGATGTATTGTATATTAAACTAATGAATTATTCGTAAAACATCTAACTATGGGTGAAAATGAATTATTCACGAATTATTCGTGAATAACTCGCGAATCTTGTTACTACGGTTCATGGAAGGGGTCTTTGACAATGGATTATTTTGATAATTTTGACAATATTTTTTTAAGGAAATATGAAATAAATTTTAGAAATAAAAAAATTATAGATATGTTCTATTACTTATAGATTGATGGTGATTTAAATTTTATATAATTTTATTATCATTTAATTATATATTAAAGATCATCAAAATTTTATATAATTTATAATGATTCTAATTTAACGGTCTTTGATGGACTATCAAACATTAATGAAATTACATGAAATTTGAATCACTATTAATCTATAAATAAAATAACGCATCTATAAATAAAAATCTATTTTTTAAGATTTTTTCGAATTCTTAATACATAAAAAATGTTAATTTTTTAATTTTTTCAAGCATGTCACATTGTCACTTTTTTTCACCATTGATTTTGTTTAAATATTTTCAATTTTCTTCAATCCAAGGATTTTTATAAAATAATTTCTCTCTCGTCATTTAAAACAATATTAAGGTAAAACTTAACTCTTAAAATAATTTACTTTTTATATGATCATTTATAGATTATTATGTGTCTAATTATATTATTTATTATTATAATAATTATTATTACTTAGCATTTAAAAATATTGTGTATAAATTTTCATTAATGTAAAATTTTATTAAATATATTAAAAAATTTATATTATTAATCATTTATTTAAGGACTATATTGTCGGGCGAAATCCGAATTACATCCCTAATTTATTTATCCAGTGTGAAGATTATTAAAATAATCATTGTCATGTGATCTTTTACACTCTGCTTCTGAGTCTGTGAAAGGGAGTGAGCGACTGGAAAGGAAAGAGAGGACGAAAAACCATCAGTTTCAGAGTTTTTTTTTTTGTGAGGTGAGAGAAGATAAAGCTGAATTAAAGAGGAGACAATTAGCATTATTTTTTTTTCATTTTATTCACCTTCAAATTAGAGGTTAGAAAATCTTACCTCTCATCTTTTTCATCGTATAATCTGTCATTCCATTCCATTTCACTATTATTAGGAGCACAACCTTAGTTAATTTCCCTGAAAAAACACAGTAGCGTATTTTTTTTCTTCTATGTATACTTTTAAGATTGTTTGAATGCGTGCCGCACTTTCTAAAAAGTTACACTTTCCTTTACACAAACGATCAGCGAAATTAAGAACCAAATCATTTTTTTATGGCCGGAATTGTTTAAGTGTGGATGCCAACATCCATAATTATAATAATCAGAAATTGATCAGGAGGAACTAAAAATAGATCAGTGTGAACAAATTTGATCCCAAGCAGCGTTAATTTTTATATTTACGATTTAAAATTAGTGACCTAACCTACTGACATAATATTATTAAAATTTTGAATAAGAGGGTCACTGTCTAATCATTCTATCTTCATATGGGCGGATACGTACCGCGTTTTCATGACTACCGATGAAAATTTCAATCTAGTAAAATAAAATTTCAAGTATCATTGAACATATTTTCTTCCATGCTATTTGAATAAAAAAAAATCCATTGATATCCAAACACTGTTAAGAAGAAAATTTCGTTTTTTCATACCATCTGAAAAGAAATCACAAGATTTTTCTCAGAAAAAAATAAAAGAAAATTTCACAATAATCACCATTCATCTTTTGTATTATGAGCTTTTGTAAATTGTATCATCAAATTATATACTAAATATTATCCGAATGAGCATCATAATCAATATGCAGTATTTTTTTTTTGATTTGAAAATTTTTAAACCTACTGTGTTTTCTCCCCATCACAACTGTGTTTGAAATAAAAAAAATGTTGTCAGAACTCATTACGGCAGTCAGATTTAATTTACATGCAAAATAGACACAATAATACTTTAAATCCACGAGACGTGTAAGTTGAATAGTTATTTTACGCGTATAATCAAAGATAGATGCTGAATTTTAATTAGAGAGATCAGTAATCATATTGAAATAGTTTATCTGATTCATTTCTTAGTAACGGTGAGAAAAAATTGAATCAATATTATATTTATATTGGTCAATAAGTAAATTATTAAAAAATCTTAATAATTTAGAATATTAAAAATTGAGAAATCAAAGAATTTTTTTATTTGATTTCAGTAAGATGATCAAAAGTTTTCTATTAAATTTTAGGATCTAATTCATTAACTAATTGAATACTAAAGAAAAAATTAATAAAAACATAAAACTCAAAATAATAATATCATAACAAGAAAAATATAATCATCAATAAAAAAATATTTGAAAATTAGCAGAAGCGTTCGCTCAAACAATATATATATATGAAAAAGTCTGCGAAACGAAACGACCCTTTTAGAAAATAATCTGAGTACTAAGTTTTCCATCGGTTTGGTTTCCCATATCGCCCACGGAGAAATAGAATCGCTGAATTGGGAAGGCGGGAATGCACAAAAGGATACGGCATACCGCGCTGTCGACAACGACCGTGCGGATTTATGATTTATCCCAATCCCTCTCATTCCTCAATCCTCATCGCTGATCGCTTATAAAATGATACCCACCTTTTTTTCTATTCGAAACGCTGACTGTAGTACGGTACCGCTATAACAGACGCCTTTCTACATTCATCCATAGAATAAATACATTACTGGGTCCAGATGTTTGCCTCCCAAATCAAGTCGCGATTACTTCGCTCCTTACCCACTGCTTCGTCTCTCTCGCATCTACCTCCTGACACCAAAAGGAGGAGCGTCGACTTCATCTCGTCTCCACCGATCGCGGGATATCGCGGAACGATCTACCGAGCAATGGCGACTGTCAGTGGCGATTTGAACAGGCTCTTGTTCAGGCAATTGTTCGAGAAGGAATCTAGCACCTACACTTATCTGTTGGCTGATGTTTTTCACCCTGAGAAACCCGCTGTGGTAAGATTAGCTTTATGCTTGCTGGTTTTTAGATCTTTCGTTTTTGAATTAGTTTGGGCTAGACTTGACTGACTGATCCAATTTGTGTATTTTCAGTTCAATACATAATGTAGCCTGATTCATGAATCGATAACTTGTTACAACTGATCAAATTAGTGTAAATTTCAATCTATATTTGTCTGTGCTAATTTTTTTTTCTTCTCCATTAATACCAGTTAATTGATCCGGTTGATAAAACTGTTGAGAGAGACCTGACACTCGTGAAAGAGCTGGGATTGAAGCTCATTTATGCAATGAACACTCATGCTCATGCGGATCATGTCACCGGCACAGGTCTCATAAAGGCTAGTATTTCTCTCTTTTTCTTCTATTTAAAAGAAAAGAGATAAACTAGATTTCTTTACAAAACTTCACTTAACAAGTGAACTTGACAAGTTGAAAGTAAGAAAAGATATCAGTGAGATGATGTTAGAACTTTGTCCGGTACAAAAGTTAAAAAAATCATACTTCAATGTCACTCATTCAGGTCCAATATCACTAAACTCCGTTTCCGCTAAATTTGTTTCCTTTTTGATGTTTTCTTGGAATCTGATTGCACAATTATCTGTAAATTGGGCTAATTTCAGTCAATTGGGAAGAGTCTCCATCGGGACTGTTAGCATAAATTTATTGCACTGTACAGATAATCATAGTCAACCTGCAGGAGGAAGACACTTTTTATTTTTTGTGTTACTTTATATTGGAATTAATTATCCGTAACATAAATGAAACTATTTTCAGGGTAAGGTGCTTGGTGTGAAGTCTGTAATTGCAAAAGCCAGTGGTGCAAAGGCTGATCACTTTGTAGCACATGGTGACAAATTGTATTTTGGAGACCTTTTTCTTGAGGTAAAGTAGTAGAATTTTCTTTCATTTATGGAATCATTTCTTGGATACAGCAAACCCTTTACTATAAGTCTATGAAAGTACCAAGAACCAGCTAGCCTAAGCTTGTCCGAATGGAGTAGTCCAACTTTGAGCATTGAGCGCCATTGATCCTAGCAAAATCCTCCCAAAGTATCAGTATCACTCTTTATCCTCCTATTTGAGTTTTCCCTAGGTGCATAAAACATCTCCTTTATCAAGAGTGTACACTATAAAATGGCAGACAGCTTTGAATTTTTTTCTTAGCAATGCAGCTAGTTGGATGGATATATTCATCTTTTAGTGAATCCTTGAGTAAATATAATTTTTCTCTTCAGTTTTATTAAGTGTTAATGATTTCTGAAAGAAAAAGTAGCTAAAATTGACATTCTTAACATTACAACTTCCCTTTTGATATTGTGGTTCCAACATTATAACTTCAGTTTTATTATTGTTAATGATTTCTGAAAGAAAAAGTAGCTATAATTTAACATGCTTAGCATTATAACTTCCCTTTTGGTTTTAGTTTAGTGTTGAGATCTTTCATAACAACATTGGATTCAGATGCCTTAAATTGCTCACATTATTATATTAAGAGCAAAAGCTTAATGTTATGCAGGTGCGTGCTACACCAGGACATACAGCGGGCTGTGTAACATATGTAACAGGAGATGGTGTTGATCAGCCTAACCCAAGAATGGCTTTCACGGGTGATGCATTACTAATTCGTGGTTGTGGCAGAACGGATTTTCAGGTAAGTTCCTTTTGTTGAGTTATATTCTCTTTAATCTGAGGAAACATTCAAATATTACTCTCCGTAACTCCCACGTAGTACTAGCCCAGAATAGACCTTTTTGATTCCACAACATTTAATTATCTACAGTTTAGATATCAACTTATCTTGATTCCCTTTTATATTTTATATTTATTTTGTTTTACAGGGAGGAAGTGCTGAGCAGCTATATAATTCAGTGCATTCAGAGGCAAGATGATAAATCCCAAGTCCTAACCAATGTTTTCTCAAAATGTACAAGAAGTTTGTTTAGCTAATTTATTAATTTTTTTTATGTGAAGCAGATACTGAGCTTGCCCAAGGATACTCTACTCTACCCAGGTCATGATTACAAGGGCTTCTCGGTAAACGATTTACTTTAGCTCTTGTCTTTATATTCTTTGAAATATACCTTGGTTAGGGATTGTATAAATGAGATATAAATACAATTACCACAGGTATTTCCCAAAAAATACCATACAGGTCGACTAAGGCCATTCTCTATCCGAGCAGTGCAAGTTGACTGGTTTCATTTGTCTAAAGAGCATACTGACAATGCATCTTACGAGCAGGGTGTCCATATTGGGATATTTGACTATATCTCAAATTCTCAATATGATCATCAATTAAGTATTGGAGGTCTGAGATTGTAAGCTACCTTATTCTCACGCTTCTTGCTTGAACAATGTTTATTGTACCCTTTTTAGGTCACTACAGTAGGAGAGGAGTTGCTCTACAATCCTAGGTTGACAAAGGATCTGGTAAATAATATAAAAATTGCCATTGATTTATAAGTACTCTAAGATGATTGTATTTTAATGGTTTATTCCTGGTTTCTTATGTAGGACACATTCAAGAGCATCATGACAAGTAAGTACCTTAGCTGCTTAATGATTTATAATTCTGTATATATTCTAGAAAGTCTGTAACTTTTTCTGTTAACTAATTATTTCTGTAGATTTGAACTTGCCTTATCCAAAGCTGATAGATGTGGCCGTGCCAGCAAATATGGTCTGTGGATTACAAGATGTGCCAAAATTATGAGCAAGAGAGAAGCAACCAGATTAAAGAAGCCTTTGCTTGTGGACGAACTAGTGAATAAGTTTTCCCTGGTATAAAATAGTGTAATGTGGTCCGATGTAGTTGTATTGTTGTTGTTCTTCATTATAAACTAGTTTTCAGGTTGTGTTCAGAAATAACCAACCATATGTCACTTCTTTTAGCAATGTTAAATATTTAGTCTTCTGGGGTCTATCATTATAAACGGGCATTCCGTAATTCATTTCAAATTTCATTATAAGGTCTGTCAGTGGCAATCATTATTTAGTCTTCAGTATTATATAGTCAGATACCACAAAGTTGTAGTACTTCAATCATAAGAAAACCCATTCTAACCAGACAACAAAAATTTGTCCAGATCACTCAGTCTGAAGCATTTACACAAATCGAACCAACACCTTTTCAAATATAAAATTTTTGAAACAATTTGGACCATCTGATATATGAAGGGTATTATCGCAAAAAATAAAGATAATAGATCCGGTGTCACGGCATCCGATGTCACAAATTATTTTTTAATTTATATTTTAAAATTTAATACTTAAATTTTGAATTTAAATCGTTGATCTTATTCATTTTTATGATAAATGTATGCTCATAAATTTTAGAATTTTTAAAGATTACTTTATACTAGATCAAATGATAATAAAATGAGTGAACCTAATTAACTATGATTGATTTATTTTTATGTATTCATTTTATTATCATTTGATCTAGTGTGAAATGATTTCTAAAAATTATGAAATTTTACGAGTATATTTCTATCATAAAAGTGAACATGATCAATAATTTGGATTCAAAATTTCAGTATTAAAATACAGTTATATTTTATTTGGCAACAAATAATGAGAGAATTATATCATGTTACTCTTTTTTGGTATACATACACATTGCATTTTCCATCTGAAATTCACGTCTCCTATCGTTCTCTCAACAAATGTATTCGTGCCTTTTCTTTCAATGCCGTATGTAACACCCTTAATTGTAATTAAGGTGTCAAAGAGAGGAATAATTCGTCAATTGAAAGAAAAATTCAAGCTGGCAAGAACAAGAACAAAAGAACAGATACTAAACCACTTAATTGAACTAATTTTTAACTCCATTTCTCCTCCCATTTCATTCGTACAATTGCCTTATATAGGCGATGTAATTGTTTAATTAAATCCTAATACAATTGCTAATTTAATCAGAATTGATAACAGGCTGCCCATCATCATCTATGAATTAAACTATGAATTAACGGCTCAGATCTTTGGTCAGTCTTTAATTGAATTCTGACATATGGGACCCGTTATTCAGTCTTTCCATTTAACGAGCGCGCCCTGACTGTTACCCGTATTTTGAATTCTTTCTGACCGCTCCGCTTCGTTGCTTCTTTCTTCTGCTTCAGCTGTTCGTTGCTCTATTTCTTCTTCTGACATTCGCCCCCTCTCGAAATCATTCTTGTCCTCAAGAATAAATTGAGGATAATGAGATGCAATCGTCTGATAATCTTCCCAAGAAGAATCCTCGTCTGACAGATTTGTCCATTTGATTAGTATTTGGGAAATTGCTTCATTATCTCGTTTGATTGCGCGACGCGCAAGGATGGCTTGTGGAAAAATCTTCAATTGACCCATGGAGTCCACAATTGGAAGGACCGGAGAGATCAGTATGACCCTCTACTAACATGTCGTTTGAGTTGGGAGACATGAATTACGGGGGTGAATAATAAATGTATACCGACCGGTAGGCGTAGGCGATACGCGACGGTACCGACGCGCTCATCAATCTCAAACGGGCCATAATAGCGCTGACTGAGCTTCTGATTGGCACGGGAAGACACTGAATTTTGTCGGTAAGGTTGTAATTTGAAGTAAACCCAATCGCCTACAGAGAATGAACGCTCGGTACGCGCTTGATCAGCAAACTTTTTCATACGTTCCTGAGCTATGAGGAGATTGGATCGTAATTGTAGCAAGGCTTTATGTCTATCATGGAGAAGAGAGTCTACAGCAGCTACATGACTACGAGGTGGGTGACCTAATGCTGGTTGAGGTGGTGGGTAACCATAGAGGGCCTGGAATGGTGTTGTTCTTATGGATGAGTGAAAATTAGAATTGTACCACCACTGGGCAAGAGGTAACCAGAAGGTCCAATTCTTTGGTTGATCAAGTAGCATGCTCCTCAAATAGTTCTCCAGGCATTGATTTACTCGCTCGGTTTGTCCATCAGTTTGGGGATGGTAAGCCGTACTCATGTTGAGGGTGATGCCCAATAGCTTCATGAGTTCTTTCCAAAACCTGCCAGTAAATACAGGGTCTCTATCAGATATAATTGAAGTTGGTAGTCCATGGAACTGATATACATGAGTGAGAAACAATTGAGCAACAGTTAAAGCAGTATAAGGGTGTGATAGAGCAATGAAATGGGAATACTTGGTAAGTCTATCCACTACCACCATTATTACATCTTTCCCATTAGATTTTGGTAAACCAGTAATAAAGTCAATGCCTATGCTAGACCAAGCTGTCTCAGGTATGGGAAGAGGTTGTAATAGGCCGGGTGAATGCACATGTTCATTCTTAGTTAATTGGCAAGTAGGACAGGATCGAATGTATTGATGAACATCTTGTTTCATAAGTGGCCATGAAAAATGTTGGTGTAAACGATGGTAAGTCACAGCAACTCCCGAATGGCCTCCAATTGCTGAGTCATGGGTTTCTTGTAGTAATAGCTGGCGCCAGTTGCCAGTGCTACCCACACATATTTTTCCTTTTTTTCTGACAAGCCCTTGATGATGGGAGAGATGTGGGTGTGCAGCAGCAGCAGTTGCAATCTTCTTTTTGAGACCATCAATCCAAGGGTCATTTTGATAGCTTTGTTGAATATCTTGGACCCACTGAGTGAATTAACTCTGATACAGCAAGGAGAGAACCCTGCAAACAATCTAATTGACCAGAATGCCCTTCTCTCTCCGGAGAGGCGTCGATGACTTTATTTTCTATACCCCTTTTGTATTCAATGGTATAATTTAAGCCCAATAATTTACTTAAGCCCCTGTGCTTTGCATAGTTGTATTAACCTTTTGATCAAGGAGATTCTTAAGACTGATTTGATCAGTTCTTATAATAAAATTTGATCCATTTAAATAATGTCTCCACTTAGTAACAGCAGTAATCAAGGCTAGGAATTCTTTTTCATAAGTAGATAACCCAAGATTTTTAACACCCAACTTATGACTCATAAATGCAATGGGATGCCTATCTTGCATAAGGACTGCACCTATGCCTATGTGAGAAGCATCAGTCTCTATGATGAAAGGTTTAGAAAAATCTGGCAAAGCCAAGACAGGAGCTTGAGACATGGTAAGTTTAAGTTCATCAAAAGCCTGTTGAGCAATTGGGGACCAATGAAAAGAATTCTTTTTTAACAAATCGACGAATGGCTTGGAGATTATTCCATAATTTTTAATAAATTTTCTATAATAACCGGTCAGTCCCAAAAATCCTCTCAATTGTTTCACATTTTGGGGTGGTGGCCACTTAACCATAGCCTCAATTTTTTTTGAATCGGTAGCTACTCCCTGAAAACTAATAATATGGCCTAAATACTCAATTTCGGTAACAGCAAAAGCACACTTTGAATATTTGAGATGTAACTGATCTTTGTTGCGAAAATTAAAAACACAGAATGCAAATGAGTTAAATGAGAAGGAAAATCCTTACTATAAATTAAGATATCATCAAAAAAAACCAATACAAATTTCCTTAAAAAAGGTTTAAATATTGAGTTCATTAAAGCTTGAAAGGTTGCTGGTGCGTTTGTCAACCCAAAAGGCATCACTCTAAACTCATAAAGACCCTCATGTGTACGGAATGCAGTTAAAGGAATAGATGACTGATGCATACGTATTTGATGATAACCTGATCTTAAGTCCAATTTGGAAAAGTATTTAGCAAGATGAAGCTCATCTAATAAATCATCTATTATGGGAATAGGAAATTTATTTTTTATTGTGATGTCATTTAATTTCCTATAATCAATACAAAGCCTTCATGATCCATCTTTCTTTTTGACTAATAATACTGGAGAAGCAAAACAACTTGTAGAAGGTTGAATAAAACCATTTTTTTGCAATTCAGCCAATATCTTTTCAAGTTCCAGTTTCTGAAAATGTGAAAAACGGTAGGGTCTCAAATTAATGGGTTTACTGGAAGGAATGAGATTAATTTGGTGATCACAAGGTCTGGAAGGGGTAGTGAAGTTGGCTCTAAGAATAGGTCTTTGAATTTATCCAAAACCAATTGGACTTTAGTATCTGGTACCGGTGGGTAAGTTATTTCTACTGAAAATAAATGGGCAACGAACATTTGATGGCCCTTGTTTGTATAATTGGCAATATTTATTTCGAGACTCACACAAAAGAAATTCAGAGAAATTGGTCAGTATGTGTAATTTGACCTTTATACCCTTACTCATTAATGACACTTGGCCAAGATCAGAATTTATTTTGAAGGGGCTATGTGCATGAATCCAATCCATTCCAAGGATGATGTCATGACCTGCAACTTGGAGTACTTGAAAATTTCCAATGAAAGAATGTGATTGTAGTGTAAAGGGCGAGTTGGTAACAAAGTGTGTTGGTAGTCGATTGATGACCACTAGCGCTTTGATGATCAAGGAGGGGAAGTGGTGAGAGTGAGAGATAAAGCATGTACAATGGTTGGGTTGATGAATGAATGAGTGCTTCCACTATCCACTAAAGCAATAACATCAAGAGATTCTATTTTTCCTTTGAATTTAAGTGTGTTGTGCTGTGGTGAAATGGAGGAACACATGGTAATAACTCCAGTGGAATCTGGTTCAGAAGACTGAGATTGAGAATTGAAGGTCGTTTCATTGTGAATATCTTCTGAATCTTCATTTTCATCAACCTCAAGCAAATGAATTCCCTTAATTTTACATTTGTGGCCGGGAAAAAAACTTATCACCACATTTGAAGCATAACCCCGGGGTTCTCTTCGATCAATAGTAAGTGGTTTGGATGTAGATTGCTCGGATGAGGTTATAAGATCGATGGCAATGAGTTGCTTTTGTCGATTGGTCTTTGGAATTAGTGAGCTGGGTCATTGGAAAGTGATAATTTGGCTTAACAAACCGATTTAAATAATTTTGTATGACTTTCCAGTGATTTTTCTATTTGTTTAGCCAGTTTATAAGCTTGTTTCAGTGTGGTAGGATTGTATAAGATCACGGTATCCGCAATTTCATCTCTCAACCCACTTAGAAAGCCATATAAATAGAATTGTTCATCGGAATACTGACATGTAGCAACTCTTGCTTTTATTCTTTCATATCTTTGGATGTATTCTTCAATAGTACTAATTTGTTGAACTCTTTTGAATTCATCTACAGGATTCTTGTTATCCAAACTAAACCTGTCCAAGATTTCCTCTTTAAATTCTGCCCAATATGGTTCATAATTATTAAGTTTAAAATACCGGTACCACTCTCTGGCTTCTCCTATCAGGCATGGTGTAATGATAGTAACCTTGCTATGTTCTGGAGTATGGGTAACATCAAAATAGAATTCACAATCTTCAATCCAATCAACCACATTAGACCCATTGAATTTGGTTAATTCGGCGCGAGGAGTATGCCACTTGGTAAATTATCAGTACTACGCCATTCAGGTTCTCTTCTGGTTTCCTCAAAGTGACGATATGGGCGCTGTGGATGAAATTTTTGTTCTTGATGACGCCTGGCATGTGGATCGAGGTCAGAATATGCGTGTGCGGAATGATGTGGATGAGAGCGAGGCTGGACTGGCGATGCCTGTCGGTATGGAGGAGAATGTGGAGCTGGAGTTACTGGTTTTTTGAGAGATTGAAATTCACCCAGTAATCGTTCAAACTTGTAATCATTGCGAGCTTCTTGTTCTGAAAGTCTTTGGCTCAATTCTGTTGTGAATGTGGCAAATTGTTGCTCCATTGAAGAAGTTGGTGGTGTTGGAAGATCAGAAGACTTCTCAGTGATACTTCTGGTTTGTACCACCATTCTTGGTATGTCTTGATGCTGTCGAATAATGAACTCAAAGCCCCAGTCGAGATCTTTGAGCTCTGATACCACGTGTAACACCCTTAATTGTAATTAAGGTGTCAAGAGAGGAATAATTCGTCAATTGAAAGAAAAATTCAAGCTGGCAAGAACAAGAACAAAAGAACAGATACTAAACCACTTAATTGAACTAATTTTTAACTCCATTTCTCCTCCCATTTCATTCGTACAATTGCCTTATATAGGCGATGTAATTGTTTAATTAAATCCTAATACAATTGCTAATTTAATCAGAATTGATAACAGGCTGCCCATCATCATCTATGAATTAAACTATGAATTAACGGCTCAGATCTTTGGTCAGTCTTTAATTGAATTCTGACATATGGGACCCGTTATTCAGTCTTTCCATTTAACGAGCGCGCCCTGACCGTTGCCCGTATTTTGAATTCTTTCTGACCGCTCCGCTTCGTTGCTTCTTTCTTCTGCTTCAGCTGTTCGTTGCTCTATTTCTTCTTCTGACACCGTACCAGTACGGACGAAATTATTCATCCTTCGCACCAATTCGAGTAGGGGCAAAATGACAATACCTTCAATTTCTCTCAATTCTTCCGAGTACCGGTAACGGGTTTGTAATGTAATTTTCTATTTTATGGATTCACTGTCTCATGGCTAGAACATGAGTTCTTGACCCAATAAAACAAATATATAGTGAATATTGATATCATTTGCATATGCTGCAGAGGCATAGCATTAGCATGTCAAGTAACATAGAACAAAAAAGTTATACTTGTTGGAATTAAATTAAATTAATTTCAATAATTTTGTGGGTTTATATTTAATATAATTATATATTAAATTACAGAATGTCAATTAATTAAAATTCAAATTAAAGTGATCAAATTTAAGAACAGAATTGCCTATCAAAAAGCAAATAAATGGAATACATAAAAATAAAGAGAATTAGCTGAAATAGAACCTGTATCGAAACCAGAGGTTATGAAAATTAAATGCTTCCTTGTAGTCCACATGCACCGTACAACAGCAGCTAAAAGGGACCTCTAAAACTACATATCCCTAATGGGCAACTTAAGGCAAATTTGCCAAATTTTTTGAATAAAATCAATAGGTACTAAAAAACCTGAAGATCATCTTTGCATAATTAGGTTTCAAAGTGAGGCACTTAATGGACATTGAAACAATAAATGGTCTATACTCTCCACATGTGTACAAAAAGGACAATTCACTAGACCAGTCCATCCTCTCCTTTGCAAATTATCTCTAGTGAGGATCTCATTATGCAAAGCTGATCATAAAAATATTTTTATTGTGAGGGATATTTTCAAAGCTCACATTGATCTTGTCAAAGAAACATGAACACCTCCAGAGTTGAGGAATTTGTAAAGAGAATGTACAGATTAAGCTCTTGTTTTATCTAAATGCCAATAAATTGTGTCAAGATTAGAGGAGAATTGAATGGAATGAAGTAAAAATATTAATTGAGATTTTTCTAATCTCATGGCTGAGATAAACTCCTCTTCGTAAATGAAATTTCATGTTAACATCATTCCATAATCGAGCAAGAGTAACCCTATCATCTTTTACTTTAGCAAAAAATAAAGAAAATTACAAGATTAAAGGACAATTATTGTATCAAGTGTCATGTCAAAAATTAATAATTTACCCATTTTCTAATATACTAGATATGCCAATTGCCAAGAAATTATGTACCGACATCATATCTTTCCAAAAAGGATAACATAAGTTAAGAGAGTAAGAACCATATTTAATTTGCACCAACACTTTACAATTACCTTGAAGTTCATTGTATCGATATTTTTTATCCCCATTTACAAAATAAAGCATAATTCATCTGTTCTTGGTTTAATATTCTCCACCCCAAACTCTTCAACCCTACAAATAACACTTCATTTCACCAAATAATATTTTCTAGTGGGTAAAGATGCTATACTAGTCTGCAAAAATTTCAATTCTAAAAAGTACCCACTTATGAATTTTGAACATAGAGATATAGTAAAGAGGTACAGAAGATAATACTGAATTAAGTAAAACTAATCCGTCTCAAAAAAAAAAAAATGCTTACCTTTCTAAATGAGAAATTAGAATTGCTTACCCAATAAAACTAATCCGTTCGATTTGGTGGTTTGCATCACGCAAACCATGGCTGTAACTTTATTAGACTTTTGAGTGTTCGATGAGCTCATGAGAAATTTGATTTTGTACAGTTTTAACCATGGCTGTAGATAAGTTCACAATAGAAATTAAGCTCAAAACCACGTTTTAGAAAAATCTACTATGACTGGAATTTTCGCTCGTGGCTTGCTCCATTCTGAATCACGCAAGCCACAACTGAAGTTTGGCTGATGCCAGCCAAAATTATAAAAGAGAATACGCCCTAGGGGCCAATTATATTTAGAAAGCTTCTTCTAATGTAACTAAAAATCTAAGTATTTAATTAAAAGTTTATCCAATGAATAATTTAGTAAATTGACATAGTATAAACCAGTGACCGCCGAAAATGAGTCAAGGCGCAAAACATGAAAACAGGAGCGGACGCCCTCGGTACCGCCGAAAATGAGTCCGAGAGCGCAAAACTTGAAAACGGGACCCGATGCCCTCGATATCGCCGAAAATGAGTCAGGGTGCGCAATACATGAAAACGACACCCGATGCCATCAGTACCGCCGAAAATGGGTCCGACAGCGCAAAACATGAAAACGGGACCAGACGCCCTCAGTACCGTCGAAAATGAGTATGGGCGCTCAAAACATAAAAATTGGACCCGACGCCCTCGGTACGGCCGAAAACGAGTCCGGGCGCGCAAAACATAAAAACGGGACCCGACGACCTCGGTACCGCCGAAAATGAGTTAGGGAGCGCAAAACATGAAATCGAGACTCGACGCCCTCCGTACTGTCGAAAACGTGCCCGGGAGCGCAAAACATGAAAACGGGACCTGATGGCCTCGGTACCGCCAAAAACGAGTCTGGGCGCGCTAAACATGAAAACAGGTCCTGTCACCCTCCATACCGCCGAAAATGAGTCCGGGAGATCAAAACAAGAAACTATGGCCCGACGCCCTCGGTTTTGCGGAAAACGTGTCCGAGAGCGCAAAACATGAAAATAGGACTCGACGCCCTCCACACTGCTAAAAACATGTCCGGGAGCGAAAAACATGAAAACGGGATCGGACGACCTATGTACCGTCGAAAACGAGTCCGGGCACGCAAAACATGAAAACGGGACCCGACGCCCTCGGTACCGCCGAAAACGAGTTCGAGCGTGCAAAATATGAAAACAGGACCTAACGCCCTCGGTACCGCCGAAAACGAGTACGGGCGCGCAAAACAAGAAAACATGACCCGACGCCCTCAATACCGTCGAAAACGAGTCTGGGAGCGCAAAACATGAAAGCGGGACCAGATGCCCTCGCTACCGCAGGAAATGACTCCGGTTGTGCAAAACATGAAAACCGGACCCAGCACGCTCGGTACCGCCGAAAACGAGTCCGGGCACGCAAAAAAGAAAACGGGACCCGACGCCATCTGTTCCGTCGAAAACGTGTCTGGAAGCGCAAAACATGAAAACGGGACACGACGCCCCCGGTACCGTCGAAAACTAGTCCCGGCACGCAAAACATGAAAACAGGACCCGTCGCCCTCGGGACCGCCGAAAATGAGTCCGGGCGCGCAAACTATGAAAACGTGACCCGACGCACTCGGCACAGCCGAAAAAATGTCCGGTAGCGCAAAACATGAAACGGGACCGGATGCCCTCGGTACCGCCGAAAATAGTCCGGGCACGCAAAACATTAAAATGGGATCCGACGCCCTCGGTACCCCGTAAACGAGTCCGGGCACACAATACATTAAAACGACACCCGACGCCCTCGATACCGCCGAAACGAGTCCGGCGCGCAAAACATGAAAACGGAGCGACGCCCCTGCATCGTCGAAAACAAGTCCGAGAGGCAAAAGATGAAAACGGAAGCCGACCCCTCGTATCGCCGAAAAATTGTTTGTTCGCGTAAAACATGAAAACGGGACCTGACGCCCCCGGTACCGCCGAAAATGAGACCGAAGCGCAAAATATGAAAACGAGACCCGATGCCCGCGGTACCGCCGAAACGAGTCAGGGAGCGTACAATATTAAAACAGGACCCGACGCCCTCGGTACCGCCGAAAACGTGTTTGGGAGAGCAAAATATGAAATCGAGACCCGACGCCCTCCGTACCGCCGAAAATGTGTCCGTGAGCGGAAAACATAAAAACAGGACCCGACGCCTCGGTACCGCCAAAATCTAGTCTCGGCGTACAAAATATGAAAACGGGACACGTCGCCCTCGGGACCGCCAAAAACATGTCCGGTAGCGCTAAACATGAAAACGGGACCGGACGCCCTCGTTACCGTCGAAAATGAGTCCAGGCGAGCAAAACTTGAAAATAGGACCCGACGCCCTTGGAACCGCCGAAAATGAGTCTCTGAGCGCAAAACATGAAAATAGGACCTGGCACCCTCGGTACCGTCGAAACGAGTTCGGGCGTGCAAAACATTAAAATGGGACCCGACGCCCTCGATATTGCCGTAAACGAGTCCGGGCACACAATACATTAAAACGACACCCGACGCTCTCGATACCGCCGAAAATTAGTCGGGGCGCGCAAAACATGAAAACGGGAGCTGACGCCCTCGGTACCATCGAAAACAAGTCCGAGAGCGCAAAAGATGAAAACGGAAGCCAACCCCCTCGGTACCGCTGAAAAAGTGTCTGTTCGCGTAAAACATGAAAACGGGACCCGACGTCCTCGGTACAGCCGAAAATGAGTTCAAAGCGCAAAACATGAAAATGGGACCCGATGCCCGTGGTACCGCCGAAAACATGTACAAGAGCGCAAACACATGAAAACGGGACCGGACACCCTCGTTACCGCCGAAAATGAGTCAGGGCGCGCAAAACTTGAAAACGGTACCTGACGCCCTCGGAATCGCCGAAAACGAGTCATGAAACGCAAAACATGAAAACGGGACCGACGATGCCCTCGGTACCGCCGAAACGATTCTCGGCGCGTAAAATATTAAAACGGGACCTGACGCCCCCGGTACCGCCGAAAATGAGTTTGGGCGAGCAAAACATTAAAACGGGATCGGACGCCCTCGGTATCGCCGAAAACGAGTCCGAGAGCGCAAAATATGAAAACCGGACCTGACGCCCCCGGTACCGCCGAAAACGAGTTTGGGCACGCAAAACATGAAAATTGGACCTGACGACCTCTGTACCGTCGAAAACGAGTCCGGAAGTGCAAAATATGAAAATGAGACCCGACGCCCTCGGTTCGGCCGGAAACGAGTCCAGGCGTGCAAAACATTAAAACGGGACCCGACGCCCTCAGTACCGCCGAATACGAGTCTAGTATCGTAAAATATATAAACGAGACCCGACACCCTCTGTACCGTCGAAAACGAGTCCGGGCGCGCAAAACATGAAAACGGGAACCGACGCCCTCGATCAATACGAGAAGATGAGTCGGGAGCGCCATGAAATCGAGACCGGCGCCCCGTACCGAAGATGAGTCAGGGAGCGCAAAACATGAAAACGGGACACGATGCCCTCGGCACTGCCGAAAACGAGTCTAGGAGCGCATAATATGAAAACGGGACCCGGCACCCTCCGTACCGCCGAAAACGAGTCCGTAAGATCAAAATATGAAAAATAGACCTGACGCACTTGGCACCGCCGAAAATTAGTTCGGGAGTGCAAAACATGAAAACAGGACCCGATGCCCTCGGTATCGCCGAAAACGTGTCCGGGAGCGCAAAACATGAAATCCAATTCCGACGCCCTCCGTATCGCCGGAAACGTGTCCGAGAGCGCAAAACATGAAAACGGGACCGGATGCCCTCGTTACCGCCGAAAACTAGTCCAGACGCGCAAAACATGAAAACGGGACTCGTCGCCCTCGGGACCGTCGAAAACATGTCCGAGAACGCAAAACATGAAAACGGGACCGGGCGCCCTCATTACCGCGAAAATGAGTCCGGGTGCGCAAAACTTGAAAACGGGACCCGACGCCCTCGGAACCGCCGAAAACGAGTCGGGGAGCGCAAATCATGAAAACAAGACCCAGCACCCTCGGTACCGTCGAAAACGAGTCCGAGCGCGCAAAACATGAAAACGGGACCTGACGCCATCGGTACTGCAGAAAACGAGTCCGAGCGCAAAGCATGAAAACGGACCCGACGCACTCGGTAATGCTGAAAATGAGTCCGGGAGCGCAAAATATGAATAAGGGACCAGACGCCTTCGGTACCGCGGAAAACGAGTCCGGGCGCGCAAAACATGAAAGCGGGACCCGACGCCCTCGGTATAGCCGAAAAATGTCCTCGAGCAGAAAACATGAAAACGGGATTGGACGCCCACGATACCGTCGAAAACGTGCCCGGGATCGCAAAACATGAAAACGAGACATGATGCCCTCGGTAACGCCGACGACAAGTCCGGGAGCGCAAAACATGAAATCGATACCTAACGCCCTCCGTACTGCCAAAAACGTGCCTGGGAGCGCAAAACTTGAATACGAGACTTGATGCCCTCGGTACCACCGAAAACAAGTCTGAGCGTGCAGAACATGAAAACGGGACACAGAACCCTCTGTACCGCCGAAAATGAGTCCGGGAACGCAAAACATGAAAACGGGAGCAGACGCCCTCGGTTCCGCCGAAAACATGTCCGGGCGCGCAAAACATGAAAACGGGACCCGACGCCCTCGGTACCATCGAAATTAAGTCCAAGAGCGCAAAACATGAAAACGGTACCTGATGCCCTCGGTATCGCGGAAAACGACTCCGGTTGTTCAAAACATAAAAACGGGACCCGACACAATCGATACTGTCAAAAATGAGTCCGAGAGCGCAAAATATGAAAACGGGACCCGATGCCCTCGGTACCGCTGAATATGAGTCTGGGAGCGAAAAATATGAATAAGGGACCAGACGCCCTCGGTACCGCCGAAAATGAGTCCGGGCGCGTAAAACATGAAAGTAGGACCTGACGCCCTTTGTATCGCCGAAAAATGTCCGGGGGCGGAAATCATGAAAACGAGATTGGACGCCCTCGGTACCGCCGAAAAATAGTCTGGACGCGCAAAAATATGAAAACGAGACCCGACGCATTCGGCCCCGCCGAAAATGAGTCAAGGAGTGTAAAACATGAAAACGGGACCCGACGCCCTCGCTACCGCCGAAAATGAGTCCGGGCACGCAAAACATGAAAAGAGGATCTGACGCCCTCGCTACCGCCGAAAACGAGTCCGGAGCGTAAAATATGAAAACGGGACGCGACGCCCTCGGTACCGCCGAAAATGAGTCCGGGCGCGCAAAACAGGAAAACGAGAACCGACGCCCTCAACACCGCCGAATATAAGTCCGGGTGCGCAAAATATGAGAACGAGACCCGACACCCTCTATACCGTCGAAAACGATTCCTGCGTGCAAAACATGAAAACGGGAACCGACGCCCTCAATACAGCCGAAAATGAGTCCGGGGACGCAAAACATGAAATCGAGACCCGACGCCCTCAACACCACCGAATATGAGTCCGGGAGCGCAAAATATGAGAACGAGACCCGACACCCTCTGTACCGCCGAAAATGATTCTGGTGCGCAAAACATGAAAACGAGAACCGACGCCCTCAGTACAGTCGAAAACGAGTCTGGGAGCGCAAAACATGAAATCGAGACCCGACGCCCTCCGTACCGTCGAAAACATGCCCGGGAGCGCAAAATATGAAAACATGAAAACATGAAAACGTGCCCGGACTCATTTTCGGCGGTACTGAGGGTGTGGGGTCCTGTTTTCTTTTTTTGTGCTCTCTAATTTGTTTTCGGCGGTTCCGAGGGCGTCAGGTCCCGTTCTCATGTTTTACGCGCTCAGACTCATTTTCGGCGGTACCGAGGGCGTAGGTTCCTGTTTTCATGTTTTGTGCGCTCGGACTCGTTTTCGGCGGTCCCGAGGGTGACAGGTCCCGTTTTCATGTTTTGTGCGCCCGGAGATGTTTTCGGCGGTGCCGAGTGCTTTGGGTCCCGTTTGAATGTTTTGCGCTCCGTGACTAATTTTCGACAGTTTCGAGAGCGTCAGATCCGTTTTCAATGTTTTGCGTGCCTGAAATCATTTTCTACGGTATTGAGGGCGTCTGGTCTCGTTTTCATGTTTTAAGCTCCCGAACATGTTTTCTGCGGTACCGAGTGCGTCGGTCCCGTTTTCATGTTTTGTGCGCCCGGACTCGCTTTCGGCGGTCCCAACGGCGACGGGTCCCGGTTTCATGTTTTGCGCGCTCCGACTCATTTTTGGCGGTACTGAGGGCGTTAGGTTCCGTTTTCATGTTTTCGCTCCCAGACTCATTTTTGACGGTATCGAGGGCATCGGGTCCCGTTTTCATGTTTTGCGCGTCCGAACTCGTTTTCGGCGGTACCAAGGACGTCCGATCCCGTTTTCATGTCTCTCTCCCATACATGTTTTTGGCTGTGCGGAGAGCGTCGAGTCCCGTTTTCATGTTTTGCACGCCCGGAGTTATTTTCGGCGAAATCGAGGGCGTTAGCTCCCATTTTCATGTTATGCGTTCCCAGACTCATTTTCGGCGGTACCGAGGGCGTCGGGTCCGTTTTCATGTTTTGCGCTCCCAAACTCGTTTTCGGAGGTATCGTGAGCGTCAGGTCTCGTTTTCATGTTTTGCACTCCCGGACTCGTTTTCGACGGTACTGAGGGTGTGGGGTCCTGTTTTCTTGTTTTGCTCTCTCTGACTAGTTTTCGGCGATTATGAGAGCGTCGGGTCTCATTTTCTAGTTTTGCGCGCCCGGACTCATTTTCGGCGGTACCGAGGGCGTCCGGTCCCCTTTCTTGTTTTGCGCTCCCGGACGTGTTTTCGGCGGTCCCGAGTGCGTCGGGTCCCGTTTTCATGTTTTGTGCGCTGGGACTAGTTTTGGGAAGTAACGAGGTTATCAGGTCCCGTTTTCATGTTTTGCGCTCCCGGACACGTTTTCGACGGTACGGAGGGCGTCGGGTCCCGTAATCGCCCTCGGTACCTCCAAAAATGAGTATGGGAGCACAACACATGAGAACGGGAGCCGACGCCCTCGGTACCTCCGAAAATGAGTACGGGCGCGCAAAACATGAAAACGGGACCCGACGCCCTCGGTACCGCCGAAAACGAGTCCGGGAGCGCAAAACATGAAAACGAGACCCGATGCCCGCGGTACCGCCGAAAACGAGTCCGGGTGCACAAAGCTTGAAAACGGGACCCGACGCCCTCGGTACCGCCGGAAATGACTCCGAGAGCGCAAAACATGAAAACGGAACCCGACACCCTCATTTCCGTAGAAAACGAATCCGGACGCGCAAAACATGAAAACGGGACCCAACGCCCTCCATACCGTCGAAAATGTGTCCGGGAGCGCAAAACATGAAAACGGGACCTGATAACCTCGTTACCTCCCAAAACTAGTCCTAGCGCGGGACCGACGCACTCGGGACCGCCGAAAACACGTCCGGAGCGCAAAACAAGAAAGGGGGCCGGACGCCCTCGATCATGCCGAAAAATGAGTCCGGCGCGCAAAACTAGAAAATGAGACCCGACGCTTTCATGTTTTGCGCGTCCGTACTCATTTTCGGAGGTACCGAGGGCGTCGGCTCCCGTTTTCATGTGTTGTGCTCCCATACTCATTTTCAGCGGTACTAAGGTTGTCGGGTCTCGTTTTCATGTTTTAGGCGCCCAGACTCATTTTCGGCGGTACCGATGGCGTCTGGTCCCATTTTCATGTTTTACTCTCTTGGACATGTTTTCGGTGGTGCCGAGTACGTCGGGTCACGTTTTCATGTTTTACGCGCCCAGACTAGTACGTCATGACTGTTTTCATATTTTGCGCTCCCGGACACATTTTCGGCGGTGTCGAGGGCGTCAGGTACCATTTTCATGTTTTGCGCGCCCGAACTCATTTTCGGCGTTACCGAGGGCGTCAGGTACCGTTTTCATGTTTTGCGCTCCTAGACTCATTTTCTACAGTACCGAGGGCGTCCGATCTCATTTTCATATTTTTCGCTCTTGGACATGTTTTTGGCGGTGCGGAGGGCGTCGGGTCCCGTTTTCATGTTTTACGCTCCCGGATATGTTTTCGATGGTGTCGAGTGCGTCAGGTCACGTTTTCATGTTTTGCGCGCCCGGACTAGTTTCGGCGGTCCCGAGGGCGACGGGTCCGGAAAGCAACGGATCCTATTTTCACTTTTTGCGTGCCGGGACTCGTTTCCGGCGGTACCGAGGCGTCTGTCCCCGTTTTCACTTTTTGCGCGCCCCGACTCATTTTCGGCGGTACCGAGGGCGTCAGATCCCGTTTTCATATCTTACGCTCGTGGAATCATTTTCGGCGTTACCGAGGGCGTCCAGTTCCGTTTTCATGTTTTGCGCGCCCCGACTCATTTTCGGTGTTACCGAGGGCGTCAGGTCCCGTTTTCATATTTTGTGCTGCTGGACTCGTTTTCGGCGGTACCGATGGTGTCAGGTCCTTTTTTGATGTTTTGCGCCCGGACAAGTTTCGGCGGTCCCGAGGGTGACGGGTCCCGAAAGCGACGAGTACCATTTTCATGTTTCGCGCGTCGGGACTAGTTTTCGACGGTACCGAGAGCATCGGGTCCCGTTTTCATATTTTGCGCTTGAATTCGTTTTCGGCGGTACCGAGGGCGTTAGATCCTATTTTAATGTTTTCCGCGTCCTAACTCGTTTTCGGCGGTACCGAGGGCGTCGGGTCCCATTTTCATGTTTTGCGCTCCCGGACTCGTTTTTCGCGGTGCCGAGTGCGTCGGATCCCGTTTTCTTGTTTTGCGCATCCGGACTCATTTTCGGCGGTATCGAGGGCGTCTGATCCCGTTTTCATGTTTTCCGCTCTCGGACATGTTTTTGGTGGTGCGAAGGGCGTCGGGTTCCGTTTTCATGTTTTGCGCTCCCAGACTCGTTTTCGGCGGTACCGATGGCGTCAGGTCCAGTTTTAATGTTTTACGCGCCCGGACTCATTTTCGGCGGTACCGAGGGCATTAGGTCCCATTTTCTTGTTTTGCGCTCTCGGGCACATTTTCGGCGGTACGGAGGGCGTCGGGTCTCGATTTCATGTTTTGCACTCTCGAACTCATTTTTGGCGGTACCGAGGGTGTCGGTTCCCATTTTAATGTTTTGTGCGCCCTGATTCATTTTTCGCGGTATCGAGGGAGTCGGGTCCCGTATTCATGTTTTGCGCGCCTGGACTCGTTTTTGGCGGTACCGAGGGCGTCGGGTCCCGATTTCATGTTTTGAGCGCCCATACTCATTTTCGACGGTACCGAGGGCGTCCGATCCCGTTTTAATGTTTTCGGCTCTCAGACATGTTTTTGGCGGTGTGGAGGGCGTCGGGTCATTTTTTCATGTTTTGCTCTCCCGAACTCGTTTTCGGCGGTACCAGGGGCGTCATGTCCCGTTTTCATGTTTTGCGCGTCTTGATTCCTTTTCGGCGGTAGCGAGGGTGTCGGCTCCCGGACTCATTTTCAGCGGTATCGAGGGCGTCAGATCTCGTTTTCAAGCTTTGCGCGCCCGGACCCATTTTCGACGGTACCGTAGACGTCCGGTCCTGTTTTCATGTTTTGCGCCCCCGTACATGTTTTCGGTGGTCCTGAGGGCGACGGGTCCTGAAAGCGTCGGGTATTGTTTTCATGTTTTGAGCACTGGGACTAGTTTTCAGCGGTACCGACGGCGTCGAGTCCCGTTTTCATGTTTTGCGCGCCCGTATTCATTTTCGGCGGTACCGACGGCGTCGGGTCCCGTTTTCATGTTTTGCGTTCCCGGACTCGTTTTCGGCGGTACTGAGGTCGTCGAGTCCTGTTTTCATGTTTTGCGCTCCCGGACTAAGTTTCGGCTGTGCCGAGTGCGTCGGGTCCCGTTTTCATATTTTGCGCGCCCGGACTCATTTTTCGACGCTTCTGAGGGCGTCCGATCCCGTTTTCATGTTTTCCGCTCCCGGACATGTTTTCGGCGGTGCGGAGGGCGTCATATCCCATTTTCATGCTTTGCGCTCCCGGACTCATTTTCGGCAGTACCGAGGGCGTCGGCTCCCGTTTTCATGTTTTGTGCTCCCGGACTCGTTTTCGGCGGTATAGAGGGCGTCCAGTCCCGTTTTCATGTTTTGCGCTACCGGACATGTTTTCGGCTGTGCCGAGAGCATCGGGTCTCGTTTTCAGTGGTACCGAGGGCGTCAGGTCCTGTTTTCTTATTTTGCGCGCTCGAACTCATTTTCGGTGGTACCGAGGGCGTCAGGTCACGTCTTCATGTTTTGCGCTCCCGGACTAGTTTTCGGCGGTGCCGAGTGCGTCGGGTCCCGTTTTCATGTGTCCCGCTCTCGGACATGTTTTTGAAGGGGCGGAGGGCGGAGGGTCTCGTTTTCAATGTTTTGCGTTCCCGGACTTCTTTTCGACGGTACCGGGGGTGCCGGGTCCCATTTTCATGTTTTGCGCGCCCGGACTCATTTTCGGCGGTACCGAGGGCATCAGGTCCCGTTTTCATGTTTTGCGCTACCGGGCATGTTTTCGGCGGTACGGAGGGCGTCGGGTCTCGATTTCATGGTTTGCGCTCCCGGACTCATTTTCAGTGTTACCGAGGGCGTCTTTTCCCGTTTTATTGTTTTGCGCGCCCGTATTCATTTTCGGCCGTACCGAGGGAGTTGGGTCCCAATTTCATGTTTTGCGCGCCCGGATTCGTTTTCGGCGGAACCGAGAGCGTCGGCTTCCGTTTTCATGTTTTTTCGTTTCCGGACTCGTTTTCGGCGGTACGTAGGGCGCGGGGTCCCGTTTTCATGTTTTACGCGCCCGAACTCATTTTCTGAGGTATTAAGGGCCTCGGGTCCCGTTTTCATGTTTTGCGCTCCCGTACTCATTTTCAGCGGTGCCGAGTGCGTCGGGTCCCGTTTTCATGTTTTGCGCCCCCAGACTCATTTTCGACGGTATCGAGGGCGTCTGATCCCGTTATCATATTTTTTCGCTCTCGGATATGTTTTTGGTCATGCGGAGGGCGTCAGGTTCTGTTTTCATGATTTGCGGTCTCGGACACGTTTTCTACGGTACCGAGGGCGTCGGGTCCTGTTTTCATGTTTTTTCGTTCCCGGACTCGTTTTTGGCGGTACAGAGTTTGTCGGGTCCTGTTTTCATGTTTTGAGCGCCCAGACTCATTTTCGGCTGTACCGAGAGACTCGGGTCCCATTTTCATGTTTTGCGATCCCGGGCACGTTTTCGGCGGTACGGAGGGCGTTCGGTCTCGATTTCATGTTTTTGCGCTCCCGGAATCTTTTACGACGGTACCGATGGCGTCGGTTCCCATTTTCATTTCTTGCGCGCCCAGATTTGTTTTCGGTGGTATCGAGGGCGTCGGGTACCGTTTTCATGTTTTGCGCTCCCGGACTTATTTTCGGCGGTTCTGAGTGCGTCAGGTCCCATTTTCATGTTTTGCACGATCCGGTTTTCATGTTTTCCGCTCCCGAATATGTTTTTGGCGGTACGGAGGGCGTCGGGTCCCATTTTCATGTATTGCGTTGACGAACTCGTTTTCGGCGGTACCGAGAGTGTCGGGTCCCGTTTTCATGTTTTATACGCCGAGACTCATTTTCAGCGGGACCGAGAGCGTCGGCTCCCGTTTTCATGTTTTTTCGTTCCCGGACTCGTTTGCGGCGGTACGGAGGGCGCGGGGTCTCATTTTTATGTTTTGCGCGCTCGGACTCATTTTCGAAGGTACCGAGGGCCTCGTGTCCCGTTTTCATGTTTTGCGATCTCGAGCACGTTTTCGGCGGTACGGAGGGCGTCCGGTCTCGATTTCATATTTTGCGCTTTCGGACTCGTTTTCGGCGGTACCGAGGGCGTCGGTTCTCATTTTCATGTTTTGCGCGACCAGATTCGTTTTCGACGGTACCGAGGGCGTTGGGTCCCGTTTTCATGTTTTGCGCGCCCAAAGTCATTTTCGACGGTTTCGAGGGCGTCGGATTTTGTTTTCATGTTTTGCGCTCTCGGATATGTTTTCGGCGGTGCCGAGTGCGTCGAGTTTTGTTTTCATGTTTTGCGCGCCCGGACTCTTTTTCGGCTGTATCGAGGGCGTCCGATCTCGTTTTCATGTTTTCCGCTCCCGAACATGTCTTTGGCGGTGCGGAGGGCGTCGAGTCTTGTTTTCATGTTTTGCGCTCCCGGACACATTTTCGGCGATACCGAGGGCGTCGGGTCCTGTTTTTATGTTTTGCACGCTGAGACTCATTTTTTGCGAAACTGAGGGCGTCAGCTCCCTTTTTCATGTTTTTTCGTTTCCGGACTCGTTTTCGACGGTACGGAGGGTGTCGGGTCCCGTTTTCATGTAGTCCTGCGTGATATCAGAGGTGTTTCGCCGCATCAGCACTGTGAGGCAGGTAGATGATTAGGACTTATCGGGTATTAGGTTTTTGTTTCTTTCTTTGAATTTTTATTTAACAGATTTTTTGCTACCCATTCCGATGAAGTTAGTCTCGCCGGTGTCGGGCGTTGTACTTTACTGTATATTCTGGACTGTATATTGTTTTGTATTATTATTATTGTTTTATTTATTGTAGATTTATCTTATTTTATTCATTTAGCCTTCTGTACGTACGTCTCGTCATACGTACGTGGCGGAATTAATCACCCCTAATCCGATTCAATTATTCTCGAGTGTGACAGATGCATTAGCAACTGCTATTTAAAAAAATTATTTGAGTTTTCAACATTTTTGCCCATATAACTACACATAATTTTATAGAAATTAATATAACTACTCATAATTACACCTATTATAAAGTTGTCCAATTAAAATTTCGATATGAAATTTCTATAATGCTAATTTCGCACAAAACATAAATAAGATGCATCAAAAACTGCTGTTTAAATAATTTATTTGAATTTTTCATAATTAATACTATTACTCCTAATTACGCCTATTATAAAATTGTCCAATTAAAACTTTAATATTAATATTCTATAACGCTAATATTGCACAAAATAAAAGTAAAATACGTTAAAAACTGCTGTTTAAATAAGTTATTTGGGTTTATGAAAAATTTTGGACACATAACTACACATAATATGGTGCAAATTAATATAATTACTCTCAATTATGCCTATTATATGATTATTCAATTAACACTTCAAAATGAATATTTTAGGGCACCATTTTTCATCAAAACATAAGTAAGATGCATTAGAAACTGCTATTAAAAAAAGTTAAATTTTTCAATATTTTTGACCTCATAACTACATATATTTTCAAAAAAAAAATACAATTACTACTAGACTTTTAAAATATTAGCCAATTAACACTTCGATATGAACATTATATGACACTAATTTTGCACCATCCGGACTCGTTTTCGGTGGTACCGAGGGCATCTAGTCCCGTTTTCAAGTTTTGCGATCTCGGGCACGTTTTCAACGGTACGGAGGGCGTCGGGTCTCGATTTCATATTTTGCGCTCCTTATAAAAAATAATGTGTAGTTATACGGCCAAATTTTTTAAAAAACTCAAATACCTTATTTAATGCATCTTACTTATGTTTTGTGCAAAATTATATTCGTGTCAAAGTTTTAATTGGAAGACCTTATAATAGACATTCTTAGGAGTAATTATATTAATTTATAAGAAATTATCTATAATTATGAGGCAGAAAATTGTAAAAAACACAAACAACTCGTTTAAATAACCTTTTTAAATGCATCTTATTGATGTTTTATGTAAAATTTACGTCGTACAATGTTCATAACGAAGTGTTAATTGGATAACCTTCTAATAGATATAATTAGGAGCAATTATATTAATTTTTATAAAATTATGTGTGGTTTATGAGTCAAAAGATGTTAAAAATCTTAAATAACTTATTTAAACAACAGTTTCTAATATATCTTACTTATGTTTTATGAAAAATTAGTATCGTTGATATTCATATCGCAGTACTAATTAAATAATCTTATAATAGATATAATTAGGAGTAATTATAATAATTTGCATGAAATTATGTGTACTTATGCGGCCAAAAATTTTGACAACAAAAACAACTTTATAAAAATTATGTGTACTTATGTTTTGTGCAAAATTAGCATTATAGAAATTTCATATCGAAAATTTAATTGGACAACTTTATAATAGGTGTAATTAGGAGTAGTTATATTAATTTCTACAAATTTATGTGTAGTTATGTGGGAAAAAATGTTGAAAACTCAAACAACTTTTTAAATAGCAAAGATTGCTAATGCATCTTACTTATGTTTTGTGAAAAATTAGAATCGTAGAATATACATATCGAGTGTTAATTGAAAAATCTTAAAGAAGACGTAATTCGGAGTAAATATATTAATTTATACGAAATTATGTGCAGTTATGTGGCCAAAATTTTTGGAAAGATCAACCAACTTGTTTAAACAATGCTTTTTAATGCATCTTACTTATATTTTGTGCAAAATTAGTGTCGTAAAATATTCATACCGGAGTTTTAATTAGAAAATCTTACAATAAGCATATTTATTGTAATTATATTAGTTTATTAGAAATTATGTGTAGTTATGCGGCTAAATTTTTTGAAAAACTCAAATAACTTGTTTAAACAATTTGCTTTTTAATGCATATATATAATTTTTGTGCAAAATTAGTGTCGCATAATTTTCATATAAAAGTTTTAATTAGAGGATCTTATAATAGGCATTCTTAGGAGTAATTACATAGATTTATAAGAAATTATGTGTAATTATGCGGTCAAAAATTGTAAAACAATTAAACAATTTGTTCAAATAACTGTTTTTAATGCATCTTATTTATGTTTTGTGCAAAAATTGTGTCGTACAATGTTCATATCGAAGTGTTAATTGGATAATCTTCTAATAGATATAATTAGGAGTAATTATATTAATTTTCATGAAATTATGTGCAGTTATGAGTCAAAAAATGTTAAAATTCTTAAACTTGTCTAAACAAAGCAGTTTTTAATATATCTTACTTATGTTTTATGAAAAATTAGTGTCGTTGGATATTCATATCGCAATGTTAATTGAACAATCTTATAATAGACATAATTAGTAGTAATTATATTAATTTTCATGAAATTATGTGTACTTATGCGGCCAATAATTTTGAAAAACAAAAACAACTTGTTTAAACAAATGCTTTTTTAATGCATCGACTTATGTATTGTGCAAAATTATTGTCGTACAATGTTCATATCGAAGTGTTAATTGGCTAATATTTTAAAGGTTGTTAGTAGTAATTATATTAATTTTTTTGAAATTATATGAAGTTATGAGGCCAAAAATGTTAAAAAACTTAACTTTTTTAAATAACGATTTCTAATGCATCTTACTTATGTTTTGATGAAAAATGGTGCCCTAAAATATTCATTTCGATGTGTTAATTGAATAATCATACAATAGGCATAATTGAGAATAATTATATTAATTTGCACCATATAATGTGTAGTTGTGTGTCCAAATTTTTTCATAAAGCCAAACAACTTGTTTAAACAATGAGCTTTTAATGTATCTTACTTATGTTTTGTGCAATATTAGCATTATAGAATATTAATATCAAAGTTTTAATTGGACAATTTTATAATAGGCGTAATTAGGAGTAATTGTATTAATTTTGATGAAATTATATGCGATTATGCGGCCAAAAATTATGAAAAACTCAAACAACTTGTTTAAACAAAGAGTTTTTAATGCATCTTACTTATGTTTTGTGCAAAATTAGCATTATAGAAATTTAATTTAGAAATTTTAATTGGACAACTTTATAATAGGTGTAATTAGGAGTAGTTATATTAATTTCTACAAAATTATGTGTAGTTATATGGGCAAAAATGTTGAAAACTCAAACAACTTTTTTAAATATAGCAGTTGCTAATGCATCTTACTTATGTTTTGTGAAAAATTAGAATCTTAGAATATTCATATCATGATAATTGAGAAATCTTATAGAAGACGTAATTTGGAGTAAATGAATTAATTTGTACGAAATTATGTGCAATTATGCGGCCAAAAAATTTGGAAAGATCAAACAACTTGTTTAAACAACAGCTTTTTAACGCATCTTACTTATGTTTTGTGCAAAATTTGTGTCATAAAATATTCATACCGAAGTTTTAATTAGAAAATCTTACAACAAGCATATTTATTGTAATTATATTAGTTTATTAGAAATTATGTGTAGTTATACAGCTAAAATATTTGAAAAACTCAAATAACTTATTTAAATAGCTTTGTTTTTAATGCATCTAAGTTTTTTTTTGTGCACAATTAGTGTCGCATAATATTCCTATCGATGTTTTAATTAGACGATCTTATAATAGGCATTCTTAGGAGTAATTATATTGATTTATTTGAAATTATGTGTAATTATGCGGCCAAAACTTATAAAAAAAATTAAACAATTTGTTTAAATAATTATTTTTAATGCGTCTTATTTATGTTTTGATTGCAAAAATTGTGTCATACGATGTTCATATCGAAGTGTTAATTGGATAATCTTCTAATAGATATAATTAGGAGTAATTATAATAATTTTCATGAAATTATGAGCAGTTATGAGTCAAAAAATATTAAAAATCTTAAACTTGTCTAAACAATGCAGTTTTCTAATATATCTTACTTATGTTTTATGACAAATTAGTGTCGTTGGATATTCATATCGTAATATTTATTGAACAATATTATAATAAACATAATTAGGAGTAATTGTATTAATTGCGTGAAATTATGTGTACTTATGCGGCCAAAATTTTTGAAAAACACAAACAACTTGTTTAAACAAATTTGTTTTTAACGCATTTTACTTATGTCTTGTGCAAAATTAGTATCGTAGAATATTCATATCGAAGTGTTAATTAGCGAATATTTTAATGGGCATAATTAGGAGTATTATATTAATTTTTAAGAAATTATATGTAGTTATGAGGCCAATAAAATTGAAAAAATTAACTTTTTTAAATAGCGCTTTCTAATGTATCTTACTTGTGTTTTGTGAAAAATTAGAATCGTAGTATTTTCATATCAAAGTGTTAATTGAAAAATCTTATAGAAGACGTAATTAGGAGCAATTATATTAATTTATATGAAATTATGTGCAGCTATGCGGCCAAAAAATTTAGAAAGATCAAACAACTTTTTTAAACAATAGTTTTTAATGCATCTTACTTATATTTTGTGCAAAATTAGTGTTCTAGAATATTCGTATCGAAGTTTTAATTAAAGAACATTACAATAGGCATATTTAGGAGTAATTATATTATTTTATAAGAAGTTATGTGTAGCTATGCAGCCAAAAATTTTAAAAAACTCAAATAATTTGTTGAAACAAATTTGTTTTTAATGCATCTTACTTATGTTTTGTGCAAAACTAGTGTCGTACAATATTCATATCGATGTTTTAATTAGAAGATCAAATAATAGGCATGCTTAGGAGTAATTATATTAAATTATAAGAAATTATGTGTAATTATGCAGCCAAATTTTTTAAAAACTCAAACAACTTGTTTAAACAAATTTGTTTTTAAAGCCTCCTAACTATGTTTTGTGCGAGAATTAGTGTTGTAGAATGTTCATATTGAAGTGTTAATTAGAAAATCTTTTAATAGACATAATTACGAGTGATTATTTTAATTTTCACTAAATTATGTGTTGTTAGGGGACCAAAAATGTTGAAATTCTCAAATAACTTTTTCAAATAGTCATTTGTTTCTAATGCATCTTACTTATGTTTTGGGAGAAAATAGTGTCGTCGAATACTCATATCGAAGTGTTAATTGAACAATCTTATAATAGACATAATTAGGAGTAATTATTTTAACTTGTACGAAATTATGTGTATTTATGGGGCCAAAAATTTAAAAAAGGTCAAACAACTAGTTTAAACAATGCAGGTTTAATGCATCTTAATTATGTTTTGTACCAAATTATCATCATAGAAAATTCATATCGAAGTTTTAATTAGATAACCTTATAATAGCCATAATTAGGAGTAATTATATTAATTTTTACGAAAGTATTTGTAGTTATGCGGTAAAATTTTTGAAAAACTCAATCAACTAGTTTAAACTGTTGTTTTTTAATGCATCTTACTTATGTTTTGTGCAAAATTAGCGTCGTAGAATATTCATATCGAAGTAATAAATTGGATAATCTTCTAATAAGTACATTTAGGAGTAATTATATTATTTTTCATGAAATTATATGTAGTTATGAGACAATATATTTTGAAAATATTAAACAACTTTTTTAAACAACAGTTTCAAATGTATCTTATTTATGTTTTATGAAAAATTACTGTTATAGGATATATATATTGGAGTATTAATTGGACAATCATGTAATAGGTATAATTAGGAGTAATTATATTAATTTGCGCGAAAATATGTGGATTTATGCGGCCAAAAATTATAAAAAAACTCGAACAACTCGTTTAAACAGCTGTTTTTAATGCATCTTACTTATTTTTTATGCAAAATTCATGTCATAGAATGTTCATATCATTTTTAGGAGTAATTAGGAGTAATTATATATTCATTTTTATGAAAGTATATGTAGTTATGATGTAATAAATGTTAAAAATCTTAAACAACTTATTTAAACAGCAATTTCTAATGTATGCTACTTATGTCTTATGAAAAATTAGTATCCTATGTTATTCATATCGAAGTGCTAATATGACAACCTTATAATAGACATAGTTAGGAGTAATTATATTAGTTCGCTCAAAATTATTTGTAGTTTTGATGAAAAAATATTGAAAATCTTAAATAACTTTTTAAACAACAGTTTCTAATGCATCTTACTTATATTTTGTGCAAAATTAGCATCATAGAATATTCATATCTAAATTTTAATTGTAAAATTATATAATAGGCATAATTAGAAGTAATTATATTAGTTTTCATAAAATTATATGTGGTTAAGCGGCCAACAATTTTCCAAAACTCAAACAACTTGTCTAAACAACTGCTTTTAATGCATCTTATTTATGTTTTGTGCAAACTTTGTGTTGTACAATGTTCATATCAAGTGTTAATTGGATAATCTTCTAATAGGTATAATTAGGAGTAATTATATTAATTTTCACAAATTTATGTATAGTTATGAGTCAAAAAATATTAAAAATCTTAAACAACTTGTTCAAACAAATAGTTTCTAATATATCTTACTTATGTTTTAAGAAACATTAGTGTCGTAGGATATTCATATCGAAGTGTTAATTGGACAATCTTATAATAGGCATAATTAGGAGTAATTATATTAATTTATGTGAAATTATGTGTAATTATGCGGCCAAATTTTTTGAAAAACACAAACAACTTATTTAAATAGTTATTTTTAATGCATCATACTTTTGTCTTGTGCAAAATTAGTATCTTAAAATATTCATATCGAAGTTTTAATTGGCTAATATTTTAATAGGTATAATTAGGAGTAATTATATTAATATTTACGAAATGATATGTAGTTATGAGGCCAAAAATATTGAAAAACTTAACTTTTTAAATAAATTTGTTTCTAATGCATCTTACTTATGTTTTGATGAAAAATAGTGCCCTAAAATATTCATTTTGAAGTGTTAATTAAATAATCTTACAATATGCATAATTAGGAGTAATTATATTAATTTTCACCAAATTATGTGTAGTTATGCGTCCAAAATTTTTCATAAAGCCAAACAACTTGTTTAAACAGCAGTTTTTAACGTATCTTACTGATGTTTTGTGCAATATTTGCGTTATAGAATGAATATATCGATGTTTTAATTGGACAATTTTATAATAGGTGTAATTAGGAGTAATTTTATTCATTTACATGAAATTATATGTAGCTATGCGGCCAAAAATTATGAAAAACTCAAACATCTTGTTTATACAGCAGTTTTTGATGCATCTTACTTATGTTTTGCGCAAAATTAGCGTCATGAAATATTCATATCAAATTTTTAATAAGACAATCATATTATAGGCGTAATCAGGAATAATTATTTTAATTTGCACGAAATTATGTGCAGTTGTGCGGCCAAAAAAATTCATAAAGCCAAACAACTTTTTTATATAGCAGTTTTCAACGCATCTTACTTATGTTTTGTGCAAAATTAGCATTATAGAAATTTCATATCGAAGTTTTAATTGGACAACTTTATAATAGGCATAATTGGGAGTAGTAATATTAATTTGTAAGAAATTAAGTGTAGTTATGAGGGCAAAAATGTTGAAAACTCAAACAACTTTTTTAAATAGCAGTTTCTAATGCAAATTACTTATGTTTTGTGAAAAATTAGAATCGTAGAATATTCATATCAAAGTTTTAATTGGAAAATATTATAATAGGCATATTTAGAAGTAATTATATTAATTTATAAAAAATTATGTGTAGTTATGCCGCCAAATTTTTTTGAAAAACTCAAATACCTGGTTTAAACAACTGTTTTTAATGCATCTCTACTTATGTTTTGTGCAAAATTAGTGTCGTAGATTATTCATGTCAAAGTTTTAATCGGAAGATCTTATAATAGGCATTCTTAGGAGTAATTATATTAATTTATAAGAAATTATCTGTACTTATGCGACAGAAAATTGTAAAAAATTCAAACAACTTGTCTAAACAACTTTTTTAAATGCATCTTATTGATATTTTGTGCAAAATTTGTGTCGTACAATGTTCATAACGAAGCGTTAATTGGATAACCTTCTAATAGGTATAATAAGGAGCAATTATATTAATTTTTATGAAATTATGTGTAGTTTATCAGTCAAAAGATGTTAAAAATTTTAAACAACTTGTTTAAACAGCAGTTTCTAATATATCTTACTTATGTTTTATGAAAAATTAGTATCGTTGGATATTCATATCGCAGTACTAATTAAATAATCTTATAATAGGCATAATTAGGAGTAATTATATTAATTTGTATGAAATTATGTGTACTTATGCGGCCAAAAATTTTGACAAACAAAAACAACTTTATAAAAATTATGTGTACTTATGTTTTGTGCAAAATTAGCATTATAGAAATTTCATATCGAAAATTTAATTGGACAACTTTATAATAGGTGTAATTAGGAGTAGTTATATTAATTTCTACAAATTTATGTGTAGTTATGTGGGAAAAAATGTTGAAAACTCAAACAACTTTTTAAATAGCAGTTGCTAATGCATCTTACTTATGTTTTGTGAAAAATTAGAATCGTAGAATATACATATCGAGTGTTAATTGAAAAATCTTAAAGAAGACGTAATTCGGAGTAAATATATTAATTTATACGAAATTATGTGCAGTTATGTGGCCAAAATTTTTGGAAAGATCAACCAACTTGTTTAAACAACAGTTTTTAATGCATCTTACTTATATTTTGTGCAAAATTAGTGTCGTAAAATATTCATACCGGAGTTTTAATTAGAAAATCTTACAATAAGCATATTTATTGTAATTATATTAGTTTATTAGAAATTATGTGTAGTTATGCAGCTAAATTTTTTGAAAAACTCAAATAACTTGTTTAAACAGCTGTTTTTAATGCATATATATAATTTTTGTGCAAAATTAGTGTCGCATAATATTCATATAAAAGTTTTAATTAGAGGATCTTATAATAGGCATTCTTAGGAGTAATTACATAGATTTATAAGAAATTATGTGTAATTATGCGGTCAAAAATTGTAAAACAATTAAACAATTTGTTCAAATAACTGTTTTTAATGCATCTTATTTATGTTTTGTGCAAAAATTGTGTCGTACAATGTTCATATCGAAGTGTTAATTGGATAATCTTCTAATAGATATAATTAGGAGTAATTATATTAATTTTCATGAAATTATGTGCAGTTATGAGTCAAAAAATGTTAAAATTCTTAAACTTGTCTAAACAGCAGTTTTTAATATATCTTACTTATGTTTTATGAAAAATTAGTGTCGTTGGATATTCATATCGCAATGTTAATTGAACAATCTTATAATAGACATAATTAGTAGTAATTATATTAATTTTCATGAAATTATGTGTACTTATGCGGCCAATAATTTTGAAAAACAAAAACAACTTGTTTAAACAAATTGTTTTTAATGCATCGACTTATGTATTGTGAAAAATTATTGTCGTACAATGTTCATATCGAAGTGTTAATTGGCTAATATTTTAAAGGTTGTTAGTAGTAATTATATTAATTTTTTTGAAATTATATGAAGTTATGAGACCAAAAATGTTAAAAAACTTAACTTTTTTAAATAACAGTTTCTAATGCATCTTACTTATGTTTTGATGAAAAATGGTGCCCTAAAATATTCATTTCGATGTGTTAATTGAATAATCATACAATAGGCATAATTGAGAATAATTATATTAATTTTCACCATATAATGTGTAGTTGTGTGTCCAAATTTTTTCATAAAGCCAAACAACTTGTTTAAACAGCAGTTTTTAATGTATCTTACTTATGTTTTGTGCAATATTAGCATTATAGAATATTAATATCAAAGTTTTAATTGGACAATTTTATAATAGGCGTAATTAGGAGTAATTGTATTAATTTTGATGAAATTATATGCAGTTATGCGGCCAAAAATTATGAAAAACTCAAACAACTTGTTTAAACAGCAGTTTTTAATGCATCTTACTTATGTTTTGTGCAAAATTAGCATTATAGAAATTTAATTTAGAAATTTTAATTGGACAACTTTATAATAGGTGTAATTAGGAGTAGTTATATTAATTTCTACAAAATTATGTGTAGTTATATGGGCAAAAATGTTGAAAACTCAAACAACTTTTTTAAATATAGCAGTTGCTAATGCATCTTACTTATGTTTTGTGAAAAATTAGAATCTTAGAATATTCATATCATGATAATTGAGAAATCTTATAGAAGACGTAATTTGGAGTAAATGAATTAATTTGTACGAAATTATGTGCAATTATGCGGCCAAAAAATTTGGAAAGATCAAACAACTTGTTTAAACAACAGTTTTTAACGCATCTTACTTATGTTTTGTGCAAAATTTGTGTCATAAAATATTCATACCGAAGTTTTAATTAGAAAATCTTACAACAAGCATATTTATTGTAATTATATTAGTTTATTAGAAATTATGTGTAGTTATACAGCTAAAATATTTGAAAAACTCAAATAACTTATTTAAATAGCTGTTTTTAATGCATCTAAGTTTTTTTTTGTGCAAAATTAGTGTCGCATAATATTCCTATCGATGTTTTAATTAGACGATCTTATAATAGGCATTCTTAGGAGTAATTATATTGATTTATTTGAAATTATGTGTAATTATGCGGCCAAAACTTATAAAAAAAATTAAACAATTTGTTTAAATAATTATTTTTAATGCGTCTTATTTATGTTTTGATTGCAAAAATTGTGTCATACGATGTTCATATCGAAGTGTTAATTGGATAATCTTCTAATAGATATAATTAGGAGTAATTATAATAATTTTCATGAAATTATGAGCAGTTATGAGTCAAAAAATATTAAAAATCTTAAACTTGTCTAAACAGCAGTTTCTAATATATCTTACTTATGTTTTATGACAAATTAGTGTCGTTGGATATTCATATCGTAATATTTATTGAACAATATTATAATAAACATAATTAGGAGTAATTGTATTAATTGCGTGAAATTATGTGTACTTATGCGGCCAAAATTTTTGAAAAACACAAACAACTTGTTTAAACAGCTGTTTTTAACGCATTTTACTTATGTCTTGTGCAAAATTAGTATCGTAGAATATTCATATCGAAGTGTTAATTAGCGAATATTTTAATGGGCATAATTAGGAGTATTATATTAATTTTTAAGAAATTATATGTAGTTATGAGGCCAATAAAATTGAAAAAATTAACTTTTTTAAATAGCAGTTTCTAATGCATCTTACTTGTGTTTTGTGAAAAATTAGAATCGTAGTATTTTCATATCAAAGTGTTAATTGAAAAATCTTATAGAAGACGTAATTAGGAGCAATTATATTAATTTATATGAAATTATGTGCAGCTATGCGGCCAAAAAATTTAGAAAGATCAAACAACTTTTTTAAACAATAGTTTTTAATGCATCTTACTTATATTTTGTGCAAAATTAGTGTTCTAGAATATTCGTATCGAAGTTTTAATTAAAGAACATTACAATAGGCATATTTAGGAGTAATTATATTATTTTATAAGAAGTTATGTGTAGCTATGCAGCCAAAAATTTTAAAAAACTCAAATAATTTGTTGAAACAGCTGTTTTTAATGCATCTTACTTATGTTTTGTGCAAAACTAGTGTCGTACAATATTCATATCGATGTTTTAATTAGAAGATCAAATAATAGGCATGCTTAGGAGTAATTATATTAAATTATAAGAAATTATGTGTAATTATGCAGCCAAATTTTTAAAAAACTCAAACAACTTGTTTAAACAGCTGTTTTTAAAGCCTCCTAACTATGTTTTGTGCAGAATTAGTGTTGTAGAATGTTCATATTGAAGTGTTAATTAGAAAATCTTTTAATAGACATAATTACGAGTGATTATTTTAATTTTCACTAAATTATGTGTTGTTAGGGGACCAAAAATGTTGAAATTCTCAAATAACTTTTTCAAATAGCTGTTTCTAATGCATCTTACTTATGTTTTGGGAGAAAATAGTGTCGTCGAATACTCATATCGAAGTGTTAATTGAACAATCTTATAATAGACATAATTAGGAGTAATTATTTTAACTTGTACGAAATTATGTGTATTTATGGGGCCAAAAATTTAAAAAAGGTCAAACAACTAGTTTAAACAGCAGGTTTAATGCATCTTAATTATGTTTTGTACCAAATTATCATCATAGAAAATTCATATCGAAGTTTTAATTAGATAACCTTATAATAGCCATAATTAGGAGTAATTATATTAATTTTTACGAAAGTATTTGTAGTTATGCGGTAAAATTTTTGAAAAACTCAATCAACTAGTTTAAACTGTTGTTTTTTAATGCATCTTACTTATGTTTTGTGCAAAATTAGCGTCGTAGAATATTCATATCGAAGTAATAAATTGGATAATCTTCTAATAAGTACATTTAGGAGTAATTATATTATTTTTCATGAAATTATATGTAGTTATGAGACAATATATTTTGAAAATATTAAACAACTTTTTTAAACAACAGTTTCAAATGTATCTTATTTATGTTTTATGAAAAATTACTGTTATAGGATATACATATTGGAGTATTAATTGGACAATCATGTAATAGGTATAATTAGGAGTAATTATATTAATTTGCGCGAAAATATGTGGATTTATGCGGCCAAAAATTATAAAAAAACTCGAACAACTCGTTTAAACAGCTGTTTTTAATGCATCTTACTTATTTTTTATGCAAAATTCATGTCATAGAATGTTCATATCATTTTTAGGAGTAATTAGGAGTAATTATATATTCATTTTTATGAAAGTATATGTAGTTATGATGTAATAAATGTTAAAAATCTTAAACAACTTATTTAAACAGCAATTTCTAATGTATGCTACTTATGTCTTATGAAAAATTAGTATCCTATGTTATTCATATCGAAGTGCTAATATGACAACCTTATAATAGACATAGTTAGGAGTAATTATATTAGTTCGCTCAAAATTATTTGTAGTTTTGATGAAAAAATATTGAAAATCTTAAATAACTTTTTAAACAACAGTTTCTAATGCATCTTACTTATATTTTGTGCAAAATTAGCATCATAGAATATTCATATCTAAATTTTAATTGTAAAATTATATAATAGGCATAATTAGAAGTAATTATATTAGTTTTCATAAAATTATATGTGGTTATGCGGCCAACAATTTTCCAAAACTCAAACAACTTGTCTAAACAACTGCTTTTAATGCATCTTATTTATGTTTTGTGCAAACTTTGTGTTGTACAATGTTCATATCAAGTGTTAATTGGATAATCTTCTAATAGGTATAATTAGGAGTAATTATATTAATTTTCACAAATTTATGTATAGTTATGAGTCAAAAAATATTAAAAATCTTAAACAACTTGTTCAAACAGCAGTTTCTAATATATCTTACTTATGTTTTAAGAAACATTAGTGTCGTAGGATATTCATATCGAAGTGTTAATTGGACAATCTTATAATAGGCATAATTAGGAGTAATTATATTAATTTATGTGAAATTATGTGTAATTATGCGGCCAAATTTTTTGAAAAACACAAACAACTTATTTAAATAGTTATTTTTAATGCATCATACTTTTGTCTTGTGCAAAATTAGTATCTTAAAATATTCATATCGAAGTTTTAATTGGCTAATATTTTAATAGGTATAATTAGGAGTAATTATATTAATATTTACGAAATGATATGTAGTTATGAGGCCAAAAATATTGAAAAACTTAACTTTTTAAATAGCTGTTTCTAATGCATCTTACTTATGTTTTGATGAAAAATAGTGCCCTAAAATATTCATTTTGAAGTGTTAATTAAATAATCTTACAATATGCATAATTAGGAGTAATTATATTAATTTTCACCAAATTATGTGTAGTTATGCGTCCAAAATTTTTCATAAAGCCAAACAACTTGTTTAAACAGCAGTTTTTAACGTATCTTACTGATGTTTTGTGCAATATTTGCGTTATAGAATGAATATATCGATGTTTTAATTGGACAATTTTATAATAGGTGTAATTAGGAGTAATTTTATTCATTTACACGAAATTATATGTAGCTATGCGGCCAAAAATTATGAAAAACTCAAACATCTTGTTTATACAGCAGTTTTTGATGCATCTTACTTATGTTTTGCGCAAAATTAGCGTCATGAAATATTCATATCAAATTTTTAATAAGACAATCATATTATAGGCGTAATCAGGAATAATTATTTTAATTTGCACGAAATTATGTGCAGTTGTGCGGCCAAAAAAATTCATAAAGCCAAACAACTTTTTTATATAGCAGTTTTCAACGCATCTTACTTATGTTTTGTGCAAAATTAGCATTATAGAAATTTCATATCGAAGTTTTAATTGGACAACTTTATAATAGGCATAATTGGGAGTAGTAATATTAATTTGTAAGAAATTAAGTGTAGTTATGAGGGCAAAAATGTTGAAAACTCAAACAACTTTTTTAAATAGCAGTTTCTAATGCAAATTACTTATGTTTTGTGAAAAATTAGAATCGTAGAATATTCATATCAAAGTTTTAATTGGAAAATATTATAATAGGCATATTTAGAAGTAATTATATTAATTTATAAAAAATTATGTGTAGTTATGCCGCCAAATTTTTTTGAAAAACTCAAATACCTGGTTTAAACAACTGTTTTTAATGCATCTTACTTATGTTTTGTGCAAAATTAGTGTCGTAGATTATTCATGTCAAAGTTTTAATCGGAAGATCTTATAATAGGCATTCTTAGGAGTAATTATATTAATTTATAAGAAATTATCTGTACTTATGCGACAGAAAATTGTAAAAAATTCAAACAACTTGTCTAAACAACTTTTTTTAAATGCATCTTATTGATATTTTGTGCAAAATTTGTGTCGTACAATGTTCATAACGAAGCGTTAATTGGATAACCTTCTAATAGGTATAATAAGGAGCAATTATATTAATTTTTATGAAATTATGTGTAGTTTATCAGTCAAAAGATGTTAAAAATTTTAAACAACTTGTTTAAACAGCAGTTTCTAATATATCTTACTTATGTTTTATGAAAAATTAGTATCGTTGGATATTCATATCGCAGTACTAATTAAATAATCTTATAATAGGCATAATTAGGAGTAATTATATTAATTTGTATGAAATTATGTGTACTTATGCGGCCAAAAATTTTGACAAACAAAAACAACTTTATAAAAATTATGTGTACTTATGTTTTGTGCAAAATTAGCATTATAGAAATTTCATATCGAAAATTTAATTGGACAACTTTATAATAGGTGTAATTAGGAGTAGTTATATTAATTTCTACAAATTTATGTGTAGTTATGTGGGAAAAAATGTTGAAAACTCAAACAACTTTTTAAATAGCAGTTGCTAATGCATCTTACTTATGTTTTGTGAAAAATTAGAATCGTAGAATATACATATCAGAGTGTTAATTGAAAAATCTTAAAGAAGACGTAATTCGGAGTAAATATATTAATTTATACGAAATTATGTGCAGTTATGTGGCCAAAATTTTTGGAAAGATCAACCAACTTGTTTAAACAACAGTTTTTAATGCATCTTACTTATATTTTGTGCAAAATTAGTGTCGTAAAATATTCATACCGGAGTTTTAATTAGAAAATCTTACAATAAGCATATTTATTGTAATTATATTAGTTTATTAGAAATTATGTGTAGTTATGCAGCTAAATTTTTTGAAAAACTCAAATAACTTGTTTAAACAGCTGTTTTTAATGCATATATATAATTTTTGTGCAAAATTAGTGTCGCATAATATTCATATAAAAGTTTTAATTAGAGGATCTTATAATAGGCATTCTTAGGAGTAATTACATAGATTTATAAGAAATTATGTGTAATTATGCGGTCAAAAATTGTAAAACAATTAAACAATTTGTTCAAATAACTGTTTTTAATGCATCTTATTTATGTTTTGTGCAAAAATTGTGTCGTACAATGTTCATATCGAAGTGTTAATTGGATAATCTTCTAATAGATATAATTAGGAGTAATTATATTAATTTTCATGAAATTATGTGCAGTTATGAGTCAAAAAATGTTAAAATTCTTAAACTTGTCTAAACAGCAGTTTTTAATATATCTTACTTATGTTTTATGAAAAATTAGTGTCGTTGGATATTCATATCGCAATGTTAATTGAACAATCTTATAATAGACATAATTAGTAGTAATTATATTAATTTTCATGAAATTATGTGTACTTATGCGGCCAATAATTTTGAAAAACAAAAACAACTTGTTTAAACAGCTGTTTTTAATGCATCGACTTATGTATTGTGCAAAATTATTGTCGTACAATGTTCATATCGAAGTGTTAATTGGCTAATATTTTAAAGGTTGTTAGTAGTAATTATATTAATTTTTTTGAAATTATATGAAGTTATGAGGCCAAAAATGTTAAAAAACTTAACTTTTTTAAATAACAGTTTCTAATGCATCTTACTTATGTTTTGATGAAAAATGGTGCCCTAAAATATTCATTTCGATGTGTTAATTGAATAATCATACAATAGGCATAATTGAGAATAATTATATTAATTTGCACCATATAATGTGTAGTTGTGTGTCCAAATTTTTTCATAAAGCCAAACAACTTGTTTAAACAGCAGTTTTTAATGTATCTTACTTATGTTTTGTGCAATATTAGCATTATAGAATATTAATATCAAAGTTTTAATTGGACAATTTTATAATAGGCGTAATTGTATTAATTTTGATGAAATTATATGCAGTTATGCGGCCAAAAATTATGAAAAACTCAAACAACTTGTTTAAACAGCAGTTTTTAATGCATCTTACTTATGTTTTGTGCAAAATTAGCATTATAGAAATTTAATTTAGAAATTTTAATTGGACAACTTTATAATAGGTGTAATTAGGAGTAGTTATATTAATTTCTACAAAATTATGTGTAGTTATATGGGCAAAAATGTTGAAAACTCAAACAACTTTTTTAAATATAGCAGTTGCTAATGCATCTTACTTATGTTTTGTGAAAAATTAGAATCTTAGAATATTCATATCATGATAATTGAGAAATCTTATAGAAGACGTAATTTGGAGTAAATGAATTAATTTGTACGAAATTATGTGCAATTATGCGGCCAAAAAATTTGGAAAGATCAAACAACTTGTTTAAACAACAGTTTTTAACGCATCTTACTTATGTTTTGTGCAAAATTTGTGTCATAAAATATTCATACCGAAGTTTTAATTAGAAAATCTTACAACAAGCATATTTATTGTAATTATATTAGTTTATTAGAAATTATGTGTAGTTATACAGCTAAAATATTTGAAAAACTCAAATAACTTATTTAAATAGCTGTTTTTAATGCATCTAAGTTTTTTTTTGTGCAAAATTAGTGTCGCATAATATTCCTATCGATGTTTTAATTAGACGATCTTATAATAGGCATTCTTAGGAGTAATTATATTGATTTATTTGAAATTATGTGTAATTATGCGGCCAAAACTTATAAAAAAAATTAAACAATTTGTTTAAATAATTATTTTTAATGCGTCTTATTTATGTTTTGATTGCAAAAATTGTGTCATACGATGTTCATATCGAAGTGTTAATTGGATAATCTTCTAATAGATATAATTAGGAGTAATTATAATAATTTTCATGAAATTATGAGCAGTTATGAGTCAAAAAATATTAAAAATCTTAAACTTGTCTAAACAGCAGTTTCTAATATATCTTACTTATGTTTTATGACAAATTAGTGTCGTTGGATATTCATATCGTAATATTTATTGAACAATATTATAATAAACATAATTAGGAGTAATTGTATTAATTGCGTGAAATTATGTGTACTTATGCGGCCAAAATTTTTGAAAAACACAAACAACTTGTTTAAACAGCTGTTTTTAACGCATTTTACTTATGTCTTGTGCAAAATTAGTATCGTAGAATATTCATATCGAAGTGTTAATTAGCGAATATTTTAATGGGCATAATTAGGAGTATTATATTAATTTTTAAGAAATTATATGTAGTTATGAGGCCAATAAAATTGAAAAAATTAACTTTTTAAATAGCATTTTCTAATGCATCTTACTTGTGTTTTGTGAAAAATTAGAATCGTAGTATTTTCATATCAAAGTGTTAATTGAAAAATCTTATAGAAGACGTAATTAGGAGCAATTATATTAATTTATATGAAATTATGTGCAGCTATGCGGCCAAAAAATTTAGAAAGATCAAACAACTTTTTTAAACAATAGTTTTTAATGCATCTTACTTATATTTTGTGCAAAATTAGTGTTCTAGAATATTCGTATCGAAGTTTTAATTAAAGAACATTACAATAGGCATATTTAGGAGTAATTATATTATTTTATAAGAAGTTATGTGTAGCTATGCAGCCAAAAATTTTAAAAAACTCAAATAATTTGTTGAAACAGCTGTTTTTAATGCATCTTACTTATGTTTTGTGCAAAACTAGTGTCGTACAATATTCATATCGATGTTTTAATTAGAAGATCAAATAATAGGCATGCTTAGGAGTAATTATATTAAATTATAAGAAATTATGTGTAATTATGCAGCCAAATTTTTTAAAAACTCAAACAACTTGTTTAAACAGCTGTTTTTAAAGCCTCCTAACTATGTTTTGTGCAGAATTAGTGTTGTAGAATGTTCATATTGAAGTGTTAATTAGAAAATCTTTTAATAGACATAATTACGAGTGATTATTTTAATTTTCACTAAATTATGTGTTGTTAGGGGACCAAAAATGTTGAAATTCTCAAATAACTTTTTCAAATAGCTGTTTCTAATGCATCTTACTTATGTTTTGGGAGAAAATAGTGTCGTCGAATACTCATATCGAAGTGTTAATTGAACAATCTTATAATAGACATAATTAGGAGTAATTATTTTAACTTGTACGAAATTATGTGTATTTATGGGGCCAAAAATTTAAAAAAGGTCAAACAACTAGTTTAAACAGCAGGTTTAATGCATCTTAATTATGTTTTGTACCAAATTATCATCATAGAAAATTCATATCGAAGTTTTAATTAGATAACCTTATAATAGCCATAATTAGGAGTAATTATATTAATTTTTACGAAAGTATTTGTAGTTATGCGGTAAAATTTTTGAAAAACTCAATCAACTAGTTTAAACTGTTGTTTTTTAATGCATCTTACTTATGTTTTGTGCAAAATTAGCGTCGTAGAATATTCATATCGAAGTAATAAATTGGATAATCTTCTAATAAGTACATTTAGGAGTAATTATATTATTTTTCATGAAATTATATGTAGTTATGAGACAATATATTTTGAAAATATTAAACAACTTTTTTAAACAACAGTTTCAAATGTATCTTATTTATGTTTTATGAAAAATTACTGTTATAGGATATACATATTGGAGTATTAATTAGACAATCATGTAATAGGTATAATTAGGAGTAATTATATTAATTTTCGCGAAAATATGTGGATTTATGCGGCCAAAAATTATAAAAAAACTCGAACAACTCGTTTAAACAGCTGTTTTTAATGCATCTTACTTATTTTTTGTGCAAAATTCATGTCATAGAATGTTCATATCATTTTTAGGAGTAATTAGGAGTAATTATATATTCATTTTTATGAAAGTATATGTAGTTATGATGTAATAAATGTTAAAAATCTTAAACAACTTATTTAAACAGCAATTTCTAATGTATGCTACTTATGTCTTATGAAAAATTAGTATCCTATGTTATTCATATCGAAGTGCTAATATGACAACCTTATAATAGACATAGTTAGGAGTAATTATATTAGTTCGCTCAAAATTATTTGTAGTTTTGATGAAAAAATATTGAAAATCTTAAATAACTTTTTAAACAACAGTTTCTAATGCATCTTACTTATATTTTGTGCAAAATTAGCATCATAGAATATTCATATCTAAATTTTAATTGTAAAATTATATAATAGGCATAATTAGAAGTAATTATATTAGTTTTCATAAAATTATATGTGGTTATGCGGCCAACAATTTTCCAAAACTCAAACAACTTGTCTAAACAACTGCTTTTAATGCATCTTATTTATGTTTTGTGCAAACTTTGTGTTGTACAATGTTCATATCAAGTGTTAATTGGATAATCTTCTAATAGGTATAATTAGGAGTAATTATATTAATTTTCACAAATTTATGTATAGTTATGAGTCAAAAAATATTAAAAATCTTAAACAACTTGTTCAAACAGCAGTTTCTAATATATCTTACTTATGTTTTAAGAAACATTAGTGTCGTAGGATATTCATATCGAAGTGTTAATTGGACAATCTTATAATAGGCATAATTAGGAGTAATTATATTAATTTATGTGAAATTATGTGTAATTATGCGGCCAAATTTTTTGAAAAACACAAACAACTTATTTAAATAGTTATTTTTAATGCATCATACTTTTGTCTTGTGCAAAATTAGTATCTTAAAATATTCATATCGAAGTTTTAATTGGCTAATATTTTAATAGGTATAATTAGGAGTAATTATATTAATATTTACGAAATGATATGTAGTTATGAGGCCAAAAATATTGAAAAACTTAACTTTTTAAATAGCTGTTTCTAATGCATCTTACTTATGTTTTGATGAAAAATAGTGCCCTAAAATATTCATTTTGAAGTGTTAATTAAATAATCTTACAATATGCATAATTAGGAGTAATTATATTAATTTTCACCAAATTATGTGTAGTTATGCGTCCAAAATTTTTCATAAAGCCAAACAACTTGTTTAAACAGCAGTTTTTAACGTATCTTACTGATGTTTTGTGCAATATTTGCGTTATAGAATGAATATATCGATGTTTTAATTGGACAATTTTATAATAGGTGTAATTAGGAGTAATTTTATTCATTTACACGAAATTATATGTAGCTATGCGGCCAAAAATTATGAAAAACTCAAACATCTTGTTTATACAGCAGTTTTTGATGCATCTTACTTATGTTTTGCGCAAAATTAGCGTCATGAAATATTCATATCAAATTTTTAATAAGACAATCATATTATAGGCGTAATCAGGAATAATTATTTTAATTTGCACGAAATTATGTGCAGTTGTGCGGCCAAAAAATTCATAAAGCCAAACAACTTTTTTATATAGCAGTTTTCAACGCATCTTACTTATGTTTTGTGCAAAATTAGCATTATAGAAATTTCATATCGAAGTTTTAATTGGACAACTTTATAATAGGCATAATTGGGAGTAGTAATATTAATTTGTAAGAAATTAAGTGTAGTTATGAGGGCAAAAATGTTGAAAACTCAAACAACTTTTTTAAATAGCAGTTTCTAATGCAAATTACTTATGTTTTGTGAAAAATTAGAATCGTAGAATATTCATATCAAAGTTTTAATTGGAAAATATTATAATAGGCATATTTAGAAGTAATTATATTAATTTATAAAAAATTATGTGTAGTTATGCCGCCAAATTTTTTTGAAAAACTCAAATACCTGGTTTAAACAACTGTTTTTAATGCATCTCTACTTATGTTTTGTGCAAAATTAGTGTCGTAGATTATTCATGTCAAAGTTTTAATCGGAAGATCTTATAATAGGCATTCTTAGGAGTAATTATATTAATTTATAAGAAATTATCTGTACTTATGCGACAGAAAATTGTAAAAAATTCAAACAACTTGTCTAAACAACTTTTTTTAAATGCATCTTATTGATATTTTGTGCAAAATTTGTGTCGTACAATGTTCATAACGAAGCGTTAATTGGATAACCTTCTAATAGGTATAATAAGGAGCAATTATATTAATTTTTATGAAATTATGTGTAGTTTATCAGTCAAAAGATGTTAAAAATTTTAAACAACTTGTTTAAACAGCAGTTTCTAATATATCTTACTTATGTTTTATGAAAAATTAGTATCGTTGGATATTCATATCGCAGTACTAATTAAATAATCTTATAATAGGCATAATTAGGAGTAATTATATTAATTTGTATGAAATTATGTGTACTTATGCGGCCAAAAATTTTGACAAACAAAAACAACTTTATAAAAATTATGTGTACTTATGTTTTGTGCAAAATTAGCATTATAGAAATTTCATATCGAAAATTTAATTGGACAACTTTATAATAGGTGTAATTAGGAGTAGTTATATTAATTTCTACAAATTTATGTGTAGTTATGTGGGAAAAAATGTTGAAAACTCAAACAACTTTTTAAATAGCAGTTGCTAATGCATCTTACTTATGTTTTGTGAAAAATTAGAATCGTAGAATATACATATCAGAGTGTTAATTGAAAAATCTTAAAGAAGACGTAATTCGGAGTAAATATATTAATTTATACGAAATTATGTGCAGTTATGTGGCCAAAATTTTTGGAAAGATCAACCAACTTGTTTAAACAACAGTTTTTAATGCATCTTACTTATATTTTGTGCAAAATTAGTGTCGTAAAATATTCATACCGGAGTTTTAATTAGAAAATCTTACAATAAGCATATTTATTGTAATTATATTAGTTTATTAGAAATTATGTGTAGTTATGCAGCTAAATTTTTTGAAAAACTCAAATAACTTGTTTAAACAGCTGTTTTTAATGCATATATATAATTTTTGTGCAAAATTAGTGTCGCATAATATTCATATAAAAGTTTTAATTAGAGGATCTTATAATAGGCATTCTTAGGAGTAATTACATAGATTTATAAGAAATTATGTGTAATTATGCGGTCAAAAATTGTAAAACAATTAAACAATTTGTTCAAATAACTGTTTTTAATGCATCTTATTTATGTTTTGTGCAAAAATTGTGTCGTACAATGTTCATATCGAAGTGTTAATTGGATAATCTTCTAATAGATATAATTAGGAGTAATTATATTAATTTTCATGAAATTATGTGCAGTTATGAGTCAAAAAATGTTAAAATTCTTAAACTTGTCTAAACAGCAGTTTTTAATATATCTTACTTATGTTTTATGAAAAATTAGTGTCGTTGGATATTCATATCGCAATGTTAATTGAACAATCTTATAATAGACATAATTAGTAGTAATTATATTAATTTTCATGAAATTATGTGTACTTATGCGGCCAATAATTTTGAAAAACAAAAACAACTTGTTTAAACAGCTGTTTTTAATGCATCGACTTATGTATTGTGCAAAATTATTGTCGTACAATGTTCATATCGAAGTGTTAATTGGCTAATATTTTAAAGGTTGTTAGTAGTAATTATATTAATTTTTTTGAAATTATATGAAGTTATGAGGCCAAAAATGTTAAAAAACTTAACTTTTTTAAATAACAGTTTCTAATGCATCTTACTTATGTTTTGATGAAAAATGGTGCCCTAAAATATTCATTTCGATGTGTTAATTGAATAATCATACAATAGGCATAATTGAGAATAATTATATTAATTTGCACCATATAATGTGTAGTTGTGTGTCCAAATTTTTTTCATAAAGCCAAACAACTTGTTTAAACAGCAGTTTTTAATGTATCTTACTTATGTTTTGTGCAATATTAGCATTATAGAATATTAATATCAAAGTTTTAATTGGACAATTTTATAATAGGCGTAATTAGGAGTAATTGTATTAATTTTGATGAAATTATATGCAGTTATGCGGCCAAAAATTATGAAAAACTCAAACAACTTGTTTAAACAGCAGTTTTTAATGCATCTTACTTATGTTTTGTGCAAAATTAGCATTATAGAAATTTAATTTAGAAATTTTAATTGGACAACTTTATAATAGGTGTAATTAGGAGTAGTTATATTAATTTCTACAAAATTATGTGTAGTTATATGGGCAAAAATGTTGAAAACTCAAACAACTTTTTTAAATATAGCAGTTGCTAATGCATCTTACTTATGTTTTGTGAAAAATTAGAATCTTAGAATATTCATATCATGATAATTGAGAAATCTTATAGAAGACGTAATTTGGAGTAAATGAATTAATTTGTACGAAATTATGTGCAATTATGCGGCCAAAAAATTTGGAAAGATCAAACAACTTGTTTAAACAACAGTTTTTAACGCATCTTACTTATGTTTTGTGCAAAATTTGTGTCATAAAATATTCATACCGAAGTTTTAATTAGAAAATCTTACAACAAGCATATTTATTGTAATTATATTAGTTTATTAGAAATTATGTGTAGTTATACAGCTAAAATATTTGAAAAACTCAAATAACTTATTTAAATAGCTGTTTTTAATGCATCTAAGTTTTTTTTTGTGCAAAATTAGTGTCGCATAATATTCCTATCGATGTTTTAATTAGACGATCTTATAATAGGCATTCTTAGGAGTAATTATATTGATTTATTTGAAATTATGTGTAATTATGCGGCCAAAACTTATAAAAAAAATTAAACAATTTGTTTAAATAATTATTTTTAATGCGTCTTATTTATGTTTTGATTGCAAAAATTGTGTCATACGATGTTCATATCGAAGTGTTAATTGGATAATCTTCTAATAGATATAATTAGGAGTAATTATAATAATTTTCATGAAATTATGAGCAGTTATGAGTCAAAAAATATTAAAAATCTTAAACTTGTCTAAACAGCAGTTTCTAATATATCTTACTTATGTTTTATGACAAATTAGTGTCGTTGGATATTCATATCATAATATTTATTGAACAATATTATAATTGCGTGAAATTATGTGTACTTATGCGGCCAAAAATTTTGAAAAACACAAACAACTTGTTTAAACAGCTATTTTTAACGCATTTTACTTATGTCTTGTGCAAAATTAGTATCGTAGAATATTCATATCGAAGTGTTAATTAGCGAATATTTTAATGGGCATAATTAGGAGTATTATATTAATTTTTAAGAAATTATATGTAGTTATGAGGCCAATAAAATTGAAAAACTTAACTTTTTTAAATAGCAGTTTCTAATGCATCTTACTTGTGTTTTGTGAAAAATTAGAATCGTAGTATTTTCATATCAAAGTGTTAATTGAAAAATCTTATAGAAGACGTAATTAGGAGCAATTATATTAATTTATATGAAATTATGTGCAGCTATGCGGCCAAAAAATTTAGAAAGATCAAACAACTTTTTTAAACAATAGTTTTTAATGCATCTTACTTATATTTTGTGCAAAATTAGTGTTGTAGAATATTCGTATCGAAGTTTTAATTAAAGAACATTACAATAGGCATATTTAGGAGTAATTATATTATTTTATAAGAAGTTATGTGTAGCTATGCAGCCAAAAATTTTAAAAAACTCAAATAATTTGTTGAAACAAATTGTTTTTAATGCATCTTACTTATGTTTTGTGCAAAATTAGCATCGTACAATATTTATATCGATGTTTTAATTAGAACATCAAATTATAGGCATGCTTAAGAGTAATTATATTAATTTATAAGAAATTATGTGTAATTATGCAGCCAAATTTTTTAAAAAACTCAAACAACTTGTTTAAACAGCTTGTTTTTAAAGCCTCCTAACTATGTTTTGTGCAGAATTAGTGTTGTAGAATGTTCATATTGAAGTGTTAATTAGAAAATCTTTTAATAGACATAATTACGAGTGATTATTTTAATTTTCACTAAATTATGTGTTGTTAGGGGACCAAAAATGTTGAAATTCTCAAATAACTTTTTCAAATAGCTGTTTCTAATGCATCTTACTTATGTTTTGGGAGAAAATAGTGTCGTCGAATACTCATATCGAAGTGTTAATTGAACAATCTTATAATAGACATAATTAGGAGTAATTATTTTAATTTGCACGAAACTATGTGTATTTATGGGGCCAAAAATTAAAAAAAGTCAAATAACTTGTTTAAACGGCAGGTTTAATGCATTTTAATTATGTTTTGTACCAAATTATCATCATAGAATATTCATATCGAAGTTTTAATTAGATAACCTTATAATAGCCATAATTAGGAGTAATTATATTAATTTTTACGAAAGTATTTGTAGTTATGCGGTAAATTTTTTGAAAAACTCAATCAACTAGTTTAAACTGTTGTTTTTTAATGCATCTTACTTATGTTTTGTGCAAAATTAGCGTCGTAGAATATTCATATCGAAGTAATAAATTGGATAATCTTCTAATAAGTACATTTAGGAGTAATTATATTATTTTTCATGAAATTATATGTAGTTATGAGACAATATAGTTTGAAAATATTAAACAACTTTTTTAAACAACAGTTTCAAATGTATCTTATTTATGTTTTATGAAAAATTACTGTTATAGGATATACATATTGGAGTATTAATTGGACAATCATGTAATAGGTATAATTAGGAGTAATTATATTAATTTGCGCGAAAATATGTGTAGTTATGCGGCCAAAAATTATAAAAAAACTCCAACAACTTGTTTAAACAGCTGTTTTTAATGCATCTTACTTATTTTTTATGCAAAATTCATGTCATAGAATGTTCATATCATAGTGTTAATTGGATAATCTTCTAATAGGCATAATTAAGAGTTATTATATTAGTTTTCACGAAATTATGTGTCATTATGATGTAATAAATGTTAAAAATCTTAAACAACTTATTTAAACAGCAATTTCTAATGTATGCTACTTATGTCTTATGAAAAATTAGTATCCTATGTTATTCATATCGAAGTGCTAATATGACAACCTTATAATAGACATAGTTAGGAGTAATTATATTAGTTCGCTCAAAATTATTTGTAGTTTTGATGAAAAAATATTGAAAATCTTAAATAACTTTTTAAACAACAGTTTCTAATGCATCTTACTTATATTTTGTGCAAAATTAGCATCATAGAATATTCATATCTAAATTTTAATTGTAAAATTATATAATAGGCATAATTAGAAGTAATTATATTAGTTTTCATAAAATTATATGTGGTTATGCGGCCAACAATTTTCCAAAACTCGAACAACTTGTCTAAACAACTGCTTTTAATGCATCTTATTTATGTTTTGTGCAAACTTTGTGTTGTACAATGTTCATATCAAGTGTTAATTGGATAATCTTCTAATAGGTATAATTAGGAGTAATTATATTAATTTTCACAAATTTATGTATAGTTATGAGTCAAAAAATATTAAAAATCTTAAACAACTTGTTCAAACAGCAGTTTCTAATATATCTTACTTATGTTTTAAGAAACATTAGTGCCGTAGGATATTCATATCGAAGTGTTAATTGGACAATCTTATAATAGGCATAATTAGGAGTAATTATATTAATTTATGTGAAATTATGTGTAATTATGCGGCCAAATTTTTTGAAAAACACAAACAACTTATTTAAATAGTTATTTTTAATGCATCATACTTTTGTCTTGTGCAAAATTAGTATCTTAAAATATTCATATCGAAGTTTTAATTGGCTAATATTTTAATAGGTATAATTAGGAGTAATTATATTAATATTTACGAAATGATATGTAGTTATGAGGCCAAAAATATTGAAAAACTTAACTTTTTAAATAGCAGTTTCTAATGCATCTTACTTATGTTTTGATGAAAAATAGTGCCCTAAAATATTCATTTTGAAGTGTTAATTAAATAATCTTACAATATGCATAATTAGGAGTAATTATATTAATTTTCACCAAATTATGTGTAGTTATGCGTCCAAAATTTTTCATAAAGCCAAACAACTTGTTTAAACAGCAGTTTTTAACGTATCTTACTGATGTTTTGTGCAATATTTGCGTTATAGAATGAATATATCGATGTTTTAATTGGACAATTTTATAATAGGTGTAATTAGGAGTAATTTTATTCATTTACACGAAATTATATGTAGCTATGCGGCCAAAAATTATGAAAAACTCAAACATCTTGTTTATACAGCAGTTTTTGATGCATCTTACTTATGTTTTGCGCAAAATTAGCGTCATGAAATATTCATATCAAATTTTTAATAAGACAATCATATTATAGGCGTAATCAGGAATAATTATTTTAATTTGCACGAATTATGTGCAGTTGTGCGGCCAAAAAATTCATAAAGCCAAACAACTTTTTTATATAGCAGTTTTCAACGCATCTTACTTATGTTTTGTGCAAAATTAGCATTATAGAAAATTCATATCGAAGTTTTAATTGGACAACTTTATAATAGGCATAATTGGGAGTAGTAATATTAATTTGTAAGAAATTAAGTGTAGTTATGAGGGCAAAAATGTTGAAAACTCAAACAACTTTTTTAAATAGCAGTTTCTAATGCAAATTACTTATATTTTGTGAAAAATTAGAATCGTAGAATATTCATATCAAAGTTTTAATTGGAAAATATTATAATAGGCATATTTAGAAGTAATTATATTAATTTATAAAAAATTATGTGTAGTTATGCCGCCAAATTTTTTTGAAAAACTCAAATACCTGGTTTAAACAACTGTTTTTAATGCATCTTACTTATGTTTTGTGCAAAATTAGTGTCGTAGATTATTCATGTCAAAGTTTTAATTGGAAGATCTTATAATAGGCATTCTTAGGAGTAATTATATTAATTTATAAGAAATTATCTGTACTTATGCGACAGAAAATTGTAAAAAAATCAAACAACTTGTCTAAACAACTTTTTTAAATGCATCTTATTGATATTTTGTGCAAAATTTGTGTCGTACAATGTTCATAACGAAGCGTTAATTGGATAACCTTCTAATAGGTATAATAAGGAGCAATTATATTAATTTTTATGAAATTATGTGTAGTTTATCAGTCAAAAGATGTTAAAAATTTTAAACAACTTGTTTAAACAGCAGTTTCTAATATATCTTACTTATGTTTTATGAAAAATTAGTATCGTTGGATATTCATATCGCAGTACTAATTAAATAATCTTATAATAGGCATAATTAGGAGTAATTATATTAATTTGTATGAAATTATGTGTACTTATGCGGCCAAAAATTTTGACAAACAAAAACAACTTTATAAAAATTATGTGTACTTATGTTTTGTGCAAAATTAGCATTATAGAAATTTCATATCGAAAATTTAATTGGACAACTTTATAATAGGTGTAATTAGGAGTAGTTATATTAATTTCTACAAATTTATGTGTAGTTATGTGGGAAAAAATGTTGAAAACTCAAACAACTTTTTAAATAGCAGTTGCTAATGCATCTTACTTATGTTTTGTGAAAAATTAGAATCGTAGAATATACATATCAGAGTGTTAATTGAAAAATCTTAAAGAAGACGTAATTCGGAGTAAATATATTAATTTATACGAAATTATGTGCAGTTATGTGGCCAAAATTTTTGGAAAGATCAACCAACTTGTTTAAACAACAGTTTTTAATGCATCTTACTTATATTTTGTGCAAAATTAGTGTCGTAAAATATTCATACCGGAGTTTTAATTAGAAAATCTTACAATAAGCATATTTATTGTAATTATATTAGTTTATTAGAAATTATGTGTACTTATGCAGCTAAATTTTTTGAAAAACTCAAATAACTTGTTTAAACAGCTGTTTTTAATGCATATATATAATTTTTGTGCAAAATTAGTGTCGCATAATATTCATATAAAAGTTTTAATTAGAGGATCTTATAATAGGCATTCTTAGGAGTAATTACATAGATTTATAAGAAATTATGTGTAATTATGCGGTCAAAAATTGTAAAACAATTAAACAATTTGTTCAAATAACTGTTTTTAATGCATCTTATTTATGTTTTGTGCAAAAATTGTGTCGTACAATGTTCATATCGAAGTGTTAATTGGATAATCTTCTAATAGATATAATTAGGAGTAATTATATTAATTTTCATGAAATTATGTGCAGTTATGAGTCAAAAAATGTTAAAATTCTTAAACTTGTCTAAACAGCAGTTTTTAATATATCTTACTTATGTTTTATGAAAAATTAGTGTCGTTGGATATTCATATCGCAATGTTAATTGAACAATCTTATAATAGACATAATTAGTAGTAATTATATTAATTTTCATGAAATTATGTGTACTTATGCGGCCAATAATTTTGAAAAACAAAAACAACTTGTTTAAACAGCTGTTTTTAATGCATCGACTTATGTATTGTGCAAAATTATTGTCGTACAATGTTCATATCGAAGTGTTAATTGGCTAATATTTTAAAGGTTGTTAGTAGTAATTATATTAATTTTTTTGAAATTATATGAAGTTATGAGGCCAAAAATGTTAAAAAACTTAACTTTTTTAAATAACAGTTTCTAATGCATCTTACTTATGTTTTGATGAAAAATGGTGCCCTAAAATATTCATTTCGATGTGTTAATTGAATAATCATACAATAGGCATAATTGAGAATAATTATATTAATTTGCACCATATAATGTGTAGTTGTGTGTCCAAATTTTTTCATAAAGCCAAACAACTTGTTTAAACAGCAGTTTTTAATGTATCTTACTTATGTTTTGTGCAATATTAGCATTATAGAATATTAATATCAAAGTTTTAATTGGACAATTTTATAATAGGCGTAATTAGGAGTAATTGTATTAATTTTGATGAAATTATATGCAGTTATGCGGCCAAAAATTATGAAAAACTCAAACAACTTGTTTAAACAGCAGTTTTTAATGCATCTTACTTATGTTTTGTGCAAAATTAGCATTATAGAAATTTAATTTAGAAATTTTAATTGGACAACTTTATAATAGGTGTAATTAGGAGTAGTTATATTAATTTCTACAAAATTATGTGTAGTTATATGGGCAAAAATGTTGAAAACTCAAACAACTTTTTTAAATATAGCAGTTGCTAATGCATCTTACTTATGTTTTGTGAAAAATTAGAATCTTAGAATATTCATATCATGATAATTGAGAAATCTTATAGAACACGTAATTTGGAGTAAATGAATTAATTTGTACGAAATTATGTGCAATTATGCGGCCAAAAAATTTGGAAAGATCAAACAACTTGTTTAAACAACAGTTTTTAACGCATCTTACTTATGTTTTGTGCAAAATTTGTGTCATAAAATATTCATACCGAAGTTTTAATTAGAAAATCTTACAACAAGCATATTTATTGTAATTATATTAGTTTATTAGAAATTATGTGTAGTTATACAGCTAAAATATTTGAAAAACTCAAATAACTTATTTAAATAGCTGTTTTTAATGCATCTAAGTTTTTTTTTGTGCAAAATTAGTGTCGCATAATATTCCTATCGATGTTTTAATTAGACGATCTTATAATAGACATTCTTAGGAGTAATTATATTGATTTATTTGAAATTATGTGTAATTATGCGGCCAAAACTTATAAAAAAAATTAAACAATTTGTTTAAATAATTATTTTTAATGCGTCTTATTTATGTTTTGATTGCAAAAATTGTGTCATACGATGTTCATATCGAAGTGTTAATTGGATAATCTTCTAATAGATATAATTAGGAGTAATTATAATAATTTTCATGAAATTATGAGCAGTTATGAGTCAAAAAATATTAAAAATCTTAAACTTGTCTAAACAGCAGTTTCTAATATATCTTACTTATGTTTTATGACAAATTAGTGTCGTTGGATATTCATATCGTAATATTTATTGAACAATATTATAATAAACATAATTAGGAGTAATTGTATTAATTGCGTGAAATTATGTGTACTTATGCGGCCAAAATTTTTGAAAAACACAAACAACTTGTTTAAACAGCTGTTTTTAACGCATTTTACTTATGTCTTGTGCAAAATTAGTATCGTAGAATATTCATATCGAAGTGTTAATTTGCGAATATTTTAATGGGCATAATTAGGAGTATTATATTAATTTTTAAGAAATTATATGTAGTTATGAGGCCAATAAAATTGAAAAACTTAACTTTTTTAAATAGCAGTTTCTAATGCATCTTACTTGTGTTTTGTGAAAAATTAGAATCGTAGTATTTTCATATCAAAGTGTTAATTGAAAAATCTTATAGAAGACGTAATTAGGAGCAATTATATTAATTTATATGAAATTATGTGCAGCTATGCGGCCAAAAAATTTAGAAAGATCAAACAACTTTTTTAAACAATAGTTTTTAATGCATCTTACTTATATTTTGTGCAAAATTAGTGTTCTAGAATATTCGTATCGAAGTTTTAATTAAAGAACATTACAATAGGCATATTTAGGAGTAATTATATTATTTTATAAGAAGTTATGTGTAGCTATGCAGCCAAAAATTTTAAAAAACTCAAATAATTTGTTGAAACAGCTGTTTTTAATGCATCTTACTTATGTTTTGTGCAAAACTAGTGTCGTACAATATTCATATCGATGTTTTAATTAGAAGATCAAATAATAGGCATGCTTAGGAGTAATTATATTAAATTATAAGAAATTATGTGTAATTATGCAGCCAAATTTTTTAAAAAACTCAAACAACTTGTTTAAACAGCTGTTTTTAAAGCCTCCTAACTATGTTTTGTGCAGAATTAGTGTTGTAGAATGTTCATATTGAAGTGTTAATTAGAAAATCTTTTAATAGACATAATTACGAGTGATTATTTTAATTTTCACTAAATTATGTGTTGTTAGGGGACCAAAAATGTTGAAATTCTCAAATAACTTTTTCAAATAGCTGTTTCTAATGCATCTTACTTATGTTTTGGGAGAAAATAGTGTCGTCGAATACTCATATCGAAGTGTTAATTGAACAATCTTATAATAGACATAATTAGGAGTAATTATTTTAACTTGTACGAAATTATGTGTATTTATGGGGCCAAAAATTTAAAAAAGGTCAAACAACTAGTTTAAACAGCAGGTTTAATGCATCTTAATTATGTTTTGTACCAAATTATCATCATAGAAAATTCATATCGAAGTTTTAATTAGATAACCTTATAATAGCCATAATTAGGAGTAATTATATTAATTTTTACGAAAGTATTTGTAGTTATGCGGTAAATTTTTTGAAAAACTCAATCAACTAGTTTAAACTGTTGTTTTTTAATGCATCTTACTTATGTTTTGTGCAAAATTAGCGTCGTAGAATATTCATATCGAAGTAATAAATTGGATAATCTTCTAATAAGTACATTTAGGAGTAATTATATTATTTTTCATGAAATTAGATGTAGTTATGAGACAATATAGTTTGAAAATATTAAATAACTTTTTTAAACAACAGTTTCAAATGTATCTTATTTATGTTTTGTGCAAAATTACTGTTATAGGATATACATATTGGAGTATTAATTGGACAATCATGTAATAGGTATAATTAGGAGTAATTATATTAATTTGCGCGAAAATATGTGTAGTTATGCGGCCAAAAATTATAAAAAAACTCGAACAACTCGTTTAAACAGCTGTTTTTAATGCATCTTACTTATTTTTTATGCAAAATTCATGTCATAGAATGTTCATATCATAGTGTTAATTGGATAATCCTCTAATAGGCATAATTAAGAGTTATTATATTAGTTTTCACGAAATTATGTGTCATTATGATGTAATAAATGTTAAAAATCTTAAACAACTTATTTAAACAGCAATTTCTAATGTATGCTACTTATGTCTTATGAAAAATTAGTATCCTATGTTATTCATATCGAAGTGCTAATATGACAACCTTATAATAGACATAGTTAGGAGTAATTATATTAGTTCGCTCAAAATTATTTGTAGTTTTGATGAAAAAATATTGAAAATCTTAAATAACTTTTTAAACAACAGTTTCTAATGCATCTTACTTATATTTTGTGCAAAATTAGCATCATAGAATATTCATATCTAAATTTTAATTGTAAAATTATATAATAGGCATAATTAGAAGTAATTATATTAGTTTTCATAAAATTATATGTGGTTATGCGGCCAACAATTTTCCAAAACTCGAACAACTTGTCTAAACAACTGCTTTTAATGCATCTTATTTATGTTTTGTGCAAACTTTGTGTTGTACAATGTTCATATCAAGTGTTAATTGGATAATCTTCTAATAGGTATAATTAGGAGTAATTATATTAATTTTCACAAATTTATGTATAGTTATGAGTCAAAAAATATTAAAAATCTTAAACAACTTGTTCAAACAGCAGTTTCTAATATATCTTACTTATGTTTTAAGAAACATTAGTGCCGTAGGATATTCATATCGAAGTGTTAATTGGACAATCTTATAATAGGCATAATTAGGAGTAATTATATTAATTTATGTGAAATTATGTGTAATTATGCGGCCAAATTTTTTGAAAAACACAAACAACTTATTTAAATAGTTATTTTTAATGCATCATACTTTTGTCTTGTGCAAAATTAGTATCTTAAAATATTCATATCGAAGTTTTAATTGGCTAATATTTTAATAGGTATAATTAGGAGTAATTATATTAATATTTACGAAATGATATGTAGTTATGAGGCCAAAAATATTGAAAAACTTAACTTTTTAAATAGCAGTTTCTAATGCATCTTACTTATGTTTTGATGAAAAATAGTGCCCTAAAATATTCATTTTGAAGTGTTAATTAAATAATCTTACAATATGCATAATTAGGAGTAATTATATTAATTTTCACCAAATTATGTGTAGTTATGCGTCCAAAATTTTTCATAAAGCCAAACAACTTGTTTAAACAGCAGTTTTTAACGTATCTTACTGATGTTTTGTGCAATATTTGCGTTATAGAATGAATATATCGATGTTTTAATTGGACAATTTTATAATAGGTGTAATTAGGAGTAATTTTATTCATTTACACGAAATTATATGTAGCTATGCGGCCAAAAATTATGAAAAACTCAAACATCTTGTTTATACAGCAGTTTTTGATGCATCTTACTTATGTTTTGCGCAAAATTAGCGTCATGAAATATTCATATCAAATTTTTAATAAGACAATCATATTATAGGCGTAATCAGGAATAATTATTTTAATTTGCACGAAATTATGTGCAGTTGTGCGGCCAAAAAAATTCATAAAGCCAAACAACTTTTTTATATAGCAGTTTTCAACGCATCTTACTTATGTTTTGTGCAAAATTAGCATTATAGAAAATTCATATCGAAGTTTTAATTGGACAACTTTATAATAGGCATAATTGGGAGTAGTAATATTAATTTGTAAGAAATTAAGTGTAGTTATGAGGGCAAAAATGTTGAAAACTCAAACAACTTTTTTAAATAGCAGTTTCTAATGCAAATTACTTATGTTTTGTGAAAAATTAGAATCGTAGAATATTCATATCAAAGTTTTAATTGGAAAATATTATAATAGGCATATTTAGAAGTAATTATATTAATTTATAAAAAATTATGTGTAGTTATGCCGCCAAATTTTTTTGAAAAACTCAAATACCTGGTTTAAACAACTGTTTTTAATGCATCTTACTTATGTTTTGTGCAAAATTAGTGTCGTAGATTATTCATGTCAAAGTTTTAATTGGAAGATCTTATAATAGGCATTCTTAGGAGTAATTATATTAATTTATAAGAAATTATCTGTACTTATGCGACAGAAAATTATAAAAAATTCAAACAACTTGTCTAAACAACTTTTTTTAAATGCATCTTATTGATATTTTGTGCAAAATTTGTGTCGTACAATGTTCATAACGAAGCGTTAATTGGATAACCTTCTAATAGGTATAATAAGGAGCAATTATATTAATTTTTATGAAATTATGTGTAGTTTATCAGTCAAAAGATGTTAAAAATTTAAACAACTTGTTTAAACAGCAGTTTCTAATATATCTTACTTATGTTTTATGAAAAATTAGTATCGTTGGATATTCATATCGCAGTACTAATTAAATAATCTTATAATAGGCATAATTAGGAGTAATTATATTAATTTGTATGAAATTATGTGTACTTATGCGGCCAAAAATTTTGACAAACAAAAACAACTTTATAAAAATTATGTGTACTTATGTTTTGTGCAAAATTAGCATTATAGAAATTTCATATCGAAAATTTAATTGGACAACTTTATAATAGGTGTAATTAGGAGTAGTTATATTAATTTCTACAAATTTATGTGTAGTTATGTGGGAAAAAATGTTGAAAACTCAAACAACTTTTTAAATAGCAGTTGCTAATGCATCTTACTTATGTTTTGTGAAAAATTAGAATCGTAGAATATACATATCAGAGTGTTAATTGAAAAATCTTAAAGAAGACGTAATTCAGAGTAAATATATTAATTTATACGAAATTATGTGCAGTTATGTGGCCAAAATTTTTGGAAAGATCAACCAACTTGTTTAAACAACAGTTTTTAATGCATCTTACTTATATTTTGTGCAAAATTAGTGTCGTAAAATATTCATACCGGAGTTTTAATTAGAAAATCTTACAATAAGCATATTTATTGTAATTATATTAGTTTATTAGAAATTATGTGTACTTATGCAGCTAAATTTTTTGAAAAACTCAAATAACTTGTTTAAACAGCTGTTTTTAATGCATATATATAATTTTTGTGCAAAATTAGTGTCGCATAATATTCATATAAAAGTTTTAATTAGAGGATCTTATAATAGGCATTCTTAGGAGTAATTACATAGATTTATAAGAAATTATGTGTAATTATGCGGTCAAAAATTGTAAAACAATTAAACAATTTGTTCAAATAACTGTTTTTAATGCATCTTATTTATGTTTTGTGCAAAAATTGTGTCGTACAATGTTCATATCGAAGTGTTAATTGGATAATCTTCTAATAGATATAATTAGGAGTAATTATATTAATTTTCATGAAATTATGTGCAGTTATGAGTCAAAAAATGTTAAAATTCTTAAACTTGTCTAAACAGCAGTTTTTAATATATCTTACTTATGTTTTATGAAAAATTAGTGTCGTTGGATATTCATATCGCAATGTTAATTGAACAATCTTATAATAGACATAATTAGTAGTAATTATATTAATTTTCATGAAATTATGTGTACTTATGCGGCCAATAATTTTGAAAAACAAAAACAACTTGTTTAAACAGCTGTTTTTAATGCATCGACTTATGTATTGTGCAAAATTATTGTCGTACAATGTTCATATCGAAGTGTTAATTGGCTAATATTTTAAAGGTTGTTAGTAGTAATTATATTAATTTTTTTGAAATTATATGAAGTTATGAGGCCAAAAATGTTAAAAAACTTAACTTTTTTAAATAACAGTTTCTAATGCATCTTACTTATGTTTTGATGAAAAATGGTGCCCTAAAATATTCATTTCGATGTGTTAATTGAATAATCATACAATAGGCATAATTGAGAATAATTATATTAATTTGCACCATATAATGTGTAGTTGTGTGTCCAAATTTTTTCATAAAGCCAAACAACTTGTTTAAACAGCAGTTTTTAATGTATCTTACTTATGTTTTGTGCAATATTAGCATTATAGAATATTAATATCAAAGTTTTAATTGGACAATTTTATAATAGGCGTAATTAGGAGTAATTGTATTAATTTTGATGAAATTATATGCAGTTATGCGGCCAAAAATTATGAAAAACTCAAACAACTTGTTTAAACAGCAGTTTTTAATGCATCTTACTTATGTTTTGTGCAAAATTAGCATTATAGAAATTTAATTTAGAAATTTTAATTGGACAACTTTATAATAGGTGTAATTAGGAGTAGTTATATTAATTTCTACAAAATTATGTGTAGTTATATGGGCAAAAATGTTGAAAACTCAAACAACTTTTTTAAATATAGCAGTTGCTAATGCATCTTACTTATGTTTTGTGAAAAATTAGAATCTTAGAATATTCATATCATGATAATTGAGAAATCTTATAGAAGACGTAATTTGGAGTAAATGAATTAATTTGTACGAAATTATGTGCAATTATGCGGCCAAAAAATTTGGAAAGATCAAACAACTTGTTTAAACAACAGTTTTTAACGCATCTTACTTATGTTTTGTGCAAAATTTGTGTCATAAAATATTCATACCGAAGTTTTAATTAGAAAATCTTACAACAAGCATATTTATTGTAATTATATTAGTTTATTAGAAATTATGTGTAGTTATACAGCTAAAATATTTGAAAAACTCAAATAACTTATTTAAATAGCTGTTTTTAATGCATCTAAGTTTTTTTTTGTGCAAAATTAGTGTCGCATAATATTCCTATCGATGTTTTAATTAGACGATCTTATAATAGGCATTCTTAGGAGTAATTATATTGATTTATTTGAAATTATGTGTAATTATGCGGCCAAAACTTATAAAAAAAAATTAAACAATTTGTTTAAATAATTATTTTTAATGCGTCTTATTTATGTTTTGTGCAAAAATTGTGTCATACGATGTTCATATCGAAGTGTTAATTGGATAATCTTCTAATAGATATAATTAGGAGTAATTATAATAATTTTCATGAAATTATGAGCAGTTATGAGTCAAAAAATATTAAAAATCTTAAACTTGTCTAAACAGCAGTTTCTAATATATCTTACTTATGTTTTATGACAAATTAGTGTCGTTGGATATTCATATCGTAATATTTATCGAACAATATTATAATAAACATAATTAGGAGTAATTGTATTAATTGCGTGAAATTATATGTACTTATGCGGCCAAAATTTTTGAAAAACACAAACAACTTGTTTAAACAGCTGTTTTTAACGCATTTTACTTATGTCTTGTGCAAAATTAGTATCGTAGAATATTCATATCGAAGTGTTAATTAGCGAATATTTTAATGGGCATAATTAGGAGTATTATATTAATTTTTAAGAAATTATATGTAGTTATGAGGCCAATAAAATTGAAAAACTTAACTTTTTTAAATAGCAGTTTCTAATGCATCTTACTTGTGTTTTGTGAAAAATTAGAATCGTAGTATTTTCATATCAAAGTGTTAATTGAAAAATCTTATAGAAGACGTAATTAGGAGCAATTATATTAATTTATATGAAATTATGTGCAGCTATGCGGCCAAAAAATTTAGAAAGATCAAACAACTTTTTTAAACAATAGTTTTTAATGCATCTTACTTATATTTTGTGCAAAATTAGTGTTCTAGAATATTCGTATCGAAGTTTTAATTAAAGAACATTACAATAGGCATATTTAGGAGTAATTATATTATTTTATAAGAAGTTATGTGTAGCTATGCAGCCAAAAATTTTAAAAAACTCAAATAATTTGTTGAAACAGCTGTTTTTAATGCATCTTACTTATGTTTTGTGCAAAACTAGTGTCGTACAATATTCATATCGATGTTTTAATTAGAAGATCAAATAATAGGCATGCTTAGGAGTAATTATATTAAATTATAAGAAATTATGTGTAATTATGCAGCCAAATTTTTAAAAAACTCAAACAACTTGTTTAAACAGCTGTTTTTAAAGCCTCCTAACTATGTTTTGTGCAGAATTAGTGTTGTAGAATGTTCATATTGAAGTGTTAATTAGAAAATCTTTTAATAGACATAATTACGAGTGATTATTTTAATTTTCACTAAATTATGTGTTGTTAGGGGACCAAAAATGTTGAAATTCTCAAATAACTTTTTCAAATAGCTGTTTCTAATGCATCTTACTTATGTTTTGGGAGAAAATAGTGTCGTCGAATACTCATATCGAAGTGTTAATTGAACAATCTTATAATAGACATAATTAGGAGTAATTATTTTAACTTGTACGAAATTATGTGTATTTATGGGGCCAAAAATTTAAAAAAGGTCAAACAACTAGTTTAAACAGCAGGTTTAATGCATCTTAATTATGTTTTGTACCAAATTATCATCATAGAAAATTCATATCGAAGTTTTAATTAGATAACCTTATAATAGCAATAATTAGGAGTAATTATATTAATTTTTACGAAAGTATTTGTAGTTATGCGGTAAATTTTTTGAAAAACTCAATCAACTAGTTTAAACTGTTGTTTTTTAATGCATCTTACTTATGTTTTGTGCAAAATTAGCGTCGTAGAATATTCATATCGAAGTAATAAATTGGATAATCTTCTAATAAGTACATTTAGGAGTAATTATATTATTTTTCATGAAATTATATGTAGTTATGAGACAATATAGTTTGAAAATATTAAACAACTTTTTTAAACAACAGTTTCAAATGTATCTTATTTATGTTTTATGAAAAATTACTGTTATAGGATATACATACTGGAGTATTAATTGGACAATCATGTAATAGGTATAATTAGGAGTAATTATATTAATTTGCGCGAAAATATGTGTAGTTATGCGGCCAAAAATTATAAAAAAACTCGAACAACTCGTTTAAACAGCTGTTTTTAATGCATCTTACTTATTTTTTATGCAAAATTCATGTCATAGAATGTTCATATCATAGTGTTAATTGGATAATCCTCTAATAGGCATAATTAAGAGTTATTATATTAGTTTTCACGAAATTATGTGTCATTATGATGTAATAAATGTTAAAAATCTTAAACAACTTATTTAAACAGCAATTTCTAATGTATGCTACTTATGTCTTATGAAAAATTAGTATCCTATGTTATTCATATCGAAGTGCTAATATGACAACCTTATAATAGACATAGTTAGGAGTAATTATATTAGTTCGCTCAAAATTATTTGTAGTTTTGATGAAAAAATATTGAAAATCTTAAATAACTTTTTAAACAACAGTTTCTAATGCATCTTACTTATATTTTGTGCAAAATTAGCATCATAGAATAATCATATCTAAATTTTAATTGTAAAATTATATAATAGGCATAATTAGAAGTAATTATATTAGTTTTCATAAAATTATATGTGGTTATGCGGCCAACAATTTTCCAAAACTCGAACAACTTGTCTAAACAACTGCTTTTAATGCATCTTATTTATGTTTTGTGCAAACTTTGTGTTGTACAATGTTCATATCAAGTGTTAATTGGATAATCTTCTAATAGGTATAATTAGGAGTAATTATATTAATTTTCACAAATTTATGTATAGTTATGAGTCAAAAAATATTAAAAATCTTAAACAACTTGTTCAAACAGCAGTTTCTAATATATCTTACTTATGTTTTAAGAAACATTAGTGTCGTAGGATATTCATATCGAAGTGTTAATTGGACAATCTTATAATAGGCATAATTAGGAGTAATTATATTAATTTATGTGAAATTATGTGTAATTATGCGGCCAATTTTTTTGAAAAACACAAACAACTTATTTAAATAGTTATTTTTAATGCATCATACTTTTGTCTTGTGCAAAATTAGTATCTTAAAATATTCATATCGAAGTTTTAATTGGCTAATATTTTAATAGGTATAATTAGGAGTAATTATATTAATATTTACGAAATGATATGTAGTTATGAGGCCAAAAATATTGAAAAACTTAACTTTTTAAATAGCAGTTTCTAATGCATCTTACTTATGTTTTGATGAAAAATAGTGCCCTAAAATATTCATTTTGAAGTGTTAATTAAATAATCTTACAATATGCATAATTAGGAGTAATTATATTAATTTTCACCAAATTATGTGTAGTTATGCGTCCAAAATTTTTCATAAAGCCAAACAACTTGTTTAAACAGCAGTTTTTAACGTATCTTACTGATGTTTTGTGCAATATTTGCGTTATAGAATGAATATATCGATGTTTTAATTGGACAATTTTATAATAGGTGTAATTAGGAGTAATTTTATTCATTTACACGAAATTATATGTAGCTATGCGGCCAAAAATTATGAAAAACTCAAACATCTTGTTTATACAGCAGTTTTTGATGCATCTTACTTATGTTTTGCGCAAAATTAGCGTCATGAAATATTCATATCAAATTTTTAATAAGACAATCATATTATAGGCGTAATCAGGAATAATTATTTTAATTTGCACGAAATTATGTGCAGTTGTGCGGCAAAAAATTCATAAAGCCAAACAACTTTTTTATATAGCAGTTTTCAACGCATCTTACTTATGTTTTGTGCAAAATTAGCATTATAGAAAATTCATATCGAAGTTTTAATTGGACAACTTTATAATAGGCATAATTGGGAGTAGTAATATTAATTTGTAAGAAATTAAGTGTAGTTATGAGGGCAAAAATGTTGAAAACTCAAACAACTTTTTTAAATAGCAGTTTCTAATGCAAATTACTTATGTTTTGTGAAAAATTAGAATCGTAGAATATTCATATCAAAGTTTTAATTGGAAAATATTATAATAGGCATATTTAGAAGTAATTATATTAATTTATAAAAAATTATGTGTAGTTATGCCGCCAAATTTTTTTGAAAAACTCAAATACCTGGTTTAAACAACTGTTTTTAATGCATCTTACTTATGTTTTGTGCAAAATTAGTGTCGTAGATTATTCATGTCAAAGTTTTAATTGGAAGATCTTATAATAGGCATTCTTAGGAGTAATTATATTAATTTATAAGAAATTATCTGTACTTATGCGACAGAAAATTATAAAAAATTCAAACAACTTGTCTAAACAACTTTTTTTAAATGCATCTTATTGATATTTTGTGCAAAATTTGTGTCGTACAATGTTCATAACGAAGCGTTAATTGGATAACCTTCTAATAGGTATAATAAGGAGCAATTATATTAATTTTTATGAAATTATGTGTAGTTTATCAGTCAAAAGATGTTAAAAAATTTAAACAACTTGTTTAAACAGCAGTTTCTAATATATCTTACTTATGTTTTATGAAAAATTAGTATCGTTGGATATTCATATCGCAGTACTAATTAAATAATCTTATAATAGGCATAATTAGGAGTAATTATATTAATTTGTATGAAATTATGTGTACTTATGCGGCCAAAAATTTTGACAAACAAAAACAACTTTATAAAAATTATGTGTACTTATGTTTTGTGCAAAATTAGCATTATAGAAATTTCATATCGAAAATTTAATTGGACAACTTTATAATAGGTGTAATTAGGAGTAGTTATATTAATTTCTACAAATTTATGTGTAGTTATGTGGGAAAAAATGTTGAAAACTCAAACAACTTTTTAAATAGCAGTTGCTAATGCATCTTACTTATGTTTTGTGAAAAATTAGAATCGTAGAATATACATATCAGAGTGTTAATTGAAAAATCTTAAAGAAGACGTAATTCGGAGTAAATATATTAATTTATACGAAATTATGTGCAGTTATGTGGCCAAAATTTTTGGAAAGATCAACCAACTTGTTTAAACAACAGTTTTTAATGCATCTTACTTATATTTTGTGCAAAATTAGTGTCGTAAAATATTCATACCGGAGTTTTAATTAGAAAATCTTACAATAAGCATATTTATTGTAATTATATTAGTTTATTAGAAATTATGTGTACTTATGCAGCTAAATTTTTGAAAAACTCAAATAACTTGTTTAAACAGCTGTTTTTAATGCATATATATAATTTTTGTGCAAAATTAGTGTCGCATAATATTCATATAAAAGTTTTAATTAGAGGATCTTATAATAGGCATTCTTAGGAGTAATTACATAGATTTATAAGAAATTATGTGTAATTATGCGGTCAAAAATTGTAAAACAATTAAACAATTTGTTCAAATAACTGTTTTTAATGCATCTTATTTATGTTTTGTGCAAAAATTGTGTCGTACAATGTTCATATCGAAGTGTTAATTGGATAATCTTCTAATAGATATAATTAGGAGTAATTATATTAATTTTCATGAAATTATGTGCAGTTATGAGTCAAAAAATGTTAAAATTCTTAAACTTGTCTAAACAGCAGTTTTTAATATATCTTACTTATGTTTTATGAAAAATTAGTGTCGTTGGATATTCATATCGCAATGTTAATTGAACAATCTTATAATAGACATAATTAGTAGTAATTATATTAATTTTCATGAAATTATGTGTACTTATGCGGCCAATAATTTTGAAAAACAAAAACAACTTGTTTAAACAGCTGTTTTTAATGCATCGACTTATGTATTGTGCAAAATTATTGTCGTACAATGTTCATATCGAAGTGTTAATTGGCTAATATTTTAAAGGTTGTTAGTAGTAATTATATTAATTTTTTTGAAATTATATGAAGTTATGAGGCCAAAAATGTTAAAAAACTTAACTTTTTTAAATAACAGTTTCTAATGCATCTTACTTATGTTTTGATGAAAAATGGTGCCCTAAAATATTCATTTCGATGTGTTAATTGAATAATCATACAATAGGCATAATTGAGAATAATTATATTAATTTGCACCATATAATGTGTAGTTGTGTGTCCAAATTTTTTCATAAAGCCAAACAACTTGTTTAAACAGCAGTTTTTAATGTATCTTACTTATGTTTTGTGCAATATTAGCATTATAGAATATTAATATCAAAGTTTTAATTGGACAATTTTATAATAGGCGTAATTAGGAGTAATTGTATTAATTTTGATGAAATTATATGCAGTTATGCGGCCAAAAATTATGAAAAACTCAAACAACTTGTTTAAACAGCAGTTTTTAATGCATCTTACTTATGTTTTGTGCAAAATTAGCATTATAGAAATTTAATTTAGAAATTTTAATTGGACAACTTTATAATAGGTGTAATTAGGAGTAGTTATATTAATTTCTACAAAATTATGTGTAGTTATATGGGCAAAAATGTTGAAAACTCAAACAACTTTTTTAAATATAGCAGTTGCTAATGCATCTTACTTATGTTTTGTGAAAAATTAGAATCTTAGAATATTCATATCATGATAATTGAGAAATCTTATAGAAGACGTAATTTGGAGTAAATGAATTAATTTGTACGAAATTATGTGCAATTATGCGGCCAAAAAATTTGGAAAGATCAAACAACTTGTTTAAACAACAGTTTTTAACGCATCTTACTTATGTTTTGTGCAAAATTTGTGTCATAAAATATTCATACCGAAGTTTTAATTAGAAAATCTTACAACAAGCATATTTATTGTAATTATATTAGTTTATTAGAAATTATGTGTAGTTATACAGCTAAAATATTTGAAAAACTCAAATAACTTATTTAAATAGCTGTTTTTAATGCATCTAAGTTTTTTTTTGTGCAAAATTAGTGTCGCATAATATTCCTATCGATGTTTTAATTAGACGATCTTATAATAGGCATTCTTAGGAGTAATTATATTGATTTATTTGAAATTATGTGTAATTATGCGGCCAAAACTTATAAAAAAAAATTAAACAATTTGTTTAAATAATTATTTTTAATGCGTCTTATTTATGTTTTGTGCAAAAATTGTGTCATACGATGTTCATATCGAAGTGTTAATTGGATAATCTTCTAATAGATATAATTAGGAGTAATTATAATAATTTTCATGAAATTATGAGCAGTTATGAGTCAAAAAATATTAAAAATCTTAAACTTGTCTAAACAGCAGTTTCTAATATATCTTACTTATGTTTTATGACAAATTAGTGTCGTTGGATATTCATATCGTAATATTTATCGAACAATATTATAATAAACATAATTAGGAGTAATTGTATTAATTGCGTGAAATTATATGTACTTATGCGGCCAAAATTTTTGAAAAACACAAACAACTTGTTTAAACAGCTGTTTTTAACGCATTTTACTTATGTCTTGTGCAAAATTAGTATCGTAGAATATTCATATCGAAGTGTTAATTAGCGAATATTTTAATGGGCATAATTAGGAGTATTATATTAATTTTTAAGAAATTATATGTAGTTATGAGGCCAATAAAATTGAAAAACTTAACTTTTTTAAATAGCAGTTTCTAATGCATCTTACTTGTGTTTTGTGAAAAATTAGAATCGTAGTATTTTCATATCAAAGTGTTAATTGAAAAATCTTATAGAAGACGTAATTAGGAGCAATTATATTAATTTATATGAAATTATGTGCAGCTATGCGGCCAAAAAATTTAGAAAGATCAAACAACTTTTTTAAACAATAGTTTTTAATGCATCTTACTTATATTTTGTGCAAAATTAGTGTTCTAGAATATTCGTATCGAAGTTTTAATTAAAGAACATTACAATAGGCATATTTAGGAGTAATTATATTATTTTATAAGAAGTTATGTGTAGCTATGCAGCCAAAATTTTTAAAAAACTCAAATAATTTGTTGAAACAGCTGTTTTTAATGCATCTTACTTACGTTTTGTGCAAAACTAGTGTCGTACAATATTCATATCGATGTTTTAATTAGAAGATCAAATAATAGGCATGCTTAGGAGTAATTATATTAAATTATAAGAAATTATGTGTAATTATGCAGCCAAATTTTTTAAAAAACTCAAACAACTTGTTTAAACAGCTGTTTTTAAAGCCTCCTAACTATGTTTTGTGCAGAATTAGTGTTGTAGAATGTTCATATTGAAGTGTTAATTAGAAAATCTTTTAATAGACATAATTACGAGTGATTATTTTAATTTTCACTAAATTATGTGTTGTTAGGGGACCAAAAATGTTGAAATTCTCAAATAACTTTTTCAAATAGCTGTTTCTAATGCATCTTACTTATGTTTTGGGAGAAAATAGTGTCGTCGAATACTCATATCGAAGTGTTAATTGAACAATCTTATAATAGACATAATTAGGAGTAATTATTTTAACTTGTACGAAATTATGTGTATTTATGGGGCCAAAAATTTAAAAAAGGTCAAACAACTAGTTTAAACAGCAGGTTTAATGCATCTTAATTATGTTTTGTACCAAATTATCATCATAGAAAATTCATATCGAAGTTTTAATTAGATAACCTTATAATAGCCATAATTAGGAGTAATTATATTAATTTTTACGAAAGTATTTGTAGTTATGCGGTAAATTTTTTGAAAAACTCAATCAACTAGTTTAAACTGTTGTTTTTTAATGCATCTTACTTATGTTTTGTGCAAAATTAGCGTCGTAGAATATTCATATCGAAGTAATAAATTGGATAATCTTCTAATAAGTACATTTAGGAGTAATTATATTATTTTTCATGAAATTATATGTAGTTATGAGACAATATAGTTTGAAAATATTAAACAACTTTTTTAAACAACAGTTTCAAATGTATCTTATTTATGTTTTATGAAAAATTACTGTTATAGGATATACATACTGGAGTATTAATTGGACAATCATGTAATAGGTATAATTAGGAGTAATTATATTAATTTGCGCGAAAATATGTGTAGTTATGCGGCCAAAAATTATAAAAAAACTCAAACAACTCGTTTAAACAGCTGTTTTTAATGCATCTTACTTATTTTTTATGCAAAATTCATGTCATAGAATGTTCATATCATAGTGTTAATTGGATAATCCTCTAATAGGCATAATTAAGAGTTATTATATTAGTTTTCACGAAATTATGTGTCATTATGATGTAATAAATGTTAAAAATCTTAAACAACTTATTTAAACAGCAATTTCTAATGTATGCTACTTATGTCTTATGAAAAATTAGTATCCTATGTTATTCATATCGAAGTGCTAATATGACAACCTTATAATAGACATAGTTAGGAGTAATTATATTAGTTCGCTCAAAATTATTTGTAGTTTTGATGAAAAAATATTGAAAATCTTAAATAACTTTTTAAACAACAGTTTCTAATGCATCTTACTTATATTTTGTGCAAAATTAGCATCATAGAATAATCATATCTAAATTTTAATTGTAAAATTATATAATAGGCATAATTAGAAGTAATTATATTAGTTTTCATAAAATTATATGTGGTTATGCGGCCAACAATTTTCCAAAACTCGAACAACTTGTCTAAACAACTGCTTTTAATGCATCTTATTTATGTTTTGTGCAAACTTTGTGTTGTACAATGTTCATATCAAGTGTTAATTGGATAATCTTCTAATAGGTATAATTAGGAGTAATTATATTAATTTTCACAAATTTATGTATAGTTATGAGTCAAAAAATATTAAAAATCTTAAACAACTTGTTCAAACAGCAGTTTCTAATATATCTTACTTATGTTTTAAGAAACATTAGTGTCGTAGGATATTCATATCGAAGTGTTAATTGGACAATCTTATAATAGGCATAATTAGGAGTAATTATATTAATTTATGTGAAATTATGTGTAATTATGCGGCCAATTTTTTGAAAAACACAAACAACTTATTTAAATAGTTATTTTTAATGCATCATACTTTTGTCTTGTGCAAAATTAGTATCTTAAAATATTCATATCGAAGTTTTAATTGGCTAATATTTTAATAGGTATAATTAGGAGTAATTATATTAATATTTACGAAATGATATGTAGTTATGAGGCCAAAAATATTGAAAAACTTAACTTTTTAAATAGCAGTTTCTAATGCATCTTACTTATGTTTTGATGAAAAATAGTGCCCTAAAATATTCATTTTGAAGTGTTAATTAAATAATCTTACAATATGCATAATTAGGAGTAATTATATTAATTTTCACCAAATTATGTGTAGTTATGCGTCCAAAATTTTTCATAAAGCCAAACAACTTGTTTAAACAGCAGTTTTTAACGTATCTTACTGATGTTTTGTGCAATATTTGCGTTATAGAATGAATATATCGATGTTTTAATTGGACAATTTTATAATAGGTGTAATTAGGAGTAATTTTATTCATTTACACGAAATTATATGTAGCTATGCGGCCAAAAATTATGAAAAACTCAAACATCTTGTTTATACAGCAGTTTTTGATGCATCTTACTTATGTTTTGCGCAAAATTAGCGTCATGAAATATTCATATCAAATTTTTAATAAGACAATCATATTATAGGCGTAATCAGGAATAATTATTTTAATTTGCACGAAATTATGTGCAGTTGTGCGGCCAAAAAATTCATAAAGCCAAACAACTTTTTTATATAGCAGTTTTCAACGCATCTTACTTATGTTTTGTGCAAAATTAGCATTATAGAAAATTCATATCGAAGTTTTAATTGGACAACTTTATAATAGGCATAATTGGGAGTAGTAATATTAATTTGTAAGAAATTAAGTGTAGTTATGAGGGCAAAAATGTTGAAAACTCAAACAACTTTTTTAAATAGCAGTTTCTAATGCAAATTACTTATGTTTTGTGAAAAATTAGAATCGTAGAATATTCATATCAAAGTTTTAATTGGAAAATATTATAATAGGCATATTTAGAAGTAATTATATTAATTTATAAAAAATTATGTGTAGTTATGCCGCCAAATTTTTTGAAAAACTCAAATACCTGGTTTAAACAACTGTTTTTAATGCATCTTACTTATGTTTTGTGCAAAATTAGTGTCGTAGATTATTCATGTCAAAGTTTTAATTGGAAGATCTTATAATAGGCATTCTTAGGAGTAATTATATTAATTTATAAGAAATTATCTGTACTTATGTGACAGAAAATTGTAAAAAATTCAAACAACTTGTCTAAACAACTTTTTTTAAATGCATCTTATTGATATTTTGTGCAAAATTTGTGTCGTACAATGTTCATAACGAAGCGTTAATTGGATAACCTTCTAATAGGTATAATAAGGAGCAATTATATTAATTTTTATGAAATTATGTGTAGTTTATCAGTCAAAAGATGTTAAAAATTTTAAACAACTTGTTTAAACAGCAGTTTCTAATATATCTTACTTATGTTTTATGAAAAATTAGTATCGTTGGATATTCATATCGCAGTACTAATTAAATAATCTTATAATAGGCATAATTAGGAGTAATTATATTAATTTGTATGAAATTATGTGTACTTATGCGGCCAAAAATTTTGACAAACAAAAACAACTTTATAAAAATTATGTGTACTTATGTTTTGTGCAAAATTAGCATTATAGAAATTTCATATCGAAAATTTAATTGGACAACTTTATAATAGGTGTAATTAGGAGTAGTTATATTAATTTCTACAAATTTATGTGTAGTTATGTGGGAAAAAATGTTGAAAACTCAAACAACTTTTTAAATAGCAGTTGCTAATGCATCTTACTTATGTTTTGTGAAAAATTAGAATCGTAGAATATACATATCAGAGTGTTAATTGAAAAATCTTAAAGAAGACGTAATTCGGAGTAAATATATTAATTTATACGAAATTATGTGCAGTTATGTGGCCAAAATTTTTGGAAAGATCAACCAACTTGTTTAAACAACAGTTTTTAATGCATCTTACTTATATTTTGTGCAAAATTAGTGTCGTAAAATATTCATACCGGAGTTTTAATTAGAAAATCTTACAATAAGCATATTTATTGTAATTATATTAGTTTATTAGAAATTATGTGTACTTATGCAGCTAAATTTTTTGAAAAACTCAAATAACTTGTTTAAACAGCTGTTTTTAATGCATATATATAATTTTTGTGCAAAATTAGTGTCGCATAATATTCATATAAAAGTTTTAATTAGAGGATCTTATAATAGGCATTCTTAGGAGTAATTACATAGATTTATAAGAAATTATGTGTAATTATGCGGTCAAAAATTGTAAAACAATTAAACAATTTGTTCAAATAACTGTTTTTAATGCATCTTATTTATGTTTTGTGCAAAAATTGTGTCGTACAATGTTCATATCGAAGTGTTAATTGGATAATCTTCTAATAGATATAATTAGGAGTAATTATATTAATTTTCATGAAATTATGTGCAGTTATGAGTCAAAAAATGTTAAAATTCTTAAACTTGTCTAAACAGCAGTTTTTAATATATCTTACTTATGTTTTATGAAAAATTAGTGTCGTTGGATATTCATATCGCAATGTTAATTGAACAATCTTATAATAGACATAATTAGTAGTAATTATATTAATTTTCATGAAATTATGTGTACTTATGCGGCCAATAATTTTGAAAAACAAAAACAACTTGTTTAAACAAATTTTTTAATGCATCGACTTATGTATTGTGCAAAATTATTGTCGTACAATGTTCATATCGAAGTGTTAATTGGCTAATATTTTAAAGGTTGTTAGTAGTAATTATATTAATTTTTTTGAAATTATATGAAGTTATGAGGCCAAAAATGTTAAAAAACTTAACTTTTTTAAATAACAGTTTCTAATGCATCTTACTTATGTTTTGATGAAAAATGGTGCCCTAAAATATTCATTTCGATGTGTTAATTGAATAATCATACAATAGGCATAATTGAGAATAATTATATTAATTTGCACCATATAATGTGTAGTTGTGTGTCCAAATTTTTTCATAAAGCCAAACAACTTGTTTAAACAGCAGTTTTTAATGTATCTTACTTATGTTTTGTGCAATATTAGCATTATAGAATATTAATATCAAAGTTTTAATTGGACAATTTTATAATAGGCGTAATTAGGAGTAATTGTATTAATTTTGATGAAATTATATGCAGTTATGCGGCCAAAAATTATGAAAAACTCAAACAACTTGTTTAAACAGCAGTTTTTAATGCATCTTACTTATGTTTTGTGCAAAATTAGCATTATAGAAATTTAATTTAGAAATTTTAATTGGACAACTTTATAATAGGTGTAATTAGGAGTAGTTATATTAATTTCTACAAAATTATGTGTAGTTATATGGGCAAAAATGTTGAAAACTCAAACAACTTTTTTAAATATAGCAGTTGCTAATGCATCTTACTTATGTTTTGTGAAAAATTAGAATCTTAGAATATTCATATCATGATAATTGAGAAATCTTATAGAAGACGTAATTTGGAGTAAATGAATTAATTTGTACGAAATTATGTGCAATTATGCGGCCAAAAAATTTGGAAAGATCAAACAACTTGTTTAAACAACAGTTTTTAACGCATCTTACTTATGTTTTGTGCAAAATTTGTGTCATAAAATATTCATACCGAAGTTTTAATTAGAAAATCTTACAACAAGCATATTTATTGTAATTATATTAGTTTATTAGAAATTATGTGTAGTTATACAGCTAAAATATTTGAAAAACTCAAATAACTTATTTAAATAGCTGTTTTTAATGCATCTAAGTTTTTTTTTGTGCAAAATTAGTGTCGCATAATATTCCTATCGATGTTTTAATTAGACGATCTTATAATAGGCATTCTTAGGAGTAATTATATTGATTTATTTGAAATTATGTGTAATTATGCGGCCAAAACTTATAAAAAAAATTAAACAATTTGTTTAAATAATTATTTTTAATGCGTCTTATTTATGTTTTGTTGCAAAAATTGTGTCATACGATGTTCATATCGAAGTGTTAATTGGATAATCTTCTAATAGATATAATTAGGAGTAATTATAATAATTTTCATGAAATTATGAGCAGTTATGAGTCAAAAAATATTAAAAATCTTAAACTTGTCTAAACAAAGCAGCTTTCTAATATATCTTACTTATGTTTTATGACAAATTAGTGTCGTTGGATATTCATATCGTAATATTTATCGAACAATATTATAATAAACATAATTAGGAGTAATTGTATTAATTGCGTGAAATTATATGTACTTATGCGGCCAAAATTTTTGAAAAACACAAACAACTTGTTTAAACAAATGTTTTTAACGCATTTTACTTATGTCTTGTGCAAAATTAGTATCGTAGAATATTCATATCGAAGTGTTAATTAGCGAATATTTTAATGGGCATAATTAGGAGTATTATATTAATTTTTAAGAAATTATATGTAGTTATGAGGCCAATAAAATTGAAAAACTTAACTTTTTTAAATAGCAGCTTTCTAATGCATCTTACTTGTGTTTTGTGAAAAATTAGAATCGTAGTATTTTCATATCAAAGTGTTAATTGAAAAATCTTATAGAAGACGTAATTAGGAGCAATTATATTAATTTATATGAAATTATGTGCAGCTATGCGGCCAAAAAATTTAGAAAGATCAAACAACTTTTTTAAACAATAGTTTTTAATGCATCTTACTTATATTTTGTGCAAAATTAGTGTTCTAGAATATTCGTATCGAAGTTTTAATTAAAGAACATTACAATAGGCATATTTAGGAGTAATTATATTATTTTATAAGAAGTTATGTGTAGCTATGCAGCCAAAAATTTTAAAAAACTCAAATAATTTGTTGAAACAAATTGCTTTTAATGCATCTTACTTATGTTTTGTGCAAAACTAGTGTCGTACAATATTCATATCGATGTTTTAATTAGAAGATCAAATAATAGGCATGCTTAGGAGTAATTATATTAAATTATAAGAAATTATGTGTAATTATGCAGCCAAATTTTTTAAAAAACTCAAACAACTTGTTTAAACAAATGCTTTTTAAAGCCTCCTAACTATGTTTTGTGCAGAATTAGTGTTGTAGAATGTTCATATTGAAGTGTTAATTAGAAAATCTTTTAATAGACATAATTACGAGTGATTATTTTAATTTTCACTAAATTATGTGTTGTTAGGGGACCAAAAATGTTGAAATTCTCAAATAACTTTTTCAAATAGTCGTTTCTAATGCATCTTACTTATGTTTTGGGAGAAAATAGTGTCGTCGAATACTCATATCGAAGTGTTAATTGAACAATCTTATAATAGACATAATTAGGAGTAATTATTTTAACTTGTACGAAATTATGTGTATTTATGGGGCCAAAAATTTAAAAAAGGTCAAACAACTAGTTTAAACAGCAGTTTAATGCATCTTAATTATGTTTTGTACCAAATTATCATCATAGAAAATTCATATCGAAGTTTTAATTAGATAACCTTATAATAGCCATAATTAGGAGTAATTATATTAATTTTTACGAAAGTATTTGTAGTTATGCGGTAAAATTTTTGAAAAACTCAATCAACTAGTTTAAACTGTTGTTTTTTAATGCATCTTACTTATGTTTGTGCAAAATTAGCGTCGTAGAATATTCATGTCGAAGTAATAAATTGGATAATCTTCTAATAAGTACATTTAGGAGTAATTATATTATTTTTCATGAAATTATATGTAGTTATGAGACAATATATTTTGAAAATATTAAACAACTTTTTTAAACAACAGTTTCAAATGTATCTTATTTATGTTTTATGAAAAATTACTATTATAGGATATACATATTGGAGTATTAATTGGACAATCATGTAATAGGTATAATTAGGAGTAATTATATTAATTTGCGCGAAAATATGTGGATTTATGGGGCCAAAATTTTTCAAAAAAAAGTCAAACAACTTCTTTAAACAGTAGGTTTAATGCATCTTAATTATGTTTTGTACCAAATTAGCATCATAAAATATTCATATCGAAGTTTTAATTAGATAACTTATAATAGAAATAATTAGGAGTAATTATATTCATTTTTATGAAAGTATATGTAGTTATGCGGCAAAATGTTTGGAAAACTCAATCAACTAGTTTAAACTGTTATTTTTTAATGCATCTTACTTATGTTTTGTGCAAAATTAGCGTCGTAGAATATTCATGTCGAAGTAATAAATTGGATAATCTTCTAATTAGCACATTTAGGAGTAATTATATTATTTTTCATGAAATTATATGAAGTTGTGAGACAATATATTTTGAAAATATTAAACAACTTTTTTAAACAGTAGTTTCAAATGTATCTTATTTATGTTTTATGAAAAATTATTGTTATAGGGTATACATATTGGAGTATTAATTGGAAAATCATATAATAGACATAATTAGGAGTAATTATATTAATTTGCGCGGAAATATGTGTAGTTATGCAGCCAAAATTTATAAAAAAAAGTCCAACAACTTGTTTAAACAACCGTTTTTAATGCATCTTACTTATTTTTTTATGCAAAATTCATGTCATAAAATATTCATATCATCGTATTAATTGAATAATCTTCTAATAGACATAATTAGGAGTTATTATATAAATTTTCACGAAATTATGTGTCATTATGATGCAATAAAGGTTAAAAATCTTAAACAACTTATTTAAACAGCAAATTCTAATGTATGTTACTTATGTCTTGTGAAAAATTAGTATCCTATGTTATTCATATCGAAGTGTTAATTTGACAATCTTATAATAGACATAGTTATGAGTAATTATATTAGTTCGCTCGAAATTATGTGTTGTTTTGATGAAAAAAATATTGAAAATCTTAAATAACTTTTTAAACAACAGTTTCTAATGCATCTTACTTATATTTTGTGCAAAATTAGCGTCATAGAATATAATATATAAGTTTTAATTGAAAAATTATATAATAGGCATAATTAGAAGTAATTATATTAATTTTCATGAAATTATATGTGGTTATGCGGCCAACAATTTTCCAAAACTCAAACAACTTGTCTAAACAACTGCTTTTAATGTATCTTATTTATGTTTTGTGCAAATTTTGTGTTGTACAATATTCATATCAAGTGTTAATTGGATAATTTTCTAATAGGTATAATTAGGAGTAATTATATTAATTTTCACAAAATTATATATAGTTATGAGTCAAAAAATGTTAAAAATCTTAAATAACTTGTTTAAACAGCTTGTTTCTAATATATCTTACTTATGTTTAAAGAAACATTAGTGTCGTAGGATATTCATATCGAAGTGTTAATTGGACAATCTTATAATAGACATAATTAGGAGTAATTATATTAATTTATGTGAAATTATGTGTACTTATGCGACCAAAATTTTTAAAAAACACAAACAACTTATTTAAATAGTTATTTTTAATGCATCATGGCCCACGTGTTTCTTCTCACCGATCTTCTAGATCATGAATTCGAAGCACTAAGCCGATCCATAAACCTAGGAAACACGGTTACACACAATGTCAAACCCGAAGCACCGGGCCGCCTTAACATTGAGGTATGTGTTAGTGAAGGAACCTACCTACGTAACGGTTCACATTCATCGTTTTGTGGATGAATCTACTACGTAACGATTCAATCTCACGATCTCGGGAGATGAACCAGAAGACAAACTTATCGACGGATGAGTTCAGTCTTGCTAGCTCAAATGGTCATGAATTACTTGTTCATGACACCGAGTCATTAAGATGTCGCTTCTCTCGGACATCATAATGTTCTTCTTCTTCAAAGTCGACATATCTCTCCATGTTGATGTCGCAGCTTTGGTCATTCTTCAGTGAGCGTCAAGATGTTCTTGTCCCGACTGATCATTCTATATGTTGCATTACTTGTGCAAAATTACTATGTTGCCCTACACCTCTTATGTGAGCGTATTTAGTCATGAGTTACTTGCTCATGGTAATGAGTCATTAAGATGTCGCCTCTCTCGGACATCGTAATGTTCTTCTTCCTCAAAGTCGACATGTATCTCCCTGTTGATGTCGCAGCTCTGGTTATTCTTCATCAAGTGTCAAGATGTTCTTGTCTCGACATACCTCCTCATGTTACTATCGAAGCCTTAATCATCCTACGTCAAGATGTTCTTGTCTCAACGTATCTTCTCATGTTGCTGTTGCAATCTTGTTTATTTTTCGTCAAGATGTTCCTGTCCTGACTAATCGTTCTAAATGTTATATCATGTGTGCAAAAGTCCTCATGTTGCTCTACACCCCTTGTGTGAGCGTATTTGTTTATTTCCAAAATGTAAAAAAAGCCTATTACATAATATCTTCCATTATTATCTCTATTATAAAGATGCATTTATTTATTATTATTATTATTATTATTGTTATTATTATTTTTTATTTTTAAACTCTATTTATCTATGTAGAAAATTATTTACAAAAATAATAAGAAATGGGTTAGCTATTAACTAGAATTTTATTTATATTTTTGGGATTTTTATAATAGCTAAAATAGTAGAATTTTATTTTTATTATTTCTAAACTCTATTTATTTTGTAGAAAATCACTTACAAAATACTAGAAAATAAAATGGCTATGATTTTTTATTTTTATTTTTAAAATATTTATAATAGCCAAAGTAATAGAATTTCATTATTATATTTCATTATGTTGAAGCATTATTCATTAAATCAAAAAGATGATTAGCTATATTATTTTTATTATTATTATATTTTTTTTTATTTTCAAGATCTATAATGGCTAAAAGAAAATCATTATTAATATTCTATCCTATTTATTATAGTTTTTCATTATATTATTTTATTATTTTTTTATTTATTTCTATTTATTATCTATAGAAAAATATAAGATTTTTATTATTATCATCATTATTTGAAAATAGCCATAAGGGATGGAATTCATTATATTCTTTATTACAATTATTATTTTTATTGCATTTTATTCATCAAAATATTTTTATTGTATATTTGTATAGAAATAACAAAAGAAATACAATTCATTTTATTATAAAACTATATTATCTCTTTTTTTTTATTATAGAAGAAAATACATTTACTATCTATTACCATGGTTGTATATATTTTTGTATATTTTGTACTATTTATTTATATATTTTTATATATATATTTTTTTATTATTTTTATTATTATTATTTTTTTTACAGAAAATATCAACATAATCTCTATTATTATTATTTTTTTTCATTTTATTTATCAAAGAATAGAGCAAATATCATTATTTATTATTGCATGTTACTATTGTCATTATTATTTCATGAAAATCACTTGAAAAAATCAGCAAAATATATCTAGTTATTATTTATGATTTTATTTGAATTTTTGGAATTTTTATAGTATGTAAAATGACAAGTCAAAGCTAAGTCAAATATATCAATATATGTAATGTCTTTTGCTTTTAAATTATTTTAACATGATTATATTTTTAAAACTAGAATATTATCATATAGAAAAATAGTATGAAAAATAAAGAAATTTTAGAAACAAATTTGAGTTAATTTGGAGTTTAGGAGCATTTCCAAATGATTTATTTATTCTATATCATCACTATTCTGTTATTATTTAATTATTGGGCCTAATCTGGGCCGTCAGATCTGCACTGAGATTAGCGTATATCTCTATTTAACTTTAACTCTTATTTGGGCCGCCAGATTAGATTAAGATTTGCACTGTATGGATCGAAGGCCCAGATTGATTTACGCTTTAATTTTCTAAATACCCGATAGCCTAGCTCCTTGGATTTGTATCAATATTCGTGCGTCTCTTTGAGATTAGTGTGGAGAGCGTCCCCCTCCGTCTCTCTCTCCCGTGCTTTGAGATGCGCACTGGGTAGGCGATCTTGGTGCTCCGGCGGCCTGATCGGAGATCGATCACTACCTGTAACATCGCCTTGATATGGAGAGTTGGTTTATGTTCTCAGATCACTCATCGGGGCGGTGGATCGCCGGAACTATCACGCCCAAGTACCAACTTGTACCTGAATTCGGTACCAGATGAATTCAACCAAAATTGAACCTTGTTCTAGCTTCAATTCTTCTACTTTCCTATCTAATCTTGTAGCTCTGGGTCCTAATTGACGTAATTCAATGTTTTACTCTTGTAATTTCTTCTAATTTGTATTAATCATCAAGTTCCAGAATGAACGATCAATACCGATCACTGAAATTGGACAGATTCTTGCATTCCCAATCAATTGATACGTTTTCTTTTTACCAAACCTCATCGTCAGCTATGATAACACCTGGATTGAGTGAATAATCATCTCAATTATAAGAAAAGATGGTCGTTATACATATTCAATCTCAATCTTTAATAACTGTTCAAATTTCCGCGATTCCAATCGATGAATTGATCAAGAATTGGAATCTTTGAACAATCAATTAAGAATGCAAGAGTCTGAGAGATCAGTTGATCTTCGATCAGCGCTAGAGCATGACTGTGGGGTTGAGAGATCACTCGATCTTCGATCAACCCCGATCAGTGCAACGTATCAGTTATATTTTCAAGCCAATTAACCGAAATGCAATCAAAAAATTAAAAGGTAAATGGTAGAAATGGCAAGGCGACAGTTTAGAGAAGGAATTCAATCAAAAATATTGGATAATTCGACTAGTGAAAGAAAAAAATATGAGAAAATTACAATCAACAGTATTGAGAGTATATTGATATATAGAAATCGAGTACAATTGTAATTCAAATCATTAGCTTCGATCACAACACTAACCTTTACCCTTTCCTTAGTCTTGAGCTCTCTAATTCACTGTAATTGAGGTAGAGGGAGTGTGTATACCGAGCTCTCAACACTTGTTGAGTTCAACCGGTTGGTAAAGCTTCTAATTTGCTCTCTGGGTAGTTTCTTGAAGGGCTATGGGTATTCTCTCCTCTCTGTCTCTAATTCTGAGGGTTTATATAAGCCAGGGGCATGTGTATTACTAAATGGTGATTGGTTGGGTAATTAGTGCTTGGATTACGGTTCCAACTCAATCTCAATCCTTGGTTCAGTCTAAATCAGTGGCTAGGATGCATTTGTGTTTTCTAATTACTCAATTGAGTCAACCTTTAGCAGTTAAGCTGTTTTGAGTTAGTTACACACATTCTCTTATTTACCCCTTTGCCACTATTCGGTCTTCACACTCTTGCAAGCCTCTCTAGCCCTTTCTAGAACTTTCCAGGCCTTATACTATGCCTATATAAGCTGCTAGCATGCTCCCTTAACTCCATTTTACAGAATTGATCTCAATTCACATCTTCTTCTCCATTACAAGTCATAATCAAGTTTCAAACTTTCATCTCACTTCCTTGCTTGTTTCTTCTGTCTCAAGGCCTCAACATCATTGATTTGGTGTCAGGCAACTCTCTATACATCTTTTACATCAGTTTGACAGCTCTGGCATAGTGTTCAACCAACTCACTTCTTGGCCGAAAGGTGGATTGGTGTATCTCTTACTTCAAGCACTTATCTTCCTCTAATTCTTGTTCTAACACCATCGCCTGAGATCATAGAAGCTTTATCAACAATCAATTGCAAGTTTTAGACTTCAATTGGCAAGTTTTGACTTTCAACCCGAGGTATTGCTTCTTGCTATTTCTCTCTCTGTGCTTTATCAATTTAAAATCTAACTATATGCACATGCTCTCCTTTGCAAGCTACACACCGAGGCTGGAGCAATTGATTTGAAGTTCAGCCTTTTATTCGATCTCCATTGATGATGCCTTCGAGTTCTTCTGCTGTCGAGGGGAAGAAGAAGAGAAGAAGGAGAAGGAAGGGAACAATCTCCTCGTCGCCTGCGCCAGGTGCACGTGAGCCAAGGCAAAGAAGAAGGAGGGTGCAGAGACAGGAGCCGCATGAACCAGGTACATATTCTCTTTTACTCTTATTTTAAATCTCAGCTAGTATCATTGTGTAGACTTGGTTCTTTGCGCCTTAGACTCATAAGTCTGACTAGTAGGTCCCACCTGTAAGTTTTTCTATTCTTAGGTTTACAGGTGTTGTTAGCAACTAATTAGTGCATGATTAGGGTTAATCGAACTGATCTGGCATGATCTGATTGGCTTGTTATTTTAATCCCCTTCCCTTTATCTCTTGATTACTCACTAATTACTTCGCCGGGGTGGCTTCATGGTAGTGGTGCCGTGGGCACGAGTCTGGATGAGGTGGCCTCCTCTCGGCATGCCATGTGGCATAGGGTTGGGTGAAGTGGCCCCCGTGATGTAATGCCATGTGGCACTAGGGTGGTGAGGTGGCCCATCGACCGTCCGCCACGTGGCACTGAGGTGGGGCCCACTTGTCAGTGACTCATACCAGGGTGGGGCCCACTTGCTGACATGGCCCAATGAGAGGCTGCCACGTGGCACACCCTCTCTCTTCGCTTATTTTATACCTTCTTGTGTTTCTTGCACCCGCTTGTACCCGTAGCTCGCTATTATCTCCAATTTGTACCCGAGTTGCTCGATCAAATCTCGACCTTTGATTAATCCATTTATTCTCGCTTTTATCTTCCCTGAATTTATTTTAATAGCTCCACTTATCCAAAAATCATGAAAATTTCACCAAAAATCCCTAAAATCATGATGATCATCCCTGTAATTTTTAATTCCATTTTTACCCCTCGTCTCTCTGAATTAAAAATTCTTTTGTCAAATAAACCCTATTATTTCTTCTCGAATTAATCCCGATTTCATTTGTAGCTCAATGTCTCTCGCCAATTATCTCTCTCTTGCAGAAACCACCCTAACTAAATACCAATTAGACTTATATTGATATTCATTAGGGTTTGATCTGATCAACAACTGATTACATGTCAACAGTTGATACAAATCTAGACTTGATCGATGGTTGCTCCCGACTTTGGCACCCGATCAGTCTTGTGAAATTGACTTTCAATCCCTTAACATGAGGGTAACTTGGCCAAAGAACTGACTACTTATCGCAATTGACACAAATCAAAGCATGGTTAGGTGGTTGCTCACACTTTGGCACCAGTGTCGGCCTTGAAAGCAAAATCACATTTGAAATTTCTCATGACTAGTTGTATCGAATACTAGCTTGGCATTGACATCATTTCATGTAGCATAGGGATTATACTTTTCTCTCCTTTCTAGGGTTAGCTCCAAGCAGGCGCATTTTTAGGGTTTAACTCGACTCCTATAATAGTCACCGAGATGTGGGGTCCACCTGTCGGTGAAAAATGGTCACATGGGTGACTCATCGATAGGCTATGTTTATGTTGTTAGATCCATCTACAAGGGACGCCAGTGGGGTCCCGCTTGTTAGAAAAAGTATCGTCAAATGGTGACCCATCGAGATTTTCTCTCTCCTAAATCTCCCGAGGGTCACCACCTCGAATGAGTAGGAGGTGGTGGAGTATTTATATCCTCGTCTCTCACCCCGATATTTCCTTATGGGATTAATGCTTAACCTCTCGTTCCGGTTGATTAGTTTTCTTAGCAAAATGGGCTAGGTCCATGTCATCGGAGCTCGCTCATAAGGGACTTGCCAGTGGGTCCCACTTGTCGAAAAGATATACTCACATGGTGACACCCGAGAGATCTCTTCTCTCCCTCGATCCTCTACGGGTGTCACTCATGCCGAGTGGATAGAGAATAGTGGGGTATTTATACTCTTCACTTCATGCCCAAGATTCCATTGTGGGACTAATGAATTCATTCCGGGTTAAGCGACGACCTCTTCGATCAAATGGGCCATCTTTTCATTGCTTTCTCTCCTTCCCTCTTCTTATGATTTGTCATTAATCATCAATTTATTTTCATTTATTCATTTACTCATCCTTGAAATTTTCAAGGGTAAACAATCATACTTTTGTCTTGTGCAAAATTAGTATCGCAAAATTTTTATATCGAAGTTTTAATTGGCTAATATTTTAATAGGTATAATTAGGAGTAATTATATTAATATTTACTAAATGATATGTAGTTTCTAATGCATCTTACTTATGTTTTGATGAAAAAAATAGTGCCATAAAATATTCATTTTGAAGTGTTAATGTACTAAGGGCGTCGTCTCCCGTTTTCATGTTTTACGCTCCCGGACTCCTGATTCGATGTTTTGAGCTCCCGGAGTCGTTTCTCGTGAGACCAAGGGCGTCGGGACCCGTTTTCATGTTTTGCGCTCCCTGACTCGTTTTCGGCGGTATTGAGGGCGACAGGTCCTGTTTTTTTGACAGTACCGAGGTCATCGGTTCCCGTTTTCATGTTTTTGCGCTCCCGGACTCATTTTTGGCGGTACCGGGCGCGACGTGTCCTGTTTTCAAGTTTTGCGCTCCCGCACTCATTTTCGACGGTATCGCGGGCGTCGAGTCTCGTTTTCATGTTTTGCGCTCCCGGATTCATTTTCGGCGTTACCGAGGGCGTCTGCTCCTGTTTTCATGTTTTGTGCTCCCGGACTTGTTTTCGACGGTGAGGAGGGCGTCAGGTCCCGTTTTCATATTTTGCGCTCTCGGACTCATTTTCGGCGGTACCGGGTGCGACATGTCCCGTTTTCATGTTTTGCGCTCCCGGACTCGTTTTCGACGATACCGAGGGCATCGGGTCCCGTTTTCATGTTTTGCGCTCCCGAACTCATTTTCGACTGTACCGAGGGGGTGGGGTCCCGATTTCATGTTTTGCTCTCCCGCACTCATTTACGGTGGTACCGAGGGCGTCCGGTTCCGTTTTCATGTTTTGCGCTCCCGGATTCGTTTTCAACGGTATCGAGGGCGTCGGGTCCCGTTTTCATGTTTTGCGCTCCCGGACTCATTTTCGGCGGTACCGAGGGCGTCGGGTCCCGTTTTAATCCTTTTGTGCGTCAGGACTCGTTTTCGACGGTACGGAGGGCGTCATCTCCCGTTTTCATGTTTTACGCTCTCGCACTCATTTTCGGCAGTTCCGAGAGTGTCGGATCCCGTTTTCATCTTTTGCGCGCCCGTACTCATTTTTCGGCGGTAATGAAGGCGTTCGATCTCGTTTTCAAGTTTTGCGCTCCCAGACATATTTTTGGCGGTGCGGAGGGCGTAGCCTCCTGTTTTCATGTTTTGTGCTCCCGGACTCGTTTTCGGCAGTTTCGAGGGTGTCGGATCCCGTTTTCATATTTTGCGCGCCCCGTACTCATTTTCGGTGGTACTGAGAGCGTCATGTCCCATTTTCATGTTTTGCGCTCCCAGACTCATTTTCGGTCGTATCAAGGGTGTCGTCTCCCGTTTTCATGTTTTACGCTCCTAGACTCGTTTTCAGCGGTAATGAGGGCGTTAGCTCCTCATTTGATGTTTTGAGCTCCTGGAGTCGTTTTCCGCAATATCGAGGGTGCCGGGACCTGTTTTCTTGTTTTGCGCTCCCGTACTAATTTTCGTCGGTATTGAGGGCGACAGATCCTGTTTTCGACAGTACCGAGGTCGTCGGGTCCCGTTTTCATGTTTTGCGCTCCCGGACTCATTTTCGGCGATTCCGAAGGCGTCGAGTCCCGTTTTCATGTTTTACGCGCCCATACTCGTTTTCGGCGGTACGGAGGGCGTCGGGATCCCGTTTTCATATTTTGCACTCCCAGACTCGTTTTCGACTGTACCGAGGGCGTCGTCTCCCGTTTTCATGTTTTATGCTCCTGGACTCGTTTTTCGGTGGTAACGAGGGCGTCATCTCCTGATTTGATGTTTTGAGCTCCCGGACTCGTTTTCGACGGTATTGAGGGCGACGGGTCCCGTTTTCGACGGTACCGAGGTCGTCGGGTCCCGTTATCATGTTTTGCGCTCTCGGACTCATTTTCGGCGGTGCGGAGGGCATCGGGTCCCGTTTTTATGTTTTGCGCTCCCGGACTCGTTTTCGGTGGTACCGAGGGCGTCGGGTATCGTTATCATGTTTTGCGCTCCTGGACTTATTTTCGGCGGTACTGAGGGCGTCGGGTCCCGTTTTCATGTTTTTTGCTCCCGGACTCGTTTTTGACGGTTCCGAGGGCATTGCGTCCCATTTTCATGTTTTGCGCTTCCGACATCGTTTTCGGCGCCATCTCCTGATTTCATGTTTTGAGCTCACAGAGTCGTTTCCCGCGATACCGAGAGCGTCGGGACCCGTTTTCATTTTTTGCGCTTCAGGACTCGTTTTCGGCGGTATTGAGGGCGACTGGTCCCGTTTTCGACGGTATCAAGGTCGTCGAGTCCCGTTTTCATGTTTTGCGCTCCCGGACGGCACCGAGAGTGGCGGATCCCTTTTTCATGTTTTACTCTCCCGGACTCATTTTCGGCGGTACCGGGTGCGACGTGTCCCGTTTTGATGTTTTACGCTCCCAGACTCGTTTTCGGCGGTATCGAGGGCGTCGAGTCTGTTTTCATGTTTTGTACTATCAGACTCATTTTCGACGGTATCGAGGGCATCAGGTCCCGTTTTCATGTTTTGCACTACTAGACTCGTTTTCGGCGGTACCGAGGGCGTCGGGTCCCGTTTTCATGTTTTGCGCTCCAAGACATGTTTTTGGCGGTGCAGAGGGCATAGTCTACTGTTTTCATATTTTGCACTACCAGACTCGTTTTTGACGGTACCGTGGGCATCGGCTCCCGTTTTCATGTTTTGCGCTCCCGGACACGTTTTCGGCGGTGCGGAGGGAATCGGGTCCCGTTTTCATGTTTTGCGCTCCCGGATTCGTTTTCGGCGGTTCCGAGGGCGTCGGGTCCCGTTTTTATGTTTTGTGCGCCCGTACTCGTTTTCGGCGTTATAGTGGGCGTCAGGTCCCGTTTTCATGTTTTACTCTCCTGGACTCGTTTTCAACGGTACTGAGGGCGTCGTCTTCCGTTTTCATATTTTACGCTCACAGACTCGTTTTCGGCGGTAACTAGGGCGTCAACTCCTGATTTGATGTTTTGAGCTGCCGGAGTCGTTTCCCGCGATACCAAGGGCGTCGGGACCCGTTTTCATGTTTTGCGCTCCCGGACTCGTTTTCGGCGGCACCAGGAGTGGCGGGTCCCTTTTTCATATTTTGCGCTCCCGGACTCGTTTTCGACGATTCCGGATGCGACATGTCCTGTTTATTTTTAAATCAGAAATCCCCTCAAAAGCTCTCAAAGCCCATATATAGTTCAATACTTTAGAGTTTCTGAGTTTTCAAAATAAATACAAAATATCATTCAGATTTTTAATTGTGTTTTTTTTTCTCGTCTCTTTATCAAATCTCGAGAAATTTCATTAGATTATCCTGAACATTGTGTATCCACTAGTACAGGTTAACTAAGAAATTTCAGACTTGTATCGACCCGGCTTGATCAGTCCGAGGCAAATGAAAAAAGGTTGAGACTTGTAACTGACCCGCTTTTCATGTGTTATAACAAAGTCGGGTTGGATAAGTAGCAATGAGAAATTAAATGCCACCGGATCTAAAGATTCAACCTACTAGGAAAATAGGAATTGAAATGATGAAATTGTAGTCTGTAGACAAACTCATCGCGTTGCGCATCCAACGCTCTGGCGGCATAAGGAGGCGACAACGATGCACAAAGCGAGAGGGAGATAATCCTTTAGGCTCTGCTTCAGAGTTGGAGAAATAAGGTGACACAGGGTGAGACAAAGAGAAAGAGGAGAAAAAAAACGATTCACCTTGCTTCAGAGATTGTACTGTAGCAGGTGAAGGTGGGTGAGAGGAGGTAAATGGAGAGACTCTTTGTACTAAATCTGTAGCAATTCTTTCACCCCCGATTTTGGGGGTCAAATTTTTAACCTTCCATCTATTTTCTTTGGTTGCCATTCCCTTCCACCCCTTTTCAGTTCTTCTTGGGAGCACAGCGTTAGAGACGAACAACGGAGGATTTAATTGAAGGGAAGGAGTTATCTTCGCAATCTTGATAATAAATATTCAAATAAATATGAAAAAAAATAAAAATAAAAAATTCTTATAGACGTGTTCTTCTACTTATAGATTGATAGTGATTAAAATTTCATATAATTTTAGTATTATTTGCTAATCCATTAAAAATCATCAAAATATTATATATTATGTAACAATTTTAATTTAATAATTTTTGATGGACTACCAAACGATAATGAAATTACATGAAATTTAAATCATCATCAATCTATAAATAGAAGAACTCATCTATAAGATTCTTTTTTCTATTTTTAATTTTTTTCATATTTATTTAAAGATTCATTGTCAAAATTATTAAGATAAACATTGTCAAGAAATCTCTTCCCTTAATTGAATTCTAAATCTTCTAAATCCAGAATTATATATATAAAGTGGGCTTACGCAATCATGGATTAATTGTGTTCTGATTCGGGAGGGTACTATTGGTGGGTAAAAGTTTAAAAAAACCGGCCCGGACCAAGGTCAAACTCGTGGTTAATCCGTCCCCTCTATGTCCGGTCCATAGGTGGTCCAATTCACCCCCAACTGATTTTGGCCCCTTCTAACCTAGTCCGTCATAACCATTGGACCCCCCCCCCCCCGACCCATGATCCGAACCAGGCTAAACCGTCCCGACCGATCGGTCCCATCCAACGGATAAATTTCAAATAAAAGCTAACCGTCCCCAAAATATACCCCAAAAAATATTTTTTTTTTTTTTTTTTGCAAAATTTTCAGAAAAATTCGAAAAAAAACAGACAATTCGTATGCTTTCATAATGTATATATAATATGTCCATTCATATTCTTACATAGTGTATACTGTATTATCAATATAATGTTAATAAAGTGACTCATTTTAGTCTAATGAAAGATTGATTTTAAAAATTAATTTATTTATAATCTGAACTCAAGATAATGAATATTATTTAACTATGTAATGAACATATTGATAAATGCTTTTGGTGTCTGATAACCTCATTAAAATATAGAGAATTGCTCCAATACATTTTATATGAATGGTCAAAATAGTTTTGATTAAATAATTAATTTTTAATTAGTTGAATCATATGAACTTATGCAATCAATCATTTAATTTTAAATTATAAAATATTTTGTTAATATATATGTACTTACTCATTTTGATACTATTTCATCATGAAGTTGCAAAATTTTTAGAAGGCCTTACATTCTTTCTGATAATTGTCCATAAAACACAATACTTAGTTAATTTAATGTTGGTATGGTCTTTAAGAGGATAATAAAATTCAATTATAGTTGCACAAAGAATTAAATTGAAAGCTTTAGATTACTTATATGTGGATTTAGGATGATCAAATTCATGTTATCACCGCTCTATAATTAAATCTCCAATACATTCACGAGGTCCGAGTAGAATAAGTCACAAGATGCTTTGTTAATTGACTTGTTCTTACTAGTTCTGAGTGCTCCTCATTTGTTCAACATATAAGAAATATAATATTTGTATGAATTTTTTAGGTTAAGGTATTGAGGTGGAGTTGCATTATTGGGTTGGGGCATTTAGGCATTTAGGCATTGCAGCATTGTTAGGTTAAGGCATCACTGGATGGAGGCGCCACTGCATTGTTGGGTTGAGTCGGCTCTGAGTTGAGGCGCTGTTGGGTTGAGACAGTGCTGGATTGTTGGTTTGAGATATTGAGGCGGCGCTGTATCGAGACACCACTGCATTATTGGGTTGAGACATAACGGCGGCGATGCCGCTAGATGGAGGCGTCGCTGGACGGAGATGCCGCTGGTTGGAGGCGTCGCTGGACGGAGATGCCGCTGGTTGGAGGCACCGTTGGGTGGAGGAACCGTTGTTGGAGGCGCCGTTGGGTTGAGGCGTCGTTGCATTGAGGATTTTTTTTGACTTTTTTTGTGAAATTGCCAAAAAAAAAACCATATCCACCCCCTTGACCCACCCAGATCTCTCTTTAGCCCACCCGTCCTATTCCGTGAGGGTCCTATCTGTGAAAGGTCCAATAAAGATTGAATCATGATTTTATAGTTCTAAACCGCTCTAAACCTGATCACCTCATCTATGCTCATCCTTGACTTGTGACCTTTTTTATCCGTAGCCAGAGGGAATTTGAATCGAACTGTCCCGAACCGCGTCTTCAAGTCTGTAGTGATTGAATTCTTCTAGTTAATTATGTTATGTCTACCTTCACCAGAAAATTTGATATTTTCTATCAATATTTCTATATTTCTATATTTCTTATTATGCTTCTAAGTGCCATCGATCAGGATAAATTTTCGCAATCAACATCATCCGTTGGATTTAGTTATTTTTTGACATATGTCGGTGCTTGTGCAGCTAGCTTGTGTTGAAGTATCAATTTCTTTCATTTCGTGATCATTGTACGGAGTATCACACGACAATTGCTTCATTGTTGCTTCTCCTTCTCTCTCAAGTCTCAAGTCTCAAACCTAAACTCTGACTCTCTCTCTTGTCCTCCGTCATTCGCCTCTCAAAAGAAAATATCCCCTCATCTCTCTCTCGGAAAGAAGAAAAGGAAACAAGATGCCGGAGGAAGCTTCTCTCTATTTCCCTCTCCCTTCCCCACTCTTTGGCTCCTCTCGCTCTCAATCGGAGATGGAGTTTATTTGCCTTAATTTTGGTTTGGTGCGTGGCCATCAATCAGAAGGCTAGTGTTTTCTCTAGTTAGATGGTGATGGGCAATGTGACATGTCAATGCTTTAGTAGTTTTGTGAGTTCTTTCTTTTTTCGGAATTTTAGTTTTTTTTTTGTTTCATTTGGATTTTGTCAATTTATCATGATGAGAAGTTCCTCTTGTGATTTCAGGTTTGATCTGATCTTTATTGATGACTTAGTATATTACTAGAATCAAGGAAAAACTATGTTTGTAAAACTTAAAGATTCAAAGTTCAAACAAGCTGTATGACATTTTTCTAAGTTTAAATTTATTAACCGATTTTCTTATTTTGAATTTTTTAAGTTTTATTGATTAGTTCCGATACATGATGATATGAATTAGATATTGTGCATAGTTCAACCTGATAATCAAAAAGGTTCTAATTTTTAGATCATTATTTCAATCATTTTGTGAATAAAAAAAATACTCCAATAGTTCCATAAAAAAATTAAAAAAAAATTCTATAAAAGAATTAATATTAAATGATGTCATAATAATAGCAATTATTGTTGTAATCTTCTTGTTTGGAATGAAAATGACTCATAAATGTGTTGATCAGTTTTTGACAATTTATAATTTACAGCATTTAGTACCTTCCTTTTGAAATGTTATTTATTAAAATATAAAAGAAAATAATCTGATATATTCTATCAATAGTACAATTCTTGTGGGAACAAATTAAAACGGTATACTAATTGGCAGGTTGATTCCTTATTTTCGTCATGTACAGTTTGTACTAGGATATTGATTCAAGATCACTTTTTTTATACCGTGTATTAGGATTTTGATTTCATTCTATTTTTCCCCTTTTGTTATTGCATTTCAGGTTTATGCAGGGTCAGTGACTGACGCCTTGGAGGCTCGCACCCGTCTCTCCCAACCATCACTCCCTCGCCCCCCTTCCCTCTCTCTGGCTTCACGGAATGTAAGCGCCACTGCTCCCTTTGTTACAAACTTGCACAAATAATAGGCGGTGTCTTGCGGAAATTGATACTCCTTATCAGACCTGAAATGTGTATACTGTATAGTTTCTCAGTGATGTTACAAAAGCATTGTACAAATCTATTCTATTGGTTATAGGTTCAATTTATGAAACATGACTTGAAAATAGGTACAACATTGTGGTTGGCAGCAGGAGATAATGGATATGTAGATGACGAAATATGTAGATTGTCAGAAGACAGGTCCCGCTATAAGTATCAATCAAAATCGAGAGTACTATTGATTGGTTCAGGAGCTGATGAACAGTCTGCTGGTTATGGTCGGCACCATGTAAAATATCGTCTTAGAGGGTAATTATTCATAGAATTTTATTGTTAATTAAACCAAATACCAGCAAATAACAACGAATATTTTGGGTAGTTTGCAAATGACACCAAACTGCTGACTACCAAAACAAGATCAAGAAAGCACATATTTCTTATTAACCTTTATTGGATCTCATTAATTCAACGACTTAACATCATTATTTGGAGTACATTTGTGCTCAGCGTGGGGAGGTCGGTCTTCTGCTCATACCCTCTCTCCCCAAACCCATCAGTCACCCACGACTTCGAGGCTCGCAAATAGATTTAGTTAACTAAGAGCTTTCATTTTTATTTTTTTATTTTTATAATTTTAATAATATATAATATATTAAAAAAGAAAAAGTACGTTAAAACTTGGATATCAGTATTATTAAAAATAACTTTGTGCTCCTATTTTCATAATTGAAAAGACAATGATCTGGCATCAGTGGTTTGCCCAAGAGTGATAAAACCTTATTTATTTTTTCATGAATATTGTTAATGCTTGTCTTTACTGTTGTTTTACTCTGCATCAACTCAAAACCTCTCAATCTTACATGTAATATGTATCAACACATACAGGGATCATGACCAGGTGGTTATTTCCAATGACTCGAAGGCTGATGAAATACAACCCAAGCACCAAAAAAACTCACCAAGTCACCATTCTGCAAAGATGTCTAATTTACCCGAATGGTTTAGTAGTAAGCCATGATGGCACACACCTCCTTGTTTGCTTCACCTCCATGTTTCATATCCATAAATACTGGATCAAGGGCTCCCAAAACGGACAGCTTCAAGCACTTTGTGAATCTACCAGGTTACCCAGATAGATTCTTTTCATAGGTTCTTTTCAAAAAAATTCTTGTAGTGGTCAATACTCATGAGACTTGTTTTTTGTTCTATCTTATGTAATTGGATCACTTATTAAATGAAATTCAAAAATAAGAGAATGACCTGTTTAATCAGAATGTTCATGTTTCTACGGTTATCTTTTGATGATAAATTTCATATGCTGTATTTTCTGTTTGTATTTAGAATCCATTGCAACGCACAGGCAATATACTAGTAGCATATAAATTGAGAAGGTTCAATATGCATTTGACTGGTAAGTAGTACCAGTGGATGCAAAAAGAAGAGAACAGTATTTTTTTTATTCTGGATCTCATTATATAATACATGACATGCTGCACTTAGATTTTAAAGTCGAATTATCCCACTTAAGAGTGTTCTTATTCATTACTGAGCAAAGGAGGATAACATTGGCTGTTGAGTGAGATCCAAGACTTAATTGACTGGATCAATTCCACACACACACAGAGAGAGAGAGAGAGAGAGAGAGAGAGAGGATTGCTGACATGGAGAGCAGGTTGACTGAAAATTTGTTGAATTTGATCATGTTGTTGAACATGACAAACTTAGAGAACACCAGCAACAGGGCCACCACTTATTGCATATCCCACCACATTTCTCAACATTTGTTACTCTCTCCTTTGTCATTTTGTCGCTGCAATTGTACTGCTCTTCCAGGATTTCCACATTCCTTTCCTTTTCCTCTCATCTCCAAAAGCAAACATCACTGCACAGGACAAGATAGAGCCAGGATGGTATATGTGACTGAAAATTTTACTGAGAATCTGCCAACTTGAGTTTGGCACATTTATTCTAAAAAATATTCAGAACTCAGAGATAGTCACCAAATATACTACAATTACAATTTCCTAATTTCACAGATTTGAGAAGGTTGAGTGTGAACAGTTATCTTTCCGATAAAAAAAAGTGTAAACAGTTTGAGGTAGCATTAGGATGAAACTTTTGAAGGTTGATCAATATTGAAAAAAATGAAAAAGTAGAGGGCATCTTCACAAAATATCGTCCAGAGATCAGTCCATAATTCCATTCCAGAAAGAGATCAGGATCCATCGACCAAGAACATCATACAAATTAATGATACCAAACAGATACTTAAATTGGTGCAAAGACCATGTCTGACTCAATATTAACCGATGAAGGTTGAAAGTAAGAAATAATGCAAAAAAAAGGACAATATATGTCATTCTTTGGGATTGTGTTTTTTACGCACGTACTGTATATTCGCGGCCCAAAAAACCATATCAACAAGGAAAGGTTGAAAGTTCATAACCCAAAAATGTCAACAATATTAAATCACCTCATGAATAATTAAATATGCGACGGTACGTACCTGATAGGGTATTCCATCCCAGGGCCCAAGACCCATTCATAATAAGGTCGAACTACGCGTTCAGAAGTCAGAAAAAGGCCTCATCAGACCCAGATAGCTCAGGCATGTCCGATCAGTCCATACTCGGTCCAAGATGCCTGTGTCGAATATGTACAATGTCATAACCACGCGGCATACACGTAATTGTCGTCACACGGTACAGTGGCGGAACTAAGATTTTATCTTAATGGGGTCATTACATTTTGAAATGAGCTTAAATTGAACTTTAATTAAAATTAAAGAGAATAAAATGAATTAATGGGGTCATCTTTAGAATTATTATACATATCAATGGGGTCATTATTCTTCAATTACTTAGAAATCCATCTAATTCATCAAAAAATTTAATGTATAATCAAAATTATTAAAATTTGAGTGGGGTCCTGTGACCCCACTGGCCTCTATGTAGTTCCGCCAATGACACGGTACATGCTATAATATCTATCATTCAACTATAAGGACCCCCAACCAATCCTCATTAACCATATAATTGAGCTCTCATGCCCCACACACGATCTCTCATCCAAGGGGAGAGTATATGAATAGTATACCCTGAAAGAGACGTATCAGTAGACAGTAGCGAACGTTAGTCAAATAGTCGTTGTTGGAGAGTGAATTGTACGCTTTCTAGTATAGGTGACATGAATGGTCGAGCATCAGCAGCCAAGGTGATACGATACAAAATTTAGGTCATAATCTTAACTTTAATGTATTAACTTTGGAAGTATGAGACAAAAATGAAAATTAATTAGACGCTAAAATATTAAATGTGAAAATTGCAATCATGTTGGGTTAGAGGCTTCAAACTTATCCTTTGTTTTAATTAAAACAAAGGATAATTTTGAAGCCTCTAACCCAACATGATTGCAATTTGCAAGGGACCAATAGTGTGCAACTGTGCGCACAATGACTTCAAGCACAGAGAAGACAAACGCACACCTGTCGGTTCCCATTAGACAGGAGGATAGATGCACAGAGATAGACTAGCTTATCAGACCAATTCCCACTTACTATGCATCAATAAGATAACTAATTTCATTATAAAATATTAAATGTGAAAATTGTCGTGTCCATAATCCATATATAGTGCTGGATTTCAAACTTAATATATATTTTTTAAAATATTGTTAAAATTATCAAAAAATAATTGTCAAATGATCCCCTCGTTAAAAATGGCTCCTATTTCATACATCAATTACTTCTTAAAATTAATCATTTATCCTTTGTCTATTAAATGAGTCGCTGAATCTTATTGTCAACGAGACTGCTACATTATTGTACGTAACCTGGCCTGAAACCCATCAAAAGCTTCCCTTTTTTTTTTTTGTCTTTTGTCATGAGACAATAATTAACATCATTTGGGTTTTCCGTGAGCTATAAGAAGATCGTCCACAATTGCAAAATTTATGGAGAAATTAAATGATGCAGCAAAATTGGATGAAGCGCAATCATTTTTTTTTTCAGTTCATATCTCAATTTATTTTATCTAGTTTTTACTTTTACTTTTTTTTTGTTTGTATGTTGTCTTGTGTTTTTATCTTAACTAGTTAACTAGTAAATAGTAAGAAATATATCGAAATACAACGGTAATTTATTTTTTTTTTCAAATTTCCTTGAAAGTAGATTTTTTATTCCAATAAATATATCGATATACAACGGTAGTTGATTTAAACTTACAGAATTTTTAACTTTGTTTGGATGAAAGAGTGGACCAATGAGAATAACCACTAATACAAATTAAGTTTTATTATAGTAGCTACATCAACTTCTGATTGATTTAATTATAGTAAAATAGCTACGTACTAACCCAATGGTTTTTTAAAAAATATTTTCTTTCTCAAATATAAAATAACAAATGAAAATATATAGCTACTAATAAAGAAAAAAAATGATATTCTTCGCCCCATCCAAATATATCCACATATGAAATGTCGTGTGTTTAAAAGTTGAATGAAAAACTTTTTATTAATATATTTTTTTTTTAATTAGAACTCTAATTTATCGAAAAAAAAAATTGATTGCACTTGCGGCTTCAACTTTTATCTCAAAAAGAAAGAAAAAAAGCACAGACTACAGTCCATTTTTTCTGGGATGACAGCCCGACAGTGACAGGAGATACGACTGGTCAAGAAAGGTGTATATAACAAAAAGGAATATAATAGACCTCACCTGGATAAACCTCTGTTGGATGGATATTAAGTCGCGTTAACAAACTCTTGATTTGGTGATCCTTCGATAAAGTCGAAACTATATATATATAATGTTATGGTCGATTGTTTATAGAAAAAAAATGTCAAAACATTTTTCTAAAAATAATTTTTTTTTTTTGTAAATTTCATTTATCGTATAGGATAAATTGTGTGCATTATTCGTGAATTTTGATCATAAATTCAGACAGATGATAAAAATAAAAGAGAATCGTTCCAGTATACCATAAAAATAAAGGGTGAAAATAATTTTAATAAAAAGATTAAAATTTAATTTATTTACCGTCATAGAAAGGAGGTAGTTAGCTGAATCATGTGAAATTTAAAATGAAAAAAATAATCAATATTTAATTCTGAATCATATATATATATATATATATATATATATATATATATTTAGAGAGAGAGAGAGAGTCTGGTTACGCTTCCATAAGCATTTCAAGTGGAAACACTTACGGCTCAATTCTATAGATTATCAATTTTATCATATCTAGAGTTATTTTACTATATTTAATGATTTTTGAAAGATGACAACACTTGACATACAAAGATTAATATATTTTTAGCGTTATTTTTCAAAAATCATTAAGTATAGTAAAGTAATTTCAAAAATAAAAAAATTTATAACCTATAAAATTATGATATAAATAAAATTTTAAGCTATTTAAATAAAAATTTCGGACACAAAATTTTAAAATTTATGCCGTAAATATTTCAGCCAAAATGCTTATGAAAACACCATTATAAACACACATACATATAGTTGCTCATTTTCATCATGCGGTGCAAATTACTTCAAATATTTTTTTCATAAAACATGTGGTGTACACACTCTAAAAAAACATATACATATATTCTTCGCAAACCTTTATCGTGCTTTGTTTCATTTAGTGAGGAACTAAATTCTGCAAGCAAACTTCGGTGTAGTATTTAGGACTAAGAATATATATTTCTATTTGATATATGAGTCCGAATCAACTAAAACGCTGCACATGATTTTTTTTATAATTCTTTGAAATCAAAAGGGAATCAACTTTCTCAACTCTTATTAGTATCACATCGAATTCTTTGGTTGAATATTCAAATCCGTATAAACATTATCTTGACTTTGCTGCATCAAATCCTTGTGGCGTTAGCTTTATTTGATATTTGTTAGATTCTACTAGCTTTAGCAGCCAACGGCTGCACCTATATATGGAGGAAAATGACAATAAAGTTCTCACTGGCTGATTTGCCAACAATTCAAAAGATATGACGCCGACGACGTACGGACCAGATTTGATCCCTATGAAAAAACTATTTTCTAGGAGCAAATCAATCGCAAACCAAATGTTATTTGCCATAGTTTGTCACTTTTTACCCACTTTCTAAATAAACTAGTTATATACCCGCGGCGCGTTGCAACATAATTTTTTATTTAAACATTAAAATATTATAAGATAAAAAAAATCACATTTATCTAATATTAAATTATAAATTCACCAAATTATAGAGAAAACATATAATAAAGACTATATTTAATCTTGGATGAGATTTTTGCACAATATGAGTTAATGATTCATGATTTTATGGCAAGAAAAGTAAATTATTCTAACATATATTATCACTATTAATTTCTTACCAAATATGCACAAGGTTGCTAAATAAAAAAAAACAAAAATTATGGAAATAATAGTATATAAGGGAAAGAAATGGAGAGAAAGAGGGGATCAATGGACGCGATCACATACGTTCGATCAACCAACAATAAATATTATCCGTCTAATTGAGGGATAAAATGGGTATAATAAAAATTTACCATGACAAAAAATGGACCATCCAATTCTTAGATGCTTTATATAATAGTATATATTATTTGATACATAAAATTTAATTAGTTAGTTGCCAGACTTCTCTGGAACAATAATCCAATCTTAAATCTTTGGTGTCAAATTAGTGTGTGTGTGTGTGTGTCTGTTTTGAAAAAGATACAGACTCACATATGATGTATAAACTATCAATGCAATAAATATATATATATCACTTCTCAATTTGCATTTTTAATATTTGGGTATACATCACTAATTTGTGATTTTTTTTGCAAACTTTTCTGTCTGTTAAAATAAATTTAAAATATATAATTTCTTATATGAATGAAATTAAGGTGAAAGTCGAATATAATTTCTTATTTTTATTCACATTCAAACCATTTAAATTTCTATCTGAAAGTCGAATATAAAAGTTGACTTCATTTAAAATAAAAAGAATGATAAAGTACAAACATCCCCATACATACTAACACTTCTTCGTTTGCTACTTGCCCCTTTTTCACCCTATGTAGTTGTCCCTTTCATAGGTTGTCTTAATAAAATAATAAAAAAAATCAGTCGCCCACACACATATTGTCCCAGTACCATGTTATTAAAAATGATTACTATATGAAATATTACAAAACTTAACATATTGATAATTGTAATTAGCAAAATAAAAGGGCGCACAACAAATAGGCATGAATTTGTTAGCGTGATCCAGTAGTCAACACTAAAAAATAGATCTTTTGAGGCATGAACTTATAGATTTTCTGACTAATATGAAAATATATAAAATTTGTAAGAAAAAACACAAAAAACTAAAAAACAGATCTCAAAACTTCAAATATAGTTTTGAGGTATCAGATGATCTGTTTTTTTAGTCCTGAAAATGATCATTATGACGTTAGCGATGAACCATATAGATTCATTGTAAGTTTTTTTGTGGTTGCATAGTACACTATAATCGGAATTTTCTATTAAAAATTATTGCAGTTTAAATTTGAGCCCATCAGATTTCAATTGTGACTTCAGATCTTTCTCCATTTTTTTCCTCTCTCTTTCTCCGTCTCTCATTTTTTATCTGAAGGAGAGAAAAAAAAAATTATAACTGTTGTAGAATAAAAAGTAAGGGTTCAGAATTTCTAAACCGTTGGATTGGAACGAAAGAATAATGGAATTGATTTCTGGGAGTGGATGCTATTGGTTGCCCCTTTTTCAGTCAGTGACAAAATTAAAAAATGACCATTTAGCAACGGTTTTAAATATAAATTGTTGTAGAAGAGATTTCAACAACTGTTATTTTCGACACAATTATTAAATGTGTTATCAGAAAATAATTTCATTGTAACAACGTTTTTTTTATTTGAATTGTGACAAAATAGTTCTTCAATATTTTGAAATTATCATCTTCTCTTTTTAGTAACTGTATTTTTTTTTAAAATCTTTAATAAATGAGCTTTTTTCTGTGGTAATGTATCCGTCTCTCTACACTTTCTTCCAATCTGTATTGGATATTTCTGTGAGGATAAAATCCAATAAACCACGATCCAGTATACGTATAAGATCGATATATATATGGAGATTAACTTCACGGCTTCCTCTTGTACTTAGTTTCAGTTTAATTTTTTCAGTCTAATATTGCGCATGCACTTCAAAGACTGTCACCATCGTGATTTTATGAAGTAAAACAAAAAGTCCGAATGTTGCCTCCCCAATAAAATCAATCACCAAATATATATTACGCGCGCGCGCATGCATCCAAATAGCTTTTAATTAGAACTAATCAAATAGCATAGCCACTTGCAAAGACACATACGAATACGATATCAATTAAAATTCAAATCATCACATGGTTGACATTTTTCTGCAAGTCACTGTGCACGTTACCAACAGTCTTCCTTTCGCATGTATAAAACTATAAATAGCCATAACTCCAGCAAATTCTCATGAGTTCCAATTTTTTTTTAAAAATCCTAGCTAGCTCTTAAATAAGCATACGGCTGCAGTTTCTTAATATTATATATATTATGGGAAGTAAGATAGGAAAGCTACCTTTTCCGTATGAAAGACTAGTAGTTAGATCAGCTCGAAAAGGGTATGTGCCGGTACTGGTCGGCAAAGAGGCAACCGCGGAGAGATTTCTTGTGCATGTAAAACAGTTGAATAATCCCAGGATGATGATGTTGCTAGAGATGGCTGCAGAAGAGCTCGGTCACCGGCATGAAGGGATTCTAAGGATCCTTTGTGATGCCGATTATTTTCGGGAGATGGTCGACATCAAGAGCAAATGACTAGCTAAGTATATATGTTGAGAAGAGGGAGGGGCCAGCAGGGGACGGGGTGTTAATTTGGTAGAGAAATAACTCTTCTGGTATATATGAGTTTTTCTTATTTACTGCTTCATATAAAAAATGCAATGGAAAAGAAGCAGGATGATGATGAATAACTCGGTAGTTCGCCAGAAGATGATTAACATGCTTCATGTTTTCCGTTCTTTTTTTTTCCTGTTTTTTTTTTTTTTTTTTTCTTTTTATTTTGATAAATGACCTTAATTTCTGATTTAAGCAATGGAAGCTTTTGACTAAATTTCTTTTGTTTTTCAAAAATAAAAAGGACGCAATGAATTTGTAAGCCTATTTTTAACTCCCTCACCTGCAATCAATTACAGATACGGTAGCTGGAATATTTTTTTTCAACTTTTAGGGTTGGTTTGGCAAATCAAGGAATAATTTTGAAATAGTGGTAATTTTAAAAGAGTGATAGAATAGAATAGTGTATTTTTGAAAGAGTGGTAAAAAAGTGGTATTCTTGACTATTCGGAAGAATAAAAATATCATTTGACAGTTGTTAATCAGAATAGTTAAAATATGAATAATTATGATACTAACAATGATGATGATGATGATAATAATAATAATAATAACAATAAAATAATGATCATAATCCATAATCATAGTCATAATCATAATAAATAATAATATTCATAGATGTAATCATAATAATATAATAATAAAAAATATAATTATAATAAATATAATAATAAATAAGCATAATATAACAATACAATATAATATAATCAAATAATAATAAAATAATAATCATAATCATGATAATAATAATCATAGTCGTAATCATAATAATATAATAATAATGATAATAAATAATGATAATCATAATAATATAATCATAGCTATAATCATAATATAATAAAAAATAATAATAAAATAATAATAATAAGTAATAATAGTCATAGTCATAATCATAATATAATAATATAATAATAATAAAATTATAATCATAATCGTAATAATATATTATTATAATAATAAATAATCATAATCATAATCATAATAATATAATCATATTTATAATCATATTCTAATTTTAATAATAAGAGTGATAGAATCATATTGACAGTGGCACACTGCTATTCATATTCTTAAAATTTTAATTTTATCACTCTTATTATTAAAATTAGAAGTATTTAAATTATTATTATAAAAAAACTGCTTGTTTGAAAGAGTAACCTGAGGAAGAATATAGGTGATGATTGATAGGTTATTACTAATAAAGAAACATTGAAGAAATGTATAAATCGATTTATTATATTCTAGAGGTGTAAACTAGTCGGGTTGATTGGGTTTTTTTTTTATATTGTCAATCAGATTATTATAAAATAGCTACCACAATTTCAATCCGTAATCAGTCAATTAACGACAACCATTTAACTCAACATTTATGTTAAGCAGTCGATCGGCTTTTATGGGTTCTACACGTTTCATTTTAAGAAATTACTGTGAAATGCAAGAAAAATAATATGATGAAAATAAAATATAAATAATAAATATTTTTAATTAAAAACGTACATAGTTGTAACTAAAAATATAATAAAGAGTGTTTTAATTTAAAAAAAGAAAGAAAATGTAACAAAATATCATATTATTTTTATAATGATATTGTTATTTTAATTAGACAATTAAAATATTTATTAGAAAATAATATATATATAACGGTCGGATCATATTGTACTCAATATTTTTTTATAATATGTGTTCAAACTTTAATCGCCGGAATTGTTCAAAATTCAATCAATATGCAATCCATTATACTTCGAATCCATGTTTTTTTGAATCGGTCTGGTAGATCATATTAAGTGAATTAGACATGTGCTCCTATTATATTCTATCTCAGAATTAAGTCTCTCCTATGCAGTTATGTCAATCTTGTAAAAAAGTAACAGATGCACTTTGATGAATTAAAAGAGTATTGCTACAGAATTTTACGAACTAGTTTGACATTCCTTGCTACAGAATTTAAACGCAATATTTTCAAATGCTAAATAATAATGATATTTATAATATTAATTATTATAATAATAAATAATATAATTAAATACATAATAATCTATAAATTATCATATAAAAAATAAATGATTTTAAGAGTTAAGTTTCATCTTAAGTACATTACACACATTATTTTAAATGAGGAGAGAGAAATAATTTTATATAAATCTTTGGATTCAAGAAGATGCAAAGATTTAAATAAAATTAATGATGGAGAAAATTAATGATGTGATATGTTTGAAAAACTTAAAAACTTAATCCTCTTTTATGTATTTACATATCTAAGAACATAGTAATGTGTGAGTCGTCCGATCAATATATAAATGAGGAACATTAGTAATGTGCTATAGTCAGAAAATTTAGAAGTTTAATCTCTTCTATATATTACAATTCTACGTTTATAAAGCATTGACAAATTATACATCAGTAATATATATCAATTCAAAACTTCATTTTTCTACTAGAGAACAAAAAATAACATGATGGCAGCTCTTCATGACCTATTTTTATAAATAAGATAAAATGCAAGAAAGGAAAAAATAATAAAAAATTTCCCCAGTTTAACTTGTACGAGTCCGAGATCATCGAAATCAGAATTTATATGAAGAACGTATAGGCCTAATAAACAATAAATGGAAAAATTAATTGGATGGTTGATTTTGATGACCGACTAATTTTTCTTATCTAACTATTGACCAACGTTTTTCAGAACACTACTTTGAATATCACATTCAGGACTAAAGGATCTTTCGCCCTTTTTGTTTTTTCCTCCTTTGGGTTGGGCCCCTCTTAATTAATTACCTCAACTCAGGCACACAGTCACAGAAGAGCTAGCAAATGTGAAATGGAATGGCAAAACAAAACAAAACAGAAGTCTGCATCAGAGATGCAAGGAATCTGCACTACAGTAAATGAAAAAAGGGAGATTTCCCTTCCTGTTCTTGGAAATTCTTTCTTGACTATAAGAAGAACATTGAAATCTTGATGCACTATTTAATGCCGGCCCCACTCTACAGCATCAAAACAATAGGGAAGCTAAAGCATCCAGTTCAGGTCAGATCACAGATCAGGATAACAAGAAAAAAAAATCTAGTATGAGAAAATACTTTTAAGCACTTGCATCAGGGTATAGGCCAAATGCCAGTTTCTAAGCAGACCAATTTGTTCATCTCCATAGAATATAAAGGGCTAACCTAGAAAAGATCTTTGCCTAATAAAGATTAACAGTAACAAATCAATCCTACTACAACACTTTCATGTCTTATTACTCAATGATAATTATGAATTTTAATAACACGGATTAAAGCAGATGGATTCTGTCAGCCACTTGTCAGTGGGTACTGCTTTGTGTTTTTTATTTTTTTCTTCATAGTCCAGAAGGCTGCACAATACCGAGTCTGCAAATTCATAATAAAATAAACAGAAAAATGAAGATAATGTAACTATTTAATAAGAAAAAAAAATTCAACTAAGGTGAACAATTTTCTCTACTTATGATGTGCGCTATATATAGAATACTGAAAACTGCAAGTATCTTAGGCTAACTAGAATAATATTAAGGAACAAATATCAAATGAGTTATAATTCAACATACTAAAATACAACAAGAATTTAAAACTTATGGAACTTTGCATATACACAAGAATAAATAAAATGCTTACTTGCATCATAGAAAGGGTATTTGCGGTGTAAGTGGTCTCTATCATTTTTTCCACCTACAGAGCATTTCAGAATGTATGCACAATAAATAACTATAGAAGAATTTAAAAAGTATATATACAAATAGATATTAATAGGATAAGAACAAATGTGATTTGAAAGTAAATATCATCACCTCCAGTTCAAAACCATAGTAGAAAGCAACCTTTTTCACATCCTCTAGGCTGAGTTCAATTGACATTTCCTGATAAAACAAATAGGAGTTCAGTACTCAGTAAAAGCAAAATACAAAAGGTAGCTTTTATTATATTAGTGGACGGAATTACATACATCTTCACCATAGGAGTCGGCAAAATGATATAGAAGGGGCCCCAAGTTTATCCATACCTGTTTTTTTTCATTATAAAAAAGTTGATTACTCTAGAAATAAAGAGAATTCAGAAAGGGACAATGAGCTGCAGTTGAATGAGGCATTTAGCAGCAGTAATGTCCCATAAATGGTGCATAACAGTATAGTCATGCACAGACGTTGGAGCAAATGTGCTGTTTTCACTGCCTGTTCTGTTGTACCAATCCATCTTAAGATGTATGCCAGTAAAAAGCACCAATATACCATATACCACCCTGGAATTTCTGTGTACTTGTTTCTTCACTGCTAGGAGAAAGATGCAAATTTGAAATAATGAAAAAGGATCATTTAGAAAACTTACACCACCATCTTTTAGAATTTTTGATATTATCTCAATATATTCAACAATGTTATGAGCAGTATCAAGGAAAAAACAGGTAACAACAGCATCCCATGAACCTGCATGGAAAACAAGAAACTTGATTGAAACTGAAATTATCTTTAGAATGCAAATCAAATTTTGATTCTTCTTCTCTATCCATCCCAAAATATACCTTCTTGGCTCCGCTCATTATATACTTCAACAAAATCGCCGCCACACATAGAAAATCCCTCAGTGATCCCTGCACTGTTTGATAAGGAGAGGACAAGAATAGTGGGTGCATTTTTTAATTACAAAAACAAAATGTCTAAAAGTCATCATTTTGAAATTTCACATGATTTTGTAATATCACTCATATCATGGATGGAACACAGAAAAGATTTCAAAATTATAGTACACTGATATTAATAACTACAGGCTTTCCTTTTTCTATATTATGCCTTATTATGCTTTTTCTAAGTAGCATGGATTACCATACAACAAAAAGGAACCTGGCAGAAATTTCAAGACAAAAAAGGAACCTGGCAGGAAGTATGTCTGGAAATGAAACAGGCCGAAGCTGGTCATCAACAGAAAGACTGTTGCAATTAGAATGGATCCACGGATATATTGTCCATTCATGAGCCTCTGTAGTACTGATTTACATGTTAAAATTTAGTTAAAACGCTAGTTGCAAAATGAAACAATTACCAAAAGGAGTGAATTTCATATGAACAATGGAAAACCTAAATATACCATATAAATCTACAGAAGCGAAACTTCCATGAACATCTTTTGATGGTTCTTAATTCATAAAACCAGGCAAAATGACAGTTACTATGTTTAATGTTCATAAAATTCAGGAGACCAGAGAATGGTATATTTCTCTCATCTTAGAAGATCAAATAAGCTATCTATAATTTATTTTACAGGTGGTTACATCAGTGAAAACAAATACCTTTTCAAAAAAGGAAAAAACAGTACAGAATTGTTCTATGATGACTTACTTGTTCAGAATAAAACTTGAACAAATCATCATGTAATAGGAGAACTCGTTCCCTTGGCTCACAAACCCTACAGGCAAAGGAAGAAATAGACAACATTTCAGAGGATCTCACATGACCATCAAAATCTGAAGATCACATCATATGTGAATTCTTCTTTTGTCATTTTTCCAGGGTTTTACATGAATCCTTCCAGGTTTCTAGGATGCTAAAATTGCCCAGTTTTAGAAACTCAAAAATATAGCTATTAATTTTTATTTTTACCAAGAGATGAAATCTCCAGAGCAAGCCTTCCCAACCCAGCACCGGGCACTAAACAAGAAGGGGGCCTGTAGACATTTTCAAATAATAGAAAAATATTGCACTTAATTTGTGATTTACAAACTTGAAGCTAATGAAAGGAAATAGATCTTTTGAAATAAGATAAATGAAAACAGGATTACATATTAGACCCTGTACGATTGCGATTTGGAAAAAGTCGATTTAGTTCCTCCAAAATAGGCTTATAACATTCATCACGCTCCCTTTGCCCCTACAATTAATATGTCACATTCAAACAAAATGTCATAACAGGACCTAACAGAAAAATTGTTTGGTGAATTTGAACTTTTGTAGCACCTCTTTTGCCCAGTCCCTCACAATGTTCCTTATGATACATCTAACCTGAAAACAAATAAAAAAAAAAGGCTCAATGTTCCTTATGAGCAATGGTGTTTTTCATAGTAATAATACTTCAATGTATTATCAATTTATCATTATTGTTATAATTAAAAATTATTTGCCACATTTATTAAAAGAGATTATAGATACCTTGTCAACATCTACAAGAGGGACACTAAACAATGAAGCATGACCCTTCCAATCACATGATCTAGCCTGATCAGATAGTAGGAAATTCATCAGAAAAGATAAAAGACTGAAAAAAATTTCACAGCATCATATATTGCCCTGCAAAAGAATATATCCATATGCACAGCTAAAGCACCCAACCTGTCATTGATCACTGCTGTTCCCAAAATTAAAGAAAATAACTCAAGCTTCTTTATTGTTCTCTCTACATTGAAGAGAAAGTGGAGAGTAGTATTAAGATTTTCAGATAAAAAAAAATGGAGGTACCAAGAGAATGGGGCTAACTATATAAGATATTTCTCATTGTTAAAAAAAATGTAAAATTCACAGGAAGACAAATTAAAATGTTCAAAAGAAGGCCACATGAGCAATGTAGTAACAGCATGCGCCAAACTTTCCATGAAGTTGGAAATAATAAGAAAAAATGAGAGATATAAACTGGCTTACATCTTCATTCATGTTACATGATTTATCGTCACAGTTCAGAACACATCTGTGCATATCAGAGCACTCCACATGTGTTTCCTGTTTAGTTAACCCAAGGTCAAATCAACAAACAAAATTTTGCAATTGAGTTCAAATCGATATTCAATAAGACTCATTTGACCCTCAATTAATATCCTTAATCTTGGGGACCATGCAAAACTAAGACTCAGTCCAACCTCCCTAAAGTCCAGCACCTTGACAATGCACTATAAATTAACCCTAATTTGAAATTCTGGTCAGCAGTAGTGCAGCATACTACATGTTTGGTTGGGAGAGGCCTCAACCGGTTCCCATTTGTACTTCAGCAAAACTTCCAACTTGAGCCCAAATAAAGACTAATTTCAGTAACAAACTCACCTCAAGACCATGAAAGGAGCTAATTACCAATAAAATTGTTTCAGAAGAACAAGTTCAATAAGAAAAGAATAAACACCTTGTTATCAAGACTTGGAGCTTCCAATCCATGCGACTTATTCTGAATGTTTGAAGAATCGCTTAGACTAACAGTGATGTTTCTCCTCTCACCCCTAAGGGAAATATCAGAGTGAGAATGTCCCTGTGTATCATCTGTATTGTGGACATGATCTGGTTCAACATCTTCGCTCATGTCAAATGGAGGATCAAATGCCTACATAGTTATTTCCGAAATCAACAGAAGTGCCAATAAAAAAAAAATATGCATAAATGCATAATATTATGTATTACATACCTGAAGCATGTTCATAATGAAAGATGTGTTCATGGATACACACCTGAAAAAATACAAAGGTAGTTAGAATGTAATATTAGGGGAGGGATCAGTTGACAACGGCAGTTTTGACAATCTTGACAATGGACTTTCAAATAAATTTGAAAAGAAATCCCATTGTCACGATTGTCAAGATAAAACATCGCCAAAATGATACCTCCCCATAACATTAACACACCAAAACAGTGCTTTCTGTTATTATAACTACCGGTAGTGCTACGGTAACAATGATAAAATCACCGCAAATGTTAATAGAAACTAAATGCTGACTTGGGCTCCGCCCTTGATTGGACAATAATCATAGTAACTTAAAAGTATCTTATCCTTCTCATTTTACAAATGGCAGAGGAAAGGCTAGGAGAATGGATATAGAGGAGGTCAGAAATTTCTGGATAGAGGAAAAAGTTAAATGCAGTGAAAAAATTAAAAGAAAAATGGATGGCCCAAATTATAAATCAAGTACCACCAATATTTTAAAGATGATCAACGGTTAAGATCAAGGTACTGTTGTGCACTGTAGCTTAACTGTTCATAAGGCCTTTGAGGTTTTATATACTATATATAATATAATATATAATGTGGTACGTGAGAGGTGGTAATTCTTTTAACAGCAGAAGAAATGAAATGCCAGTACAAAAGCTTTGCAATACCATCTAATTCTTTGAAACTTTAGAGGAAGATGGGAAAGAAGAGCCTGTACAGAGACAATAGGAAACAAATATATCAGTTAAACCCACACAAAAGAAGGCAAGAATTTAGGGAACTACTGAGAAAGCAACCATGTTATGTTGTATTATTACCTTATGAGCAGGTGGGAGCCTCTTGAATGATCTTTCGTATCTCCGGACATCCTTCTCAGCAGCATCGGGGTAACTAAAAGCATTTACAAACTATAAGATAAAAACAATGTTCGGAAAGAGATGCGAAGAAAATAGTTAGCTCGATAGTTATTATTAAGTAGAATGGTGACACAACTGCTACTCTTCGCCAAAAACATTTCATTAATGGTCAAATACTAAAAGAAATTGAGGGGATAGAGAATCAGAGAGTATACTTCAGATAGGCGCTAACGATGCGGCGCAAGGATTGGATTTCAAGCTCTTCTTCCTCCTTAGTGTATTCTCGCTCCGCCATTATCTTAGTTTTTTTTCCCCCTCTCCGTCTCTCGCTGCTCTTTATTGCTCAATTTGGGGAAGAAGCGGGACCAGAGAGGCAGTCAGGCACCGAACCCGAACAGTGAGAAGGGACTCTGGGAGGAAGATGGAACTTGCGACAACTATTCCATGGTCCGGAAGTGGGACCCTTCATCGTGGGTCTGGCGGTTCATGTGCCAGGAACGCCCAAAGCTGATTACTGTGAAACGTTTTATTCGGGTATTGTGACTGTTTTATCAACTCGATGGTGTTTAGAATCGTGTAACGGGTTTTTTTTTCTGCTAACAACATTGTAAATATTTTTTTTTTATTTTTGGCCAGATATTTCACAAATTATACATCAATTTAATATATAACATGATTTATTCATCAATAGAATATTTTATTCATGAATAAAATATTTTATCCGAGAAAAAAATTATTTATGAATAAAACACATTATATAATATTTAGTATATATTATTTTATAGAGTTGTTCTGTCATGGATTAAATTTTTTTATTTAAAATTTTATCGGGATTAATCATAACCATTTATTTATAAAAGGGCAAAATTGATATTATACTTCTCCGTTACTTGTTTGTTAGCATTATGTTATCTTTTCATTTTCCTTCTAAACGAAACGAGACGAACTGGGGAGTCATACTTGCCTTTCCATTGTGAGCCATTATAACTACCGTGATGTCCTTACTCCTCTCTCTTGATCTCGGCACTCGGTAGATTCTCTCTTTCTTCACTATCTATCAATCAGTTACTAACTGAACACTCGAGGTGCCGATGAAACCTTCATCGCCACGAGGAAAGGGCGGTGATTGGGCGCAAGTACCTTGTATTTTCTCAGACGTCAGTATCTTGTATCTTCTCAGGCGCAATATCTCTATGCAAAATGGTAAGTTATAGAATTTTAATTACATTGAAATGTTGTGGAATATTTGTGACAATATGAAATTCAGCCCCTTTATCAAAATTAAATAAGTAGATTTCTTGAAAACAATGAATTTTTGAGTCTTACACATTCCTAACTTATATTTCTTTGATTCTTTCTATAGCATTACTTGGCCCGCATACAAAACCAATCGCGCTCAGTTAATTTTGCCCATGATGCATTGATATGAATGCATATGCACTTGGTATGTGAGTTTTATTTTTTGGTATCAAAATTGAAAGTTCCTCAAGAGCATGATAGCCGACATCGTAATTCATTATCAGTCTTGTGTTCGGCTTTCATAGCAGAATAAAACTGAAATAAAAAAGTAGGTACAGTTGTGGATATTAGTTTTTGTTCTGAGTTGGTACTGCACCGAGTCATACCATCATAACATATAAATCCAGCGAAATATATAAATCTAAAGGACTCTTTATATTTTTCCAAATATGGAGAACTGTGAAGCAAGAAAAAAGAGCGTGGGAGAAACAATTTTTATATAAGAGTTTAGTGTAAAATTTTAATTGCTTTCCTTGTTGTTAACAATGTAGGATATCCATAGTAAGTGAGATGTCGTGGAGGTCTCCAACATCGATCCTCACAGTTTATCATCTAGTTTAAAATCTGAATCCCACAACTACCGTGAAAATGTGAGTGACAAGTCACTCAGTGTGATTTTAGGTCCAGCACCGAAATATTATAAATCTCTAAATTCAGACTTAAAACCATTAAAAATTTATTTTATAATAAATATAATAGTAACATATAAGTACATAAATTTTTACTTTAAATATTTAAATTGATTTAATCACATACTAAGTATGGTATAAAAAGAACACCAAAGAGTTTATAAAAATACACTACATTATCAATGATAAACCCAAAAATAAATAATTTTGAAATATTATAATATAATAGTACGGAGACAAACTCTCTTATCACACGAATGACCTTGTGGACCCCTCTTCTATATACTTGCCCCAACAGCCTTGGGTTAGGAGCTCCTCATTAGCCACCATTGTCATTCATCTTCCATCTTCCATCTTCTTTCACTCTATCTCCACAAACTCTAGCCGCTGACCACCGTTCTTGAGGTGATTCGAGATATCGAAGATCCGGAGCACTCGAGAGGAGATGGGGACTAAGCAAGAGACTGGCACAGGATATCATCCAGAGTTTGAATCATCTCTTTTGTTGTATCAGTACAGATTTTACTTTATATTTTTCATAAAATTCATGACCAAACTATAATTCCGAATTAATTAAAATTTAATCCATATCTAACTCATTTAATAATAAATTCATATTTTTTTCGGATCATATTGATCGGGTCGATCTGATTGGTTAGAGTCACACAGATTAGAAGACTCATATTCCAAACAAATTTAGGAAAATTAATATAATGGAGGCAAGCTAACAATCACTATTCCCTATAAAAATCTCTATACTTTTTTTTAACACACACGTAACATGTATGAACACATCAATCTTTCAGTATGAACTATAAAACACTGCAAATGGATTGAAAACCATTCTTATGGTAACGAGCGCCTCACTCATGAATTAGACATATGCAAATTAAAAATTATTGATGTTAAACGCATAAAAATGTCAAAAAATAATGGCAGTTAAGGGTGTATGCACCTCGGATGGGAGTGTTCATACCTCAAATAGGGTAAATTTTATGAGATGCCCCTCAATTTCATATTTAATTATTGAATATCAAATTATTCATTTTACCAAACTAGATGTGCATGCCATGTCTTCACTGAAATGATATTAACAAACTATATGGTAACGAAATATAATTTCCTCCAATAGAATCCTTAAATGGAAAAGACTCAAAAATAGTACAATTATCAGAAATATTTGCAGTAGCTAATTGAAATTTGGGATGAGAATACTTGATAAACTAAAAATAATATTCAAATTACATCCTTCTTTATCCTTCCGAACCAAAATATCAGACATCCATCGAAAAAGAAAGTAAAGGTCGCTGGTACAGTTCGTATGGACACTTACTGACAAGTATGTTTCTTTAAAATATCATATTTCCTTTTATTTTATATATTTTTAGATCTTAAATATTTTAATATATATTTTATTTATATTAAATGAAATAAACTATTTTTGAATTATAACTAAATTATGTTTAAATTGTGAGTTTTTAACGTCGAATATTTTCTAAATCGTCAATTTATTATTTTGCTGTTTTGTGCATGTTTGCATGCTTTACGGAGAAAATATATATGGGCACTTCTATTTGGGTACTGATTTACCATATAGACGTATGGGTGTGCCCAAAACACCATCCTATTATATACTGCATATTGTTTGAAAAAAATTATTATTTAAATTAAAAGTTTAAAATTATAGGTGTATTTCTAATTAAATTTGAATCAAAATAAAATTATAATTTTGTATCAAATTTAAATTAATTTATAGAATTTAATTGATCATTTATCACAAATTCACTAAAATATCGCCTTTAAATTTTTTTAATTCCTTGATGGTAAACAAAATTATCTTTCAAAATGACTCAATTTTGATACATATTTTTCATGGGAAAGAGACCCCTTGAGAATGACTGACAATGGATATTCGGATAAATACAAAAAAAATAAAAATAGAATGAAAAATTATAATCATGTTCTTTTATTTATAGATTGATAGTGATTTAAATTTCATGCAGTTTCATTATCGTTTGATACTCCATCAAAATAATTTATAACGTTTTTAATTTAATGGTCTTTGATGGACTATCAAATGATAATGAAATTATTTGAAATTTGAATCACCATCAATCTATAAGTAGAAGAACATATCTATATGGTTTTTCCTATTTTTAATAATTTTTCATATTTATTTGAAGATCCATTGTCAAAGCTAGTATATTGTCCGTACGTTCTACGGTGATATAAAAATTCATATATTCCTATAAAAAGAAAGAAAATAAAAATGAAGATAATTTAGTAATTAATATAAATTTTAATCATGAATACATAATTAATATAAAATAAATACAAAATTGACATTCATAATTTATGAAAAGTTCAAATTCCTAATTGATGACAATCTAAGAAAATAAATAAATAAAGTAGAGCAATTGTACTCCTCAATTATGTAGCATTTTATGTAAAAATCAAAATTGAGAGAAATTATAACTTCAATATAAATGGTCATAGAGATAATAACATTATTTGACGAATAACTCAATCTGATGACTGATATTAACTCTACAAATACAATAAAAAAATCAAAATTATTACAGAATCATAACACTTAAATGCTTAATAAAGAGTAGAGATTGGTAAGATAATCATTGCCAAGTGATCCCTTCTCTTTTTCTTCTAAGTAATAAAAACAATATTACAATTTCAAATTCTCAAATTTAAACAATATTTATTAAAAAATATATAAAAATAAATTAATCATAAAGCATAAAATTGAAAAGATCTTCTCTTTTTATTTACAATTCTATTTAAATCTTTTGAAAAATGGTTATCAAAATCATCGAACAAACTATCTATAGTCCTATCCATTTTTAGTATGTTTGGATCATGTACGGGTTCGTTTGGAAAATCAAGGAATAGATTTGGAAGAGTGGTAATTTTGAAAGAGTGATAGAATAGTATTTTTTTGAAGAGTTGTATTCTTGACTATTCAGAAGAGCGAAAATATTATTTGGCAGTTGTTAATCATAATAGTTAAAATATGGATAATTATGATACTAACAATGATGATGATAATAAAAACAATAATATAATAATAATAATAATAATAAAATAATAATTATAATCCATAATCATAATCATAATAAATAATAATATTCATAGTTATAATCATAATAATATAATAAAAATATAAACATAATCATAATATAATAATATATTAATAATAATTTATAATTATAATCATAATCATAATAATATAATAATAATAAATAATCATAATTTTAATAATATAATTATAATATAATAATATAATATAACATAATCAAATAATTATCATAATCATAATCATAATCATAATCATGATAATAATAATCATAGTCATAATCATAATAATATAATAATATAATCATAATCATAATATCATAATATAATCATAAAAAATATAATAATAATAATATAATCATAATATAATAATATAATCAACATAATAAAATAATAATAATAATAATAATAATAATAAATAATAATAATAATCATAGTCATAATCATAATAATATAATAATAATATAACCATAATCATAATATAATACTAATAATAAAAATTATAATCATAATGATATAATAATAAATATAATCATAATATAATATAATATAATACAACATACTCAAACAATAATCGTTATCCGATGAGAGCTAATCCGGTATACCACCTACAACTTGGTATACCGGATTAGCACTCTTTCGCACTCTTCTACTTAGTCTAAAATTCATTTGGCATATTAATTTATCGGAATAATAATTCTATTTTTACTTTTTACTATTCCATGGAGTGCCAAACAAACCCAATAGTCCAATAATAAAGGAAGTTAGGAACAGTGAATGAGAATAAAAATAGTAATTTTGAGATTGATGTGAGCCTATAAGAATAGTGAAAATATAGTATTATATAAATGATAAAATTTTATTTGGATTGTATATATGAAATAGCCATAAACATGATGAATAAAATAATGATATTATTTGTTTATTTTTTTCAACTTCCGTTCTTTTTTCATTATTTTGCAACCAACATCTATCTCAACTAAAATTATTTTGGCTAATTCAATGTTCATTATTAAACACACCAAAATTGAATATTTCTCAAATTTTTCATAATTTGAAATTAAATCTAACATTTTATGCGAAACTCCTTACAAGTTAAATGATAAAATATGAAAAGTTTCTCAATAAGAATCAGCATATCAATTGCATTCCTTATAAGGAATGCAATTTGGATAATTGCATTCTTTATAAAGATACTAATATTTGTGAAATATTGAGGGGAGCTGTACTATGGGTTTTATAGAATGAGAGAAACATATTGATTTTTGAAAGAGGTAATGTTCAAAGTATGAGAACATTGAGAGGTGATATTATTTCTCTTATTAAATATTAGAGTCAAATCAATTACAAAGATAATTTAGATATAATTCACTTTATCATATCTCCTAATGTACATTCATTACCAATGCAGCTCACCCAAGGCAATTTAAGTATAGTGCTAATTGAGGAAGATGATGGGTCTTGAGATGCCTAAACTAAATATTTTCATATCATCTTCTTTTTGTTTTGGATATCTTTGTTTTTGTCTTTTATTTTTGTGTTTTTCAGCTAGAATATGAGAAGTTAGAACTACAAAGAAATATTCAACTGAGTTTGAAGATGAGAATAAAAAATATCAAGTATCAAAAGTAGTATAATATTTAGATCTACATTGCACTTTTTAGTTTTTAAGTAGTTGAAGATGAGAATAAAAAATATCAAGTATCATAAGTAGTATAATATTTAAATTTACATTGCACTTTTTAGTTTTTAAATAGTTTAACTCTAGGATCTGATGGTTAATACAATTGATGATTTATTTTTTGTGGTTGTAATGATGCTATATGTTGCAAGCATGTGGGGAAGACATAAGATTTTTTACATACCTTTGAATTTTAAAATTATGCTACATGTCAATGCCCATAGGTAATCTCTTTTAAGTAATACTTTAGGGTATCGGGGTGTGGTGTCTAATCTCTAGTTTCATTAATGAAATAGATGATTTAACCACTTTTTTAAAAAAAGAATCAGCATATTAATATAGAAGCTAAAAAAATAAGAAATTAAAGTATACATAAACCACAAAATATTATAAGACAGTCGAAGAAAACTAAAACTAAGAAAAAGGAAATAAAAAGAATCTAAATAATTAAAAAAATGTTGATGAAGAAATCTATTTAAAGCCTAAACACAATTAATGAGTTGGGAAGACGCTACCTTCTTCAAGAGGGCTACAGAATGAATGGGATCGAGATTTGATTTTAGCATTTCATTTATTCTGCCAAGACATGTTGAGTGATTAGTTATAAATTTTTTGTACTCTTACAATTAGTTATAACTCAGTAATTTATTTTCTTTTTTATTTGTACGAGATTTTAGGTTGATTGATTATGACTCAAAACTGCAAAAATGATGAGATCAAAGCATAATAATTCTAGATGATAAATATATACTATTTTTGAACTTAATCTCACGAAGATCTTTATGAATTTAAATTTATGTTATCTTTACTTATTATTACATATCTATATTTTTATGATATCAAGTTAATAAAAATGACTGCTGCAACGCACGAATATCTAACCAGTAGGAACTAAAAATGTCAAACCGTGAAAATTCAATTAAGAAATAATGAGAATCAAAATATTTAATAAAAGGGTTAAACATTCATTAGTAAATATCATAAAACCCCAATATAAAAGAGTGTATATAAATATATATAATGATAATACCAATAAATTCAACATTTAATTTAAAATAAACAATAAATGAAACGAAGGAAAAGCGCTAAATATAGACAACCACGCTCTTAAAGAAATTAATTAAATCTTTAATAAATAAATAAATAAACGAGTTATTATCAAAATTTAGTTAATAAAGAAATTTTAGCAATGATAATAAGTATGATAATAATTAAAATGATTTAACGTAAATGGATTAGTGATATCCCTAAATAAATAGTAATGGAATATGATATATATAAATAAACTAAATAAAATTCATTTGACTAATTTAAAATCAAACGAGACTATATATATATATAATCCCCAACGTGATCAAAATAAATAAATTTATTTTAACGACTCTGATTAAATCTAATGGAGCATGATCAAAATAACAATACTTAACCCTTTAAACACTCCCTTGACACGAAACGCCACACCACCTCGGCCACGAGGATCTCATTTTGATCCCATCTCCATCTCATTAATTCCCTCTCCTCACTCACTCACCCTCTCACCGATCTCTCTCTCCCCCGATTGGGTTGCCATTAATAGGGCGACGACCCGTCTTTTCTCTCTGTCGCCTCAACTCACGCCTCTCTCTTTCTATTTTCTCCCTTTCACTCGCTAATTCGCTCTGGTTGTGCCGCCTTCATCACCTCTGGGAGCCCCCCTCTTCTCCAAGCTCGCCATCACACTAGCAAGTGCTGAACCGAGCAACCCTCCACTATGTCGCCTCCATCGTTCCCCTTTCCGATTCGTTGCCCTCTCCGCTCCCCTCGTACCTTACCCACTCGGTCCTCTCTCCTCTCCCCGATCACTTTTCCTTCCTGTGCTGAGCTCGGCCGAGCCCCCTGGTGCCCTTTGTGCTAACCCGTCTTCCTCTCCGACTACTTCTTGTGCAAATGGGTAATCCATTTCCTCTCTTACTGTTTGTGTGTGGGCTCCTTTGTGCAGTGAGCCGAGCTTGCTTGCCTTGTGGCTAATTGTGTGCCTTGTTACGTCGATTTTACCCCCGAACCGAAGAAATTGGTATTCTTGAGATCCGTTGTTGAATGCACCGATGAGGTTTTTGCTTTGATCTCTGTCCTTGTCGGTAGGCTGTAATTTTTGTTTGTTTGGAAATTCTTTTGTGTGTAGTACCTTGGTACACTGGTACCGATCGGTACCAGTGAGGCGAGGTCTCACCTTGCGTCTTGGCTGATTTTCCTTCTGGGGTAAATGAATTAATGTTTTGTGTCTTTTACTCATCCTTTGGAAGGTGTTCGTACACTGTATTGTACCCCAACAACGGGGTTGGGGTTGCTTTTAAGCCGCCGGGTAACTTTGTATTGTGTTGTGGCTGTGGGATTCTGGGATATTGGTGCCATTTAAGGCATGAATCGTTGCTATCTCTGATGACTGGTTCCCTTGTTGCTTTTTTTCTAGTATAACCCCCTCTATTGTCTGATACTGGCTCTAGCTGTTGATTGGGTTACTTCTGTGTTGTTTGCCTGAACTGTTGGTTCAGTTTTTGGATGGTTTTTCTGGTAAATAAGAACTGATGCTACCCCTTTTGTGCTTTGCTGGGTTTGACTTGGCCCTGTTGTCATGGCTTGGTTCTGACTAAGTGTTGTCTGTGCTTAATTGTTGTATCAACAACCATTACTGTTGTGATTCTGGTATGATGCCCCCTTGTGAGGGACTAAAGTGCAAAATCAAATAATTATAAGGGTCTAAATAAGTAATGTGGTAATAACTCTCGATTAGAGGGTTATATGCGCATAAATGGTTCGATTGACCTTATGACGGTTCAGTGCTGATAAGTTTTATTGAATGGGCCAAAGTGAATAAAATGCGGGATGAATTTCTAATCGATTTTTGTCTTATGGGCCGAAAGGTTAATTTGGATAAAAGTGTAATTAATTAATTAGCGAGTGCGGTAAACTAAAATACGCGCAACTAATAATTAATTAATACTTAAAGATAAAAATTGGGAGATGATTACATGATCTCGCCTCAATTATGAAAATCCGAATCAGATACAAGTGGTTTCGAGAGCGACTATGATCCCAAACACATTAAAACACCAACACGTTTAAATAAATAAAAACGTTTAATTTAAAATTAAGTTTAATTGAATTTAATTACTTTCATTTAATTTTTATTTTTATTTTAATTCTAGTTTTATATAGTATATTTTCTAATTAATGAAAATAACATAAACATATAACATAAAATATAATTAAAGAGCATAATACAAATAAGTAGGAATTTTAAAGTAATAATTGAGATATGATAATAATTTATAATATAAAATATATATTAATCAATTTCTCTATTTTTAATAATAATAATATTAATTATATAATATTATATATTAATCAATTTCTCTAATTCTAGATAATTAATTATCCTAATTATAATTAAATTAATTAAGTGATAACATAAGCAACTTAATTAATCTAAATAAATTGAGTTAGTTACGTTAATCGAAATAAATATAATCTCTAAATTATAAAAATAATACTAGTATAAATAAAATAAAACATAATTAAAGAATATATTATGAATAATTAAGAGTTATAAAATAATAATTTAAAATATAATAATAATTTAGATTTTAAAGTATATATTAATCAATTTCTCTATTTTTAATTGATAAGAATAATAATATTATAATATATATATATATATATATTAATTAATTTCTCTATTTTAAATTAATAAGAGTAATACTAAATATACTAAATATACAAACATTATATATTAATCAATTTTTCTATTCCTAAATAATTAATTATTCTAATTACAAATTTAATTTAAATAAGTGATAGTAATTAGTTAGCTTAATTAATCAAAATAAAATTTAAATCAATTATATTAAAATCAAAAGAAATATAATCTTAAAATACGAACTTAAATATGATAATTTCAATTGAGGGTCCGGTATACCTTGACCAAACCAGACCCAATGTGAATAGGATACTCGCCAAATTAATCTATTTTGACTTCATAGGTATTCGAAAAATATCTTGACGAGCTGACAAACGAATACACTCAGGATGAGACGGCTGACGAGATCGTGATGCGCCACCGGAGACTTAGCAATTTGACGTTACCGATCTAACCAAATTATTCTCGGGTACGGCTTCTTGGGATTTGATTTCCTTTCTTCAGAAATAGGAATCCAAACCAAAAATAAAATGTTTTTAAAATAAATCTGAACTGCGGTATTTTCTGACCAAACATTATTTAGAGACCCGAATTGAATCATCATATGCATTCGACTTGACCAAAGATATTCGAGACATACCAAAGATTTGCATGCCATATCATATCATGATGCATGTAGACAGATAGATAGAGTAGGACTCGGAAAATAGTCCCGAGATAGATTATGTTAGAGTTAAATAAATAAAGAGATAGATTATAATTAGTAGATTAATATTATTAATATCATTAATTATAAATTAAGTTAGGTAATTAATCATGCAAAATGCATGGGAAGTCTTGAGAGGCGTCGGTGATCTCATCGAGGTTGCCTTGTATAATCGGACCAACGGGTTATATTCCTTTGGTCTGTATATACACTGCGCACCTTTGCTTGTCGGTTATCCACCGACCCCGTCATTTGGCGGGTTCGGCTGTGCTAGAGTGTTTTTCTTTTGATCAATATTATACTTTTAATATTCTTAATATGATTAAGATTTCTAATCTAAATTTGAGCGATTAGGATACCATGTCTTTCAGTGTTTAGTGTGGGCGTCCATATCCGAGTCTGGATTCTACCCTGTTTTGTTATTTCTCGGGATGCGGTCCTCTGGCCCTTAGTTGGTACAGTGTAGGCTCCCATTTGTATCATCTGTCATTTTGTCATTTCTCGGGATGCGGTCCTCTGGCCCCTGGTTGGTACAGTGTAGACTCCCCTTTGGGATGCGGTCCTCTGGCCCCAGGTTGGTACAATGTAGGCTCCCATCTGTATTATATTTCATTTTGTCATTATTTTCGGGATGCGGTCCTCTGACCCTTAGTTGGTACAGTGTAGGCTCCCATTTGTATTAGTTTCTGATTTGTTATTTCTTGGGTAGTTATCTCCTTTTGACGATATGGCAACTGAAAGCATAACTTCTTAATCCATTTTGTTTTATTATATTATTATTATTTTGTGAGGTGGATCATCAGATTCAGAATACCGAGTACGTGCTTTTAGCCGTCACTCTCCTAGGGCGTTATCGCTCCGGGAGGCCGAATTTTCCCAGGGTATTCAGGGCGTTGGCGCCCGCTTACTCGAAAATCCTAAGTTTGTAAGTTGGGCCCGAATACGTGCCCGCTTAGGTAAGTCACAAGTCCAGGGCCCGACCACGTGCCTTGCATTTAAAATTCGGTATCGGTATTTGGGTCCAGTCTAGGAAAGAAGATCAAATCTTAAGGTTTGGATCTAAATCTGTCTTGAGTAATTTTTAAAATTACTCACGTTTCCACGGTGGTTGTGGGATCCGGTATTTCGTGTTCGGGATCTTTTGGAGCGAGTGCTAGGTGCGATCTGCGCGATATCGAGATGTGCTTCGCCGCATCGTGCACGTGAGCGGGTAGATGATTAGGACTTATCGGGCATCGAGTTTTTGGTTTCTTTCTTTGGGGTTTTTATTTGAGAGATTTTGCTACCCATTCCGATGGAGTTAGCCCCCGCCTGTTAGGCGTTGTATTTATCTTTATATTCGGACTGTATTGTTTTGTATTTATTATTATTATTTTGTTTATTCGAGATTTACTTTATTTTATTCATTTAGTCTTTCGTACGCACGTCTCGTCGTGCGTACGTGGCGGGATTAATCACCCCTAATGTCCGTTTTAATTACTTTTGGGGGTGTGACATCCTTCGGTGGTATCGAGCATGGATTTTATAATCCGATTTCATATAAATCATGCTAGGGTAACATCTAGAAAATCTCGAAAGATGAATAAATAAATAAAACAATAATATGTACTTGACATAGGTCTGTGAGGGGTATGTCTAGGAGTATTGGGGCTAGCGTTGCACGTTAGTACACGTGCGACTTCATTGTCCCTACGGATCCCACCATTCGGACGTGATAAAACTTAATAAATACATTACAAACAGTTTAATAATACATATTTTGATAATTTAAATTGCATTTACTTTTCTCAGATTTTCGTTTTTCGTCTCGACCGATTTTCTAACAAAAATAGCAACATAATTATATATATATATAATAAAATAATATTGCAAAATTGATAGAACTAATAAGAATATAAAATTTTAAATTGAAGTATAATAATAAGTTATTGCTTCTTCAGTTAATGACAATTTTATGCGCTCCCATAGAATTGTCTAATTGACTTAACTCTAATGGATTTAGTATCAGCCTAATCAGTTTAGGATGCAGAAATAAATTCTCATTCTAGATACGAGAAACCCTTAGTATCTAATCAACCCATAAACTTCGCTATCAAACTTGACATTGACTAAACGTTTGATGATGTCGAATCTAATTCAACCTTTTTTGGAAAAATCATCTAAATAAATTCTCATTTAACTGCACGAGATTCCAAAAGATTTGTATCTACGTGATATGTGACTTTATATCGGAGCCCTTCTTTGATGTTCGACGTATGTCAGATCGTTGTCTTTAGCTTTAGTGATATTATGACTATCATAGGTCCAAACCAATTCAAATTTGAGAAAGTTCTGTTTAATCCAACTCGCTTCCGCATGTCCAACATGACTTTACTCAGACCGCTGATCCAATTGTATCATTATCATTCGATTGAAGATGTGTTCTTACGGTATGTGCTTCATATATAACTCTGATCCAATCCAACTTTTTAGATCATGTACTTAGTAAAAGTTGGTGTTGACCTTCTTTAACCTTCGTTTCGAGCAAAGATAGAATTATGTTATTTACTTATTTTCCAATCCTCGACTCTTAAAGACAATAGAATTTATAATATTTGTAAATTAATTATCAACATTTGTTATTGACTAAAATATTTTTTCTATGGGCACTACGGTATCGTACAAATCAAACTGACATAACAATAATATTGTGAACAAATTAAGCAATAAAACAAAGAGAATCTTAACAGCTGAAATGTCAAAAAAAATAAAAAAAATAAAAATAATAATAAAAATAAATAAATAAAAATAAATTTGAGGGACTTCTTTTTAATCAAGATTATTTTTGTGTACCTTACATTAATTGAAATTGTCCATCGATCACGCGATGAACCCATGATTCAATTGATTTATTGATAAGAATATCTCTTCTCAGACTATACTTCCCGTTAAAACTTGATCCAGTTTGACTATGACCATTATATCCTTAGTGACCAATCGTAATGATGTTGGTCGACATGCGGTTATTAATTGACCCCTCTCCCAGCTCATTTAGTTATAAATTAATTATATGGTGATAATAGATTGGTTGAAGGAAGAAAATCTAAATGTAATGAAAAATTAAAGAAGGAAGACATGTTAATAATTGGCAGATTATAACGAACATCACACTAATGATAACTAAAGAGAAAATTGATTAGTTCAGGAAACCCTAAGATGATCACCGTTTAACCTATCTCTTGTTTCGAGGACGAAACTTATTTTAAGGGGGCTGAAATGTCAAACCGTGAAAATTCAATTAAGAAATAATGAGAATCAAAATATTTAATAAAAGGGTTAAACATTCATTAGTAAATATCATAAAACCCCAATATAAAAGAGTGTATATATATATATAATGATAATACCAATAAATTTAACATTTAATTTAAAATAAACAATAAATAAAACGAAGGAAAATCGCTAAATATAGACAACCACGCTCTTAAAGAAATTAATTAAATCTTTAATAAATAAATAAATAAACGAGTTATTATCAAAATTTAGTTAATAAAGAAATTTTAGCAATGATAATAAGTATGATAATAATTAAAATGATTTAACGTAAATGGATTAGTGATATCCCTAAATAAATAGTAATGTAATATGATATATATAAATAAACTAAATAAAATTCATTTGACTAATTTAATTTTTCACGGTGGTTGTGGGATCCAGGTATTTCAGGTTCAGGATTTTCTTGGAGCGAGTGCTAGGGACGATTTCGCGCGATGACGAGAGATGTTTCGCTACATGTGCACGTGAGCCGGGATGGATTAGGATCTATCGGGTTTCGAGTTTTACTTCTTTCTTTTGGGTTTTTATTTGAGAGATTTGCTGCTATTCTCCGAACAAGCTATTCCAACGCCATCCAAAACCAAAAGTCCGTCATTAGAAGGCCCAAGTAGGATGATGTGCTATGCGTCTCTTCAGGCCCATCTAAAAAAGATAAGGGCGTAGCTGGGACTCACAGAGTCTGACTACTTCGACCGATGATAGATTCTAGAACCTCTCATAAACCCTAATTGTACGTCATTCATCAACCAAAAAATCCGAACCTCCATCCATCCTCATGGCCGCCGACGTGTCGGTTCCCTCCGGTCCCTCTAACCCTTGCTGCACCGAGGTACGATTTTTTTACTCTCTTGTTTTCTTGCTACGGTTTTTTTCTATTTTGGAAAAAAAAAAGATTGAGGTAACCTTTATTTTATTATTTTTTTTCATTTTTCCAGCTGAAAAGGAAGTATGAAGAGTTAAAGGCATCTTTGAAGCAGGCTTTCAATCTGATTGAGCGTCAGAAAAACAGTATGCGTAATATTTTATTATTATTATTTTTTAAAATTCTGGTTAATAAGCTTAGGGATGCAATGCTGGCTCCTGTTAAGCCATTGCAGAGCAAGAGTGGCACAACTTCTGTGGTAAAGCACTTGTCGGGACTGTTACAGTAAGCATAGATTTGTAGGCACCACTGAATCTCAATGATATCTTGCATTTTGAAATGGTACCAGTCAGGATAGCATGCTGGGCGTTACAGCAAGGATAGAGTTGTATGTAGTACTTAATTACAACTACTTGCGTTTAAAAGCAAAGCATGCATTTGTTGTGACTTGTCGTACTGTCCTAGATTTCTTCGACAGAAAATAACAAAACCTTTCAAATGTCTTTTAGCTGCCACTATAGCTTGTCTTTTAATTCGACATAAGTTTCTACTTTCTATGACGTGTTCACAGTTATAAATGTCTTTCAAATAGGGCTGTGGGCGTAATGTTCTTCGGAGCATCAATATCCAAATGTGTCTCAATTTAGTTAAGAGTGGGGATCCATTGACAATGGGTTATTTTGACAACCTTGACAATGGACCTCTAAATAAATACAAAAATAATCTTAAAAATGGAAAAAAATTTATAGATGTGTTCTTCTACCTTTAGATTGATGGTCATTCAAATTTCATGCAATTTCATTATCGTTTGATAGTCCATCAAAGACCATCAAATTTTCATGCAATTTGCAACGGTTCCAATTTAACGGTCTTTGATGGACTATCAAATGATAATGAAATTGCATGAAATTTGAATGACCATCAATCTAAATGTAGAAGAACACATCTATAATTTTTTTCCATTTTTAAGATTTTTTTGTATTTATTTAGAGGTCCATTGTCAAGGTTGTCAAAATAAACCATTGTCAACCGATCCCTTCTCTTTAGTTAAATGTAGGATTGTGAGGGCGAAATGGGGTTCATAAAAAGAAACATCAGTAACTATTTTGGCTGTTAATACTTGAATATCGTTGATATTGTCTCCTAAGAAACCCAAAAAATTACACATAGAGCAATTAGTTTTCACTTAGTTCCATGTATGTTATCTTAATTTGAAAGCTTTTATTTCCTATTTATTCAATCCTATTCTATTGAGGAAGTGCGTACAAAGAGGGACCAGGGCTACAGAATGGAATCCAAAAAATTAGGAAGAATATTCTTTCAATACTATGTTTGAGCAAAATGTTGTAGCACATTCTTTATGAATTTGGATTGAGGGTCAAGTCTTCTACAATTGAAGCAGATCTGAGCCCTTTAATGAGTAGTTTGGATTCACTAGGATCTAGGTAGGATTTGGTTTGGACTTACCTGACACACAGCTGATCTGAGATTGGTAGTCCATAGATTATGCTGATGACTTAGATTTATGGCCTTTACTAGCTTGGAGCAATATAATGTTTTCCTTTCTTTTTAACTGTTATATTCTAATATTTCTGTTTTGTGGTTATTTTTTATCAGTGATTAAGGAAGAGAAATTGAAAATAAAATTAGAGAAAGAAGCAAAGAAAAAGGAGATAACCATCAGAAAAACTCTGGAAAATGATGTCAATGAATTGAAGGCTCAAATAGCCTCTCTTTCTCAAGAAACCAAAAATTTGCCAGTGCCGGACAATTCTGGAGATGAACTCAAGAGGGTTAAACAGCTATTAGAGGAAGAGAAGAAGAGAACACTTTCTGAAAAGATGAATGCAACAAATTCATGGAACTTACTACAGATGGAGAAAGGCAAGGCTGAAGAAGAAAGAAAGCTTGTACAGAATGAGAGAGCAAGGGCAAATGAGTTGAGTGTGTTTGTTGAAAATATAAAACATGAATTTGGAGAATCAAGGAACCAACTAACAAAAAAGATTGAAGAAGAAAAGCAAAGGGCAAATAGAGAGAAGAAACGAGCTGATTCTGAAAAGGCCAAATTAGAAGAACAGAAGAAATATGCTGAGAAGGAGAAGAAAAAAGCATTTGAAGAGAAAAGCCGTGCAGACAGTTTGTTGAAGAAGTTAGAAGAGGAAAGAGAAAAGGCCAAAAACTTATTAAAGAATTTAGAGGAGGAGAGAGAAAGAAACAAATGTTTCAAAGCTAAATTTGCATCTCAAAGTTCCCAGATTCAGAAAGGCAGTGTTTCCAGGGGGAAGGAAGATCTAAATGTTAAACTTTTGAAAGAGAAACTTAAGCTCAGAAAAGCACAATTAAAGCATGTAAAAAAGATATTGAAATTGGAGAAATCGAAAAACAATATAATTAGGCAAGAGTTTAGTAATCTTAAGCAAGATTTAATACAAATATCAAGCCGGTTTAAGGTACTTGATTCACATCTCAACATCGGAGGTACCGATGACTTGACAAAGGTTTGTAGTTTACCATCTTATTTTTGTTCTTCTTCATTTTGCATATCTTGAGCTTGAGGTCATTTTATTTATTTTTGGTCTGCAAACTTTAAGTCAGGATATTCTGTGAAGTGCAAGAATTTTGTTGGGAATAGAGGTCTAGCAACAAGCGTCATAAAATAATAAATCATGCTTGAATTGTAGTCTACCCTGTCATATACTTGAGTAAGTAAGCTTAGAAGGGTTTTGTAGTCCTGTATGGTCACTTCCTATTACATAGTCTAACCCAATACCAAGAAATACATATTGAGAAAGCAGGGAATTTAAGATGTAAAGAACTTCATGTGATTTTGTAAAAGGTGAAAATGGAGGGTCTGTACTTCTTTCTGTGTGGTTAATTTTTTTTAATGTGTATGAAAAGTTAATTATATATCATAGCTGTTAAATCACTTTTATTCAACTTTATTCAGGTATTCCTTACGCTTTCTAAGCCAGCAGCTCCAATTGCAGTCACAACTGACCATCATGATTTTTTAAGACAAGGTGGGGCTCAACACATGTCGGGACAGAACCAGTCTAGGCCAGTCTCAGGTACTAGCTCTGAGTCCTTGCTACCAAACCGACAAAATTTCGCATTCAATTCTGACAAAAAGCTCCTCGTGGGCCCACAGGAAAGAGAAAGAGATGCTTCAGTCTCATCTCCTGTTCTGTTGCAAAATCAGAAGAACACAGAAGTGTGTGCAAAAAGTTCACTTAAATCTTTGAATATAAGCTGTAAAAGAAAGAGGAAGGAGAGCTTGGATCCAACAAAAAAGGTGAGAACTCAAAATGTGAGCAATCATCTGAATCCCGAAATAGTTGAGTTTGAAAGGGTGGTTCATGAAGGCAGTGTTTTGAAATTGCTTGAATTTGAAAATGAAGACCTGGAGAAAAAGTTTAAGGCTGCAATGGAGGGGTTTCTCTCACCAAATTTGCCTGACATTACCCCTCGTAAAAATGTTAAAGTGTTATGTAAAGGAAATATAAATCATTTGGAAGGTAAGGATGAAGATGAGCATTTAATACCGCAATGTGATTTGAAGAATGGTCTGAATTTGATGGAGACGGTGAGAGCAGATAAAGAAAGGCATGAGAGATCTCGGTGTTCAAATGAGAGTGGAAAATTTTTCAAGGGTGCAAATGGGAAGCATATTTATTACTTCTTGATTGTATTTTCAAACTTGAGTAAAAATAGCATAGCAAGAATTGGAAGAATATGGAAAAACATAACTGCTGAAGAATCAAATGTTCCTCAGACGATTGATCTTTCTGCTAGAGTGTTGCAACTTACCTCAACGTCTGAATTTTTACCTGAGTACGTGTATTCTCACTTTTTATCAACTTTTGTTTTATCTTGTGAAGAGAAATTTGGTATTTGAGAGGAATAATCAATGTTTTTCATGTTCTGAATTTGGAATCCTTTTAGGAATTTCTGTGGAGATGACTTGTCTCCCAACTCTTGATAGTGAATATTCCTTTATGGAGTTTTTATTAATTTCTAATAATATTTTCACGCCCCCCCCCCTTTTTACTTCAACAAAATGAATAGATGAAGCCAGTTTGCGTGCACTCTTATCCTATTTCTCATTTTTATTGTTCCTCAGTCCATGACTTCCTTTGTATTATTTTACTATGTCAATACTGAATATAAGTTTTTGTTCTCATGGGGGATCTTTTTTAGGGACAAAATTTATGGCATCTGCTCATTGTTAGCATCTCAAATATGTTGGGTGCTGATGTCACACTCAGTGGACGTTGCAAATTCCTATCTTGATAAACATATCAATTCAGTTGTGGAAATTACTTGCTCAGGTTACTCAACTTTCTCTCTCATTGTTTAATAATTTAAGCACTGGTATTGTACCAGAACAGCATGTTTCTTTTGCACTTTGAATCCTTGTTGTCTTTTGGGGTCTTACGGCTTCTTTTTCTAACTAATTGTATTTTGGCTTTTAAATTTTCTTTTTTCTTTGGTGAGAAAATGGTATTCACTAAAAAAATGGTATCATAACTAGGTTTTAAATGTTCTTTCTTTGATTAGGTATTTCTTTGCTAATGAATGTTTTTTTTTGCAGTTCTATCAGAAGAAATTCTGCAGTCTTTCATAGAGAATAATCTCTTAGGAAGTATCACATCACTGCTCGAGGATTTTCTTATTTTTAAGCAAGTTCTTGTTTACAAAAATGGAGATCTGTGCTATTCCATGTCAACTACAAGTCAATTCATTTCAAGTTGCATCCTTTTTGCCTTGATTTGTTCAAAAACAGACCAATTAGATCTCATTCGTGGTACAGCCTATAAAATTCTTCTTGAGGGGAAAAGTGACATTTCCTGTGCCTTGATATCTACCCATATTTTGGCAACCATTTGTGGAGAGAGATTTTTTGGCAATAAGGAAGAGAAACTCCTTCAGAATGCGTTATGCTGGGTCGTGTACCGCATTGAGAAGGGTTGTACTAATGATCTAGGGTTGGCACCATGTCAGCAGTGTCCATTTAAGATGGACGCAGCTGGTGCTAGGGGGTTTGTGGACTCATTGTTGGATGAATTAGAAGCTTGTTCTCTACTGAAGAATCAAGAATCGCATTTCGTGCGTGGTCAGCATTGTAGTACATCTATACGTGGGAGAAATGGTCTGTGCTATTTCACAGAGATCGTTTCTTTGCTTGAGCTTGTTGGGAGTCATATGGTACGTTTTAATTTTGCAGATTCAGATTTAGGAAAAATGGAATATATCTTCTTTATGAGAATTTATGTAATTTTGATTAGGCATGGGAGTGTGCATACAAGAAGGTTGTTCATCGTCTCTGGAAAATACTGGAGTTGTGTGGTCGTGAAGAGTTAGCAGCCTCTGTTTTGGTGCTAATTGGCCATTTGTCAAGGTAACTTTTTGTGACTCGTTGGAACAAAGACGTTAATGTCAGTACCCATATTTTCCAAAATTTCAGATTTCATGCAATCAACAATTTCTTTGATAGTGTCTTTCTAGATTGAAACCATTTGCTCGACAGTGATACAAATGTCAGTACTTGTTTGACCACAGACCTGTCAAGGATTAATAGGCCTCTTACTAACTATAAATTTGTTCATAACAGGTCTATTTTGGATGAAGTGAGCTACAATCAGATCCAGGTATTAGAGCTGAGAGGCAAGCTGTCAAATTTTATCCAAACAAAAGATAACATGGGACTTGCTCTCCAATTTGCATGTATCGGTGCATTGCTTAATCTCATTCCATTGAATTTCAAGCAAATATTGACGGAAGAGGGTGATCTTTCATCTGATAAAAGTCAGTTTGGCCCTGAAATTTGTCAAATAAAAAAATGGTATTCTGGGTTGAATAAAGAACAAAAAGCTGCATTTCAAAGCCTTCTTATGGGTTAAGTTTGCACAAAGGATATAGTTTCTTGAGAAGCTGGTCATGTGGCTGAGAGATTGTCAATTTTGTAGCCTATATATTTGATATTTTACTTCTTTTTTTCTTTGATAGAAATATTTTTCTTTGATGACTTTTATATACATTTTTTGCTTGTTAATTGATCATCATTGGCGTAATTTTGCTTCCATAATAGGACGATCACAGTAAAACAAATCATGAGAGCTAAGGCCGCGTTTGGTATCGTTATCGTTTCGCGTTTTCTGTTTTTTAACGGGAAGAATAAAACAAAACGTGTTTCGTTCGGACGACGGTGTTACCTTTTTGTCGTTGGACGGAGGAAAAAAAAAGTTTCGGAAACCTCCCAGACTAGTTTCCTCATTTTTCGTTTATCTATCTGCCTATGAACTCTCTCCTCTGCCAAGTCTTTTAAAAAAAAATTAATAATTAAAAGAGATCGGAGTTTATTACTAACATAAGTCCGTGATGAATTTTTGTTTTGACCTTGAACACTTTAAACTCGCAAAAGTCGAAAATGGCATGTAAAAATCAAATCATAGTCGGTAAACACAACAAGCTTCCGGCGCCTGTCTTGAAAAGAAAAAAAAACGATCGCGATGGGACTCGAACCCACAATCTCCCGCTCCGGAGGCGAGCGCCTTATCCATTAGGCCACGCGATCTTCGTTGTCTTGTGTTAACAAATCAACAAAATATCACGTTCCATTATGTAAATCGTTTTGATTCAAAAACTTTTAAATGAAAGTATGCTCATCTGTTCCTTATCCATTAGGCCACGCGATCTTTGTTGGCTTGTGTTAACAAATCAACAAAATATCACGTGTCATTATGTAAATCGTTTTGATTCAAAATTTTTTAAATGAAAGTATGCTCATCTGTTCCTTATCCATTAGGCCACACGATCTTTGTTGGCTTGTGTTAACAAATCAACAAAATATCACGTGTCATTCTGTAAATCGTTTTGATTCAAAAACTTTTAAATGAAAGTATGCTCATCTGTTTCTTATCCATTAGGCCACACGATCTTTGTTGGCTTGTGTTAACAAATCAACAAAATATCACGTGCCATTCTGTAAATCGTTTTGATTCAAAAACTTTTAAATGAAAGTATGCTCATCTGTTTTAAATGTCGAATTTGTAACCTAGCGTATCTATACGTATGCACGCTTATCATACGCGAATTCATGTTCAATACGTAAGTGGCATATCCGGGTGACTTTATTACACATCCCTTCAGTCGAGAAACGGAGCAAGCCAGTGAAATGCAGTAATATTGACCATCTTCTATGTATAGAGACAATGGCATTTCAAAGAAATTGGTTCTCCTGGTCCTCAGCTCCAGTCAAGGACCAGTGCCACCTACCAGTATCCAAACATCAAGTTCATGTCCGAGCGCGACCTAGTTATGCGTACCACCTTGCTTTTTGCCTCAAGAAGCTGTACCATGGTGGAATTAGGATTTTAATATGGAGGAGCCGAAATGTGAATTGACACTATAGAGTATTAAAATTAATAAATTAGAAATTAATATACTTTATAAAATAAAAATATATAATAAAATAAATAAAAATATATGATAAATTTTAACTTTACTATGTAATTTCAGTGAGATTAAGAGGCTGCGATCAAGATTTTTAGGTCCTCCTTCAGCCGGATATTAAGACTATTTTTATGCACCAATCAAATTTCTCCTTGAAGCGCATATTAAGGCCACACCAGCGAAATGCGTTAAGATAAAATATTTCCATAAAGATGTCATATGCACTATTTGGACAAACCACTTACCCAACAATTCGACTTTCATGAATCAACAATGTTAACTTTACATTAACTTATAATACAACGAGGAAAAAGAATACCTACAACACGGCCTGCATACTAGCTACACAAACAAATATCAGAATTAAATATACAACAAATAAATCAACTCCAATACATCAAACAGTTAGGTTGTTTACAAAAACTTGGGGATAAGGAGGAATTAACCGTACAGAGGAATTACAAAAGCTAAAAATTCCCTTTTTCTATTTTCTTAGATTATTTTATCTTTTTTTCTATGAAAAGTATTTTTCTTATAAGACCCTGCCTGATGGGCTATTTATGCCTAGTAACAGGTTGATCAGGAGAAGTAATACTTGAATGAGGTGATGGCTCGAGACTCTCTGGTATTTCTCAGTGTAGGCAATAGGTTTAGAAAGCTCCCTTGTGAAGGTGCCACCTCAGTATCTACAGTCTCTGAACCAATGTAAAACACAAACATACTTCATATATCTATAATTATAATGTGGTGTTCATATCACAATGGTATTAGGAAGCTTCAACCTTTATAAACAAGCAGTGTCTGTTTTTAATAAAAGTTTTTTTTATTATTATTTCTCTATCAACACTTTGAGCATAGTAACAAATTTGTGATTCAGATAACGTTCAGCGGGGTCAAAAATTCAACGTTCGGGTATAATTCGAAAATAGTTCGTTTCACATAATATAAATAAAATATATATTATATTAATAAAATATTAAAAGTATATTAAAACTATAAAATTCTATATAAAATAATATAAAATATGTTTTTTTGTCGAATAATTCGCAAATAAAATATTTTTTTTATAAAAAAATATAATGTATATTAAACTGACGAATTATTCGTGAAATATCCGGCTATAGATGAAAAAGAAATTATTCACGAATAATTCGTGAGTCTTGTTACTCATTTAAGCATAAAAGTCTCTTATATTTTTTTATACAAGTTAACCACACAAGTGCTTATTAAAATAATAGTAATGTATAATATATATAAACTTCTAAATCATGATCTTATCTCTAGTAGTTACTAGTTAGTCATTCGGTCTTTATTTGAAGTCTTCATTTCATGGAATTATTTTATTTTATTTACTAGTTAGCTAATAATATAATTTAATTTTTATGAAAATGATGTTGCCATTGGTGCGTGGATGTGGCTTGGAATTCCTTCCGTCCATTTTTATGATGCACCCTGCTGCTTTTCATGAGTGCGGAACTTGAAGAAAAAATTGAACTTGTGGATGGTTAAAAAATTCACACCTGTCGAAGAAAGCGTGATTCCCATGTGGGCCGTGGCCCAATAGAAGTAGAGGACGCTCGAGATGTTTCTTTTCCCCTCTTATTCAAGGGGCGGGAGCATGCTCAAAGTTCATCAGATTGATTTTAGTTTGATGGGTGATTTTAATCGTTAGATTTTCATATTTTATAACGCTATTTAATGGTGAATATATTTATTGAACTCATTTTTTAATTTCATGGGAATTGAAAGTACTCTGGCACTAATTCTAAATGATGATCATCATGACTCGTTATTTAATTGGGTCGTTATTTCTCTGGCATTTATTTTTCAATGAATCGAGAGGGTGTCCGGACGCCGGCTGGCGTCTACCTTGATTTCACCCCTGCATTCGATTATCTTTTTTTTTTCTTTTATGAGCTTTTGTGAATATATATTTTGATGAGTGAGGATTTTGATAACTATTTATTTTCATATTTTTGAAAAGTATATTGATAAGGCACAGATGCACTTATAATTGAGAGAAGTTCTATTTTTTTTTGAAAAAGACTTGGAGTGTAAGAACAGAGAAGTGGAAGAAAAATTAAATCTCTATTGTTATATTTTATCCTCTTCCCTTTTTGTTTTACATGCGATTTTATTGTGATCGATCTTCGGTCTATTTCTTGTGATTTGCACATTATAAGAGGCTAACTCTATTCTCTAGGGGCGACGATTTCTAAACATTAAAATTTATGTGTTAAGTTTATTTAGAATTATTTTCTTTAATACTTGTATGAATTGTTCTTTGTTATAATTGTTTGATATTCTTATATTGAATGGATTGACCATCATAAAAACTTAAATCTTCAGGATTTGAATTAATTTCTACCAAGTTTTTTGTTTGGATCCTAGACCATAAGAGTAGACTTGGGTTAGTAGCTAAGTACTTAATCGTAAAACCGGCAATATAATGGGACCTTAAAATTAAATTCGGATTTTGTGTGAGGAACTAATTGGGGGAGCATGATAATAGGGTACAACCTTAACATACATGTATATGACAGACTCAAGGAAAAAAAATGATGATGTACTTTAATAGAGAAATCTGAACTTATCTCGGGTACAGTTTTAATACATGGAAATGTTAAATCAATGTCTTATTAGAATAGGAGACCTCACATATCAAATATAATAAGAAAACAAACCAAATGAACTTACATACCAGTGAATTGCACTCTTGAATTCACTAAATTTGGCTATTGGATTGTCATTTTTACTTTCATTCGCAATTTCCATTTTTACACTTGAACCAACCATTTTAGGATTGTCTAACTTAGTGAATGAGTGGAGATCTTACTACTTGACTATGACAGACACTCGTGCCTCAAATTAGGTATAGTTAGGATAAATTATTAGCACTCATGGAAATAAAGAACAAATAAATTCATTAAAAAAAATAAAATTTAAAATATATTCTTAAACTCATAGATTGATTGTGTTTCATGTTTCATGTAATTTAAGTGTCATTTGATATTTCATCAAAAACTATTAAATTTAAATTATTATAATTATCATATAATTTTGATAAATTTTGATGGAATATCACATTAGTCTCAAATTGCATAAAATTTGAAAATACGATAAATCTATAAATTTAAGAAAATGTTCGTATTTTTTATTTTTAAGATTTTCTATATATTTATTTAAAATTCATTCTTAAAATTATTAAAAAAAATAGTCGTTGAGGAATTCCCGTCCTATTTTGCTGCCATTATTAATATGACAAGTATCCGATTTATTTTTATACCACTATTAGTATTACAAGAGAATCTGGCTTCTTTGAGTTGCATGATAGACACAGTATTTTATTATTATATATTTATTTGTGTTGACCATTGACTGTTATCTAATTGTCATGGATTTTTTTTGTTATTTATTAAATTAAGTAATGTGTCAGTTGTCGCATCAGCATCTCTGTGATAATGATGGCAGATATGATGTTTACTTTAAAAAATATGGACTTCTACATTTCTAATATCTTTCTTGGACAGAGTCATACTTGAGATCAGGATGATAAAAATTTCAGTAGGCGTAGATTTATAATAGTTATACTCTGTAAGCCAAGTATCTATAATTTTGATGATAGAAGTATAGTTTTAGAGGTTTATTTGTAATTAGGATATATTTAAATAATTATATTAAAATCGAAGAATATTGTAATAATTTCGCGGAAAAAGTACAATTTTAATAGATATGAATCTCGTTTTTCTATATAGATATACAAGCTCAAAACCAACACAAAGCACTTAAAAAATAATGAATACCGGGCTTATGAGATTCCTTATTTTAGAAGAGAAAATACTGCTTGAAGCCTTGAACCATGGCTTTAACTGTTTATAGCTAACTACACGCTACAATACTACAACATATATAATTACGATTTGACGTTTAATTAAAAATAATATTTCGTGTTCTTTATTTAAATTCGGCTTAATTTGAAAATCAATTGGTCGTTTGTTGGGCTTTTTAATAGACAATTATTAGTTTTCTCGGTTCCGAATGAATGACAAATCCATCGGTCTCAACTCACAACTCACATGATTGTCTCAATAAATTGTAAATAAAAATAATCAGCAGTACTTATGCTTTAACTTCTATGTTTTTGCGCAATCTAAACACGTTGACGCGATCGAATCTGAACCAATGTCTAAAAATTTAATCCATTTGTTAATGGGTCATTGTACAAATTGAGAAAAGTCAACAACTTTACGATCCTAACGGCGTGGACATTTTGAGGACGGGTTCATCCCTGTCCAGAAATTCCAGATTCGTTTATAACTTCTTTTTATATGATTTTGAAGAACACGTTTGTAATTGAATTTTAAATTTTGAGAAGTTCTCGTGTTGCTGGGGGGACAAAACTGAGAGACCGTGGATTATTTCCCATGTAATTGCATTTGAATTGTTGTTGTGAGGGTGGAGTCAAATTTTGGTGTCAGGTGTAAATTGAAATTTTTTTAGGGCTCAATTTTTTTTTTCAATATAACTATTTTTAATTTTTTTAAAATATACACAATTATAAAAATATTTCTGAAAAAAAAATCTGACCGGATCAACTGACCCGGCTCCGTATAAATCCGCCCTTGTTTAACCGTAACATCCACTTTTTAGTTTTCCATTGCCATATCGCCAATGGTAACTACTAACTAGTAATCAACAATATTTAATTTTGTCAAGGGCTTAAATAGTACTGCCATAACTCATAATATTGTAGTTAGGTCCGGAAATAAGTTACATGGATGGCATGAGCTATCATGAAAGCTCTCCTACAAATCATAAATTGTTTTTTTAACGTGGAGTAGCACTATAAAGCTGATAAAAAAATGTATGCAATTTTGCAGCAGTTATGATTTAATGATTTTCGATGGATCGCGAAATGTTATAAATTTTAAAATAAAATCAATCTAAAAGTTTATATAGAGAGAAATAGATAATAGTGAAGACATTTACACTTTGGTCGATATGCATACATCTCAAAAAAATATTTCACTGTCTTCAAAATTTTAATTGATAATGCTTAATAAAAAATTTATATCAAAATCTTGTATGATAAAATAATTTTTTATTTATAATTATTCTCAAGTATTTGTTCATATTTTTTTTAAATGATCTATTTTCATATCTATTTTTTTCATATTCTGAAGCAACCATAGAAAATCTGAAAAATAGTTAAAAACTTTAAAAATAGGAAAACATTATCCTATGAGGTTTTGATATAAAAAATTATATTGTGCACCATGAACCCAAACTTCGGAGATGTTAAAGTTTTTTTTGTCAAGATGTTTGTGTATTGACGGAAGTGCAAAAATTTTCACAATAGTGCGCGTAAGATTTATAAAATAAATCATGATACATAAAAAGGCTTAGAATTCCAAAAAAATCTACCTATGTCATATCATTGAAGTTTCTTATTAGGGGCGGATACAGAATTTTGATCAAGGGAGTCAATAATCGGATTCAATAAGTTATCGGATTTAAATTCATTAACTAATCGGATATTAAATAAAAATATTAAAATAATATATTTTATATATTAAAAAATAAATAATAAAAGTCAAAATAATAAATAATCACAGCGATAAAGAAAATTTTCCACTACTTAACATCATATTTTATTTTTTTTACATAATTCTTTCATTATCAATGATATTAAATATTTTTTTCTCAATGAAAAATAATCGGACAATCCAGGGGGGTCAAAAATTTAATCCAGAAGGGTCGATTAATAAAATTTTAATCTAAAAATACTATTTTTTAAAATCCAGGTGGGTCAACTGACCCCCTGGTATAGGCTACACCCGCTTTTGTTCCTTATCATTGATTTTATTTATATCTTTTCATCTATCTTGATCCGATGACTTACATAACCTTTATTCTCTCTTGTAAAAAATAAATGAGTGTAATATATCAAAGGTACATTTAACTCTTAAATCAATTCATTTTTTTGTATTATGTTGTTGTAAATAATTCTTCAAGTTATATTTGTCAATTTACAAAATAATTATATATATGAATTTAATAATTTCTTTGAGTATATGAAATGCAGGTATGAAGTATCAACAGAAGAATATGCATAAAAATCTCAAGAAAGAATTAGATTAGTTTTGAGTTGTAATAAACAAAGGTAACTAAAGCAACTTTGAAATTAAACCAAGTAAAATAGAGAGAGTATGCTATAACCGTTGCAACAATTATCACAACAATTATAACAGAATAAATCAAAATAAATTAAATTTTATTCAAGAAACTCCAAAGCGTATTCAACCTCTAACCGTTGCAATGGATCCCTAGCCATTGTAACGAATAATCTCGAGACAAATTCTATTGAAATTCAAGCCACAAATGTTATAACAGTTACCATAACCGTTGTAACGAAATAAATCAATTGTGTACAAAATTTATCTCAAAAACTCCAGAGAGCAATCCCCTCACATCCATTGTAACATATCTCACATCCATTACAACGGTTAACCTCGTTAGGGTTATCACTACCTAACCGTTGTAACAGTTACAACAGATAGTTGTGATTTCTTATTAGTTTTGGTGTAGCTATATATATATCAACTTTCTTCTCTTTTCAAACTAATGAATTTCTTTACAAAATTTGTTCTAACTCTAGCCGTCTTTGTTGTGCTCCTGTGAAAGGTTGAAACCTTAAACTTGGTCTGAGATTGCTTTGAAATATTTTTATAAAGTGAGATCAAAAAATTATTTATTAGATTATTATCTTATTTCTCCTTTATGAGTTTTGAGGTATTGTCATCACTTTTATTTGGCCAACCGCTACTCATTCACTTAATGTAGGGGATCGAAGGTTAACAGTTGTACGAAATAATTATGTTTTAGTGAATCAACGTAATCGACAATTGGTAATTGTGAGTCCCAAAGACGTAGGCAATTGATAGTCGAACTATGTTAAATCTTGTGTCTCCTTTCTCTCTCTATTTATTTTATTTATTTATTGTTATTGTGGTAGAATATAACGGTTAGGTTTACGCCTTATGGGTATATTTAGATTGCACCAATAGTAGTTAAAGAATAGAGAAATTGAGAATAATAACTTTTAGATAAACGTGAGGATAGTAAAAAAAATAATATTATTCATAATGGTACAAATATTATTTAAATTGTATGTTCATAATAGTAGCTATTTCGAATGGTAGAAATATGAGAATAGTTGCAATTTGAACCTTCATCTGAACATCGGAATAATAATTATTCTCATTGTTTAGGAATAATAAATTCTTGTTTGGATCGTCAGTTGTTATTCTTGTTCTCAGAATAACTATTATTCTCTATTATTGAGTGATTCAAACATACCTTATGGTGTTATGCATAACAAATATCACACCATGCTAAGCATCAATATCATATTTTTCAAAGTCCAAACGGTTGATCTGGACTGCTCAAAATAATATCCATTCACATATATTTCTGTAAATAAAGTTTTAAATTTTTAAATTTTTTTATTTTTTAGATAGTTATAAAGTCATCTTTTTTAAATGGTTCATAGTAATTAAATCAAGCAAACATTCTAGAAAAATAGGAAAAAATAAAAAAAATGTTTACAATTTTTTTTTGCATATGGAGTTCATTTTGAATTATTCGGACTAGCTATTTGGACTTTAAGATACATAACATGATAGATCCGTGCTTTTATATATATATATAGAGAGAGAGAGAGAGTGGAGATACCGTGAGCTTAACTCAAAAAACATAATAAATCATCTCGAAATTTTAATTTATCATTCTCATTAAATTCTTTATATGAAAATCTCATGGGATGCAAAAATTTGAAGCGTTTTGAGCTTTTTAAGTCACCGTTTTTAATTTTTTAAAATGATGTTCAAGTATTGAATATATTATTATTATTTTTAGAGCTGATTTTCAAAAATTAAAAACGGTGACTTAAAAAGCTCAAAACGCTCCAAATTTTTGCATCCCATGATATTTTCATATAAAGAATTTAATGAGAATGATAAATTAAAATTTCGAGATGATTTAATATGTTTTTTGAGTTAAGCTCACGGTATCTCCACTCTCTCTCTCTATATATATATAAATTTAATTTTTTTCCCTTATTTGCGACAAAAAAATATTAACAAAAACGAACGGTCCAACCGATCGTCCTATTTTTTTAAATTTTTTTTAAAGATAATTTAGATTTTTGTACTTCTTAAATTAAAAAAAGGAACCGGTAACATCCACACAAACATTTCACAGCCGAACAAAGTTATGAGCTGGAGGAAATTTAAAATAAAATAAATCCTCCCAAATGATTGATTTAGTGTCGTTTAGTTCGATTAATGTCCGTTTCAACTTTCAATTAATGGGTTTGGATAGAAATATAGAATATTCCGCTCGACTCCACCGAACCAAGCATCTTTTCCTTTTTCACGCTTTTTTTCTTCATCGCCGAGCTTTATAGAACCACATACAAGTTGGTAGAACGGTAGTGTATGTTATCGACACTTTTATGTGCTTGATTGTGCACCTCTGAAATAGAGCAAGAATCTACTTTTTTCCCCAACAAAAAAATCATTTGAATGCATGTAAAATGACATTATAAATTTGCAACCATAAATATATACTTTGTTAATGCCTCTCTAAAGGATTATCTCGTACAAAATCGAATTAATTTTTAATTACGTTAAATAATTTATACTGTGCAAAAAAATATTCATAATTTTCATAGAATATATTGGTCCATATTGTAATTTATATCTATGTCTATTGACGGTAGATGAATCTTGATGTAATAAATAACACTTTAATTAAATGCGAACTTCCGTTTTTGCTCTAGTTCAACCAGGCCTTTAAATTAACTATATATATTATAATAAATAATTATGCACTGTCAAATAGAGATGACAACGAACCGGGTAGGCGGGTAAAACGTCAATCCCGTATCTCGTCCCGTCCATCAAAATTGCATGTCCATCATGCCCGGTCCATACCTCCTGGCCTGAAAATCTCAAATTTCGTCCCGCTGCTGCTGCGGCCAAGTTTTTTTTCGACCTTGGTCGGCCTGTCCGCACCCGTTCTCGCAGCAGTGTATTTTTTTAAAATCGGCTGATAAACGTATTTTTTTTTTAGCATTTTAGATTATGAATTTTTAAAAAGTTAAAATATGAAAGTTATAGATTTTATTGTTATGAATCTATAGAATTTTATTTCATATTAATATAATTTTTCAGTACAAAGTTATGCTTAAAAAAATATTTAGAGATCTAAAATTTTCAGCAACAAACCTTCATAATATTAATTTTTGAGATTTATAGTTATCATGATTTTTTAGAAATTAATTTTATATTAATTGGATTTTCGAATTAAAAGATATGACTAAAAAGGTATCGAGGGGTCTATTGAATTAAATTCATAATAAATTTCTAAAAATTAATTTTCTATTCATATAATAATATCATTAAATATTTAATATAATTTAAATGATATTAGTGTTATATTAAAATTTTACATAATTTTTAGAATATATTGATATATAATATATATATATAAATATATATAATATAGTAAATATTAAATTAAAAAGGAAGGCTCGGCCGGCCCTATTATCAATTGTCATTCATGATTATCAAATAATTGTCATTTGAATTTTAGAGATGCAAATTTTAGTAATTTTTGACAATTTCATTCTATTCAGGGGTGCCACTTTTAAAAGAGATTATCAATTTCATGACGTAATATGAAATTTTAATTTTGATAATCGATACAAATACGGATGCTCTTATTATCTTTCTTAATTGGGCACGTTTAAGAGTCACTCGGTTGCTATTTATTTAGCTGTCGACTCTTTTTACTTGTTAAAAATAATTATCTAATTATTAAGTGAAACTCTCTTATAATTAACGACAATGAATTAAAAATTATCCACACAAGTGTATTATAATATTATATTAATTAATAAATATGTATTTTAATTAATAATTGAACATTTTTTAACAAAAACTTAAATAAAGTTTTTCTTCTTGATTACGTATTACATGAGATGGGCAGTGATAATTCGGTAGACGGTTGACCAAATTTTATTAAAACTGTACGTGAGAGTTCTAATTTGATGCACCGTTTTTGCTGGACAAGGCCGTGGTTTGTGCATCGAGATCCAAACTTACTACTCAATGCATTTGCTGGACAAGGCCTTTGTACGCCGAACAGACCTCACGCGTCAAAACTGTTACATGCTCCCGGTTCATATCAATACACCATGTGCCTTCAAAGTTCAAGCAATTCCAATCAGGCTGTTCGGCAATGCTTCATTGCTTTGTTTAAGCGGCATCCATTATCCGGTACTTTAAAGCGCGCATAATTCAAATATTTTAAATTTAAATCTAAATTTTGACTACAGAATTAGCCATTGAACTTTATTAGTAAACAAATATTTTGGCATTGAACTTTATTAGCTAACGAATATTCAGACAACACAATTCATACAATGGATAATTTTGGCATATGTCTATTTGCGGAGTGGGAGATTACATGTTAGAAACTTGAATCTATACCATTATATAAAACAGTTAAAAATGGAGTTATTATGTTTTTATCATGATATTATTTTAAAAATCCCAATACTGCCCCTTATCAAACATCTCATGTTAATTTTAATTAATCAAAAGAACACAAATCACGTCCATTATTTCCTTTTCCTCTCCATTTTTTGGCGAAAAACCTTCATATCTCCCCTCTTTAACTCTTTTTTTTTTTGCGATTTCCACCCCTTTCTCTCTCCCTCACGCTCCAAGCACCCTATCTCTTGGCGAATAGAGCACAGAAGCGACTTCGCCTCTCGATGATAAAAAAGTACAAAAAGTCGAAGCCACGAAGGTTATTGTTGCACATCTACACCTCCGAGATGGATCTTCTGTTGAAATTAATTATTATTAATTACAACATGTATGGTCTTATATGTAATAAATATATATTATATAATGGATTGTCAAATTATACCTATAATTAAGTGATCAAATAATGTATCGGGTTTATTATATGTCATGAGAAGTGGGTCCTTTAATGTGTAGAATGCGTATTAATGACTTTATGATTTAGTGATTGTCTGAATTATATAAAGTCTGATAATAATACAATTATGCTATTAGTCCCTGGAGAACACAACTATAAACAGTTTTCTGATTAAGCAGTGAACCCGTTAAGAGAGAGAATCTGGATCCAATATGGACCCGTTAAGACATAACTACACTCAGTTATATGGGCGTCCATATATATGCAGGGATACTGATGGTTTTAAAACGATTCTGATTTTCCCCACTTTCTTCCACACTTTCGTTTCCCAACAGATCCATCTTTCTCTCTCTTAACACAGTTTCAAAAGAGAAGAAACTGTCGGCGCCGGTCCTCTCAATCACTCCATCGATTAGAGGAAGATCGCTGAAAGGCTGAAAGAGTCTGGTGATCAACGAAGTTGTGTCTCTCTGGAAAGACCGACAGTATGAATCAAGATAATATAATTTATGTTTGGAGTTCACTAGAGGATCACGTTCATAACAGTAAAAATTCTAACATCTTCCTTACTGATCTACTGCTACCACTGTTGCAACTTGTAAGTACGTATTATTTTTTTTATTTTTTTTGGGGGGGAGGTGATTTAGACGTTTTGCGCTTCTTCTGAACAAATGAAGATGAAACCTTGGAGATGTCGTAGTCGACAATTTCTCGATTGAGAGACTGGATGAGCAAGCAAGATCGATGAAGAGCAAGGGTAATCACAATGCATTTATTATTGTTTCAATGACGACTATCGCCTCAAAAGAATATGTTTGATTAAAATGTATGTAGAACATACACTTTTGAGAAAAAGGCCTTTTAATCTTTAAACGATTGTATTTGGTTCAAAATAATTTTGAAATTATTTTCTGGTTAAAATTTAAGTATTTCTAATAAAAGTAAAATTTTGAATATATCAGAAAATTAACATTTTCTGTTTCAAAAAATTCTTAGATTTGACATTTCTGATTGAATATTATCCCAAGTTGTTCAAATGTAAATAATTTATCTTGTTTTTGCTTAAATTTTTAATTTGTGATTCTATATAAATTCAAAATTTTGGATATTCATTTTCTATGTGAAGTTATGGTTCCTGAAGGAAATGAAGTGCATGAAATATTTGATATCTAAATATTTGAAGGAAATGGAAGTGCTTGATGTTATTATTTGATATCTAAATAAAATGTAGGGAGACAGATTATCCCTAATTCGATTTTGAAAGTAGTTATTTTTTTTCTTTCATTATTAAAACATTGAAGTTTTTTGGAATTAGACCTAAACTTTCTCTTTTAGTAGTTCTATTTGGGGAAAACATTAAAGTTTTGTCAAAATTTAGGCAATTTCTTGTGATTATTTTGTTGATTTTCTTTTATTTCCAAATGAGACTGAATTAGTTGTCTAATTATATATGTCAGCGCCAATTAAAAATTTATATTATTGTCTCTATATCCGCACAGAATTTGTATGTATATACTTATGTTATTCTCATGTATAGCAGAAAAGTTGACTTACTATTTATATATAAAATTATGGCAGGAACTTGATGACAACTGTAGAGATAACAACCTGGCATTATCAAGATACAGTGTGCATCCGGTGTCCAGTGGTAAAACTTAAAACTATCCAATTTTTACATTCAAGACATCATTTTGTGGTAGAGAGCACGGGCAACTATAGGCAGGAAAAAATGGGCTACCATTCTACTGGCAGGATGTTGGGCCATCTGGAGGAACAGAATGGCGAGATCTTTTGTACACATAACACATTACCAATCCAGATTATGGCACGGAGAGTAGTTCAGGAGGTGACACTATGGACGGAGTACTGTTAGATACGCACAATTTTATCAGTAGATCAATTCGAATCAACCTGGCTAAAGTTTGGTGTCAATCAATTCGTTGTGCCGTGTAGATCAATCATTAACTAGCTGGTTTGCAATATCGTTGGGATGATTTTTTTTATTAATTTCCATTTTATTCGAATTTATTATTTTCTTTGTTTCACCAAGTTTCTTTGGTAATTCCTCCCTGGACATTCGGTTTTAATAAGCCATTTGTATTATATTTAACTTAAAATTTGATGAATTTATATTTTTCATCTCTACCTCTACTCTTTATTAAGCACGTATGTGTTCTGATCCTGCAACGGTCTAAATTTTTAGAGCTAATATCACTCATCGGATTGAGTTATTTATCAAATAATATTACTATCTCTATGACAATTTGTGTTGAAGTTAGAATTTTCTCTCAATTTTGTTTGTTACACGAAATATCACATAATTTAGGAGTACAATTAATCTATTTTGTTTTCTTTTTTTTTTCAACATGAATTGTTGAAAAATTTATGCCACTTAAATGAATGATAAAATTTGTATGCAATTTTCATATAAATGATTTTGAAAAAAAAAACTATAGATAATATTTTAGCCCGATATTTTTATTAATAACGTAAAAGAAATTTAAAAACACGAAAATAACACTTGATGGGCAAAAACCATGAAAGTAATAAATTTATATTTATTAAACGCATACCTAGGTCCGCGTTTGTTAAAAGTGGACCCAGGTCCGCACTTATTAAGTGCGGACCTAGAATTTTTTTTACGGATGTGAATTTAAGAGTTGAATATGGATATGAATATGGATATGGATATGAATATGAATATGAATAATTCATGTATTAAGAGTTGAATATGAATAATTCATATATTAAGTTAATAACTAAGTTTATTAATATTTTATTTAAGCTATTAACTAAGTTTATAATTTTTTTTTGATAAACTGAGATAATAAATTCGCTGAATGCATTCAGTTAATCTCTTAATAACATTAAAAAATACATTCAGTTCAATTTCTTTGATGATAAAAATATTATAATTAGCTACATAATAATTTATTAAAAATATAAAGAGTTGCATTATACTACAATACAATCGTTTCAACTTCGGCGATTAGAAGAGCCTCTAAATAACGATATGATTTTTCCAGCAAATGACTTCCGTGCAGTTTGATTACCGCGTTGACTTGATAACGCACGTATGATAGGAAAAAGTTAGAACTATTTATAGATGTGGTTATCATAAATTAACTCATATAATTATCTGACTCATTAGTGTTATGATGTACATTCAAATATATAGCAGGAGAGACACCGCTAATTGAATATCGTGCAACATCAAAAGTAGTATTGGTTATATTACTTTTCGATGGTGGAATGGTGATGGAGTGATAGATAAACAGATTAACTTAATTGTTGAGTATTCAATTTTTCTGCTGTATAAAAATATATAATACACAATTATATATAAATAGCAAAATAGAAGTCTTCATTTTATTTGCATACTAAAATATTACTTGAGTTGTTATTATTTGATGCAAGTCTTGATCCTCGTTTCACCCATTGTCCTTCCATTTCATCAATAACCATTAATAAACAAATATATTTTCTACGACCCCTTCGGATCATTACTCTCTCACCAATTAATTTAATTTGGATATGAATAAAAATGTCCAGACCAGGTATTATCATTACTAGACTACTAGTATTATCATTGTTAATATATTATTCTCATTTACTGAGCGGAAGTTATTGGAAAAAAGAATTCTAAACTGATTCCTTTTACTAAATAATAATAATTAACATGATGAAATAAATCAGCAACAGCTGGAGGGATTAAAGTTTAAACTACTACTCCATACAAAACTGACTGGGGAATGCTTGTAAAAATCTTAGTAGACAAATACAGATTAAAGGATCAAATTAAAATCAAACCAACTCTATACTAAATTACTAATGAAACCGGCATTAGATCTGAATCAAATTGAACAGTTCAAATTAGTCCGAAACTCGAGGATAAAATCTCTGCCGACTGCCGCTCTAGCGGATAGTTGTAGGCCCTGTAGCACGGTAGTTGTTGTACGGACATCCTGGCGTGGTGACTAGAGACAAAAGTTGTTCCGACAATCCTGTAGACCGGGTCCATGTGGCGTCGATATAGCGGCCACTAGGGACTAGGGAGCGTATTAATGAAGCCAAAGCTCGATTATTTCACCTAAATCCCCTTCTTCCCTCCTCTCTCTAGAGACTTGGAGAGGGATAAATGAAATCGCCTAGTTTCAATCGAAGAGCGTCGTGCTTTGCGTAATCCAGCTCGAAACCCGCAAACCGAACAACAGTATCCAATTCTATCTCCAGATTTGTAATTTCCGTTGGGTTCCTCAGCTCGGACGATCTTCGCTTCGCCTCATTTCAGATTTGGAGTTCAATTTATCTCCGATATCTCTTTTCCTAGAAATCTCGGCCCTCGATTTCGTCTCCAGTTCGGAGCTGTTTATGTATTTACTTTGATATCTCTACCGCTTCTTGTTCGATTTCTGGCTTGTCGATAAGTTCGATCGGGTTTATCTCAGCTCGAGAAAGCCAAACCCTAGATTTCGGCAACATATTTAGATTTCTGGCGAGCGTTGTATTTTTCAGAACCTATTACTTCTTTTCAATTACAAGAAATTTGAACTGATGGATTCGATGAGGGGACTGGAAGAACCCGGCCTTTTGGATCCTTCCGCATCTTCGTCTTCAGGTGAGATCCGAAATTATTGCTTTCTCTATATTATATAGAACAGACCGTAGGTTTTTTATCGTGGATTGGTAGCAATATTACACAAGTCAGGAGAATACCATGGCTGGTAATCTTTTTTGGAATATTGCTTCCCTGGGAAATCTGAGTTAAGATTGCTTGTGATTTAACTTTAAAATCTAGCAAGTTCGTGTAAGTGTCAAACTGTACCAGTCGTCTGAAAATAACCCCCACCACGCCAATCCAAAAAGAAGGAACAACCAGAAATAGTATAAAATCAAAAGAACTAAAATTGTCCAAGATTAATTCATTGTCATAACACGGATTTTTAATCTTCATGTGTTTTGTCCTAATTGCAGATAATGCATATTTTGATGCATCAAGATATGAATTCTTTGGGAAAGGGGTAGTGGAGGAGGTAGTATTGGGAGGATTAGAAGATGAAACTGAAGCTATGGATTCTAGGTTTGGTGTTCCGAATGAGGCTGATTATCGGTTCCCTTCCCTTGGAGACAAGGACGAGGTTATTTAACTTTTTTTTTTATATACTTTGCTGCATTCTGTACATTCAAGAACTTTTTAACTTTACCCCCCCACCCACCCACCCACCCACAAAATTTGAAGCTATCCTAGTCACCCTCAAAGCAATGCAATCCTCTGTTCTTTTGCCTTGTTCTCATCCCTAAACTACCTTTATTTTCATTTTTGCTCATTCTTGATGAAGCTGACTGAGTGTTAGTGTAATTTAGGCGATTATTGAATCGAAAGCATGATATTTTTTGCATAATTCATATATAAATCAGAAGCCTGTTCCATCTTTTATATGGACTTTGGAGTAAGACCTTTCAAGACTGCTGTTAGTGTGTTGCCTCCAACATATGATTGAAAACTATGGTTGACGTGGAATTCAATGCTTTGTTGCTTATTTGAAGTTATGAACTTTGGTTAATGTAATGTGTTACCAATACTAACGTCTTCATAGTGTCAGTGTAATTTGGCTGTGTCAATGTGAGGGTCTGCAGATGAGTCTGGATTATCTTGTGTTAAACTTTACAGAAAGCAAGTCTTTGTGTTAAAATGTAGAGACATGTGCATTTACTTTTGGTTGCTAATTTAAGATATTTTACATTTACAGGTGGATGTGCCGAACTCTTTGCAAGAGATTGATGACCTTACTAGTACTTTTGCAAAGGTTAACCCCCCTCTGGCACCCTCTGACACTTTTTGCTCTCTTTTCTATCTTTCACGTGCAAGCTACATTTTACATTGTTATGTTCTTGTTCGTTTTCCTTGAACAGTGGAAAACATCTGAGAAATGATCACCTCTCTGGAGAAAAGAAATACTAATTATCCAGAATTACTATTAACATTTTCTTTGAGAACAACATCAGAAGGTCACTCCATGATAGATGATATAGTTGTACCCGATATATATCATCCTACACATACCTGTCTTGACATCATCTAATTCTAAGCTTTCAATGAAGTTTGTGTACAAAATATCGTGGCATGTATGCTTTCTAAATAGTTTGAAAATATTTTGGTAGAAGTGCTTTTTCCATTTCTTGTTAGCTGGTAGAGAACAAGGACTGAATCTTGTACATTTTTCTTATTTGATGACAGTTGAACAGAACTGTAAGTGGGAACAGGAATGCTGGTGTCATTGGTGACCGACGCTCTGTTTCTATGGAAAGTAAGTGACCTTCTGTACTTCTAGTTTTTCTTAGATATATTCCACTTTTCTCAATTTTTCTGTTATTTATTTTCATTTTTCTTCTGGAGGATCTCGTTCACATCATTGCAGAAGAAATTATGTACCAAACAAATCTTAAATATCAGAATTCAAATTCAACTTAGTTGAACCTACAAAATTTGATGCGGTTTGAGCATCTTACATGCATATTAATGTGTATACGGGTTCACATTTATGGTGCTATTCTGCCTCAACACTTGTTACCAAACTATAGCAAGTATAAGTTCTGGACCTTCCAACATCATAAGGTGATAATTTGTTACCGGAAAATTCAGTAAATCTGCAAAATGGGAGATATACAGCCGAAGTTCGGTAATTGGTACACAGCATACAGGCCTGACAGTATGACATGTCTTACTATTTTGATTTTCATGGACTACCTTGCTGTAGGTGTTTATTTTTTCCCTTCTTCCGAAAAATGTAACAGAGCTTTGTTCTTTGACAAATAAAAAATTTACAACTATTTCCAGGTTCTTCAACCACGGACTGGACTGCAGAGACAGAACTTCAGAACTGGAATGACCCGCAACTCTTAGAGGCAGGCAACTTACAAGACAACAAGCGATGGTGGTCCCAGCCGGACTCATCATCACGTGACTCAAAACCATTACACCGAACCTCCTCCCACCCATTACAGCCCTTGGTGCATCATCACTCTGTTGAGCCTATTCCCATCCCTAAAACCCGTTCAAGTTCCTATTATCCTTACCCAAACCAACTCACACGCCATTCGAGTATCCCATCTCTAAACTCCGGGCCTTACTTCCCTTCATCTCGTTCATCACCCTATAGTGGGTCCGACCTCTCATTAACTGGGTATCCTCATGGGTTACCATTTGGAACCAACATACCTTATTCTCCTTCCAACCTGTACCACCCTAATTTACGTGACCCAATGCAATCTCTGTTGTTCTCACAGAAACAGATGCTAAACCAGCTGCAAATGCAGGCTCCAGTTTACCCATCTCACCAGGCTAGTATAATGCCAGAACTGCGAGAACAGAGGTTGAGACCATCTCCCAGGAACAAACATCACCACCATATGCGCCACTCTAATTCCAGTCAAAATTCTGAAACTAACAGCCAGAAAGCTGACAATGTGACCCGTCTTCAATTGAGGTCCAAATACATGTCAGCTGAAGAAATAGAAAGCATTTTAAAAATGCAACATGCTGGGACCCACAATAATGATCCATACATTGATGACTATTACCACCAGGCCTGCATTGCAAAACGGTCAACAGGATCGTACAACAGACAGCGTTTCTGTCCAGTCACAATCAAGGATTCATCTTCCTCTAAATCCCGTTCATCAAACAGTGAAGCTCACGGCCACCTACAGGTTGACTCCCTTGGCCGAGTCTCTTTCTCTTCAATACGCCGGCCGAGACCTCTCCTGGAGCCTGACCAGCCTGAAAGTGGGCTACATGGTCAGAAGTTTCCCAAACCCTTGGAGAAGGAGGTTCCTCTTGCTGCAAGAATTACAATTGAAGATGGGTTCTCTCTGTTACTCGAAGTTGATGACATAGATAGGCTTCTACAAAATAACCCACCACAAGATGGCAGTTTCCAGCTGAGGCGGCGCCGTCAGGTTCTTTTAGAGGGTCTTGCAGCGTCACTGGAGTTAGTGGACCCGCTAAGCCCAGCAAGACCAGGTAACCCAGCAGGCCTTTCTCCAAAAGATGACCTTGTTTTCCTCCGCCTTGTCTCCCTTCCAAAAGGCCGAAAGCTTCTTTCACGATATCTGCAACGACTCATACCGGGGAGTGAGCTTGCACGTCTTGTGTGCATGGCCATTTGTCGGCACTTGCGATACTTGTTTGGTGGATTACCTTCTGATACAGCTGCAGCTGAGACGATAGCTAAACTCGCAAAAACAGTCTCTTTGGCAGTTCGCCATATGGAGTTGAGTTCCTTGAGTGCCTGTCTTGCTGCAGTTGTCTGTTCATCTGAGCAGCCGCCTTTACGCCCTATTGGAAGCTCAGCTGGTGATGGTGCCTCAGTTATAATAAAATCAGTGCTTGAAAGGGCAACTGAGTTGTTGACAAACCCACATACATCCTCTGTTTGTAACATGCAAAATCGGGCTTTCTGGCAAGCCTCCTTTGATGCCTTTTTTAAGCTTCTGACAAAGTATTGTGTGGGGAAATATGAGAGTATAGTGCAGATGTTGCTTTTGCATGGTAGTGGAACTGCAGTAATCAGTTCAGACATGGCTCAGGCAATTAGTAGGGAGATGCCAATGGAGTTATTGCGTGCCAGTGTTCTTCATACCAATGAACAGCAAAGGCAGATGCTGTCAGATTTCGCTCAGAGAGCCATGCCAGTAACAGGTTTCAGGGCTGATGGCAACAGCCATGCAACCTCTGAATCGGTGCCGAGTTGACTTTTATATGACGAACTCGTGCCCAACTGTAGGTCTTGAGGTGTATGGATCTGAAGACATCTTTTTTTTTTCTTGCGCTAATCTGTGTTTCATGAATATGTCAAAGTTTGTGTAACTTAAGAACATGAGTTGGTTTCTTTTTTTTTTGGGTTGTGGGGGGGGGGGGGGGGTAGTGGTTGTTATTGTTCTGGTTTAGATGGGATGGCGTTTATAAATGGGGTTTCCTGACAGAACATAGTGGAGAAGCTATTAGTGGTGTTGTACGGGTTTCTGTGGTTTTTGAGAAACCAGGTGCAAAGCGTTGAAGTTCTTAGGTGTGGAAGGTTAGTTTCTTATATGACTTTGCTTCAGTTATCTTATAATGTCTGAACTTCGTTACCTTTTGTGGAACTTCAAAAGTACTATGAAAACCAGTGCACTGGTGCAGTGGAAAATGTAAATTTGTGAATGTGCACTCTCATTTTTAGTCTGCTTTGTAGTCCTATCTGAGAATTTGGTAGGTGACTAGAACAGAAGTTCTTCATTGCACACGGTTGCACAACTCTTTCCTGCTGATTGTGTCTGTGTATTTGTTGACCGTATAAAGATTGAATGAGATTGGAAAATGACCACCTAAATACGTCCCTCCTGGTTATGTATTAGACACGGCATAATTTTTATGTGTGTTTATGTAATAGCACTATAGCAGGCAGGGCAGAGAGAAGGGGGGCTTCATGAAAATTAATTAGTAGTACCCATCTTTTATTTACTATAATTTTATTTTAAATATATGAATCATTAGAATTTAAATTATAGACATTTTATTCTAATTATAAACCAGCTGTATTCACTTGTCATTTTGATTTTCAACGATTCTTTTTCCTCTTTCTACTGATAATGAATGACGATTTATTGTTTTCTTTGATTATTTCTATCATCGTATTGCAGATTTATAAATTAGCTCTCTAATCTCTCGACACCCTTCAAATTCAAATCTTAATTCCGCCTCAAGTTTAGGGATGGTTTGAATACCTGAATCAAGGACGATGGCTAAATTTTGCCATTGAGCAGCATTCTGGGCTCTATTGGCATCGTACAATCCTTGACAAGAAGTTTTCCATTTGAAAAATCCTCAAATAGACTAAGTAAATAGCGGTATTAATTTGTTTTTCTTCACTTTTGTGTACGTTTCATGTCATGAGGGTCAGAATATGTAAAGATAATAATATAAATAATAGAACACTACTTGAAATAACTTGTGCATTTTTATGACAAACTTGTGGAAGCATTGATTTTTTTTATTGATTGTCCAGTACATTGGATACATTCCGCTACTCTCATAGATGGGATTGTGATAAATTACCTTCGAAATGAAGAGAGATGCGACCTCTAGTATTTACTTAGGATCCGTTTGGCAAATTAAGAAATAGTTTTGGAAGAGTCATAGAATAATATATTTTTAAAAGAATGATATTTTTTACTATTCAGAATAGTTTTGGAAGAGTCATAGATACTAACAATGATGATGATGATGATGATAATAGTAAAATAATAATAATAATAATAATAATAATAATAATAATAATATAATAATTATAATCCATAATCATAATAAATAATAATATTCATAGTTGTAATCATAATAATATAATGGAAATATAAACATAATCATAATACAATAATAATATAATAAAAAATTATAATCATAATAATAATAATAAATAATCATAATTTTAACAATATAATAATAATATAATCATAATATAATAATACAATACAACATAATCAAATAATAATAATAATCATAATCATGATAATAATAATCATAGTCATAATCATAATAATATAATTATAATATAATCATAGTTATATAATATAATAATATAATATAAAATAATAATAATAATAAGTAATAATAATCACAGTAATAAACATAATAATATAATAATAATAAAACCATAATCATAATATAATAATATTATAATAATACAATTATAATCATAATCATAAACATAATATAATATAATAATAAATAATAATTATAATCATAATAATATAATTATAATATAATCATAGTTACAATCATAATAATATAATATAATAATAATAAAGATAATAATCACAGTCATAATCATAATAATATAATCATAATTATAATATTATAATATAATAATAATAATAAATAAATTAATCTTCTACTTAAAAATTCGTTTGATTAATTTCGAAACAAACCCTTAAATCTGATAATTTCGACAACAGAAGAGAAAGCAGCACAATATGAATTGATTTTTAGTCATTTTGACAAAGTACAGAAATAAGATGAAATTCCGACTGTATATGGCATAAATTCCAAAATTTAAAAACAAAATTATTTCAGCGATTGTCAAATTACATTAGAGCGCAGTCAATAAAACTGAAAAGTGCGTTAAAGCTGCGCCATCTCCAGGCTCCAGCTGATTGATTGAGCATAGGTTATATCGAAGGTCGCCATCATTTCCCACATCAGGGCCTGATCCAACGAACAATGTTTGCTATCACATCATTCAAAACAAAACAAGGCTAAAACTGTAATTTCAAATCTTCCTCCCCGACTCCGTAACCTCTTTGTGGTTCATGCCCGACAGCCCGAGCTTCTCCCTCGATTTTCTCCGTCACCAGCCGACCATCATTCATCCCACAGAAAGCATCCTCCAAAATGCTCAACAATCCGCTAGTTAACCCATCAACTGCACTATTTCCGATCTTCTCTGCGAATCCCCCCTCCCGAAATCGCCTCAGTTTCGTTCACATCCCTCAATCCAGCTCACTGGAGAGCTCCTCCAGTTCCAAGGTCGAATCATCCGAGAGTTCTTCTAATACTTATTCTTCTTCTTCTCCGGCGAAGCTTCTGGGAACTTTTCATGCCGTTTCGACACCCCCATATCCAGGAGGGATGGGCCCACACACTGGGCGGGACCCGAATTTGAAGAAACCTGATTGGCTGCGGCAGAGGGCTCCACAGGGTGAGAAATTTGGTAGGTTAAAAGACTCAATTGGTGAATTGAAGCTTAATACTGTTTGCGTGGAAGCGCAGTGCCCCAATATTGGCGAGGTACTTCTTTTTCAGATTACACCTTTCTAAAATTAAAATCATGTCAGAGCTAATTTCTGTGGCAGCTTCTAAGTTCCAACTCCTGCAGAGATTATATTTCGTGGTGGACCACTGACTGTTTGATGCCGCTACCCTGCCTGAGATTTCTGTGGCAGCTTCTCAGTTTTGTTTGAGATTGACAAAAGATGCAATTGAAATAATTTTTCCTCTATAAAGAAAAAACTCACTTTTTCATGTTATAATAATTTGTGTGCAGTGTTGGAATGGAGGAGGAGCAGGAGGAAAAGGAGATGGTATAGCAACTGCCACCATCATGCTTCTTGGTGACACATGTACACGTGGGTGCAGATTTTGTGCTGTGAAAACCAGTCGTAACCCACCTCCACCTGATCCTATGGAACCTGAGAACACTGCTCGTGCAATTTCAAGCTGGGGGTAGGCCAAAACATTTTTTTCCCCTCATTCGAATGGTATTCATTGAGTTATAAGTCAGTTGGAACTTGAAATTGATCATTCTCCTGTCTTGCTGATTCACCCTCTGTAGAATAAGATGTGCCAAGTTAATTCTGTTTCTGTCCTTTTTGGTTAAGTTATTGTAGGAATGAGAGTAACCAATCCTTTTCTTTTCTTATTCTCTGTGACGAAGTGCAAAGTATTAAACTAATCATTTAGTAAGCATTGTGGAGTATCTTGGAATTAATGCTTTAATTGCCATTGTTCTCATCTTCAAGTACACAGTCTTGGTGATATAATTCTTAAGTAATTAGTGCAATTTTGTACGGAAATAATCTCATATAATGAACATTTGGTTACCCAATTTATGAAGGTGATGATATTTGCTTACCTGTCTTGCAGGGTGGATTATGTCGTGTTGACCAGTGTTGACCGAGATGATATTCCTGATGGTGGAAGCGGCCACTTTGCTGAGACTGTTAGATCTTTAAAGGTCTGTTTTTAGTTTTTGATAGTGGTTAAATGGAAATTTCAGAGAACATACTAGTTCTGAAACATTAGGATGCTTATTCACTGAGCAGAGGATGAAGCCAGAGATATTAGTGGAGTGTTTGACATCTGATTTTAGAGGGGATCTCAAAGCTGTGTCCCTTCTGACCAACTCAGGTCTTGATGTATTTGCACACAATATAGAGACGGTCAGACGTTTACAGAGAATTGTCAGAGACCCTCGAGCTGGGTACTGCACCCTATGCTAATTTTTGTCTTCTTTGTGTTGAAATACTTTAATTTGAACAAATGCGTGCACTTATACCTTTGTATAACATATTAGAAAGTTACCTTTCAGAAGGTAAAAAATTTTACTCTTTTTCACAGCAAGCCTTTTTTTGGCCCTTGAAGGTTTAACACTTTTCAAACATTTAGCTATTAAGAATTTAGTAGAAGGGTTTAGCTACTTGTATATTGGATACAGCTTCTTAAAACTTGTAAAAAGGCTCCAAAGTTAGTTAATTTCTGACAATCAAGTACTTATAAATATAAAAACAGAAGAGGATTTTTTGCATGCCTCTTTTTGGGTAAACAGTCATGAGTTCTGATAACTAAATGCTTCATTGATTCAACATTACAACATGATCTTTTTGTAGGTATGATCAGAGTTTATCTGTTCTAAAGCATGCAAAAGAAAGCAAAGAAGGCATGATAACTAAATCATCTATTATGCTCGGACTGGGAGAGAAGGATGAAGAGATTAAAGAAGCCATGGCTGATTTAAGAGCCATTGGGGTGGGCATCCTCACTTTGGGACAATACTTGCAGGTTCAGTTATTCTTTTCTCTTAAACTGCAAAGGAAAATACTGGGATGTTTGTTTTTTTAATTTTTCCTTCTCTTCTTGCCAACGCTCTACTACATTTGCAAATTACACCAGATATTATGATTTTCGGCCTTGACAATTAATTGTTAAAACAAAGTATATGTCAAGCAAAACTAAAATTTCCATTTGCCTTTCCATATTTAAACATGCAATCCTATTGTTTGAACTTATGTTTCTTGATTTAGTACAAATGTGCTCACAGAAAAAGAAGCCTAATAAAGTTGGGGGAATTTGCAGATTATTGATGAAATGTACCTGTACCATCACATAAAACGAACTGATGGTTGCAACTCATTAGAAATATGCAAATACTATGTTCATGTTCTCAATGTTAGTTAAATGTGAATAATTTACGACTTTCTACTAAATAATTTTCTATGAATTCTTGTTGAGCTTTACTTAATAAATGTTACAGCCCACACCATTGCACTTGACGGTAAAAGAGTACGTGACTCCTGAGAAGTTTGAATACTGGAAGTTATATGGTGAATCCATTGGTTTTAGTTATGTCGCCAGTGGTCCCCTGGTAAATTTTTAACATTCTCTGTGCCCTTCAAATTCACACTAGCATCTTCCTAGTTTAGCCCACTGATATCTGTTGAACTCGGATTGAGTTTTGAGTTCAAAAATAATTCCAGTGCCTCAGTTGTTTAACAAAACCAAAACAAAAAATGAGTTGTGCAGAATTACTTTACCAGGACTGGGCTTGCCATTGAGGAATTGCAAATCCTGTGTGCAATGCTTGGTTTTAAGTTATACTATAAATGAAGGGAACTGTAGTAAAGAGTACTAATCATTGAAGTCAGTTGTAAATATCTGGGAATATTATGGTTCTTCTGAGACATGGTATGTCTAAACTTTCCAGCTTGGGATTTATTTATTTATTTATTGCTGAAAGTAATCTTATTTTTGTCATGTAGGTTCGGTCATCATACCGAGCAGGAGAGCTGTTTGTTCAAAACTTGGTAAAAAGGAACAAGAGTAAGACGGTGTCAGGTGGATCTTAACACCTTTTTATATCGTATCTTGTTCAATTAATGGGGTGGTTTCGTTTTTGGTTTCTTTTATTTGTTATTATCAATTTGCTCTTCTGTTATATCATTATAGCCTTTAATTTGCTTCAGCACGGGATAAATTATATTCAATACAAATCATTACAATAATTGAGGCATGGATAGAATTGGAAAATTAGAAGTCAAAAAGAAAAGAGCAAAAGTGTTCTCGACTTATCATGATAATTGCCTGCCTTTTAGTAGCTTTATGAGATAATCCTTTTTAATTTCCTCACTTTTTTATTCTGAAGTTTGCTTTCATGTGGCATATCACAAAATTCGTAGTAGATATTTTACAATTGCACCAGTATTTTGGAGCCTGACCAAGTCTGTACTGGGTTGTTTGTCTCTTAACTGAAATTTTGTTGCTGGTAACTGAATTTATCTATGACCCCCAAATGAAACGCTAAAAACGGGGGACAAACAAAAGAAAGGTACAACGTAACAAATGGAGAACCTACTGATAGGGACAAGTAAACACGATTATAAAGACAAAATGAAGGACACTGGCATGAGATGTCCTGAGTGAATATTTCTGTCTGAAGATCTGTTGTCGTTGATTATGTCATGTGGAAAGCTGAGTACATCAAAATTGCTGAGGATGCGGGCCCTAGTTCTTGACCTCCAGTGCTCAGAACTGGAATCTCAATCTGCTGTCACAGTTTGCCAGTGGCACAGGGTGCCATTGGTCACTGAAACTGGGCCCCACAGAATGGCCATCTAAAAGGAGTTTGAAACCTATATGTCATAGGCTCGAAGGTACCTATTGCATGCACTAAGCTCCTGGGTTGGTGTATGATTGCATGCTCTATCTTTATCTGGTCCATTTTCAGTTTTGTCTGGTACAGTTTTAACTGTGACGATATTAGGTACTTTTGCTAGATCCAAGTAACGGATGGCACCTCTTCAAATCCGTAATGAAGGCTACATAAAGTATCTGCTTTGGCTGGTAGTTATATTTTATTCAAGTGTATTGTTTGTTAAAATAAGGAGAGGTAAATGTAAATGCAATGCTGCGAGTAGTTAGTAGCTTTTTACCTCTGAAATCAATTCCAATCACACGTCAATGTTCAGATAAATGGTAAAAAAATTAAAATCCAACGGCCAACCCGCACCAGACCAAAGAGAGAGGGAAACAAGCTCAGTAGCTCAGCTAAAAATTATTAGGGCTGTTTTATTTAAAGGTTGAGAGTTTAACATCTGTTTATGATTTTACGGCATCCGCAAAGATTTAAAAAAAAAGAGTAAAAGTAAACTACCATCACTGATTGACAGTTCAGTGCTAGACAATTAGATGATAATAATGCCATCCAACAGAACCCTTTGCTGTTATAAATAAAAATACAAGCTTTTTGCTGATATGAATAAAAATTACCGTGTGCCACTCGAGAAAGTAACCCAAAACCGACCTGATACCAGATATAGGTCATTGATTCATTATTGTCCAATGGATATCTCCATTTCTCGTAGATGGATTTGTAATTCAAACATTCCTTTTTTTTTTTGATGAAACAAACATTCCTTTCTTGCTATGAGTCAGCAACAAGCAAATCAGCAGATAAATCTTTCAGTTAAAAAATGAAAACAGCGTCAGAGCACTGTGCTGGAATGAATGCTTCCACTCAGAAGTCGCAGGCCAATTGCCAAGTTCTTGTCTCGCGCGACAATCCGTGCAAGCATACAAACAATTCTCATGTGGACACGTGGATTCAAGAGGTCACGGGTTGGTGCTTTTACACTGCACCTCAGCTCTCGGTATCTATCATTCTTCGCTGTCCAATTTAACCATTGAGAGGAGTGCAAGGGAAAAGGTCGAAAATAAACGGCTAGTGGGGTCCTGCTCAATCAATTGCGAGTCCCGTTTTATTCTTCCTAACCAACGGCTATTTTCGCCATGGAAAATTCCATTTTTTGTCGAGAAGCAAATTCCACAAAAATTTTACAGAACAGAAAATTCGATTATGACGTGAAGTTCATCACCTGAGAAATTTATTGTGCATGAATTCACATCTGCTGTTATTCCGATCGGGATAATAAAATTCTGTTATCCCGATCAAACTGACGAATGGAAAAATAAGAGTTCGGATTGATATATTTTTCTCTCTCCGCTCTCAAGATTTCTCTCTTTGGGATGCATCTTATCCATCGATTTTCGATCTGACGATTACTGTATAATAATTTATAATTATTTATTATACAATAATTTATATATATTAATTACTATTTTCTTACTAATTTGGTCATGGACCCTTTGGCCCCAATGAAGCTCCGTTAATGGATAAGTAATGAAAAACGGAGTTCAATGTCTTTCATTTTTTTTATTATATAGTAGTTTTAGTATTATGTTTGTGTTTTTTTTTTCTAAAATTCATATTTGAACTCTATAAAATATAATTTTTTTAATGTTGACCAAGTAATTAAGTATGGTAATTTTGACATAATATGAGAAAAAATTTTCATCCCAACAAAAAGCTCCCAAATTTGTTCCTCAGCTATATTTCCTTTCAATTTTCATTTTCAATAATATTTCTATTCTCGTATATGTCCCCCAATTATTTTTTTTAACCTTTTATTTTCAATAATATTTTTTATATTTTATGATCAAATATGAATATCCCAATAACTAAAGATAAACATTGTCCAAGTGTCAATTTTAAGTATGAACACTTATAATAGTATTTTCATATTTTTCAATTGAGAGGTTGGGCACGTAAGATGTAGGGTGCTCATCATTATTAAGAATGAATTTTAGACTATTTGAGATGTGCATATCTGTTATCATGGGGTATTCATATTGAAAATGAAATATATTTATAATTACCGTGTGTGTTAAAAAAACTAAAGGATTTTAGTACGTGCTTAATTCTAAAATATCAGTGAATTAATTTGTACATACTTAATTAGTGATTAGGATGATCATTGAAAAGATGATATTTGGAAATGATTTTTCGTACATTCTAGATGTTCATACCAACTATAAGTATGTGTTCACACTGGAACTTAGAAATGTTTATACGCATATCAAGATGTGTTAAAAAGTCTGAAGACTTTTAGGGAGATTTTTATAGGGGACTGTTAGAACGCCCTTAACATATTATCGGTATTAATGTTTGATATGATGTCCGACCTTTCATTTTAAAATTTCCTGAATTTGTTCACGCGTACTCGAATAATTCTTAATAAAAGAAAAGGAGCCAAATCAATCTCCGGAAAGTAATAGACTAATTAAACCAGCTGCTAATAGAGGTGGCAATCGGGCGGGTCGGGTCGGGTCGGGTCGGGTTCGGGTTCGGGTCGGCGGGTCGGGTCAGTTTGACTTTTTGGAAGAAATCGGGTCGGGTCAGGGTCGGGTCGGGTCGGGTCAATTTACATGTTGTGTTTTTTCAGATCGTTGATAGATTTCGATTGGATTGAAGGCCATTTGATCTCGGGTCGGGTCGGGTCGGGTCAGGTCGGGTTCGGACTAGGTCGGATCAGTTTGACTTTCTTAAAAAATCGGGTCGGATCGGGTTCGGGTCCGGACGGGTCGGGTCGGGTTTGTCGGGTTCTGCCACCTCTAGCTGCTAATTAGAACAATCATGATTGCTCCTGAATAAAGCGCAGGAGAGAAAGAAATGCAAATTAACACAATCATTGTAGAGACAACATGCCTTCTTTAAAGTTGGTATATATTTGGACCCCTCTGACATGATAAGTTGATAACGAACTTTATCCCCAAAATAAAGCTTAATTATTTCTGAAATTTTGTATGTTTCTCTGCAGTCCGCACTGCAGAGAGCATTCCTTTCATTATTTGATGATATCATTTCCGCAAAACATGCTTTGCATTAACGCGCTTTTCCAGGAAAAAAATTAAAGTTAAAAGAAAACACATTATAATTTTAATTTAATTAAAACAATATGGGAAAGTTTGCTTTGATTCAAAAGTGCTCCAAAATTACGCTGGACGTAAAAAAGCATGGTTTGTTGGATAAAATAATTATTAACTAATTAACTAAAGTCGATGCAAATCAAAATTTTCCAATATATTGAGTAGAGTAGTGTTTTACACATTTTAATGTTCGTAAATCCAAACAAAATCCCATCTTTTCTTTGTTTGCATGGTTACGAATAAGAATATATTTATTTCGAAGAATGAGGTGATTGTTAGATTTCTCGCGAAATCTAACATACATTTATTTCATTAAATATTCTTTACTTCTCTAAATTAAGTAGAAAATCGACAAAAAAATTTGTTAATCAGACGGTGGTGCCAAGATGAAATAATAGCAAGAGAAATACGAATCATCGGTACGCAAACCATTTACTTTATCCACTTCTCAATATCTTGTATGTAAAGGGAGCAGTAATATTTAACATATGAATTTTTATCTTTTGCTATAGATGTGATGGTAGGATTTTGTTATTATATTTACGGTAGGTGGGGTTTATTAAATAAAAAATTCTCCATTAACTAAAATCTGAACAAGATGTGTCATCCGGATTCTATGACAGAGCTCTACCATAGAGCCGTTTATGGCAGCAAATTGAGATTCTTTAACATATAATGTTTTTTCGTTTTTTCGTTAGTGAACGGCTGTCAGCTGACAAGGCAAATGGCAGAGGAGAATTCGCATCGCACTGTACATATGTGTAAAGTAATTGTTCACCTTATGTGACTGTTTTGTTCATAATCCAAGTTCGACAATCCTTATGAATTCAGATAGTTATTATATATATATATATACAGTAAAGATAACATATTAAATTATCTCTAAATTTTAATGGGTTAATATTTTATCAGGTCACTGAACTTTGATACTTATCCATATTTGATCATTGAACTTTCATTTATCCATTTTTAGTCACTGAATTTTGATATTTATCTATAGTTGGTCACTGTCATTAGTTTTTTTCACTAAAAAATATTTGAAATAAAATTGTATTTGTTGTCAAAACTAATTGGAATGAAAAATAGATAAATAAAATGAAATAATATTTGATTTTTCCGTTAGTTTTTCAATTATTTTTGAGTGAAAAAACTAATGAAAGTGATAAAATATGGATAAACATCAAAGTTCGGTGATTAAAAATGGATAAATAGAAGTTCAATGATTAAATATGGATAAAGATCAAAGTTCAATGACCCGCTAGAAAATTAATCCAATTTTAATTTATCATGCTCATTAATTTTTTTTATATGAAAATCTTATGGAATGCAAAAATTTGAGTGTTTTGAGCTTTTTAAGTCATGATTTTTAATTTTTGAAAATCAGCTCTAAAAATAATAATAAAATATTTAATACTTGAACATTATTTTAAAAATTAAAAATGATGACTAAAAAAGCTCAAAACACTCCAAATTTTTACTTCTCACAAGATTTTTATATAAAGAATTTAACGAGGATGATAAATTAAAATTTAAAAATAATTTGATATACTTTTTGAGTTAAACTCACGAAAGGCCTCCATGAGCTTAAACTCACGGTATCTTTGCTTATATATATATATAGTTTGTCTATTGTGCTTTCAGTAGCACTTCGGTCGAAATGCTACAAGTCTAAGTTTTAATTTAAATAGCTCAATAAAATTTTTATATCATAATCTTATAGAATACTAATTTTTATCGTGTTTGAAATTAATTTACTATACTTCATGATTTTTGAAAGATAGCCCTAAAATAATAGAAAATTAATAAAATTTGTATGTCAAAAATGCTTTACTTTCTAAAAATCATTAACCATAGTAAACTAACTCCAAACATGATAAAAATTAGTATCCTATAAGATCATGATATAAAAAATTTATTGAACTACTTAAATTGAAATTTTGAATATAAAAAATTAAAATTTAGACTAGTAGCGTTTCGGCCAAAGTGCTTCTGAAAACACAATAGACAAACTATATGTATATATATATAGAGAGAGAGAGAGAGTAAAGCTCACGGAGGCTTTCTGTGAGATTAACTAAAAAAATATAACAAATCATCTCTAAATTTTAATTTATCATGCTTATTAAATTATTTATATGAAAATATTCTTATGGGTTGCAAAAATTTAGAGCGTTTTGATCTTTGTAATTCATCATTTTTAATTTTTAAAAATGATGTTCAAACTTAAAAAACCATAACTTAAAAAACTCAAAACACTCCAAATTTTTGTTTCCCACAAGATTTTCATATAAAGAATTTAATGAGCATGATAAATTAAAATTTAGAGATGATTTGATGTATTTTTTAAGTTAAACTCATGATATCTTTACTCTCTCTCTATATATATATAGGGATTTGCTACGGTGATTCCATAAACATTTTGATCCGAAAATGCTTATGACTCGAATTTTAAAATTCCGTGCTCAAAATTTTAATTTAAATATCTCAAAAGATTCTTCATATCATAATCTTATAGATTATCAATTTTCATAAAATTTAGAGTTAGTTTAGTATGCTTAATAATTTTGAAAAGATGATTCTAAAAATGATTAAAAATACTCATTTTTATAGGCAAAATGTTGTTATCTTTCAAAAATCATTAAGTATAGTAAACTAACTCCAAACGTGATGAAAATTGATAATCTATAAGATTATGATATGAATAATTTTTGAGCAGTTTAAATTAAAATTTCGGACGTGAGATTTTAAAATTTAAATCATAAATACTTGACCGGAAGTGCTTATAAAATCACCGTAACCAAATTATATATATATATAGTACTTTAAGAGTGATGGTGGACCAACGGACCCCGGCATCTCCCACAATTTAAAAAAAAATATGTAGAGTAGAATTTGTATGCATTTTTTATACGGAAGTATGCTCTGTGCTAGGTCTATACCGAGACTCTCTGTGTCAGCACCCCTGATTTCGTGCCAGTACATACGATTTCACTTGAAAAGGCATTTACCGTTGATTTATATCACAGCAACGGCTAGATTTGGTTCAGAACATAACCAAGGAAAGCGTCAAAAGTAAGGGTGTCAATGGGTCGGGTCGGGTTCGGGTTAGGTTATATTATTTTTTTTATCTGATCCGATTAAATTTAGGTTAAATTTTTTTTATCTATATCCGACCCGATCGGGTTACCGGTCGACCCGACCCATGTAAAATGATTAAATATTTATTAATTATTTTTATATAATATAAGTAATTAAATATTAATTAATCTATAATTAATATATAATTAATATCTATTTAAGTTAATTAGTATTAAATCATAAAATTACTTTAAAAAATATAATTAATCGGATCGGATCGGATCAAAAAAATCAAATTCATATCCGATCCATTTATTTTCGGATCAGATCGGATCAATAATTAACACACCCTAGTCAAAAGATAAATTTGACTGAGGATATCTCATGACAAAGCTTTTAATAAATAAATAGTACAACACCATTGTTCCGCTCTCTTCATAACTTTTTTCTTTTTCTTTTTAATGATGACCTTTTATTTATTTAAAAACTTATCTCATAAAGACATATATATGGAAATATGAGTAAAGTATAAATTTAATAGGTACGAGTGTGAAATTGTTGCTGCAGTTCAAATTTTATACTCCTTATTTATAATACCCCATTTCAAATTTCATATCCCTTATTTATACTCCAGAATTATTTATATTTAACATAAAAGTTATATGTCTGAACTCACAACATTTTATTAGTATGCAAAATGTTACTATTTTCTTTTACATAATTGTAAGAATGATAGAAGTTAAAGACTGTCCGTTTTTTATTAATAAGAAAAAAAAAAAAAAAAAAATCACGAATGTAGTCACTGTCGTCTTGAAATCACAGAATGAGAAGTACGACAATAAAATTGCCGGATCCCCGGAAGGCAATAAAAGAAGGGAAAGGATAACTTGATAATGGTTATCTTGACAATTTTTAGAATAATTTTTTAAATAAATACGAAAAAAATCTTAAAAATAGAAAAAAAAATTATAAATATATTTTTATACTTATAGATTGATGATGATTTAAATTTTATATAATTTTATTATCGTTTGATGGTCTATAAAAAACTGTTAAATTAAAATTGTTGCAAAGTGAATACATATTGATAGTATTTGATGGACTAACAAACAATAATGAAATTACATAAAATTTTAATTATCATTAATTTATAAGTAGAAAAATATATTTATAATTTTTTATATTTATTTAAAGATTAATTATTATGATTATTAAGATAACCCATTGTCTAGGTTCCCTTTCCATAAAAGAAAAAGAAATGGAGCCATAGAGAAAAGAAAGGAAAACGACGGAGAGTGCAGGGCCGCACTCAAAGACGAAAGAAGAGGGATGCAACGTTGTTGCCGTATGTGTGAGACTGCAATATTATAAATTTATTACCTTTCTGTTTATTCTGATGATTTATTATTTTTTTCTTATTAATGAAAAAAATTCGGCTTTGCTGAAAGAGTTCTACAAAGTTTTCATTGCCGTTAAGAACTTGAGATAAGGTACAAATACTAATAAATATTTTTTCTTAAAAAAACAAGCATGGGGAATACAAATATTCAAAGTTCAGCTAGAGTATTGAACACGGTCCGGTCCGGTCCAAACCCGGACGGTCCACGGTCCCGCACGGCCCACGGTCCACGGTCCCGACGGCCCGCATACGGCCCCGTCCCCCACCGTTGGCCCTCGGGGGCCGACTACCCCACGGACGGTCCACGGTCCGGTCCGGTCCGGTCGGTCCAAATTTTTTTTTTATAAATTGGAAAAAATTATAATTTATCATATTTTTAATAATAATTTTTAACTAATTCGAATTATTATTTTTAATTGTTTAAAAATTTAATAGTACTAAAAAATTAAAAAATTTGTAAAAAAATAAAATTTCAGAAAATTATAATTTTGGAAATACAATGAAATTTTTTTATGAACATGCTTAATTAAAAATGAGGTGAGTTATTATATTTTGATGTTATCTAGAACATGTTTTTTTACTACACCAATAATTATTGTTATTTTCATTTTATTTAAAACTACACATAATAGTTATTATATTTTGATGTTATCTAGAATATTTTTTTTACTACACCAATAATTATTGTTATTTTCATTTTATTTTAAACTACACATAAAACACTAATTGTTATTTTCATTTTTACACGTCTCGCCGGTCCGGTCCGGGCCGGATCGGTCCCGGCTCCATGGTCCCGCACGGCCCACGGCCCAGACGGACGGCCGACGGCCCATTTTCGGGTGAAGGAGGACCGACCCACCGTTGAACCGACCGTGATAGGACACGGTCCGGTCCCATGGTCCGGCCACGGCCCGGTCCGGTCCGGTCCGGTCCACGATCCACGCCACGGCCTCGGGACGACGGGTCGGACCGTCCGGTCCATTTCAATACTCTAAGTTCAGCTATGATGGTAAATAAAAAAAAAACAAATTATAACGACATCATACCAGCTCAATAGTCAACAGGAAAATAAAATGTTACGGACCACAGATAAGAATTCAGGCTTTTAAGTTTTAACCGAACCCTTCCATTCACAACTCCGTAAATATATAGAAATAAAAATAGAATACATGTTTCGAGATTCGGAGAATGATAGGGAACCTTCCAAATGGGTCCTGATCAAGAGACTATTTTCCTCAATAAAATAATGCAGCAGAACGTTGGAAGATGGAAACAATTCAATCAAAGGAATCCCATTCCCCAAGCAGAGCCTCTCCCCTCTCGCATTAACTCTTTCCTGCTACGAGTCAGATCCTCTGCACCTCCGACAGTTACGACATTATGAGTACCGAGTTTTTCATCCGAAGGACCCACTTTCAGGGAGAGTAAATTGACTCGTCAGTAATCTAGCACGGTGTTCGCAATAGAGAGAGTGCCGGGCATGAGATCATCGTCCTCTTTCTGTCGTGATATGCTGTTGGCGTTTTCGCGTTTCTCGGGGTTGCCAAAAGCCCCAAGCACTATTATAACACAAAAAAAAAGCTTGTCGAATTTAGGATGCGGGCAAAATTCATACCCGACCCAAACCAGAAAGGGATTAACGTCCAGCGGTGATCCTAGGTGAAGTCTGAAATTCTTTTAACATTATAATTATACGGTACAATTGTAATTTAATTTTGTTAATTTATAAAACACGGAAATATAGTATTATAGTGCGATTTTTTTTTATGATAATATGAGAGTTAATTATGTACTCATTTGCTCATTTGAAAAAAAATAGAATGAAAAACCATTAACAATTTTTGTATTTTGAAAAAAAAGTCCATTTACTTTCAAATATTTCACTGTTACCTATCCTTGTATAACCCTAACCAATGCGAGTTTTTCTTCATTTTTAATTAAGATCTAAAATTAGAAATGCAGACATGAAATTTTAGAATTTATGAACTTAAAGAAGGTTATGGATTATTAGATAAGTCTTTTAATTCAATAATTAGATATCATCATTATTTTATCTGTCCAAAAGCGTATCAAATAATAATGACACAAAGTACATGACATTATTCCACTCTTAATTTGGTGCGCAATCATAATTACTGTAGAACGGACAATTATCTGCTAGCAGAATTGTTGCAGAATGAATATGTTAAATCTATTATATGATGTATGCCTGTATAAGAGGATTTTGATAATATTTTATGAGTTTTTTCTTATTTTTATAAATGTAATATATTGTATGGTAATTTAAGATTCAACATTTCCGTGATCTAATATTTATTTGTCTTTAATGAGTTCGAGCTAATCCCACTATTAAAAAGATTAATTATTCTAAGTATTTTAAGGTTTTTATTTGAAATAATAATAATGAAGTGATAGTTAATATTTCTTATCTGCACACTTTATTTATTTAAAAGTAAATATAAATATTTTTAATATATATACCCTCTAATTGAACGTACATTTTTATAAATAGTTTATATTTTGATGTGTAGAATTTAACGTGTATGAACTTTTTTTATAATATCTTATTATTAACTATATTATAATTATTTTTTTTCTAAATTATTATATTCACAGTCATCGAAATCACTAATGTCAATCATTAGTTGTGGCTAGAGGTGTCAAAAGGTGCAATATGAGTTCGATGGAGATATTTTCATTATTATATTCATTTAAAAATTTTCTTATTCATATCCTATCTTTACCCCTTTAAAATTAGACTTACCACTACCTATTTTGATCCATTAAATTAAATAAATAATGAAATTATAACAGATGCTAATGATTAATACTAATATATTATTATTATTATTATTATTATTATTTATACATATAAATACACCTATATTTTATTAGTATGAAATTAAATATAGCTATTAATTAATTATAACTCGAGTCATTTTAAAATAAATAAATTAAAAAAATATAAACATCTCTTTTCAAAAAATTTAACATAAAAATAAAATATATTAAAAATAAAAATAACAGATAGTCTAAAATAAAAATCTTATATTGCTTTATCCTATCATTTTAAGAGGTACTCTGTTAAATATTATTCAAACATTATAATTTATCATATGATAAAATCTAAGAAAAAATAGTAATTATTATAATTCATAATAATTAACTCACATAATTCGAGGTAACTAAAATAGAGAAAAAATATTATAGAAGATAATTATATTTAAAATAATATAACTTATTTTATTGTAATTTATTTTATTACGTAAACAGATATGAAGTGATGTTTACTCATTTACTTAATAAAAATTAAATCTTATTTATATCTATAATAAATAACAAAAATCTTTATCAATAGCTGTTTTATCATATCGGATAAATGACACGCAGCTTGCGACTGTAAAATTCGTCTAGTTAACGGGTCAACAAAGAATGCGGACGCAAATCCTAGTGTTATTGCTGGAGTCCGCCAACCCTGAGCTCTGACCTGTGACCTGTGACGAGTATTTATCTGAAAGAAATAAAGAAAAAGCGCTCTTCAGCACGCTTTAATGACACAAGACCCATAAAGTAGAATGGCAGAAGCCTCTTTATTATATACACTGTGAGCTTTCGCTCTCTCCACTCATAGACGCAGACCGCAGAGTAGAGAAAGACATGCGCAGTGAGAAAGGAGAGGGATAATAGAGATAGCGCGTCTGAGAGGGAGATAGTGTGCGAGAGAGATCCTTCCATTAGTGGTTTCTCCGCTGCTCTGTCGAATGCTCAGTGGAGGCGTTCAGACTTTCTGGGTGGTGGTTTCTTTTGGGTTTTAGCAGCTTTTTTTCTTCATTACAAAAAGGCTCCAAAATCGGAGAAGAAATTAGTGGGTTCAATCCTAGAATTTTGTCTATTTCATCTGTGGGATTTTATTCGGTTGCTAGTTCCTGGATGGTTATCTTTGTTTGGTTGTAATTGTAGTTTTTCTGGCTGGTAACGAAGGATAAACTCTAAAATTGGTTCATTGGCGGTTTGTTTTGTAAGTAGATGGAGAAGTGAAGTTGCATTTGAAAATGGGGGTTTATCGGCGCGTGTATTTGCAATTGTTTGTGCTTCTACTCGTTGCATTTTGGTGGGAAGGATTTTCCGAAGAGAATGCGGCGGTGTATATTGTAACCATGAAACAGCCTCCTGCTGTTCATCAAAATAGGGGTTTAGAGAGTTTGGATTTCGAAACTAGCAGAATCAGCAAAGGAGATTCCACTGTGTTGAACGTGTCTAATAAACCAAGGTATTTGGGTTTGTTGTTTGCGTTTCTTTACTAGAAATCATTCAGCTTTCCTTAAAAAAAATGCAAGAACATATATTAATAATTTATGCATCACATGTATTTTCTGATATTTTGTGCTTTCTACTTATGTTTGTTCACATAGTGTAATCCAACAGTAGCTTGAATATATATATATATAGACTTTTATGAAAACGTTTGCATTTCAGCCGATATGCAAACACATCAAAAAATATTTTTTTAAATCTTAAAAATTTTAATTTTGGTTTTCATTAAATTCTTCATATGAAAACCTTATGGAATACAAAAATTTGGAACATTTTGAGTTTTTTAAGCTACTCTTTTGAATTAAAAAAAAACAGCCCTAAAAATAATAATAAATATTCAATGTTTGGGTTGTTTTTTCAAAAATTCAAAAGAATGACTTAAAAAACTCAAAATGTTCCAAATTTTTGTATTCTACAAGGTTTTCATATGAAAAATTTAATGAAAATCATAAATTGAAATTTTTGAGATTTTAAAATATATTTTTTGACGCGTTTGCATATCTGCTGAAATGCAAACGTTTTCACAATATCTCTCTTTCTATATATATATGAAGTGCACAAGTTCATTAGCTCATATGATGTTGGTACTTATTTCAGGAATAATACAAAACCCCTGAGTTACAAATCATACCTAATTCGGCTTCAGAATGCTGTCTTGAGAAGAACATTAACAGGGGAACACTATATAAAGCTTTATAACTACCATTACTTGATCAATGGATTTGCTGTTATGATAACCCCTCAGCAGGTTCCTCCCTTTTTTCATGTTTTTGCTTCTGTATATTAACGGTTCATTAGATTTCATTGCCTGCTTTTATGTAGCCCATCCTACTTAAATTTATAGTTCAGGTCTATAGCATCTCTGATGTTGCCAATTCGTGTTTTGTAAACAATACATATATTTTTATGCAAAAATCAAGTAATTAGGCCTGTAGAAATATTTTCTGTACATGAATATTACAAATCAAACTAACTAGCATTTGAGTTATATATTTTATTAGGCAGATAAACTTTCTAGAAGGAAGGAAATTACAAACATAACCCCAGACTTCTCAGTTCGAACAGCAACGACACATACTCCTGAATTTCTCGGTCTACCACATGGTGCTTGGGATCGGGATGGTGGGCCACAATCTGCTGGGGAGGGAGTTGTTATTGGATTGATTGACACGGGTATAGACCCCACCCACCCGAGTTTTGCGGATGGGTTGTCCACTAACAGGTTTTCAGTCCCGACCCGTTTTTCTGGAATTTGTGAAGTCACTAGAGACTTCCCGTCAGGGTCTTGTAACAGAAAGCTTGTTGGGGCCCGCCATTTTGCAGCCTCGGCTATTACTCGAGGGATTTTCAATGCGTCTCAGGATCATGCTTCGCCAATTGATTGTGATGGTCATGGCACGTAAGTGAAATGACATAAATGGTGCTGTTAAATTTGGTGACACTAGTGATTGGGATTTCATGATATTGTGTTTTGGATCACAATTGAAATTTCATTATGTTTTCACCTTTATTTAAACCAACTTATGTTTTGTGTTTTGGTGTCCATCAACAATGGGCACTTCATCATACTGTTTTCAACTTAATTGAGTTCAGTTTGAATGTTCAAATGGTAAAAAAAAAGAAATCCTTCAATGAAAAGGGGGGCCCAGTTCTGAGGTTCAGTTTCCCAAAAGAAGAATGAAATCATAATATATTTTAATTTGTGGTTCAAAATAAAGTTAAATCATAGTTATAACTTGTTTGAAATCAATTAATCTTAATTTTTGCATAATAATGTAGACACACGGCATCAATTGCAGCTGGAAATAATGGCATTCCTGTAATTGTGGCAGGTCATCATTTTGGCAATGCAAGTGGCATGGCGCCTCATGCACAGTATGATTTATTCCTTTTTTTATCCCGCAGTTCAGATGAATTTCTCTTCTTTGCTCCCATGATAAATTTTAACTCTCTTTATTGTTTCCTCCTCAGTATTGCTGTTTACAAGGCACTATACAAAAGCTTTGGCGGTTTTGCTGCTGATGTTGTTGCGGCCATTGACCAGGTAAACATATTTCTTCCCCTTTTATGAACTGAAACATCTATTCTTCCATGTAGATGCTGTTCAACTACTGAACCTGTTATTTTATTATATACAAATATGATTACACATCCAACCTAATCTGTTTTCACCATTTTCCCGCTATTCCATCTCAGGCCGCGGAGGATACTGTGGATATAATTAGCCTCTCCATAACCCCGAATCGCCGTCCTCCTGGTATTGCAACCTTCTTCAACCCAATAGACATGGCACTTCTTTCTGCTGTCCAAGCAGGTATATTTGTGGTCCAGGCTGCAGGTAACACTGGACCTGCTCCGAAAAGTATGTCATCCTTCAGTCCGTGGATTTTTACAGTAGGAGCCTCATCTCATGACAGGAGTTACAGCAATTTGTTGGTGCTTGGTAATGGTGTTACCATTCCAGGTGTTGGCCTTGCACGTAAGTTTTCATTGCCCCCACTATCACGTTGGAAAACCTTAGATGTTTACCCCTTTTGTAGTTGATCCATTGTTTCATCCCATCCTCCCCTTTATCTGTGAATGGTAGTTGTTTATCGTATTCAGTTTTCGACGACAGAGATGTTATGAAATATACAAATATGGCATTTTGTTTAATAAATAAGCATTGAAATTTTTACGGAGTTTTAGTTAACAGAGGGATAATTATCATTCAGAAATAAATGAGTGAAAGGGGATGAAAAGCACAAGGATGGACTATAGGATGTATTCTATTCCTGTGTAAATACCAATTGTTTGTTAGATTCTTTTAGCTTCCTTATAACATTGCTTTGTGTGTGTTCCAGTTCATGTCTGTCTCATCTTTTAAATGTGCTATCTGTTAGAGCTTTAGTTGATGATCTAAATACTAACTTCTAGAATTTGTGATTGGGACGAGCTTTAGTTTATTTCTGAATTTTGTGCTTTCTTGTTTTGCATCATTTTAGATTGGCGCTTTTGGTTCTAGTTTTTAGATGGGTACTCTTTTTGGTCTGTATGGCAATGGTATATTCAGTCTCATGCCGTTATAAGCCAGTTATCACTGCATTCAGAACTGGGATAGTACCAGCATCTGAACCAAAATATGGCCTCATTTAGTTCTCTTTTATATCAGAAACTTAATTTCAAATTCAAATTCAAATTTCTCAAATTTATATTTTCAGCTGGAACAACTGGACATGACATGTACACTCTGGTGGCTGCCACACATGCACTGAAGAATGATACAAAGGACATGTATGTGGGTGAATGCCAAGACCCAACTAGTTTAGACCCCTCCTTGATAAAGGGAAACCTACTTGTTTGTAGCTACTCTGTTCGATTTGTTCTTGGTCTTTCTTCGGTGAAACAAGCGTTAGAAACAGCTAAGAATGTTAGTGCAGTTGGGGTTGTGTTCTATTTGGATCCTTTTGTTATCGGGTTTCAGCTCAACCCAACTCCAATGCATATACCTGGATTGATAATACCATCTTCTGATGACTCTAAGGTACTTAAGTCTTCTATTTAAGCTAGAATATTAGATAATATGATGATTTCTCTTATATCTGTGGCTGGAATTTATACCAATATGTAAGATATTTCATTTAGAAATACATTCAGAAAAGCACTTGAAGAGAATTTTTTTTGCACTGTTGTTTTACATAAAGAGTTTTATCTAATTGGCAGGCATAAGTGTGCAGTACCCTTGCATAACTTACTACTCCTTGCTTCACTGTTGGATAATTTCAACATTATCATTTGTATTTATCACAGATTATAACTTTCCTGTAAAATTTTGTCATGTCTTTCAGTCTTTGATTACTTCTTTTAACTTAATTCTTGTGCAGGTTTTTCTAAGTTATTACAATTGCTCCTTGGTAAGAGATGACACCTCAACTAGAATCGTCCAATTTGGAGCTGTTGCAAGGATACTTGGAGGTTTAAAGCCTAATTTTAGTAACATTGCACCGAAAGTAATGTATTATTCATCTAGGGGCCCTGATCCAGAGGATACATCCTTAGCAAATGCAGATATTTTAAAACCCAATGTGATTGCACCTGGCAATTCCATTTGGGGTGCCTGGAGCTCCTTCGGCTTGGATTCGGCTGAATTTCTAGGTTAATATTTGGTAACTTCTAATTTCGATTTATTACTATTCTGGAAATGCATACTGCATAAACAGGAACTTATTATTTGACATCCAAAGCACTGTTAATTTTTTTTATACATGCAAAATGGAACTCTATGGCAGGGAAGGGAAGTTTGTGTGTACTTTTGCAGGGTGAATTCTGAGAGAAGGGAACTTCTAACTAGGGGAATACATATACTAAATCTCATGTTAACAGTTACATGATATGTGTAGGGTAGATGCACAAAATTCTTATGTTTTTGTAGGCAGTACATGAAATTTTCTAAACATAAGCATGTTAAAGAAGCCTTAAATGACAGAATGTGAAGCCATAAGGGCTTTTAGTATGAAATTTTAAACAAAACTTTAAATTGTACTTTCTTTCATAGGAGAGAGCTTTGCAATGATATCTGGCACGAGCATGGCAGCTCCGCATGTAGCAGGTCTTGCTGCACTAATAAAACAAAAGCATCCTGATTTTACCCCTTCTGCTATTGGCTCAGCTCTATCCACCACAGCTTCAGTTTATGACAAGCATGGGAACCCAATTTTTGCGCAACACACTTATGTGAACTCAGATGGAACCGAATCACCAGCAACTCCTTTTGACATGGGAAGTGGATTTGTTAATGCCACTGCCGCTTTGGATCCTGGTCTTATCTTTGATTCGAGTAAGTACTGCTTATGACATCGATGTATGCAGCTCTGGAATTTTGACTTTTAGCCCTGAAATTTTTTCATATAGCTAATGTTTTACATTTACCATTTGGGTTTATTATTTAGGCCTGAAATAATGTACCCTGCTGCTGTGGAATTAAGTTGGACAAAATAACAGTTGTTTGCTTGTTCCAAGTTCTATATTTAACTAAAATTGTCATGATCAAACCAGATTCACTACGGTGTGGAAAAGGTTTTGGTATATGTAAGTTGTTGTCAAAATTCAACAGTGGACTTGAAGCATCCTCAACTCATCTGTTTTGGCCTTGGAATTACCTTTCTGATCAACTGAGGCCTTTGTACAACTGATTCTGTTCAACAACAGATGTCAGTGGCACAAAATTGAAAAAAAAGTGTTATGTTGAACAAGTGCATAGTTATATGCACTTTTGAACTTGCTAGATTTTATTCTAGTACCCACTTCCATCAACTAAAAAAAAGAAAGAAAAAAACACTAATGACATTGCTTTTCCCCCTCCTTTGTTTAGGTTATGATGACTTCTTGTCCTTCCTCTGCGGCATAAATGGGTCAGGTCCAGTCATCCTTAACTACACAGGCAGCAATTGTGGCCCTTCCACCCTTAACGGGTTGGATCTTAACCTACCTTCAATCACAATAGCAGTGCTTAACCGCACCAAAATTATAACAAGAACTCTAAAGAATGTTGCAACCAACGAGTCTTATGTCGTTGGCTTCAGCACCCCTTATGGCGTCTCACTTTCTGTCTCACCTGATCAATTTTTCATTGGCAGTGGCCAAAAACAAAGCATCACATTTGTTTTCAATGCAACACTAAATAGCACATCTGCGAGCTTTGGAAAAGTAGGGTTTTATGGAGACAGGGGTCATATGGTAATTATCCCTGTTTCTGTCATCTCAAAGATTGTGTATTAATCGTATTATAATCTGACATGACACGGCGACACCCTAGCTAACCCTAACCTTATGTAATCCAAATTTTGATGTACAAGTTGATGTTTTTTTTGCGTGTAATTAGCAAGTTTTGCGTGCCTAACAATCTCTATATGTTTGTTTTCTTTAACAAACTACTTACAGTTTCTGTAGGCTGTAGCAGTCAAAATGGCCGGACTGTACATTGCCTACTACTTGCATTAGCGCAGTGTTTATTTTTCTTGTTTGATCAGATTTATCATTTACTTCTTCTTCCTCTATTGTAAGTAAGAAAGAAAAGAAACAAGACAATTTTTGTGTCTTGACGACGCGATCATATGTTGCTATATTGTAACCTGTGTTTGCTTCTAAAGCACCAGTCCAGTCTGTAGAATTGTCATGGGGGTGGTGCACAGTACGACCAATTGACTTTGTTGTAGAGGTCTAGAGGAAGATAACGGTCCATTTGATTTGTAGTAAATTGCTAATGTAGTGCGAAAATAAATGAAGGTAATTCAAAGGGTACTTAATTGAGGCACAAATTGAATAAACGTAAGTCTAGTACAGAAAGTGCTGAGTTTCGTAAGTTTAGTACAAATAGTGTTGAGTTTCGTATCTCTACGGAGCGACACAATAAATTAAAAGAGATAAAAAGTAATATATGTCGGAGTTATTAGAAGTCTTATTTTAAAAATAAATAAATAAAGCACAAATTGAATATATTGACGCTTTGATGGGGTTGTCCGAAATCTTGAAGTGATTGATACGCTGATAATAAAGGCTAACTGATCTCCCATAATATAAAAAAAGTAAAGTAAATCCTTTATTTTCCAACAGATCAAACAAGAAACAGAATATCTGATGTGTCTACTCGGCTACTATTGAATAAAAAATAGAGAAAAGTTTTCTTATATCTTAATTTATACTCTAACTATCTTAACTCTACTTCAAAAAAAAAAAACTATCTTAACTAACCGAATTACTTTCTAACTGTTATTCAATTTAGATTTGTAAAAAAAAAAACATGGGTCATATATTCGACCTATTTGAATAAAAATTTTAATGATATCTCTCTCATCTTTGAGAGTTACTCTTCATTCTATATATCGTTCAAAAATTAGTGATAAGAGGAACACAATGAGCTAAATTATACATGAAATAGATCAACGGTTTGGAAGAAATCAAAGGAGAAAGTATCTCAGTTAGAAATTCAATTAGAGCGATCTAGTGTGGGTGAGTCTTAATCGATTGATCAAATATTTTTTCTAGGCCAAGGAGATGATGCGTGAAATTTTAATCAAGTGCTCTAATGTACTAAGTGTTCGGATTATCATTTCACTTCTCATGCACAAACATAATATTTTGAAACTCAATTGATCGAGAAGTGGAGCTAGACCAAATTCAGGGAGAGAAGATAATATTTGAGTATTCATTCAAATGAATTAGTTGAGAGATATGATAGAACACAAGAAGAATATTTTATTATACTAAATAAAATGTGCGTCAGACTTAGTATAATAGATATGAAAACTTAATTGTACTAAGTATAAAATTTTATTATACAAAATATAAAAGACTTCAATCGTTATATTGAGAATTGAGTTTGAAGAAATTTCAACACAAAACACACAGAGACTATATTGTTTGTACTAATTAAAATTAAAACTAAATATTATGTTTTGAATGATATTATAAATTATAGGCAGTAAATATGAAGAGTTATTTATAGTATATATTGAAGCGTGTATGTAGTATATATTTAGATTTATTTGTAGTAGTGAAAATTAAGACTAAACTAAAAATTATGTTTTGAATGATATATTAAGATGTGTTATGGTAGATATTAACTTATTTGTATTAAATATAATTTTTTTTCCATAATTATTTTAGAAATATTATTTTGTGTTACATATTTATTACATATTATTGATAATATTATAACTTAATGATATGAGATATTAATATATTTTTTTATTATTTATTAAGATTATTTTTTTATAAATATAAATTATAAGGTCTTAAGATATTAAGAAAAATACTAAATATAAAATTATCAATTGTAAGGACTAAGTTAAGATAATAAGAATATATCTATATTTAGAAAATATTATAAAATTTTATATTATTTAAAGCTAATGACTTTATTAATTAATTTTAAGAATTTAATTGTTAAGTCTTAAGACGAGAATAATTAGGTATTGAGATTTGGCTCCAGGAGTGTTCGGTAAATATTTTTTGAATTATATATTATTCAAAGTTAAAAATGAAACTTATGTTAATATATATTAAGACATCAAATGAACGATCTTAAGATTTCTAATGCTAAATTTTAATATTTTATTTATGAGATTTTATATTGAATATAAATTATATAAAAATATTATTTTAGATAAATTTTATTAAGATTTTATTTCTTAGTTGTTACATTAGATATAAAGATTTGATTTAAATAATATTTAGTAAATATTTGAGATTTGTATATCCTTTAGAGATGAAAATGACTTATAACATTATATATTAAGACATCATTTGATAATTTTTAAGACTTTAAATATTAGATATTAAGACTTTTAATATCGTATGTAGAATGATCTAGTGAGTTTCAGAAGAGCCACTATTATTTAGTGAGCAGTTTGATTTCGTCATGTGACTGTTTTTGTCTCTGTGTAAAAGCGGACATTAGATCTTTATTATTGTCGGCTTATGCAAGATAGAAATTCAACTATATAGCTCTCTTTAATATTCAAATAAGAGACTAAATAATTATTGTTGACTTATATTTTAAGACATTACAGTTTAGGAATACATAATTATTCATATCTTGATGACCGTTCAAATATAAATTCAAGTTCAAAATTATGACTTATAATATTAGATATTAAGGCGTCATTTTTTGTGTGTTAAGACTTAAAACATTCGATTTTAGCACATTAAAGTTTAGACATATAGACTTGTCCATATCCTAATGGATGTTCAAATAAAAATTTTAAATTCAAAATATGACTTATAATATTAAATATTAAGACGTTGTATTTCTTGTGTTAAGTTTTAGAACATTCAGTTTTAAGATAATGAGGTTCAAGTATAAATACTTGTCAATATCTAGATTGTAGCTCAAATATAAATTTTAGTTTAAAATATAATTTATAATATTAAATTAAGATGTTGTATTTCTCTTGTTTAGACTTGAGACATTCAATTTTAAGATATTGAGGTTCATATATAAATACTTGCTCATATTTTTATTATCGTCCAAATATAAATTTTAAGTTTAAAATATGACTTGATATATTAGATATTAATACTTTATTTCTCTAGTATTAAGACTTAGGACTTCTTATTTTAAGACTTCGATGATCGTTCACAGACAGACGATCTGTTGATGTTTGAGAACATGGTTAACGTGGTCATTGACTTTTTCAGTTGTGGTACAGATCGGGGGTACAATTAGTTGGCCTATAAAAAATAATATAATTATTATTTACTTGTGATCGACTTAATTTCTCGAGAAAAGTTTCTTATACCTCAACTTAGATACTTCATTCTACACCCTAACTATCTTAACTAATCTAACTACTTTCTAAATGTTATTTAATTTAGATTTGCAAGAAAAATAACAAAATGCGGGTCACGTACTTGACATGTTTGAACTAAAGTTCCAATAATATCTCTCTTATCTTTGAGAGTTATCCTTTATGCTATATATCGTTGAAAAGTTAGTGATGAGAAAAACACAATGAAAAATGGATCAACGGTTTGGAAGAAATCAAGAAAAAAGTATCTCAGTTAGAAAGAAATCAATTGATCAAATATTTTTTCTAAGCCAAGAAAATGATACGTAAAGTTTTAAACAAGTGTTTTAATATTTTAAATATTTGAATCATCATTTCACTTCTCATGCACAAAGAGAATGTGTTGAAACTCACATTTTAAAGCCTGATTGATCAAGAAGTGGAGCAAGACCAATTTTTGAGAGTAAAAAGATGAAATTTGAGTATTCATTCGAATGAATTGGTTGAGAGATAAAGAAAATACAAGAAAGATATTTTATTATACTAAATAAATGTGCTAAGGGCAACAATGACACCTTAATTAGTGAAAAGTATCTTACCAAGTATGCTAAGGACAAAATTGACACCTTAATTACTGAAAGTATATTACCAAGTATGCTAAGGGAAAAATTGACACCAATAATTTCTGCTCTGAATATTACAAATTCTGCACTCAAAATAGCTGTGCCCTTCATAAATCCCGATACCCTCGCCATCATGGCGTCGCCGTCATATTATAACGAAAAAAATACATCATATTAAATTATTAACTATATTATATTAATAATGATGAATGATATAATAATCACAACAACAACAACAGCAGCAATAACAACAACAACAATATAAATAATAATAATAATAATAATAATAAAAAAAATAATAATAAAATAATAATAATAATAATAATAATTGTAATGATGATCAAATAATAGATAATAATAATACCCATCAATTTTTAAATAATTAAAACAATTAATAATATTTAAAACATAATAATAAATGACTGTAATAATATTAATGATCACAATGACCCAATCAAGATGATGATAAATAGTAATGGCCATGATGAAGATGGTGACGATGATGATGCCGTCATCATCAACAATAACAAGTTAACAACGATGATGACGACGACGGTTATAATAATACTAATGATATTATTAATATTAGTAATTTTATTATAAATTGTGGGTTCCAACTCAATAATTTGAGGAATAATTTATACTACATGAAGAAATTCCAATAGATTAATCGGGTTAAGAATCCGAACAAAAAGGCTTATTTACAAATTAAAGCTACTTAATTGTACTAGACAACCTTAAGGACCTATTGCCAAAAAGTAGGGGTGTCAATTATTGCCCGACCTCGATCCGATTCGACATGACCTGAAAATAAATGGGTCGAGTATGAATTTGAATTTTTTTTATCCGAATCGGGTCGGGTCGGGTTCGAGTCGGGTTCAGTCAACCCGACCTGACCCGATTAATTATGTTTTTTAAAGTAATTTTATGATTTAGTACTAATTAAATCTTAAATATATATTAATTAAAATTAATTATAAATTAATTAATATTTTATTACTTAAAATTATATAAAAATATTTAATTATTTTATATGGGTCGGATCGGATATGGGTCAAGATTTTTTAACCAAATTTATGTTGGAATTAATTATTATTAATTACAACATGTATGGGCTTATATGTAATAAATATATATTATATAATGGACTGTCAAATTATACCCGTAATGAAGTGATCAAATTATGTATCGGGTTTATTATATGTCATGAGAAGTGGGCCATTTAATGTGTAGAATGTGTATTAATGACTTTATGATTTAGTGATGGTATGAATTATATAAAGTCTGATAATAATACAATTATGCTATTGATCTCCTGGGGAACACAACTATAAATAACTTTATGATTAAGCATTGAACCCGTTAAGAAAGAATCTGGATCCAATATGGACCCATTAAGACATAATTACACTCAGTTATATGGACGTCCATATATATATATAGGGATACTGTTGGTTTTGAAATGATTCTGATTTTTTCCCACTTTCGTTTCCCAACAGATCCATCTCTCTCTCTTAACACAGCCTCTCAATCGCTCCATCAGATTAGAGGAAGATCGCTGGAAGGCTAAAGGAGTCTGGTGATCAACGAGGTTGTCTCTCTGGAATCGCTCCAAAAGTAATATAATTTATGTTTGTGGTTCACTAAATGATCATAGTCATACAGTAAAATTTCTATCAATTTAATCGGGTCAGATTTGAATAAAAAATAATAATAAAATAATATGATCCGACCCGAACCTGAACCATTAACATCCCTACCAAAAGTTTTGGTACTAGACTTTTGATCTGGACAATTTTAGGTTGTCTGCAAATCGATAAGGAACGATATGGTTTTGTAACAAAAAGTGGTCGTGGCGCAGTTGGCTAGCGCGTAGGTCTCATAGCTTGTGTTTGATGATCCTGAGCTCGAGAGTTCGAGCCTCTCTCACGCTATTGAAAAGACCAGAACTGTGATGACACTGCAGTAGTGATGACTTGGGGTCAATCACAATCGTCTGATTACAAAGATGACATCTGCAACCCTGAGTTCTGTTCTACTTTTTCCTTTTTTATTTTTCGACATCTGCAACCCTGAGTTCTGTTCTACTTTTTCCTTTTTTATTTTTCGACATCTGCAACCCTGAGTTCTGTTCTACTTTTTCCTTTTTTATTTTTCGATCGTCAATCCTTTTGATTCAGTTTAGCGGCTCTCATTTAAAGCAAATATTAAGTGAATCGCAATCGTCTGATTACAAAGATGACATCTGCAACCCTGAGTTCTGTTCTACTTTTCCTTTTTTATTTTTCGATCGTCAATCCTTTTGATTCAGTTTAGCGGCTCTCATTTAAAGCAAATATTAAGTGAATCGGCCCAATCTGGCCCAGAGAACACGATCCAAGAATAATTTCATTGTAATTCTCGGAAAATTAAAGAGTCATCATACTAAAATAGCATATATATAAAATCAGTATATAGGTCAATCAAATATATATAGGAACGGGAAAAAAAACAACGGCCTAATATTCTTATAAGCTAAGTAACCTAACGGATATATATTTTAATTCTTAAAGAACACGGCTAAATATAATTTTCGGCCTAACGGATATCTAAACTTTTAGTTATATGCGACTCGTTTTGTCATTTAAATGCTCTCTCTCATGGTAGCTGCTGAGTTTCCGTTAAACCCTAAAAAAGACAATTAAAACAAGCAAGGAAGAGTCTCAAGGGAAGAAGAACCATGGCGCAACTCAGTACTGCAAGCTTTCACCAAGCAGGTCCAGTTCGATCCGTTTGGGCCCACAACCTGGAGCATGAATTCACATTGATTCGTCAATTCGCACAATCATACCCCTTTGCTATGATCGACACCGAATTTCCAGGTGTCGTGCATGAGGCCCCGAAGCACCCTCAACACATGTCGCCCCATGAGCGCTATGCTCTTGTCAAGAGGAACGTTGACTGCCTCAAACTGATACAGCTAGGGCTCATATTGTGCACCTCTGACAGTGGTGATGGGGCTTTCACCACCTGGGAATTTAACTTCAGAGGTTTCAATCCGCTTCAAGATCCACATGCTTCAAGCTCAATCCAGCTCTTAGAGTCGCAAGGCATGAATCTCTGGATGAACTACGATCATGGCATTGACCCGCAACAATTTAGATGTTTGATGTTGTCTTCGGGTTTGCTCTTCAACCCTTCGAGGATATGGATAGGATTTCACTTGGCCTATGATATCGCATATCTGGTAAAGGTTCTGACAGGCACAAATCTGCCGGACTCGATGGAAGGATTTCTGAACCTTGTTTGCTGTTACTTTGGTCCAAGGATCTTTGACATAAAATATCTGTGCAAGGAGTGCGAAGGTCTGGAAACAGTTGCCGAGATACTAGATGTGCAACGTGTTGCCAGTACTTCTCACCATGCTGGGTCTGACAGCTTGTTCACCTGGCACACATTTAAGACAATGAGATCAATTTTCTTCAGAGGTGGGATAGAGGTGAGGAAGGCCGGCGTTCTGTTCGGGATACAGGACAGCTGAGCTATGAGATAGCTAGAATTATGGGCTACACACTACCATTTTCTTGTTTCTTTCATCTTTTTTTTTTTTTTTTTTCTGGCGTGTATAGCTAGAATAAGTTACACAGAACAAAAGTGATTTCTTTCCTAATATTGGATATTTTCTTATTATCATTGTATTTTTTTTTCATTTCCGTACCCTATTTGATTTTATTTTTACCAAGCCAAAATCACACTGAAAACAAGCACAATGATGCAGAGCAACTAATATTGAAATCATCAGCTTTTCCAATTACATAAGTTTAATAAAATAATGCCTTGAATTTTGTTGTCAGTGTCTGTTGGTTCTGTTTGTTTCACCTGCTGTCAGTTCCGTTTGTTCTTGGAGAGGGAATTTTGGTGTCAATGTAAACAAGGTGCAAATTAAAACAATTGGAGGACCTGTATGCAAACGTTACACAAAAAATCTGAAAAGGGAAGGCAGAATCTTGTAGCCATTTCATGTCAATTGTTAATGAATTACAAAACATTGAACAGCGACGAAAAGAAATATGAGAAAGTTTAAGGAGCTTTTAGCAAAAGGAAACTTTAGCAGTAAACGAGATATGTTATTGGGTTTATCTTTTTCTTTTTCTTTTTTGAGAAAAAAGTAAATGATGCAGGTACTGAAACTAGTACTGATTATGAGTCTTTTTTAATGGCAGCGTATAGAATCTGTCCAGAGGGAAAATGATTCTGTGTTTTGGAAGTTGTATTCTTTTTACTTGAAAGTTCAAGTCAACGAAGTTGTTATTGGCCTTCGTTCCTGTAGCAAATATTTAGGTTTCTAGCTGTTTTTTTTTTTAAGATTTGCTTGTAACTGCAAATCGGGCACATGATGTTTCATGTGATATTGAAACTGGTAATTCTATGATGTTCCTTTTTTTTGACAAAGATAAGTCTGAACTAAGACAATAACCATGTCATAAAAAATTTTCGTTTCCTTATTAGTAAAACATGTCAAGTTAAAAATAACATTTGAACTTCAACTTCACTGCAAAAGAAAAGTCATAACAGAATATTCATTTTCTACTAGTCTTTTCATGAATAATACTAATGTACTGTTGTGACTTGTGAACAATGAACTGTTCATCAAGAATAAATATTAAAGAAGTAATGAAGGGAAAGCAAATTAGTTGTAGAAAAACTTGAATCTGGATTATACCAAGAAGGGAAAAAAATCAATGTGTCACTAATATGGTGGATTTAGACAGTAAATATTCATTTCTGCGAAATATGATCGGTTTGATGTCTAGGTGAAGGTCCAAAAAGAGGTGCCAGCATATTGATAGGGTCTGCGGTGTCTATGTAAATGAGGTGCAAATCACACACAAAAAAAATGATGGGTCTGGATGCAAACATTACAAAGCTGAAGCGATAAGCAAAATATTCTAGCCACTACAAGTCATGAATTAAAAAAAGAATGAACTGCAATAAAAAGAGTCATCAAAAAGTTTAGGGGGCTTTTGGTAAAAAATGAAATCCATAGTGAGATGCTTGTTTACTGGGATAAATGCAATATCGCTATCATGTTGTCAGTTGCTACTGGAAATAATGTGGTTGTGTCCCATGTTATCAAACTAGTACTGATGTCTGATGACTGACGAGTCCTTCTAAATGTGAATTGATATTTATTATGAAGTTCGAGTTTTGTATGATTCTGTCCAGGGGGCATGGCACCGTATCAGTTAATAACTTTACTACTTTAGTAATGTATAATGAATATGCTTGAATCTGTGTATGTTTCGGCAGTTAAATTCTTTATTTTCTTTCTGGACTTCTCTTTTTCTTGATAGCAGGGACTAAGAACTCTATTTGTCATGTACATATATGTGGATTTCTCTTTTCCTGATAATATTTCTTGCGACTGTTTAACTAATTAATAAATCTAGTCGACAAGCAGTTTGGCTAAACAACAGTTACAGTACTGATCAAAGTGCCCTAATTAACAATCTTATTTTAACCTCTCCAACCGCCATCGAATTGAGAAGAAACCTCTCCAAAAAGTATATCATCAATGAATCTAAATTCTAACCTTTTTTTTCCAGAGTTTCCACATAATACTTAATTAATTTCTCGACAATCCCCTAGAAACTAAATAAAAGGAGTTGAGCTAACACTGACAGCAACAAGACCTATCTACCATCTATGCAAATATGCATTTTTGAAAACCAACAAAGTAACAGTTTTTGAGTTCAAACCAGCCACCAAAGCAAACTTCTCCTATAAATTTCAGCTTAATTGTTCCATTATTCTCATCACCTAACAAATCACAAGGCAAAAAAAGACCTTACCACAAAATATCACCATAACATGGTTTTAGAGATCAATTTCTTAGCACTTATCATCACTATATTCCTTGTAACAAGAGGTGAATCTCATCATATCCTAGAGGTTCATGAAGCCCCACCTGTCCATTCAGAAAGATGGAATTTACCTGAACCGACACTACTGGTGCCGAAAGTTGAGCATCCACCTGTGCCAAAAGTCGAGCTTCCACCTTTACTGGAAATCCCAAAGATCACATTGCCTCTGAAACCTGAGATACCAAAAGTTGAGCTTCCACCATTACCAGAAATCCCAAAGGTCACATTGCCCCTGAAGCCTGAGATACCGGCTTTTGTTCCTGAAATTCCCGAAATACAAATTCCAGAAAGTATCCCGGAGCTTCCCATTCCATTTGCCCCGCCTCATGCTAAGGAATCACCATGAGAGAGAAGAAAATATAGGCGATTGAGTTCTGTATGTAGTTTGTATTGCAATGTGTTTTTCTATATTTGCATGATTTTTTTTTTTATTTCTTATTTGTGATTGGTGTTCTATCGTGTAGTTGATGTAAATGCTACTATTATGGAGAATATCGGTGAGCGACATTTTTAAGTCCAATATATATATTAATATATAACTGCTGTTGATATTTTACATACAACCAGTAATCTCATTTATTTTGGTGTAATTTCACCCCAGTGGTCAGTAGATAATTTCCTTGTTTAATTTTGGATTCAAAATCTTCATATATAATATATAATGGAAACATTTATTATGTCAATGAAATTTAGTATTATTTATATTTTTTGTAGAATATAACATATTTTTTTATTTGAATGAAATTGAATAAAGAAAAAAATTTATTATACTCACACCTCTGTACTACATTCCGTACCCTAACTATATAACTGTCTTAACTGTCGCTGCTCATTTCAAATTCTTTTGAAAACTATCCCCTTCTTCTCTTCCTCACATTCACTCCATTTCTTTCCTCCATTTCTTTCCCGATTTGGTTGGTTTTCCCATCTTCCTTTATTCCTCTCCACCGTCCTTCCTCCCCTCACCAATGCCCTCCTACACCAGCAGGACCACCACGCCCAGCTCATCGCTGCCCTCTCTCTCACCGCCGTCAATGCCCAGTCCCACATTGCTCCGACTAAGATCTTTTTTTTTTCATTATATAAAATCATCGGAAGAAATTAAAATATTGCGGACTGGGAGGAGAGAAAGGAAGCATTTCGCCTCACTGCTGTTTTGGTCGCTTTGGTCATGACACCGTGCTTGACTCGCTAACACTGTGATCAAAATGGAATCGTGAGGGGGGAATGCGAAAGTGAAATGGAATTTATATCGCGTTTGTGATCGGAAGCGTCGGAGAGGAGGGAGGCGATTTCATTCGGTGAGAATTTAAGCATCTCAAATCGCGTTTTGAAATCGAGCGAGAAAGGGTGGTATTTGTACGGACGAGAGTTGGCGGAGGAGATAATCCACGTTATCCTTCGCTTCTTCGCTTGAATCACTCGACCGCTGAGGGACAATATTGAATAGGAGAGTTCCGATGAGGTGATTTTCTTCTTCTCCTCTCGTTCTTCATGTTATTGCTATTTTTTTTCTCATTTTTATTCGATATTTGAGTTTTGATCTTCAACTTACGGTTAGAGTTTGAATGGCAATGTTTGTAAATTAAATTAAAGTTGAGCTTTATTAAAAAGTCTGATAGAATAAATTCATCTCCACCTTTTTCATTTTGATCATAAAATTTAATCACCAAATCATTTCTTGTGAAATTTTTTCCACTGAAATAAATTAAATTCTTCAACTATTTTGTTTTGATCACAGTGTAAGAGGTTACAATTGTTCTCGGAGAAATTGGATAAATTTGAACTTATGAAGAGGCGTGAAAAGGTTGGCTTATTCTGACAAATTGTAATTTTTCACCTACAGGATTATATACAACCGCAATCGGCACTTTCTACCTTAATGACGTCATGCTTATTCTGACAAATTATAATTTTTCATCTACAGGATTATATACTTATAATTTGCAGTATTGAGACTTATAATTTATGAGACTTGTAATTTGCGGTATTGAGACTTATAATTTATGATATTGAGAGTTGACTGTTATGCTTTTGAGACTTATTTGTTATGCTTTTGTAAGTCTCACTAATCTGATATTATAATATATTGTATTGAGACTACTAATTTAGGGTGTTGAGGCTTATAATTTATGATATTGAGATTTCACTTGTTATTTGTGAGATTTATAATAAGATTTATAATTTGTGATATTGATATTTTGATAGCGAGACTTATATTTTTGTGTGCTGAGACTTATAAATTGTGGTATTGAGACTTTGTATATAATATTTTAGACATTATAGTTTAGGTATATATACTTGTCCATATTTTGATGATGGCTGGCTAATTATAGTTTAGGTATTTATACTTGAGTATTAACTATTAAGACATCATTTTGTGCTGTTAAGATTTGGGATATTTGATTTTAGGACATTAAAGTTTAAGTATAACGGTATATAGACTTACCCATATCCTGATGGTCGCCAAATAAAAATTTAAGTTCAAAATATGACTCGTAATGTTAGATATTAACACGTAGTATTTTTTATTCAGATGTGGGACATACGATTTTAAGATATTGACGTTTAGGTATTAGAATTGTTTATATTCTGATGATCGTTCAAAAGTTAATTTTAAATTCAAAATATGACTTATAATATTGTATATCAAGATATCATATTTTTCATGTTAAGACTTAAAATATTCAGTTTTAAGACATTGAAGTTTAGACATAAATTTTTATCTTTGTCCTGATTGTTGTCTAAATATAAATTTTAAGTACAAAATATAACTTGATATATTAGGTATTAAGATTTTATTTTTTCAGTGTCAAGACTTAAGATCTTCGATTTTAAGACTTTGATGGTAGTTGATGTTCGAGAATATGGTCAACGTGATCAACTATTTTTTTAGTTGAGGGTACAGATCGGGGTAGATCTAGAATATAATTAGTTGATCTCTTGAATAAAATATATCACATATATATAATAGAGACGTTTTCAAATTCATTTATAGGAAACTACTCTTTATGTAAAGAGGGTGGGATCCCATCACACCTTTTTATTTTGACAATTTTGACAATTAATTTTATACAAATTCATGAAAAAATTTAAAACTAAAATAAATTAGAAACATATTTTACTTTTTAAATTTCTTTACGAATTCCTATGATTGGTTTTTGAAGATAAAATTTTTCAATCTTCTTTTCAAACTCAAATAACATTGCCTCTTCCAGAGGCGGACATAGCATTCTCCAGGGGGGGCAGTTGACCCCCCCTGGATTTTGAAAAATAGTGCTTTTAGGTTAATATTTTGTTAATCTGACCCCTCTGGATTAAATTTCTGACCCCCCCTGGATTATCTGATTATTTTTCATTGAGAAAAAATATTTAATATCACGGATAATGAAAAAATTATGTAAAATTTTTAAAATATAAAGTCTTGTAGAAGAAAATTTTCTTGATTGCTATGATTATTTATTATTTTAACTTTTATTTATTATTATTTTTAATATATAAAGATATTATTTTAATATTTTTATTTAGTACCCGATTAGTTAATGGATTTAAATCCGATAAGCTACTGAATCCGATTATTGACCCCCCGACCAAAATCCTGCATCCGCCCTGGCCTCTTCACGCAAAATGTTCAATACCAGAATATGGAACGGACTTCTAATTAGGAATCATAATGTTACTATTGTTATGAATCCTATTAAATCTATTAATTTAAGCTAGTAAAGGTGGTTCAGTTTCTTCGTCAAACAGATCCTTTTGCTCTACCTCTGAGTGATCCAACCTTAAATTTTCTATGAAATTTTAATTATCAAGATTGTCAAAAATAAATAGGCAATGAAGAATCATACCCTTACATAAGTGCAGTGAAAGAAAATATTTGAGTGTATTAGAGTGGCAAAATGCTAAATTAACTAAGTCTATGATATCAAATTAAATTTAAAATTTGAAATGACATTTCTTAATTTCTAAATTTTAGAATGGCACTAAATAAAATTTCCCTATTCATTAATATAATGTAAAGAGAATACAAACTATTCATTAATATAATGCAAAGAGAACACAAAGCAACTCAGACGTGTGCCTTCAAAAATTGCAGTGATAAGTAATCCGGTTAAAATCCGCACAAAAATGTTTATTTACAAGTTAAAAGCTACTTAATTGTAGTAAACAACCTTAAAGAGTTATTGCCCAAACGGTACCAAAGGCTTATTTACGAATTAGATAATGGGAGGTATCACTTAATAATGGTTACTTTGACAATGAATTTTTAAATAAATATGAAAAAATAAATATAGTGATTTAAAGGCTTATTTACAAATTAGATAACGGGATGAATCACTTAATAATGGTTACTTTGACGATAAATTTTCAAATAAATATTAAAAATCATAAAAAAATATATTTTTGTACTATAAATTGATAATAAATATTAAAAATCATAATATATATATATATATTTTACTGATAATAATTCAAATTTTATGTAACTTCATTATCATTTAGTTGATCGCTCGTATTTAATGGTGGTGGCGTCGTTGGTTGATGTGCAGTGAAATATCATGAGGTCGAGAGTTCGAGCCTCTCTCAGCCCATTAAAATGAACAGAACTGTGATGACACTGCAACTGCAGTGGTGTGATGACTTAGGGTTAATCGTAATCGTCAGATTACAAAGATGATGTCTGCAACCTTGAGTTCTGTTTTATTTTTATTTTTTTTCAATCGCTAATCCTTTTGAATTAAAGAAACTAGCTATATATCCGCGAGTTGCAGATACTCTTTTATTTAAATATTAAAATATTATAAGATAAAAAAATTATATTTATTTAATATTAAATTATAAATCCATCAAATTACAGAAAAAACCTATAATAAAAACTATATTTAATCTTGGATGAGATTTTTGTACAATATGAGTTAATGATTCATGATTTTTATGAAAAGTAAATTATTCTAACATATATTATCACTATTAATTTCTTACCAAATATGCACAAGTTTGCTAAATAAAAAAATAATATTATGAAAATAATAGTATATATGGGAAATAAATGGAGAGAAAGAGAGGATCAATGGACGCAATCACATACGTTCGATCAACCAAAAATAAATATTATCCGTCTAATTGAGGGATAAAATAGGTATAATAAAAAAATATCATAATAAAAAATGGATCCTCCAATTCTTAAATGCTTTATATAATTGTATAAATAACAAATTATTGAATGATACACAAGTAGAAAAAAACCTTTTCGTTTTCTTTTCCAGTGAAAACCAATCGTCCTGATTTTTGTATTAATAACAAATTAAAATTTTGAAAACATGAGTATAACAGTATATGTGAGATTTTTATGAAAATAGCAACTACATCTTTGATAAAAGCATCCTACCTATCCGGACTTTTTTTTCTTAAATACGTTCCCATCTCCCATTACGCTTTTTTAACGAGTTTCACACAGCAACAAGAGCTCGTATGTTATCTAGAAGAACGAGGCATATGTATTTAAATTGAATGTTTTAAGTGATCGGACATCTAAGGACGCCTTTAAGAAAGACGTAATGGGAGAGATTGGACCATTTTTAAGAAGGACGTACCGAATAAGCAGGGAAGCTCGTAATTATTATTTCCGTAAAAACTCCACATTCACTGTCATAATTGTGATTTTCAAATTTTTAATTTATTACTAATAAAAAAAATCGGCCAATCGGTGAGTGGGTTACTAGCCTACTACCACCACTCGCTTCCACCGTTTTCCGATTTCCTGATGGAAACCCTAACCCTAGCTCCGTTCGGACTTTTTCCGTGTCGACGATTATTTTCGCGATACTCTCTCTTTCGCTGCCCTTCTCCTTCTTCTGGCCGGAATGTTTGGCGGTCTCAGACAACCGTGTCTGGAGCAGCAAATTTGGAAGCTCAATCCGTGCAGAAGCCAATCCCACTGGAAATATCAGGTTGGTTTTTAAAATGTGCCGACTTCCTTGTCGTATGATCTCAAATATGTAATTCTTGAATGCACCATATAATATTGGATATACATTGTTCTTTCACTTTGAGAGGTTTATTGTAATTGGGAAAAAGATAATTTCCGTGCATCAGCATTTTGTAGCGAACTTGTGAAGAATGACTACTAGTTAGCATTTCTTTGAAGAGAAAATCTTTTTTTTGTTTTGTTTAGGATTCCTTGCAAAAAGTACTGCGTATTTACAGAAAAAAAACATAGATACTTTTTACAGTGTCATAATTCCAAGTTTCCAACCATGCTCGCAACTATTAATTATAGTTTTTGTTTTTTATGGATGGGTTAACTAAAATTCGGAAAGATCATTGCAGTGCAAAGACTAGATATTATTACTGTACCATTAATCATGATTAGCCTTAAAAATATGTATTGATCTGTTCATGAAAATTAACAGTCACAGCTTGTATTATCATGGAGGCCTAAGCATGAATGAGGGCTTGACAAAGAAGACCAAAAAATAGAATTGAAAGTGTAGTAAGTTTGGGGATAAAATCCTAGTAGGAAACCTAAATTAGTAATTTTGCATGACACTCACTGGATAAAAATACCCCATAAAAAGAGATGACCGACTGGATTTTGCCAAAAGCAAGGGTGCAAATCTTACTTCCAAACAAAACTGACTATTGGAGGTCCTGACAATTGTAACAGTTTTTCTTGTACCCATGTAATTCTTGAGTTCCTGCATGTCAGGTGTAGAGGAAGCTTTGGTGGGATTTATTAGTGGCACAAGAAAAGCAACTGAGGTAGCTCAAGCGTAGGTACACCCTATCCTTGCATCAATTTCATTTCATCTTTAGCTTTACATGTCATTAGTTGAAAAATCTTTTATTTTTTTAGATTGTGGAAAAAAATGATTCAGAAAGGCGACACTGTGATTGATGCAACATGCGGCAATGGTCATGATACTTTGGCATTGGTTAAGATGGTGGCTGATAAATCGGGAAAAGGTTGTGTTTATGGTATGGATATTCAACAATCTGCTATTGACAGAACCTCTTCTCTTTTAGAAATGTCAACTGAAGAGCATGAGGTAACATAACCAATTTCACATTACTAATTATCTCAGAAGTCAATTTTTTTTTTTGTAAACAGTTTAAAAGTTGATATATTAATGTAGATTCTTATTTCTCAGTGCCTGAGAACTCGCATGTTTGAATACTGATTTGTTTATTTTGTTTCAACAATCTGCTATAACTCTTTGTGTGATACTTGCAGAGAAAATTGGTTCATCTTTTCAATGATTGCCATAGCAAGATAGAGGAAATTGTACCCAAGGATAATCCTATTAGGTAATGACATGCCTCAACTTTTCCTCCATATTAATTCTACTTCACAAGTATGATATTTGGAAACATAAAAGGGCTCATATTGATATTTAATTATTTTTTTTACATTGTTCTTTAGGCTGGTGGCATTTAACCTGGGATACCTTCCAGGAGGAGACAAAACCCTAATTACAATGCCACATACAACAGAAATGGCATTGAAGGCTTCAAGTAAATTACTAGATTCCAAGGGGCTTATTAGCATAATTGTTTATGTCGGTCATCCTGGTGGAAGGTAAAGTTCTATTCTATATGTTGTTCATTCCAAACATCCCACTGGAACAAGTTCCTCATCTTAAATTTACAATATATCAGGTATACTGTTTAGAATTGTTGCTCATAAAATCAGGTGCCAACTTTAGTGGCTCTTTTTTAAATTAATCAGATAAAACCAAAACATACTTTTTGTTATTTTTATTGCGATGTTGGGATCAAATGAGGACTGTTTAAATTTAAGCCAAAACATACTTTTCGAATGAACTCAGATACCATAGTAATTCTGATTATTGTGGTGTCAAGTAACAGCATTTGATTGGAAATAATATGTGCACAATGCTGCTATGATCTTAATGCAAATTTGCTAAAGAGAGTACTAAGTACTAACTATTTCTTTTATCATACCTATCCCAGGGAAGAACTCGAGATTGTTGAGACATTTACTTCTAGCTTGCCTGCTGAAACCTGGGCTGGTTGTAAGTTTCAAATGCTTAACCGACCAACCGCTCCGCTCCTTGTTCTTTTGTTCAAAAAATAGTTTCAATCCTGACAGAGTTATATCAGAAGCTATGGATTTGAATTTGAGCAAAATCAGTTTACTCAGTGTTTTTATGCTCAGTTTTATTCAGTGAAGAAGCTTCTTGTTTTCTTTTACTGATTGTAAAGTTGTCATATCTACAACAATTTTTTATGTAGTTTTACGACTCCATAAAACAGACGTCCTGATAGCGGTTTTAGTTAAGAAAATGTAGTTCAAATATTTGACCGTATGGTTCTCTGTAGTGCACTTTTTAACATAACAAGTTGATAACTAAATATTTAACAACATTAAGTAGTTCAAAATTGTGAAGTTCTAGCACAAAAGAGAACTTTGGCATCCTAATGTGTAGTGACGATTAACTCTTAATAGAAATGGAAAATGTGTTTCAAAGAGGAACACAAAATTAGCAATTTTGTGATAAATGTCTTTTCTTTTATCAAGATGTTCTTGGAAGTCATACTAGTAATAACCAGCCATCGGCACTTGAATGAGAATTGATCGCATCATCAACAACAGCAATAGAAACGAAACGGCATTATATTCCCACATGAACATCACACATTGCCGTAGATTGTATAGCAGAGCAAACCAACATAATAAGACCTCATTTGCTAATTTCAACATTAAATCCCAATCACTTGTGAGAATGCTGGCACAAAGGGTTGACTTCTCAATCTGCACAAGACCTGTGAAAGAAAACCTAAGCAACTAAAACAAAGCTGGAATATACATTAAAAAAGGAATCCTTTGTCTTAGTGAGACTTGATATACTCCTGCAGACCTGCACAATGTTGAGGCCCTCAGTTTCTTTGCCATAATCCTGAAATGGAAAAACCAGAGGTTCCATTTGGTTTTATAGGCATATATGTTCCATCCATAATAGATAACTTGGCATTCTAAAGATCTAACAGACAATTCTTGTTCAGTTAGCATGTACCTCATAATTACCAAGTTCTACGCATTCAACTACTTTTGGAAATGCAACTAACACTTTGCTTCAGCTTTACTCTCATGACATGAATCCTTCAATTGTAGATCATTATATTCAAATTGAGTAGTTTCAGCAGGCCAGTACAGACACGCAAAAGTTGTGTGAATCCAATAAAAAAAAAGATGCTTCTTTTTCACCATCGAAACATATGATATATCAAAACCTACCTCCTTTATTCCTAGTGTACAAAAAGGTGACAGATTTACCCTGTTGCTTCTCTAGAAATGTTCTAAAACTTGTAATGGTGTTAACTGTTGGATGTGAGAAACCCAAATGAAATGAACAAAAGGACTAACCCCTGCCCACTCGCCGATGGTTTTGGCATTGGGAACTGTAATGAGATGAACATTGTGCTTTCCACATAAAGCCTTGACTAATTTGACATAGTCAGGTCGGTCGCTATCCTCAGCCAGGATGCTGAAGGGCTATATAATCAATATCTTCCACTAAAACTGCTTTGATTTACAGACTAAGCTAGAAATATGCAATAAAATATCCAACTGAAATTCACAACACGATATCTAATCAAAATGAACTGATACATTCGAAAATAGTAAATAAGAAAGAGACTGAAAAACTTAAGCCATTATAGATCAAATCCAAGTCGATTTCAACGGAAAAAATAAATGGACCGTCCTCAAAGCTATGGGAAAAAAAAGAGGGTTTACGACTGACGTACTAAGAGGAGATGGAGGCGCCATAGCCGATATTTTTATTAATAATGTAAAAAAATTCAAAAATACGAAAATAACACTTGGGGGACTGAAATTACGAAAATAATAAATCCACACTTAATAAATGCGGACCGGGGTATGCGTTTGCTAAAAGCGGACTCAATATTTTTTTTTACAGATCTGAATTTTATAGTTGAATTGGATATGGATATAGATATGAATATGAATAATTCGTGTACTAAGAGTTGAATATGAATAATTCATGTATTAAGAGTTGAATGTGAATGGTTAGTATATTAAGAGTTTGAGTTAATAACTAAATTTATTAATATTTTATTTAAGCTATTAATTAAGTTTGTAATTTATTTTTTCTGATAAACTGAGATAATAAACTCGCTGAATGCAATCAGTTAATCTCCTAATAACATTAAAAAAATACATTTAGTTCAATTTCTTTAATGATAAAAATATTATAATTAGCTACATAATAATTTATTAAAAATATAAAGAGTTGCATTACAATACAATATAATACAATACGATACAACCGTTTTAATTTTGGTGATTAGAAGAGCGTCTAAATAACGATCTGATTCTTCCAGCAAATGACTTTCGTGCAGTTTGATTACTACGTTGATTTGATAATGCACCTATGATAGGAGAAAGTTAGAATTATTTATAAATCTGATTATATCATAAATTAACTCATATAATTATCTGACTCATTAGTGTTATAATGTACATTCAAAGATATAGCAGGAAGAGACAACGCTAATTGAATGTCGTGCAACATCAAAAGTAGTATTGTTTATGTTACTTCTCGATGGTGGAACAGTGATGTAGTGACAAACATATTGACTTACTTGTTGAGTATTCAAATTTTCTGTTGTATGAAAATGTATAATGCATGATTATATATACATAGTAAAATAAAAGTCTTCATTTTATTTGGATACTAAAATATTACCTGAGTTGTTATTATTTGACGCAAGTCTTGATCCTCATTTCACCCATCGTCCTTCCATTTCATCCATAACCATTAATAAACGAATATGCTTTCTACGACCCCTTCGGATCAATCGTCGCTCAGGAATGATTCTTGAATTGTTGCTCTCTGGCCAATCAATTTGATTTGGATATGAATAAAAACGTCTGGACTAGGTATTAAGAAGGGTTTGAACACTATAAAAGGGACATATAAACCGATTTAACTCGAATTTTCTGACTCTTATTACCGCCAAAATATGAGAGCATAATATACCAGTTAGGTTCGATTTCAAACACGTACATTTTGACATCATGCCTTCTTCAATGTGGACAGTGTATTTAAAATTTTTAAAATCATCATTAGGTAATGTTTCACTATGGTGAATAACTCGTAGTCCCCCCGATCAGAGCCATAAGGGTCAACCATGTGTGGGCATAATTTTTCAGCCCTTTTATTTAGCTTTTCGATAACCTTCGTTGACCACACTTTCCCTCAATTTACTAATATCATAGATGTATTTCTTCGCTCTTCGAACCAATTAACGCATTTGCACCAAGTACCTTCAACTATTGCTACAACCGGCAAACATCGACATGTTTTGAATACATGATTTAGTGATTGCTCTTTAGAATTAAATGTTTAATTTTCTGACAATGAATTATCGAATTGTGACTATGATGAAGCATTTATTTTATTGATCTCAGAAATATCACTAAAGTCACATACCGGATGATGCTTTTCTGACTTATTTTTCATAATCAATCGATGCTCTATATGTTCATGGAGATCATAATCTGAGTCATCATCTTCATCAGCCGAGTCCCAATAATCTTCTCTAATATCTCATCCATCTATTGAAATGGATACAAAAATCATCACCATTTCCCTCCTCTTTCTCTAACACATCATTATCTTCATTACGAACATCATCACCTTCATCATTTTGCTCCCATTCATCTGTTATATTTGGACCGACAGGTGTCGGATAAACGAATCTTTGCGGATCTGATTCGTGTATTTGATGTGCTAGATTTATTGTGGAAGGTATAATATTCTCGGTTCTATTACTGCTTTCGGGTAGATTATTCAAAGAATCCCTTACATTACCAATTGATGATATTTCCACATATAACTCAACCATTCTCCAATTCATTTTTGTTGTTGTCATTGAAATATCATTCGTCACTCAACCTCATCTCAAATAGGAATTAAATAAAAATGATAAGCACTAGTACCTCCTGTATTATACCAGCCCTGATACTCAAACAATATTGATTCTCTAGTAATCCGAGTTGTCTATATCGTAGTTTTGACATCGTCAAAACACGTATCTTCATTTCCAAGAAAAGAAAATCTAAGAGGATTATCATAACCAATACCCTTGATCCTGTGATGATATTGCCACCCGCATAAACCACAATTGGAATCATTCTGTCAAATTATTAAAATATATTAGTTAATATCTTAAATATGCTTTTAACTTTATTAATATAAAATAAATTAAAATTTTCACTAACCTTTATTATGTTCGGAGAGAGTTGGAAGTATGAATTTGAAAGAGTTGCGGGTTTATAATGGGTCTAAATTCACATTTCTTAAAAGCGAACCCGAGTCCACATTTCTTAAAAGTGGACTTGAATTTATTAGTACATTATAAGAGAATTTGAGTAATATAAGATTAAAATTAATACAATTCAACTCTTAATACACGAATTATTCATATTCATATCCACATCCATATCCATATTCATATCCAATTCAACTCTAAAATTTGAATCTATAAAAAAATAAATTGAGTCCGCACTTACTTGGATCCTCTTTTAGCAAACACGGATCCACGTTTATTAAATGCGGATTTATTATTTTCGTGATTTCAACCTAAGTGTTATTTTCGTGTTTTTAATTTTTTTTATATTATTAATAAAAATATCGGCGGAAGAGCACGCGCCGCATCTACAGAAATTACATATACTTTTCAATGAGTTTTCTTTACTTTTATTACAAACAATTACAAAATCTTTATTAGGTGGCAATTGCAATTTGCGAAGTAACGGAGCTTAGAAATTTTTCGCACGCAGATTAATGCAGCCTGCTTACGGCCTAGTGGGCCTAACATGATCCTCTATCGGAATGGAGAGAATGTACTTTTATAGAACTGGAGAGAATATTACCCGTTCTTTACTCATTTTATCGTCTTCAGCATCCGCTCTTGTGAGCATACATGAACACTTGGTTTCCCAATCCACTTTTCTCCCTCTTAAGCCCTAAACCTTAGTGCACATGCTTCTCCATTTCTGTGTGAAAAGGAATTAATTAGGCATAAAAAAAAGTATTGCTCCATGGCATTTTGCGCGAATTGTTGGGTTCTTCGAGGTGCGTCTGTTGGAAAATTTCTCTTCTTTGACACCTGTATATATCATAAATTGACTCCGAATTTATTTTATCAGACGAGGTACTGCATGTATCAGTATTGGATCTTCGTAACAGGAACAGGGGGTCTGGGTCGAGGTCTTACCTCCCATTCGTACTAACTGAGAATTCGGTTAGCGATACTACCCATTTTCTCTTTGTGTTCTATTAGTTAGTAATTCTTACAATGCCTCGAATTACTACCATTCTAGGAAACTCCATATTGATATTTTGTAAGCAAGAAATAGACTGGAAAGGTACTTAGAAATAATTGAGAATTGAAAAGTATATTGGATATAAAGTTCTTTATTGGTAAGACATTCTAGTGAAAATATAAATGTCAATTATAATTGGAATTACCCTTGCTACAAACCTGCAATTCCTTACTAATAGTGCACTTATCTATCATGTGCAGAATCTGTTTGGCAGAATGCCACACTTAACCATGATAAGGCCATTACCCCGGCCCCTTGAGTGTGAGAAAAAGGAGAGGCGCCGCTTTGACCCATCTAAAGTTGAGAAGCCACCATACCACGTTTATATGGACTCAACGTCAGGCCAGCTAGAGCCTGCCTCTGGGTCCCGAGCCAGCATCCCCCCTCCGGAGTTCTGGCCAGAAGGAACTATGGAGCAGGTCCGTGCTGCACAAGCACCTGCTCCAACAGGCATCTCAAAGGGATCACCTTCATATGGTAAATCCCCTGGTAGCCGTAGAAGCAAACGTTACAATAGCGAAGCCAGAACATCAGACTCATCAGAACCTTCACAAACTAGTGAAGAGAGTAAAATTATTGAGATGACCCAAAGCATGGAGGTTGGTGGGGTTGATAATGCACAAAGCGAAACAGAAGAAGATGAATACATAGTGTATCAAACAGAGAAAGAAAATTTAACTGGGTATGATCTGGACAAACAAATGGGAAATCCGCATCCATTTATAAACCCAGACACAGCAAGAACCCTAGAGAATATTAGAACGAGTGATGATCTCTGGTGGAACTGGAGGCGAACGGAGAGATGGTCCAGGTGGCAAAAGCGAAGACCTGATGTTGACACGGTAATTTTTTTAATTCTGCAATAACTTTGTACTTTGCTATCATTAAGATGTTCTTTTGCAGATTTCACCCAGCTACAACAGTCAGTCACTACACCAATGTTACGTAAAGCAAAAATTTACCAAAGTACCTTAAATATAGTAGGTTCACTGAAATGGTATGTAAGCAGGATAAGTTATTTCTGCTGTTCTCTTTCTTAATTGACTCTAATTCTGCATATAGGTTTTTGCTAAAGCCATGGCTGAGACCGGGCAGATAAAAATTTTTGGAGACCAACCAACAGTGACAGAAGCTGCTCTTGCAAAGGCTAGAAAGAATGTTTACAAAGAAGAGAGGTATTTTCCAGATCTATATTTTAGAAATAAAATAGAAACATTGCATATACAAATCAGTTTCCTCCACCCAAAAAACTCTCGAGCTCCCTCTTTTCCCCTCTTTTGTGTGGAGATGGACATGGAAGGGGAGTTGGTATAGACATCTTCTAGATAAACCAAAGAAAAGAAATGCATGATATCCTATTCATGCCTTGGAGGGAATTACGTTCTCTTTTACAGTTTAGACAAGGCTTTTCTTTTCTTGTTTGCTGAACTTGAGTATTGTGCTAATCTTGGTCCAACACCTGTTTTTGGTAAGGCAGTTCTAACTGCGTTGATTTAGTATTCCTCCATCAATTTCAGTTGCTTTCTTTTTCTTAACTCAATGTTGCTCGTCTCTTGGCAAGTCAAGTAAGGCTTCACTTGTTTAGGGTTCACAGTTTGACATCATTAATCACGAAATATTAATCCAGGCTAAGAGCTGAGGAGCAACGGTTAGCAGAAATTGGTCCAATAGCATACTACTCAGAATGGGTCAGTGCATATAAAGATGTCGACACCTCAAGGGAGGCAGTACAGAAACGTTTTGAAGAAACAGGAAAGGATGAAAATGAACAACTAATTGAAATGTTTTCACACCAGAAAGCTGAAGAGTACCGTATTATGGCGGGAAGAGACAAACGCATCAACCGGGACCCGCTTGCTATGCGCATGCGCGAAGAACTGATAAAAGAGAGTAAGAGAGTTTGTTTGGCTAATTTCTGCATCCCATGCAAAACTAGAAATACCATGCCTAGCCTTGCAAAAACAATGAAAATGCTGACTGAGACTTCCCCTGCCAGAACGAAATTCCTTTGTCCCCTTTTCCTCCCTGTTTACTTGAAAGTATGCTGATATCTGTCCTCCTTACTGTTCATCTGTACTCTCTACAGACGTGAAGGAAAAAGGGCAGTTTCATACTTAAAATTAGAAGAGGAATACACAATCATTTCAATCTGCAACAGGGCAAATTGAGATGTCATGTTTTTGGTTTATGAGATTTTTTGGTTCAAGTACTGATCACCAAACCAATTTCTTTGGTCACCCCCTGCTATCATCGCGAACCTACTTCTTTATTCCTCTTATCTGTGTTAATGGGCTTCACAAGTGCTCATGGCAAAGTCAAGTAGCAACAGCTTTATAGAAGCTGAAATCAAGTGATACCCAACTTAAAGCCCGTTATGTACAAATGACTTTGTAGGGTTCTACTGAGGAAAAGTTTCACACAATATGGCGTAATAATACCTTGTAATTTGGTATAATCCTGTACAATATAAGAAATAAAGAGTTCCTTTAATGAACATAATATTCTATAATATCATGCAATTCTGTATAAAATGAGAAAAACATAGCTTCTATTCTATAAAGAGTCTTCTGACAGTTTCTTTAAAAAGTACCCAAACTACTTTTCTTTCATTATCTAGAGAAGATCAGTGGAAGAAAGGGGTCAGATTTGGGCTTTCATCAGTGGAATGGGGAAATAAGGGAAACATCAAACTTTTGTGAGGCTTAATTGGACCTGTTGTATTTCTGATGTCTTGTGTGGTTCATAGGAAGACTACTTTCTCCGCATATGTGGTTTTGAGTTTCTGTGCATATTCTCTTCAATGAATGTCAATATATAATCTATGTGATCTACGTTTGTTAAACTTTTGTTAGTTCCATTTTCTAGTATGGGGTGGTGATCCAGTTTATCCAACGGTGAACTACATAAGAGACCCAAATGAAGTGGTAGATTATAGGAGTGCTGAATATCATGAGCCTATTCCCAGCCCTACAAGGTTTCTTCTGGAGGTAAGTAACTAGGTTCACTACTTTTTAGCTTTAATCACAATTTGATGGTAACTTTAAAAGTAACAAACAGTCTCTCTCAAAAAAACATAAACAGTTGCTTCTTTGCATATGTTAGTCTCTAATCTTTATGGAGGGAGCTATAGGGGATATTTTGATTTTTTGGATTTTTCGGAAAAGTGGGACAGCTCTGATGTAATCTATCTTGCTTATAATATATGGCATCTCATTGCGCTGGGTTATACAAGGCATTTTAGGTTTTACAAACAATAAATGGAACTATTGCTTTTTGATTCCATGTTTGAACTAATGTTTTCTTACTGCTTTGTTATGTTAGCATGGATATATGATCCCTGCTGATGAGTTTGAGAAAATGATAGCTCACGAAAAAGAACCTGAAATTGAGGTGATCCTCTGGTCTTTTAAATCTTATTTATAGAGCATTTGCCAACATATAATCTAGTTTGATCATTTCATTTTTCACTGATATTTGCAAATGCAGGAGTGGAGTGAAGTTGATAAAGCTATGTCTACTGCAGTTGATATCGGCGAGATGGATGTGAGTAATATATGCTTCTAGTTTAACTGAACTTAATTCCTTTATGATTATTAGTAGTACTTAGTGGATATCTCTGTGTGGATGCTTATAGGACAAGGAAGATACTGAGGAAGAAAAAGAAGAGGATGACGTAGAGGAAGAAGTGGAAGAAGAATCCAAGGACATGGATGATGATTGGACTCTTGATTTTAAGAAACCAAAGGTAACTCTTTTCTTTTAATCATATTTAATTTTTGAGACCGGAGAATGATCTGTAGCTAGAATCATTTCTGAAAATCACTACTGTAAAAAATGGTCTGTTAAATCTGAAGCAGCACTTCATTACCTTGTGGGGTTCCATGTTCCTCTGTATTACTAAAGTATAGCAGTGGTTGGTTAATTATTGCTTTGTTCAATCATTAGGATGAAACAAAGAAGGGGAAGAAGAACACCACTTCTCTCATGGACTCGGAGGAGGAAGAAGAAGAAGAAGAAGATGATGGTGATGATGATGAAGAGGAATGAGTCTGATTGTTCTGTTTCATGCCAGATTCATGCCAATCACGCCATTGCTATCTCACCTATATTGAGAGAAATTGCCAAAGAATTTGTTGGTGTAGGAGCAGATGTTGGTCGAGAGGAACTTTTGATGTAGGGGTGTACCAACTATGAAAGCGTATTTATATTGCGCTGATGCAAAATATCAGAAAATTAATTGTTCGTTTCCGTTTGTGGGGGGCCATGCCCTTGGTATTTGTTCATCTCCATTAGTACTGATGCCTTAATTATGGTCTATCGATCTAAATCTATGTCACGTTCTTGATCGTAATTGAACGTGTTTGAGCGAGAATTAAGCAAGAATTTGTTGAATTTGAGAATTAATTGAGTGAAAGAAGATCGGCTGATAAGCTGATAAAGGAGTAAAAATATGTTGGTTGTTACCAATCTCTATTACACTATTTCATAATCCAAAACAGAAATGAATTACACTTTTATAGGCGATGCTGAGGCCTAAATCTCAACTGTTTATACTTGGCTAAATCATATCCGTTGAGAAGAGAGGCCGGTCTTGTTTTGAATTAAATCTGACGAGTTGGGCCCTTTTGTCAGTGACTCTGAATCAATTAAATTCTGCCCGTCTTTCTCTGCCCACTTACCCGTTAATTGAATTATACGCGCGCTCTCTCTCTTCTTCTTCTCTGACAAAGACTGTGTCGTCGGTACCTGACAATCTAATATCAATCTAAATTCAGATATGATCAAGTGCCAATACATTGCTAGAATGATATTTGTACACGGTTGGCCACACGAGCTAAATAAATAGTCTGAATCCATCTACGATTTTTTTTTGAACACAAGTGATCTCACGGATCACCGATTCCATAAAATAAAACCATATAAATACTTAGAGTATATAAAGGCTGCCTCTCTCATTACAGATTACAAGTAGTATCTAATCTAATTTAGTAAATACTACCCTAATCAACACAAAAGCTGGAGAAGCAAAATATAAAGCAAGTTCAATATTACAACCAACACAGTAATCTCTTCCTAACTAACCAGAACTCTCAGAACTCTGAAAGAGTCAGTTCTGGACTTACTGGTAGAACTCAAGCAGCTTGACAGAGCCATCAAGACTTTTTGGCATGCTATTAATAAAAAAAATATACAGTTTTATATGCATGGGCTTTTGCATTACTTCAAGTTCTATAACAAAATCTCAATCGTCAAGATTCTCAAGACTGCTGAGGATCTTTCAAGATATGTTAAAGGAATGGAAACAGACTGGTGTCTAACATTTTGTCGAAAAAGCAATGCGTGTAAAATATCAAGTAATTTTTCAAAATTCGTAGGAAATTTCGTATAGGTAAAGGGAGAATTTTAATAAACTGACCTCTCTTATGGAATGGAATCTTGCAAACCGGGCAGCTCAAAGCCAATTTCATGGATTTCAAAATGCAAGTACTGCCGAAAATTGAACGATGTGAGCAATCTTCTTATTGTCCAATGCCAAAACAAGCATATCACTTAAATAGTGTGCATATTATATGAACTTGCACTTACTTGCAAAAGACATGATTGCAAGGGACTGAAGCTACCAAATATAGGAGGTTCAGGCTGAGAAATAGGGAGGAGAAATTTAATCTTAAAAATCGTTGTACATTACCAACAGAACAAATCTACTCTGTAGAAATTTTATTATTTATTTATTAAAAAGTAGAAAAGCAGGCGCTGATCTTTACAGCATAAAAGAAAAATAAAAACAACCATCGGTCTTCTCAAGTAATTTTGAGTGATTAAGAGTAGTAAAAGTAATGAAGACAAACTCCTTTCTTCATCTTTAAAGTAATAAAAAAAGATAAATTAATAGAACGCGTATCAGATAGGGCATTTGACTTCTCTTCCTAATTTCTCCAGATGAGCAATGTCCGCCATGACTGTCTCTGATAGCGTTCGCGGTAGAATTGCCCAAAGACACACGTTCAACGATAAATTCACAACTGGAGGATACTCTCAACTCACAGCACAGCAGAAAAAGAGAAGATAAACTCAATTCAAAATAAACTTTTCATATATTCAAAATAACTTGCTTTTACATTCTGCTATGAGGCTTTATATAGTCATCTTATAACTCTAGAAAAATCTTAAATAATTAAAACAACCTTAATTACTATTGTTATTATCAAAACATAATAAATAATAACTAGAGATACTCAAAAGACTCTCCTCAAAACTCCAAAAATTGTTACAAGACTCAAGAAAATAATTAAAGTTGCTGACTGGATGACTTCTCAATGACCACGTTCACTTGATGCACATTTATGATTTAGAAGCGTATGAAATCTGAAAAACTCAAAACACAAAGGTTGTAGCCCATTTCGTCAGCTTTCCACAGAATTTTACATCACTTAATTTGGAGCCCGTATGAAAAATTTATGATCAAAATACTAACTCGTTCCAATCTGTTCAGAAATCTGTTTCGAGAATTGATTGCAAATCTGACTTGGACCTGGTTCTTTTAAGGATGACCCGATCCACAACATGATTTCTTGATCATGGTTGTTCACTTGTAGACCTCTCATGTCTTGATCGTCATCAGTCTCTCTCTCTGATGTCAATTCCTTTATTGCAGAAGATCGGACTTGTTAGGGAAATGCAACGATTTGCGTGAGAGAAAAAAAAGCTCTCATTTTTAATTTGATCCGTTCTATTAATAGTTCTGATTTTACAACAATAAAATTTATATTTAGACTTTTCTACGGCAGTTATGATTAACGTTTAAAAATTCTCTACAAAAAATACCCTCCGGATAATAATTACCCGATTTGCCCCGATGCTTCCTTTTTAAATCGCATATTAATCCTCCTTAAAAATAAATTTTATTTCCAATACATCCGCGGGTTATGATTGATACTTGATACTTGAGAGCGAAAGGGATCCGCGAACGTCCAAACAATGCACCAGCCTCCATTGTCGTGTCGGCCCAAAAGTTTCGGTCCATTGCAAGATTTCAATTATTTATTATTTATTTTCCCTGTAAATGAACATTTTTTATTTCACGAAAAGCAAACTAGACGAACATCAAATGAAGAAATGCTTCACTATTCTGAAAAATGTGATTATACAATGGGAAATTGTCAAAGATAGAGAAAGTTCTTTGCTTTGGGGGGCTGTTTAGGCCTTCAGATCCTCCGCCAACTATAGTACGCCGCATGCCGATGCTATTTTTGTTGAAACAAAATTCAAATGACACATCTATACTTAAAGTTAATTTGACAAATCATGAAATAGTTTTGAAAGAGTGATAAAATAATATTTTTTACTATTTAGAAGAGTAAAAATATCATTTGACAGTTATTAATTAGAATAGTTAAATTATGAATAATTATGATATTAAAATGATGATGATGATGATGATGATAAAACAATAATAATAATTAAATATAATATAATAAAAGTTAGGCTATGGCGCTACGCGTAGTTAATGATCAAATTTATTACATACTAAAAAATATAGTTAAATCATTTTCAAACAATGATTTATGGGTTCAATAAATTCTTTATATCAAAATATGATGTGATTTAAAAAAATTCTATTTTTTGAATTTTCTAAGTATTAATTTTAGATTTTTAAAAATAACCTAAAATATATGTATTATTTTATTATTATTATTGAATCATATTAAAAAATTTAAAACTAATACTTAAAAAATTTAAAAAATAGAAAATTTGTATATCCTATCACATTTTGATATAAATAATTTAGTGAGATTTATAAATCAAGATTTTAAAATGATTTAACTATATTTTTTAGTCCGTAAAAAAATTGATCATTAACTACGCGTAGCATCATAGTCTAACTTATATAATAATGCATAATAATATAATCAAAATATAATTTGTATGTGTTGGTGGGTCGGGGGTTGTTCAGGTAAGAATGAAGAGAGCTTTTGATGTCTTTATACGTAATTAATTGTTTGTTCAATTGCACTGAACTTTATCAAAGAACAAGGACAACCCCGTACTCATGCTGTTTTCACAAGGGCGATGACTAACGATTGATCAATAGCCCCATCGGTTGCCTGTTTGCAAAATGGTCAATTGCTCATAAACCCACTTTTCCTTTCATCTCAGCCTCCGCTCCAAAAGAAATATAATGAAATACAGAAATTATGTCAGGCCTCAGAGACGTGAATACATTATTGCCTTTGTCATACTGTCAAACCGTAATTTTAATTAAGAATTTGCAATGATAATAAGAATAATTAACAGTAAACTAATATGATTATCTAATGATAGAAAATGACGTAATCACAAATAGGTCATAATAATATACAATACACGAATGACTATAAATAAATAATAAATTTCAAATAAACAAATTGAATGATTAAAACACAAATGAACAAATAACCGATTTAAAGTCGGATTTAAACTGAATCGTCAATGGACATAATTAACTATGTTGAAATTTGATAAGAAATCAAGAAATTTAAATTCTTGCCACACAAAAATCTGCTGCCACATTTCTCTCCTCAATTAAAGGCAATTGATGCCTCTCTATCCCTCTCCCATCCTCTCCCGCACCCGAACCCATCCCATTAACTCCTGACGACTCTCATCTCTCCCTCTCTCTCGCCATTTTCCCCTTTGTTCCTTCTGTCACGCTGTTTCTCTCTCCCTCTCTCTGACGAGAGCGTGCCAATCTCTCCTCTCCCCCCGATCACTTTCCTCTCGCTGTCACTCGATCACCTAACCCCTCGCCCTCTACCCTGTCACCTCCATCTTGACCGTTGGCCGCACCCTCTCCTGTCGCCCAACTGCTCTAGTCGAGCACCTATTCTTGACCCCATACCGCCCCTCCTCCTATAAATAACGGATGCTAGCCTCCTCTTTTCCCCTCTTGCTAATTTTTTTCTCATGCGTTGAGAACTCGCTCAATATACTGGTAAGAACAGATTTGGATTTGGAAAAAAAATTTTGAAGCGGGAGGAGAAGGAGGAAGGCCGGAGAGAAGAGGCGAGCCCGACCCTTGCTGCCTTGATCCCCCTTGAGATCGTGTTGTCTGTTGGACCTCTTTTGACTTCTGGTAAAAACCCTAGCACCCCCTTTTTTTCTTGAGAAATGCTGGTTTGTTATGTGATTTTTCTTTCTTGCTTGCTTGTTGCGACCATCGAGCCCTGTTGTCTGCTTTTCTATGTGTTACTTGTTTGTTTTTCTGATATGCTGAGTTACTGTATTTTTCTATCTTTTGTTGATTCATGTGTTCTCACTTGCCTATTACCGGTAATTGTGCCTTAGCCCCAAATTTGACTGTTGGTTAGTTGCTCTGGTTGCATGTGTAATTCTTGCTTGAATCGATTTTTCTTACTTATGGCTGGTTGTTGACCTCTAATACTGGTGAATGTCCTTGTAATGGGTGGTTCGGGTTCTGACTTATTAGTTTTCTTGGCACTTGTTGGTTTGTTGATGCTGGTATTGTGGTGTTGGTTTGCCCTTGTTGTTGGTGCGCCTTGGTACGCTGGTACCCAAGGGTACCAGTGAAATAAGGCCTCTCTTCGATCAAAGATGAGGTTCTAGATCCCTACGATTATTGTCTATTTGGTAAGTAACATCGAGTCTCTTTTAGTCAAACATCAGAAATGAAACATAATGTGTTGGACTTAGTTTACTCTGATGTATGTGGTCCCTTTGAGGTGGAGTCATTGGGTGACAATCGATATTTTCTGATCTTTATTGATGATGCATCTACGAAGGTGTGGGTTTATTTCTTGAGAACAAAAGACCAGGTATTCAATTACTTTCAAGAGTTTCATGTCATGGTAGAGAGGGAGACAGACAAGAAGTTAAAATGTCTAAGATCTGACAATGGTGGAGAATATATCTCTAAAGAGTTCAAAACATGTTGTGCGAAATATGGAATTCGACATGAGAAGACAGTACTTGGAACCCCACAGCACAATGGTGTAGCTGAGAGAATGAATCGCACCATTGTTGAGAAGGTTAGATGCATGCTCAAAATGGCAAAATTGCCAAAGCATTTTTGGGGAGAAGCAGTTCGCACAGCCTGCTATCTCATAAATAGGTCACCATCCGTTCCTTTGAAGTTTGAGATACCAGAGAGAGTATGGTCCAAGAAGAATGTATCATACTCTCATCTGAGAGTGTTTGGATGCAAAGCATATGTGCATATCCCAAAGGAGCAAAGATCTAAGTTGGATGACAAAGCAACTCCTTGTATTTTTATAGGTTATGGAAATGAGGAGTTCGGATATAGACTATGGGACCCAGAAAAGAGGAGAATTGTTAGATGCAAAGATGTTGTGTTCTATGAAGACCAAATAGGGGTAGATCGGAACAACGACAAGAAGTCAGAGAGAGTTGGTGAGTCCATAGAACTCACACCAGTTCCTTCACTTGTGCAATCAACAGCAACAAATGAAGATGAATCTAATGAAGAAGCCACTGAGGAAACCTCTAACATGATTGACAGTGATGATGTTGTTTATGATGCTCCTGAGTAGGGGGAACATCATCAAGGGGAGTTAGGAGAGCATCCAGGTTAGAAGGTCTGAAAGAAAGCGCCAATCTTCTAAAAGATACTTTTCTTCAGAGTATATCTTATTAACGGAAGAAGGAGAGCCATAAAGTTTTCAGGAAGCACAAATTCATAAAGACAAGGCTAAGTGGCAGGATGCAATGAAAGATAAGATGAAATCTTTACAAGAAAATGACACATATGAGCTTGTGCAACTTCCTAAGGGCCGAAAGGCATTGAGGAATAAATGGGTGTTCAAGCTAAAGAGAGATGAAAATGGAGAACTTATGAAATACAAAGTTCGACTAGTAGTGAAGGGTTTTGGGCAGAAACAAGGTATTGACTTTGATGATATTTTCTCACCAGTGGTAAAGATGACTTCCATCCGTATGAAGCTGAAGAAGATCCACACAAATAAGAACCCGTCAGACATGCTGACGAAGATAGTTCCGAAGGACAAGCTTGAGCTTTGTCGCCGACTTGTCGGCATGGATACCAAGTGATGACTTAAAGACCGGTGTGCCTCTCTCCGTGGGCTGGAGGGGGAGATTGTTGGTGTCGGGTCCGTGATGGGTCCAACCCAAAAATTCGACAAGAAAAAAAAAAGTCTCTCTCGGAGAGAAGAGACGCGGAAAAGAAAAAAAAGGAGGTTTTCGTGCTCGTCAGACAGAGGGCAGGTGAAGAGAGAGAAAGAGAGAGAGAAGTAGAAGGAGAGAGAGATAGAAGACAGTGAAGAAGAAGAAAACCAAGAGTAAGTCAGAATTTTCGATTTCATTGTCTCTGATCGTGTTCTCCTTATTTGTAAGAAGAGATTTTCTCATTTTCTCAAATCTAGGGTTTTCTTGGGTTTGAATGAAATTGGGGTTTTGAAGCAGGTGTTGACTCGCAGTATGTACCTATGGTATTTTCTCTCTATTTGCATATGTATACCTCAAGTTTAGGGTTTAAACTTGAGAAGAACAATTGTACATGTTTGTTAGTATAGTGAAAGTTTACCGGTATGCCCCATGGTTTTTTATCCTTGAGAGGGTTTTTCACGTAAAATCTTGTGATTGTGTTTAATTTCTCTTATTTACCTTTGTTTGACTTGCACTTGAACTATTTGGTACCGATCGGTACGATGCTCAATTTACTTATCTCTCTTCTTATTGGATTTCACAAAAGCACTTCTCATTTGACATTTATTTTAAAGAGAACTCATCACGTTTTTCTATTTTAACTCACTTCCTACATCCTAATCCTTCAGAAGACTAACTACCACCTCCATCCACCATGGATCAACAAATCACATCTCTTTCAGCTAAAATGTGCGATTTGAATCAACGACTTACCAATCAAGAAGTGAAAACTAAGATGTTTGAATGTCTGATGAATGAACTCCAACGAAATAACACTGGCACAGTTCCACCTTCTCCGCCTTCCAACCAATTTCACAATCCTCTGTGCAAAAATCACACCACTCCACCTCATCACAACCGCCATAATCATTGTTTTCAAGATAACCATGGGTTTTAGCATCACACCCATATGGATTTCGACTACCATCGTCAGTCTGACCATTTTCAATTTCAAGATCATTCCAGACATGAAGATGATTGGCACATTCCTGATTCAACATCCAAATGACACCCACCGAGAGCTGACTTATCGAAATTTGATGGTACCGGTGTGCTGAATTGGCTTGAAGATTGTAACTTCTTCTTTGAGGTCACTCATACACTAGGTCATCGATATGTGGAAACTGTAATTCCTTAATTGGTGAGGCACAAGAGTGGTATCAGTACTATAAACTAACCAATTATGAACCTTATTGGGTTGATTTTAAAGAAGAACTCTTGGACCATTTTAACCCTGAATTGAAAAACATTGTTGATGATTTTAAAAAGGTACATCAATATGGTCGTGTGGGTGAATACATTCAACAATATGAACGAGTTAAGGCTAGAGTGATTGCCAGTCAATTTTCTAACGAACAATATTATTTGTTTGAATTTCTTAGTGGACTTAAAAGATGAAATATCATATGCTATTATCTTATATGCTCCTTCCACAGTAAAACAAGCATATAAATTGGCCAGGCAAGTAGTCCTTGAATAGTCAAAATCGCATGCTTAAGCATTCTGTTAAGCCTCACTCTCAGCTTGCCTTTTTCAATAAAAAGTTTAAGCCACAAGAAAACAAATCATCTCTCCCTCCTCTTGATCCTACTCCTTCCATTAACTCTTTTTCTACCAAACCACTTACTCTTGATCAGAAAAAGACCTTAGGCCTATGCTTTACATGTGGTGATAATTTTTTTCCTAGCCACAAGTGTAAATTCAAAGGATTTCATTATCTGAATGGGGAAGAGTTGAGTGATGCTGAAGACACAAATCCTGATACTTCTTTTGTGTCACCTTCTGAACATATTATTGGTGATGATAGTGTTTTAATTATTATGTGTACTGTTGCTACTTCTTCTCCTCACAAAAGATTTAAATTCAAAGCGCAAATTGGACAAATTGACATTATTGCCATCATTGATAGTGGTAGTACACATTCCTTTATTAATCCTCTTATTGTTCAGGCCTTATCTCTTTCAACTTTTGGTTCTTCTCCTCTCACTGTCACCATTGCTAGTGGTTCACAAATGACTTCTTCTATAGTTTGTGCTAACCTTATCTTTCAGCTCCAAGATCATGTGTTTTCAGGGAACTTTCAGGTTTTACAAGTTGCAGGTATTGATCTTATTTTGAGCATGGACTGGTTACACTCTTACAGTCCAATTACCATGGATTGTCACAAGGGTATCCTTTCCGTGTATTCCGAGGGGGTCCATATTACTCTGACAGTCCAACCAGTTATCAATTTCACTCAGTAGCTACAAGAAGGGCATCAAGTCTTTGTTACTCATCTCTTCTTTATTACTAATTATTTTTCTTCTTCCCCCTCCTATATTGCATGATAAGGTTTAACAGGCCAAGGTTCAATAACTTCTTGCTCAATTTTCACACATCTTTTCTGAATCTTCTTCTTTACCTCCATTCAGATCATGTGATCATCAAAATTATCCTTTTCCCTCATAGTAAACCAATTAATCTGAGACCTTATTAATTTTCACACTTTTAAAAATTAGAATTGGAAAAGATTTTAGAAGAACTTCAACAAAAATGGATTTATATAACCATCTACTAGTTCTTATGCTTCTCCTATTTTACTGGTAAAAAAGAAAAATGGGTCTTGAAGAATGTGTATAGACAATAGAAAATATTATTGCAAAGAACTAATTCTCAATTCTAATTATTAATGATCTCTTATATGAACTCAAACATGCTTGTTACTTTTTAAAAATAGATTTGAGATCCGGTTACCACCAAATATGCATGCACAATTCATCTATACCATTTATTGCATTTCAAATTCATGAAGGCTTATATGAATTTAAAGTCATGTCCTTTGGTTTAACCAATGCAACAACCACTTTTTATTTAAGGAAATTTATTTTAGTTTTTTTATGATATTTTAGTCTACAGTTCAAATTTGTAATCTCATCTGCACCATTTATCTCTCACTTTTTAAATTCTTCAAGATAATTTTCTCCATGCTAAATTATCGAAATATGCCTTTGCAATGCAAGAAATAGAATATCTAGGCCATATAATCAGTTCCAAGGATGTTGTAACTGATCCAAAGAATATTGATGCTATGTTGACTTGGCCAATTCCTAAATCTGTTAAACAACTCAGAGATTTTTTAGGTTTAACAGGTTTTTATCGTAAGTTCATTACGGATTATGGGGTTATTAGCAGACATTTGTCAGATTTGCTTAAGAAAGACTCATAATTGAAATAGATGCATCTCAATCCGACATTGGTGCAGTTTTGATGTAGGATAAGCACCCAATTGCATATTTAAGCCAAAAATTAGGAGTTAAAAATTAAGGTCTCTCTACTTATGAAAAGAAACTTGTGGTACTTCTAACAGCTGTCATTAAATGACGTCATTATTTAACTAATTCTCCATTTATTATTAGAACTGATCAGATAAGTCTAAAGAATTTACTTGATCAAAAGATAAATACTGCATTGCAACATAGAGAATTAAGCAAATTATTTGACTTAGATTATACAATTATTTTATAAAAAAAGGTGTAGATAACAAAGCTGTTGATGCCCTAGGAGAGGGACATTTCAGTCAATTGTGCACTCTGCAGGGTCAATTAACCGCACTATCAGAGATATTGTCCAAATGGGTTTTGGATATTACTGCCAGTTATTAGGATGATGCTTGGATCTCTTCTCTCCTTCACACTCTTAATGACTCTACTAAGCAGCCCCATCACTTAATCTTGACCAATGGCATACTAAGATGGAAGGGCAAAATTTATGTTGGAGCTACTGGTCATTGGCGCCAGGATGTTCTTCAACTGTGTCATGATTCAGCTCAAGAAGGCCATTATGGCGTTGCTGTGACACATCATAGATTGAGACAATTATTTCATTGGCCTAATATGAAGGATATTGTTATTAATTATGTTAAAACCTGCCCCACTTGCCAAATGACAAAAAAAATGAGAACATCCATACACCTGATTTATTACAAAACTATACCAATTCCAACTGAGGTTTGGTGTAGTGTGGGTATTGACTTCATAACTAGACTGCCCAAACATGCTGATAAAGAGGTTTTCATGATAGTTGTAGATAGACTAACCAAATATGTCCATTCCATTGCTCTTTCTCACCTTTATATAGCACTCACAGTGGCTCAAGCATTCTTCCATCATGTCTATCAATATCACAGGTTACCAAACTCAATTGTTACTGATAGAGATTGTCTTTGCTTGTAGGTTCGGGACGGAGCTGATGGCATTGCTTGGAATCACTCTCAACATGAGTTCTTCTTACCACCCTCAAACAAATGGTCAAACGGAACATGTGAATCGATGCCTTGAGAATTATTCAAGGAGCATGCTTCTTGACAAGCCAAAATCTTGGACAAATTGGCTGCCTCTTGCTTAATGGTTGGTGGTATAACTCAAACTTCCACTCCTCTCTCAAGACATCTCCATTTCAAGCCCTTTATGGCTATCCACCACCTAATCCTTCTTTGGGTCATCCTCCCCGTGGTCAAATAGAAGTTGTAGACTCCTTCATGATAGACATCAAGCATTGACCCTTCTAAAGTCTAATTTACTCAAGGCACAAGAACAGATGAAAAAGTACGCCGATCAGCATCGCAATAAACATTCATTTTCGATGGACGATTGGTCGATTGGGTTTACCTTAAACTCCAGTCGTATCGTCAAATTTCGGTCTCTGGCACTCGCGAGGAAGGAGGGGGTCAACAACAGTCAAAGAAGGAAACAACACGACGAGTTAAATATAAATTCAAACTCCGGGCAAACGGTCAGGCGCCAACGGACTTCAGAGGGGAGACTGACCAGACAAGTCCCAGCTAACCAGTATTTAAATGATCTGAATGAAGGAACTGAAGAAATAAATTGCTAACTTGGCTCAACAGACTTCCACGTGGCGCAACGACATTATTTTGAGTAGTTTAGATTAGTAAAAAACTGTAATTCCTTGCTCAATTTCATCGCCCATAAATATGCGACATTGGTATGGAAACAATTTAGGAAAAAGAATAATAAATAAGTTCAATTTTAGACAGTAATATTCAGTCGTTATCAGTTCCCTTAATTATCTGTGAATTCTTGAGAGATCTTGTCCTAGCATCCTTGATCGTGATCAAGGGTGTTACACCTCATCGACGAATGGCTTCCTAGCATCCTTGATCGTAATCAAGGGTGTTACACCTCATCGACGAATTGCTTCCTAGCATCCTTGATCGTAATCAAGGGTGTTACACCTCATCAACGAATTGCTTGACTCGTAACATCAACATCTAAGAACACCAAAAAAGACACGCAATGGATAAATAACCTACCTACCTACTCTACGCGTCACGTTTAACGCTTCATCTTTTCCTATCAAACTATTGAGGTGAGGAACGTGATGCAATTATCACCACCTCCAACAATAGGAGAGAAGTTGAGGTGTCAAGAGGTTAGGGTTAAGAGGGATGAAGAAGGGGTTTTGGACAGCAGGGCAAAGGAAAGCCGATGCATTAAGGTTCGAGGCTTCTAGCTGCCTCTTCCTCTGTCAATATTAGCGCAAATAGTTGAGCGCGCTATCAAGAACCTTGGGTTAAAAAAAAAAAAAAAAAAAAATGAAAACTGAATCGAACTCGACCAACTAATGTCAGTTAACTATCCAGCAGCATACACTAGTATTCTAGAAAGAAAAGAACATTTGTACACAGATTGGGAGCAAGGCTAACCACAAACAATTTAGGAGAGCAAAAACTAAGTCAAGTCTCCTCCTTTTTTTTTTTTGCCTTTTTCTTTCTTGTTGTCCTATATCTCATGAAAAGACTGTGTTCTCAATCTGCTACAATCAATGTAACAACATATATATCCCGCATAAGAATCTTTCTCCATTTCCCGCAGAAATTAGTAGTGAACCGGCTAACAACCCAAAAAGATATTTTACAAACAAATTTTACTCCCAAAATCTCTTCCCTCGAGAAAAAAAACTCGTAACAAAATTGAAGGGCAACATCATCCATGTTGAAAGTGACCCAAGAACCTAAAGAGGTAAAACAAAAATCTACTGTTAACAGAAAATAAATAACTTAACATCATTCATAGAATTTAATTTTCCTCAAATTGAAAAGTCATATTACAGAGAAAAAATCCAAAACAGAAAATAGAAATCCCTATGATGGGAACCCTAACCAAGGTTGGATTGGCGGTCACAGGTGAGTTGTGATGCAAAAGTAAAGCCGGTGTCCCAATCCCAAATCACTAAAGCAACCTCACACAATGTTTCTTTAATACAGGAATGGTTAATCATTATCACAGTTGGTACCTGAGCAAGTGCACTGTTTCAATAATTTAAAAGATACAGATGTCTTTTCCAGAGAACATACCAGCAGATTTTAGTTGTGGATACTGGATAGCCATTATAAGGAATATTAGATTTGCTTCTCTGCCTCATGAATCCAAAAGAGAATGATCTCTAGAGAAAGAGATGAGGCGCTGATATAGCTTTCCTTTCAATGACTCAGGAATCTGAGAATTAAATGTCCTTTTTGACTCATTTATCAATTGCTCCCTGCATTGCATTTAAAAGGTAGGGAATGGATGAGTAGCAGTTTGTATTCAAAATTAAAAAAAAAAAGAACAAACAAATATACCCATATCCATAGAAGTTAGTATCGTACGATACGCGTTACGTATCGCACGATTCGGAACGAGTCAAAGGAAGAACGGTACAGATCGTACCTGTGTATCGGAAGCAGAGTGAATCACAGGAATCGTAACGATACAAACTAGCGATACGCATATCGTATCGGATCGTAAGTATTTACGATTCTGAAATTGAGCCATCGTAGTCGCAATTTCGCTCGATAATTGCATTTCCTTGCCTTTTTCTTGCAATTTCACGCGCTGAGCTGAGATTGAATCGCCCCATCGCGTGCTAAGGTTGAAAATCGCCCCGTCGCCGTCGCGAGCGCCGAGAGTGAAGAACTCGTCGCCGTTGTGCTGAGAAAAGAAGCACGTCGCCATCACTCGATAATCGCAGGTACGAAACTTATGGTTTGATGGGCTTCACCGCGTTTGAGTTCAAAGATGTTGCTTCCGAGCAAGCAGAGAAAAGAAAGTCGAGTCCGACGATAATTGAGACCGAAAGGAAATCAATTAAGCCTTAAAGGAATGAACCTCTTTTCAGACTATAGTCATTGGGATCATCCTCTAGTAGCTTTCCTTCTAGCTCATCTCTCTTATCCTTTCCTAAATCAATTAAGCCTTTAATGGAAATTGTGTATTTGTGTGGATTTTGTTTAAACTTATTGCATAGCTTATTTGCATGGAATTTTTCACCATATTGTATAGCTTATTTATTAGTCTAGCTAGCATAATACTGAATCAGTGTGAATTATACTGAATCAGTGTAAAAATGATGATAGATTATTTATTAGTAACTAGAATATGATGATAAGTTCTTTTCTTAATTAATATGTTCCTTTGTTAGCTTTTTTTGTTAGTTAATATGTATTTTTGTTAGTTACTAATTTACTATAATTTCTTTGGTTATTTTAAAAATAACTTAGCGTATCTTAACGATACGATACGATACACGATACACGATACACGATACGATACAAAATACAACGATACACGATACATTTTACGATTCAACTACTATGCCCATATCTTTGTAACTAACTCAAAAATAGTCGAATATTTAATAACAATTAGAAGTCCATAGCACATCAAACCCCAGATTCAGAGATCCTAATGCCTTAATCCCCCACCCACCCTCGAATCTAATCAGGGCAGTGTAATGATTCAGGATAGTCGGTTTCTGATTCTATGTTGAATCTGACATGATCAATCAATTTGACAGGTTTTTGCATATAGCTGGAAAAAAATGTCCCAACCACCTCTTGGGAAGTAAATAAGCAGGGGAAATTAGAAGTCTTGAAAAACCAAGCAATGACTTCAACTCTTTAACAAATTTCATTTTTGTTAATATGTATATTGAAGTTTTAGAAAGCTTTAAATAGGTTAGGTCAGGTCGACCCGTGAATCCTGCAATCAGGTTCTACCGTAAAAAGTTAACAATAAAATAAATTGACAGAATTGAGTAATTATAAACAGAAAACTAGAAAAACCTTAATAATGCTTCAGGAGGGTTTCTGGCACCTTGCCTAACACACAACCTCTTTCTATCACGCATGAAACTCTGAACTTCATCAGTCCAACCACATGATCTCAGCTCTGACGAGGCTTCATGCACAAGCCTGCATACAGCGGCAGAACCAACAATGATTTCTTTAGTGAAGTATATTAATAGTAAACAGAAATAACTACTGCAGTTACCATTTTCCTCTATAAGAGCACATTTCTTTTCCAAATACAAAGCATGTCTTGATTTTTTTTTCAGCAAGTCACAGATTGCTTAGTCCATTTATTTTCATCACAAGCATATTTTCACATTTCTTGTGTCATGGCTGAAGTTAAAATTTCAATAAAGATGGACCAGGTCTGATCCCTTCTCCTTCAAAATACCCTAACCCACACTCCTCGTTGACTTAGAACAAGGAAATAGGATTTGTAGTTTCGTGTTCAGTGAGGGCTGCATATCTATGATATGTTGGCACATTAGCAGCTTTTGAGACTAGTACATTTTCAAGGGATGTACATAAAATTTTGATGTCTTGTATGGCAAATAAGAAATTAGGTAAAAAAATAAAAGATATCTGTGTAACTTCACAAAATTAACCATTATAAATATAAAGTTGGGGTCTTGTGATGGATTAAATCTCAATCGAGCAGAAAGGTTACACTCAACTAACAGAAACCAATAACAACAAATCCTTTAATCCCAAATAAATCAGGGTAGGCTAGAAATGAAACCAACATGGACAATTCCATAGGAATCTCCATGAGAAAACCGATAAATATTGCTAAAAAGGAACAATAATGATACAGCTCTATCAACAACTTAATAATACAACATATGTTGAAGATGAAGCGACTTACAAGTCTTTTAACTTCTCGAGTTCCTGCTCAGACTGCAGAATATGCAAATTTCTATTCTTATTCAAACTTTCTTTCTTAACCGAGGGCTTGGACTCCTTAGTGAGAGAATAAGTAACTGCACTTGCTCCATTTCTACAGCCTTTGTTTTCTCTTTCAGGCATAGAATCACTAGACTTGACACCTTCAGCATCACCCTTAAATGAGGGGCCAGGATCTTTCTTAAAATTATTCTGAACTTCTCTCAATACACTACCTTTGCTGCTTCCATTACAACCGTTAGAAAAAGATGATTTTACCTTATTTACAGATTTTGACTCCCCTGATGAACTCGAATTAGACAGTGAAATATCTTTCTTTATCACCGTATTATTCTTATCCCTCACCTCCGATTTTGCTGTACCATTCAAAGTTGATTTTTTAATCTCAAATTTGATAGGTCCAATCTGCTTGAGAGGATGTGGGTTTGGTGCTCCATTACTACTTATTTTAGCATTACAAGTCCCATTTTGTTTTGTCAGGGGTGGTTTTGGAGCTTCACCTTTAGTCTGCATAGGTTTTGGCGGAGTGGAGATGTAGCCATTCTTAACAGCTTTATTTGGTTTGGCGTAAGTGTTTTTGAGGATGTAGAAAAGAATATAGACTTTCTCAGACAAAACCTCCTGAGCACTTGAACGGGACACTTGGGTGTCGTTACAGCAATACCAGTTGCCAGAAGCATCCTAATAACAATTCAAAACCAATTAAACATAAGAGTTAACAAGATTTAAAACATCCCAAAACCTTTTTTTATCTCAGAGGCAACACCTTTCTTCTCTTAAATTTCTAATTTGCAGATGAGCAAGCAACTTTTGAAAAACAATTACAACATAAAAAGTCCACATGAATGGTGAATATGTACTTGGGCCTTACTACAGTCAACAATAGTCAAGCAATGAGTACAGGTGTTTTGGGGGTATCATTCAAAAAAGAAACTTGCATGGCCACACTGGTATGCTAATACATAGCCAGATAGAAACAGGACTTTCTAAGTGCATGTACCAGCACCCAAAGCAATTTCAGAAAACATATTGTCAAATTTTGGAGAAAGAATGTGCCTTGATGTATGCGTAATAGTGACCAGAGTCCGGTGATAATCCAGCATGCACAATGCTTCCAAACAGACTATACTCGACCCTTGAATCCTGCACCATCAAGCAAAAGACCAAATCAAGATCGTAAAAATAATCAACAATTGGAAAGGATTACTTATTAAATGGTTCAACAAGTTGGCAAAGAAAAAAAAACAGCTCACTATGTAATACCCATTCTGAAGTACAAAATTTTTGTACATCGCGTCATATTTCTCATTTCCAAATTCAAAAGACCAATCCAACCATTAAACATGATCTCCATATTATAATATGCTTGGAGACCAAATTTTACATTTTTTGGATTCCAATTTTTTTAGGGGTAGAAAATTCATTGAGCTAATGATTTCCAATAATAATGATTTTCTATCCTTCAATAAACAGAAAAAAAAATCCAACAAAAAGTAAATTTTGTCTCCAAGCAAATTTTATTATGGAGATCACTTTAAATGGTTAGATTGATATTTTGAATTCGGAAATGAGAGATATGGCATGAAGTACAAAAGACATTTTGTACTTCGTGACTCACTATAGCATAACTCATATATATGAGTTGGACTAGGGTGCTATGCATAGCACGGATCACTCCCGTGCTATGGATCGGTTCTTCGTTCTCAAAGTTCAAATGGTCGATATGAACCATTCAAAATGATTTTTGTATGAAAATCTAGTTGGGGATCAAATTTTATATTTTTTAGAATTTTTTTTAGTATTCCTTTAGATCATTAGAAAATCAATTCTTTAAAAACAACACAGACATTGAATACTTATTATTATTTTTAGAGTTGTTTTCTCAAAAATTCAAAAGAGTGGCTTAAAAAACTCAAAACACTCCAAATTTTGTATCCCACAAGGTTTTCATATGATGGATTTAATGAAAACCATAAATTAAAATTTTTGAGATTTTAAATTATATGGCTGAAATGCAAACGTTTTCACAATAGTCTCTCTCTATATATATAGAGAGAGAGAGATTTGGGCTATGGTGCTATGCATAGCACAGATCGCCCCCATGCTATGGATCGATTCTTCGTTATCAAAGTGTAAATGATCGATCCAACCGTACAAAATAATTATCATATGAATATCTCGACGTAGACCAAATTTTATATTTTTTAGATTTTTTTTAAGATAGTTAGAAATTTGCCTATTTTGAATGGCTCATAATAACTAAATCAAGTGATTTTCTAACTATCTTAAAAAATAGTAAAAAAAATCTAAAATATATAAATTTAGTCTACATCGAGATATTCATATGAAAATCATTTTGTATGGTTCAGATCAACCATTTAAACTTTGAAAACGAATAACCAATCCATAGCAGGGGGGCGATCCATGCTATGCATAGCACCATAGCCCAACTATATATATATATATATATATAGAGAGAGAGAGAGAGGCTATGGTGCTTCGCGAAGCACAAAACGTCATGTGCTTCGCGTCGTATCTCAAATTTAAAAGTCCAAACGACCAATCTAAACCATGGATATGATCTTCATATTGAAATATCTTTGGAGATCAATTTTTTTTTTTTTGAAAATTTTTGCTATCTTTTAAATGGGTGAAAAATCACTAATATTGAATGGTGCAGAAATCGTTAGATCAGCAAACTTTGTACTCATCTAATAAATAGCAAAAAAAATTCAAAAAAATGTAAAATTTGATCTTCAAAGATATTTCAATATGAAGATCATGTTCAATGGTTTGGATCGTCCGTTTGGACTTTTATATTCGAGAAACGGACACGAAGCACGGGAGATTTTGTGTTTCGCGAAGCACCATAGCCTCACTCTATATATATATACATGAACATACTTTTTTATATGAGACACTATCTTGCATAAACTTATACCATTTTTAACACAATATGGATCTTTGTTCTATAGTGCATAACCTAAGCATGGGCAAAAGATTAAATTCAATATGGAAAAACAATTTTAAATCTGTCTCAGCATATCATGAAGGAAAGCAAAGCGACATCTTACAAATCCTAAAGCTAACAAAAAGTTCTCCTACAATTAACAAAATACTGAGTGCAAAGAAAAGATGAAGAAAAGAATTGAATGAGGAAACCCAGAACTAATAATAACTAAATACCTGATTTCCACTGAACAAGAAGCTTGAAAGTAGCAGAACCTCCTCAAATTCTATGTTCCTATTGATCTTCCCACCATTAATACCTTCAAATCTCTATAATAGAGAACAACACTGTCAGTTAGTATACAAGTCTAATGTAAAATTTTAAAACAGTACAATCATATACACATGAGAGCAAAGTCTTACGCACTTTGAGCTGTATGACAAGAACATTTGGGGCTTGTGAAAGAAACATCTGCTTTTTAGCAACTGATAGTTTCTTGCACCTGCAAATGAAAATATATATAAGTTCAACTAAAACTGATGGAAATTTGACTATTATACTTATCAGGTTGTCCTCAAAAGTTGGTATCTCCTTTACAATGCTTAGACTTCGGAAAATTCCAATTTACATACTTAATCTGATAAGAAGGTTTCAATTCAAGTACATATATTTTACCTTTCACAACTGTACTTATTACTTCCATCCAATATCTCAGGTCGAAAAAACCTCGCCAGTGCATCCTTCAAAGAATTGCTCTGCCACAGATCAAGACTCAAATCCATTATCTCATCAATCTTGTTTGACTCCCCCTTACATGCCATGCACTTCACTTGGCTCAACAGTGCCCCTCCAAATATCTCCCTCATCACTGTCTCACTGTGTTTGTGGCCCCCACCATTGCTGTTGTGCCCAGCACTTGACCGTGCCTTCAACAATCTTACACAGGCAGTGTGACAGGTATCGATTACATAGCGGAGGAATTCATGGGCATCCTCCTGGCGGCCCCACTTGAAGTGCTCAGCAAAGATAGAGAGAGACTTTAGGAGCTTTGAAGGGGTGTCGGCAGCTGGAAATATGCCATTTGTTGCAGGACTGTGAAGACGCGCAATCTGTCGCTCCAGGATGCAGAAGCCACACTCCTTGTCCTGGCTCACAAAATCTTTGCCTACATAAGTACATAAATTAGTATCTTTTGATTAATTTTTAAACCAATAAAAAAATACAAAATAAAAGATGGGTAACTGTACTGGCTAGTTTGGGGTTACATTCTGTCCATACAATAGCTTATACACAATAGTTTTTACCGCCTTTTTTTTTATTCTGTGACAGTATCTAAACCACGAATTCCTTATCAGCCTCAGTTTCAGCTATTGAATGTGAATATCATTAATAAATCCTTATTAAGCTCGGAACTGTCTGCATCCGAACTACAAGATGGGGCATAGGAAGAGAAAAGGGAGACAGTTTCACTGAGTGTACAACTATGAACAAATTCTGAGAAAAAACTACATGTTTCTCGTCATGAACATTAATTCTGAACAAAGAACTGGTTAGTTTTGGGACATAGGTTCCCATATTGAACTGAAGCAAAATTACACAACCAAAATGATCAGCGTTCAACCATTCCCAAATGAAAACAACTAGAAACCAGCATTTATTAAAACCCTAAACCAAATTTGGTAAAGATAGCCACTAAAGACTCTCCTCAGAACTGGGAAGTGCAAGTTATACTTGTCAGTGGAATCAGAGTTACAAGAATTGAACAAGCAAGAACCACTACAGTTAAGTCTGGCCTAAATATTAGTCCGCTTTCTAACACAGATGATAAATCTCTGTAGTAGAAATCATTATTACAAAGAAATCAGTTGATTTGCAGCCAACCGCGGTTCAAAATACCAAATCAGTTCTTAATTACTAATTTACCCCAAAAATCATAAATTTCGCTAATTTCAGCATCAATTGAGTCGGGAATTAAATTATCTCAAATGCATGAATGAAATATCAATACTTACACAAGGAAGAGTGCTGCAACGAGAGGCAGAATTGTGCGAGAGGAGGCGTGTGCGCAAGGCACTGTAAGACACTATTTAGATAGCATGAATTGCCGAGATTTTTCAGACCCCTCGGCTGCCCGGAGCGCCTGTACTGCGGGCCCCACGCCATTTGCAATCGCATCAACGCCAAAGACTCCTTCCGGACACGGTAGTGAATGCGTTAGGGTTTCTACTCTCCGCCTCCTCCGTCGGCGCCTCCTCCGATGGTGCCCCTCGGGAGTGGTTATCATCCGATCGCATCGAGCCGCGCCGTTGTGTTGGTCAGTGGAGCCAAAAGGAATACGCTGGGAAGAGAAATTTCGGGCAAAAGCAGGTCGAGAGAGACGGGGATTAGGGTTGTGGCGGGTTCAGAAATTCGAAGGAAAGTGGTTTTGAGTTGCGTTTGGTCGAGAAATGTGCAAGAGCGAAAATTACACAAGCCGCCATGCGTCTCTAACACAATATGAGAGGCTGACATGTGGGACCCAGTTCCTGTCGGGTGTTAATTATGATCTTTTGTGGAACTGGCGTGCACTGATATCTTCGCTTCGAGTTGAGGACCAGAGAAATCGTAAATTTCATTTCTCGCTTCAGCAACTTATGTATGTTTTAAGTGTTGTTGCCTTGTTGGTTATCTCATATTTAATAATTGATTATTTTTATTTTTATTTTTTTTATCAAATAATTCATATCATACGTCATTCCTTCCGCATATCCATTTGATATGCGTTCCATAAGCATAAGATATAACATATAATTTTTAAGAGTATCGACAATGGATTATTTTAATAACCTTGACAATGGACCTTTAGATAAAAAAAATGTTTATAAATGGGTTTTTCTACTTTTAGATTGATGGTCATTCAAATTTCATGTAATTTCATTATCGTTTGATAGTCCATCAAAAACCGTTAAATTGGAACCATTGCAAATTGCATGAAAATTTGATAATCTTTGATGGACTATCAAACGATAATGAAATTGCATGAAATTTGAATGACCATCAATCTAAAGATATAATAACATATCTATAAAAAAAATTTTAAGATTTTTTTGTATTTATTTAGAGATCCATTGTTAAGGTTGTCAAAATAACCTATTGTCAACCGATCTCTTCTCAAGTTTTAAAGTTATACAAGTCTCTTGTATTCTATATACATACAATTTTTTACAACTAATTTTGTTTTCTTAATTACTATAATATTAATTTGTTAGAAAAATATTTATTTGTTTTAAGTTTGTCATCTGTATATTCCTAGATATTGAACTCGTTTTATTTTAATTTTTTATTTATTTTCAGCATAGCATTTTTGGATACTACGTTCCAAGATAGAAGTGTAGTTGAAATAAACAATAATAATTTGAAAAGAAAACTCTTGGTTGATAAAAGTGAAACGATATAACAAAGTTCATGTCAATCAAATTGGGATACCAATATTATTTATGACAACTTTACGAGTTAATCTATAGCAGTTAGGGACTCGAGGTATGTGGTTTTTGTCATTTTTTTAATTTTTAATTGATTAAAACACCTTAATCAAACGGTTTCCATTAATTTTAATTGATCGGATGTACGTGATTGCATCCATTGATTCGTCCTCCTCTCTGTTTCTTTTCCAGCAAAAAAAAAACTATTTTGCGTCGCTTCTCTCTTTTTCGACTGTCTCCTCCTCATTGAATATTTGCATCTGTTCTATGCCTCTACCTCCAGGGATAGAGTTAGGATTTTCATATAGGTGGGACCGAGATGCGGGTTTACATTACTAAAGCATTAAAATTGATAAGTTAGAAGGACTAATACACTTCACAAAATAAAAATATATGATAAATTTTCACCCCACATGTAACTTCCGTGGGATGGGAGAGGGATGAGGCGGATGGGCACCCCTGGCCCCCCTTGTCTCCGCCCCTGTCTGTCTCTCCCCTCTTCGCACTTCACAAATCTCTAAATTCATTGTCGCTATCCCTCTCACTTGAGCGCGCTCTCTGCACTACGTGCATCCCTATAGTTTTTTGTATATAATAATTATAATAATTATATTATTAATAATAAGAATGATAAAAGTAAGTTTTGAAATCTACTATTAGCAGCGCGTCACTGGCAGTGGCACGAAACAAACACGTCACTGGCAGTGGCGTGAAGCAAACGCGCCACTGACTGTGGCGTCTTTAAGTAAGTGTGTCACTGACAGTGACGTCTTTAAGTAAGCGCGTCATTGCCAGTGGCGTCTTTGTAAACGCGTCACTGTCAGTGGCATTTTTAGTGGTTGATCGGCAGTAGTAATGTTGATCCAACGATAATTGATCGTGATCAGAATGAGACAAACGCGTCACTACCAGAGACACGCTGCTATTCGTAAATTTCAAATTTTACTTTTATCACACTTATTATTAATAATATAATTATTATATACAAAAAAAATTGGCATCCCTGCCTCTTCACAACCCCTCAAACGTCATCTCTAAGCTACCCTCAAACGTCATCAAGTATTGCAAAAACACACGTCGGGCTCTACCGTGATGAGGAGCTCAAGTTTGAACTCATTCGATAAGAATATTGACTTCTAAGTTTCTATTTTTAATATTTTATTTATTAATTCAATGAATCATGTTTAGAATGGTACATTGTTAATTCCTTCACCCTTTGAGTGATTATTGAATCCTTTCATCAAGGATTGTCCTGTTATTGTTAAACCTAAGAAAGACCGCTTGATTCAATCTTACGAGTCTTCAGAAAAGGAAGTTCACAAAATTAGTGTTTTCTAAAATCACTTGACCTTCGCTTATGTGTAGTATTTTATTAACCATGTGATAATGCCAGTAGAAAATTGCACATAACCAGTGTGGTATTATATCAGGTTGGTATCAAATTACCAATCCTCCTAGGCTAAGAATCGAATTTATCACTAGAAATTAATTTCAGTTACAACGAATTGAAGACAATCACAAATGACTTTGAAAAAGACATAGGATACGGTGTGTTTGGGACGGTGTATTTTGGACATCTGAAAGATGGAACTCCTGTTGCAGTGAAAATGAAGTCACAATCATCTGCACAGGGAACTCCTGTTGCAGATTGATTTAAATATAAATTTAGATGCATACAAGTAATTTTTTTTTTGGCGATGTATGCGTTCTATCTGTTTTGATTTAGCTATGATAAATACACAAATATATAGGGTTAAAATTATTCTGTGAGTTCTGATGATTTTACATGTACAAATGAGATAAAAATTGTTTAATAATGCAAAATTCTAAATCGATTGATTAAAATGCGGGTTAATTCATGTAAGTTGATTTCTTGACATGCATAAGATATTGTTCGAAACATTATATATGTAAATACATCTAATTTGATTTTTACGTGGAATTTATGTCTTTTTGACAAACATGTAAGAGCTGAATTCAGATAAGAAGTTTCTACATAAATCATTAGCGTGCATCGTATCAAATTAAATTGCATCAAACATTCTATATTTCGGCAGAAGCAACGAGGATGGTATAGTAGAAATTTCGAGTATGAGATGCATAAATATTAGTGTTTTAAAATAATCCGGATGAGTCAACCCATCAAATCCGATCTCGCATCCTGATCCGACCTGATTTGAGGCAAAACCCAACCCAATCTATGACCTGGGCAACCCATGGTCCAATCACGGGTTGCGGTCATTTTTTTTTTCCAAAAAAACCCCGTCTAAAATATAGACCGTCTAAAATCCGCCCGACACGTTCTGACCAGTCTTACCCGGACAACCCGTCCCCAAAACCCGTGAAAACTCGGGATACTCAAATAAAATCCTGGATATTTAAATTTCTTAATATTTTATTTGAATTTTTAGTTAAATTTTCTGAGTTGTACAAAAAATAAAATAAATATATATATAATAAAATTGTTCAAGCATATTAATGGTTTTATATTTTGAATGTTTTCAATAATTGTTTTATGATTTTAAAAAAAAATTAAAATTTATTTAAGTTACTTTTGAATTTTGAAAAAAATAACGGTCCAAAAAAATCGAACCCGACCCGCTCCGCCCTTCACCTGACCTGTCTCACTCCATAGACCTATCTGACACATGGTCCTAGGATGGATCGCAGCTGCACCCTCTCAAAACCAACCCATCTCGTCTAACCCATCCCGACCAAACTTGCCTCACCCGCCCGGGTTAGCCCAACCCATCCCGCCCCATCCTGATTTTAATATACTAGTAAATATACCCAAAAAAAGAATTTTTTTCCCAAAAACTCAACCATGAAGGGTGTAGAAGTAACATGAGCATGGTGGCTCGTATTAGGGTGTGCAATTGGTAGGTTCGATTTAAATTCTTAATACATAAAAAAAATAAGTTTTTAAACTTTTCAAGCATGTCACATCATCACTTTTTCCACCATTGATTTTTTTAAATCTTTTCATCTTCTTAAATTTAATGGTTCATATAAAATAGTTTCTCTCTCCTCATTTAAAATAATATATGTAATATACTTAATGTGAAACTTAACTCTTAAAATGATTTAACTTTATTAAATAATCATTTATCTCTACTCCTTATTAAGCACGTAAATGTTATGATTATACAATAATCTAATTTTTTTATTGAATTTATAGAGCTAATTTCAATCATCGGGTTGAGTTATTCGTCAAATAATGTTACTATCTCTATGACCATTTTGTGTTGATGTTATAATTTTCTCTCAATTTTGATTGTTACATGAAATGCTGCATAATTTAGGAGTATAATTGTTCTACTTTATTTTTTTTTCTTAAATTGTCATCAATTATGAATTTTAACTTTCCTTAAAATTCTGAATGTCAACTTTTCTCTCAATTATGTATTTATTTTGCTTTAATTATGTATTTATGATTGAAATTTACATTAATTACTAAATTATCATCATTTTTATTTCGTTTCTTTTCACATGAAGATATGAATTTTTATATTTTTAAAAGACATCGCCGTAGCAATGCACGGGCAAGATATTAGTAAATTATTATGTGTTTAATTATATTATTTATTATTATAATTATAATTACTACTTAGCATTTAAAAATATTATGTCTATTTTTTTAATGTGAAATTTTATTAAATATATTAAAAAATTTATATAGTTATTATTTATTTAAGGACTATATTATCGAGGCGAATTCTGAGTTATAGCTCTAATCAAAATAAATATATGTATGAAAACTCAATTGTGAAGGGCGTAAAAGAAGTAGCATTGTCGCTCAAATTGGAGTGTGCAATCAATCAGTTCAGTTCAAATCGAAATAAATATATGCATATGATGTTTTACTAAGTTTGTCAAATTATGAACCAAATCAAATTTATATAAACAAATAAAAAATTAAATAAACAAAAAACTAATAAACTAAAATTTTATTCAGTTAAACTGAAATTATATTAGTTAAAGAGGAATGAAAAATATTGATATTTATAAAAATTGATAGAAAAAATAAATAATTTAGAAACAAAATAAATAACTAAATAAATGGTGGGATCACTTGACAATGGTTATTTTGATAATCTTAATAATGGACTCTTAAATAAATATAAAAAAGTCTTAAAAATAAAAAAGTATATAGATGTGTTCTACTTCCTATAGATTGATGGTCATTCAAATTACATGCAATTTCATTATCATTTGATACTCCATCAAAGTCTATCAAAATTTTATGTAATTTACAACGATTCTAATTTAACGGTCTTTGATAAAGTATCAAATGATAATGAAATTATATGAAATTTAAATGACTATCAATCTATAGATTAAAAAAATACATCTATAAAAAAATTATTTTTAATAATTTTTTTAATATTTATTTAAGAGTCCATTGTCAAAATTATGAAAATAACCATTGTCAAAGTGATCCCCACCCCTAAATAAAACCTACATAAAATAAATATATTCGGTTTATCTTTGATATGATTCTTATTTATATCACATGAAATGAATTTGGTTGGTAAAGTTTAGACTATTCGGTTTATCTTATTTAGAAAAATATAAACCGAACCAAAGAACAAAAACTGAATTAGTTAAAATTTTCAATCGAACCAAAATTTTTGAACCGAAAAACTAAAATAAATAGTTCAAAATTTAACGTGATTCAAAATCAATTAAACCAATCCATTTGCATACCCTAACTCATACTATACGCGTTGAGTATAATATCACACGTGGTAATCATAGAAGTGATGATACATTTCCCTAACATTGCACTCCAGAAAGGAGGTAGCAGAGGGGAGGGAAAGGGACGAAGAAGATGCTCGACTTGTCCAGCGATGATTTACTCGCTCTAGAATCGCTACTGTAGCAGAGAAGACGGTGGAAGAGGATGGGAGATAAGGTGAACAAAGCAAAAAAAATTAGTATGTTTCCCCTCCGATTGTTACCCCCTGATTTGGAGGGTAACCTCCCCTCGTTGCCCCTTCCATCCTTTACTTTTTCCCTTTCGTCATGGACACAACCTAAAAGGGACTATTTTCTTAGTGATTTGGTGATGAGGACCATCTGATCTTTTGATTTGATGTTTGAGATTTATTAATAATTTTGGATTTTATTTTTTTTACGATTCATTCTTTATTGTTGTGTAGTTAAGATTTAGGCGGGGTTTATTTTGTGTATGACTGTGAACCAACTTCTGATTTTGGTGTGTTAAGTACGATATAAACTAGAGCATTAGTTTGTTCCCTCAGTTGTTGGAGAGTCATTATCTCTGAAGTATTTTATGTTAGTGGAGTAACTGCCCACAATTCATCACCGTCGAATCAATATGACGGCCGACCATGTCATGAAGGCGACGACCTTAGATTGACAGAGTAATTTTTAACGAATGCTTTACGTGTAAAGTATCACAGTGATGCGAATTCCATTTGGTGAACCATACCCTTTCACTCTCTGACATGGGAACGGAGGAGGTTCAAAGCTCTTTGAATTCATTTTTGAGTTCAAAATCTCTCTCAGTCATTGATTTTACAGTGAGATTTGTACTTTTAATTTTTTAATTTTATATAATGATTGTTATGAATCTCGATACAAAATTAATAGCTAAAAGAGAATTTAAACTTAAAAATTAATTCAAAGAATTTTGAACCTCTCCGTTCCTTTATGGCATTCTTTTGCAAAAGAAAAAAAAAACTTTGCCTCCCTTCTAAAAACTGATTCTCTGACGCGCTACCAAAACGCTGCACAACACGCGATTGATAATTTATAAAGGGGCTCACCATTTAATATTCATCCCAAATTCATCACATGACTGATGCTGCACTAGTGCAATTGATGCCGAGCTGTAAATAATCACCCTCCCTCCCTCCCTCCCTCTTTCCTCTTGACCTCCGCAGCCCCGCCTACTCCACTCTCTTTGATTCAGGCATATTAAATTGCTTCGCATTGGTTTTGTCACCCGATACACTTGATAGTTGATACCAATATCAATAGAGGCATAATTATATATTATATGTACTAAAAAAACTTCAACCATTTTACGTGGCACTAAAATTTTTATAATAAATGATATATTTTTTATTTAGATGTACTTTATATTTAAATCAATTATAAAAACTCTTAAATTTTAAATAAGATCAATTCATTGTTTAATAAAGATGATTTATGAAATATAATAATTTTTTTATGAGCAAGACTTTATAATAGATAGTTTGCTTTTTTATAATAATGCATAATAAAATATAACAAATAAAATGAAAAAAAATGACTTTGACTAAAATCTGAATCATTTATCATTATAGATATTCAATCCTCATAATCATAATTAATTAAAAAAAGGCTAAATATTACTAAAAAATTCAATACATATATTTTTTATAATATAGATTAGATAAGTTAATACATATATTAATGATTTCATTATGTATACCCAAACATACCAGCAACCAGGCCGGTGGGAACGCAACACTCCTGAAAAAGTTTCAATGTTGCATTTCAAAGCTGAATGAGATTACTTTTGGAATCTAATGTTTCCGGGCTCAAAATATCATGATCGTGCTCATCTTAAAAAGATACCACCATCCATTGCTTTTTTACCTCCCTAAATGTCGCTGTTAACCCGGCATGGCAGCCATTTTATTTTATATTGTTCTTCCATTACAAAATTTAAATGAATTATTATGCATATTAACAGTATGTAAGTTGAACAATAGAAGCAATGTATAAAATAAATCATAATAAATTCATTAATATACATAACAACTTATTTAATATATATAATAACACTCGTATTGATGAGATATCACTGTATGATAATATCTTCATAATACATAATAGTTTCCTTCGTGAATAAAGGTACCTACGCCATCTGTTAATAGCCTATTTTGACCCAAGTACCAACTTCCTCCTATAATTCTTCTGAAAACACTTAAATTCTGCACTATTCATTTCATTCAGAAATTTAAGTACTTGAGATACTCAGATTGTTTATCTTTCAAAAATTTGCAACACTAGATACATCTCCATGAATCATAATTCGACCATCATCCATATAGATAGCTCCATCAGCATATTTCAGCTCTTCGAGCCTATGAGTCACCCATAATGCAGCCACATCGCCAGGTCCTGCTACACAGTTCTTAACAGCATTTACTACACCCATCTGCATAAAATGATATATTTCATGAATTTTGCATAGGACCTGCTCCAGTAAAGATGAAAAACTCGAGCATTTTCAAAACAACAAGTGGAGCAAAGGGTTTTGGACAACTTAAATGAAAGACAAAAAGGTGTTGAGATGTCAAATGGTATAAAAAGGATAAAAGAACCTGGTCATATTCATCCAAAAATGTAGTCAATTCATCAAGCAACAGCACCCTGCAAGCTTCAGCCAACGCACCAGCTATTGCAACCCGCTGCTTCTGACCACCACTAAGTGTTTGTATTGGTCTCTGTCATTAGGTATTTGAACAAATAATGATAAGTAAACAACTACTCAAGATTTCAATCATCTGGTACTACATTGGCCAGACATCATACCAGTAACCAGTACCTGCAGCTCATTCCAAACCATGCAAGCACAGAAATCAGGCCATCTGACTTTTGGATTAACTAAATTTGCTTAAAATTTTCCCAACCAACTAATTTCTTAACTTAACTAACTAATATGTGACCATTTTGTAACTTCATACCACATGCCATGCACTACATGCTGCCTGAGATTCAACCTAAACAAACTGAAATGCTCACCGGGAGTGAGAGAAAGAATTGGGGACTTTAAAATACCTACTTGGGAGTAGTCTGCCATGCCAACAGATTGTAATGCATTTGAGACCCTTGATCGAACCTCATCTAGTGAAAGGTCAAATTTACCAAAGCCAAATGCAACATCTGCTTCTACTGTGGGCATAACAACCTAACAAACAATAAAAAAGAGAGCAATAGATTAGAATTTTCCATGCCTGAATTAAAAATAGCTAACATAAATTTAACTGGTGAAACCAGTAATACCAACTAAATAGACAGATTGCATTATGGAAACATTTTTTCTATTAAATTGGAATTGAAGTTTGTCTTTAATACACTATCTTTACAGGGAAAATACTAGCACAAACTACATAAGGTTATAAGAATCTGATAAATACAATTCTATTTATTATGGAGGAGTTGGAAATTGAAAAAAACTCCTGTATCCATATATAATGCCAAGCACTTACTACAGTAAAGTAAAGAGAAAAAAATGCATTAAAACCTGGTGATCTGGATTCTGAAACACAAAACTGCATGGCCCGTTAACATGAACTTTCCCCTCAGTCGGATTCAAAAGCCCTGCCAAAACCTATCCATTGTAGAAATGAGCTACCAGTGATGTTTTAGTTTCGTTGCCATGAAAAAGACTATTGAGATATTTGTAAAAGAACATAAACAACCTTAAGGAGGGTCGATTTGCCACATCCATTGGGGCCAAGTAGCATCCATAGCTGGCCAGGCGGCACAGAAATCGAGCAATCTTTGAGAATTGGCAAGAATTTTCCTCTTGTGGTTGTAATTGAATAGCTCACGTTTCTGCTCTCTATTGCGGGCGAGCCGGTTAGAGAACCTCTTGCGCTGTGGTAATCATAGCGAAGTTGAAGAAACGGAATTGAGGAATTTGTATAGAGATATTTAAACAGAGAGAGAAGGAAAGGGAGAAGAGCGAGAGAGACCTTGAAGTGGCGGTAATGGCGCGGGGGAAAGGGGGGGACGGAGCGGCGAAGGAAGTGGAGATGCGCATGGTGTGGGGGCGGAGCTGTGCGGTTAGTGAACACGATAAAGTATTTCTCACGAGTCAGTAAAGAATCTTGATTCTTGAACGAGTTCAAGTCAGATTCATCAGTCGATAAGTGGTTTCGTAGCAAATTGGATCCAAACTGGTTCATCAGATTTCCATTCTTTCCAAATCGACCGCGCACTTAGCTAAGTCCAAAACTCTAAACAATGAGGTTATGTGGCAATGATATCTGAATTAGAAGTCCAGAATGGGTACTCAGTAATGAGCACAATCTGATGATTCACACTAAATCTTCACCGTCCGATTAATTCACCTCTTTAGAGATGTGCGTGCATTTTATCCCACAGCTGTAATTAAGTAATTTTAATTGTAAGGATAGACCGAAGCTCAACAGAAATTCAATTAATTCCGACTTGCAATTTAACGTGGGTCATTCATAATCTATTTGTAATATTTACTAAACAAAAAAAGAACGTAACTATAATGAAACGATTGTAAATTCAAATTTCAATTTATACACTTTAATATCTTCAAATTTTAATTTATATATCTCAAAAAATCCTTTATATCAAAATTTACAGGATATAAAAAAAAATATCATTTTATATTTTTTGAATGTTTGTCCTGGATTTTTTTAAATGACTCTAAAATAATAAAATAATATTTTTTTGCCTATGAATATATATCATTTAAAATTTTTAAAAGGATTCTTAAAAATTTTAAAAATGGAACGTTTTTGTATCCCATGATATTTTAATATAAATAATTTACCAAAATAAATTAAAATTTAGATATGTGAAAGTGAAACAAGGGGTGTCAATGGATCGGGTCGGATCGAGTTCAGGTCAGGTCATCATTATTTTATTATTTTTCTTGATCTGATCCGAACCCGACCCGATTACATTCGGGTCAAAAAATCTTGATCCATACCCGATCCATCCGGATCGGGTCGACACTATCCGACCCGTATAAAATAATTAAATATTCATTAATTATTCTTATATAATTTTAAGCAATTAAATATTAATTATTTATAATAAATCTTAATTAGTATATAATTAATGTATATTTAATATTTAGTTAGTACTAAATCATAAACTTACTTATAAAAATATAATTAATCGGGTTGACCGAACCCGACCCAACCCAATTCGGATCAAAAAAATTAGATCCACACCCAACTCATTTATATTCGGATCATATCGGATCAGGTCAATAATTGACACCTCTATGCGAAATTATGTTTTTGAGTTAACTTATAGTTACTTAGAGAAGGTTTCATTGATAAATTAACTTACTTGATAAATTCTGAAATTAGTAAGTTCTCTTTGTTGATAATTCATTTCGGGTTCGTTTGGCAAATTAAAGAATAGGTTTGGAAGAGTGGTAATTTTGGAAGAGTGATAGAATAGTATATTTTTTAGAAGAGTGATAGAAGAGTGGTATTTTTTATTATTCAGAAGAGCTCATTTGACAGTTGTTAATAAAAATAGTTAAAATATAGATAATTATGATACTAACAATGATGATGATAATAATAATAGTAAAATAATAATGATAATATAATAATAATATAATAATACAATACAACATAAATAAATAATAATAAAATAATAATCATAGTCGTAATCATTATAATATAATAATATAATAAGAAAAAAATATAATCATAATCATAATATAATAATATTAATAAATAATTATAATCATAATAATATAATTATAATATAATAATAATAATAATAAATAATTATAATCATAATCATAATCATAATAATATAATTATAATATAATCATAGCTATAATCATAATATAATAATATAATAATATAATCATAATAATATAATTATATTTATAATCATAATCATAATATAATAATAAATAAATAAATAAATAATCATCATAATAATAAATAATAATATAATAATAATAATAATAATAATAATAATAAATCATAATCATAATATATAATAATATAATACAACATAATCAAACAATAATCGCTATTCCGACGAGAGCTAATCTAGTATACCACATATAACTTGATATACCGAATTAGCATTCTTCCGCACTCTTCTACTGAGTCTAAAATTCGTTTGGCAAATTAATTCGTCGAAATAACTATTATATTCCAACTTTTTGCTATTCCACCAAGTACCAAACAAACCCTTCGTTATTAAATTACTTGTTAATTTTTTTTTGTGATATGTAACTTCAAAGTTGAAAATGAAAAGAAAAATATTTTACATGTTATATCATGAATTTCAGAAAGTCCTTAGCCCTCTAATAAAACTGCACAGGCACAGTTTTAGACAAATTATGATTACAATAGACAACCACGTCAAATAAGAATAAAATAAGAAAAGAAGATTCAATGAGCACACATCTTTCTTTCACAGTATTCCAGAGTTACAGACTTACAGCTGTACACGAATTAAATGAGTGCGCATCTTAAAGAGGTTAATTAATCGGATGTATACCATCAGTTTGTGTCCATTAATAAGTACCCACTCCGGACCTCTTGTGGATAAAGTTGAAATAATACTTGTATTATTTTTAAATTTTATGGGAGTCTTATTTAAAAAAATAAAAAAGATATTTATATTATTTTGTTGACTTCAAGTACGTGATTTATTTTGTTCAAATAATGAAGTTGGCACTTTTCGAATTAGAAACATTCACATGAATACAACTCAAATAACACTTTTCTAATTTTCGATATATTATTTAGATAACACTACTCTTTCACCTTCTTTTTTTTTTCAATCTATTGAACTTTTCGATTGCACGTTTTAAAGCGAAAAATAATTTTTAACTAAACTTTCAGTTGAAAATCGAGTGACAATAAATGGAGTTTCTATAACAGAGATTTAGTTCGACAATTGAAAAGGAAAAAAGTAAAAAGTAGAAAAACAGGAAAAGCAAATCGCTGGCACTTAGCAGTTACTAGTTTGCAGTCTCCATAGCTTATCTTGCTCGGAGGGAATTCCAAAGCCGCGCCAAAGAAGCAATCCTTCCTCTTCCCATCTCCCACGCAAAGCACCTCTCAAATTCCCTCTCCCTTCGAAGGCACGAAGCTATGATCGGATAGAGGTCGCGTTTTTGGTATGATGGGAGCTCAACAGAGCTTTCAAGCCGGGAAAGGTACTTCTCGAACTGATTTAGTTGTGCTTGACAAAATACCTTATCAAGAACGTTTCATTTGAGTTAAATAGCAATTGATTATCATGTGTTCGTTGAAATGCCACAGCGAGAATTGACTTCAATGTGGATCTCACGCACATGCTATGTGAGGCTTTCCTTATGCCTCCAGTCAGGTGAGTTTCTTCTCGAGAGGACCTTATACGTCTTGGAAATACTAAAAATAAGTTCTCTCATTGTTCCAAAATCGTACATTCAAACTGGATTGCATAATTCATGATATGCATGCTGATTTACATTGGCTTGATGTAGATGTTGAACATGACGTCTTGAATGTTTTTATGCATCAGAAAGTAGCAAATTTTTTAAATATTCTGTTGTCTTTTGTTTCAGGAATTCCAATGCAAGCTTTTCTCAGGTTATAGGAAGGTTATCCATCTATCTCATCAGTCTTAATGACATCTTTATGAGAGTTTAAATCTTTTATTCAGGAAATAGCTTTCCAATTTTCTTGTTATGCTGTTCTATATTGTCAGGTTATCTCTTAAGCATCCAAGTCTGTTTGGAGGGAATGAGAAATTGGATGTATCATGGGACAAGGGGCTAAATGATTCTGAAATTATTGTTGCATTTAGGCGGGCCCAATTTGGTCTGTTTCCTCAGCAGTCATTTGTTTTTAAGGTCATCTCCATCTCTACACACAAATTAACTAAGTGGAACTTATTGGGTAAAAGGAAGTTGGTTCTTAGAAATTAACTGATAGCTTCCTTTCAAATTATCAAACCAATTAATGTACAGTTTTGCAATGTTTGGTGCTCACATGCAGATAACCAGACTGACCAGTCTGGTACCAAGTTTGTATGGCTGTGAGCAGTTTCCTGTTTTCTTATCCATGCATTGGCCACGTCTTATATGAATTAAATATTAGTTCAGTTGTAATGTCAGACTTCTAAACACTAACCAAATCAACATAATTATTGCTGTGAGAATATCTGAAATACTCAGATGGAATCCTAGACAATATCAAAATATTATAACATTCATGCAATGTAAGAAATATTATGTTTCTCTAACACATAAAACGTTTAAACTCAAAACCTCTTCTAATTTCTCCAGAAATACGCAAATAGACCATCCTTCCTTCCTCTATTATTTATCAAATAATAAGGCAAGGTTAGTCTTGAAATACTTTGAAAGGCTCTACTGGTTGCTACTAGTTGGGAACATGTACAATGATTAAGCTTATTTTGCTTCATGTATATTCTTTCTGTTCTTAACTTTAAACTTTTCTTTGGTTTAATAAAATACCCAAAGTAGGCTGAGATTAATTTCTCCTGTCGTACCTGTAGGTTTTCTATATTTTCTAGGGGGCTTGCATGATATTTTTGTTTTGGGCAGGTCTACATGATTATCTACTCACCTGTGCACTAGAATAACATATGACCTTAAACTGTTGACTTCTCTTGATTTCTTTATTAATTTTCTTTTTGTTTGAACAAATTTATCAGCACTCAGTTACTCCTGAGATAGCAGTGCATGGGTCGCCGGTTGATAATTTCACCCAATCAGGGAGTAGAGGGATCAATCTATGTCGGTTTTCTTTAGGTTTTGATATAGGTGAATCTCTTACACCTAACTGGAGCAACACAACTACTATTAAGTTTGAGGTGGGTAACAACATCATTGCACACTGTTTTACAAGGTTTATTTTGTTTCTTTTACTGCAACCATTTTGTTTTCACGTGCAGCATATAAAACCGATTAATAATGAAGGTCGATCAATAAGAAGTGATGTTGATGGTTTTCCACTTACTCATAGGTAACTTTGCAAACAACTTTTGTTCAATTAAATCAAATTTGTGGCCCTTTCTCGTCAGCATCTAGTAATTTGAAATGAAAAATTCTTTTGTGAAGCGGGACTCTCCATGATAACATGGTAGTGTTGAAACAAGAATCTGAATATTCTGTTATTGAAGGCGACACCTTCTCAAGAGTAAGTTCTTTTCCTTTTCTATTGTTTCTGTATGCTTAATTTTTTAAGTTGTACTTTACCAAAAGCTCTTTTATCTCAGCTGAAATTTCAAATGGAGCAAGGCTTACCCCTTCTGCCGAAGTTTCTTATTTTCAACCGGTTTAAATTTACAGCATCTAAGGGACTGAAATTGGGCCCCACTTTCTTAGTCGCCAGGTCTTCAACTTTAAAATTTTGCTACTTTGTGCCTCGGGATCATGTTCAAACCTAACCTTGTGTCATTTTTTGGATTTGACAGCCTAACAGGGGGTTCCATGGTAGGTGACATGGCACCATACCAGGCATTTGCGATTGGGGGTCTCGGTAGTGTAAGAGGCTATGGAGAAGGTGCAGTAGGCTCTGGCAGATCCTGTTTGGTGGCAAATGGTGAACTAATCATTCCTGTGGTATGTTAACTCTTGTACAATATTTAGTTCTTTTGTTTACACAATAAATACTACTATTAGAGTTCCTTAAACTGCACGAGAGTTCATGATGGATGCCAATGATAACAAACATGTTTTGGGTGATTCTGTAGCCCTAATATTACCTTAAACTGCACGAGAGTTCATGATGAATGCCAATGATAACGAACATGTCTTGGGTGATTCTGTAGCCATTAAACCTAAAATCAAGATCAAGGCTATCAAAATGGATAAATTGCCTGTGGCTTTGTATCACTTCTAACCATTGAACAATCTTGCTGAGTAATGCATTGATTTGAATTTAGTGAAAAGAGAGATTGAACAGCATTTGACACGTAATTTTGGTTCAGCCCTATTTGAAGCAGGGGCAATGTTTCCATCATGGTTTAACTGAAGCTAGATTTTCCATCATAATAATCAAACAACCATTTGCTACAACGGTATATTGTAAATAATCTCTGGCAATTTGGAAATGTGAAAACAGTGAGGGCAGAGGCAGATGCACTTTGAATTTTCTCAAAAATGTCCTAGCTATGCATCAAATTACTGTGTATTTTTGAATAAAAATGTTAGAAGTGGACTAAAATGACCTCTTCATGACAAAATTCCTATAGATGACCCCCATGCCCCCCCCCCCATAATTTTTTTTCAAAGAATAGATAACACTGATATAATTATATGTGAAATTTAGATATCCATATTGTTCCTTATTCTTTGCATTCTCAGACAATTTCAACACTTTCCTTTCCCAATGCTCTTTTAGACAATTTTATTCTTACAAATGATAATAACAATCGTAGTAGTAGTGGTGGTGGTAGTAGAAGTAGTAGTAATAATAATAATAATTATTATGACTAGACTAATTGGCTCCCATTGTTTGATGTTCTCCTCCACCCCTGAGTGAGGATATTTTAAAAAATGTGGCTGAAAAATCTGAAAAAAACTAAAAAAAATGACCACTATTGAAGTTAGACTTCATGGTGGAAGGAAGCGCACAAACAATTGTTACTAGAATAGTGGGCCAGTGGGGTCCATTGACAAGGATTAACATAAATCTTGAATTCTTGACTGATAAAAATGTTTATAGACATTTTCTTATACTTGTAGAGATTAATGCATTGATTATGTTTCAAATTTTAGTGTGATATAAGTGTATTCCATCAAACACTATTAAATTTGAACTGTTATTACACTTATAGATTGATTTTTTTAATTTATTAATTGTCAAGATGGTAAGTTAACCATTGTCAATGGATCCTCACCCTTGAGTTCCAGTGATGATTATCAATTAATCATTACATGCAGCCTGACAAAATTAAAAATCAGACAAGAGAACTACTCAGCAATTTCACAATTCATGATCTCATGTCATGCTATTATTGATACATATTTCATCAACTGTAGGCTAAGAATTTTGAGGGGTCTCTCTTTGTGGATTCTGGAACTGACCTAGGCTCAGCTCGATATGTGCCCGGTAGCATTTGTGATTGTTCCCTTCTAAACAAAAGAATATCAATTTGAACTTTTTGTCACTTGTATTTGTTTGAAAAAATTTCAAGTAATTATTTTGTGCTGTCTGGTTGACAGGTAATCCGGCTCTCAGAAATGGAAAACCTGGTTTTGGAGTTGGCTTAGGATACGGCATCCGGTTCAATTCTAATGTGGGGCAATTGCGATTGGACTATGCTATAAACGCATTCCAAAGGAAAACTATATACTTTGGCATTAATTGTGGCGGTGCATGAGGTCACAAGAGAAGAGGGTTATTTGCACACTACCTCGGTCAGGCAGTTTTTTTTTATAATAATTATTCAAATGCATCCTAATTTTAATAATTAGAGTGATAAATTTAAAATTTTAAGAATATGAATGACAACGCGTCACTGTCAGTGACGCTGTGTAAACACGCTAGTCTCACTGACGTGTTTGGGCAAAGACGTTACTGAGAGTGACATCTTTTAATTTTTTTTATAAACTTAGAGTGGACTTAGCCAGGCGCAAGTGGAAAAAATGTCACTCCCACTAGTGTCTTTTAGTTTTTTTTTTAAATAACTAAAAAGTAAAAAAAAGAAAGGAAAGTGCAAAGCGTCATTGACAGTGATACGTTGTCATTCGTATTCTTAAAATTTTGATTTTATCATTCTTATTATTAAAATTAGAATTATTTGAATAATTATAGTCAAAAATCCCTGTCCATAAGGTCACACGAGTAGGATTTTGTACAGGGTAGATTTTTTATTTTTTTTCAAAGTCGGTAGCACCACAGAACATTTCTGTATAATTTTTTTTTCAAAGTCTGTGCCTTAGGATAACTAGTCCTTTTCCTCTAACTATATTGATTTCCTGGACAAAAATTCATTCGTTAAAATAGTAAAACCATCTCAACATTATCTGTTCTATGATGCTCTCCCTAACTTTGGGAGCGGCTTCCAGATATCTCTCTCAGATACTAGATATCAATAATATTGGGAACAATACTTCCCTTGAGTGTTCATTTTGGGTCTACTCGATCGTTGATGTGGCCAGGATATATGGTACTTGTTAATAATGAATTAGTTAACTTTAACACTATGCTTATTATATTTTAGTATATGTTCATCATGCGACATGTTACCGTGTTTGTCGCTAGTTTCTTTTAATATAAATATTGTCCTTGTAAAACACTTAAGACTGGTTCCTTTGATAATTTTAACAAAGAATGTAACTTCTTTTAAAAGGCAACATGTCAAATGAAATTAAAATATGTAATATCATGAACATAATAAATTGATGCGATTTGAGGCAAGTTTTGTCATTCATCTGAAAACTTCGCAATTTTCAAAGGTTCAGATTTAATGATTTTTAATAGAATATTGACACTTAAATTGCATAAAGATGAATGCACCAATGAAGTCTGATGATGTTTATATTTTTATTGAAAAGTACTGTAAGGTTGTTAAAATTATCATTGTCAACGATCCCCGCCTTTCTAATGCATGTGTAATTTCTTTGACATTTATATTTTACTAGACCTATAACCCGGCTTCGCTCCCCGCAATAAAAATAGTTATTCAAAATCATATATTAAAAGTAAAAATAATACTAATCACTCAAAATATAAGTCTTCAATCATTATTAATAATTTCCATAAACTAACAAATTCGTTATTAGTTTTGCAAGTATCTTGATTGTATGTAAAACAAAAATAGTAGATAATATTTGACAGCATATTATCTTAACATATTATTAAGTGAAAGTATGCAAAAAAGAACAAAGATGCATATCAAATTGAAGTATCTGAATTCTTTAAATTAAGATGTTAAATTTAGAAACAATAAACAATCACAATCTTTAAATGTATGATTGTCCATGTGATCTTCAAATAAAATAAGATAACTATAACTATACAAAAAAATATCATACTCCTAAAAACACATACATCTGTTAGACGAAGAGTGTAGCTTCGAGCGGTGAAAATGGAAACATTAACTATATTTGATTCTTCTGAAAACAAAGATGAGTTTTGTAAAGAAAAAATGACTTTCTATATTCTCAGATTTTTTAAAGAAATGAGTTCAAAAGACAAAAACAATTAAATAAATGTATAAAATAATATTCAGTTTTATTTCAACCGTCCAATGAAACCAAATAAATAAAAAATAATAATTTTGAGAATTTCCAACGTGGCATAGCTGGGGTGCAAAAAAACGCAACGCTCTTTTTGGAGTATAATTTTTTTTTATTTGTCTGTAGTTCTCAAGACGTGTATTTTAATCACATTGAATTACAATTATGACCGTTCATGTTACTTTCATACGATTATCATGTCTTGAAAGTTTGGACTACATAATTGTTAATGAGTTTTTGTTGTCAAAAGAGAAAATTCATTTAAAATTTTCCACAATTACACGGCCAGTTTTTGTGTTTTATGTAAAAATATCTTTCTGTGTATATGTACATCTTTGTTGAAACAAACCGGCCGAATATGTCTAGATATGCGCATAAGCTGGACATTTAAACTTGCATGGTCAGAAAAAAGAATATTCCATTGTGATCAAAAGAATCCTGATAATGATTATATGAATATACAACTCTCATATTATGGTACTTAACATATTACTTCAGTTAACCTGCTCGGCTGTTAAAATCCTAGGGTCCCTTTTTCCTTACAATATTTCACATAAAGATACAATCAGTAACTGCTTCAACAACTTGCCAAAGAGGAAAGAACAAGCATTAAGAAACGTAAACGATACAAAAGACAACATATTAATTATATTACAATATTCTCCCTTCTGCAGTTAATATTAACACAAAATTCGCCATAGCAGAAACCATGATAACATATTAACATACCAGGAAAAAAACTAAGATTCTTTACCGCATACATAAAAGTATTTGCAAAAGCAACAATATCACATTACCACCTCAGACGGATGCTCCTCCAATAATGTGCCGCCATTCACTCCGATGTGGTGGTCTCCTGCCAGGCAGGCCATGCTCGAATCGATTTCATCTTCAATTATACCAGGTTCATCACTGCAGACCTGATCAAGCACAAGTACCAACCCCATGACAAATGCCGCGTCGACATGTGGCACAAGGAAGAGAGAAAACACATCCTTGCCCATCACGACATGTGCGTCTGGATCCACCTTACGTTTTATCTCTGCCACCAGTGATGCTGGCTCCCCCTTTGCAGCTGTTCCCTCTAATAACACCTTTACAATTTTCACCGGTTCATTAATTGACAATTTCCCAACAATTTGAAAAGTAAAAAAATCCTTAAATTAATAGCTAAGTGCAGATGGATGCAAGTAGATTCTGGAAATTGAATTTTAGGTTTGCCTCACAAACTTTAGCCGATGTGGCATGAGCATTTTTACCACACCAGCTCACCACTGTGGCTAACTATCGGTGAATTCTTAAAATTGATATTTTGATAGCAATAGAATGAAATTATTCATAGGTTAGAGAGCTCCATAATCTTAGTAAATGTCCAAATGTAATCACATTACCTTACAACAACGTTGTGAAAAGAAGCCTTCTATTCTGTACTCAGTTTCTGCCTCTGTGGGGCCAAGTCCTCCATGCACCTCAACCACCATGCCGGCACGGTCCCCACCAAATATTGAAGATCTGATCCAATATTTCATTCATATTAATGTAAATGATCTTTAGGTTCTTTCCAAAATTATGCCATCACCTATATTTGTCTCTTCACCTAGTATACTTCTTTTTGAATGAATTTCCCATTCCAATCAATTTGCTTAAAGTTTCGACAAGGCCGTGAGTGGACTTCTCGCAGTTGAAAACTTTGTAAATTTCTCTCTTAAATTTTTTGATTAATCCACTTTGGATATGTACAAACATAAGCCTTCAAAGATACTTATTGAACAATTTGTTTTTTTTTTCTATTTTTAAATCACTTTATCTCTTTTCCTTGAACCTATTATACTAATAATAACTGAATCTAGGTTTTTTAAACATTTTAACACATACACAAAACCAACAACCGTTTGAATCCTTCTGACATACCTCCTGACAGTAAACAATGGCTTCTGATTGTGACCATCAGCTCTCTCTCCAGCAAAACCTTCCCACCTATTGTGCAAACTAGGCCTCTTCTTTCTAACAGTCAGAACAGGTGCGCCGCCCGGATCCATTAATACCAATTCGTCCGATACTGCAGGATACATGTCAACTCTAAATGCGAGCTCGCCGGTACAGTGATCATACACCGCAAATCCATCTCCTTGTGCAAAAAGAGAAGTCTTTCTGACAGTTAGTTCTCTCTCTGCGTCTGAGCAATACTTCTCTGATATCACAGCCTGTTCCATTGCTGGTTGAAAGATCCAACTCCAACCTCTCTTGTTTGAATGGAGGGAAGTGAAGGTAGAGGCTTGATTGAATCTCCGTTGATATTATGGGTTTTCTTGAGGTAGAGATTCGTTCACCGGTATTTGTGAAGAGATGTCAGCAAAGTCGGTACATCAGTTGAAATTTCAGAGCTTTTGCATTTGAAATTTTGTGAGTTGAGAATCAAGAGTCAAATAGAGAGATTGCTTGGCTTTGGGTTTAGTGAATCAGAATCAGTGAGATCAAAGTAACGAAGTGTGTGGCCTTGTGGGTTTACTCAAAATCGAAAGTTGCGGTAAAGAGAAAACCATGAACTGGAAATGAGAAAAGAATCGAATTTCAGGAGTTCTAGTGTGTGACAAGGATTCGCCTGTCGCTTTCCTTCTCTCGTTTTATTCCTCTTTGAGTTGTGTTTAATTCTTTTTTAGTAATAGCTTTTTGGTTGCCTACAAGAACGGGCATTTATAAAAAGAAAAGGAAATAAATTTAATTTGTTGATATATATGAATCCGTGAATTCACATCATGAAAAATTTTCGCACGTGTGGTTTTTTTATTTTATACGGTTATATTATTTATTAACGGTTCTAATTTAATATAATAAATAATTCTGTGTATTAAAAATTATGTTTAGATTTTTCATAACCGTTGTGATTTTTTTGAGCCGTTATAATTTCTGTGCGGAGATCTCCACACAGAAATTATCCGTAGATAATACCGATCCATGAATCCTTATGAGTTAGATCACCAGATCTGGTTCCAATTTAATATTGCTCGAAGTCGAAGGTAAATGGTCCGTCTCAGTCTCTCCACGAAAAACGAGAGCTCATCTCGAATGATAATAGCTTTGAATCGGTTCATAGAAAAATAATTAATGTTAAATTATAATTGATTGGCGAACACAATAATCTGGAAGAGGTTAAGCAAACGCGAGTGGGGCCTAAGATGAAATTAATCATTTTGATTTATAAGCTTTTGTGATAGTATTTATATAGATTTCAATGTAACTTTGTTTGGTCAAAAAGATCGTACTAAATGAAATGATTAATTAATTTTTTTCGTCCTTTAGCATGGAGTGCGATTTAAGATTTTCCAGTTTCTTTCATGATTAAAAATACAATCATTTTACTATTTAAGTATTTATGTAATATAGATGGACATATTATAATTTGTAGTGGGGTACTACGTACTTATTTCTTCTATTAATTACAAAAAAAAAAAAAAAACTATCAAATGTAACCTATGTCTTCTTTTCTACATGCTTATACAATTTTTGTAGAATTTTTTTATTTATTTCAACTAAGAAATTACTACATTATATTTTTCTTTTTTGATCCGGACAATAGCATGCTATCTCTGTTCATTTGGAAAGGATACATGTATTTAGTTATCTAAGAAAAAAATAGAAACCCAACATTTCAATTATATCGCAGAGCATAAGTCTAAACTACTTTTTATTAGAGCATCAGCAAGTGTGGCCATTTGTGTTAATAAAAAAATGGATTCTATTTTCTTGAAAACAATCAAGTTTTACTTCAAACTATTTTTGTCAAAGATTATAATTATAAAATTATTTATGACAAAACCATAATTAATTTGGAAACAATTAAAAAATGAGAGATTGAAAGGAGAACAAAATGCTTGAGACGGTTATCATTTAATCCGGATTTTGGCCCCAATTTGGGACGCGCGGCAAGCATGCATAGATTTGGAAGTTGATATTTCCCGGATTTGTGAGGTTGTGTGTCAGGATCTGATGGTATGTAAAATATCTTTGAATTCGTGGCGATCCAATCTTTATATCTTATCGATAAAAATCAATTAGCGTTATCAATTTGTGGAATCGTAAATCATACGATCCGAACTATTTTATAATTTTACATATGAAAGTTATATTTTAAGGTACAAACAACTTTCAAATTAATGGTCAAGAAACAACAACATTTTTTTAATTTCATTGCAGGTATATATTTTAGAGGATGTGAAATGTCCCATTCAATCAAGAGATGAACGCCACATTCTTGGGTTGGTTGGCTACTTGACTGGGTGCCACAACAAATCTTTTAGGCACTGTTGGCTTGGGTGCTTAATTCTTATAAATTCAGGTAAATTCAAATTTGAATTAGAACAGAGAATGTTAATTTTTGATATCTTTGAGTTCTTCACGATAGAGAATAAACAATACTACAAGTATATAACAAGAAAAATCAAATAAGTTGGTTCTTAATATAGATTTACATTTGGATCCTCAAAATTTTATTGGATACGGATCCGTATATGGATCTTATAAATTTTTAATGGATTCACATTTGAATCTTCTGGGATCCGATTCAAATCCGATCCATTGACAACCCTACATAAACATCAAGTATTGCCTATTAAAAATGTACATTTTTTTATCATATTAGTAAAAAATTTGTCCACAAAGAATAGGAAATAATCTATTTTGACATAAATAATTTATTGAGCAAGTAGATTAATTATTTGAGCCGTTGGGATATAAATCTCATGTCAAAACAATAATAATTTTTTATTTTGTAAAACACCATAATATATATCTCTTTGTATATTCTCTCTTTCTATATATATATATAGAGAGAGAGAGAGAGAGAGTAAAGATACCATGAGCTTAACTCAAAAAGTATATTAAATCATCTCCAAATTTTAATTTAACATGCTCATTAAATTCTTTATATGAAAATCTTGTGGGATGCAAAAATTTGAAGTGTTTTGAGCTTTTTAAATCATGATTTTTTTTTTTGAAAATGAGCTCTAAAAATAATAATAATACATTCAATCTTTCAACATCATTTTTAAAAAATAAAAACGGTGACTTAAAAAGCTCAAAACGCTCCAAATTTTTGCATCCCATAAGATTTTCATATAAAGAATTTAATGAGTATGATAAATTAAAATTTTGAGATGATTTGATATATTTTTTGAGTTAAGCTCTTGGCCATGGGTTGGATCCCTTTTCTCTCTTTCTTTTTATTTGGAGTCGATACTTAGGCTAATTTGATTTCCCAGTCATGACCCTGAGCTGATTTTGATTTTAATCTTTTATGTAAACTTAGGTTAACATAATTCTAATTGTTTTGACATTAACCAATTTAGATGCATACATCAATATTTACAAAATAACATTATTACAATCAAATCCTTCTAGCAAATATTTAATGTTATAGACTATATGCACATAGTTGCACAATAAACTCTAATACAACAAACATTTCACCAATTAATAAAACTCCTTGGATGGTGCCAGCCAGTATAAATCTCAAATATTATAACTGAAGTTCAAATAGATGCATAACTGACGTGAACCCCTCTTTTTTTATATATTTATTACATTTATAAAAAAAAAGGGATACACATAAATTTATTGCCTTAAATATTCAAATAAGTTCAAGAACACATATTATAGCACCGTGTCCATACCAGTAAATCCCTTAGCTAATTTAATTATGACTAATGAATATAGCTTATGCAAGAACTTAAATATCGAGTTGCTTGAAACCATTGTGAAATAATTCAAACCTGCAATAGTTCACAAGACATCATTAGCACCATAGTTAGTCATCAACATGACATTAAACTTTAGAACAATAATCTATATTTATTATAGATTAGCTACAACTATAACACAAGTATAATGTTACAATTGAAGTTTTACGTAAATTCGGATTAACAAAAGGCAACCTTGACACAGATTACGAAAGTTTTTACATTTAGGTTTGCCAATCTAATGTACAACAAGGAATTTTGGTATTATAACCTTCCCACAAGGATGCATTTCTAAGCCTTGACATCAACTATGCCCAAACCCCCTTTTTACCTGTTTAGCCTTGGTAATTATATTGTCCTCGACCTAACCATTAAATGCACAATAAATCTATGATACCCATGCTTCTCAATTATTCCAGGCCTAAAGGCTCACCAAGCAAATTGCTCGGGCCAGTGGCTCACTGGATACCCTTCACCATTCCAGGCCTAAAGGCTCACCAAGCAAATTGCTCGGGCCAGTGGCTCACTGGATACCCTACCACAGCACCATGCTCTAATATATATTTTTACTTTTTTTTTTTAATTTTACTATAAAAGAAATAGGAAACACAAATCAAATAACATGTTAACAAGGAGAAATGCAATAACAAAAAAATCAGAAAGAAGCAACTCAAAGAAAGAGGAGAAGAAATAGGAAATATGACATGTAACTATACTCACAATGCACAAATGTAAAATCAAGAACTAAAAAAAATAAAAAAAAATAAAAGACAGTAAAATAGCAAGAGAACAAGCAAATGATATATTAGCAATGAGAATGCAACAAACATAAGAAAAAAAATGAGAAAGAAAAAGCAAAGAACATAAATGAATTTTCCTTTATTGAGCATTTTACACTTACAACTCTGAATTCTCCATCTTCCCTTTGGCAATTACATCATGGCATCACCACGAAACCTATTCTAAAGATTGTACAATGGGGATCCTAGGTGTTTACCAAGTTCTCAGGCTATTGCCGAGATCAATTGGTTAGGTATGGTTTGGCTTCTTGTCAGAACCGAGGAAGAGAGGGCTTTAGTACCAGTCTTTGTGATTAGGGTTTCTCTTGGGGGTTCTTAGTACCAGGCTCTGCTAATTGATACCTATGGACAGAAAGAGAAGGGAGCCTTTGGTGTTTGGTATCGGTTTTTGATTTTTTTTGCTTTCTGAGTCTTTGGTACCGAATTTGGCAGTTGAGATTCTTGGGGCGACAGTAGAGACCAATGGGGTTTATATAGGCACTGTTCAGTCTCGATTACGCTGGAATATTCTAGAACAAGCAAAAGCGGCCAGCGGTTACTTGGTGGGTGTTGACCGGTCTTGGTGGTTGTAACTGTCAGGGAGATGATGTGGTCGTCTCTAACCGTCTTTGAGACCGTTGGAGCTCCGCACCTCTTCTCCTCTCCAGTTCCGACCACCTCTACCTTCTCCAGTCATCCATTCTGACATCTATTTGAGCTTTAGGGTTCTCAAATACTCTTAATTAATCGGGTTTTCAATGAAATTGATGATAGAATTAGGCTTAGGTGGGTGATATGGGTTGGATTTTCTATTTAATTTGGGTTTTCGGCAGACGGATTGGTGGAGGGGGCCTTGGCTGTCGTCGGCGAAGAGGGGAGACGTAGGGGCTCGGTTTTATCGAAAAGGAAATGGGGGAATTTCCTTGGTTCCGTCGGAAGGGAGAGAGGGAAAGAAATATATGGGGGAGTAGCATGGGTGGGCCCCACTTGTTGGTGAAAGAGAGGGAGTGGGGCCGGCTTGTAAATGAGGGAGAGAATGGTAAGGCCCAGTTGTAAGGTTTAATGAAACACACTTCTTACTTCATCTTCGGATGGACTCGGTTCATGAAGACTGAAGTTCAGAAATGGTTATGGTGCGCATGAGCCGAGTTCTTTCTCCTCTTCATTTCTCCACATCTCCAATAACACACCCTCACAAGCTCTTGTCTCCAAGTTGTACCCAAGAACACCTTTGATTAAATCTCAGCCATTTGATTGCTCTGATTTTCTTCTCCTAATTTATTCTAATAGCTTCCTTCGTTCAAAAATCATGAAATTTTCACCAAAATACTCTAAATTCATGATTAACATCTCTGTATTTTTTTAATTCCCATTTTACTCTTGTCTCCTTATGCTAAAAATTTTTTGATCAAGAAAACCCTGTTTTCTTCTGAATAAATCCCAATTTTCAATGTTGTAGCTCAGTGTCTCTGCCAAAATATCACTCTTACAAAAAAAACCCTAATTAAACACAAATTAGACTTGTATTGATGCTTTATTAGGATTTGATTTGATCAACAGTTGATTACATGTCAACAATTGATATAAATCCTGACTTGATCAGATGTTTGTAACATTGGCACCTGACCAGTCTTGTGAAATTGACTTCCGATCCATGTTCATGAAAGCAAAATCACATTGAAATTTCTTATAGTTGACTGTATCAAAATACTGGCTTGACATTGACACAGTTCTTGTTGTACAGGGATTGTACTGCTTCAGTTCTTAGGTTTGATCTGAGGGTTGGTTCTTAGGGTTTAGTCTGAGGATTTGATCTTGATTTTCTCTTGAGTTCCTTCCTCCAACCTTTTACGGGTAAACAAAGTAAAATAAAATAATAAACTAATCAAACTTAATACTATCACAACAAACATATCAATGTAAATTCTCCAATGAATAAAATAAAATACCACGGCAAAAAAAATTAAAAGTAATAAAATATTTAAATACTTGAATTAACAAAATATGAAAACATACATATAATGAAATGTGAGAAGTAAATTTATAGAATTAATTATGGAATATCAAGTTAATTAAAAAGTAAATGCAAATGAAATAAAGGATTGCAAAGTAAATTAAAACATAACATTTTATTCATACACATAAATGAAATTTTGTGCAAATTAAATTCTGATAAAGAATAAACTAAAATTTAGATAAACAAATTAATTCATTCAAATGAAAGTGAGAACCCAAAACTATTTTCTTGAAAGGATTACCACACGAAAGACTACATAAATTTAACCAATTTAAATCCTACCAAACACCCCTCATTTCTCCCTTTACCCGGTCATTTCCCGTATCCTTTCCCTCTCTATTTTATTTGGCTCCATCAAAACAAAATGAAAACCACTCAAAGTACTCCCTACCCCTCTCCCTTACCGGCTTCCCCTCTCTCTGGCGAGTAACCAAACCAAGAAACCGATAGCCCCTCTTACCAAATCCTCTCCCCACCGCACCTCCGTTCCTTGGCACCTCCGCCCTCACCCGCACTTCTAGCACGTCGCCGGACCAGAGTGGAGCGCACGCCACAGGGCTATCGCCTCGCCTTCACCGAGGTCAAGTCACTTGAGAGTCCGACCATTCCCACACCAGCGCCCGACCCAGCAGCCTACCCCACTCACTACCAACCTTGCACCAGAGGCGGGGTCACCAGAGGAGGAGCCACAAAGGACGTTGTCCGTGTGTCTGACGACACACCCGTTTCCTCAATTTCGATCTTGTACCAGCGACTGTGATGAAAGTCGGACGCCTCTTTCTCCTCTACTGTTCGTTTGTACCGGTATGGTTTAAACTTAGGGTTTCCTTTCTATTTTTCTTCGGCAGTGTGTGCCGATGAGGGGCCGGCGCTGAGCCCGTGCCTTTGCATATGTTGGTTGCTGCCATGCCTTGTTCCATCTTGCTTGTTTGTCCCAGTACTGCCTTGTGGCTGATTGTCCTTGTACTGGTCCAACTAAAATTTTATATTGATTTTATTTATTATTATTATTATTATTATTATTATTATTATTGCTAAGTCCTTGTTACGTGTCGATTTGCTGGCTTGTGCCAGCTGATCTTGTGGACTGAATGTTAGTTGTCTTGTTGGGAAATAACAAATTTAAAAAGGATATACAAATATGATTATGTAAGATTATCAAGCAGGACTAACATGATCAAATTTCATTGGGCCAAATAAATAAATCAAATTCCTTTGGGCTAAATAAGTAAACACCAACGCATTAACATTTTTTAAAATTTAATTGAATTTGTTCGAGTTCAATTGAGTACTTTTATTTTATATTTAATTATGATTAAATATATAAATATATGTATTTCAAATGAAAGTTCATTTTGATGTTATAATAAATAAATTAAAACATAGATTTTAAAATTCTAAATAAAATAATAAAATAACTTAAGGATAACATCATAAATGGAAATTAAAAAAAATATAAAATGTGTATTTATATATATTATTGAGAAAAAATATATATATAAAAGGATAATATGAATATAGTAATAAAATTCAATATGTTAAAATAGGTATAAAATAACTTGTATAAAAATATATTTTTGTGAATATCAAAAATAGTAAATATCATGGGGTATATCTTAACACCATTTACTACATGAATAATAATAAGTAAAGAAGGAGATGTATAAATCGTCATTGATTGTTATTTTAAGATATGCTAATAAACCATAATCTACATTTACGATATGAATAATTTATATCGTTGAATAAGATTCCTTTTTAGATTCTTATTTGTCTATGTCTATATGTGTAATCAAAATTTCAAATTTACAACTAGCATGTAATCCAACTATAAACAAAAATATATACTTAAATATATAAAATCTATCTTACTGACCTATTAATATAGTCATATTAAACATATATATATATATATATATATATATATATACAAACTTCTAATGGAAATGAAATAGTTAAGTGTCCTCCTTAAAATTTATTAGGGGTGAAATTATACAAGTATAAATATATAATATAATATAATATAAAACTCATTATGATTACAAAAACATGTATAATATAAACTATGTAAAATTATTAATATAATAATAATGATATAATAAGACACATATTTATTTTAATACAATCACCATTTACGTGACGAGCCATGAAATTCTCTTTTCGAACACCACAAGCCGCGTATAAATAACAAACATTAACTAGGATAATCCTCTTGCACAACAAATAAGAAAAACCATAAAGTTATTCAAGTTGTAAAAAGAATACAAGAATCAGATAATGACCAGTATTCCTGGCACCTTATAATGCAGTAGAAATACTATAAAAAAATTCTAAGCAAAATTACGATATAATTTAAAATAAAAGGTGAATTGATTCATCCGATTCAAACACATTATGAATTTTAATTAAATAAAATATCACTTAATTTTTCATTTAAAACTTACAAAATTTAATTTATCCTAAAATAGGAGAGAGATCCATTTCAAATCCACTTACAGAAGACGATGACCTCCCTGACCCTTTGGACACAGACGCTCGCATCTCACATAGGAGAACGATGCGGTACCCTCGTAGAAGTACGACTTCGCAATACTCTCAGGTATGGATTCCTGAGATTTGCTTTTCTTTTTTCAGAATTAGGAACCCAAATCGAAAAATGAAATTTTTCAGAAATTATTTGAATTGCGGCATTTTGAACCAAATATTATTTAGAGACCAACTCTGACCAGTCATATGTATCCGGTAAATTGACCAGCATATTCGAGACCTACTCACATTTTTCATATCATTTTATGTCATGCTGCATGTAGATATGATAGGAGTAGAACTCAGAAATTAGTCCCGAGATAGGATTAGATAGAATTAAATAATCAAGTGTGAATTATAATTTTTAGAAAAATATTATTACTATCACTAATTATTAATTAAGTTAATTAGTTAATCATGCAGTAAATGCATGAGAGTGCTGAGAGGCAGGACGGGTGATCTCAGTCTGAGGTTGCCTTGTATAACCAGACCAACGGGTTACATTCGCCTTGGTCTGTATATACACTGCGCACCTTTATTTGTTGGTTATCCACTGACCCCGTTATTTGGTGGGTTCGGCCGTGCCAGAGTGTTTTTCTTTTTATCAATATTATATTTTTACTATTCTTAATATGATTAAGATTTTTAATCTAAATTTGAGCGATTGAGTTACCATGTCTTTCAGTGTTTAGTGTGGACGACCATATCCGAGTCTGGATTCTACTCCGTTTTGTTATTTCTCGGGATGCGGTCCTCTGGCCCCTAGTTGGTACAGTGTAGGCTCCCATTTGTATTATATATTATTTTATCATTTCTCGGGATGCGATCCTCTGGCCCCTGATTGGTATAGTGTAGGATCCCATTCGGGATGCGGTACTCTGGCCCCAGGTTGGTACAGTGTAGGCTTCCATCTGTATTATATTTTGTTTTGTCATTTCTCGGGATGCGGTCCTCTGGCCCCTGGTTGGTACAGTGTAGCCTCCCATTTGGGATGCGGTCCTCTGGCACCTGGTTGGTACAATGTAGGCTCCCATTTGTATTAGTTTCCGATTTGTTATTTCCTAGGTAGTTATCTCCTTTTGACGATATGGCAACTGAAAGTATAATTTCTTAATCCCTTTTGTTTTATTATATTACTATCATTCTGTGAGGTGGATCATCAAATTCAGAATACCGAGTACGTGCTTTTAGCCATCATTCTCCTAGGGCGTTATCGCCCCGGGAGGCCGAATTTTTCCAAGGTATTCAGGGCATTGGCGCCCGCTTACTCGAAAATCCTAAGTTTATAAGTTAGGCCCGAATACGTGCCCGCTTAGGTAAGTCACAAGTCCATGGTCCGACCACGTGCCCGCTTGTGGATGGACTGATGATCTACAACTGGGTTATATATATACGGGCGCTTTAAATCTCGTATCTTATATATATATTTATTATATATTATATTATTATCCACAAATTTTTATGTTTCAGACTTATTTTTCATTGCATGTCATCGCATCATAGCGAATTATTAAAGAGATGCATTAACTATAATTTTACTTATAAATAGATAATTACTGCATTTAGAAGTTTAGTATCGGTATTTGGGTCCAGTCTAGGAAAGAAGATCAAATCTTAAGGCTAGATCTAAATCCGTACTGATTAATTTTTAAAAATACTCACGTTTCCACGGTGGTTGTGGGATCCAAGTACACAGGTGCGGGATGTATTTTGATGAGAGAGTGTTAGGTGCAGTCCTGCGTGGTGACAGAGATGCTTCGCCGCATCCGCATGTGAGCAGGGTAGTGGATTAGGATCTATCGGGTTTCGAGTTTTATTTCTTCTTTTGGGTTTTTCTTTGAGAAATTTTGCCGCCCATTCTGATGGAGATAGCCCCGCCGATGTCGGCGTTGTATTCTGTTTTGTTACTCTGGACTATATATATTATTTTATATTATTATTATTATTTTGTTTATTCAGTATTTGATTTATTTTATTCATTTAGCCTTTCATACGCACGTCTCGTCGTGCGTACGTGGCGAGATTAATCACCCTTAATCCGTTTTAATTATTCTGTGGTGTGACATTATGTGACCGTTGCGAATAGTGGAAAAATGAAAATTCTTGGATTGGCTCCATTAATATCTTTTCCAAAGAAATACAAAATGTATTGTTTGTCCAAAATCGTGCATCAAATTTATTATCCATCAATAAAATTGCATATGAGCTAAATTGTGAAGTTATTTTTTCTTCAAAAAATGTTATATTTCAAGAAAGGATAACAAAAAGGGCGATTGGTGAAGGATTTCTTGAGAATGAACTTTATTTCTTGAACAAAGAAAAATACAATTTTAATACTCAAAGAGAAGAAGAATTAAGCACTCTTTGGCATAAAAGAATTGGGCATCCATCCGATAAAATTCTAAAATATATTTTTAATTTAAAAAAATTAGATTGTAGTCATTGTGAAATTTATAAATTAGGCAAACATACTAGATTACATTTTGATTCTTCAAATTACAAAACTACAAAACCTTTTGAGTTAGTACATTTCGGATGTTTGGGGACTCGCTCCAATTGAATCATTTAATGGTTATAATTACTTTGTTATATTTATAGATGATTTTTCAAAAACTACTTGGTTGTATGTAATGAAAAGTAAAAGCGAAGTCTTTTCTTTATTTCAAGAATTCTATAATTTTGTAGAAAATCAATTTGATGCAAAAATTAAAATGTTCAGAAGTGATAATGGAACGTAATTTATTAATCAAAATTTTTTAAATTTCTTCAAATAAAAGAGAATTGTACATCAAACGACTTGTGTTTATACACCCCAATAAAATGGAGTTTCCAAAAGAAAAAACCGACATCTCCTTGAAATAACACGGGTACTTATGTTTTAAAATAACGTTTCAAAAATTTATTGGTCGGATGCCATGCTCACTGTCACATATTTGATAAATAGATTGCCAAGTGCTAATTTATATTATAAGAGTCCATTGGAAATCATTTATCAAAGAAAACTAAATATTGACCATTTGAGAGTGTTTGGATGCATGTGTTATGCACACAACAATAACAAATAAGACAAATTGGACTACACATCAATTAAGGCAATTTTCTTGGGATATTCATCACAAAAAAGGTTATAAATGTTATGATTCTATCAACAAAAAAATTTATATTTCAAGAGATGTAACGTTCGAAGAAAATGAACCATACTTCAAATGAATGAAAAAGAATATTAATGCACAAGAACTATCAAATGTTTTTACTTTTCCATCATTTGAATTTTCGGAAGAAGATGAGACAACAATCACTAATGAGGGTGAACACGAGATTGAGGAAATTCCTCAAATACAAGATGAAGAACCTGAAATTCCTCAAACGCAAGAAGAAATTGAAGAAGGCATAGAAAAAATCTCTTTGCTAAGGTCAAGTCGAGTACCTCAAGCTTCAACAAGGTTACAAGACTTTGTAACTTTCAAGGTATATTATCCTATATAGGATTTTATTTCGTATGATAATATTACACTCGAATATAAGGCCTTCTTGACTTCAATTAAAAATAAAAAAGAGCCAAATAATTTTGAGGAGGCAATAGGTCAACCCGTATGGTGTAAAGCAATGAAAGAATAGTTAAATGCGCTAGAAAAAAATGAGACATGAAAAATTGTTCCTTACCAATTGGTAAAAAACCCGTGGGGTGCAAGTGGATATATAAAATAAAGTACCATAGTGATGGCACCGTTGAACGATATAAAGCAAGGTTGGTAGCCAAAGGATATACTCAAACTCAAGGAATTGATTATGAAGAGACTTTTGCACCCGTAGCCAAAAATGAATACCGTTAGAATTCTTTTTTCAATAGCGGTAAACCAAAATTGGACCCTATATCAATTGGATGTGAAAAATATATTCCTACAAGGGACATTAGATGAAGAAGTTATTTTCAAAAAATAATAATAATTACACGGTTATAGTTTTGGTATATGTAGATGACATAATAATTACCGGCAATAATTTAGAAGAAATTAAAAGAGTAAAAGAGAAATTAAAATAAAAATTTGATATAAAGGACTTAGGTTTATTAAAATATTTTTTAGGAATTGAAATTTCTCATTCTCTCAAAGGATTATTTATTTCGCAAAGAAAATATGCACTTGATTTATTAGAAGAAACCGAAAAGTTAGGTTGCAAACCGGATTCTACACCGATCGATAGTAAATACAAATTAAACCCCGAAGAGGGTGAACCTTTAGAGGACATAAATCTTTTTCAAAGACTTATGGGGAGGTTAATTTATCTAACGGTAATGAAACCAAATATTTCATTCTCGGTGAGTCAAATTAGCAAGTTTATGCATGCATCTCGAACAACGCATTTAAATGCCATAGATAGAATTCTAAGGTATTTAAAAGGTACACCCTGAAAGGGAATTTGGATGAAAAATAATAACTCTAACGAAATATGTGGCTATTCCGATGAAGATTGGGCCGTAAGCTTTGATCGAAAATCAACAACCGGCTTTAGCATATTTATAGGCGGAAATCTAGCCACATGGAAAAGTAAGAAATAAAATATTGTGCCTTGGTCAAGCGCCGAAACGGAATATCGAGCCACGGCGTCAACCGCAAGCGAGTTAATTTGGATCAAACAACTCCTAACAGACACGGGGATTGAAACAAAAAATCCAAAGAAAATGTTTTGCGATAACCAAGCCGCTGACATATAGCATCGAATCCCGTATTCCACGAGCGAACAAAACACATTGAGGTGGATTGCCACTTTATTCGAGAAAAGATCCAATCGAAAGAAATTGAGACTCCATATATCAAGAGCAGAGATCAATTGGCCAACATGTTTACTAAAGGATTGGGCTCGAGATTATTTAAAAGAAATTCTCGTAAGTTGGGGATGATCGATATTTATACCCCAACTTGAGGGGGAGTGTTGAGAATAATTAGAATTTATGGATGTAATTAGGGATTGGTCTCGGATCCGTTATGATTAATGTCGTCATCGACCAATTAGAAAAAGAAGAGCCACTAATCTCAATTTATAATTAATTACATAGAGGAGAGCCACCTCATCCTTTTATTTTTTATTTTTTAGCAACTCTCCGGTACAATTGTACCGTTAGAATAGGGATTCAATAGCCACAATGTATAAATAGATCGATAGCTCACTTCAAATTTTACTTATTGACTCAATAATCAGAAAAGCTCAATAAAATCCACTTTTCATCATCTCAATTAATTGTCTCATATTCTCAACAGATTTCATGGAAGTACACCTCCAATAGGCAGTCAGCACACTTCAACAATAATTCTGGTAGAAGATGATGCATTAGAATTTCAAAAAAAAAAAAACATAAGAATATCTGCAATTGCAAAATCCTAACAAAGAATGACTTGAAAAAAATTGTCTGAGAATATACTCACAAAAGTCAACAAATAGAACAAAATAGACCAGCTGGTACTGTAAAACAACTGGTTAAACTAATATGAAATATAATGTTTCAGTAGTGCTACATGTAGTGGTGCCAGTGATTTTTACCTCTGCAATGTCAATGGCACTGCATCTCTTATCAGATTTTATATTGGTGACGAGTGTTTTATGATGAAGATCTCTCCCCTAACTTTGGGAGCGGCTTCCAAATATCTCTTAGATATTTCAGACACGCCTCTTGTAGATATCAATAATGTTGGGAACAATTAATTCATCCCTCGAGTGTTCATTTTGGGTCTACTCGATCGTTGATGTGGCTAGTAGTTAATTTTTTTAATAGATTTATGGTACTTGTAAATCATAAATTAGTCATCTTTAACATCATGCTCATTAATTTTCCTTCCTTTGAAGCTCGGTTGGTTAGTAATACGTGGACCAATAAATTCAAGGAAAAAAATCTGCTATTATTATTGCATAAAAGGAGGGCCCTCTTATTATTATCTCGATCGTAGGAATTGTGTTGAGATTCAAACTGTAGGGATAGTGTTTTTGAGATTCGAACTATAAAAACTTTCGAGTTATGTTGCACGGATGCGGGTGCGGCGATACGGTAATTTTTAAAAATGAGGGATATGGTTGCGGCTATATATATAATATATAATTTTATTTTTAATAGAAAAAAATAATATATAAATTAAAATGAACGAAATTCATTTTTATTATTTTGTTCTGATTCAAAAAACACATAAAAAGTGATAAATTCATTTTTTAATAAAATAAGACATAGAGAAATAACATAATTAAATAATTCTTTAATATTAAAAAATATAAATAAGTATAATAGAGTGGCGTAAGGAATATTTTTGGGGAGAAGGAAAATGAAAATACAAATATAATTAATCTCAACCACCGGATCCCTTTACTGATAGAAATTTTAAAATAGCATTTGCATTTTGGAGCCGGACTTCCGCTTCATTAGTCCCACAAGGTTAATTTTTTCTTTCTGGGGAGCGCTCCGCTACTTGTATAAATGCATATTGCTCTCATCCATTTAACGCGTCTTCTTTATTGAAGTTCTCACCGGACAGCTGCAGCCTGGCGCTTGCATGGTTATGGTTGTTTATGAACTGATACGCGTATCCTAACGCACCCAGCGGCGGATATAGGATTTTGATTAGGGGGTAATTATCGGATTGTAATGGCTTATCGGGTTCAAACCCATTAACTAATCGGGTACTAAATAAAAAAATTAATAATTTAATATATATACTTAACTAATAATTTTTTTATTAAATAATAATATTTTATATATTAAAATAATAAAATAAAGCTCAAAGTAATAGATAATCAAGTTGATGAACAAAGTTTTCGACTAAGTAACTTTATATTTTGATATCTTTGCATAATTATTTCATTATGCACGGTATTAAATATTTTTCTCAATAAAAATAACCGGACAATTCGGGGGGGGGGGGGGGCAAAATAAATTTCCAGGGAGGGCCAATTACCGAAAAACACTATTTTTCAAAATCCAGGGGGGGCACGTGCCCCCCCTGGATTACATTGGGTCCGCCCCTGAACGCACCGGTGACCGTATCATAAAGTCAAAGTAATTAAAATATTATGGTGCGCCAGCTGCTGTATCAGATACGCCCCCTCACGAATCCGAAGAGAATCCGTATCGGATACGCACCCGATACGAGTACGGAGGGTTATTGGGCGTATCTGGGTAACATAGCTTTTGAGTTATTGGATGTCAAGAGTAGGATTCTATTACTATACGATAATAATAATAGCAGATTCAGATCCTAAATTCCATCACGCGACTTGTGATCGTGTTTTTGTCGTTGGTTTCTTTTAATATAAATATTGTTCTTGTAAAACACTTAAGACTGGTTCCTTAATATTAGAAGGCAATATGTGAATGTAAATTCGAGTATGTAATTAGGGGCATATTTACTGTATATCGGGGCAGTTGTCCTCACCCTGGATTTTGAAAAATAAGGTCTTTGAACTTCAAATTTATGGGTTTGCCCCCTTGAATTTAAATCCGGCCCCCCTCTGATCTTGATCCACGGCCCATGTAAATGGGCTCTCCACTCGCGACGCGTCTGGCGATCTGGGTTCCTCACGCGCGACTTCACTCTGCGCCAGACGACTTCGCGACTTCTCTCATTTTCCGCTTTTCGCATGGGCTTCTTCGCGACTTCTCCACTCGCGATTCGCGAATTCGCGATTGTTGATTAGGTTATGCAGTTCTTCATTCCGCTTCTGGGCTCCGCCTCCGTCGCGATTAGGCTCTGCGCCCGGCCCGACAAATGACAACCGACAACATGACGCCGATAACGATCGACAACCGAGCGCCGACGACAGCCGACAACCGACAACCGACAAGCGATTCTGGTAAAATTCACTAACTCACTGTTAAAATTAAAAATTTATTAAGCAATTTTTTTAAGCAAAATGCTTAATTGTAAATATGGTAAGCAATTAATTGTAAAATGCTTAATTGTAAAATGCTTAATCTTTTAAACAAAATGCTTAATTGTGAAGTGTATGGTGGTATTCATAACTGCATATGCGGTTGACCCAATTTATTTACTCTTTATTTAGTGTACATTGCATTGTGCAATAATTTGTTAGCAGACCAAGGTTTCCTTAACTAAACAAGAGATGTTCTTGTGATCTCTGTTTAACAGAATAATAATAGCTTAAAGAGAGGTTCTGGTAACTGAGGCATTAAAACCCCTCCATTACACATATGGTAAAACATTGATGCAATTTGAAAAGGTGTTTTCTAAAACTTACCATAACCTTTCATGCTATAACAAGACCAATTTCACTGCAATCAGTCACACACAAACACATTCTCCATTCTTGAAAAGAACCAGAATATTATAATCTAACATAAAGGATGCTCTTTCAAAAAAAATAACAAGATCAAATTACCTTAATCATCCAAACAAAGCCACTGACCCCTACCAAGTCAGAGAATTGAATCTTCTTTCAAATGGAATGGTATCATTGACATTAGCAAAGTTTGCCAAAGAATCGCTCCCTACACCACGGAAGTTCATTGATTTAAATATTTTAAATACATTAAGAAACTGTTATCAGCAAAAAAGAGAAGTCTAAAGTATTTTGTACCTTCTTTTAATTATTATTATTATTTTTTTTGGAAAAAATACCCAACTGTTGGTATCTGTTTTGCATATTAAAAATTAAAAATTAAAATTAAAATTAAAGATAATCTGTTAAATATCTGTTAAGTAAATTAAAGAAAATCTGTTAAGAAATTGTAACAAATTGCTTAATTGTAACAAATTGCCAAATTACTTAATTATAACAAATTGCTTAATTGTCCAAATTACTGCGATGCTGATATGCATTCATTTCATTTTTATTTCAGTATTTAGGATGGACAAGTATTTCAAGAAAGCATCTAAAATTTCAACTGGTTCAAGTTCACAAGAGTCGAGACAAACCGGGTCTAACATAGGCTTCAATTCTTCTCGTGAGATTAATAATGCTGAACAAGATCATCCTTCTGATCCAGGTTTAAGACCACCTCTATCTCAATATAACCCAAATGAGCAAGATCGTGTACATAGGTTTTATCTCGGTAAAGGTTCATTTCAACTTAGCGACTATAATTTTCCGCAAAAAGACATAAATGGTAGAATGAGAAGATTCAACAAAGACTGGTTTGGTCAATATAACACTTGGTTGGAGTATAGAATTGCTAAAGATGCGGCATTTTGTCTTTGTTGCTATTTATTTAGATCGGGGAATGTCGGTTCAGGTGGACGAACTAGTTTTGTAGGAGAGGGTTATAAATGTTGGAAATTAAAAAAAGGTTTTGATGATCGTGTTGGTGATTCTAATAGTTTACATAATGAAGCATATATGAGATGCATGAATTTGATGAACCAAAGACAAAGCATTCATATTATGATAGAGAGACAAAGCGTTAAAGAGGGTGTGAATTATCGAATACAACTAGCTGTCACAATAGATACAATTCGGCTTATTTTGAGGTAGGGTTGGGCATTTTGTGAACATAATAAGTCCGAAAGCTCTAATAATGCAGGAAATTTTATTGAGCTTCTGAGATTTTTGAGAGATCATAATGAAGAAATAAAGGGTGTGATTCTTGACAATGCTCCTCAAAATCGAAAATTGATTGCACCTACCATTCAAAAGGATATAGCGAATGCTTGTGCAGAAGAAACGATTAAGGAGGTAATTGCTGAGCTTGGAGCTGGATTATTTTCTGTGATGGTTGATGAGTCGAGGGATATTTCAGTCAAAGAGCAAATGACAGTTGTGATTCTATTTGTGAACAAAAGAGGTTGTGTTGTCGAACGATTTATTGGTATTGTTCATGTTCCTGACACTACATCCCTCCAATTGAAAGCAGCACTTGATAGTTTATTTGGTAAGTACGGTCTAACCATTTTAAGGTTACGTGGTCAAGGGTATGATGGTGCTAGTAATATACGAGGAGAGTTCAATGGTCTCAAAATATTGATCTTGCGAGAAAATGAGTCTGCATACTATGTGCATTATTTTGCACATCAATTTCAATTAACTCTTGTTGCGGTGGTCAAGAATCATAAAAAAATTTGTTTGTTCTTTTAAAAGGTTAATGGCATACGTAATGTTGTTGGTGTATCTTGTAAAAGACTTGATCAATTACGTGAGATGCAAAAAATTAAAATTATGGAAGCTATTTCAAATGAAGAGATTTCAATCGGAAGCGGTTTAAACCAAGAAATGGGTTTTGCACGTCCATGTGTTACTCGATGGATTTCTCATTATAAGACTTTAACTAATTTGCTTAAATTTTTTTCGGTTACGATAGAGGTTCTTGAAATTATAGAAGAAGATGGAAAAGATGTAGAAAAATAAGCAGAGGCAAGTGGATTCGTGGAAGAAATGCGAACTTTTAATTTTGTGTTCATTTGTTATCTCATGCCCAAGTCATTAGGTATCACTTATGATTTGTCACAAGCTTTGCAACGCAAAAGTCAAGATGTGGTGAATGCTATGTGTTTGGTGGGGATTGCTAAAGTTCGATTGCAGAAGTTGAGAGATAGTGGATGAACATTATTATTTCAAGAAGTTTGTGCATTTTGTGAGAAGCACAATATTGAAATTCCAAACATGGAGGGTGTGCGTCATTGTTCACGGCGGGTAAGAACAGATGTGACTAATTTACACTACTATCGTGTTGATATATTTTACACGGTTATTGATATGCAATTGCAAAAACTTAATGGAAGATTCGTGGAAACAACTACCGAACTTCTTATGTGTATGTCATGTTTAGACCCGAATAATTCTTTTTCTGCATTTAACATTGACAAGTCGCTTAAACTTGCCAAATTTTATCCTTCGATTTTAACGAATGGGAGCTTTCTATTCTAGAAAATCAATTGGAGAATTATCATTTGGATATGCAGAGTAACAGTGATTTTTTGGAGGTAAAGGAAATGGATGAACTTTCTCAAAAGCTCGTGGAAAAGAAAAAGCACACTATTTATCCTTTAGTTTATAAATTACTGACGTTAGCATTGATATTACCGGTGACCACTGCTAGTGTAGAAAGGACATTTTCAGCGATGAATGTGATGAAAGAAGCATCAAGAAATAAAATGGGGGATCAATGGTTGAATGATTGTTTGGTTACTTATATTGAGAGGGATTTGTTCAAGAATGTTGATAATGAAAGAATTATGCAAAGATTTCAAAATATGAAGACTCGACGCGGCCGGCTCGATTTGTTGTCAACATCTTGATTTTATTTTGTTAGTATTACTATATTTTATCTAAATTTGTTTTTTTAATATGTAAAACATACTTTTTAGTGGTATTCAATATTTTGTGTGAAATTTATATTTTTTAATTTTTTATATATAATTGTGCCTATCCCTGATTGAAATCCTGAATCCGCCCATATATGTAATATCATGCACATAATAAGTTGATGCGATTTGAGACAAGTTTTGTCATTCATATGAAAACTTGTATTTTCAAGGGTTCAGATTTAATGATTTTTAATAGAATATTGACAATTAAATTGCAGAAAAATGAATGCACAATCAATGATGTTTATAATTTATATTTTTCTAAATATTTTGTTGAATTTATTGAAAAGAAGTATTGTAAGGTTGTCAAAATCATCGTTGTCAACAATCCCGCCTTTCTTTCTAATACTTGTGTAATTCTTTATATATATTTTTAAATGGCTGTAGTTCTAAAGACGTGTATTCTAATCGCGTTGAATTACAATTATGGCTTATATTACCCGGTGGTATCCGCACCGGATGCATATCGGATACGGAGTTCGAGCCGTACTGGTACGTACAAAGTGCGGTACGCCACGTGTTATTCAGGTACGTTTTTGGTTCGTTTCACACAGCACAATAATTGCCACACTCGCTGCCGCACGAGAAGCGCCACATCAGATCTTTTAGGATCCCAAGAAAATCTCTGAACTCGAGATCCTCTGCCACTGCGTCACATACGGGTTTGTGCCATCAATAGGTTTTGGATTAAATATATTATATATTTTTTTAAGAAAAAATATATTATGTTTCAAATTGCCCACATCTCAAAGCAATATTTTGCATAGACGAAAACACTAAATATGAAACATTCAAAATCATAACATCATTCATCATCAGTTAATGTAATAAACAAGATGACAAGAATCATCATTATGGTTATATGGAAATTTGTTACTAAACTAGTACTCTACATGCTAACTCCAATGCTCAAATTCAATTTTAAATTGTCAGAATAAGAAATCCAATTCAAATTCAATTTTAAATTGTTACTAAGCTGGTATTCTACGTGCAATAACTCAGAATTAAGGGGCAACTAAATTGACAGTCAACCAAATACTTACTTAGGATTGCTAAATTAAGAGGCAACTAAATTGACAGTCAAATCAGCATGTATGAGAGTAGGAGTCGCTTTCTGCCTGTCTCGCTGATCACGGCAACACTCAACAGGCGGAGACGAGGGCAAGGCTCGCTAAGTCGTCTGGCTTCTGGCTCTGGGTCGGAACTCGGAGGAGGAAGAGGCGAGAGGCGCATGAGTTGGACTTGGAGAATCGCTGAGTCAGAGAGTTAAAGAGGGCAAGAGGCGTGACAATACAAATCATCACAGAGAAGGAAACTAAAATTCAATTAATTGGGGGGCCCAGTTAACAAAAATATCATACCGATTTGTAAGGCCCCTAGTCCCCTACTGGTCCTCCCCTCTCTCCGTCGTTGCTTGATAACGATTATATGAATATACAACTCTCATAAGAGAAAATTAATTATATATGGTACTTAACATATTACTTCACTCAACCTGTCTTGACTGTCAAAATCCTTGGGTCCATTTTAGTTCACTTTTTTTCTAACAATGTTTCACATAAAGATACCATTATGATGCAACTGCTTCAACAACTTGCCAAATAGGAAAGAACAAGCATAAAGAAACATAAATGATATTACAAAAGACAACATATTAATTAAATCACAATATTATCTCTTCTGCGGCTAATATTAACACAAATTTGCCACAAAAGAAACCATGATAACATACCAGGAAAATAAAATTAAGGTTCTTCACATCATACATAAAATTATTTGCAAAAGCAACAATATCACATTACCACATCAGACGGATGCTCCTCCAATAATGCGCCACCATTCACTCCAATGTGGTGGTCTCCTGTCAGGCTGGCCATTCTCGAATCAATTTCCTCCTCATTTACACCAGGTTCATCACTGCAGACTTGATCGATCACAAGCACCAACCCCATGACAAATGCCGCGTCGACATGCGGCACCAGGAAGAGAGAAAACACATCCTTCCCCATCATGACATGTGCGTCTGTATCCACCTTACGTTTTATCTCTGCCACCAGTGACGCTGGCCCCCCCTCTGCAGCCGTTCCCTCTAATATCACCTTTACAATTTTCACTGGTTCATTAGTTGACAATTTTCTGACAATTTAAAAGGTTTAAAAATCCAAAAATTGATAGATAAGTGCAGATGGATGTAAGTAGATTCTGGAAATTGAATTTTGGGTTTGCCTCACTATTTTAGCCAATGTGGCATGAGCATTTTTACCACACAAGCCACCACTGTGGCTAACTAATCGGGGGATACTTAAAATTGATATTTTGGGAGCAATAGAATGAAATTATTCATAGGTTAGAGAGCTCCATAATCTTAGGGAATGACCAAATCTAATCACATTACCTTACAACAACGTTGTGAAAAGAAGCCTTCTATTCTGCACTCAGTTTCTGCCTGTGTGGGGCCAAGTCCTCCATGCACCTCAACCACCATGCCGGCACGGTCCCCGCCAAATATCGAAGATCTGATCCAACATTTCATTCATGTTAATGTAAATGATCTTTAGGATCTTTCCAAAACTATGCCACCACCTATCTTTGTCCCTTCACTAGTATACTTCTTTTTGAATGAATTTCTCATTCCGATCAATTTGCCTAAAGTTTTGACAAGGCCGTAGATCAACTTACTCGCAGTTGAAAACTCATATTACTATCATAAACCATCAAGGATAGATTTTTTTTTTTATTGAAGCTTTATTCTTATTTTTTTCTATTTTTAAATCACTTTATATCTCTTCCTTGAACATATTATACTTTATATCCCTTCCTTAAACATATTATACTAATAATAAGTGAATCTAGGCTTTTTAAACATTTTAACACATACACAAAACAAACAACTGTTTGAATCCTTCTGACATACCTCCTGACAGTAAACAATGGCTTCTGATTGTGACCATCAACCCTCTCTCCAGCAAAACCCTCCCACCTATTGTGCAAACTATGCCTCTTCTTTCTAACAGTTAGAACAGGTGTGCCACCCGGATCCATTAAACAAATTCGCTTGATACCGCAGGATACGTGTCAACTCTAAATGCGAGCTCGCCGTTGCAGTGATCATACACTGCAAATCCATCTTCTTGTGCAAAAAGAGAAGTTTTTCTGACCGTTAGTTCTCTTTCTGTCTCTGAGCAATACTTCTCTGATATCACAGCCTGTTTCATTGCCGATTGAAAGATCCAACTCCAACCTCTCTTGTTTTGAACGGAGGGAAGTGGAGGTAAGAGTTTTGATCGAATCTCCGTTGATATTATGGGGTTTCTTCAGGTACAAATTCGTGCACCGGTATTGGTGATGAGATGTCAGCAAAGTCGGTTCCTCAGTTGAAATTTCAGAGCTTTTGCATTTGAAATTTTGTGAGTTGAGAATCAAGAGTCAAATAGAGAGATTGCTTGGCTTTGGGTTTAGCGAATCAGAATCAATTAGATCAAAGTAATGAAGTGTGTGGGAAAACCATGAACTGGAAATGAGAAACGAATGGGGTTTCAGGAGAAAAGTTCTAGTGAGTGACAAAGATTAGCATGTCGCTTTCCTTCTCTTGTTTTCTTACTCTGAGTTGTGTTTGATTCTTTTTTAGTAATAACTTTTTTACTGCCTACTACAAGGCTACAACTATAAGCATTTTGACGCTTTTGTTTGCTATAAATACCAATGTCCGCTCGATCAATTCTCACAAACACAAAAACAACAAACATCCAACTTTTTCAAAATGCTATCAGATTTAAATCATATTTCCGATGAAGAAAATTATCTTTGCAGAACAACCAAATGAAGCGATGATAATTTTTTGACGGGAATATTTCCAAACGAGAATGAAACAAATTCCTATCAAACCTACGATCAAATCAATTCCTATCCAACCTACGATCAAACCAATTCCTATCCAACCTACGATCGAACCAATTCCTATCCAACCTACGATCGAACCAATTCTATATCCGTATCAAACCAATTTATTATCCGCTTTTACAAGAACAATATAATTTATCAACAACCAAACCCGGCGGTGCCACTATATAATTTTTTTTTGGGGTAGTAGTAGTACTACGTCTGTTGTAATTTAGGCGATAATATTGATGGCGAAGTAGTGTTGAACCAACGATAATGGAATTAAGTGATGATCACGATGATCGAGATGAGCAAGATGATGGTGGTCCGTATTATTCAAATGAAGAAGAAACATAAGAGGATTATCTTGAAGCGATAAGATTTTTCGATCGATGAATCGAAGATGAGGAAATTCGAGAGATGCGATACCACATTGTTAGTTACGGACGAACAGAGACACCATCCCGTAGAAGCGTTAAATAATTTTGAGATGTTTGACCATTTAGGCGCGAATGAATCTCTCTTAGGACCCGATGATGAGTTAGCTGAAAATAGAATATTTGCTTCTAAATCGGCTTTAAATTGGGTAATTTGTGATTGGAGTGTTAGGAAAAACGTTCAATGTTGGGTACAAAAAAGTTATAAAACACGACTTATTATGAAATGCAAAGAAGGGAGTTGTCCTTGGAGATTATACGCTAGACTTGAAGAGGGCTCGACCACATGGAGGATCATCACAAATAAAAACCCCCACAACTGTAGAAGACCACTAGGAGACCGCAAACACTTACAACTCACATCTAATTTGTTTGCAGGATGTGTTCGACAACATTTAAAGAATGATCTCTCTCTAACAATTCAACAAATCAGTATGATTATAGAAACAAAATATCCCGGTATGGTACCAACGTACGGTAAACTTTGGCGTGGTCGAGAAAGAGCAATTGAACAATTATTTGGCACTTGGGAAGGATCATATACATTGCTTTCACAAATATTGGAGGCGATTTCTCGGACTACTCCAGGTACAAAATTTAAAATATTGACGTGTGATACTTCAGATAATAATGTAAAAATGTTTAAATCCATAGTTTGGGCTTATGGACCGTGTATTGCAGCGTTTAAACATTTAAGGTCCGTTATAACCATTGACGCTGAATTCTTATCGGGCCGTTATAAGGGTAGATTATTGATGGCGTATGGATACGATACAGAGAATAAAGTCATTCATCTAGTATTTGGAATCGTGAATGCAAAGAATGTGGACAATTGGGGTTGGTTCATGCGATGAGTCCGTAATGAAGTGATCCAATGTAATATGAAAAAATGTATTATATCCGACCGTCATAGGGGAATAAAGAGAGTTTTTGAGCGACCGCATTTGGGTTAGTCTGTACAACATGGAGAGGCGGTACACCGGTATTGCATGCAACACGTCGCAGAGAATTTATATAAGGAAGCCAAAAAAACTGGAAAGAAAGAAGATAATCTGAGAGATGATTTTCGAAAAAGACTAGCGAACAAAAAGAAATCGCGTCGTTTCGTAGAGAGATGGCGAATTTTGAGGAAATCAAATAGAAAAGCTTATGATTTTTTTAAAAAGTCGACAGAATATTAGAAAATGATGATAAAGAACCTCCTAATTTTGCTTCGTGGGCACAAACTTATGATGGAGGACATCGATGGGGTATAATGACCAGCAATGGTTCGGAAGCTCTGAATAGCGTCTTCAGAGTTGAACGAACTTTATCGGTTGCAGCAATTGTGGAGGGAACATGGTATAAATGTGCTAAATGGTTCGATAAGAGGGAAATGAAAGCATTGAACCTGCATAGAGCATGCAAGCAATGACCCAAAAAAATTAAAGACATCTTGGCAAAACGTGACGACAAAGCAGGTTCGTGTTGATATTATTTTACTATATTTTATAAAATTTTGAATATATCGTGATACCTTTTGTATTTTTTTCAATAATTATAGCTCGTATGAACGTAATTCCACTCGGAACTTCTCGAGGAGAATATGAGGTTCATGTGCTTGGTGAGAGGATCGAGAGTGGAGGGTATGGACCGTTCAAGTACACTGTTACAATTTTGAATGAACGACGCACTCGAGATGACCCACAATTGTCGGAACCGCACTGCACGTGTGATTGTCAAAAACCTCAACTGACTGGGATACCCTGCTCTCACGTGATTGCTGTATGCCAACATAGAAACTTTGATGTGTACAATTTCATAGATGAGCGATACAATACAGCTCACCTACCGAATACTTGGTCTAGTCAATTTCATTGTTACGGTGATCAACAAGTTTGGCCGCCATATCTTGGAGAAACTATAATACCAGATAAAGAACTGATAAAAATT